>OY728167.1:332648574-334108799 GCA_963277665.1 Viscum album
ACAGAAAAAGTGTTGAGATCAAATGATCAGTAAGGGTAAATAATTTAGAGGAAGCTACAAACTATTAAGAAAATATGTGTAATAAAAACAACAACCTTTTAAACATAAACATGAACATAATATAGAAAAAATAAATGAAACATTACCATATAAAAATCCTCATGGATACTCTACTACTTGAATAATCACATGTAATAACAAATTTCATAATGAGGGAATGCATAATGTAGGTCATTCAGAAACATATTGTCAAGGCCTCGACTAAGATGTCTAAAAATGATTTAGGCCTTGGAAAAAACCATATATCAAAATGGGAATGTCATCGGCCAAATCCACGTCTAATTGTCTCATGAGACCTACTGATTCATCGAGGAGCTATAAAGGGCTCCACCCATCACATACTTAGTTCAATGCATTCCTCATATGAAAATATTGAAATATAATATAAACATTCATATTAAAACAAGCATATGAGATTACAATACTTTAACCACGAACAATGAATGGTATAATAATATCACATCCATAGTTAAACATATCACAAATCCTTCAGCACAATATGGAAAATTTATCTATAATAAATCAACTTCAAATGAGTTTAAAATCCATCAAAGAATTTTGACATAGATGATAATGATGAGTAAAATTCTTTGAGAGAAATACCAATTTTTCATGAAATCATTTAGAAGTATCACAATTTATAAAGGAAGTCATTTAAAAGATATTTTTGAATCAAAGTGTCCGATACAACTTCGAATATTTGGAAATGAATTATCATTTCAAAAAATTCATGTCCATATAAATAAATCCATTAAATCATTTTGAAAACACTGATGTTAATAAAAAGGGTTTAGAAAGATAAATCATTAAAAAATTTAAAATGATGATCTATTTTAATATACCCTCCAATAAAATCTTAAAATATTTTTTTTGAAAACTATTTTTCGAAATATGGGTATTGATTATAAATATGTCCCAGTAAATACATACACATAACAATCTCGGATATAAATGAGATTCAGGAAATAACCCTTACCTTAAAAATAATTGCTTCGCCAACATTTTTACTCAAAAATCGTTCATAATGGCTTTTAATGAAAAGGTGGATTATCCTAAGCATATCCCCCATGAGTGTTATAACCAAGAGTGCAGCAAGCCCCGTTTTCACGCACCAGTTCCCGTTTGATTCTACCTCAAAGCAGTGTTTTCAGGTTTTACCCCTAGGTACATCTATGCCAGAGCCGCCTCTACCCGCTTGTATCTAAACAAGGATGTATTTCTTGGAAAATACACAAAATATCTACATTACCAAAATTCTAGGAATTTCTTCTATACTAATCACCAATTATTTTCTTAGGGTCGTGTTCTCTAATTAAAGTTTTTATAAATCTAATTTTCAAGGTTTGTACTAAACTTCCCCTGATACTAACTATAACGCCCCCACCCCAGTTACCGATAATCGGTGCATTATTTTAATACATTGGCATGATTACAAGGAATTAAGTCTCGAAGGAACGATCGGTTTAGTAGTCTTGTAAAATATATTACATACACGAAATTCAACATTACCACTTGAAAATAAAAACAATAATAATTTATTCCTTTAGAAACATCCAAGCCTCCTAGATTATGCTTTCAATTCACTCATAACTAAGTTCTTCATATACGGGGAAAATAAAACATAATAAAGGGGTGATCATAGATGCTCAATATGGGTGAATAATTTATCGGAAGCTATAAATTTTTAAGGAATGATGTGTAATACAGCCTTTTAACCAATAACGTGGACATAATATGGAAAAAATAAATCAAACATTTCCATATAAACATGAACATGGATATTCTAATATTCGAATAATCACATGTATAACTAATTTCATAATGAGGGAATGCATAATGTCAGACATTCTAAAACTTCTTTTCAAGGCCTCGACCAAGACGTCTAAAAATGATTTATCCCTCTTCCAAAACCATATATCAAAATGGGAATGTCATCAGCCAATTCCATGTCTAACTATCTCATGAGACATACAGATGCATCGAGGAGCTATAGCGGGCTCCACCCGTCACTTACTTAGTCCAATGCATTCCTCATATGAAATAGTTTAAATATAACATAAACATTATTATTAAAACAAGAATAATAAATGTCAATACTATAACCATGAACCATGTATGGTATTAAAATAGCACATCCATAGTCAAACATATCAAATATCCTTCAATACAATATGTAATATTTTATCTAATATAAATCAACATCAAACCTGATTAAAATCCATTAATAAAAGTTGACATAGATGAAAATTATCAGTAAAATTCCTTCAGAGATATACACCTTCTTCATGAAATCATTTAACATTATAAAAATTTATAATGGAAGTCATTTAAAAGATATTTTAGAATCAAAGTGTCCCATACCACATTGAAACTTTTCAAAATAAGTATCATTTCAAGAAATTCATGTCCATATAAATAAATCCGTAAAATCATTTTAAAAAAATTGATATCAATAAAAAGGGTTTAGAGAGATAAATCATTAAAACTATTAAAATGATTATCTAGTTAAATATACCCTCCCAAAAACCCATAAAAGGTTCATTTTAAAAAATCATTTATTAAATATGGGTATCGATGATAAGTATGTCCGAGTAAATACTTACACACAAACAATCTCGAATAATAATGAGATCAAGGAAATAACCCTTACCTTGTTTTTTACTTATCCAAGGTACTTTAACCTACTATATAATAGTTAAATAATTGTTATTAAATTATACAAGAACCATATACATAAATATGGTATCATATATGATATTATAATATTGCTTTGTTAATAATATTTTAATATTATCGTCGTTTCGGGTGTTAACGGATTCATTTTCCATTATATGTTTTGTAACGTAATTCAAGTTTTTTATTGATATGATATATATTATTCATATCCAGAATTATATCAAGTCCTTCAAAATTATTTTTCATCATAAAATGAATATTAGTCATCATGGTTACGATGGGGAAACGAATCTCATCGCATTCGTAGAGATGGTAATCCATACATACGCATTAGAGAATATATCATTATTTTGATGGTGAAATTGTATATAATTGGATGTTATATAATATAGAAAGAACCATTATCATGTTATATTTATTATTTATATCAGTTATAATCATTATTATACCCATCCAAATAATGAAGTGTTTGAATAACAAACGTCACCATGACGTGGAGACGGTAAGCCGTACGTAGACACGTATGGTGACTTTGTCATTTATTGGGCAGATAGAATAACGAATATGGTTGTACAATATTTATAATAACATCACAGTATATATAAAATAATGGAGATATTTTTTTATAATAGAAACATTTAAGAAATAGGAAGTGGAAGAAGAAAAGAACTTGAAAGAGGTGATAAAATATTTTGTAACACCCCAAGCTTCCACGGTACGTTTCCCTTCGAATAATGCGATAGCGTGTGTTGTACGCAATCTCGAGTTCTAACACACACCACAACTAATTAAACTAGCCGTTGTGAATAGTAATACCTACTTTTTGAAATCATATATATTTTATATTTCAAAATGGACTTCATTTTTGGATTCGGAATATTTAAATTAGCCTAGGGTGAAATTTTGGTACTTTTCGGATAACTTTCATATTTTGATGAATAGTGAAAATTAGAAAATTTTAATTAAAAACAACTTTTTTAATCAAAATAATTAATAGTGATAAATTATGAATTTTAGTAGTTTTAAAGTATATTTAGAATATATTTTTACCATTTAATATAATGTTGGTTATTGGACATAATTTTACAATTAAACCGAACATAAACAAGTGTCAATCTTTTGATAGTTATTATCTCTTAAAAACACGATTTTTGTTTTGACAGCGGCAATTAATTTTAAATTAATTTCTGGCACTTATGTGTTTTGAATTTAGGAAAATGGATTCCATATTTGGAATCAGGATGTTAAAATTGTGTAAATAGGTAACTTTTATTTTTAGACATTTTGAATAATTACTGCGGTAAATATTTTATTTACCATGGTTAAGGGTAAATCCGGTAAATAAGGGTTAACAAATAATATTATAATAATACTAAATTACCCTAAAACGTGTCTTAACCCTATTGGTTGATACATGGTCGACCATGGGCATCTTTGGGTCGATTTTGGGACCCCATGGATCCACTTGTAAGTGATAATGACACTTTATTTTAATTAAGTTAAAATGAATACAAAAATGACACAAGCATATATCTTTTAGCAAAACAATTGTTACATAGGGTTATATATGTTGGATTTTAGATTATTAATATTCATTATAAATATAAAAAGATTTCCTACATAATGATATTTTATTTATAATTTTTAGACATTAAATAATTTATTTTATTTATGACACAATGATGATGCAGTAATTACTATAATAGTGAAAAATTAAAATAATTGATATTATAAATACCCAAATAAATATAATATGAAACTTTTAATGAATTAAACTAATTTTATAGGATAATATGATATATTAGGATTGATTTAATTGACTTTTTTCGAAGTAATCAATCTGTTATGAGTTTCAAAAAAATCAACTATTGAATAGTGTCAAAATTGACATAAAAGAGTTCTTAAAACAAATATTATATTATTAATTGATATTAAATTCCTAAAAATCTAATGTTCGGCCAAGAGACTTATATCATGATAGGTTAATCATTAATGGACCACCTGAGAGTCGCTTGGATGTATATAGTAAGTTTATTAACCATATTATATAAAAATACAAAGAGACATTGTAAAAGTGAAATTAATTAACTTAAAGTTAATACTTAAAGATAAGGTTAATATAAGTACCCAACCTGTCTAAATTCTATTGGTTGAGTTTTTTTTCGACCCATACCCTCCTTAACATTTAAATAATCAACTTTGGAGCCATTAGAAACCGAATATGAATTTATTATAAATTAATATTTCTAGCTTTTCCAAAGGTGCCCCTCACCCCTCTTATAAAAGGGCACTCCTCCTTCTCATTTCTTCACACCTTCAAAGCCTTTTGGTTCGGCCAAACTCTGCCCAAATACTCTCCCAACTTCCCTCAATACAACCTAGGGGCCTTAGTTTGATCAGAAATCCATCCTAAGGAGCCCTTTTGATCAAATCAAAAGGAAGAACCCGAAGAAGAGGTAATGATTTCGCCACCCTTTTCTAAGTTCATTTCTTCTTCCACTTCTTCTTCCTTTGTTGTTACCATTCTAAAATAATAAATCCAGTATCATATATATAATGTGATGTTATTATAAATATGGTACAACTATATTCAGTATTCTATCCACCCTTTGAATAACATGTCACCATACGTGCGTACGTACGGCTTACCGTCTCCACGTCGTGGTGTAATTGTTATTCAATATAATATTATTTGGATGGGTATAATAATGATGTGTAACTCATGTAAATAATAAATATAACATGTTAATTATTCTGTATATATTATATACAATCCATTTATATATTATTTTAATATCAAAAGAATGATATTGTCGCTCGTGCGTACGTACGGACTACCGTCTCCACGAACGCGATGAGATTCATTCTCCATCGCATCCATTCAAGTATAATTATCATTTGATGATTTAAAAATGATGTTTAAGGACTTGATATCATTCTGGATATGAATAAGATACAACAAACATGGCTTATGTAACAAAACATATAAAAGAAAATGAGTAAGTTAGCACCCGAAACGACGATAATTCTAAGATATTATTAACAAATCAATGTTAAAAGATCATATATGATATCATATTAATATATATGATTCTTGTATAATTTAATAACAATTATTTCACCATTATACAGGAGGTTAACCTACCCCATCCAAAGAAAAGTACAAGGTAAGGGTTATTTCACAATCTCTTCATTATCCGAGGTTGTTTATATGTAATAATCTACTGGGATCTCTTTATCATCCACATCCATGTTTCTTAAAAATGTATTTCAAAACATTTTTACTATTTACTAGAGTATGAGTTAAAGTCATTTATACCCTTTTTGACTTTTATAATTGGTTTATAAAGGAATCTTTCCGTCGTTTTCAAAACAAGGTCGTTTTTAACCTTTTCGACAGAATTAAGGTAAGATTGTTTTTTTTAACTTATACGGCGGGTGCGGCTATTTTCCGCCGTTATAAAATCTTCAAAGCTTCCCTTACAAGCTTATGAGAATATTTTCAAAGAAAATGTTTTATTTTATATGGATCTTAAATGATTTCAAAATAAAAAGAGATATTTCTTTAAAAAGAATTTTGATTTCATCTATGTCAACATCCTTTGATGGATTTTACGCTTATTTGAAGTTGATTTATTGTGATACAAAACTTCTATATTGTATTAAAGGTTTTGTGATATGTTTGACCGTGGATGTGCTATTTTTATACCATTCATAGTTTATGATGAAATTATTGACATTTCGTATGCTGGTTTTAATACGAATGTTTATGTTATGTTTAAACCTTTTCATATGGGAATGCATTGGACTTAATATGTGACGGGTGGAGCCCGCTATAGCTCCTCGATGCATCGGTAGGTCTCATGAGACAAACTAGTGTCTTGGCACAAGGCCTTGAAAAAATCTTATTTGTAGTCTTGGCACGAGGCGTTGGCTATGTGGTTATGATAGTCTGGCATTATGCATTCCATCATTATGAAAGTGGTTATTGATTTTGCATGTGATTATTCGATTAGTAGAATAACCCTGTGAATAAGTAAATGGCATTATTTCATTTTATTTATGCCATACTATATTAAATGTTCATGTTTAAAAGGATTTTGTTTTAGTTATACATTGCCTTAAAATGTTTATTCTTATTTATGAAAGTTTCCGCTATATTGTTATCCTTACTGGGCATTTGAGATCACCCCTTTTCTATGTTTTATTTTTCCCACGATGTGAAGATGTAAGTTATGAATGAACTTCAGGGATATTATGAGGGGATTATAGTGTGGACTGTGGAAACATTATGTTGTTGTAGTAGTTTTTCATTTTATGATGTAATGTAAAACTTATGAATATATCTAGTGTTTCCAAGGCTACTAAACCAATCGGTCTTTCGAGATTTGATCTTTCTTGTGATCATGCCAATGTTATGTAATAATGCACCGACTCTGGGTAACTGGGGTCGGGGCGTTACAGTTGGTATCAGAGGAAGTTTAGTACAAACCTTGGAAGCTAGATTTAGATAAACTCTGATTAGAGAACGTAATCCTAAGATGAACTTTGAGGATTAGTATAGAAGAACTTCCTAGAATATTGGTATTGTAGAGATTTTGTGAGTTTTCCGAGAAAATACATCCCTGTCTGGATACGAGCAGGTAGAGGCGGCTCTGGCACAGATGTACCTAGGGGTAAAACCCGAAAACACCGCTTTGAGCTCGACTCGAACGGGAACTGGTGCACGACAACGGGCCTTGCTGCACTCTTGGTTACGACACTCCAGGGGGATATGCTTAGGATAACTCTCATTTTCTTTACAAATCATTATGAAGGGTTTATGAGTATATACTTACTCAAAGAAAACATTTTTATTATTATGGATTATATCCATAAATAGTTCAATTTATGTTAAGAGTCTTATAAGTATGGGATTATGTATTTTGATTCATAAACTGATCTAGTTTATGCCATTGTTTAGAAATGGCGCCTAGTGGAAGAAATGGAAACCGTATCAATGCACGCACTCCATGTAGGGATTGCCCTCCTGCTCAAGATAATTATAGTGGGGCTGGTGATGCAACTGGTGCCGATCAGCTAATCACCATACTGGGACAACTTACTCAGGTTATGAATAATAACCTTACCCGTATGGAGCACCCTGATCTGCAGCGTGGAGGATCAATGTTAGATCGATTCATGAGGCAACAACCACCAACGTTCAATGGGAGTACAAATCCCTTAGTAGCTGAGCAATGGATATTTTCCCTAGAGAAAATATTTCAGGCTTTGGGGAGCAGTGAAAGGGAAAAAGTTATCATGGCAGTTTACCGCCTCACTGGAGATGCTGATCAATGGTGGTCATTGATTCAAAATACGAAGAAAGATGATGAAGTATCAAATATGGAATGGATGGAGTTCAAAGATCTGTTTTTAGAAAAATACTTTCCTCGCGACCATCGAGCAGATATGGAAAGGCAATTTCTGAGTCTGAGACAAAAGGAGGATGAGAATGTCACAAAGTATGAGGCTAACTTTACGAGGTTAGCGAGGTATGATGGAGATTATATTCGCAACCCAAGAAGTAAGATTGATCGTTTCCTTGATGGGTTAAAACCATTTCTCCGTCGAGCATTAGTCTCACAATCCTTTTCATCGTACGAAGACATTGTCTCATGTGCTAACAAGACCGAAAAGGAATTCTCTAAGTCTTATGACTTTAAAGCAAAGCAAGAGAAGAAGAGACCTGCTGATCAATCTGGGAATGGAAATAAGGGGAAGAAGGGAAAGGTTGAATATCCATCTTGTGGTAAATGCGGGAAGAAACATCCTGGTACTTGCTTGAAGGGAATGGGAGTCTGTTACAAGTGTGGTGAAAAAGGCCACCAAGCTCATGATTGCAAGGGGAAGAAGGAAGCTACCAACGTTCAGTGCTACAATTGCAGGGAGATGGGGCATTATGCAAATGCATGTCCTAAGCGTCAGAAGAACTTACCTCAGAAAAGGCCAAGGGATCAAGGCCAGGCTTATGCTATCACTACTGCTGAGGTAGAAGCTCCGAAAGATGTAGTGGCAGGTAATTTAATGGTTTCCTTAAGTTTAGCAAATGCATTATTTGATTCTGGATCATCGCATTGTTTCATATCTTCCCAGTTTTCTAAGAAAATTAGATATTTCCAATTTGATTTAATAAGGGAGTTGTCAGTTAAAACTCCTAAGGGAAGTATCATTGCAACAAAGTTTTGTGAATCAGTCCCCATTAGAGCACATAAATTTTCATTATCTGCTGATCTCATCGTCATACCTATGATTGAGTTTGATATAATCCTCAGTATGGATTGGCTTTCGGACTATGATGCGAAGATTTATTGTAAGAAGAAAGAGGTTACGATTCTTGATGATAATGATAAGGAACACCTTATCTTTAGAGCAGAATCGTCACCACCTAATTCTTATTTAGATCCACCCCCAGTAGCTCAACTTAATTCAATTATTGGGGAGGAAGAGAATGAAATAACTGTCGGTGAGGAAAGGAATGTTCAAATAGAGGATGTACCTGTTGTGAAAGAATTTGTAGATGTATTTCCGGAAGATTTACCTGGACATCCTCTAGAACGAGAAGTTGAGTTTTCCATTGATTTGATTCCTGGATCAAGGCCTATATCGAAGACCCCTTATAGAATGGCCACTGTAGAGTTTGTCGAACTAAAGAAACAACTAGAGGAATTGAGTAATAAGGGATTTATTCACCCTAGTGTTTCTCCATGGGGAGCCCCTGTTCTTTTTGTTAAAAAGAAAGATGGATCTATGAGGTTATGTATCGACTACAGGGAGATCAATGCTATAACGATAAAGAACAAGAATCCCCTACCTCGTATTGATGATTTATTTGACCAACTGCATGGAGCTCAATACTTTTCAAAGATTGACCTTCGATCTGGATACCATCAGTTGTGTGTGAAGAAGGAAGACATTCCGAAGACAGCATTTCGAACCAGGTACGGGCATTACAAGTTTATCGTAATGCCGTTTGGATTGACTAATGCACCATCTGTATTCATGGATCTGATGAACAGAGTTTTCAAGGAGTATCTCGATGAATTTGTGGTGGTATTTATTGATGATATCTTGGTATACTCCAAAACCTACGAAGATCATGAAAATCACTTGCGCATTATCTTGAAGACTCTGAGGAGGCATGAATTATATGGGAAGTTTAGCAAGTGTGAATTTTGGCTTCAGGATATTTCTTTTCTTGGCCATATTGTCTCTAAAGATGGAATCTCTGTTGATCCTTCTAAGACCAAGGCAATCCAAGAATGGCCAGCACCTACGAGTATAACTGAGGTACATAGTTTTATTGGTTTGGCAGGTTATTATCGACGTTTCGTCCAGAATTTTGCCCAATTGGCTAACCCATTAACGAAGCTCACACGTAAAGGGGTTAAATTTGTTTGGACAAAAGAGTGTGAAGAATGTTTCGAAGAACTGAAGAGAATATTAGTCAATTCTCCTATATTGACTCTACCATCGGGGAATGATGGGTTCGTTATTTATAGTGATGCATCAAAGAAAGGACTTGGTTGTGTCCTTATGCAGAATGATAGAGTTATTGCCTATGCATCACGACAGTTGAAAATTCATGAAAAAAACTATCCTACTCATGATCTTGAGTTAGCAGCTGTGATCTTTGCTTTGAAGATATGGAGGCACTACCTCTATGGTGAAAAATGTGAGATTTATACTGATCACAAGAGTTTGAAGTATATTTTCTCACAAAAAGAACTCAACATGAGGCAAAGAAGATGGCTTGAATTACTCAAGGATTATGATTGCACGATACACTACCACCCGGGGAAAGCAAACAAGGTGGCAGATGCTTTGAGCAGAAAAGACCATGGTGTTTTGAACATGATGAGAATTGAAAGGGATCCAATTTTCAGGGATCTAGTGAAGATGGACATGGGAATAACCAGGGAAGGTGAAACATCAATGCTTTTTCAAATAGTTTCCAAACCATCTTTACTAGAAAGGATTAAGAGTTCTCAGACCGATGATGAAGAATTTCAGAAGAAGATTAAAGCTGTGAAGATGGGAGATTGAGAGACTTTGTGTATGAAGATGGAATTTTGAAATTCGGGAAGAGACTTTGTGTTCCCGATTTACCTGATCTAAAAAGGGAATTGCTGGATGATGCTCATAGTTCCAATTTCTCTATACACCCTGGGAGCACCAAAATGTATAGAGATTTGAAGGAACATTTTTGGTGGGACAACATGAAGAGAGAGATTGCTGATTTTGTGCCACGATGTATGGTTTGTCAACAAGTGAAAGCTGGAAGGCAACAGCCTGGAGGAGTCATGCAACCTCTTCCCATACCGAAGTGGAAATGGGACAATATTACGATGGACTTTGTCATGGGGCTACCAAAGACTCCTAGAAGGAACGATGCAATATGGGTTATTGTTGATCGTCTTACCAAGTCAGCACATTTTCTTGCTATAAGAGAAGATCTACCCCTAGAACGTCTAGCAAGACTATATATTAATGAAGTCTTGAGACTTCATGGAGTACCCTTATCGATTGTTTCGGAGCGTGATCCCCATTTTACTTTAAGATTTTGGAAAAGTCTTCAGAAATCCCTGGATACTGAACTTCATTTGAGCACTGCTTACCACCCTCCGACAGATGGACAATCAGAATGGACTATTCAGACCTTAGAAGACATGTTGAGATCTTGCTCACTTGACTTTCAGGGTATGTGGGATCAATATTTACCTCTGGTAGAATTTTCCTATAACAATAGCTTCCATTCGAGTATTCAGATGGCACCATATGAAGCGTTATACGGAAAGAGATGTCGTACACCAACCTGTTGGGATGACGTTGGTGAAAGAAAACTTGTAGGCCCAGAACTGGTGGAGGAAACGGTGGAAAAGGTGAAAGTAATCCAAAATCACATCAAAGCAGCTCAAAGTAGGCAGAAGAGCTATGCTGATAATCGAAGGAAGGATTTGGAATATCAAGTCGGTGATCATGTTTTCCTGAAGGTATCTCCATGGAAGGGAGTCATACGTTTTGGTAAGAAAGGTAAATTGAGTCCCAGGTACATCGGACCTTTCGAAATTCTTGAACGAATTGGGGTTGTAGCTTACCGATTGGCAATGCCGCCAAGTCTCTCTAAAGTTCATGATGTGTTCCACGTATCTCTGTTGAGGAAATACATGCCTGACCCAACGCATGTACTCACCTATGAAGAATTAGAACTGGAACCCGATCTGTCTTATTGCGAAGAGCCCGTCAAGATTCTTGATACGAGAGAACAAGTGCTGAGAAACCGGACGACGCGTCTGGTAAAAGTTCTGTGGAGAAACCACAAGATGGAAGAGGCAACGTGGGAACCCGAGGAACTTATGATGAAGAACCACCCGAGTCTTTTTATGCAGTAATACCCTAGAAATTGCGAGGATGCAATTATTTGAAGGAGGGGAGAATGTAACACCCCAAGCTTCCACGGTACGTTTCCCTTCGAATAATGCGATAGCGTGTGTTGTACGCAACCTCGAGTTCTAACACACACCACAACTAATTAAACTAGCCGTTGTGAATAGTAATAGATAGTTTTTGAAATCATATATATTTTATATTTCAAAATGGACTTCATTTTTGGATTCGGAATATTGAAATTAGCCTAGGGTGAAATTTTGGTACTTTTCGGATAACTTTCATATTTTGATGAATAGTGAAAATTACTAAATTTTAATTAAAAACAACTTTTTTAATCAAAATACTTAATAGTGATAAATTATGAATTTTAGTAGTTTTAAAGTATATTTAGAATATATTTTTACCATTTAATATAATGTTGGTCATTGGACATAATTTTACAATTAAACCGAACATAAACAAGTGTCAATCTTTTGATAGTTATTATCTCTTAAAAACACGCTTTTTGTTTTGACAGCGGGAATTAATTTTAAATTAATTTCTGGCACTTCTGTGTTTTGAATTTAGGAAAATGGATTCCATATTTGGAATCAGGATGTTCAAATTGTGTAAATAGGTAACTTTTATTTTTAGACATTTTGAATAATTACTGCGGTAAATATTTTATTTACCATAGTTAAGGGTAAATCCTGTAAATAAGGGTTAAAAAATAATATTATAATAATACTAAGTTACCCTAAAACGTGTCTTAACCCTATTGGTTGATACATGGTCGACCATGGGCATCTTTGGGTCGATTTTGGGACCCCATGGATCCACTTGTAAGTGATAATGACACTTTATTTTAATTAAGTTAAAATGAATACAAAAATGACACAAGCATATATCTTTTAGCAAAACAATTGTTACATAGGGTTATATATGTTTGATTTTAGATTATAAATATTCATTAGAAATATAAAAAGATTTCCTACATAATTATATTTTATTTATAATTTTTAGACATTAAATAATTTATTTTATTTATGACACAATGATGATGCAGTAATTACTATAATAGTGAAAAATTAAAATAATTGATATTATAAATACCCAAATAAATATAATATGAAACTTTTAATGAATTAAACTAATTTTCTAGGATAATATGATATATTAGGATTGATTTAATTGAATTTTTTCGAAGTAATCAATCTGTTATGAGTTTCACAAAAATCAACTATTGAATAGTGTCAAAATTGACATAAAAGAGTTCTTAAAAAAAATATTATATTATTAATTGATATTAAATTCCTAAAAATCTAAGGTTCTGCCAAGAGACTTATATCATGATAGTTTAATCATTAATGGACCACTTGAGAGTCGCTTGGATGTATATAGTAAGTTTATTAACCATATTATATAAAAATACAAAGAGACATTGTAAAAGTGAGACTAATTAACTTAAAGTTAATACTTAAAGATAAGGTTAATATAAGTACCAAACCTGTCTAAATTCTATTGGTTGAGTTTTTTTCGACCCATCCCCACCTTAAAATTTAAATAATCAACTTTGGAGCCATTATAAACCGAATATGAATTTATTATAAATTAATATTTCTAGCTTTTCCAAAGGTGCCCCTCACCCCTCTTATAAAAGGGCACTCCTCCTTCTCATTTCTTTACACCTTCAAAGCCTTTTGGTTCGGCCAAACTCTGCCCAAATACTCTCCCAACTTCCCTCACTACAACCTAGGGGCCTTAGTTTGATCAGAAAGCCAACCTAAGGAGCCCTTTTGATCAAATCAAAAGGAAGAACCCGAAGAAGATGTAATGATTTCACCACCCTTTTCTAAGTTCATTTCTTCTTCCACTTCTTCTTCCTTTGTTGTTACCATTCTAAAATAATAAATCCAGTATCATATATATACTGTGATGTTATTATAAATATGGTACAACTATATTCAGTATTCTATCCACCCTTTGAATAACATGTCACCATACGTGCGTACGTACGGCTTACCGTCTCCACGTCGTGGTGTAATTGTTATTCAATATAATATTATTTGGATGGGTATAATAATGATGTGTAACTCATGTAAATAATAAATATAACATGTTAATTATTCTGTATATATTATATACAATCCATTTATATATTATTTTAATATCAAAAGAATGATATTGTCGCTCGTGCGTACGTACAGACTACCGTCTCCACGAACGCGATGAGATTCATTCTCCATCGCATCCATTCAAGTATAATTATCATTTTATGATTTAAAAATGATGTTTAAGGACTTGATATCATTCTGGATATGAATAAGATACAACAAACATGGCTTATGTAACAAAACATATAAAAGAAAATGAGTAAGTTTACACCCAAAACGACGATAATTCTAAGATATTATTAACAAATCAATGTTAAAAGATCATATATGATATCATATTAATATATATGATTCTTGTATAATTTAATAAAAATTATTTCACCATTATACAGGAGGTTAACCTACCCCAACCAAAGAAAAGTACAAGGTAAGGGTTATTTCACAATCTCTTCATTATCCGAGGTTGTTTATATGTAATAATCTACTGGGATCTCTTTATCATCCACATCCATGTTTCTTAAAAATGTATTTCAAAACATTTTTACTATTTACTAGAGTATGAGTTAAAGTCATTTATACCCTTTTTGACTTTTATAAGTGGTTTATAAAGGAATCTTTCCGTCGTTTTCAAAACAAGGTCATTTTTATCATTTTCAACAGAATTAAGGTATGAATGTTTTTTTTAACTTATACGGCGGGTGCGGCTATTTTCCGCCGTTATAAAATCTTCAAAGCTTCCCTTACAAGCTTATGAGAATATTTTCAAAGAAAATGTTTTATTTTATATGGATCTTAAATGATTTCAAAATAAAAAGAGATATTTCTTTAAAAAGAATTTTGATTTCATCTATGTCAACATCCTTTGATGGATTTTACGCTTATTTGATGTTGATTTATTGTGATACAAAACTTCTATATTGTATTAAAGGTTTTGTGATATGTTTGACTTTGGATGTGCTATTTTTATACCATTCATAGTTTATGATGAAATTATTGACATTTCGTATGCTAGTTTTAATACGAATGTTTATGTTGTGTTTAAACCTTTTCATATGGGAATGCATTGGACTTAATATGTGACGGGTGGAGCCCGCTATAGCTCCTCGATGCATCGGTAGGTCTCATGAGACAAACTAGTGTCTTGGCACAAGGCCTTGACAAAATCTTATTTGTAGTCTTGGCACGAGGCCTTGGCTATGTGGTTATGGTAGTCTGGCATTATGCATTCCATCATTATGAAAGTGGTTATTGATTTTGCATGTGATTATTCGATTAGTAGAATAACCATGTGAATAAGTAAATGGCATTATTTCATTTTATTTATGCCATACTATATTAAATGTTCATGTTTAAAAGGCTTTTGTTTTAGTTATACATTGCCTTAAAATGTTTATTCTTATTTATGAAAGTTTCCGCTATATTGTTATCCTTACTGGGCATTTGAGCTCACCCCTTTTCTATGTTTTATTTTTTACAGGATGTGAAGATATAAGTTATGAATGACCTTCAGGGATATTATGAGGGGATTATAGTGTGGACTGTGGAAACATTATGTTGTAGTAGTATTTTTTCATTTTATGATGTAATGTAAAACTTATGAATATATCTAGTGTTTCCAAGGTTACTAAACCAATCGGTCTTTCGAGATTTGATCTTTCTTGTGATCATGCCAATGTTATGTAATAATGCACCGACTTTGGGTAACTGGGGTCGGGGCGTTACAGTTGGTATCAGAGGAAGTTTAGTACAAACCTTGGAAGCTAGATTTAGATATACTCTAATTAGAGCACGTAATCCTAAGATGAACTTTAAGGATTAGTATAGAAGAACTTCCTAGAATTTTGGTATTGTAGAGATTTTGTGAGTTTTCCGAGCAAATACCCCCCTGTCTAGATACGAGCAGGTAGAGGCGGCTCTGGCACAGATGTACCTAGGGGTAAAACCCAAAAACACCGCTTTAAGCTAGACTCGAACGGGAACTGGTGCACGACAACGGGCCTTGCTGCACTCTTGGTTACGACACTCCCGGGGGATATGCTTAGGATAACTCTCATTTTCATTACAAATCATTATGAAGGGTTTATGAGTATATACTTCCTCAAAGAAAACATTTTTATGATTATGGATTATATCCATAAATAGTTCAATTTATGTTAAGAGTCTTATAAGTATGGGATTATGTATTTTGATTCGTAAACTGATCTAGTTTATGCTATTGTTTAGAAATGGCGCCTAGTGGAAGAAATGGAAACCGTATCAATGCACGCACTCCATGTAGGGATTTCCCTCCTGCTCAAGATAATTATAGTGGGGCTGGTGATGCAACTGGTGCCGATCAGCTAATCACCATACTGGGACAACTTACTCAGGTTATGAATAATAACCTTACCCGTATGGAGCACCCTGATCCGCAGCGTGGAGGATCAATGTTAGATCGATTCATGAGGCAACAACCACCAACGTTCAATGGGAGTACAAATCCCTTAGTAGCTGAGCAATGGATATTTTCCCTAGAGAAAATATTTCAGGCTTTGGGGAGCAGTGAAAGGGAAAAAGTTATCATGGCAGTTTACCGCCTCACTAGAGATGCTGATCAATGGTGGTCATTGATTCAAAATACGAAGGAAGATGATGAAGTATCAAATATGGAATGGAGGGAGTTCAAAGATCTGTTTTTAGAAAAATAATTTCCTCGCGACCATCGAGCAGATATGGAAAGGCAATTTCTGAGTCTGAGACAAAAGGAGGATGAGAATGTCATAAAGTATGAGGCTAATTTTACAAGGTTAGCGAGGTATGATGGAGATTATATTCGCAACCCAAGAAGTAAGATTGATCGTTTCTTTGATGGGTTAAAACCATTTCTCCGTCGAGAATTAGTTTGACAATCCTTTTCATCGTACGAAGACATTGTCTCATGTGCTAACAAGACCGAAAAGGAATTCTCTAAGTCTTATGACTTTAAAGCAAAGCAAGAGAAGAAGAGACCTGCTGATCAATCTGGGAATGGAAATAAGGAGAAGAAGGGAAAGGTTGAATATCCATCTTGTGGTAAATGCGGGAAGAAACATCCTGGTACTTGCTTGAAGGGAATGGGAGTCTGTTACAAGTGTGGTGAAAAAGGCCACCAAGCTCATGATTGTAAGGGGAAGAAGGAAGCTACCAACGTTCAGTGCTACAATTGCAGGGAGATGGGGCATTATGCAAATGCATGTCCTAAGCATCAGGAGAACTTACCTCAGAAAAGGCCAAGGGATCAAGGCCAGGCTTATGCTATCACTACTGCTGAGGTAGAAGCTCCGAACGACGTGGTGGCAGGTAATTTAATGGTTTCCTCAAGTTTAGCAAATGCATTATTTGATTCTGGATCATCGCATTGTTTCATATCTTCCCAGTTTTCTAAGAAAATTAGATATTTCCAATTTGATTTAATAAGGGAGTTGTCAGTTAAAACTCCTAAGGGAAGTATCATTGCAACAAAGTTTTGTGAATCAGTCCCCATTAGAGCACATAAATTTTCATTATCTGTTGATCTCATCGTCATACCTGTGATTGAGTTTGATATAATCCTCGGTATGGATTGGCTTTCGGACTATGATGCAAAGATTTATTGTAAGAAGAAAGAGGTTACGATTCTTGATGATAATGATAAGGAACACCTTATCTTTAGAGCAGAATCGTCACCACCTAATTCTTATTTAGATCCACCCCCAGTAGCTCAACTTAATTCAATTATTGGGGAGGAAGAGAATGAAATAACTATCGGTGAGGAAAAGAATGTTCAAATAGAGGATGTACCTGTTGTGAAAGAATTTGTAGATGTATTTCAGGAAGATTTACCTGGACATCCTCCAGAACGAGAAGTTGAGTTTTCCATTGATTTGATTCCTGGATCAAGGCCTATATCGAAGACCCCTTATAGAATGGCCACTGTAGAGTTAGTCGAACTAAAGAAACAACTAGAGGAATTGAGTAATAAGGGATTTATTCGCCCTAGTGTTTCTCCATGGGGAGCCCCTGTTCTTTTTGTTAAAAAGAAAGATGGATCTATGAGGTTATGTATCGACTACAGGGAGATCAATGCTATAACGATAAAGAACAAGTATCCCCTACCTCGTATTGATGATTTATTTGACCAACTGCATGGAGCTCAATACTTTTCAAAGATTGACCTTCGATCTGGATACCATCAGTTGTGTGTGAAGAAGGAAGACATTCCGAAGACAGCATTTCGAACCAGGTACGGGCATTATGAGTTTACCGTAATGCCGTTTGGATTGACTAATGCACCATCTGTATTCATGGATCTGATGAATAGAGTTTTCAAGGATTATCTTGATGAATTTGTGGTGGTATTTATTGGTGATATCTTGGTATACTCCAAAACCTACGAAGATCATGAAAATCACTTGCGCATTATCTTGAAGACTCTGGGGAGGCATGAATTATATGGTAATTTTAGCAAGTGTGAATTCTGGCTTCAGGATATTTCTTTTCTTGGCCATATTGTCTCTAAAGATGGAATCTCTATTGATCCTTCTAAGACCAAGGCAATCCAAGAATGGCCAGCACCTACGAGTATAACTGAGTTACGTAGTTTTATTGGTTTGGCAGGTTATTATCGACGTTTCGTCCAGAATTTTGCCCGATTGGCTAACCCATTAACGAAGCTCACACGTAAAGGGGTTAAATTTGTTTGGACAAAAGAGTGTGAAGAATGTTTCGAAGAACTGAAGAGAAGATTAGTCAATGCTCCTATATTGACTCTACCATCGGGGAATGATGGGTTCGTTATTTATAGTGATGCATCAAAGAAAGGACTTGGTTGTGTCCTTATGCAGAATGATAGAGTTATTGCCTATGCATCACGACAGTTGAAAATTCATGAACAAAACTATCCTACTCATGATCTTGAGTTAGCAGCTGTGATCTTTGCTTTGAAGATATGGAGGCACTACCTCTATGGTGAAAAATGTGAGATTTATACTGATCACAAGAGTTTGAAGTATATTTTCTCACAAAAAGAACTCAACATGAGGCAAAGGAGATGGCTTGAATTACTCAAGGATTATGATTGCACGATACACTACCACCCGGGGAAAGCAAACAAGGTGGAAGATGCTTTGAGCAGAAAAGACCATGGTGTTTTGAACATGATGAGAATTGAAAGGGATCCAATTTTCATGGATCTAGTGAAGATGGACATGGGAATAACCAGGGAAGGTGAAACATCAATGCCTTTTCAAATGGTTGCCAAACCATCTTTACTAGAAAGGATTAAGAGTTCTCAGACCGATGATGAAGAATTTCAGAAGAAGATTACAGCTGTGAATGATGGGAGATTCAGAGACTTTGTGTATGAAGATGGAATTTTGAAATTCGGGAAGAGACTTTGTGTTCCCGATTTACCTGATCTAAAAAGGGAATTGCTGGATGATGCTCATAGTTCCAATTTCTCTATACACCCTGGGAGCACCAAAATGTATAGAGATTTGAAGGAACATTTTTGGTGGGACAACATGAAGAGAGAGATTGCTGATTTTGTGTCAAGATGTATGGTTTGTCAACAAGTGAAAGCTGGAAGGCAACAGCCTGGAGGAGTCATGCAACCTCTTCCCATACCGAAGTGGAAATGGGACAATATTACGATGGACTTTGTCATGGGGCTACCAAAGACTCCTAGAAGGAACGATGCAATATGGGTTATTATTGATCATCTTACCAAGTCAGCACATTTTCTTGCTATAAGAGAAGATCTACCCCTGGAACGTCTAGCAAGACTATATATTAATGAAGTTGTGAGACTTCATGGAGTACCCTTATCGATTGTTTCTGATCGTGATCCCCGTTTTACTTTAAGATTTTGGAAAAGTCTTCAGAAATCCCTGGATACTGAACTTCATTTGAGCACTGCTTACCACCCTCAGACAGATGGACAATTAGAACGGACTATTCAGACCATAGAAGACATGTTGAGATCTTGCTCACTTGACTTTCAGGGTATGTGGGATCAATATTTACCTCTGGTAGAATTTTCCTATAACAATAGCTTCCATTCGAGTATTCAGATGGCACCATATGAAGCATTATACGGAAAGAGATGTCGTACACCAACCTGTTGGGATGAGGTTGGTGAAAGAAAACTTGTAGGCCCAGAACTGGTGGAGGAAACGGTGGAAAAGGTGAAAGTAATCCAAAATCACATCAAAGCAGCTCAAAGTAGGCAGAAGAGCTATGCCGATAATCGAAGGAAGGATTTGGAATTTCAAGTCGGTGATCATGTTTTCCTGAAGGTATCTCCATGGAAGGGAGTCATACATTTTGGTAAAAAAGGTAAATTGCGTCCCAGGTACATCGGACCTTTCGAAATTCTTGAACGAATTGGGGTTGTAGCTTACCGATTGGCAATGCCGCCAAGTCTCTCTAAAGTTCATGATGTGTTCCACGTATCTCTGTTGAGGAAATACATGCTTGACCCAACGCATGTACTCACCTATGAAGAATTAGAACTGGAACCCGAAATGTCTTATTGCGAAGAGCCCATCAATATTCTTGATACGAGAGAACAAGTGCTGAGAAACCGGACGACGCGTCTGGTAAAAGTTCTATGGAGAAACCATAAGATGGAAGAGGCAACGTGGGAACCCGAGGAACTTATGATGAAGAACCACCCGAGTCTTTTTATGCAGTAATACCCTAGAAATTGCGAGGATGAAATTATTTGAAGGAGGGGAGAATTTAACACCCCAGGCTTCCACGGTACGTTTCCTTTCGAATAATGCAATAGCGTGTGTTGTACGCAACCTCGAGTTCTTACACACACCACAACTAATTAAACTAGCCGTTGTGAATAGTAATACCTAATTTTTGAAATCATATATATTTTATATTTCAAAATGGACTTCATTTTTGGATTCGGAATATTGAAATTAGCCTAGGGTGAAATTTTGGTACTTTTCGGATAACTTTCATATTTTGATGAATAGTGAAAATTACTAAATTTTAATTAAAAACAACTTTTTTAATCAAAATAATTAACAGTGATAAATTATGAATTTTAGTAGTTTTAAAGTATATTTAGAATATATTTTTACCATTTAATATAATGTTGGTCATTGGACATAATTTTACAATTAAACCGAACATAAACAAGTGTCAATCTTTTGATAGTTATTATCTCTTAAAAACACGCTTTTTGTTTTGACAGCGGGAATTAATTTTAAATTAATTTCTGGCACTTCTGTGTTTTGAATTTAGGAAAATTGATTCCATATTTGGAATCAGGATGTTCAAATTGTGTAAATAGGTAACTTTTATTTTTAGACATTTTGAATAATTACTGCGGTAAATATTTTATTTACCATGGTTAAGGGTAAATCCGGTAAATAAGGGTTAAAAAATAATATTATAATAATACTAAATTACCCTAAAACGTGTCTTAACCCTATTGGTTGATACATGGTCGACCATGGGCATATTTGGGTCGATTTTGGGACCCCATGGATCCACTTGTAAGTGATAATGACACTTTATTTTAATTAAGTTAAAATGAATACAAAAATGACACAAGCATATATCTTTTAGCAAAACAATTGTTACATAGGGTTATATATGTTGGATTTTAGATTATAAATATTCATTAGAAATATAAAAAGATTTCCTACATAATGATATTTTATTTATAATTTTTAGACATTAAATAATTTATTTTATTTATGACACAATGATGATGCAGTAATTACTATAATAGTGAACAATTAAAATAATTGATATTATAAATACCCAAATAAATATAATCTGAAACTTTTAATGAATTAAACTAATTTTCTAGGATAATATGATATATTAGGATTGATTTAATTGACTTTGTTCGAAGTAATCAATATGTTATGATTTTTACAAAAATCAACTATTGAATAGTGTCAAAATTGACATAAAAGAGTTCTTAAAACAAATATTGTATTATTAATTGATATTAAATTCCTAAAAATCTAAGGTTCGGCCAAGAGACTTATATAATGATAGGTTAATCATTAATGGACCACTTTAGAGTCTCTTGGATGTATATAGTAAGTTTATTAACCATATTATATAAAAATACAAAGAGACATTGTAAAAGTGAAACTAATTAACTTAAAGTTAATACTTAAAGATAAGGTTAATATAAGTACCAAACCTGTCTAAATTCTATTGGTAGAGTTTTTTTCGACCCATCCCCACCTTAACATTTAAATAATAAACTTTTGAGCCATTAGAAACCGAATATGAATTTATTATAAATTAATATTTCTAGCTTTTCCAAAGGTGCCCCTCACCCCTCTTATAAAAGAGCACTCCTCCTTCTCATTTCTTCACACCTTCAAAGCCTTTTGGTTCGGCAAAACTCTGCCCAAATACTCTCCCAACTTCCCTCACTACAACCTAGGGGCCTTAGTTTGATCAGAAAGCCAACCTAAGGAGCCCTTTTGATCAAATCAAAAGGAAGATCCCGAAGAAGAGGTAATGATTTCACCACCCTTTTCTAAGTTCATTTCTTCTTCCACTTCTTCTTCCTTTGTTGTTACCATTCTAAAATAATAAATCCAGTATCATATATATACTGTGATGTTATTATAAATATGGTACAACTATATTCAGTATTCTATCCACCCTTTGAATAACATGTCACCATACGTGCGTACGTACGGCTTATCGTCTCCACGTCGTGGTGTAATTGTTATTCAATATAATATTATTTGGATGGGTATAATAATGATGTGTAACTCATGTAAATAATAAATATAACATGTTAATTATTCTGTATATATTATATACAATCCATTTATATATTATTTTAATATCAAAAGAATGATATTGTCGCTCGTGCGTACGTACGGACTACCGTCTCCACGAACGCGATGAGATTCATTCTCCATCGTATCCATTCAAGTATAATTATCATTTGATGATTTAAAAATGATGTTTAAGGACTTGATATCATTCTGGATATGAATAAGATACAACAAACATGGCTTATGTAACAAAACATATAAAAGAAAATGAGTAAGTTAACACCCGAAACGACGATAATTCTAAGATATTATTAACAAATCAATGTTAAAAGATCATAAATGATATCATATTAATATATATGATTCTTGTATAATTTAATAACAATTATTTCACCATTATACAGGAGGTTAACCTACCCCAACCAATGAAAAGTACAAGGTAAGGGTTATTTCACAATCTCTTAATTATGCGAGGTTGTTTATATGTAATAATCTACTGGGATCTCTTTATCATCCACATCCATGTTTCTTAAAAATGTATTTCAAAACATTTTTACTATTTACTAGAGTATGAGTTAAAGTCATTTATACCCTTTTTGACTTTTATAAGTGGTTTATAAAGGAATCTTTCCGTCGTTTTCAAAACAAGGTCCTTTTTAACCTTTTCGACAGAATTAAGGTAAGAAAGTTTTTTTTAACTTATACGGCGGGTGTGGCTATTTTCCGCCGTTATAAAATCTTCAAAGCTTCCCTTACAAGATTATGAGAATATTTTCAAAGAAAATGTTTTATTTTATATGGATTTTAAATGATTTCAAAATAAAAAGAGATATTTCTTTAAAAAGAATTTTTATTTCATCTATGTCAACATCCTTTGATGGATTTTACGCTTATTTGAAGTTGATTTATTATGATACAAAACATCTATATTGTATTAAAGGTTTTGTGATATGTTTGACTGTGGATGTGCTATTTTTATACCATTCATAGTTTATGATGAAATTATTGACATTTTGTATGCTAGTTTTAATACGAATGTTTATGTTATGTTTAAACCTTTTCATATGGGAATGCATTGGACTTAATATGTGACGGGTGGAGCCCGCTATAGCTCCTCGATGCATCGGTAGGTCTCATGAGACAAACTAGTGTCTTGACACAAGGCCTTGACAAAATCTTATTTGTAGTCTTGGCACGAGGCCTTGGCTATGTGGTTATGATAGTCTGACATTATGCATTCCATCATTATGAAAGTGGTTATTGATTTTGCATGTGATTATTCGATTAGTAGAATAACCATGTGAATAAGTAAATAGAATTATTTCATTTTATTTATGCCATACTATATTAAATGTTCAATTTTAAAAGGCTTTTGTTTTAGTTATACATTGCCTTAAAATGTTTATTCTTATTTATGAAAGTTTCCGCTATATTGTTATCCTTACTGGACATTTGAGCTCACCCCTTTTCTATGTTTTATTTTTCCCAGGATGTGAAGATGTAAGTTATGAATGACCTTCAGGGATATTGTGAGGGGATTATAGTGTGGACTGTGGAAACATTATGTTGTTGTAGTAGTTTTTCATTTTATGATGTAATGTAAAACTTATGAATATATCTAGTGTTTCCAAGTCTACTAAACCAATCGGTCTTTCGAGATTTGATCTTTCTTGTGATCATGCCAATGTTATGTAATAATGCACCGACTATGGGTAACTGGGGTCGGGGCGTTACATATTTACCTCTTCTTCGGGTTCTTCCTTATGATTTGATCAAAATAGCTACATAGGTTGGCTTTCTGACCAATGGATGGCCTCTAGGATGAAGTCAGGATATTTTAGAGGACATTTGGTCTGGGTTTGGGTCATCCAAATGGATTTGGAGGTTTTAATTTGAGAGAAATATTAGTGCCCTTTTATAAGAGGGGTGAGGGGAACCTTAGAAAAAGATTGAAATATTATTTTTTAATAAATTCATTCTAGGTTAATAATGGATCCAAAATGATTTCTTTCGAGTATAAGGTAGTTATGGGTCGAAATAATTTCAACCAAAATATTTTAGACAAGTTTAGGTTACCATTTTCACACTATCTTTTAGATTTAACTCTTAGTTAAATAGTTTAACTTTTACCGTGTCTTCTTGTATTGTTATATTATATGGTTAATAAACATACTAAAAACATCCAAGAGAACCCTAAGTGGCTCATTATTGATATTTATATCCTTATATAAGTCATTTTTCCGAACCTTATATTTTTAGTATTGAATATCAATTAATAATATAATATTTGTTTTAAAAATGTTTTTTTGTCAATTTTGACACTATTTAGTAGTTGATTTTTTAACGTCCTGACAACTTTATTAATGAAAAAAATTCATGTAATCAATATTAACATGATATATTACTATATAAAATTATTTTATTTCATCAAAAGTCTCAATTTACATTTATTTGGATATTAATATTATCAATTATTTTAATATTTCATTAATAAGGTAATTACTGCATCATCATTGTGTCATAAATAAATTAAGTTATTTAATGTCTAAAAATTATAAATAAAATAAATTTATGTTGTAAATATTTTTATCTTTCTAATTTATATTTATAGCCGAATTTATATTTTGTATAACCCCATATTAAAAATGGTTTAGTTACTAATCTTTTAATTTAACACTTTTAACTCTTCTTTAAAGAAAATAATAATAAATGTCCTAATATAAACTACGTGGACATAATGTAACATATTTTATTAATAAGGTTCTTTTTTGTTGAATTAAACTTATCCAATATAATTAGGACACAGGCTAGGGTAAATATAATATCATTTTTACCTGTAATTACCCTATTTTACTTTTAACCGTGTTAAATAAAAGTCAATGTTACTATTCACCAAAAAAATATTTTCAACTTATTGAATCAAATTTTACATAATGATGTTAATATTTTCTCTTGGATTTTTTATATTCAACTCATAGATGCAGTAAAATTATGTTTTATGCAAATTTCTAAATGCTCCTAGAAGGTGGGTAAAAGACGGTAAAAAGTTCAATAAAATTTTATATATCTAAACTTATTTAAAAATGAATCCAATTAATTATATTGAACATATATAGGTATTATGTGTCTATTTTGGACTAAAATAAATTAAAATAAAATAACTAATTAGTTAAATAAAATGTCAGTTTTAAACAATAACGCAATGTTTTTAACTATTTATCAAAAATTGAAAGTTTTCAGAAAAATATCAAAAATTCAACCTAAGCTAATTTTGATCTTATGAATTCAAAAATGAAGTTTATTTTACCAAATTAAAAACATTGAAGTTTCATTTTTTTAATTTAAAATTAATACCCATTGTCAAAACCTAGAAACTGGTTTTTAAAAAGTAAAAGCTATCAAAAATTGTAATGTTTTTATGTCAAATTTATATCTGAAATTAATTATAATGACATACATTGTATAAAATGATAAAAATATAATATAATTATACATCAAAAAATTTAAATGTATAATTTAACACAATAAAATTTTTTTATTAAAAAGTTGTTTTCAGTTAAAATTTATTATTTTCATTATTAACCCAAATATGAAAGTTTTCAGAAAAACACCAAAAAAAATTTGAAACTAAATTTTTATGTCACAATTCTAATGAAATATTTTAATTTATAAAATTGAATATATAAAAGTTTCAAATATTTTATTCAAAAAGGGTTCTCCATTAAAATGTTGTAAAATTTTATTTTTTATAAAATACTTCTTTTATCAGAAAAAAATGAATTTGTAATTATAATTTGTCTATGAAACACATAATACGGATTCTAAAAGTTTATAGAGTATATAAAAATCAAAATTAAGTTAACACTATTCATAACCTCTTTTTGAATGGAGATTTTGGTAAGTTGTGGTGTGCTCAAACTCGGTGTTGCTTGTTGCGCATGTTATTGAATTACATTGAATAGATAACGTACTATGAAATATTGGGGTGTTATTGGATGACCAGGAATCAGCTCAGGGGGAGAAGCCTACTAAATCCAAAGAATAAATGGCTGATTCAAGAGTATGTGTAATCTCTTGAAGACATAGATTTGAGACAGTTGATACGCCTGCTAGTGAGGAGATTCAAGAATAACTTTAGAGGAGAAGGCATAGAGTGGATTAAGTGGTTAAAGAGCCTGTTCAAGCAACAATTGGAACAACTGAACCTCTTCTAAGCTACAAATTTATTATAGAATCTGCATTACAACAAGTTGAATAACCACCAATTTCTCAGATTTAGGTGACTCCTCATGTGGAAAAAGACCTTGTGCATCCAACTGTTGAAAATCATACAAAAGTTGAAGTGGCTAGATCTGAAACTGTATAGCCTATAGAGATTGTTCTAGAGGAATTAGCTCAAGAGAAACCTATTTTAGAGGATCCATCCTTGGAAGAACATAATTAAGAGTATTCTTATGACAATCAAGAACCTAAGATTATGAATCATGAAGTAAGGCTTCCTTAAATTCAAACTAAAATTATTAGTGAAGATGTTTCTGTGGATGAGTTAGGAAAGGACTCGAAGGAAAAATTAGTGGAGAAGCCAGTACATACGAATTATGAAGAGAAGTCAGATGCTGAATCCCTACCTCTAGCACTGATAAATCCAAGGGATTCTTAGACTCAAAATCAAGAAAAAGGTTTCTAAGATTCTTATAATGATAATGTGGAGGAGTTGTTCAGAATATTTAATAAAGCTCAATCTCAAAAGGAATATTTGAGAAGAGAATTAGAAAAGGATAGACAGTTGTTTCAGAACATGATTTATATTTATTATTCAAAAATGGAAGTGGGAATATTTAAGAAGGAAATGTTAGTTGTAGTCAAAAAAATAAAATCTGGAATGTTTATGAAGATAGATTTGGATGATTTTAGAATTTTCATGGTGAAACAATTTTCTACTGTCACGGACAGTCAAGCAGGTACCTTAGGTACTTCGCATGATCTGATAAGTAGATTACATGCCATCACAGTAGTAATAATCAATATTAATGAACTATTGTAGGACTTAAAGTTGAGCAGTGCTCCATTATCATTTCTCAATGACAATGAAATGTTTATTTTTGATCAGCTTACCTCAGATGAACTAGGGATCAACGTTTCATTGACCAGATTGACAGTGAGACACAATCAGTTTATAGAGAAGGAGGAGAGAACACATGACTTTTTCAGAGTCAATTTGATTTAATACATCTATATGAATCATGAAGAAAGGGATCACATAATCTAGTAAGATGATGTACTGATAAAATGGTTGAGACCCCAGATGTCAAACCTTGTGGAAATCATTCAGAGGTGGTGAAACCTGTTTCCCAGACCTTTTTATCCCAACCTTGATTCTCATTTTTTGATTTTACTTGTAATTATATTTTCAATAAAATATATTTTCATCCCAGGTTTTTGTGTTATTAATTTGGTTTACTATCATGTCTATGTTACAATGCCCGTAATCCAGATTCAGATATTGATAAATAGTTTATAACATAATTTTCATAAGTTCAGTGCTAAATTAAAATGTGTTTTATTCCTTATTCTATTATTCTTTTTTGATATCAAAAAAGGGGGGGAAATATGGATAAACACAATATTTTTTTCTGGAGGAGAAATATAGTTAAAAACAACTCCCACAAGTCTTTATAAAGGGGGTGAAATTGTTAAATTTATGAAAGGATTGTGTTAAAACGATTTTTTTCATTTAAAACCTCTAAATTTTATGCAATTAATTTTTTAAGATAATTTCATTGGTTATTTAATGGGTATTTTGATCAATAAAAAGGGGATTTTGTTGAGAAAGTGTTGTTTTCAACAATACTCAATCTTTTTATGATGATTTTTATGATAACCCTGCTCTTTATTACACACATAACATATTTTATTACAAAAAACATTCACTCGATACAACATAGAAGAGCGAGAGGTCTAGTTTCTTGGTGGATTAGGAACATTAAATAACAACATAAAACATAGAACAGAAAATATTTATTGAAAACTTATTTTACACGACCGGTACATTCTCCCGTACATAGCATCGCATGGGATAACACGAGGACATGAATAAAAAAGGTTGAGCTATAAAGCCCAGTAAGGGGGTAAACATGGAATAACATGAGGAATAAAATAATTCTAGTCAATAATAATATCAATGGAGTACAAGAGAAACATAAATATAAAGTCATGATAAAGAATGATAATCATAACATGGAAATGTGACAACAACACTTAACAAGGAATTAACATGATCCAAGGCTCATTCTACATGGAGAATGAGTAAAACATCATTGAGAATGAAGAACGAGCCTCATTTAACTCTAATTAGCATGAGTATACACTCATTTCACATGATGTATCATGATACTATACTTTACCCAATTCATTGGAGTGCAATTAGGGTGCACCCTTCTCAAACATTTCATTTCAAGCATAAGTGTGCCACAAGGATAATAAAACATGGATTCATTAAACATTATTATTTATTCCATGATAAATGAATGTGGAAGTCATACATGAAACTATATAATTAATAAATAAATGTGCATAAACGTTGATACCCTTGATAGAGAAATGGGGATGGTATTCACTACACAATGACATTGGCTTGGAAAAACGTGGTGCAATTTCGGAAGCATAACAACGTGACATAAGAATTCATATAAATGGTTGATTATAGGTAAAGGGGTTCTATCATCATATCTACCTGAAATTTATACTAATGGGGTCATATAGATACTTGTCCCAAAAATTGTAATGGAATTTATATTCATGATATAAAAAAATTTCTTGAATGTAAATGAGGAGAGAGAAATTCCTTTCGGAATTTCGTCATATTAACGGGTGTACATGGAAGGAATTAATGAAAGATAAATGGGTATACCATCATTAAAACATAAAGAGGGAAGTATGTGGGAGGTGTGAAACAATACGCCAACATTTATAATTAAAATTAATATGGAATAACAACTTAAAAAAATTGGGCAAAATGAGAAAGGAAGGAAACCCTTACTTGGAAAGGTGATCTCAAAGGTTTGGGAGAGCCTTGGGAGAGGATTATTAGGAGATTTAGTCACCTTGGGAGGATAATATATAATATAGGGAATATTATGGAATAACTCCAATGGCTTTGAATGTAGAGGAACTCGGATATTGGGTGGGTTTATATAGTAAATGAGAGGGAATTGTTAAATATTTAGGTTTGGGAAACCTCAAATTAAACTAATCAAAATCACAAACTATCCCATGGTTCTTGCCTATATATTTTTCCAAAGGGGTGTGGGAAAAAATATTTTACAACTCTAATGGAATAAATTCTTAAAATAATAGGGTTTCTTTTATGGAGGTGAGTCACACTCTCAAGGAAAACAATTTAAAAAGACGAAATGTTTTATAAGTCTTGAGGGGTCCACTAAAACATTGTAAAATAAGTCAAAAAAACCCAAAATCACATTATTTTAATGTTAAAACAGATATTGCCCTAAAATAATGTTAATAGTATTTTATTACATCACCATTGGGTCATTATGATGTTATAAAACACATTATATATTTAAACGGTATTTGATTTTTACCCAAAAATTTGACTTTATATGAAAATTATGAAAAATTCACCATTGGATAATTTATACATCCTGATTCAAAAAATAATATTCATTTTATCTAAATAATTTTTTAAATATGTTAATTTTCACTTTTAAAATAAAAACTGACATTTATCGAAAATTCATGGGTTTGGACAAAAATGGCTTTTAAACCTTAAAACAATTACCATTGCATTCATTAAATTATTAGATAATTTATATTTAATAAATAGTATTTTAAAAATAATAATATTTTATTAAATATTATTTAATTCAAAAATCCATTATTTAATAAATATAGATTTCTTAGTTGAATATTAACTAAAAATACTATTTGCGCTTTAAAAATAGTTTACAAAGTAACAATAATAAAATGAAAGTATATTCATTATTATATAAAAAGATAATGAAAATAATCTAATTATTATGGCCTAGTCACATAACCCCTTAAAGCACTCATATAATACCATAGGGTATGGTGCATGATGGTGACATACTCTTGGGGTGGCTCCGATAACATTGCTTGAGTCGTAATCTCTATCAACTTCCACTTCTCTCGTAGGCGGTTCCACTCGAGCATAACGTACTCAAGCTCATCTTGGTCTTGGTCAAGAGTGAAGCCCAATGACGCTGCCTCCTTTCTTGAGCTCTGGAAAATGGACTTCGTTTGGGGGAATTATACTTGAAGAGGCCATCAGTTCCTTTGTTTGAGTAAATTGGATTTGTAAAAGACCTATATTTATACTAATCATGTGATCACTATTCAAATACTATAATAGAAACAGTCACAATTCATAACAGTATTTTAAAATCCAAAAACATAAACCCAAATAAGTTCATATGTTGTATAACCATTTCACATATTAAGACATTTAATTAGATCAAGAGGTATTTTCATTAACAAATGTTTGGTCCTTTTCGATCACCCCCCCTTAAGAAATTTCTCCCTCAAAATTTCCTTTTCCCACCCTAAAAATTGGGGTAACATTACTTCATCACCTACTCTGATTACCACATCTCTTCTTCAGACTTTTGGTTTTTCAACACCACTTTGATGAGGGGAATTATAATATTTCGTAGAACTTTTTCTCAACGATCTAAGATCTTCACTGGTTGCTTCTCATAATAAGGATCATCCTCTAGATGAACTACCTCTTAAGAGAGTACATATGAAGGGTCAGGTAAGTAATTCTATAAGAGGGATAAATTAAATACATCATGTAATTTGTCCATGGTTGGTGGAAGTTCTAGTCGATAGGCCACAACCCCTACACGATCAAGAATCTCGAAGGGGTCGATGTACCTAGGACTTAACTTCCCTTTCTTTCCAAACCTCATGACCATCGTCCACAGAGATATGCATAGAAATAACATATCTCCAACTTTAAACTCAACGTATCATCAACGGCTATCTGCATAACTCTTCTATCGACTCTGGTATGCCTTGATATGCTGCTGAATGGTTTTCACCTTCTCCACCATTGCGTCGACCATTTATAATCCTAGAAGCTTACGCTCATCGACTTCATCCAAATATGTCAGTGTTCTGCACCTCTTCCATACAGGGCTTCATATGGTTCCATTCAGATGCTCGAGTGGAAGAAGTTGTTATAAGAGAACTCAATCAGAGGAAGATGTTGATCCCATACTCCTTTGAAGTCCATTGAGTATTCTCACGACATGTCCTCATGTTTTTGGATAGTCCACTCGGATTGGCCATTAGTTTGAGGATGATAAGCCACACTGAAGCTCAGCTCAGTATCTAGAGCATGTTGACGACTCTTCCAAAACATAGAGGTGAATCTTGGATCTCTATAGAACACAATAGATAGTGGTACTCCATGCATCCTTACCTCTTCCATGATATATATCGTTGCCAGTTGATCCAATGATAAATCCTCCCGAATTGCAATGAAGTGTGTAGACATTGTAAGATGATCCACAACAACCCAGATTTCATTTTTGCCTTTGGATGTCTCCGGTAGTCCAGTGAGAAAGTCCATGGTGATGTTTTACCATTTCCATGCTGGTATGGGTAATTTTTCATAATCCCCTTAGACTTCTACCACTCATACTTCACATGCTAACACACGTAGAACATTGATGTATACTCAGCGATCTCCTTCTTCATATTATCCCACAAATAATTCTCTTGAAGATCTTGATACATCTTTGCGTTTCATGGGTGAATAGAGAAATTTGAACTATGTGCATCATCAAAATGTTCCTTCTTCATCTCCAAACATGATAGAACACATAGTCTTTTCCCAAATATCACAATTCATTCTTCATTAATAAATAACTCCAAGGATTTCCCTTTTATGATAGCTTCTACATTCTTTTGAATTCCCACATCATCCTTTTGATCATCCTTTAACATATCCCAGATAGATGGTTGAGAAATCATTTGTGAATGGATTTATTAAATTCCCTTCTTTATGATTCCCATGTCCATATTCAACAAATCTAATAATATATAATCCATTTAAATTATCATCAAATATAGAATCACTGAGTCCGTAATACTTAGATCATATTACACCTTGTTCTCTTTCCCAAGGGGGTAATGGATTGAGCAGTCATAGACTTTGGTCAGCTCTAACTATAAGGACCCGACCTTAAACATTACATAATATTGAATTAAATGAATAATTCACATTGAGGATCTTTTCAGGTTTAGAGTTTTAGAGAATTAGGACATAACTATTACATCTCAAAAGATTACAAGGTAGACATTTATACACAGTTTCAATTATTTTATAAAATAAAAACTCTTGAAAAAAAAGATTCATGTCTTCTTCCATGTTTTAGACAGCATGACGTTTCCTTGATCTCGTCCTTTACCCTATTCATCTTTACCACCTGTGAAAACATTTCAAGACATGGGATGAGTATAAAAGGCTCAGTAAGGGTTATAAAACTATGAATTAAAACATTTGTTCATAAATAAATACAAAACATGAACTCTTTTACTTAACTCATGAAATGATATGATTTATGAAAGACACATAGAAATCAGAAATCATAAAGGTAACTTGCAGCATCCATACCATACTTACATTTTAGCTATCACAGCTACATAGGGAGTTACTTTGGAATACCCATCATAGTATATTACCTAAATCTCTTAGGAGAAACATTCACGTTTACCTTCGTCACTTTACCCAATGCATTGGAGATCTATCTCGGGCTCACCCGCCCAAGGTTTATCAGGGAACCACCTGTATACGTAAATAATTCCCAAGAACCATAACATGATCATAACACATAACATAAGCATAAAGAAAAGATAACATTCCCACATTGAAATAGAAAAATATCATTCCAAGATATTGAAAATAATAAATCCATTATCAAAAAATTTTCAATACCAAAATACGTAAAAATCTTATATGGTATTTATTTGTCCTTTTAAAAACATTACAGCTTGTTAAGGAAGCCAAAGATCAAATAATACTCGCGGAGGAGGAAAGGTCGTTGTCACCGCTTGCGTTAAAAAACATTCCTTTTTTCATTTAGTAAAATGATTTATATAAAAAGATTCCCTTTGAATAAAATGAAAAGTCAAAGGGTTTTATACACCGTATAAAATAAAGTCCTGTATAAAACTAAAAATGCCTCAATAAAAGGAGATTGAGACGATGCCCATTACCTCGTGTCCGACTTGACTCTGTCATTCATTAATATCATGAATAATAAACTAAAGTTAATTTATAATTTCTTAAGAACCTTTTTCAAGTTTATTATTCCTTTTATATCACTTATTATCATGTTGTAAACATTATGCAAACATTTAAGTTAATAACGTTCGTTTTCTCGATATTTGGCACTTGAGTCAAAAATGAACTTCTTATAATTACATGTTGTATATGTAGTCAAATATCCATTATCTCATGAGTTATAATCATGATGTAGATATGATATGTATCATATATATCTAGTATATACATGTATTTATAATAGTACATAACATTTGGAGGTAAGAAATGAAATGCACCGTTCATGGAGACAGTAAGCCGTATGTACGCATTACGCTACTTTAATTTCTATTTCTTATTTTAATTGAAATTAAAACATAATGATACATAGGTATATTATAATTCCAGTATAATATCATATATAATATCATTAAATCTATCCTTTATACATCGCACATAAGGCATTAAGGAGTCACATCACTTTGAGGGGGCGGTAGTCCTCACTTCCTCAAATGAGATTATCGTATTTACCCACTAAGGAAACCATAAAGGTTTGATAGAATTGGGAAGTACAGAAGAATAAAGAAAGCATAAACATAATATTTATCACATATAAATATAGTTCCATCATAATGGCCACCATGAGAGGTGGTAATATGTAATTGAACAATCATCGTTTCGTGAGGCGTTAGTTTGCCATCCACAGAAACATTATGTTCTTCATCAATTAGATGGAGGTGTGTGTAAGTGAAGTTTGAATAATTCTCATAAAAACATCATATTATATTTATGATACTGGTGTTGTAACAAAATAAAGGATATAAAAATATTTTAGAGGTTGTAGAAGTAAAATAAAAGAAAACAATTTAAGAGAAACAGTTACCTTTAATTTGGGTAACTCTCTTTGGTTTGCACCAAAGGACTTCTTTAAATGCCTTATGCCTAAGTTAAGGATTATAGGAGTAGTATAGGGATGTAGGGAGCTTAATTGGTCAGAGTTTGGACGATCCAAATGGCTTGAGAGGTGTGGGGAATTGGATTGAAATGGTCTCATTTTATAAGGCAGAGGAGGGGCTCTTTAGGAAAGTGTGAAAACATTATTTTATTAACTAATGATATTCGGATTATAATAGTCCAAAAATCATTAGGGTAAAAGATATAATGACTGATATTCTAAATAAAATCATCCAATCAAAATTGGACATGTTTTGGATAATATTTTAATCATTATAATCTTATTTATTATAATCATTTATTAACGATGTAAGTACTGCATCATTATTGTGTCATAAATAATTTAATTTATTCGATGTCTAAAAATTAAAAAAATACTATCATGTAGGAAATATTTTTATCCTTCCAATGAATATTCATATTCGAAAATAAGACTTATATAACACCATATAAAAATTAATTTTAAAAGATTTTTTTTAAAGTCAATTTTGTCTTTACATTAAATTAATTAATCTAAATTATCATTTTCACTCCCAAGTGGATCAATGGGGTCCCAAAATAGACAAAAAGATCCCCATGGTCCTAAATGACTGAACCAATAAGTTTTGGACAAGTTTTATGGAAATTTTGAATTATTATAATATTCTTTTAACCTTGAATTACCCTATTTACCTTTAACCACGGTAAATAAAAGTCAAAAGATACTATTCATAAAAAAATATTTTCATCTTAATGAACCAAATTTTAATTATTGATAAGAACCATGTATGTTGGATTTTTGAAATTCAATTTACAGAAGTGGTAAAATTTCATTTAGATGAAAAATTCAGTTTCTTTAACTACCACTAAGTGGTTTCACTATTCATAAAAAATTGATGTTTTTTCAGAAAAATACCAAAAATTTAGCCTAAGAATTATTTGATATTCTGAATTCAAAATTGATTTCTACTTTTCCAAATTCAAAACATATAAGTGGAATTAATTAATTTTAAAATTAATTCCCATTAACAATACAAATAGCGTGTTATTAAGAAACAATAACTATCAAAAGATTGATAGGTGTTTATGTCCAATTTCAAAGTAAAATCAATTCCAATGACCAACATTGTATTAAATGATAAAAATTTATTTTAATTTAACTTTAAAACCAATTAAAAATATAATCTAACCATTTAAATAAATCAGATTAAAGGGACTTTTGAATTAAAATACAATATTTTTCACTATTCATTAAAAAAATGAACATTATCAAAAAAATACCAAAACATTACCCAAGGTAAAATTTGATGTCCCCATTCTAAAGAAGGATATTATTTAGTCAATTATAATTTATTAAAGTGACCAAAACTATATTTAAAGAGGGTTTGTCATTAAAATGTGATAAATCATCCTTTTAATGTAAATTATGCTTAAAATTAGATTCATTCACATTTTAAGCCTCTAAATTTTATGGGATAAATGTAAATACATTTAACAAATAAGTATAATCATATTGTAGTTAGCTTCATTCATTATTGCCCATACAATTTCATTGAGTTAACTACCATTTAAAATAATAATATTATATTATTACTATGCAACATAAGATTCCAAAGAAACCCGTTGTTGCGTATCGGGTACGCTATAGAACATAGCAACTCCTTTAAAGTAAAATTAATATTTAATTCAAAAATATTAAAAAATATAAAATATGTTTTATTCTTCGTTTACCTGGGATGTTACATCCTCCCCCCCTTTTGGGAATTGGGTCCTCACAATTTTTATTTACTTATCAAAATAAGTGGGGGTATTTATCCCTCATAGTATTTTCAGATTCCCACGTTGCCTCTTCAACCATATGACTTTTCCACAAAACCTTTACCTGGTGAATTACATTATTCCGCAACACTTTCTCTCTATTGTCAAGAATCTGGACTAGTTGTTCTTTATAAGAGAGATTCTCTTCCTACTGAACTACCTCTAGGCTCAAAACATGATATGGATCTGGCATATACATTGTCAACATCGATACATGGAAAACATTATGTACCTATGATAAACTTGGAGGTAAATCCACTCTATAAGCAACTGATCCAACATTCTCCAGAATTTCATAAGGTCCAATGAACCTCGGACTCAACTTTACCTTCTTAACAAAACGCATCACACTTTTCCATGGAGAAACTTTGAGAAAAACATGATCACAAACCTCAAAGGAAAGATCCTTCCTCTAGTTATCTGCCAAACTTTTCTGACTGCTCTGAGCTGTTCTCATGTGCTTCTGAATCAACTGAACTTTTTCTTCCATCTCTTCTACCTATTCTGGTCCCATCAGCTTCCTTTCACCTACTTCATCCCAAAAAGCTGGAGTTCGACAACGCTTTCCATATAATTCCCCAAATGGAGCCATCTGTATACTAGAATGAAAGTTGTTATTATATGAAAATTCAACCAAAGAATGTTGTTGGTCCCAACTTCCCTGGTAATCCATCGAGCAAGCACGTAACATATCCCCCATGGTCTGAATTGTTCGTTCTGACTGCCCATCTGATTGAGGATAAAAAGTTGTACTAAAGTTTAATTTTGTACCCAATGACTTCTGAAGGTCTTTAAAAAAGTTAGAAGTAAACCTGGGATCACGATCAGATATAATGGAGAGGGAAACTCCATGCAACCTGACTATCTCATTAACAAACAACCGAACAAGTTGATATAGAGACAACGTATCTCTAATAGGAAGGAAATGAGAAGATTTATTTAATCAGTAAACTATAACCCAGATTTCATTATTACCTTGAGATGACTTTGGAAATCCCACAACAAAGACCATGGATATATTTTACCATTTACACTCTGGCACCGGTAGAGGCTGAATCATTTCTTTTGGTAACTGTCGGTCTGCTTTAACCTTCTGACAAGTCAAACACTTCACAGAAAAATCAGCAATATCTCTTTTCATTCCATCCCACCAATAATACTCCTGAAGATCTCTGTACATATTAGTACTGCCAGGATGAACTGAAAACGGAGAACTATGAGCTTCACATAACAACTCATTCTTCAACTGTGAATCAAAGGGCACACATAATCTCTTTCCAAATCTTAAAACACAATCATTATCAACGTTATAATCAGGAAATATACCCTTCTAAACCAACTCTACATTTTTCTACAAGTCACTATCTTCCTTCTGTACTTGCTTTATTCTTTCTAATAAAGATGATATCACTGACACCTGAAACAGAACGGAATAATTTTCTGCACCAACAAATTTTATGCCATTATTCATCAAATCAAAAACCAAAGGATCTTGTTCCAAATGTAGCATGGTTAATGAAGTGTTACTTTTTCGACTCAAAGCATCATCCACTTTATTTGCTTTTCCCGGATGTTAAACTATCGTGCAATCATAATCCATGATTAATTCCACCCACATCCTCTGTCTCATGTTCAATTCATTCTGAGTGATTATATAAATCATCCTTTTGTGATCAGAATATATTTCACACTTCAATACATACAAATGATGCCTCCAAATTTTTAAATAAAAAACAAAAGCAGCTAATTCCAAATCATGTGTAGGGTAATTTAACTCATGTGGTTTCAACTAACATGAAGCACAAGCAATTACCTGATCATTATGCATTAGGACACAACCTAGTCCTTTCAACGAAGCATCACTGTAGATAACAAACTCACCATTTTTTTCAATTCCTGAAAACATTCATCACATTCTTTTGTCCAGATTAAGTTAACACCTTTTTGAGTTAACTTAGTCATTGGACTAGATAACCGTTCAATATTTTCAACAAACCCTTGGTAATAACCTCCCAAACCATGAAAACTATGAATCTCGATTATATTTGTGGGTCTTGGATATTCTTCAAAACTTTTGTTTTGGCAGGATCTACAGTTATTCCTTTTTTTGAAACAATGTGACCAAGGAAAGAAATTTGTTTTTAACCAAAACTCACACTTGCTAAATTTACAGAATAGATTCTTTTCTATCAGGGTTTGCAAGACAACCCTTAAATGACTCTCATGTTCCTCCTTACTTTTAGAATAAACCAAAATATCATCAATGAACCCAACCACAAACTTATCCAAGAACTCATAGAAAATTCTATTCATAAGATCCATGAATACAACAGGTGCATTGGTTAACCCAAATGGCCTAACTAAAAATTCATAATGGACATATCTAGTACGAAACGCGGTCTTCAGAACGTCTTCTTCCTTTACTTTCAACTGATGGTACCCCGACCTCAAGTCAATCTTCGAAAAATAATGAGCTCCCTGGAGCTGATCAAACAAATCATCGATATGAGGCAATGGATAATTATACTTAACAGTGATGTTAATAAATTCTATATAATCAATGAAAAGTCTCATTGAACCATCTTTATTTTTAACAAAAAAGATAGGATCACCCCATGGTGATGTGCTAGGTCGAATGAAACCTTTATCTAATAACTCCTGCAATTGCTTCTTTAACTCTAAAAGTTCAATTTGAGCAAATTGATAAGGGGGTTTTGAAATTTGCTTAAAATTAGGAACTATGTCAACAGTAAATTCAAATTCCTAATCAGGTTTAATACTAGAAAAATCATCAAGAAAAAACATCAATGTACTCATTTACCACTGGCACATCATTAATCTGAACAGTTCCTTTGTTTTCAACAATATCTGCATGGTAAAATTCATTTCCATCTTTTACCAGTTTTTTGACATCCTTATATGTTATCAAAAGCATGGTTTCATTCGTGTACAAAAACTGAAAATCATTCTGAAATGAATCCTCTTTAGCTCTGCAGTCAATCTTAGCATGATGAACAGAAGTCCAATCCACACCCAATATAACATCAAACTCTACTAGAGGAAAAACAATAAGGTTTGCAGGTAGATTCTTTCCTCACAAAAGGACATGAATGTTCTTATGTTTTCTTTTTGTATAAACATTTCTTCAATGTGTTTTTACAATAAGTTCAGTATTCATATCATGAGATGGAATTCACAATTTACTAGAAAACTTCTCAGAAATAAATGAATGTGCAGACCCTGAATAAAACAACACATTGGCATAATCTGAACAAACAAACAGTGTACCTGATACTACTTCATTTGATGGACCAACATGTGCTGAAGTAGTTGAAAAGGATTTCTCCGCCCCTTTTTGGTTGTAGTCTGGCTGCTTTCTTTCAGTTGAGTTCTTTGTTGGACGCTCATTTCCATAATGACCCATTTCATTGCACTTAAAACATTTTACTGACCGTAAATCAGATTTCATCCTACCATTACCCTGGTATTTTTCAGTGCAATTACGAGCCTTATGCACCATTTTACCACATCGATAACACTTTCCATAATTCAAAAGACATTCCCCATCATTCTTTTTACCAAAATTTTCAGAAACTGTAAACTCATGTTTCTTACCATCTAACTTTTTTGAAGAGTTCTTCCCTTTCACCTTCCACCTCGACCTCTTATTCTGTTGTTTGTCAGAGAATACCTGATCATCACCAAAATCCATTTCAACCTTCTCCACACAACGAACAAGTTTTTCATAACTTTTGAAATCACGAGAAGCTAAATCCCTCAGATACATTGGCTTTAATACTGAGTAAAAATGGTTGATTTTACTATCAAGATCTCGTATGAAATTCAGAGTATACCTTGCTAGTCGAGTGAATTTTTCTTCATAAGAAACCACTGAGTCATCCCCCTGAATCAATTCCATTAATTTGTTTCCACCCTAATACGAACCACATTAGGGAAATATTTCTCAAGAAACATACCTTTCAATTCATCCCAAACGAGAGTATCAATCTCCTCACTATCCCTAATATTTTTCACCATCGACCACCACTGATCAGCATCAACTTAAAAAAGGTAAACTACAATACTATCCTTTTGATGTTCCGAACAAACCATGACATCAAAAATCTTCTCCAGTGCTTTAATCCACACTTCAGCTAGCACAGGGTCAGATCATCCCCTAAATGATGGGGGATGTTGCCTCATGAAATGCTCCACTACTAACATGTTACTCTGTGGTTGATATGGATGATCTGGTACATGGATACCACCACCATTTATCGCCTGAGTCAACTGTGCCATCACTGCAACAAATTGTTTAGTTCCGATTCTGACCATCTCAGGTTGCTGATTTGGAAGGTTGTCTTCCTCCTGATTTCATCCCAACATAACTGCCATGTTTCCTCTCCGGAAAACCATTATGAACAACAGAATATCATAGGAGAAGCAACATGGTAATCTATAAATTCTATATAATTTCAATATTAACATAAATTACTTTATGTACATTTATTTAACAACACCCTAACTCCTAATGTTATCTAAACCGACTTCTGATACCAACTATAAGGACCCTGCCTTAAACATTACTTAATATTGAATTAAATGAATAAATCACATTGAGGATCTTTTCAGGTTTATAGTTTTTTAGAATTAGGTCATAACACTTACATCGCAAAAGATTACAATTTAGACATTTCTATACAGTTTCAATTTTTTTTCATAAAATAAATACTCTTGAAAAAAAGGATTCATGTCTAGTTCCATGTTTTAGACAACAAGACTTTTCCTTGATCCCATCCTTGACCCTATTCATCTTTAAGTCCTTTTAAAACATTTCAAAACATGGGATGAGCACAAAAGGCTCAGTATGGGTTATAAAATAATGAATGAAAACATTTTTTCATCAATACATACAAAACATGAACTCTTTTAATTACCTCATGACATCATAAGATTTATGAATGACACATAGAAATCATAAATCATAAAGGTAACTTGCGGCATCCATACCATACGTATATTGTAGCTATCACAACTTCATAGGGAGTTACATTGGAATACCTATCACAGTATATTACCTAAATCTCTTAGGAGAAACATTCACGTTTACCTCCATCACATTACCCAATGAATTAGAGAGCTATCTCAATCTCACCCGCCCTATGTTTATCATGGAACCACTCTTATACGTAAATAATTCCCACGAACCATAACATGATCATGACACATAACATAAGCATAAAGAAAAGATAACATTCCCACAATGAAATATCAAAATATCATTCCAAGATATTGAAAATAATAAATACATTCTCAAAATCATTTTTAATACCAAAATACATAAAAAGTATATATGGTATTTATTTGTCCATTTAAAAACATTAAGTCTTGTTAATTAAGCCAAAGATCAAATAATACTCACGGCAGTGGAAAGGTCATTGTCACCGCATACGTTAAAAAAAACATTCCTTTTGGTAATTTAGTAAAAATATTTGTATATAAATATTCTCTTTCAATAAAATGAAATGTCAAAGGGGTTTATAAACCGTATAAAATAAAGTCATGTATAAAACTAAAAATGAATCAATTAAAGGAGATTGAGATGAAGTCCCTTACCACATGTCCGACTTGACTCGATCGTTCTTTAATATCCTGAATAATAAACTAAATTTATTTTCTACTTGCTTAAGAACCTTTTTAAAATTTATTATTCCTTTTATGTCACATATTTTCATGTTATAAACATTATTCAAACATTTATGTTAATAATGTTCATTTTTTAAACATTTGGCACTTGAGTAAAAAATGGACGTCTTATAATTACATGTTGTAAATGTAGAAAAATATCCATTATCTCTTGAACGATAATCATGATGTAGATATCATATATATCATATATATCTAGTAAATAAATATATTTATAATAGTACATAACATTTGGAGGTAAGAAATGAAATGCACTGATCATGGAGACGGTAAGCCATGCGTATGCATGAACGCTAATTTCATTTCTATTTCATATTTTAATGGAATTAAAACCTAATGATACATAGGGATATTATAATTCCAGTATAATATCATATATAATATCATTAAATATATCCTTTATACATCCCACATAAGGAATTAATGAGTCACATCACTTTGAGGGGGCGGTAGTCGACACTTCCTCAAATGAAATTATCGTATTTACCCAATATGGAAAACATAACGGTTTGATAGAATTGGGAAGTAAAGAAGCATAAATAAATCATAAAAATAATATATATGATATATAAATACAGTTCCATCATAATGGACACCATGAGATGCGGTAAGATGTAATTGAACAATCATCGTTTCATGAGGCATTAGTTTTCCATCAACAGAAACATTATGTTCTTCATCCATTAGATGGAGGTGTGTGTAAGTGTAGTTAGAATCCATATCATAAAAACCTCCTAGTATATTTAGGATACTAGTGTTGTTAGAAAAGAAAATAAATAAACACGTTTAGTGGTTGTAGAAGTAAAATAAAAGAAAACAATTTAAGGGAAACTCTTACCTTTAATTTGGGTAACTCTCTTTGGTTTGAAACAAAAGACTTCATTAAATGCCTTCTGCCTAAGTTAAGGCCTCTAGGAGGAGGAGAGGGATGTAGAGAGCTTAATTGGGAAGAGTTTGGACGAGCCAAATGGCTTGAGAGGTGTTAGGAATTGGATAGAAATGGTCTCCTTTTATAAGGGAGAGAAGGGGCTCTTTAGGAAAGTGTGAAAACATTATTTTATTATATAATGATATTCAGTTTCTAATGGTCCGAAAATAATTAAAGTCAAAGTTAATATTACTCATATTCGAAATAAAATCATCCAATATTAATTTTACATGTTTTGGATAATATTTTAATCATTATATTCTTATTTATTTTAATCATTTATTAATGAGGTAAATACTGCATCATTATTGTGTCATAAATAATTTAATTTATTCAATGTCTAAAAATTTAAACAAAATTACTATAATTTATTAAATCTATTTATCCTTTAAATGAATAGTTATAGTGGAATATAGGACTTATATAACACCATATAAAAATTAATTACTAAAATATTTTTGTTAATGTCAATTTTGTCTTTACATTAAATTAATTAATCTAAATTCTCATTTTCAATTCCAAGTGGATCAATGGGGTCCCAAAATCGACCCAATGATTCCCATGGTCGTAAATGACTCAACCAATAAGGTTTGGACATGTGTTAAGTAAATTTGGAATTATTATAATATTCTTTTAACCATGATTTACCCTATTCACCTTTAACCGCGGTAAATAAAAGTCAAAAAGTTACTATTCATCAAAAATTATTTTCATCTTAAAGAACCATATTTTACTTCTTGATAACAACCATGTATATTGTATTTTTGAAATTCAATTCACAGAAGTGGTAAAATTTCATTTAGATGAAAAATTCAGTTTTTTTAACTACTCCTAAGTGGTTTTGCTTTTCATAAAAAATTGATGTTTTTTCAGAAAAATACCAAAAAATCAGCCGAAGAATTATTTGATATTCTTAATTAAAAATTGATGTCTACTTTTCCAAATTCAAAACATAGATGTGGTGTTAATTTATTTTAAAATTAATACCTTTAACAAAACAAATAACATGTTTTTAAGAAACAATAACTATAAAAAGATTGATACTTGTTTATGTCCAATATCAAAGTGAAATTAATTCCAATGACCAAAATTGGATTAAATGGTAAAAATATATTTTAGTTTCAATTTAAAACCAATTAAAAATATAATATAACCATTTAAATAAATTATATTTAATGGTAGTTTTGAATTAAAATACAATATTTTTCATTATTCATTAGAAAATGATCTTTATCAGAAAAATTCCAAAAAATTACCCAAAGAAAAATTTGATGTCTCCATTCTAAATAAGGATTTTATTTGGTAAACTAGAATGTATTAAAATGACCAAAACTATATTTAAATAGTTTTTTCCATTAAAAGGCGATAAATAGGCCTTTTAATATAAATTATGCTTAAAATTAGATTCATTCACATTTTAAGCCTCTAACTTTTATTGGAAAAATGTAAATACATTTAACAGATATGTATAATCATATTGTAGTTAGCTTCATTCATTCCCGCCAATACAATGGCTAGGAGTTAACTAACATTTAAAATAATAATATTACGTTATTAGTGTGCAGCATAAGATTACAAAGAAACCCGTTATTGGGTATCAGGTATGCTATCGAACATAGAAACCCCTTTAAAGTAAAATTACTGTTTAATTCACAATTATTAAGAAATATGAATTATGTCTTATTCTTCATTTACCTGGGATGTTACATCCTTCCCCCAATTTGGGAATTGCGTCCTCACAATTTATATTTACTTATCAAAATAAGTGGGGGTATTTATCCCTCATAGTATTTTCAGATCCCCACATTGCCTCTTCAACCATATGGTTTTTCCACAAAACCATTACCTGGTGAATTACCTTATTCCTCAACACTTTCTCTCTACGGTCAAGAATCTGGACTGGTTGTTCTTCATAAGATAGATTCTCTTCCAATTGAACTGCCTCGGGGTTCAAAACATGAGATGGATCTGGCATAAACTTTCTCAACATCGAAACATGAAAAATGTTGTGTACATGGGATAAACTTGGAGGTAAAGCCACGCTATAAGAAACTGATCAAACTTTCTCCCGAATTTCATAAGGTCCAATGAACCTCAGACTCAACTTTCCCTTCTTACCAAAAAAAACATCACACTTTTCCATAGAGAAATGTTGAGAAAGACGTGATCACCTACCTCAAAGGAAAGATCCTTACTCTGGTTATCTGCATAACTCTTCGGTCTGCTATGAGCTGTTCTCATGTGCTTCTGAATCAACTGAACTTTCTCTGCCATCTCTTTTACCAATTCTGGTCCCATCAGTTTCCTTTCACCTACTTCATCCCAAAAGGCTGGAGTTCGAAAATGCTTTCCATATAATTCCCCAAATGGAGCCATCTGTATACTTGAATGAAAGCTATTATTTTATGAAAATTCAACCAAAAAAGGTGTTGGTACCAAATACCCTGGTAATCCATCGAGCAAGCATGTAATATATCCTTCATGGTCTGAATTGTTCGTTCTGACTGCCCATTTGATTGGGGATGAAAAGTTGTACAAAAGTTTAATTCAGTACCCAATGACTTCTGAAGGTCTTTACAAAAGTTAGAAGTGAACCTGGGATCATGATCAGATACAATGGAGAGGGGAACTCCATGCAACCTGACTATCTCTTTAATATACAACCGAGCAAGTTGATCTAGAGACAATGAATCTCTAATATGAAGGAAATGAGCAGATTTAGTTACTCCGTCAACTATAATCCAAATTGCATTATTACCTCGATATGTATTTGGTAATCTCACAACAAATTCCATGGATATATCTTCCCATTTCCACTCTAGAACTGGTAGAGGCTGAAGCATTTCTTTCGGTAACTGTCGCTCTGCTTTAACCTGCTGACAAGTCAAACACTTCACAGTAAAATCAGCAATATCACTTTTCATTCCATCCCACCAGTAATACTCTTGAAGATCTCTGTACATATTAGTACTGCTAGGATGAACTGAAAACGGAGAACTATGAGCTTCACATAACAACTCATTCTTCAAATTTTAATTATATGGCACACTTAATCTCTTTCCAAATCTCAAAACACAATCATTATCAACATTAAAATCAGGCAACATACACTTCTGAACCAACTCTAACTTTTTATGCAACTCACTATCTTCCTTCTGCGCTTGCTTTATTATGTCTAATAGAGATGATCTCACTGAAACCTGAAACAAAATAGAATAATTGCCTACACCAACAACTTCTATGACATTATTCATAAAATCAAAAAACCAAATGATCTTGTTCCAAATGTAGCATGGTTAATGAAGCTTTACTTTTTCGACTCCAAACATCATCCACTTTATTTGATTTTCCCGGATGGTAAAGGTTCGTGCAATCATAATCCTTGATTAATTACAACCATCTCCCCTATCTCATGTTCAATTCTTTCTGAGTGAATATATACTTCAAACATTTGTGATCAAAATATATTTCACACTTCACTCTATACAAATGATTCCTCTAAATTTTTAAATCAAAAAACAACAGTAGGTAATTCCAAATCATGTGTAGGGAAATTTAACTCATGTGGTTTCAATTGACGTGAAGCATAACCAATTACCTGATCATTTTGCATTAGGACACAACCCAGTCCTTTCAACGAAGCATCACGGTAGATAACAAACTCACCATTTCTAGAAGGTAGTGCCAAAAATGGAGCATTCACCAATCTTCTTTTAAATTCATGAAAACAATCATCACATTCTTTTGTCTAGATGAACATAACACTTTTTTTAGTTAACTTTGTCATTGGACTAGATAATCGTGAAAAATGTTCAACAATCCTCCGGTAATAACCTACCAAACCAAGAAAACTATGAATCTCGGTTATATTTGTGGGTCTTGGCCATTCTTCAAAAACTTTTGTTTTAGAAGGATGTACAGTTATGCAATTTTTTGAAACAATGTGACCATGTAATGAAATTTGTTGTAACCAAAACACACACTTTCTGAATTTACAAAATATTTTCTTCTCTTTTAAGGTTTACAAGACAACCCTTAAATGACATTCATGTTCCTCCTTAATTTTGGAATAGACCAAAATATCATAAATGAACACAACCACAAACATATGCAGGAACTCACGGAAAATTCTATTCATAAGATCCACGAATACAGCAGGTGAATTGGTTAACCCAAAAGGCATAACTACAAATTCATAATGGCTTTATCTAGTACGAAACGCGGTCTTCGGAATGTCTGTTTCATTTACTTTCAACTGATGGTACCCCGACCTCAAGTAAATCATCGAAAAATACTGAGCTCCCTGGAGCTGATCAAACAAATCATCGATATGAGGCAAAGGATACTTATTCTTAACAGTGATGTTACTCAATGCTCTATAATCAATACAAAGTCTCATTGAACCATCTTTCTTTTTGACAAACAAGACATGAGCACCCCATGGTAATGTGCTAGGTCGAATGAAACCTTTATCTAATTACTCCGGAAATAGATTCTTTAACTCTAAAAGTAATATTTTATCCATTCGATAAGGGTGTTTTGAAATTAGATTATCATTAGGAACTAGGTCAACAGTAAATTCAAATTCCCGATCAGGTATAATACCTGGAAACTCATCAGGAAAAACATCAAGGTACTCATTTACCACTGGCACATCATTAATCTAAACAGTTCCTTTTTTTCAACAATATGTGCAAGGTAACATTCATTTCCATATTTTACCAGTTTTTTACTTCCTAATATGTTATAAAAAACAAGGGTTCATTCTTGTACACAAACTGAAAATCATTCTGAAAAGAACCATCTTTAGCTCTGCAGTCATTCATAGAATGAAAAACAGAAATCTAATCCATGCCCAATATAACATCAAACTCTAATAGAGGAAAAACAATAATATTCGTAGGTTGATTATATCCGAACACAAGGACATGAATGTTCTTATGTTTTATTTTTGTCCCAACATTTCCTCCATGTGTTTTTACCATAAGTTCAGTATTCATGTAATGAGAGGAATTCAATATTTACTAGAAGACTTCTCAGAAATGAGTGAATGTGTAGACCCTGAATCATACAACACATTGGAATAATCTGAACAAACAAACAGTGTACCTGATACTACTTCACTTGATAAACCAACATCTTCTGAAGTAGTTACAAAGGATTTCTCCACCCATTTCTGGTTGTATTCTGGCTGCTTTCCTTCATTTGAGTTCTTTGTTGGACACACATTTGCATAATGACCCATTTCATTGCACTTAAAACATTTTACTGATTGTAAATCAGATTTCTTCATACCATTACCCTGATCTTTTTCAGTGCAATTACAAGCCTTATGCCCCATTTTACCACATCGATAGCACTTACCAAAATTAAAAATACATTCCCCAACAAGCTTTTGACAACAATTTTAACAAAATTTAAACTTAAGTTTCTTATCATCAGAATTTTTTGAAGAGTTCTTCCCTTTCGCCTGTCACCTCAACCTCTTATTTTGTTGTTTTTCAAAGAATACATGATCATCAGAAAACTCCATTTCCACCTTATCCGCACAACGAACAAGTTTTTCATAACTTTTGAACTCATGAAAACATAAATCCCTTTGATACTTTGGCTTTAATCCTGAGTAAAAACGGTTTATTTTACTATCAAGGTCTCGTATGAAATTTGGAGCATACCTTGATAGTCGAGTGAATTTTTTTTTCATAAGCATCCACTGAGTCATCCCCCTTCCTCAATTCTAGGAATTATTTTTTCATCCTAAGACGAACCACCTTAGGGAAATATTTCTCAAGAAACATACCTTTGAATTCATCCCAATTGAGAGCATCAATCTCCTCACTATCCCTAATATTTTCCCCATCGACCAACACTGATCAACTTCACCTTCAAAACAGTAAACTGGATGACTAACCTTTTGATGTTCTGAACAACCCATGATATAAAAAAATATTCTCTGGTGCTTTAATACACCCTTCATCTAGCATAGGGTCAGATGATCCTCTGAATGATGGGGGATGTTGCCTAATGAAATGCTCCACTACTGACATCTTCCTCTGGGGTTGATCTGGCTGATCTCGTACATGGATACCACCACCGTTTTCTCCTGAGTCAACTATTCCATCACTGTAACAAACTATTCAGTTCCGATTCCGACCTTCTAAGGTTGATGATTTGGAAGGTTGTCTACCTCCTAATGTCGTCCCAACATAGCTACCCAGTTTCCTCTACGGAAAACCATTCTGAACAAAGAAATATCATAGGAAATGCAACATGGTAATCTATAAATGCTATATGATTTCAATATTAACATAAATTAATTTATTGACATTTATTTAACAACACCCTAACTCCAAAAGTTATTTAAACCGACCTCCGATACCAACTAAAAGGACCCAGCCTTAAACATTACATAATATTGAATTAAATGAATAATTCACATTGAGGATATTTTCAGGTTTATATATTTTGAGAATTATGACATAACTATTACATCTCAAAAGATTACAATTTAGAAATTTCTACACAGTTTCCATTTTTTTCTTAAAATAAATACTGTTGAAAAAAAGATTCATGTATAATTAAATGTTTTAGACAGCATAACTTTTCCTTGATCCCATCCTTGACCCTATTCATCTTTAAGTCCTGTGAAAACATTTCTAAATTTGGGATGAGCATAAAATTCTCAGTAAGGGTTATAAAATAATGAATGAAAAAATTTGTTCATAAATACCTACAAAACATGAACACTTTTACATACCTCATGAAATCATAATATTTATGAAAGACACATAGAAATCATAAATCATAAAGTTGTCTTGCGGTATCCATACCATACTTACATTGTAGCTATCACACCTTCATAGAGTGTTACTTTGGAATACCCATCACAGTATATTCCCTAAATCTCTTAGGATAAACATTCACGTTTACCTCTGTCACGTTACCCAATGCATTAGTGTGCTATCACAGGCTCACCCACCCTAGGTTTATCACGGAACCACCCATATACATAGATAATTCCCAAGAACCATAACATGATCATGACACATAACATAAGCATAAAGAAAAGATAACATTCCCACATTAAAATTGAAAAATATCATTCCAAGATATTGAAAATAATAAATCCATTCTAAAAATAATTTTCAATACCAATATACACAGAAAGAGTATATGGTATTTTTTTGTCCATTTAAAAACATTACGGCTTGTTAAGGAAGCCAAAGATCAAATAACACTCGCAGCGGCAGAAAGGTCGTTGTCACCGCTTATGTTAAAAAACATTCATTTTTGTCATTTAGTAAAACTCTTTGTATAAAATGATTCCCTATGAATAAAATGAAAAGTAAAAGGGGTTTATACACCGTATAAAATAATGTCGTATATAAAACTAAAAATGCCTCAATGAAAGAACATTGAGATGAAGTCCCTTACATCGTGTCCGACTTGACTCGATCATTCTTTAATATCCTGAATAATAAACTAAAGTTAATTTCTACTTTCTTAAGAACCTTTTTCAAGTTTATGATTCTTTTTATATCGCTTATTATCATTTTATAAACATTATGCAAACATTTAAGTTAATAAAGTTTGTTTTGTCGATATTTGGCACTTGAGTCAAAAATGGACTTCTTATAATTACATGTTGTAAATGTAGTCAAATATCGATTATCTCTTGAATGATAATCATGATGTAAATATCATATATATCATATATATCTAGTATATACATGTATTTATAATAGTACATAACATTTGGAGGTAACAAATCAAATGCACCGTTCATGGAGACGGTAAGCCGTACGTATGCATGAACGCTACTTTCATTTCTATTTCTTATTTTAATGGAATTAAAACAAAATGATACATAGGTATATTATAATTCCAGTATAATATCAAATATTATATCATTAAATATATCCTTTATACATACCACATAAGGCATTAATGAGTCACATCACTTTGAGGGGGCGGTAGTCCGCACTTCCTCAAATGAGATTATCGTATTTACCCACTATAGAAAACATAAAGGTTTGATAGAATTGGGAAGTAATGAAGCATAAAGAAAACATAATCATAATATATATCATATATAAATATAGTTCCATCATAATGGACACCATGAGATGTGGTAAGATGTAATTGAACAATCATCGTTTCGTGAGGTGTTAGTTTTCCATCCAGAGAAACATTACGTTCATCATCCATTAGATGGAGGTGTGTGTAAGTGTAGTTAGAAACATTCTCATAACAACATCCTAGTATATTTAGGATACTGTTGTTGTTACAAAAGTAAGGAAATATGAAAGTTTAGAGGTTGCAGAAGTAAAATAAATTAAAACAATTTAAGAGAAACTGTTGCCTTTTATTTGGGTAACTCTCTTTGGTTTGAACCAAAGGACTTATTTAAATTCCTTCAGCCTAATTTAAGGATTCTATAAGGAGGATAGGGATTTAGGGAGCTCAATTGGGAAGAGTTTTTTTGAGCCAAATGAATTGAGAGGTGTGAGGAATTGGATAGAAATTGTCTCCTTTTATAAGGGAGAGGAGGGGCTCTTTAGGAAAGTGTGAAAACATTATTTTATTATATAATGATATTCGGTTTTTAATTGTCCTAAAATATTTATGGTCGAAGATAGGATGACTCATATTCGATGGAGTACCCAATACACAACAATGGGTTTCATTGGAATCTTATGTTGCACACTAATAATATAATATTATTATTTTAAATGGTATTTAACTCATAGCCGTTGTATTGGCGGGAATGAATGAAGCTAACTAAAATATGATTATAATTATTTGCTAAATGTATTTAAATTTATCCAGGAAAATTTAGAGGCTTAAAATTTGAATGAATCTAATTTTAAGCATAATTTACATTGAAAGGACGATTTATCACCTTTTAATGCAGAACCATCATTAAATATAGTTTTGGTCACTTTAATACATTCTAATTGACCAAATAAAATCCTTCTTTAGAATGGGGACATCAAACTTTACTTTGGATAATTTTTTGGAATTATTATGATAATGTTAATTTTTTAATGAATAATGAAAAAAATTGTATTTTAATTCACCGTCTCTTCTAGGATGAAGACCATTCAATTCCTTGGGAAATACTTCATCGAATTCCCTCACAATAGGAATTTCTTCAAAGGATAGTTGCTTCCTTGGACTCAATCATCTGAGCCAGATACATGTTCTCATAGGGCAGTAATATCCACCCAAGAGATGATGGAGATAAAGATGATTTGTCCTCCTCCATGCATTTGTACAGAATCGGGGGTCAATTCTACACATGGATAGTGATTTACCACTCATGAAAATTTATGTTAGATCTATATAAGGAGACTCAATCAATGCCAAGAATTGCATAAATTTCCACCAGAGGATGTTTGATGAGGTTCTCCGGAAATTTTAATCCCCATATTATGATAGGGGAGGGCTTATATTCATTGGATTCATTGATTTCCCCATTTTCCGTACTTACCAATATCTTTACATTGATGATTTGTGCTGGTGTTGGGATTATTCTACTAAACTTTAGGGATATAAAAGAATGTGTAGAACCTGAATCAAAAAGTATATTCTCTATTCATGAATGAATAACTATCATACCTATCACCACTTCGTTTTCGGGGTATTCTTCGGTGGTAGTGATGGAAAAAGATCTCCCCTTCTACCTTGTAAGTTGTTGTTTGTATCACAAAACCCTTGGATTAGGGAAATGATTTGCAATATGCCCTGGTTCATTGCAGTTTTTGTAATGAACAATGAGTTGAGAGTCAAACATAGTGTTCGTCTCCCCTGTCGTAGATGTGGGTTTCTCTTTTTGGCAGTTAATATCTAGGTTCCCTTCTCTTCCAAACCTAAATCATATCCTCATCCCCTTTAGGAAATTTCCTAGGTGCTTCTTTTCCATACCTTTGGCAAGTTGGGTGCATGATTTTCATAGCACCGTTGGATTTATCCATCAGACCACCAGAATTGAATTCCACCTAATTCTTCTTATCCCCATGATACCACTGAGATTCCCCGATCTCCTTTTCGAACTTGAGGTCACATCGGAAAATTTCGTCATAGCAATCGAAGTCACAGATTCCCAGGGATTTCCGCAGGCTAGGTTTCAACCCACCAAAGGAGTGGTCAACCTTGCATGCAGGAGTAACGAAAAAGCCAAAAGCATATCATGAAAGCCTTGTGAAGTTTTCCTCGTACGCACCAACAGACTCGTCATCTTTTTTCTTGAGGGAAAGGAAGCCTTTTTCCATATTAGTTTTGAGGGTGGGTGAAAAATATTTATCAAAAATCATATTCTGGAAATCATTACATTTCATTTCTTCAATCTCTTCAAGATTCGTATTTTTGATCAATATCAACCATTGATATACTTCACCCTCCATACGATAAGCATCCAAAATAACAATCTCCTGTTTGGAACATTGAAGTATGAAGATGATATTTTCAATTGAGTTAATCCATTGTTTGTTGATTGAGGGATCATATGGTCGATTAAAATTAGAAGGCCTTTGTCTCATGAGTCTCTCGATAGAGACCTATTCATTCTTAGGGTGGGGATGAATGTTTCTCTTGACCCATGTTTCTATTCAAATATTGACTTAATTTGGAGATTATCGTAATAATTTTCATGATTCCCACTCTTATTGGATTGGGAATCTCATTAGAACAATCATCGCATTGATCTTCACATCCATTGTTAGCTCGAGTCATTCGATTTCCAGCCATTTTCTAGAATAAAAGTAATGTTAAGGGTAACACATAAAGGGTATTCCAAAGATAAGAAACAGATGAATTATAAATAGATTTTATTTACTTAACTTATGAATCTATTGGCTTCAGTATATGTTATCCATGATCTACTTGCAAACATATATTCTTAGGAAATTTTTGAATGTCCCTTAATAATCAATCATACTAATATTGTGAATTTACCAAATCATATCCCCCAAGAGTTTTGTAACCATGAGTGTAGAACGGCCTATTGTCATGCACCAGTTCCCATTCGAGTCTATCACAAAGGGATGTTTTCGGCTTTTACCCCTAGGATACATATGTTCTAGAGCAGCCTTTACATGCTCCTATCCAAACATTGATGTATTTTCTTGATAAACCACTTACTCAATACCCACCAAAACATAGGGATGTATTTATCATACATAGTCTTATCTATATGGATTTACTAGGGTTTTCTAATCCTAATCCCAAAAATAACTAATACAATCCTCTAATACCAACTATGACAACCCTGCTCTTTATTTCACACATAAAATATTTTATTACATAAAAATTCACATGATACAATGTGGAAGATCGAGATGTATAGTGTATTTCAGGCTTAGGAACATTACATAACAACTTAAAACATAGAACACAACATCTTTATTGAAAACTTATTTTACCTAACCAATACATTCCTTTGTACTTAGCATCGCATGGGATAAGCTGATGACATGCATAAAAAAGGGTGAGCTATAAAGACCAGAAAGGGGATAAACATGGAATAACATGAGGAATAAAATACAAGTTAGTCAATATTGTTATCAATGGAGCCAAAGATAAACATAAACATAATGTCATGATAAAGCATGATAATCATAACATGGAAATGTGAAAACAACACTTAACATGGATTTACCATTAGCCAAGGCTCATTGCACATGGAGCATGAGTAAAACCTCGTTGCACATGAACCACGAGTAAACCTTTGTTGCACTTGAATTTGCATGAGTCAACACTCATTGCACATGACGTATCATGATACTATACTTTACCTAATGCATTGAAGCGCTATTAGGTTGCAACCTTCTTAAACATTTAATTTCATGCATAAGTGTGCCACATGGTTCATAAAACACGGATTCAATAAACATAATAATGTATTCCATGATAAAGTAATGTGGAATTCATAAATGAAACTCTATAATCAATAATTAATTGTGCTATAATTTGAATACCCTTAATATAGAAATGGGCATGGTATTCACTAAACAATTACTTTGGCTTGGAAAAACGTGGTGCAATTTCGACAGCATAACTACGTGACATAAGAATTCATAAAAATGTTTTATGAGAGGGAAAATGGGGTTTCTAATCACATTTACATGAAATCGATAGTACGGGGGTCATATAGATACATGTCCCAACAAAAATTATTGGAATTTAGATTCATGAAATAAAAAATTACTTTAATGTAAATTAGGAGAGATAAATTCCTTTTGGAATATTAGCATATTAATAGGTTTAAATGGAAAGAATTAATGAGAGATAAAGGGGTATCCCATCATTAAAACATAATTAGGGCGGTATGGGGGTGGTGAGAAACCATTACCCAAAATTTATAATTGAAATTAAGAGGGCATGACAACTTAATGAAAATTGGAAAAAAAATGAGAAAGGAAGAAAACCCTTAGTTGGAAGTGTGATCCCAAAGACCCGGGAGAGGTGTGAGAGAGGGTTATTGAGAGATTGGGGAACCTTTGGAGGATTATAGAGATAGGAGGGTAGAGTTTAGACTAACTCCAAAGGCTTTGATTGAAGAGGAAGTGGGATATTTGGTGGGTTCATATAGGAAATGAGAGGGAATTGATTATTATTTCGGTTTGGGACACCTCACATTAAACTAATCAAAACCACAAACCAGTCGACGGGGTTTCCCCATGGATTTACCAAAAGGGTTGTGGAAAAAATATTTTATAAGGCCAATGGCAAAAACATCTTAAAATAATCGGGTTTCTTATGTGGAGGTGAGTCACACTCTCAAAGAAAACAATTTAAAAAGACAATATGTTTTATAAGTCTTGAAGGGTCTACTAAAACATTTTAAAACAAATCAAAGAACCCAAAATAACATTATTTTAATGTTAAAAAATATATTTGACGAAAATAATATTTATAGTATTTTATTAAATCACCATTGGGTCATTATAATGTCATAAAACACATTATATATTCAAACTATAATTAATGTTTACCCAAAAATTCAACTATCTTAGAAAATTATGAAAAATTAACCTCTGGATAATTTTGACATTCTAATTCCAAAAATAATTTTCATTTTATCTAAATAATTTCCTAACAATGTTAATTTTCACTTTTAAAATAAAATCCGACATTTATCAAAAATTTAGGGGTTTTGACAATGGCTTTCAAACCTTAATAAAAATTACAATTGCATTCATAAACTTATTTGATCATTCATATGTAATAAAAAGTAAATTAATAATAATAATATTTTATTAAAATATAATTTAATTCAAAAATCCATTAATTCATAAAAATAGTTTTCTTAGTGGAATATTAACTAAAAATACTATTTTCTCTTTAAAAACAATTTACCATTTAACAATAAAAAAATGAAAGTATATTCTTTATTATATACAAAGATACTGTACATAATAATTTTACTAGGTTATTGTTACATAACCCATTAAAACACCCACATAATACCTTAGGGTACAGTTCGTGATGGTGACAGACTCTATGGGTGGCTCTGATAACATTACTCGAGTTGTAATCTCTATCAACTTCCATATCTCTGATAGGCGGTTCCGCTCGAGCTTAACGTATTCAAGCTCGGCTTGGGATTCGACAATAGGGATCCCAATGATTCCACCTCCTTTATGAGATTTGAAAAATGGGCTTCGTATGGGGCAAGTATACTGGATAAGGCATTCAGTTCCTTTGTCCGAGTAAATTGAATTTGATAAAGCCCTGTATTTATACAAATCATGTGATTTCTGTTGAACCACTATAATAGCAACAATCACAATTCATAATGGTATTTTAAAATCCAAAAAACAAAAAACAAAATTAGTGCATATGTTGTATAACCATTTCACATAATAAGACTTTTAATTAGATCAAGATGGATTTTCATTAAACAAATATTTGGGTTGTTAAAATTTTGTTGTTCACAAATACCCTTATTTCTAATTCTATTGATTTTACATTGAGTATATATTAGGAAATTAATAATATTTATTTTTCTATTTTTTAATAATAATTTAAGAATTTTTATCCACATGGAATATTAAAAAATGTGTTCGGAAATCATATTTAGTTCTTTAGTGTGTTCTAGAAACACTGTTTATGCTCTACGTGTTCGAAAATCACGTTAGCATGTTCTGGAAACATGGTTCATACCGTACGTTAAGGAGCATAGCGATAGGATGAAATCTGTCATTTACGGGTTATCAGAAAAGTATGCTTATGAAACAATACGTTATCAGAAAAGCCTGGAAGAAGAACCCTATATTTCGAAAAAACCTTACGTTTGGGATATTAGAAAAGTATGGACTAAGAAACCTATATTTTAATGGAATGTTATGTTTGTTTCTCAAAAGTATGGTTCATCAACCTTACTTTTGTAAACAACCTTACATTTTATAAAAAATAATGGATCATGTACCTTATGTTTAGAAGTAGATACTTGTATGGATTATATACTGTACATTTGAATGTTTAAGATAAAAGTATGGTTAATCAACATTACATTGTAAAAATTACTTTGAGAACCATAAGATATGAACCTTACATTTAGAGAATGTATGCAGTGCAATTCAAACCTACATTTGGCATCAGATATTCATACACACATTTATCAATTAACGGTAATTATGCAAATTTTAAGGCGGATTTCAAGCAAGATTACAAGCTCTCTTTTAAATAATATCATTTATTGATTCGAAGAAGTTTATTTTTTATTAAAAGGATCCTTTTTAGAGGAGTTTTCAGGCCAAATATTAAGAAGAGTTAAGACTACTATTTTATTCAATCTTTTGAGTATCGTTATTCTATAGGCCCCTTTGGTTGATCTAAATTTGAATGAAAAATTAATCTCTTTATTAAATATATATATTTATTTATTTTGAATTATATATTGCACAATATAGATCATTATGAAAGAGATGATAATAATAGACTCTTTATTTTATCGTGACAATGATTTTTAGATACATTCAAGTTTAACATATCCGCTATTACTAGTTACAATCTAACTTATTTTTCTAAAGAAGACAAAAAACATTGAAGATTCATCATTCCTTAATCAAATATATTTTTCAAATCTATTAAAGTAACTGATGTTATTCTTATATCTATTGGAAATCAGATCAGCTAAGAACTACTTCTACCTGAAGATCATTCTTTCTGAAGATGTCGATCTATCTACTGTCAATTGTGTGATGTTGCAACTATAAAAAACAACTGTAATGTTTTTTCAAACAAATAATATTTTTATTTTGAGTAATCTTCTTCTTGTACTAATATCTGTATTTGGTTCTGTGTATAAACCATAAGGATCTATTTTGGGGTTAATTTTTAAACGAACCAACTACCTGCACTCAATTATGAACAGACTATTGATAAGAGGACCATATAGTGAAAATCATGAAGCTCGTGGAGTAGAGATCTGGTGTAGTGGACTAGGGGCCTTCTGTTCCACAAACCACTATACATCCTTGCGTTCTTTAATTTTTTATTTTCTACTGCATAAAAAATCTTATAAATATAAAAGGATAGACTTGGTCATCATCCCGATTCATGAAGAATTTGTATGAGACACAATTCACCCCCCTCTTGTGTGTATTTGGTATAACCCGATCCAAAAAAGATTTCCATAAAACCCATATAAATAACACATAACATACAAAGGTTACTATGGAGATAAACATGTTTAAATGGAATAACCATACGGTTTTCTTAAACACATATCACTAAATGGAATAACCATACGACCAACGTCAATACCCAATGAATTGGAGGTTATAATGTTTCCACTGGTCCTGGTTTATCACAGAACCACCTGTCATTTGGTTTATCAAGTAACCACCCATAAAAAGTCAATGTACCATTATAAAATCATAACTCATAAAATATTGCAAATATACATATTTCACTAATAACATTTTATATTCAATCACAAGAAATCGATTCATGATATTGAAAAATAATAATCTATTTCAAAAACTAGTTTCAATACCAAATCACCCAAAAAGAGAATAAGGGATTTCTTTTCCTTTAAAAAATGTTATGGATTATAGAGGAACCCAACTAATGATTACAGAGACGGAGAGGTCATTGTCACCAAAAATGTTAAATTTTTTTCTGTTTAGTAAAACACTTTGTAAAAAAAATATTCCCTTTGAATGAAATTAACACTCAAAGGGGGTTTTTATATACCGTATAAAATAAGGTCATGTATAAATCAAAATATGCCGAAATGAAACGTGATTGAGACGAAGTCCCTTACCTCGTGTCCGACTTGACTCATTCGTTCTTTATCCTCATGAATAATAAAGTAATGTTAATTTATAATTTTTACAAAACCTTTTTCAAATTTATTATTTCTTTTATATCACTTATTAGCATGGTATAAATATTACATAATCATATATGTTAATAATAGTAATTTTTTTATATTTGGTACTTGAGTCAAAAGTGAACTTCTTATAATTACATGTTGTCCATGTGGTCAAATGTAAATTATCTCCAAAATGAAATACATGATTCAGATATCATATATATCATATATATCTAGTATATATATGTATTTATAACATTAAATAACATTTTGAGATAAGAAATTAAATGCATCGTTCATGGAGACAGTAAGTCGTACGTACACATGAACACTACTTTCATTTATATTTCGTATTTTAATGGAAGAAAAACATAATGATACATAGGTATATTATAATTCCTATATAATATCATATATAATTTCATCCTTATAAGTTCCCCGAATGGAATTAACAAGTCATATCACTTTGTGGGGGCAATAGTCTGCACTTCTTCAAATGAAATTATCGCATTTACCCATTATGGAAACCATGAAGGTGTGATATAAATGAAACATACAGAAGAATAGAAACAATAAAAATATAATATATATCACATATAAATAATGGTCCATATTAATGGCCACCATGATTGATGGTAGGGGATAATTGAATTGTCATCGTTTTGGGAGGTTGTAGTTATCCGTCCAAAGAAACAGTATCTTCTTTTCCTATTAGATGGAGGTGTGTGTAAGTGTAGCTCGAATCCTATAGTAAAAACAACCTAGTATATTTATGATACTGTTTTTGTTATAAAATAAATGAATAAAATTATTTTAGGGTGTTGGAGAAGTAAAATTATAGAAGATAACTTTATGGAAGTGGTTACCTAAAAATCGGGTAACTCCATTTGGTTTGAGTCATATTATTTCTTGAAGTGCCTTATACCTAGGGGGATGATTATAGGTGGATTATAGGGGTGTAGGGAGATTAATTAGGTAGATATTGGATGATCTATGGGACTTAAGATGTGTGTCTAATGGGTTAGAGGTGATGGTTTTTTATAAGGGGGAGGAGGGGCTCTTTAGGAAGGTTTGAAAATATTATTTTATTATAAACTAAATTTCGTTTTAAAAAGGTACCAAACTTATTAAATTAGAAGATAATATGACTATTATTATATATCCTCTAAACCAATATGTTTTATACATGTTTTGGTTTCAAATTTAACATTATCATTTTGCTATAACCCTTTGATAACTAATTTGACTCTTACCATGTCTTCTTGTGTATTCACTCTATAAAGTTAATAGAGTAACTATAAAATTACAATATAACCAGAAGTGGTTCATTAATGTCATTTTAAACCATATATAAGTCATCTTTTTAATCATTTATTTTTAGGATTATTATATCATTTAATAAAATATTAATTGTTTTTAAAACTCATTTATGTCAATTTATAAACTATTCATATCAAGACATTTAAAAAATCCATAACAACATATTAATTATAAGATAAAAATTCATTATTATATCTAAAAAAATTTTATTGAATAAAATGTTTAATTTTTTTAATATTTATAGTCTAATTTATTTAAAATATTCATTAATGATGTAATCATTACATCATCATTGTGTCATGAATAAATTTATTTATTTGATGTCTTAAAATTATATATAAAATACCATTATGTAGGAATTGTTTTTATATTTATAATGAAAGTTTATATTCAAATGTATCAATTATATAAACCCAAATTAAAATTGTTTTAGCAAAACAATACATGTTTATGATATTTTTATTTTTACTTTAAACAAATAGTTAATAATGTAATTATCTTACCCAAGTGGCTTTCAAATGCCAATGGTTCAACCCCAAGATTTTATTGGTCATCCATGACTCATCCAACAAGTTTAGGACAAGTGTGAAGGTAATTTTATATTATTGTAATATTATTTTTACCTTGAATTACCCTATTTACCATTAACCGCGGTAAATAAAATTCAGAAGTTAATATTGACCAAAAATTATTTTCATCCCATTTAACCAAATTTTAATTACTGATGACAACCTTGTATTTCATATTTATGATATTAAATTCATAGAAGTGGTAAAATTTCATTTAAATGAAAAATTCGTTTTTTAACTAGTAAGTAGTATTTTTCACTATTCATCAAAAATTGAAGGTTTTCAGAAAAATACCAAAAATTTAGCATAACATATATTTGATATTCAGAATTCAAAAATGATGTCTATTTTAAAAAATTCAAAATTGTGAAGTTGAATTAATTAATTTATAATTATTTGTCGTTGTCAAAACAAAAAAAATTGTTTTTAAGAAATAATAACAATCGAAAGATTCACACATGTTTATGTCCAAAATCAAAGTGAAATTATATCCAATGACCAGCATTGGATTAAATGGTAAAAATATAATCCAATTATACTTTAAAACCAATTAACTGAATAATCTAACTACACAAATAAATTATAAAAAAGGTAGTTTTTTATTAAAATGTGGTATTTTCCACTATTTATTTAAAAAAATAATGTTATCAAAAAAAATACCAAAATTAACCCAAAGTAAATAAATATGTCTTGATTCAAAAAAGGACTTTTATTATTCAAACACGTTATATAAAAGTGACAAATACTTGTTTAAAAAGGGTTCACCATCAAAAGGCGATAATCAACCTTTTGATGAATATTAGACTATTTGTGATTAAAATCGAATTTTTTCTTAGATTAAGCCTCTAATTTTTTTGGAGAAAAGTAAAAAAATTTAAAAAACATGTATAATAATATTTTAGTTAATTCTGTTCATTCTCGCTAATGCAACGGATATGTGTCATCTTCAATTTAAAATAATAATATTATTATATCAATTATTAGTATATCTCAACGTTGTGTACAATGTAAAATTTCAATGAAACCCGTTGTTGCATATTAGGTACGCCATCATACATAGAATCCCATTTAATTTAAAATATATATTTAATTCATAAATATTAATAAATATAAAAATTTCATATTCTTTATTTACCTGGGATGCTACATCCTTCCCACCCTTTTAGAAATTACATCCTAAAAATTTTAAAACTAGCCAGGAAAACATCATTGAATGTCCCACATTAGAAAAATAGTCAATAAAACTACCACATTAAAAGAAAAAAAGTGATGTATAGAGGTCACCTGAGATAAACCATACAAGGATCTCGTGTAGGAAAAAATGGAAATGGAAGAGAAAACAAACCATCAGGTTCTGATGGTGAGTTATATATAACACAATTATGAGAAAGTTAACCACTAGAAAATCACAAACATGGGATGTGTTAAATCGTATTTCATTACCCAGTAGGAAATGCTAACTGAGAATGTTTTTTGTTTAAGTTTTCTTCATAATTTTTAGGAATTCATTTATTATATAGAATAAGAATAGAAAGAAATATACTTACCTTCAAGTAGTCTTTTATCCATTGATATGTTTCTATAAAAAAGTCATCTTTTCTCCAAACGGTGAGTATACATGACGACATGGTCATACATGAAGCACTAGAACCAACTTATATAAAATCACATTATCCATAAAAGAAGAACTATATTTTCCCCTTGACATTATATATTAACTAAAACCAAATGGGTAGTACAGTATTAGGTAATCCCGAAAAATAATACTCCTTTATAAAAAAAATACTACTCTTAATCTCCAAAATTCAACAAAAAGTACCCATAGTTCACGAAAGGCCATTAAATACATACATTTCCATTAAATTATTCAAAATAATATAAACTAAGATTGAAACCCAAAACTATGAAGGATTTAATCACGTTTTCTTCCATAGTAAATCTTAACAGTTATATCTAAAATCATAGACTACTATTGAAGTATCACACTGAAGTGTAATTAACCTTATCACATATTCATTATGACAGGTTAATCATTTCCAGAAATTAACCAAATCACCATATACCCAAAATAAAAACATAGATTGTTTAAAAATAAAATTTCAACCATTACTCCACAAAAGGGATCCCATAGTATTATATTTTACATAACCATATAGTGTTCCCAATAGAGAGAACATCTTCCAAAATAACCTTTATCACTTAATCACTAAATCATTTCCTATACTAAGGATATACATTTGATTAAACATAAGATCACAAATCAACATATTCTTGATCAATAAAGTCATTAAACTAAATAGAATAATTCATACTAAATAGGGATTTTATGTAGTCCATTGGTATATGATAAATCTCAATCACACATTGGTTATGGGTTCAATTCCCGTAGCTTGGTCCTATGCGACGGGTTGTCACATGGTGTGCATGTTGTCCTTTTTCAAAAAATATATAATATTATAACATTCCCAAAAATGAGATATACTCTTCAAAAATGACCATAAGATAATTTAAACACAATGGTTGTCTTATAAAACTCATTTTCATCCTAACTCATAATGACTTCAACATCTTAATTCTTGAAGTATTATATATATTGTAATTTTTTTATTTCAGCACCATATGATAAAATAAAACTGTCCCCAAAATAAAGAACATCATACCATTATGATGGTGTCCACATGGTTTTATCATCATCTTGTTCATTTATGTAGATGGTTCGGGCATTGAAATAATGATTTAGATATCCTTCACAATAATTTTCTTCCTTCATCCAAATACACCTTGTACAACATGTGTCATAAGCCTGTTCTCATAAAAATAGTTTTGGAAAATATTCATGTATGACATATAATTTCAAAACGTCTGATAAAACATTATATTTATAAAATAATCGAACCGAGTTAGAGTTGAAACTTTCAATCAGTGGGCCTTTTAAAATACCATAAGTATGTGCTGAGAGACTATTTTTTAAAAGCAAATATAAATAGGATACTCAAGGGTCTCCTTCTCCAATAGCTTTTCAAAATCATAATATACTTAAAAATCTTGTGATAATGTAAAATATTTGAATATTACTTAATAATATTTACCTTTCTTGAAAAATTAGAATATTTTAAATATAGGATTTAATTAAATACAACCCATGATACATGATGATATCATGGAATAATGGATGTGTTTGACATCTCAAACATTTTTTTCAAGTGAGTTGTATGTTAGAAAATGTTTCAGAATCGTCAAGACACGACTTTGAAAATTATTTCATGAAAGTCATTAGGAAGAGAAAGAAATGTAATTTGAGATACAAATCCTTCCAATTTGTAACATACATTCTTTGATCTAAAAAAATTTAAAAAATAAGGATTTAACATAAAGAGTAGACATAGAGACTAACCATGTGTCTAACAAAAACATTTAATCCCTAATGTTGTCTAAGCCGACCTCTGATACCAACTATAAAGACCATGCCTTAAACATTACATATTCTTGAATTCTGTTAATAATTCACATTGAGGACATTTTAATATTCAGAGCTTTATATAATTAGGTGATAACATATAAGTAACAATTTGAATATTACATGTAGACACTTCAACTCAGTATCCATTTTTTCATAAAATAAAAATTCATGTAAAAAAGAGTCATGTCTAGTTCCATATTTTAGACATCCAGACTTTTCCCTGATCCCATCTTTGAAACTATTTTTCTTTAGGTCCTTTGAAAAAAATTGTAAGAAAAACTTGGGATGAGCATACAAATCTTAGTAAGGGATACACAATGATGGAAAACTTTTAGTTTTTCAAAACAAAAATAAAACAATGAATACTTTATCATAAGTAATATTTTTCATCTTTATGAAGTAGTAAATACCCTTAACTAAATAAAAGATCATTTCTTACCCTTTTTGTAACCAAAACATTACTATAAAATCCATAGAAACAACACATTACATATAAAGGTAACTTGGGACATAAACATACTTTAATGGAATAACCATATGGTCAACTTCCACACATAGCATTAAATGGAATATCCATACGACTGACTTCCATACCCAATGAATTGGAGGTCATAACATAACCATCCATCCTTGTTTAACATGACACCACCTGTCATTTTTTTATCACGTAACCACCCGTCAAAATTCCATGTACCATTATAAAATCATAACACAAAAAATTGCAAATATAAACATTTCACTAATAACATTTCATTTTCAATCATAAGAAATCAATTCATGATATTGAAAAAAATAAAAACATTTCAAAAACCATTTTCAATACCAAATAGCCAAAAACATAATAAGGTATTTCTTTTTCATTAAAAAACATTAATTCTTAGAGAGGAGGACAACTAAAGATTACGATGGTGGAGAGGTCATTATCACCGTAAAAGTTAAAAACATTCCTTTTTTTGTTTAGTAAAATGATTCATATAAAAAAATCCCCTTTGAATGAAATTAATAGTCAAAGGGGTTTATTATATACCATATTAAATAAATTTGTGTATAATTAAAAATATTCCTTAGCGAAAGGTGATTGAGACGAAGTCCCTTACCTCATGTCTGACCTGACTTGTTCATTATTTAGCATCCTAAATAATAAAAAAAGTTAATTTCTACTTGAATCAGAACCTTTTTTAAAATTATTATTCCTTTTATATCATTTATAATCACGTTATAAACATTACCAAATCATTTAAGTTAATAACAGTCGTTTTGTGGATATTTGGTACTTGAGTCAAAAGTAAGCTTCTTATAATTACATGCTACCCAGGTGGTAAAATATACAGTATCTCCATATTTATATTCATGATTTAAATATCATATATATATTATATATCCAGTATATATATGTACTTATAACAGCACATAACATTTGGAGATAAGAAATGAAATTCATCATTCATGGAGATGGTAAACCGTACGTACACATGAACGCTACTTTAATTTCTATTTCATATTTTAATGGAATGAAAACATAATGATACGGAGGTATATTATAATTCTAGTATAATATCAAATATAATTTTATTAATTTAATCCTTTATAAGTTCCACATATGGCATGAACGAGTCATATCACTTTGAGGGGGCGGTAGTCTGGACATCCTTAAATGAAATTATCACATTTACCCATTACAAAAACAATGAAGGTATTATATAAATAAAAAATATATATGAATAGAAACAATATAAATATAATATATATCATATATAAATATACTTACATCTTAATGGAAACCATGAGAGGCGGTAGGAGATAATTGAACACTCATCATTTCATGAGGTAGTAGTTCTCCGTCCACAGAAACAGTATGTTCTTTTCCCATTTGATGGATGTGCGTGCAAGTGTAGCTCGAATAATTCTGATAACAACACCATAGTATATTGAATTTTTTTTGGTGTTTTGAAATAAAGTAATAAAAATATTTTAGCGGGATGGAGAAGTAAAATAAAAGAAGATAACTTTAGAGACGACATTGCCTTAAAATCAAGAAACTCCCTATGGTTTAAACCAAAAGGATTTCACGAAGTGTATTATGCCTAGGGGAATGATTATAGGAGTAAGATAGGTATGTATTGGGATTAATTAGGTTGATTTTGGAGGATCCAATGGGATTGAGAGGTGTGATTAATGGGTTAGAGTTGATGGATTTTTATAAGGGGGAAGAGCGGCTCTTTGGGAAGGTTTGAAAATATTATTTTATTGTAAACTAAATTTTGGTTTCAAAAGGTCCCAAAAATATTAAATTCCAAGATAATATGACTATTATTTTAAATCACCTCAATCAATAGGTTTTAGTCAAGTTTTTGTTTCAGATTTGACGTTATCATTTAGCTTTAACCCTTAGTTATCTAATTTGACTCTTACCATGTCTTCTTGTGTATTCACTCTATAAGGTTAATATAGTTACTATAAAATGAGAATATAACTAGAAGTGGTTAATTAATGGAATTTTCAACCTTATATAAGTCAATTTTCCTAATATTTTATTTTTAATATTATTATATCATTTAATAAAATATTAATTATTTTAAAAACTCGTTTATGTCAATTTATAATCTATTTATATCAGGACTTTTAAAAAATCTATAAAAAAATTATTATTTTGAAAAAAATTCATTAGTTAAAGGATAAAAAGTATTTATTATCTCTAAAATTCTTCAATGGCATAAAAAGTTTCAAAATAAATTTATTTTAACATTTATAATCTCATTTATTTAAAATATTCATTAATGAGGTAATCCTTACATCATCATTGTGTCGTAAATAAATTTATTTATCGGATATCTATAAATTATAAATCAAATAAAATGATGTTGGAAATGTTATTAGCATTCTAATTAATATTTATAGTCATATATATGAATTATATAACACCGTATTAAATTTTTTTAGAAAAATAATACATGTTTATCATATTTATTTTTTTACATTAAATAAAAAGTTATTAATTTAATTATCTCACCCAAGTGGCTACCAAAGGCCAAACGTTCTACCCAAGGACTGTATTGGTCATCTATGACTCATTAAATAATGTTATGAAAAATGTTAAGGTAATTTTATAATATTTTAATATTATTTTAACCTTGAATTACCCTATTTACCCTTAACCACGGCAAATAAAACTCAAAATTTACTATTCACCAAAAATTATATTCATCCCATTGAACGAAATTTTAATTAATTATGACAAAAATATATTTCAGATTTTTTATATTAAATTCACAGAAGTGTTAAAATTTCTTTTATATGAAAATGTGGGGTTTTTAACTACTAAGTAGTATTTTTCAATATTCATAAAAATTAACGGTTTTTAGAAAAATACCAAAATCTCAGCCTAAGCAGTATTTGATATTCAAAATTAAAAAATAATGTTTATTTTACGAAATTAAAAACATAGAAGTTGAATTAATTAATTTGTAATTAAATCTCATTCTCAAAATAAAAATCTTGTTTTTTCGAAATAATAACTATCAAAATATTCCAACTTGTTTATGTCCAATTTCAAAGTGAAATTACTTCTAATGAACAATATTGGATTAAATAGTAAAAAATTTAATTCAATTATACATTAAACCCAATTAAATGAACAATATAATTACACTAATAAATTAGATGAAAAGGATGCTTTGAGTTAAAATCTTGTATTTTCCACTTTTCATTAAAAAATGAGTTTTATCAGAAAAATACCAAAAATTTACCCAAAGTAAATTTTGATGTCCCAATTCTAAAGATGAATTTTATTTTTTCAAATATAACATGTTAAAGTGACGAAACTATATTTAAAAAAGGTTCTTCATCAAAAGGAGGTAATCGACCTTTTAAAGAATATTACACTATTTGTGCTCAAAATCAAATTTATTCTTATTTTAAGACTCTACAATTTATTTGATAAGTGTAAAGACATTTAACAAATATGTATAATAATATTTTAGTTAATTATGTTCATTTCCACCAATGTAATGACTATGTGTTAACTACTATTTAAAATAATAATAATAATATATTATTTTTTAGTATAACTCAATGTTGTGTGCAACATAAGATTTCAAGGAAACTCGTTGTTGTGTATCTGGTACGCCATCTAAAATTGGATCCTCTTTAATGTAAAATTAATATATAATTCACAAATATTAATAAATATGAAAATATCATATTCTTTATTTACCTGGCATGTTACATCCAAATATGTTTTTTACCTTATTAATTTGAGGTCATTCGAAAAAAATATCACTGTTTATTTGAAACAATTGATTGATGAGTTGAATTCTCTATGGGGTAATGGTGTTAGTTCAAATGATGTTACTATGAAACAAAACATTTTTCTGAAAGCTGCATTGATGAGGAAAATTAGTGACTTCCCAGAATATGGCATGTTATCTAGCAAGAATACACATGGTCCAAAATCTTGTTTATACTATATGAGAAACATTAAATCATTTATGATTTTAAATGGAAATAAAACTTTATTTCTACTATCATCAAATTTTTTTTCCAACCAATCATCCTTTTCGAAGAAAATAAATATCATTTTTGAAAAAGAACAGTTGAAAAGATGGGCCTCCAACAATGATCTATGGTACATAGTAAAAATCAATCGTCTCTTCATTACCTTCCATCACATTTGAACAAAAAATAAACCGATAGAAAATTGATCAGTTTGGAACAGAGGATAATTGGATAAAAAATAGAATTTTTTGGGATTTTCTATATTGGTATGAAATGATGGTACATCACATGTTGTATGTGATGCATATCAAAAATAATTTGTTTTTATAATTTATTTCATATAGTTTTGTATACACTAGGTAAGACCAAAGACAATGTAAAGGCATGATTATATCTTTACCAAATTTGCAAGGGGCCCGAACTTGAATTGTTTGAAAATGTCAGATCATAGAAGTTAATGAGGCCAAAAGCAGCTTATACATTGTCTAAAGAGAGCCGCATATTATTTTGTCAGCGGATTGATGATTTGAGACTTTCAGATGGTTATTCTTTTAATTTGGGAAGATGTAGCAGAAATTGTCATATTACCAAATTGAAAAGTTATGACTGTCATATTTTAATTGAAAGACTTGTACTAATTCTAATAAGAGGTTTCTAATATCCTATGATTTGGGATGAACTAACATATATATCATATTTTTTTGACATATTTGTGTGTCAAATACAGACTATGATGGTGTAAGAAAACTACAAGAAGGTGTCATTTTAATTTTATGTAAACTCAAAAAAATCATCCCAGTAGGTATGTTTGACTCAATGGAACATTTTATATAACATTTTCCTAGCGAAAATAAATGTCGAGGTTTGGTTCAATTCTGATGGATGTACCCATTTGAGATATGCATGAAGAAATCGAAAAAAAATGTACGTAACAAAGCATCAGTTGAAGGCTCAATTGAAAAAGATTATTTTCTAGAGGAAATTTCTTTTTTCTGCACTCATTACATTAAATTAAATATCCTTCAAAACACAACAACATGATCTGTAAAGAGGGAAATATTAATGATGACATGAGTAATCAATTATCATTTTTCAATCAGCCCGAACTTGGTATTAGTGGCGTTTATGAATGATGGCTTTCAGATGATGAACATCAAAGAGATCATACATATAATTTGATCAACTGTGAAGAAATTACATCATTTGTACTGTGAGTTCTTCTATTACTTGTTCTATAATTTTTATAACAATGCATTAATCTTATTTTATATTTAGGTTATATGATAATCATATCAAGAAATAGATTCCACAAATTACTACGGCTGCTCATAATGAACGGAGTAAAAAAAAATCCTCTTGGACTCAAAACCATGTATCAGAAATTATTTATCATTTCACATAAAAAAATAAATTCAATACTTATTATATTGATAATTGGTTTAAAAGTTTTCAGGTATCTCAACATGCTTATAAAATTGATAATTGAGTGTCTATATTGAGTAACCAACCATTGAAAACTATTAAATCATATAATTGATATGTAGTGAATGGTTTTAAATTTCATACATGTGCATATGGGGAATCAAAAAAACAATGAATAATGGTGTTTTCTTGTCAAGATCTCATCGTAGGGAAACTGAAGTTGACTTTTACATCATGTTGGAAGAAATCATGGAACTGTTTTATCTAGTACAATATTACATAATGATGTTTAAAAGTCAGTGGTTGGATATTGAGAGTGGATTGCATCCTCATTTGATCCATGGAACTATTGATATTAAAAATAAAAGTATTATTTTAGTAAATAAGCCATTTTTTTGGCTCATCAGGAACATCAAATTTATTAATAAAATTATTGTGCTACTTCAAGGGAGTTGGTGATTGGTGGAGCATAAAAAATTAAATCTTTAGAGAATCAGTTTACTGAAAGTGAATGTGGTTCCGCTGAAGTGCAAGGAATTGAAATTTTTCATGATACGACTCTAAATACATCTTTTTCATGAAGAGACATGAATATCATTGATAACACCCCACAGATAAGGGAAGATGATGACGATGATGTTAATGATGTTACAACTGGATTTGAAATGACAAGAGATGATTAAACTAAAACTAATATGGAAATTGATAATGATGAGGGGAAGATGAAGACATTGGCATCGATTGCTATAGAGATGAGGATGAAGATGGAAATTGACACAGTTAAATTTTGGTTAAAATCATATATTGTATACATCTATATATAATAATTGTTTTCAAATGTTTTATAACATTAATAATTTTGTGTTATAGATGAACGAGGATCTATATTGTTTGTTACAAGAGGCTGATCTACCTTTGGATGAGCATGAGGATGGATCTGCCGACCCTTAGTCTATTTGTGGTTTAGGGTTCAATTAGAGGGGGTGTGGTCTTGCCCAAATGATTATTACCGACCTTATCACCGAGTGACATCCAAATCTTGGTTCTGATCTATGCATACAAGGGTATGTTTAACTAGGTATTTTAGTCATATTTCATTGTTTTATTTATATTATAATTGTTTGATTAATTGTTATCTTTTACCCATCATTACACATATAGTTTTTGGATAGGGGAGAACTATATTGCCCAATTATTTTTCTAATGCATGGGTGTCATGGGATTAGATTCCAATTGATTTTTAGTAGTACATGTTCAAAAATTTGATGGTATGTAAATAAATAATATTTATTTTTAAATTATTTTACTTAATGAATTGATATAACAAATTATTGGTAGGGTTTATGTTATCCCATTGATTAGATCGTGTGTGATGCTATTTGGAAGGTATGGAAGGGAGTTGTGCATCTACGTTGCACTCAGTTTTTGAACAATTTGAAAAGGAAAAAAAGGGAGAAACCAGGAATGATGGATTTTAATGAGAAATGTTGTGTCCACTGACCTAATTATATTTCATCTCAGGGTTTGGATGGATTAAGTACACACTGGTTGAGTATGAGGTTTCCAAGTAGATCATTAGTAGGCTAGAAAAATCAAGGGAGACATGATGTGACACCTCGAGAATATATTCGTACATTCTGTACGCATAAGTCAAATATGGTAATTAATTTTTTTTAAATATTTAATATAACATTAAATATAAACGGTTTATTTTATATTCAAATAGGCATTCTCACAACCCGATATCACGTAGTACGGTGTTTATAGGATGATGTACAGTGATCCAACCTCTAGGGATAATAGAGGTGCTTATCAGCATCATATTGTGGTAAGTATAAGTTCTTTTTCAGTTATAAATTTAACTACAAATAATATTTTAACTATTTTATTTTTAAATTTCAATTGAAGGAGTCGTATGAGGCTATGACATCTCAGAAACATGTTGAGAGTCAGGACAAGATCGATGGTCAGACTAGTGCCCCCCCTCCCCCGATTTGATGAGGCAACTTGGATGCAAGCGACCCAGTATGGATATGAGAAAGGCCGAGTTGTTGGTATCAACTCTCGACTGACCCTTGGGTGTTTTAATGTCACCTTTGAGATGTTGGTGTCCAAATCTAGAGGAGCCTCTATAGAGTCACATCATCCCATGTACAGTATGAGGAGCAGCTTCGAGCTCATATTAAGCTTATAGACACTATGGGTAGGGGGAAGGAGGATATGTGCTAGTGGCACCAGCAGCAGTAGGAAGAGTTCTTATGATAGCAGCAACAGCAACATCATCATTAGATGCGGGATGAGATGCGTTGATGGTGGCGGGAGCTGGAGGTGGAGCAGATGGAGTACATGTGATGTCTAACTCGCAGTTTAGGGATGGAGTTCCCTCCACCATCTCCTCTAGACGACCCTCCCCATTAGTGATGTATTTTTTTTAAAAAAGAAACATTAGAATTTTTTTGTAATATTAAATATTTACTGATTTAAATATCGTGCATTTTAAATTTTCTAGAATATTATAGTTTTTTTTACTTATTTAATTTTGGTATTATATTTATTATCTTGTTAATTAATATATTTTTACACTTTTTTGAATACTCATGTATTTATTATATAAAAAATATTAATATTCTTATTTCATTAATAATAATAATAATAATAATATTATATTAATTAATTATTGTATAATTAATTTTGTTTTAAAAATATTAATATTATTATTTTATTTATATTAATATTATATTATATTTATTATATTACAAATAATTTTATTCTATTATTAATAATATTATTATTTTATTTATATTAATATTATATTATTAATAAGAATTTTTTTTTTAATTTTTCAACTATTTGCAACGGGCCTGTCACAAATACTAATTACAATGGTCCATCTCCAAAGGGTTTATTTTTTTTAATATTTCCAGAAGTAATTGTATTAGTTCGTCACAATTACTAATTGCGATGGTCCATCCTAAAAAGGAAAAACAGGAAAATATTTGTGATGGGTCGATGGATCGTCAAAAATAGTTTCTCAAAAAATTAGTTGAATCCTTTTTTGCGAAGGTTCTACTTCCTGTCGCAAATAACATGTTTTTGAGACGGTCCATAACAAAAAGTAATATTTACAATGCCATTTTTCTCAATGGTTCATTTGCGATGGGGCCCCATCGCAAAATACTATTTGAGACAGGAATCCATCACAAATGACCCATCATAATTATACATTTTTTCAGTAGTGAATATGTATTGTGTATAGAACAAGTTAATCATTTATAGAACACACGGAAATTATTGAAGGAAAATTTATTCTAAAATATAAGGTATTAAAACCTTCAAGTGTACTAATAGTCATTAATACCTTCATATAATAATGGAGTGAACCAATATTAAGGAATAACCAATTCATTCCCACTAGTATTAACCCAATAAAAAAACTATTTCATCAATGAGGATTTACACTCAGTAACAAAAATCGTCCAAATCTAAATCATAGAATTATTATATAATTATGTTTCAATAAAATAGTCACAAACAATTCCTTACATCAGAAAAATAATCAACCATTTATGTAAAAATTTATTATCTAGTCATATGTAAACAAGTAACATAAAATTTACTTTATTAAAATAATAAAAATTAAATTTCTTGAAAACTAACAAAGCCTTAAAATTTCAAAAACCACCCAATTTCCATTTGAAAACCCATTTCAGACAACACTACAACATCATATGAACATAAAATAAAAAATTCCATTATAAAAAAATGATAAAAATGTATTAGTTATATGATAAAACCACTAAATTTTAAAAAATACAACAAACATTCTTCTAAAACTGGATATAAAAAAATAATGTAATCATACTCTATCTTATTAAGAGAATCTACTAAGAAAAGGACTAATACATATTTAATGAATCATTGATGACATAATATGAAAATAAGAGTGAAAAATGATAGATATTTTTCAAATTTATGTCATGTTGATCAATAAGATTTTAGACAAAACATGAGAAAAGAGTATAATGGGAATCATGAAAGGTTTAAAACCCATAAAAACCAAAACATCAAAATTAAATAAACCCTAAATTAATAACTAAAACTACCACTTTAGGTTAGGGTTCATTAATGAAATATGAGAGGTTATAAGACAATTAATATAATGGACATGGACATTACCACATGATCCTTCGATGATAAAATCCCTAATCAAGATGATAGGGGATGGAGATGAAAAAAATCCTCTCTGATATATATTCTAGTTGAGATTAATGATAGAATGAAGAATAAGAAACTAGTAATCTAGGTAACCCAATTAAAAATTATTTATGTTTTATATTAATTTATGGTTATGATTCATTATCAGGTAAACCATGAACCCATCCTCGAAATTTTCAAAAGATGATATTTTAGAGAAACACCACTTTCCACTCATGTAATCAAGTAATTTAACATAGATAAAATTTAAAAAATTTTAATTTTCCAAATAAATTTAATTAAAAATGGAATGAACAAGTTCAAAATATATTAAGAATTTACCAATGACATAATGGATGATATAAATATCCTTGAAATACCTTGTATTCCCCCTATAAAGTCATCAAAACTTTTAATAAGTTAAAATAGTTCGATTTTCATCCTTCATTATGGGTTTTTAATCCCTAGTTTCACATTTATCCTTAACATGTTTTCAAATCACCCGGACAAGAAAAATTGACTTACCTCATAACTCCAAACCCCGGTGATTTTAAATTTTAATAGGTTGATTCGCATACATGGTATCAACATCCTAATTTAAATCATTGAATTTTAGGATTTTGAATGATTTTATTGATATTTATCCTATTTGGATACATGGAACTCATTTTGGATATACATAAACATTGGAGGTAAAGTCGGATTACGGGTTACATCACTATGTCTACCAAAAAATTCTCATTGGACCACATATCATGTATAACAATTACTTATTCAATAATATTTATATTCCCCATATGATTTAAAATATTATGAAAATAATTAATCACCCAAAATAAATTCTTAAGACCAACAAAAATAATAAAATAATATCTTTTTCGACTCTGAATATTCAACAACATCTTTCTGATTAATTTAATTTTATCAAATATTTCATGAATAATTCCCATCCCTAAAACTAAGGACCGAAAAGCTTCTAATGAAGAATGTGACAAAAATTCATTCAACTACAAAGAGATTCTAAAATATCCATATTGATGGAATATTGATAACTACTATTATATATATGCTAAAATAAAAGGAAATGATTATCCCATGATCCTTTAGCATCCAAAATCAATAGAAAGAAGTATATTTTTAATATTTGAATAGTCTATTTGATTTCACCATACATTTTTGGACAATACATTGTAATTATATTCATTTTAGTGTTCATACATTATTGAAGACCGTTCAATAAAATAAAAATAAAAATGGGTCTCAATTAGATAAAATAGATTATAATGCCACCATTATGTTTTAAAATATCATGAATGTGTTACTTTGTCAAATACACTACATTCAAACATAAAATGATCACAAAAGAATGAGTTGAGATGAAAAATTTATCAATAATGACCCATATATAGTTCATCCAACAAGTTGCAGAGATAATAAAATGTTAAGATTTATTGATACCACATCCCATTTCTATAATGTAATAGCTTTAGGTTTCAACATGGAAACAAATTCATTGGTTGGGCTTTAATTGTTGACTAGTAACATAATGGGAAACACATTATGTAATCTATCATTTCATTCATGGACAAAAATATCACTAGTTTATGTCTTCATACATATATTTAATTCCTATATATACTACGTATGTAGAATATTGATAATTACCCATATCCACCCACTTTAAAAAATAATAATCACCATTCTATTCTTAAAATAAAGAAAAAACTCAGATTTTTGATCTTATTACCCCGTGGTATCCCCACTATTTATGTGTTTTATTATACATTAAATTTAAATAACTTATAATTAGTCCATTTTTATTTATACATGTAGTAAAGGAATGGAATTCACATTTTATAAAAACATATTATCCCTATTTCCCCCCATCCCTTGATTCCATTATAGAAATAATCTTATCAACTTCTATTGATCATTATATTTCTTCAAAACGGGTAATAGAAACTTCTTTATCAAATTTTATAATAGAATATTGACCATAAAAAAATAAAAAAATTGAAATAAATTGTATATATATACTCAAACTATCATTTATTCCTCAGGTTAAATTTTATTAAAAAAAATATACATATCACCAAATTTTATTATCTACATAAATAGTTATTTTATCCAAAAAAATAGTTACAGTTTCCAACACATAAATTAATGATCCAAAGTTGAAATATAAAGGTAATTAGTAGGATTATTCATCTCATGTGGTCATAATTATTGATATATATATATATATATATTCCACCACATGATTATATTTTATAATAATTTATCCAATACTCATGCTTGAAACATCATAACAAAATTTAATGTTTATACCAAATTTGGGTAAAATAAATATAGTGGTTTCGGTAAATATTCTCTTATGTATATAAAAATATATTTTATAATAATAAGTTTATTAATTTTTCCCCTTTACAAGTTAAATCAACAACCATTGATACCAATATTCAGACGTCATGAACAATCCTTTTATAATATCTATCTAATCCCATGAATATTTTAATTTTAAAGATGTTCCTTGATATTTATTTTGACATTAGGAAATTAAATTTATATATATTAATGTATATTCCGTTTATTCAATCCAAATTTCCTTGAAATTTAAATTATTGAATCCATAATTGGAACATAGGCATCTTAGCATAAAACTAATGATCCTTGAGGGTTTTTTAAAAAATATTATGATTTTATTCTTGGTATCCATTTGAATTTGATAAAAAAATATTTTCAAAATAACCACTAAAAAAATTTGTTGATATGTATAAAAAATATATTTTTTATTAAAGATATAAAGGTCATTAGAACATTTATAAGAATTAAAGGAATTATAAAATATTATAAATTACCATACGTAGTTCATAATTCTATCTTAGAAATGTTTTCCACCTACACCTCAATTGATGCTAACCTGGAATTAACTAAATGTCACGATGAACATTCTTCATGATGAGGGAAGAGATAGAAAGGTTACAGACCCTTCCTTCTTCAAGATGAAAAAGAGACAGTGACCCTCGTGTCCCACGTTCAATAGGTCCCGAAGTGGCGAATAGCACCAGGGGTATAGAATCTCACACAAAATGGAAGGTATTACCCTTTTTCATGAAAACAGGATCGTGATATAAGATGGTAAAAATCCCAAACAACACCAAAGTTTTATATAAATGAAACCAAAATCCAACCCATGCACAATTTAAATGTAAACTATGAAAAAAGTATAACCAAAGTATCATAGAAAGTATCAAAAGAAAGAGAATATGTAGCTGCACAACAACTATCATGTTTCCCGAGCTAATAAAGTCCAACATAGTCCTCAAAGTCCTCCTAGAAACCAAAAAAAATTATATCATAGGGTGAGTATACAAGTATACCCAGTAAGAGAAATAAATTCACTAGTGCACAAGTGGGGGAACATACTAATTCCCCTATTAGAGAATAATAGAAACTCAAAGAACCTACCAAGGAGTAATAATCATCCCAGCCTCACCAAGGCACACTCAAAAAATAACACAATTCATGTAAAGTAGTAGTATAACTATATCGGCATTTGTGTACCCCAAACCAGTTTTCCAGTTGTTAACTACTCATTCCTAATAGCTAACATATTGACATTTCCACTCTTCCAAAATGTTGTCCCACTGCCGCAACCTACCCAAACACACTTGGTCCTCAAACAACACACAAATCCGGCCCCACAGGCACCATGTCCACAACAACCACACCTATCACATGAAGACACATGGGACTCACCCCGAAGACACTTGGGGAAAAAATCTTGGCATGAAAACACCTAGGACTCTCACCCACACCACAGCCTACCTGAGGGATCTTGGACTATGGTAAACCTCAAGCCATTACAACCTTCCCGAATACACTCAATCAGTAAGAACCCGAAAGAGGTTGAGAGGAAGAAAGTAAGTAACCATCCATCCATCATTCCAATAGGATGTTGGGGAAGAGACCCTCCCCCATGAAATGCGGATGTTCATCACGTAGTACCTCACATGGGTGGGGTGTGTATAGATATCAAAAGGAAATAAAATTTATACATATATGTAAGAAAAAACTTCGCCCAACCTATGAGTTTCATACAAACAACTAGCCCATACAGAACCACATTTTCTACTACCCATATATGCATAACCACACAAAAAACCACAATTAGAGCATAAACCAAACCCATTTTCATTAAACCACTTTAAATTTATTAATTAAGGGGTTCACATTAATTTATTCTAGCACTACTTGGGGAAAATACAAATCACAGCATCTTCAATCGTTTTCAGAAGGCTAAAGGACTCTAAACACTTCCTAAGAAATCAAGGAACTAGGGAAAAGGTAAGGAAAACCATTTTAACACCCATTCATAAAAACATCACAGAATAACCAACCTGAAGTCCTACTACACACCCACTTCTTCCTATACACCCGTTAAACCTCTAGAAACTAACATTATTCATAGAAATAATATTAAATCATCCTCTCACAACTAGATTTTTCCACAACGTTGCACAACAACACCACACACATCACACCCATAAACATGAAGTCACGAAACAACCCAATCATCTATTCCTACTACCAAAAACTACCTACATGTAGTCCCACTCATCTATTCCAAGATCCATCAGTCTCTCAACCTAAAATTCCATCACACATCTGGTACCACCCCATACACAAATTACATAGCAAAAAACCTCCAAAAAATCACCACTGGACAAACATAACCTACCCCATTCACAGGACCAACCCCCTACCCCTCCCCTATAACCGTAACAAGGTTACTGAAAACATCTTCACACAACCCACACTAAATAGAAAACCCAACCAAACATAGAACACAACCATGCCATAAGGCCAAGAATATTCAGATTTAACAAGAGGGATTCTTTAATTGCAATTTAAATAACATGGGTGATCATAAAATAGGTTATATCCAAGGGAGTCCATTTATTTAACATAGTATACATAATTAAAGAGGATTTCATGTTAAAACCAATAAATAGTGTTTAAAAAAATAAATAAAGAGATTCACCGGTTTGAAAACAAAGACCACTAACGACCATGATTTTCAGAAGTCCTTAAAGACACAATATATCAAGTCCTCAACAAAGATAATGATTAGAATAAACAACACAACATCAATATCCTCAATCCCCTACATGTCATCATAATAGGTCATGTTATATTTTTATCATCATATTCCCCCTCATTTATTACACGTTTAATTAAATTATTGACCCATTAATCACATGAAATCATTATTACACATATCCTATATGATATACAAATAAAGAGAGGTAGAAGAATCCATACTTGGAACAACAGGAGACTAGAACTCCTGATTGCGCCAAAAAATGGGATCCCTCTAAAAACATGAAACATCAAGAAAACAAAGAAAGAGGCAGAAATAGCACTGGCACACAACTCATATAGAGAGAAAGGGATTAGGTGCTTCTAGATAAAAGAGAATATACACCCTCAACTTTCAGGAAAATCCACATCCTATATCAATGGAATGAAATAGTTATATAGACCATTATTGTCAGATCGTGGACAAGATCATGACGTTCAAATATATCAATGTCCCTAGAGAATTAGGATAATAAATATATACATAATTTCCTTTTAAATGAATTTATTTATTCCAAAATATGGCATTAAACATGGTTTATATTAAATAAAACGTAAGAGGGGTGAAACTAGAAACTCAAAAAAATGGAATTTTGGAAAAGGGAGAGACACCAATTCGGTGTGCCATCGTCATGGTACCACCATTACGTAGACACCATTTTGTTGTGACACCATTTCTATGTTACACTATTTTAGTGTGCCACTAATTTAGTGCCACTATTACGGTTTCACCGTTTCAATGTTCCACCTTTACGGTGCCACTGTTTTGGTGTAAAACCATTTCGGTGTGCCACCATTTCAGTGTTCCACATTTTCAGTTTGCCACCATTATGTTGCTAACATTTTGGTGAAATTGGATTTTTGTAAAACTCCAGAGACAAACCACTACAACCCCCAAGAAAACCACAAGAATTGGATTTTCATAATGGAATGGATCAGGGAAATCTAGGTCATTACATCAGATACCTCTCAAACAATTCTCGTCCCTGAGAATTTAAAAGGAAACTCGGAAAAATTAGGGTCTGAAATACCACCCCATAAGGTTCCTCCCAGGGAAAAACTACCTTCTGTTGTTTGAAAACTGGAGTGAAAACCTTGAAATCCAAGAACACCTCCTTGACATATGTCTCCTGAACCACTGTAGAAACACTAAATCCACACTTCTTGGACATATGGATTAGGGAATCCCATTCTCCATATCAAGATTCTATCTGCTCTAAGATGAACTGACTCTACCACACGAGTTTAATTTCATCCACATTAAGGTGTAACGATTAGGAATTAGGTCCTCCCCTCTCCACATGTCAGGAAATTCCACACAAAACTGATAACAAGGGAACAACAAATCTTATAAAGAAGAAGGTCACAAATTACATCATAAATAGAATCAAAAAATAAAAACATAGAATCAAGACATAGAACAACTATGTGTACATGGAATGCATCTGTGCCTCTCAATCCCAACTACTCTCCTCAAGGACAACATTCCTTAATAACACACAAACAAAAATAATGGTACATTCATGAAGCACCTTCTCCTTATGATCCTCAATTCATAATGGTGGATCCATGAATGTCGCATCGTCATCGATATCCAAATCTCCCATGTCAATGACATGGGTGTCACTATGTAGATACTGAGAGAGTTAAGAGACATTGAAAACATATTTCCTCATCTCCAATCACGGTTGAAATACTAGATGATATGAAAGCTTGCCAACACATCCCCATACCTCAAATGGTTTGATTAACCTGGGATAATGATTGATCCCTCTGCCAGACCTATACTGCCAGTGTCGAGGGGAAACCATCATGAAAACATGTTCCCCACCCTTGAACTCCATAGTAATCCTCCTATGATCATCAAAAAACTTCTGTCAGTCATGTTATTCCTTCATCCTCTCACGGACATGTTGAACCTTCACTATCATACTCAACACAACGTTTAGACCAATAATATATGCCTCTCCAATTTACATCCATCCCAAGGGTGAATGGCACGACCTCATATATAGAGAATATAATGGAGCCATAGAAATGGAAGAGTGATAGCTATTATTGTAAGAAAAGTCTAAGAGGGGAAAATGCCACACCCAAGTCCCACTACCATCAAGAAGACGTTCCCATAACATGTCCTCCATCATCTGGATGGCCCTCTCTATCTATCCATCTGTCTGAGGGTGGAAAGGAGTGTAGAGGTGTAACTGAGTTCCAAATCCAGGCTCCAATTCCCTCCTAACTCATGACATAAAAAGTGTATATGAATCCATGATAATGGATCTTAATCTCAATTCACCTGCACCACCTCATCCACATCCCTCTAGGCTAAGGCATCCACTATACTCGACTCCTTGATCACTAAAAAGGGAGGTTATTTCATCAACTGATCCACTACTACCCATAGAGAGTTGCATCATCCCTGAGTCCTGGGTAATCCTTTGATGAAATCCATCGATATGTCATCCTACTTCCACTTGGAAAAATATAAGGGCTGCAATAGACTACCGAGACACAGTGCCTAGCCTTCACTTTTTGACACACCAGGAACCATGCCACAAACTCCATCACTTCCCGCTTAACACCATGCCACCAAAACTATTACCTTAGGAATCTATACATTTTAGAAACTCCTGGATGCACTTCCAGGGGTGTGATATGGGAGTCACAGAGAAATCCCTCACACATTTCCACAAGGACAAACAACTTCCCACGGAACAACATCCAATTTTGACTATCATCTAAGCATCACTATAAGTCATCTCCCTTGACAGCATGATCACACATCACCTCAGTCTCTATGTCTCTCCACTAAGACTCGTCCACCTTCCTCACCAATGAATATTTTATTTTCATTTGAAAGAGATATCATCATACACTATCCACCCCGTCATGCATGCGCAAAGCAGCCGACTCCCCAATTACCTTCCAAACATCGGTGGATTCCCAAACTACCTCCTTATACAAATTCCCACTTAACGCATTATCTAACACATTCCCTTTTACGGAGGTGTAAGAGATATCTAAGTCAATGTCCTGGAGAAACTTGATCGAACATCACCGCGGAAAGTTCATGTCTCACTGGGAGAAGATATATATCAAAATATTGTGATTCGTGAAGACCAAAAAGCCCTCCCCGATGAGATAATGTCGCCAAAACTTCAGCGTGAACACAAATATTGAAAGCACCAGATCATTGGTGGAATAGTTTTCTTCATGTGGATGTAACTACCTACAACCATAAGAGATCACTCCCTACTTTTGCATTAGCACACATCCCAAGCCTAGACTGGAAGCTTCATAGAACACCTCGAACGTCACCCCTTCCTCTAGAAACCTAATCACTAGAGCACTAACCAACTCCCCCTTCAGGGAGATTAAAGCTACCAGACACTACTAAATCCTCACGAAGAGCTGATATTTTCTGTTAAAATATTTCAATTTAGCTTCACATCGAGAGAATTCATGTACGAACCACTGATAATATCCCACTAGAACCTAGAAACTGTGAAACTCTACCATGTTCTTGGGTGATTCCCCCAAAAAAACTTCTTCGACCTATGATGGGTCCACTGTTATCCCTTGCTGAGAAACCACATTTCCATGGAAGTTCACCACTAATGTCCAGAAAATGAACTTAGAAAACATCACATGGAGTGGGTGGTGTCAGAGGATCTCCATGACTATCTTGAGTTACATAGAATTATCCTCATCTATGTTTGTTTTAAAAAATATCAATAATGAACATGATGATGAACATGTTCAGGAAGATGTAAAAGGCAGAGTTCATGAGCCCCATGAACAGAACTGGATCATTTGTAACACTGAAGGGCATGCTGAAGAACTTGAAATGCCCATACATACACCTGAAGGTAGTCTTTGGGATGTCACTCTCCTTCACCCCCAACTAGGAAAATCTAGACTTTAGATTGATCTTGTATAACAAACATTATCCTCATAACTGGTTGAAAAGTTCACGTATTCTGAGAAGAGGGTAATGGTTCTTTACCATTACCAAGTTCAGTATCCAGTAGTCTATGCGTAGCCTTAGACAGCCATTTGAATTATTCAAGAACAAGACTAAAGAACCCCTTGGAAACACACTCAGTCAGATAAAACCCATTTTTAACCAGGACTTCACCCTGAATCCGCATCTCCCTCAACACATAAGGCCCCGTCCAATAGGGATCTATCGAAATCAGACGGGCACCGGGTTGCAATTCTATTCTCAACTCGATGTCACGTTGAGGGGGTAGAGTCAAAACCTATTTGTAGAAAACACCCATGAACTCCCTGAAAACTCCTGGAACATCCACCATTTGATCACCCATAGACCCCTATGACAGTTTGGCTAACACAAAACGAAGAGGATCTACACGTTGGCTGCCCTCCTAAATACTACACTTGAAAACAAAAGCTACATAATGGTTGTCCACATCTAAAAATACAACTCTCCTTCAGAGGTAGTCGATAACATAATGAACATAGAACAACCTATTGACACTATGGACAACATAGTATAGATGAATCCTTATTAGGATAACATTCTTCCTAGATTGATGTGTCCCCAACATTAGTTTACATACCTGAAAATCATCAAACCGATTGGTCTGAAATCCAACTGGCATTTTCAACACTAGGGGCACGAAAAGAATCTCTACATATAGTCTCATGGAACTGGCTAGACTGGGTGACATAAAGAAGTGAGAAGCTCTTGATTCAAACAGAGAACATTCAAGAGTACTAAACATACTGATCATTCCTCGAACAACCTTCAGCCCCACAGGAACTGCTAACTCAGTTGTGTGCAACATACCACACCCATATCCTCTACCCCTCTATTACTGACTTCCATCCCAACCATACATTGTTCAATATCTATTATTATCACCATGAGGTTATCCTCCTCCAGCATCTTATACTTTTGGTGGAGCGGGGGCCCACTGCCCCTACAACCGGATGGGTCTAACTAGAAACTGTTGCTGTTGAGGTGGGTGCTGAACCTGGCCACCCCCAATGTACTGAGCTAAAATTTTGAACTAGCTCCGAAGATGTACACAACCTCCACAGACAAAGCACATCATTCTTGTGACCGTGGGAAAAAGGGAACTGAATAGGAGATTAGAATTAGAACTATTGAGGCCTACATCCCATTGACCGAAACCTAGAAGGCCCTAATGTTGGAGACCTACTAATAACTAGATTCCACTTCGGCGAAATAGGATAGATCCCCTCTGGAAGTACACCTTTTTGTGATTGTATCTGGTTTACTACTTTTTCCAATTTCTGAACATCTATGTACATCAGCAGCGTAATGGGAGTGATGACATACTGAATAGATTGTCGGAGTGCCTCCTCCAAGTGTCTTTCCAACGACTCTTCTCCAAAAAAGAGATCCGGAGAAAAGACTAGGAGACACTTGAACTTGATCCCCAGTTCTCTCAACGACATACTCCCATATTGGAGGGAGAGCAGCTTAAGCCTCTTCTTGTCCTTTATCATCAAGGAAAGAATCACTTCCCGAAACTCCTTCTCAATTTCATCCCATGAGATATCAGTCTCTTTCTTCTCCCAGAGGTAAAGCATCCACCACTGTTGCACTACTCCTTAAATTTGGCTCTCTATAAGAGGAACCCAGTACACCCTCGGATCATAGGTCAAATGAATGTTCATTTTCAGTTCCTCAATCTATCTGTCTAGCTCAAAGTAGGAAACACTGTATTCGTACATTCCAAGGGTCTTATACTAGAATTTACATAGGCTATTTTACCAAAACTCATATTACTCCTCTTGATCAACCCTCTATTGATCAAAAATGATATCTTGCTCGGCCTCAACTGCTCGTACCACATGTGGGAGACATTCGAGTGAGATAATTAAAAAGGGTAAACAAGGATATCCTAAGCCCGAATAGTATGAAAATTTCTTTTAATAATTATTTTAACTCTTTATTTTAATTATATTCCAAAAAAATAAATACACACAAGAACAAAAGTAATTATCATTCATGTACCTTTCATAGGTCTCTACCCTAAAATCAGTGTATCCTCACATGGTCGTTGAGTAATTCCAGATTCCTTACATCGGATCATAGGGGGCCCTAAAATACCGTGTCCTAGACGGTCTTCCTTGGCCTATTTCATGACCCATGATTTCCTAACATAGTTTCCCAACCATTCCATGAAATAATCATTATCCCTAACTTTGAAATCCATCTTATCCCTTGACCATCCCTCTGATACCATTCTGTAATGAGCTGCCTTCTTTATGACGAGGGAAGGGACAACAAGGTGCCACACCTTTCCTTATTCAGGATGAAGGAGAGATAATGATCCTGAGTCCCACCTTCAGTAGTCCCTGGAGTGGAGACTATCACAAAGGTTATATAATATCACAAACAATTGAAGGTATTACCCTTTTCATGAAAATAGGTCAGGATATAGGATAGTAACAACCACAAACACAACTAAAATTTTATATAAAGGAAAAGAAAATCCATCCTATGAATGATTTTAATGTAAACTATGAAAAAAGTACAACCAAATAACCGAAAAAAAGTACCAAAAGAAAGAGACTAAAGAGAATCATAGAAACTATCCTAACTCCCGAGCAAGTAAAGTCTAACCCGGTCCTCAATGTCCTCTTGGAAACCTGAAAAAAAATATCACATAGTAAGAAAACTAATGTCACCTGTGAACAAGTGGGGGAACATACTAGTTCCTCTGTGAGAGAATTATAGAACCTAAAACACCTATAAAGGAGTAGTAACCATCCCAGCCTCACCAAGGCACACACACCAAATAATGAAAGTCAAGTAAAATAGTAGTATAAGAACATCGTCATTTTTGTACCCTGCACCCCGTTACCATTGGGTAACTGCTCATTCCTAATAGTTAATTTCTTGATGCTAAAAGTCTTCCAAAATGTATTACCACTTACAAAACCTATCCCCACACACCTAGGCCTCAAACCACACAAAAATTCCACCCAAAGACACTTGGGCCACAACAACCACGCCTCTCACTCAAAGACACCTATGCCTCATCCCGGAGAAAAAGGGAAAAAAATAATGTCCCAAAAACACCTAAGCCTCTCTCACACACTACAACATGACTGAAGGATCTCTGACTATTGTAAACCTCAATCAATTACATCCATCCCGGATAAGCCCGAGCAGTAAGAACCTAGAATAGGGCACAAGGAATAATCTTAGTAACCAACCATCCATCCTCCCATCGGGATATTGGAAAAGACACCCCCCATGAAATAGGGGTGTTCAGAATGTAGTTGATAACATGGGTGTGGTGAGTATAGATATGACAAGGAACTAAAATTTATAAATATTGGTAATAAAACACTTAGCCTAACCTATGAGTTTCAAACTAACAACCAACCCACAATGAACCACATTTTTTTCTACTCCTATATGCACAACCACCCAAACAACCTCAACTAGAGAATAAACCAAACCCCTTTTTCATGAAAATAGTTTCCATTCATTAATTAAGGGGTTCACTTTAATTTATTCCAGCACAACCCAAGTAGAAAACAATGCACAACATCTGTTACTGTTTTCAGAAGGATAAAGGCTACAAAACACTACCAAGGCACTCAAAGAAGTAGGGACCATATTAAGGAAATCCTTTTTCACACCCAGCTATAAAAACTACAGAGAACAACCAACCTGCACTCCCACTGCACACCACATTTTTCCTAGACATCCATTCAACCACTACTAACTATTTTTCTTTAAAGTTATCCGACTCAATCATCCTCGGACAACTAGAACTGGAAACCCTGCTACACAATAACCCCACACCCAGAACACCCATAAACATGATGTCTGGGGACAAACCAATCCTATATCCCCCATTCCCAAAAACTACCTAGATGATGTCCCAATATATAAAAAGTTCATCCATTACACAATCAATAAATCTCTCAACCTGAAATTACCTCGCACATCCTGTACTACCCCATACACAATTCCCACAACAAAACACCACCAAACAGAAGACCAGCTGCACAAAAATATCCTTCCCCATTCACAACCCCTTTTTCCACCCCATACCCATAACAAGGTTACCAAAAAAAATTCACAAGACCCCAACGAAACACAAAAACCAACTAAACATTGCACACAACCACACAATTAATCCATGAATATTCACATTTAACAAGAGGGGTTCAATAATTGCACATTAAATAATAGGGGTGACACAGAAAAAGCTTGATTCCATGGAATAAATTTATCTAACCAAGTATATGAGATTATGTAGATCTTCATGTTACGACCATTCAATAGAGCACCAAAAAAAATTAAAGAGAATGAGCAGTGTGAAAACAAAGACCACTAATGGCCAAGAAATTCATAAGTCTGTAAAACCACAACATATCACATCATACACAAAGATAATGATTATAAAAAACAACACACCATCAATATCTTCAATCCATTACTTGTTAGCAAAGTAAGTCCTGTTATATTTTTATCATCATCTGCTGCCTCATGTATTACTCGTTTAAGAAACCTATTCACCTGTTCGGCACAATGAATAATTAGTACAACAACCATGTATGATACAAAAAAAATTGTGGTCGAAGAATATCTACATGATACAACAGGAAACCAAAACTCCACTTTTCACCAAAACAGGGATCGCGCTGGCAGCAAGAAACATCATGAAAACTAAGCAGGAGGGGGCTCTAGCATAGGCCCATGACTCATCTAGAGAGGAAGGCATTAGTAAAATCAAGAGAAAAGAGAATAATGGACATTGAATTTTAGAAAAATCTAGATCCTATATCAAAGATGGAAATGGTTCCAAAGGCCATTAAAGTTATATCGTGCCTATGATCATAGGTTTTGAATATATCAAAGTCACAGGAGCATTAGGATATTTAATATATATTTAATATCCATTGAAATTCCCTTAAATACTCCCAAACAAGGCTTTAAACTTCGTATACACTAAATAAAATGTAAGAGGGTCCAAACATGAAAAACTCGGGAAAATGAAAATTTGGAAAAGGGTGAGACACCATTTTTGTGTGACACCATCATGGTTCCACCGTTACAGTTACACTATTTTTGTGTGCCACCATTATGGTTATACCATTATAGTTCCACCATTTTGGTTCCACCATTTCAGTGTGCCACTATTTCGGCGTTCCACCATTTTGGTGTTCCATAGCTTTGGTGGCACCGTTACAGTGCCACCATTTTGGTAAAACCATTTGGGGAAAGTAGAGTTTTTTAATCACCTAAAACAAAGAATCGTTACCCCCGAGAACACCAAAAGAATTGGATTTTCACAAAGGAATGGCCTATGGAAATCCAGGTCATTACACTAAATTTTAGAAAACCATCTTGTTCATTTAAATTTGTTAAAACCATAATCAATCTAAAGTAAAGGATATTTATTTTTCAAAATCAAAATTTTCAACTTTTGATATTCAATGAAATGGTATAAAGTGTCATTGTAATCTTTAGTGAATAACATTGGATAAAACCATGTTGACACACTTGGGTTAATAAAACCATTGAAATAAAGATATTATAACTAAATATTCAACCCATTTAATTCATTTAGGTTCATGTGATATGATGGTGGAAAAAACACCTATTCATTCATATAAAATGCAATTTATACTCATCTCTCTTTTGGTAATGTAGATAAATCATTAGGAAAAAACATAGTATATTTATCCACTACCTTAATATGTTCACACTCATAATTTATTTCAAATGTATATAGAAAATTATGTGAAAATCGGATATGTTTATAAAATCCTTCAGAATAGGTCCAAATACACTAGATTAAGTATCCCCTCACACTGAAATACATGATTAGTCTCTCCATGTGAAGATAAAATTACATTTAACTGATAAAAATAAACCACAAATTTAGTAACAGTCATCTTCTCAATTCCATGAAATACACCAAAGATGTCCAATTCAAGAATAAAAAAATTATAAATGATCCCAACATATTAGATCATGGCTATTTAAGTATAATATCTAAACCTCTATCCATTCATTGTCCCTGAGGGTGTAGAAATATTAAAAAATATATGAAATCTATTAAATCACAAAATTCAACCGATAAATCAATTTCTCAAAAATTAATGAGATTCATTCACCTGTGTTAAATAAATTTAGACTCATAATTGATGAAATAATAATTTCACCTTAAATAGTATCCAATATATCTTTTGACTCAGTAGACTTATGCTTCATTCTGAATAATCATCCATATTTGGCCATTCCCTATAATTTCACCCATTAAATAAAGTCAAATATACTAAAAGTATATCCATGAGAAGGTTTATTTTTTCACATATGACATTAAAGTTTTGTTCTTATTAATTTGGATGACTGTGACTAAAAATATGATCAACATGATATATTTGAACAAAACATGTAATTTGATAGAGGAATAAATATACAGTATTTCGAAAACTTTCCTAGAATGATGATATTTGAATGTATTTGGGGAATATAGAAAATATAAATCCATATTCGAAATTGATTAATATTTAATGTTTTTTCATTGAAGTATAATAGAAATCAGGATTCATATATCATTGAAAATTACCATAGATACTTTATGCCTTTGTAATGTTATAAGAGTACAAAATTAGAATAAATATCATGGTGCATACAAATTTAAAAATATTAATACTTTATATAGTCATTTATGACTAAATTTGAATGAAGTTACAACACTCTGCAAACCAGGTCACATAGTACATCAAAAAATGGTTTCCAGAATGAAAATCAAGAAATACAAATGATTTTTTTCGTCATTGTTTTGTTATAAAATTATTAATAAATAAAATCCCAAAACCCTTTCATGAAATTCCCTCATGTAATTTATCCAATATCAAGGATCCAAATACATATAATTAAAACCCTCATGTATATAGGGGTGCATTTCATATTTTAATATTTAGGATATAAAGAAAAAATTATATTATCATCTCCAAGCTATTTTAGTCTCCTAATATAAATTATCCTATTAAGGTTGGTGGATTCTACTAAATAATAATATAGATACAATCCACATATTAATCATGTTCTTGATCAAATTCCCTTCCTATATCTTGAATGGTTCAGGTTACGATATCCATAAGATTATGATCCACGGGAGGATTATTCGATGGAAAGTTATTCATGAACACCACTCAATGATTTAGTAGCTCTCTTCAAAGAGGCATACTTCTATAAATATTATAAGTAACAATTATCCATAAAAATATATCAAAATATCTCAAAAAATGATGTAAATAAGCCATAAATAAATAAAATAGAATTTTCTTATAATAAATTATCATAAAAGCATCATAAATGTGTTATAAATATATTAAAAAAATATTATATTATAGTAAAAAAAATAAAAATAATTTATACTATGAAAAGTTTGATTTCATGTTCTTTTAAAAATGAAAAATAAACTAAATTCCTAATGAATACATGAATGATTCAGATACATGGTTTTTAGCTGTAAAAATAGACTATGAAGCTCAATTTAATTTAATTTTACAAATCTAAATTTATTTTTTCCAAATTTATTTATAAAAAATTAAAATAAATTGAAATACTATTTATTTAAATCATAATTGTAGTATAATGATTATAAAACAACATTTAAACATTATTAACCCCCCCCCCCATTCCCATGAGAACTCAAGGATGGGTATAAATAGTGTTGGAGATATAATGTTTAGTAATATACCCTGTAGGGTTTGACAATACTTTATCTACCACAATCAATACATTCCTAATATACATTTCCAGTGATTTGATACCATTTTTGTAATTTCCCAACATAAATACCATCCCATGCTATCGCAGTCAGCATTCCATAGGACCTAATATGAACTTTTATCCTATATATGCTAGCACAAGTGCCAATGGAAATATGAAAATATGTGATTAATGATTTACCCCTTAATAAAAATGACATATAAAATAAAAATATCTTAATAATAAAGTCTATATGGTTTTTTAATACATCTAAAAAATCACACCTTAAGAAAAATTAATTATAAAGAACCAATATACCAAAACAAGCCATAAATAAAAATCACAAGAACTCACTATGAAATTCCCTTCGTATAAAATAAATATATATGGAAACACAATCCAAAAAAACATGGATGGATGGAATATAGTAATATACATAACCAAACATATTTAAATAAAACCAGAATATACTACATGCATTATAAGTATTACATTGAGTAAAATAACTATAACAAAAAAAGTTACACCATCTCTATGGGTCACATGTGAAACATTTATATGTCACTACATCTAGAGTGATTTCCTAAGAATCACTTATACTATATAAGGATGTTTTACTTATACCTATATCCTAGGTAGTCAAATCTAGGAAATAGTTAAATTGGTATATAATGAATAAAAATGAATCTCAATAGTATGCCTCTAAAAACTTCTTATCAAACCCATACATTAAAAATCAATCATTGTTTTTAAAGAACTAATAAATAATACTAATTTTTCAATGAAGGAAACATTTTTTATAGAACAATGAAAATAATTATTAAATAAAAAAATACAAAATTCTCTATGTGTATATGAATTGAAGCCAATTTATTTTAAATAAAATAAAACACATGTGACAATTAAGTCAATAAGAATCCTTCTATTCTTATAACATAAATCTTGAAATAATATATATTTCACCCCATGAATTCACTCATGGAACATCTTCCTTCGTATTCAATGGGATACACTATATTCATACATAGTAATCCAATCACTAGTGATATCTATAACCTTTTAAAATCTATCTAGATCACCACCTAGAATAGTAAGTTAACCCCTTATCAAGATATAGAGCTTTTCTACTTTATTGAATATGTTAAAAATACTTCCCCAAATCTAAACATGGTGCATGGTGCCTCTAATCCATAAGCATGGTTTTACCTATAGTATTCTCCCAAAAAACCTAATAATGAATTCAATGAGGCATTAAACTAATTGATTCAAAAATAATAATAATAATAATAATAATAATAATATAGGTTTTTGTATTAATAAAATATTCCTAATTTATTTCCTTTACAAAAACAACGAACCTTTAATGTTTAAAATAATTATTTGATCATTTGTAAAACATTATAGTATAATTTACCCTATTGAAATAAATAATATAATTTCAATGTATCCAGATGGGGATCTAACATATCAAACTACTATGTTACTATTTAGAAACCTAATTAAATAATTAATATCATGTCATGAAATTAATAAATCAAAAACTAAATTGTAAATATATGAATATAATTTTCATTTACATTATAAAATATCAACTATTCAAAAATATAGGACTAACATTATTTTGCAACCAAAAATTGAAAAAATTAGTCATTCCATAACTTTTTTAATGAATCATTCAAGAAAATTGTTAGTAATTATTTATGAAATCATTAAAAACATAATAAAAATAATAGATAAATCATTTTAAGATTATTTTAATTTTATTTTAAGGAAATAGAACTACCTACCATGAGTAATGAAATAAGAGGAGTAACAATAGTATTGATTATATAAAAGCATCATAAATTTTTTTTAAACTATAATAATCCGAAATACCAAATTGTATAAATATTGTTTATTTTATTGGGGAAATGCTTATTCAAACCTAAAAATTTTAACTATTCAGGGCATTTCCAACAAGATCCAATAATTCATTTAAATTGAATAAAATATAAACAATGAGTGTGCCTACCTTTTTTTGTTGAGGTGGTCAATATCTTTTAAACAATATTGATGCATATCCCTTATAGGAAATAAATAGAATCCTTCAACTGGGATAGTATAGTGTTGTATGAATCACTCAATTATTAGTTATTATTCATCATTAATTTGAGATCTGGTAATAAATTTATGTTAAAACGAGAATAGAAAATGAGATCTATGATATGGAGAGTATCATGGTGATCAAATTCCATTCATAAATATATTTTATAAGCCACGAATAAATTTATATAGATTTAAAATGATACTCTTGGGTTTCTTAGTTTTTTATAAATTTGTAGGAATAACTCAAACATTTCATAACATTTCAAATCCTTGTAAAGCATCTTTTAACCTAACATTAATTTATTATTGTAAAAAAAACTAATATAATTACATAACCTCTTTGATATCATTATCCCATAATAATAAAACCATTTATGATAGCACCAATAGAATAATATTAAGACATGAATTATAAAAAATTCATAAACATCAATTCACTAAACCATAAGTTAACAACCATCGTTGTAACATGGTTTACATAATCCAAAACCTCTCTATGGTTAATAGTTAATTTTCATGGTTTCAAATTAGTTAACATTTATATAAATCTCTCACATTCATAAAATCCCTCTAGATTTAATGATGTTTTACATCATATAACATCAAATGTAATAACATGTGAAACTATATCCAAAATTCCTTTTGGATATCCTCAACTCTATTTAGGGAGTATATCATTACGTTATCAAAAAAAATTTATAATAATTTTGTAAAAAAATTATCCTTATCCACACGATTGATATGTATGTTGAGTCAAAACTATTATTTTTTACTTTTCTATTCCTTTTTTTTTGAAAATCACAAACTATATTTTCAAATGAGTTTATCAATTTTTTTATTTAATCTAAGGTTATTGATTTACTTTTCTTTATTATGATTATTCATATGAATAAAATAATAATCATAACCCTGAGTTTCACTAAATTCATTCATCGCATGATTATAGTTATTCCCCCATATAAGAATTACATTTTACACACCAAATATGATTTTCATCAGCCACACAGATTATGATTTCCATCGTAAACACCATTCAGTATCACACTAATAATAGAAATCATATTTACAATCTTATTTAAAACCATTTTACTCATTTAATGTCTATATTGTATTATTTTAAGATTCATTAAATTCATCTCATACACATTCAATCATATCCAAGAAACAATATAGTATCAAAAAAATCCTTTATAAAAAAATGATGTTGTGTATTCTATTTCAATATATATTATAAAATGATGTCATTGTATGAGTAACAATATGGCCATTGCAGTTCTGGGTGTCCAAGACCCTCTTAGATTTAAGGAGATAATATGATTGTTCTAATCCAATATGACCATTGGGATATTGGCCAATAAACAACTGTTTATTTGAAAGAGTTCAATGTTGTTGAACATCGATGAATTCATGACACTCTGCGATAGCTCTTTCAAATTTCTACCTTGTGAGAAATATTTTAATATTTCATGTTTAAAACAACTCACTCTACATACTTGTGACTTTAAAGTGCTTTTTTATTTGTGTGATGCCAATTGTTGGTGATTACAATCAAGGGATTCCAAGGATAAGAAGATTTAGTTGATGATTACCTGTTAAATGGGCTACTAGGGATAGGTAGGTAGATAGAAGATGAACTGTGTATCATGGGATTAACCTAGTTTGGGTAAGATAGACTTTCAAGAAATTATAAATCAATATACATATATACTAGGTTATAGGATAACCTTGTCTTTGGGGTAAAATAATTGTATTATTTTACATTTCTGTAACATTTAAATAGAAATTTAATCGATTATAATTTCATCTTCCTATTCCATTTTCAGTTTTTCATAATTACTCCAATTACGATAATTATCATTTTAATCACTCAATATGATTATGTCTTTTTTATGATATAATAAATTGTAATTTTTTTACTTTTATCATCATAATAACTTGGATTATAATATTTTCAACACATACTATGATAAAATCGCTTCTTCTGTGAATATGATTAATTTCAATTAAATCCTATGGAATACCTATCATAAACGACCCAATTACAATGTTCTTTTTCATCAGATCCAATTCCCAATATGATTATTTATTTCAATACATTCATATGTTTTATGTATTTATTTAATTTAAATCCTTTTACTAAATTATTCTAGGGATAAAAATTTAATTTTTAATACCTACAATTCACCCCATCATATATTGTTCCATATACAAAAACCTTACGATACAAAAATTTGTATTTTAGCCCAGTGTCTATAAAAATGATACCTAAAATTGGTATGAGAGGTTGTTTCCAATGATTTTACTTGCTACATCATTTATTATACATTTCATGTTTGTTTTAATTATTTTATATACTTTATTTTTATAAATACATATTGTACTAAAAAACATTGAGGGAAAATAAATTTCATAGTGTTTTTAAAATATGGCAGGTATATATGTCAGACCAGTAGAAATTTTGAATCCAACAAGACCACATAATTTAGTTGTAAATGGCTATGAATACTAGATATAGAAAAAATGATTTCATTTGTTATCAATATTGTTATTGAAATTTTTTCACTTCCTACTGGGGATTTTAAAATTGTAGACAAAGATATCAAAACTTTTACAAATCACGAGAAGCAAGAATATCAACTAAAATATAAGGCAATAAATAATTTGATTTGTTCTATGGCCAGAAATATATATATAGCCAGATATTTTCTTCTGAAGTAGAAAATATTATATATAAGATGTAGTAATTCAATCATTTTGGTAATACTAAAGTTATTAAGAAAATAAGATCCATTCTTGGAGAATACTATCATGATTTTGTTTTTATATATTGAGAACCAGTAGCTAATGTTCAACAGAGGATTATTAATACAAAAAATATATTTCAATCCATGGTTGGAAAATCTTTAAAAGATGGAATTCCTGTCAAAAATATCAACAACATCATACTAAATGAATGAGATTCAAAGAGAATAGTAGTTAATGAATCAAGAAATGTTACAAATGATACACTTGATGTGTTATTTGGAAATTTTCTACAACATGATAGTAGATTAATTATAGATGATGAAAAAGAAAAAAAAATAATTGAGGTGTTTCTTTTACTACAAATTAAAATGATATGGAAGCTAAGACTCTTGAGAAGATGTTGAAATAAACAAAGAATAATGTAGTTGCTCAATCATATTCAAGTGAACCAGAATAATCAAAAAATGAATTAGAAAATATTACTCAAAGGATGAACAAGATTTTTGGAAAAAGGATTTACAATTATTATATAATATAAAGGATAAAAAGTAAAAGAATTATTTTGAAATCTTATTCTATGAACATAATAAAGGATGGAATATAAGACCTTATTGTCCAAATATCAAAAGAAAATAGAGAAAGGAAAGCTATTTTAAGAGAAATAAGAAAAAGTACTAGAAGAGAAAATGAATGAATGTCTTGAAGGAAAACGATTCATGGATTGATGTTGGTGGAGATTATTCTAATGAATCTTCAGAAAATGAAAATTTTAGACAAAAAAATATTAAAAATTCATCCAGAATACCATTTGAATGTAAATGTCTTATAGAAAAGGTATATATTATTGAATACACGACTAACATGTCCTTAAATGTTAACTATACTGATAAGGAAAATTCATCATTTATAAATGAAGAGTCATCCTTAGTAGAGGATAAAAATTCCCCTTTATATGAGGAGGTTTCAAGATTTTCTAAACTTCTTGAAATATAAAATTTCAAAGTTATCAAGAAACATGAGAAAGAAAATCCTAGAATAGATGTTTTAATTAAATAAATAATCGATCTTTCAAAGTTTCTTGATAAAAAATGTTTTGAAATTGATTTTATATAGAAAACACATGAGGAAACTAATTCTGAAAAGCATAATCATTCTATGTATTTTGAAAATGTTTATTCTAAGATATATATTTTATTGAAAAAATCAATTATAAAACTACTGATTATGAGGATAAGAATTTAGTTATCAAACGAAGGTGTGAAATTTTTTCTTTAATGAAACTCATTTCAAACATTACTTTTGGGAAATAAAATTTTGATAATATTTATAATCAAATTCATCCTATTAGGACTAGTTCTGGAGTTAGTTACTCTCACTCAAAACCTATTTTTAGTATCATCTATTTTGTTCCTAAAAATGCCCAATTTTTTCACCAGGTGTCAATGTGGTGGAAATTGGAATAAAAATTGTTCTTTAAATAAAAATTAATATTTGTGATTCCACAAATCCAATTTTAGAAACAATTTTGGATGACTATGATTTTTCCTTATAACACTTCTAGGTCCCAGAATGTTTCATTTCCGAAAACATAGTTTTTTTTTTCAGGATAAAACAGTGTGTACAAACAATAAAAACATATGGAACATGGATAGTGTATGTTCCTAACATTTCACTAGAAAAAAATACTTCTTTGAAAATATTATGAAGCAGAAATGTTGAAAAGTAAGTTTCAGAGATAATGCTCATGGAGTAATTGTTGTTATAGATAACATTGTTCTTCTTGGAAAAGCATTGATTTCAAATTTTTTATTTGTAAAAGGTATGAATCTCAAACTTATTAGCATAAGTCAATTATGTGATTATGGTTACCTTTGGAATTTTAGGAATGATAAATGTGTCATGCACAATTCCAACCATGAAATCATTCATTCTACCCACCGACATTAGAATATATATAAACATAATATAGAAGACCTTATGAGACAAGACCTACCTCGCATTAGTGAAATGGAAGATCAATATAGTTTTTTAAATAAAAGGGTTGAATAGTATAACCACAGAAACATATAAAAATTTTCTAAAAATTACTTTTTAAGGATCTACTAGATCATTGATTTGAATCTTCAAAAGTCTATGACACTATTCAATATGGACACAAAAATAAATTGACATTTAAATATATTATAGAAGTATCAACTACTGATGCATTAATGTTTGTACATATAGAACTCCTAGATCCTACACAAAATAGAAACGTTGGAGGCATGTACTATCTATATTTTGGTTGATGACTACACTATATTTTCATGGCATTATTTTATTGCAAATTAATATGAATAATTTTCATACATTTAAACTTTTACAACCAAAGTTAAAAATTCAAAAAACCTTCCATTGATAACTATTTATAGTGATCATGGTAGAGAATTTGAATATTAATATTTTGAAACTCTTTGTAGTATGAATGGAATTGAACAGACATTTTTTAAATCTAATAACTCCTCAAAAAATAGTGTTGTTGAAATAAGAAACTGGATTATTTAAGAGATAAAAAAAACTATGTTGAGTGAAAACTCAATTGAAAAATATTTTTGAGATGAATCTATGAGTAATTCATTCTATACAATAAACTGAGTTTTAATCAAACCATTTCATAATAAACCCCCTTATCTGTTATGGATAGGCCGTAAACTAAAAGTATCATACTTAGGATTATTTGAATGTAAAGTATTCATTTCTAATAAAAAGGATAATTACACAAATCCCCACCCAAATCCGATGAAGGTATATTTTTAGTCTATTCCACTACCTCTAAGGCTTATAGTGTTTTTAATAAAAATTATTATATTGTTTATGAAACAGTACATGTTAATTTTGATGTAACCGATCCTTTTGTTTTTAAACAATTCCAACCTACAACATCTTTCTTTTTCAAAACTGATTATCAACATATGATATAAGATTATTCAAATAAGGAAAATACTCATGAAATTTTTTATGATGTATTCACTCTAGAAGATATTATACCTTATGTTGATGAATAGGTTTTACAAAACCCATGTAAATTGTCTATTATGAATCATCCAAATGATAATAACATTGGCAATGTAAATCATCTTATAAGGAGTAAAAATTATTTGAGAAATTAAATAGACCATTTTTCTTTCCTTTCCAAATTTTGATATAAATGTCTTGATGAGTCTTTAGGAGATAAAGATTGGATTATGGAAATCCATTATTAACTAAATGAATTTGAAAGGAATTACTACTGGACCTTGGTTGAAAGGCCTACAGAATCCATTGTAATTAGAGTAAAATCGGTATTTAGAAACAAATATGATGAAAATGGAATAATTATTAGAAATAAGAAAGACTAGTTTCTAAAGGCTATAATTAATAAGAATGAATAAAATATGAATAAAACTATTCTCTTTTAGCTATACTAGAATCGATTCGAATTCTATTATATTTTACAAAATTAATCAATTTTAATCTTATTAAATGGGACAAGAAGTGTGATTTTGTTAATGGATTTGGGGATGATGATGTTTTTTTGAACAACCTCTAAATTTTGTAGATATAAAACATCCTAAATATGTTTTAAACATAAAAAAGCTTTATATATAACAAAAAACAATAACCTAAATCCTTGAATGATATACTTACACGATTTCTCTTAGAAAATTTTTTTATTAAGGGAACATCTTATCCGACTCTTTTTATAAAGGATGATTTTTTATTATTATAAATATTTATGTTAATGAAATTATATTGAGATCAACTGAGCAAACTTTAATAGATTATTTTTTGAATCTTAGGAATTATGAGTTTGAAATGAGTATTATGGAAAATTTAGCATTCTTTATAGGTTTTCAAATTTCTAAAAAACCATATAGAACATATATATCTCAACCTAATTATTTCAATGATTTTCTTAAAATTTATGGATTCAACAATACAAAATGTATTAGTACTCCAATAAGAACCTAAAAAACACATGATAATGATGAAGATGGACAACTTGTTAATTAAAAAACATTTAGAGGTTTGATAAAAAGTCAACTATACATGAAAACTAGTCAAACATAATTAATTTTTTTATCATGATTATGTTATAGTTATCAATAAAATCTAAAATGATCCCATTTAAAAGCTTTGAAAATATTTTTTCAATATTTAAAAGGAACTATGGATTTGGGGACTTTCTATTCCTCTGGAAATGATATTGAATTATCATGTTTTTTAGATTCTGACTTTGGTGGTTATATAGTGGATAGAAAAATTACATCCATAAATTGTCTTTTATTAGGTAATTCATTAGTTTCTTGGTCTTATAAGAAACAACACTCTGTATAGATTTCCAGTACTGAAGCTGAATATGTGGCAGCGGGATGATTTGTGCTCAAGTGTTATGGATGCAACACACTATCAATTATTATGCAATATGTTTTACAAAAACTCAAATACTATGTGATAATACTAGTTTAATAAATTTAATTAAAAAACCTGAAAATCACTCTTATGAAAAACACACATATATATTAGGAATCAATTTCATAGGGACCACACACTAAAGGAGATATCATTTACAATTTATCGTAATTCAAGAAAAACTTTTTGATATTTTTACAAAACCATTAACTTCAAATAGATTTGAATACATTAAATAGAATCTAGGAAAGATCACTATAATGTAATCATTCGTATCTTTTTATTTTTTAAAACTTATCCCTACATGATGTTACTCCATTTCAATGGGGGAGTAAATATGTTTTCAATTTTATAAATCTTTTATTTCAGATTTTTTTTTCTGAACTGAAATTTTTTGTAACGCCTTGACACCTGGATCCTGGAGCTGGTTCATTATTTTAATACATTGGCATGATTACACGGAATAAAGTACTCAAGGACCGATTGGTTTATTAGTATTCGAAACAAGAAACATACATATGTTCAACATTAAAACTTGAAAAGAAAAACTAGACTAATTTATTCCATTAGAAACATCCAAGATTGCAAGATTATTCATGTAAGTCACTCATAACTATCTTTTTCATATCATGGGAAATGAAACATGAGAAAGGGTAGAGCTCAGATCCTCAGTAAGAGTAAGAAATACAGAAGAATATAAAATAAACATTAGGCATGGTGAATATTGAAAATACATGCCTTTATGAATAATAAACATGAGCACTTTATGGATGGAATATGAGATGAGAAAATAATTCCATAATAAAACATAGTCATGGGTATTCTACTATTCGAATAACCACATGAAATATCAATAGCTAATCTCATAATGATGGAATGCATAATTTTGGACATCATAACCACATAGTCAAGGCCTCATTCTAAGACTACTAATAAGATTTTTTCAAGGACTTGTTCCAAGACACTAGTTTGTATCATGAGACCTACCGATGCATTGAGAAGCTATAGCGGGCTCCACACGTCACTTACTAAGTCCAATTCATTCTTCATATGAAAATTTTGAAACATAACATACACATTCGTATTAAAACTAGCATATGGATTGTCAATATTTTTAAGCACAAATAATGAATGGTATAAAAATAGCATATCCATAGTCAAAAATTTCTTATTCAATACAACATAGAAGATTTTATTAGTCTCAACTGAGAATAGATGAAAATAATCATCATAACTATTTGAGAGTAATATACCACTTTTTCATGAAAACATTAAAAAGTATCACTATTTATCAAGAAGCTGTTTAAAATATATTTTTGAATTGAAGTATCCTATACCACTTTGAAACTATTAAAAGCAATTTTAATTTTAATACATTAATATCCATATAAATTAATCCTTAAAAACTTGTTTAAAACATGGACATTAATGAGAAATATTTAGAAGAATAAATCATTAAAACATTTAAAATAATATTTTAGTTAGAGTTCCTAACCAAAAGAGAGACACTTGAATACATATAATTGAGGTAATCAACACATTATAATATCATGTGAATAAAGGGATTCATTATATACTATTTCAAAGTACATTATATACAATATATAAACATGAATTGGATTATGACAACAAAGAAGTCTCAATGGAATGTAAATTGAGATGAAATACATTATAAATACCATATCCTTAGGTTAAGGATAAATCAATGACATAATTTTATGTGAAAAATATAAATACACTGAATATGATTGGATATTAATTTTAAATAAAGCATAGGATATTTTGACATATTATTTTAATTACAACACCAATTTCTTGTTTGTCTAACTAAATGAATGTAAATTGAGTTAATATTACTCATATCAAGTTTAATCGATAACTAGAGAATTTATAAATGGAGTGATTATGTGTATCAAAAGTATATCCACACAAAGGGGAGTGGAAATTACTACATATGTAAATAAATTGTGATTTCACACATAATCTTGGAGTAAAACGATCATTGAATATTGCATAGAAACCAATGAGTGGAAGTTGAATTTAGAAATTCCCTTACTGATTTGGTAACTGACGAAACATATACGCCATTAAAGAAGTATCTTACAATGAATATGTAAATACCCATAAATTTAATTATACTACACAATGAATACAATAATGGGTTGTACATACACCACACAAAAGGAAATAGTGGCAATATAGCTTGAATTTCACGGGAAAAATAACTAAGATGAAAACCCCATACACGTTGAAATCAATCGAGTCGTATGACCAAAATTTAATAACCACAAAATTAATTAAAGAATACCATGAATAAAATTATAATCATGATAATATATATATCAAATGTAATTACCTAATACACTACATTCAATAAAGAAGTAGTTAACAATGTAAATCTCACAAAATAAAGAGTGAGATAAGAAATCTTGTACACGTTGTAATCAATCGAGTCGTATAACCTAAATTCAATAACCACCAAATTAATTACCAAATACCATGAATAAAATGAAAATCATTATAATATATATATCAAATGTAAGTACACAATACACCACATTCAATAAATAAGTGGTGAACAATGGAAATATCATGAAATTAAGAGTCAGATAAGAAGTCCCTTTCCTCAAGCCCGACATGTCTGGTATGTAACTTGTTCTTCCTTAATAATGAAATTAAGATGATTTATACTTTATTAAGAACATTTTTTATGTTTATTATTCCTTTTATATTACTTATTACCTTTCTATAAAAATTTATTAATCATTTGTGTTCATATTGGATATTTTATCGATGTTCGGAACATGAGTCAAAAATGAACTTATTCTAATTACAATTTTTCCATGTGGTCAAAATTCAATTATCTCCAGAATTATATACATGATTTAGATATCATATATATATATATTATATCCAGTATATATATGTATTTATAATAGTACATAAAATTTGGATATAAGAAATGAAATGCACCGTTCATGGAGATGGTAAGCCGTACGTTTACATGAACACCACTTTTATTTCTATTTCATATTTTAATGGAATTAAAACATAGTGATACATAGGTATATTATAATTCCAGTATAATATAATATATAATATCATTATCTCCATACTTTATATGTTCCACACAAGTCATTAACGAGTCATATCACTTTGAGGGAGCGGTAGTCCGTACTTCCTCAAATGAAATTATCGCGTTTTACCAATAATGGAAACCATAGAGGTATGATAATAATGGAAAGTAAAGAAGCACAAATAAAACATAAAAATAATATATATCATATATAAATTCATTTGCATATTAATGGAAACCCTGAGAGGTCGTAGGAGATAATTTAACAATCATCGTTTCGTGAGGCGTTAGTTTTCCAACCACGAAAACCGTATGCTCTTCACCCATTAGATGGAGATGTGTGTAAGTGTAGTTCGAATCCATATCATAATAACATCCTAGTATGTTATGAATTCTTCTTTTGTTATAAAATAAATGAATAAAAATTGCTTATGGGGGGTTGGAGAAGTAATAGAAAACAAAATAAAACAATAGAATTTAATAGAAACTGTTACCTTTAATTTGGGTATCTTCCTTTGGTTTGAACCAAAAGGACTTCTTAAAGTGACTTATGGATAAGGTAAAGCTTATAGGTGTAATAGAGGGATATTTAGAGATTATTTGGGATGTTTTTGGTCAATCTGAGGGGCTTGAGAGGTGGTGGAATGGGTTAGAAGTGGTGTCCTTTTATAAGGGGGAGGAGGGGCTCTTTAGGAAAGTGTGAGAGAATTATATTATTATATAGTGATATTCGGTTTATAAAGGTCCAAAACTAATTAAAGTCGAATATAATATGAGTCATGGAAGAAATAAAATGATCCAATAATAATTTTATAGGTTTTCAATATAGTTTTAATATTAATAATCTTATTTATTTAAATCATATATTAATGAGGTAAATACAACATCATTATTGTGTTATAAATAATTTAGTTTATTTTATTTCTAAAAATTATTAAAAAATACCTTAATTTAGGAAATATTTATAGCTTTCCAATAAATATTTATACTATAAAATATGACTTATCTATCCCCATGTAAAAATTAGTTTACTAAAACATATTTGTTTATGTCATTTTTGCCTTTTCTTTAAGTTAACTAAAATATAGTGTCATTATCATACATAAGTTGCTCCATGGGGTCCCAAAAGCGACCCCATGATTCCCATGGTTGGACATGACTCATCCAATAATTTTAGGACATGTCTTAAGGTAATTTTTTATTATTAGAATATTCATTTTACATTGAATTACCTTATTGACCAATAAACGCGGTAAGTATAAGTCAAAGGTTACTATTCACCAAATATTATTTTAATCTTATTTAATCACATTTTACTTAATAATAACAACCATGTATGTCAGATATTCGAAATTCAACTCAGATAAACAATAAAATTTCATTTAAATGAAAAATTCGGATTTTTAACTACTGCTTTGTGGTTTTACTATTAATCAAAAATTGACGTCTTTCAGAAAAATACAAAAAATTCAGCCTAAGCTATATTTGATATTACGAATTAAAAAATGATGTCTATTTTTACATATTAAAAACATAGAAGATGTATTAATTAATTTAAAATTAATTTCTATTGTTCAAACAAATAGCGTGTTTTTATGAAACAATATCTATCAAAAGATTGACACTTGTTTATGTATAATTTCAAAGTGAAATAAATTCTAATGACAAAAATTGGATTAAAGGGTAAAATTATAATCTAATACCACTTAAAAACCTTTATAATATAATAAACCATTATAAAAAAATTAGATTAAAAGGCAGTTCTGAATTAAAATACAATATTTCACATTATTCATAAAAATGGATATTATTAGAAAAATACGAAAATTTCATCCAAAGTAAATTTTGAGGTCCCGTTTATAATGAAGAATTGTATTTGAAAAAATTGAATATGTAAAAGGTCAAATATTGGATTTAAAAAGGGTTCTCCATTAGAATGTGGTAAAATTGTATTTTTAAAAAAAATTCATTTTTTATCTGAAAAATTAAATTTGTTCATTTAATATGTCTAATAAACACATAATTCATAAGTTAAAATTTTATGGAGTATATAAAATTCAAAATACAGTTAAAAATATTCATAACCGCTTTTGTACAGCTAGTTTGGTAAGTCATGGTGCGCTCTAACTTGGTGATGCGTGTAGCACAAGCTATTGAATTTTATGAAAATAACTTACTAAGAAATATTCAACTGTTACATTCTAACCTTTTTCAATAAATTGAGTCCTTGCAATTTGAAATTGTTTTTCGAAAATAGAAGTTTAAAAATAAAAAAATACCTCTGTAAAAAAACCCACATCAGAAACTGGGTTAATAAAATTTAGTCTTAATAAAAGGGAAAGGGAGATGAAAAATTCAACACCAAATTATGATCTCGATTTAGAGAACATTGGTGGAAATTAGAGACACATAATTGGAGGAAATTTTTAAATTTTTATAGTGAGTGGATGAGGTCATGAATCAAAAAAACTGTAAAATTGAGGGCCTCAATTCCATCAATCTATGACGATTTAAAATATCATTGGTTCGACAAAACATAAAGCATTAGGATAACACATTTTTGGTTTTAAGATCCCTCCCCTAAAGTTTAATAATTAATTTATTCATAGAATAAGAAAACAAAAATATACTTGAATAGTATAGTTTCATCCTTCATCTAATTCATACCACAAACCCATCTTTCACTGCATATGTGGAGTATTAAAGTTAATTTGTTCACACCTGAAGCATTAGAATCAACCTATAGAGAATCATATAATCCAAAATGGATGAACTATATATTTCCCTTTTCATTAAAGATTAACCAAAACAAAAATGGTTAGTAAAAGATCATATGATCCCAAAAGGATAATACTTTAGAGAAATAAATACTAATATTAATTTATAAAATTAATCCAAAAATAACCAAAGATCAATAAATACTATTCAATATACAATTTTCCAAAAAATCTTTCAATATAATCCAAAATAATATTGAAACCCAAAACACAGAAGAATTTTCTTACATAGTCTTCCATGATAAATTGTATTTCCAAATAATATAGACTACTCATAAAGTCGCATACTTAAAAGTAATTAACCTAATCACATATTCTCTATGATAGGTTAATAATTTCCATAAATAATCGAAATCTCTATAAATCCACAATAAAAACATAGGTAAAAAAACACCATTACTCTTCAAATGAAATACCAAAGTATTCTATATTCCTTAGACATATAGTATTCTTAATAGATCGGACCTCTTCCAAAATAAAATTTATAACTTAATCACTAAATCATTTTCCTATAATAAGGATATCCATTTGATAATAAATAAGATCCAAAATCTACTTATTATTGATCAATAAAATCATTTAACTAAAACGAATTAGTCACACTAACCGGGGACTCCACGTAGTCCAGTGGTAGGCGATAAATCCCAATCATATTATGGTTGTCAGTTCGATTCCCACAGCTTTGTTCGACAAGATGAGTTGTCACATGGTCTTCTTGTTGCCCTTTTTCAAAAACTATTTAATTTTATAATATTCCCAAAAATGAGATAGATTCCTCAAAGTAACTATAAAATAATTTCATCACAAATGTTATGTCATACATAGAATTTTCATCCCAAAATTTAATAACTTTTAATTGATTCAAACTCAATGATCATATAAAACCAATTGGTTATTTATAACTATATCCACAAGAGAATAGATAATTATTCCTGAAATATCATTTTCACATGACAAACTATAGGGTTACAAATAAAAGAGAAAAGTCTACCAAAGTAATCTCAACAACAAAGAGCACTAATACCATTAAAAATTTTTCCATCCATTTATATCCACATAGGTTCTTTCTTGACCAAGAGGTTATTTAATAGAATAAGGCAATTACTTGGGTGATGCCAAGGTCCCTTACATTTACAACAAATGACCGTAATTCTATTCTTAGGATCATTTTTATTTTCTTCCATGTTACTCTTCATTTTTCCACGGAAATTATTTTCATTATTCCATTATTTACCACACATAAATCATTTCTTGGTTCCATTGAGACACTATCTTGGGTGTCTCCTTCCACATTTATGGCATGACGGAAATTGAGATTTCTTCTCTACATGTTCTCCACTGTTGGAGCTCTTATCATTCACCGCCTTTCTCTTCATTGTTGAGTCCAAGAGTTGGTTAATATATATTTTGTTGATCATATTTTTGGAATATTGATTCATCATGAAGACAATATATTTTACGCCTATCAACATTCCATTTCGTTTCACATTTTCACCACTATTACCACCTTTTACATCATGTTCAAAATTACTATGACTTCCTTGGAATCAATCCATTGACTAACACAATAAAACATAGTGTGATTCATAAAATAATTTAAATAATATCATAACACTGTATTTTTAATCTAAAACACCACAGGATTAAACAAGGTTATTTATTCTCATCTTATATTTAAATCCTCAAAATCAGTTTGTAATGAAAATTTGTATTATCCTAAGCATATCCCTGGGGAGTATCATAACCAAGAGTGCAGAAAGGCCCGTTTTCATGTACCAGGATACCCCTGGTCAAGCCCGAAACTCATTGTCAGAGTTTTCACTCCTAGGTGCATCTGTTCCAGAGCCGCCTCTACCTTCTCGTATCCAGGCAGGGATGTATTTCTTGGAAAATACCCAAAATATATACATTACAAAAATTCTAATAAGTTAATATATAATAATCCTCAAATACTATCGTAGGGTAATGTGCTCTAATCAGATTTATCTAAATATAGTTTTCAAGGTTTGTACTAAACTTCCTCTAATACCAATTGTAACTCTCCAACCCCAGAATCCAGGAGCCGGTGCATTATTTTAATACATTGGAATGATTACAAGGAATCGAGTCTTGAAAGAACGATTAGTTTATTATTATTGAAAATGAGATACATACTTAATTTCAACGTTACAACTTGAAAAAACAACAAAAAAATGTATTCCATTAGAAACATCCATGCTTCCAAGATTATTTCTGCAAGTCACTCATAACTAAATTCTTCATATCATGGAAAATGAAACTTGAGAACGGGGTGATCTCAGATTCTCAGTATGAGTATGAAATATAGAGGAAGATAACATAAACATTAGGTATGATGAATAATTGAAAACACATGCCTTAGCGAATAATAAACATGAGCACTTTATGGCAGGAATATGAGTTGATTAAATAATGTCGTAACAAAAGATTGTCATGGGTATTCTACTAGTCGAATAACCAAATGAAATATCAATATCTAATCTCATAATGATGTAATTCATAAATCCAGACATCATAACAACATATTCAATGCCTTGTTCCAATAATACAAATAAGATTTTGTTAAGGCCTTGTGCCAAGACACTAGTTTGTCTCATGAGACCTACCGATGCATCGAGAAGCTCTAGCGGGCTCCACTCGTCACTTACTATGTTCAATGCATTCCTCATATGAAATGTTTGAAACATAATATAAACATTCATCTTAAAACTAGCATATAAAATGACAATAAATTAAACACAAACCATGAATGGTATAAAAATTGCACATCCGCAGTCAAACATAACTCATTCAATACAATATAGAATATTTTATTAACCTTAACGGAGAATAGATGAAAATAATCATCAGAACTATTTTAGAGAAATATAACCTTTTTCTTGAAAACATTTAAAAGTATCACTGTTTATCAAGAAGTTGTATGAAATATATTTTTGAATCAAATTTTCCCATACACATTAAAATTTTTAAAAATAATTTTAATTTTAAAACATTAATGACCATATTAATAAATCCTTAAAACCATTTTTAAATCTTGTACATTAATTAGAATGATTTATAAGAATAAAACATTAAAACATTTAAAATGTTATATTAGTTAGAGTTCCTAACCAAAAGATAGACACTTGAATACGAATAATTGAGGTAATAAACACTTTATAATATCATGATAATAAAGGGATTCATGATAGACTATGTCAAAGTACATTATATACACCATATAAAAGTGAATTGGCACATGACAACAAAGATGTCTCAATGGAATGTAAATTGAGATGAAATCCCTTATAAAGACCATATCCTTAGGTTAAGGATAAATAAATGACATAATTATGTGTGAAAAATATAAATACACTAAATATGACTGGATATTCAGTGTAAATCAGTCAGATTATATTCACACATATTCTTGTAAATACAACACCAATGTCTTGGATGTTTAACTCAATGAATGGAAATTGAGTTAAGATTACTCTTGTCATGTTTATATAGATAACATGATAATTTATCAATGGAGTGATTATGTGTATCTAAATTATATCCAAACAAAGTGGAGTGTACATTTCTACATATGTAAATAAATAGAGATTTCACACATAATCTTGGAGTAAAACAATCAATGATGTTTGCGTAGAAACCAATGAGTGGAAGTTGAAATAAAAAAATCCCTTATGGATTTGGTAACTTACGAAACATTCACCCCATGAAAGAATTATCATAAAATGAATATGTAAATACCCATAAAATAATATATATTAAACAACGAATACAATCAGGGGCAGTACATACACCACACAAAAAGCAATAGTGGTAATATAGCATGAATCTCACGAGAATAAGAAGTGAGATGAAAACCTGCTACACGTTGTAATCAATCGAGTCGTACTATGAAAATTTAATAACCACCAAATTAAATATAGAATAACATGAATAAAATGAGAATAATGATAATATATATATATATATAATGGAATTACACAATAGACCACATGCAATAAAGAAGTTGTGAAAAATGGAAATCTCACGAAATTAAGAGTGAGATAAGAAATCCCATACACATTATAATCAATCGAGTCGTATAACCAAAAGATAATAACCCAAAAAATAATTACTGAATACCATGAATAAAATGAGAATAATTATAATATATATATCAAATGTCAGTACACAATACACCACATGTAATAAAGAAGTGGTGAACAATGGAAATCTCACTAAATTAATAGTGAGATAAGAAATCACTTACCTCAAGTCCGACTTGTCTTGTATATTCCTTATTCATCCTGAATAATTAAATTAAGTTAATTTCTAAATGATTAAGAAATTTTTTAAATAATTTTATTCCTTTTATATTACTTATTACCTTTCTATAACAATTAGTTAATTATTTTCGTTCATATTGGATATTTTATTGATGTTCAGAACATGAGAGAAAAATGAATTGGTTATATTTACAATTTTTCCATGTGGTCGAAATTACATTATCAAAAGAATGATATACATGATTTAGACATCATATATATATATTATATATCAATTATATTAATTTATTTATAATAGTACATAACATTTAGAGATAAGAAATGAAATGCACCGTTCAAGGAGACGGTAAGTCGTACATACGCATGAACGCTACATTTATTTCTATTTTGTATTTTAATAGAATGAAAACATAATTATACATAGGTATATTATAATTCCAGTATAATATCATATATAATATCATTATCTACATTCTTTATATGTCCCACACTATTCATTAATGAGTCATATCACTTTGAGGGGCGATGGTCCACACATTCTCAAATGAAATTATCACGTTTTACCAATAATGGAAACCAGAAAAGTTTGATATAAATGGAAGGTACATAAGAAAAAAGAAAACATAAAAATAATATATAAATTCAGTTCCATCTTAATGTCCACCATGAGAGGCGGTAGGTGATAATCGAACAATCATTGTTTTGTGAGGCGTTAGTTTCCAAACCACAGAAACAACATGTTCTTCAACCACTACATGGAGGTGTGGGTAAGTGCAGATTGAATAATTATCATAACAACAACCTATTATATTGAGGTTTCTGTTGTTGTTATAAATGAAAGTAATAAAAAGAGTTTGGGGGCGGGTTGGAGAAGTAAAATAAAAAAAAATGAATTTAAGAGAAACTGTTACCTTTAATTTGGGTATCTTCTTTTGGTTTTAACCAAAAGGACTTCTTAAAGTGACTTATGCCTAAGGTAAGGCTTCTAGGTGTAATATAGGGATCTTGATAGATTATTTGGGCAGGGGTTGGACGAGACAAGGGGATTTAGAGGTGTGTGGAATGGGTTATAAGTGGTGTCCTTTTATAAGGGGGAAGAGGGGCTTTTTAGGAAAGTGTGAAAGTATTATTTTATTATATAGTGATATTCAGTTTCTAAAGGTCCAAAAATAATTAATGTAGAAGGTAAGATGACTCATGGTCAAAATAAAATCATCCAATAAGAATTTGATAGGTTATGGATATTTTTTAATATTAATAATCTTATTTATTTAAATCATTTATTAATGATATAAATACTACATCATTATTGTGTCAAAATTAATTTATCATATTTGGGGTCTAAAAATTATAAAACAATTACCATAATGTATGAAATATGTTTATCTTTATAATGAATATTTATATTCCAAAATATGACTTATTTATCCTCATGTAAAAATTAGTTTACTAAACTATATTTGTTTATGTCATTTTTGCCTTTACTTTATGTTAATTAAAATAATGTGTCATTATCAATCATAAGTTGCTCCATGGGGTCCCAAAATCGACTCCAGGATGCCCATGGTCGGCCATGACTCATCCAATAAGTTTAAGACAAGTGTTATGGTAATTTTTTATTATTAGAATATTCTTTTTTTCGTTGAATTACCCTATTTACCTTTAATCATTGTATATAAAGGTAAAAAAGTTATTATTCACCAGAAATTGTTTTCATCTTATTGAATAAAATTTTACATACTAATAACAACAATGTATGTAGGATTTTATAAATTCAACTCATAAAAGTGGTAAAATATCATTTAAATGAGAAATTCTGATTTTTAACTACTACTTAGTGGATTCACTACTCATCAAAAATTGTTGTTTTTCAGAAAAATACAAAAAATTCAGCCTAAGATATATTTGATATTACTAATTAAAAAAGGATGTCTATTTTACCAAATTCAAAATATAAGAGATTTATTAATTAATTTAAAAATTAATTCCAGTTGTAAAAACCAATAGCGTGTTTTTAATAAACAATATCTATCAAAAGATTGACACTTGTTTATGTATAATTTCAAAGTAGAATTAATTCTAACGACCAAAATTGAATTAAAGGGTAAAAATATAATCTAATGACACTTAAAAACCAATTTTAATATATTCTAACATTATTAATAAATTGAATTAAATGGTAGTTTTTAATTAACATACAATATTTCTCACTATTCATAAAAAAAATAAATATTATAAGAAAAATACCAAAATTTCATCTAAAGTTAATTTTGATGTCCCGATTATAAAGAAATTTTTTATTTTTTTCAAATTTAATATTTAAAATGGTCAAATATTGGATTTCAAAAGTGTTCTCCAATATAATTTGGTAAAATTGAATATTTTTGAAAAATACATTTTTTTCCTGAAAAATTGAATTTGTTCTTATAATATGTCTTAGAAACACATAATATAGAAGTTAAAATTATATGGAGTATATAAACTTCAAAACCCAGTTAATAATATTTATAAACACTTTTGAACAGCTAGATTGGTAAGTCGCGGTGCGCTTAAACTTGGTTTTGTGTGTAGCATAAGCTATTGAATTTAATGAAAATAAAATACTATGAAATATTAGGGTGTTACATTTTTTTGGCACCAGATAATTTTTTGGCATTAGAAATATTTCTTCCTCAAAATTATATTTCGCTATAAATTTTTCATTTGTTCAAGGTTTTCTTTTATTTTGATTAATAATATATTGAAACCAACAAAACTATCTTGTGATTATAAAAGGTATCATTCCATATAATATTCACTTATTTTTCAATACATTTATGTTTTTTCGTTTTTGTTTTTAAAACATCATCGAATTCACTTTGAATATGATAATTTTTTTAAAAAACATCAAGAGTTAGTTTATCTCAACCATTAGTTCTCCTTGATCTAATATGAACCATAGAATCTCACCGTTCACTTCTCCTCACCTATATAATCGGACCCCTACCCTATCCCACATAGGCTATCTCTACTTTAAATCGATGCTCTACTGCTCCTAAAATAGTCATGTCTGAATGTTTATGTACTCCGTTTATTTCATCATTTTAAGGTCAGCATTGTCCAAAACCTCATCGAAGACAATTCCTCCAAAAATAAATGAATAAGATTCTGTTTTTACAGAAATGTTATTCAGTAGATATTTTTTTTGAAATTACGATTCTTCTTTGAAAAAAATTATTCAGTTTAATGAATGGAATTGGGATTGTGTTGAAAAACCTAAAACACAGATCTGATCATCATTAATGTAGTGAAACAAATATATAACATTGTATATATTGTAGAATATTTGAAAGTAACCTTTAGTATTTATGATAGTGAAATATGTATCTCTGTAAAAAAAAAGAAAAAAATCTCATTCAACTACCATGTAAAGGGCATTCATTTTTCCCTCACATAAGTTTCCAAAAAAAGGGGGATTTCATTAAGGAAATGGATAAACAATCAAATTTTATTGTTCATAAATATATATAAAAAACCAAACATCTACCAGTAGATAATAGACTTATAACTCTTTGGATTCAATATTTCTTAATCGCTAGGAGTGGTGTAGAGAAACACTCAAAGATTCAGATTTGTATATTCTGGATTATAGGGTGAATCTTTGGAAGATAAATATTATGGGTTAAATTTTCATAAACATCAATAATCTCTAGTATGACTCAATAATGTCATAGTTAATCATGTTTCCAGATATCATGACTAAGTTCATTCATGAATGTTTTATGATTTTCAATATTTTTCTTAAGTTAGTGATGTGAAATTTGAGAGTTCTTTGGATCAGTAATGATACAATAAATAGAATGAAATTTAATATTTCTCATTATTCAAATAAGTTCTTAAATGATGCTAAAGTGTAAACTGTAATGTAAATCATTGGAGGATGTCAAGGAATACAAAAAAACCAGTAACGATGGTTTTTGAAAAAGAAAATAAATAGAAATAAGATTCCATTATAAAACCAAATATTTTAAGTGTTCACGGTGCAAAAACTACGAATAAGTAGAGAGTGTACCAAGATAAAAGGATTGAAGGAGACCCAAAATTCAGTATCAATCCTGATAAAGCTCTTGCTGAAAAGATTCATGATGATGAAACTCTTAAGAGTGATTAGAAGAAAAATAAACTGATGAAAAAATGGTTGATATCTTTGAAATCAATAATCTAATTAAAGGATTATAAAAATAAAGTGCCAAAATAAATATCTGTGAACCTATTTTTGAAGAATCAATTACTCTATCTATCCCAAATAGATGGAAAGTAAAACAAAAAGTTAGTGAATTATCACCACCAAAAGATTCTCTAGAAAATTATTCTGATGAAAATAAATGCACTATTATGAGAGGAATTTATTAATATGTTCATGAGGGAGAATAAAATCTAAAGGAAAAAAGATATGAAGAGTAACAGAATGTCAAAAAATATTTAGAAGAAAAATAAGATTATGAAGATCAAAATTCTCAGTACAAAAAAATTTCTATAAGATCATAAGAAGACACAACATGAAAAATACCATCATCAGTAGTAGATGAAGGTTTTAGGTGCAGTAGAAGCGTGGTTGAGACGAAACCTAAATTTGATTTTTACCATGTATCCCAATTAGATGGGAATCATAGTACACACAGTGCTGACAACATGTCCCATGTATTGGTCTATACCATGTAGAGGGGGGGGGGCATTTTTTTGAATTGTTGCTAGACCAGGATGAAGGATTTGGGTGTCACTACGTATCCTGCAAGGTAAGGAATCAGGACACACATAGTTCTTGAAGATTCCTCATGGTAGTTTGACCTATTCACGGAGAGGGGGTATTTTATACCACTTTTTCAAGATGATGTCCTTATAATATTCCTCTATTATTTTCCATGTGGGAAAACCCTTTCCACCATTCCTAAGAACAAGTGAGTTATACTTAGTGTGAGAAACAAGGAGTGATGAGGATTTTCCCTATAGTATAGCGGGGAAAAGAATATATAATAGAGTTACTTAATTTCATTTGATGGATAGACCAATATCTAGGACTGAGGCATCTCTACATATCCCATTGATTAATGGGAATCAAACTATACATAGTTATGTAAAAAGTCCTCCCTACATAGGCTCAGACCATACACAAGGAGGGGGGGTATTTTTTTGGTTGGTGTATGGACCAAGAGGTAGGATCCAGGCATATCTACATATCCCATTGATAAATGGGAATCAATCCGTATGTATTTCTGGAAAACATGTTCTCTATACCATTCTGACATGTGTAGAGGGAAGGGGGTCATTCAAATTTATTTATGTTTTTTGACGGACTAGGATGTAGGATCCATGCATCACTACGTATACCATTTATGAATGAGAATCAATCCACACATAGTTCTAAGATACACTCCCTATTCCATTTTGATCCATACATAGGAAGGGGGAATTTTTATATTTCCCTTGTATAGATTACATTCATGTGCAAGAAGTCATTTTTCAAGACATAGTGATCACCATGTAGTTTAACGTCATGTGGTAAGGATAGATATGCTAAGTAGTTTAATGTCTTATATCATGGATGCATACAAAACTCTGAATTTTAACATATATATCTAAGATGCACCTTATATGATTACACAAAGTACCTATTTAGGAACCTTGAATTGGTGGGAGATGTAGTGACCTATCCATCCATTAAAATTATGGAATATTCTCCATTAGAGTAGACCTTGTTCATCACATACGATCCTGTTAATTTTGGATCCAGGTTTGGGGGTTTATTTTTGAGTATCGTCAGAGTTTTAAGGATCAATACCATATCTCCTTTGAGGAAAGACCATAGTAGAACCATCTTATTTAAAGACCATGAAATCTGATTCTGGTAATCTTTAAAATGGTGCAGAGTGTGTAATATTTTCTCATCTAGCTGCTCTAACTTTTCAAATTGTTTCTTGTACTGCTCATTTTCGGATAGTTGATCTCAAATGTCCACATGGAGTGATGATAGTTAAACTTCAATGGGTATAACCACCTCCATCCCATATACTAATGAGTACGGGGTTTCTTGAGGGTCAGTGTGGGTCATGGTCCGGTAATCCCACAAAGCATGGAAGAGATTATCTGGCCATGATTTCTTTTCCTTTTCTACCATCTTCTACAGTATATTAGATAGGGTCTTGTTGAAGGCCTCTATCTGACCGTTGGTCATTGCATGATAGTAGGATGAATAGTTGGCCTTAATTTCATACTCTTAATATATCCAATCTAATTCAACAAAGTATAATTTGGTGTCATTTTCCACCATTATTGTATGAGGGACACCAAATCTGGTGATTATGTTGGCTTTCATAGAGCTGGCAATGCTTCCTGTCCTCATTTAAGGGTTACCACTTCTACACATTTCAAAAAGAATTCGGTTTCTGTGAGAATATATATGAATTGTATGGATGTAGTGGGATGGTATGGTGCCATAAAGTCTATTCCCCATATGGAAAATGGCTATGAGTACTTGGTTGTGTGATGTAATTCTGGGTGATGGTGGATGAAATTTTCATGAACTTGGTTGTAGTGGAAATTCATGTCAAATTCGAAACAATCTTATGTCATAGTGGTCTAATAGTACCCAGGACTTTGAATCTAGTGCTAGAGCATGGATACTAACTGGTGTGCTCTACAAGTCCTGTCTTGTACTCCTTTCATGACAGCGGCAGTCTCTTCTTCATCAATTCACCTGAGAAGGACTTCAACGAGGTCTTTCTTATAAAGTACATTTATTCGGTTTGTGCCATCATAAATCTTGATTCTGATTACTTGTCTTTATATTTTCTCCCTTCCATCCCTATATGGTGGTATTTCTCCCCATTGAAGGTAATTTTCAATTGGAGTCATCCATCCGAATTAATGACCATAATGTTCATTGATGAGACTAATCTCATTTATTTCCTCTGCCTTGGCCTAAACAAATGGTAGGTCCATCCATTGGTGTGAAATTCTAATAACTATCTTATCTTGATATGGTTCAGCCATAGCTGTGGCTGAATTTTCTAATGCATTAACCTTTTCATTTTTCGATTGGGGAACATTAGTTAAATTCATCTCTAATGGGAATTCTTCCATCAATTCTTGAATGTGTTCCATCAAATGAATTAGATACTCTTTTTTATGGCATAGTCACCATTGAATTTTAGGATAATTAGTTCTAAATCATCTTTTATGTTCAAGATTTTAGCTTGTACTATGAGTGCTAGCTCTAGGCCCATAATGTGGGACTGATACTCTACATCCTTGGTTTTGTATCCTTTTGATAGTTGGAAGGTGTAATAAAATACTACCATTTCCAGATATATAAGTATGAATCCTTGCCCCACTTTTCTGAACTTGGGGACTTCCATAGTTTCCCCTATCATACTTTTGGATGTTCCATCAAAATACATATCCCATGTCTGGGAACCCTCTTGAAAAGAGAATACTTATTCATTGGGCAGTTCAACATTCCATGAATTCATGTCTATTGAGGAGTTATCTTCTAAAAACTCTATTAATTCCTAACCATTGATGGATTTCTGAGGCACAAATAGCATGTCGAACTGTTGTAGAATGACCGACCATCGTGACAAGAATCCATTCATCATAGGATGACTGATAATGTACTGTAGTGGGTTTCTATGAGAGAACAACTGGGACACATGGTGTTGTAGATATTGTCTCAGCTTGTAAACAACAAAGATCAGGTCCATGCATCTCTTATTGATATTTAAATAATGATTCTCAGCACTGATCATGGTTCATCTAAGATAATAGAGGTTATTCTTGTTGTCGGTGTCATTCTTCTATGTAATAAAGGTTCCCAATGATCACTAAAATGTGGTTAAATACATAATATGTGGTCTTCCTTCTAAATTTGGCACTAGAAACATTGGGCTCAAGAGGTATTACTTAAGGTTGTCGAACGCTTCTAGAAAATACTGTGTCCATTGATATTCTACCCCTTTTTTCATCAACCAAGTGAAGGGAAATCATTATCCTGTGAGGTTGGCTATGAAGCACTAAATGTAGGACATGTGTCCTTGGAGTCCTCTCAACTCACTGATGTTGTGAGGAGGTGAAATTAGAAGGATATAATTTGTCTAATCAGGGTCTACTTCGATGTCACAGTGGCGCATGATGCATCCAATGAATTTTCTTAAGGTAACCCCAAAGGCACACTTTAGGGGGTTCATTTTCTGATTGCATTTTTATAGTTTATTGAGGATGGTATCAAGGTTTTCTAGATGGTCGGAGAGTTTTTGTTATTTAACCACCAGATCATCAATATAGAATTCAATGAACTGTCCTTATAAGGGATTAAAAATTTGATGCATAGCACACCGATGTGTGGCACTGATATTTTTCGAACAGAAAGGCATTAATTTATAGAAAAACACTATCTAGAGATCCATGATGAAGGTTTATTCTTCATATTATGAGGAAATTAGGATTCAATTATAACCTGAATAGCCATCCATGAAAGAGAGAGCCTCATATCTAGGAGTTGCATTGATCATCAATTTTGTGATCAAGATCGGGAAATCATCTTTCGTTATGTACTGATTAAGGTCCATGAAATCAATGCAGACTCTAATTTTACCATTATTATATTTGATTGGCAAATATTTTCTATACATATGGGGTATTGTACCTCCTGAATGAAGTTAGCTCTGATGATCTTATCGACTTCAGCCTCTATTTTGGCAGCATGTGTCAGGTGCGTCCTTCTGGCGGCTTTCTTTTAACCAAGGTGGACTTCTGGGTGGCCAAGGTGGTGAGTGGACACCTCTGGATCAAGGCCTAGAATTTCAATAAAATTCTAAGAAAAAAATCTCGATTCTACTTCAGAAAATAGGTGTATACTTCCTTTACTTCGAAAGTCATGGTTGCACTAATCAGAGTGGGTCGCAGATCTTCTTCTATACCCAAGTCAATTTCCTTTAGTTCATCAATTATGGTAGAGATGTCTTACTCAAATGATGGAGGGGAATCCCTTATGTATTATTCATCCTTTTATATATCCTCACCATCTTCCTCTTTGTTTTCTTATGGGGAAACAATTCTTGAGAAGATTGTTCCATGGTTGTTGGAAGTATTTCAATTTTGGTGTTTGAGAGGTGAAGCTGCCTCTTCCTCCTCATCCATCGAAGGGGTCTTCTCTAGAGAAGATTCAGTGAGGGTTAAAATATTTTCCTCATCTTCTATGATTGGTGGGACACTTACTCTTGACTTAGTGATTGAGCCATATATTTTCTAGAGTCTTGATGATGGTTCAAGGGCATTTTTTACAAATCTCCACCCTTACATTGGGAGTCAGTGAGCTTTTTTACATCATCAGGCTTGGCAGCCATGAATAAAATAGTGAGGTCTTCGGAATACACATCCAAATTTGGAATTTTTCACTCAATCTGATTGATGTTAAATATGTATTCTTCCCTGATATTTTTGAGGGGATCAGTGGGAACTATTTCTAAACTATTTGGGGTGACAAACCAATCAGCACCATTTATTAGATGTATCTTCCCCTTCATCTCATAGAACCCTACTTCAATATAGTGTGATTCATAGAGGTCTAATGGGGCCTTATAGACATGAAGTGTCCCACTTTTTTCCATTAATGCTATATTTGAGGCACTGATGGTAATAGGATAGGATTTTTGCGTGTTGATGCAGTCAGGGACTTCCTAGTAGGGTGTTGAAGGCCGTATTATTTTGGACCACCAAAAACTATGTGTGACCTATGAGGTCAATGAATTGGTTTTTGAGATGAATTTATTATAACGACTTCTTATTTTTTTCATAGCCCAATAGATTCATGGTGCAGGGCATCAGATCATCTTCATTACAACCTGGCTGAAGAAGTGTTCATAGTGGGAGGATATTAACTCTAGAGACATTATCAATAGAGACTTTTCAGATAATTATACCATTTATCCTTCTAGACACATATAAGGGTTTGACATGTCCTTTCATGATGGAATATTTATCTTGATCTGTGAAGGAGATAATTGTATGGAATTTTGTTGGATTGGTGTATGTCCGGTAGACATCAGCAGCTCCCACCTCGGCTTCAAACTCATGGGGACTTAGAAAATCTTCAATGAGTTCTTCCCTAAGATCTACTTATAGATTTAGTGCATCCAGGATTAATAGCTTCACTGGAATTGAGGATAGATGCTTCATAATATCTTATTTTTGATCTAAAGGCTAGTGTTTCTTAGCTTGGGGATTCGCTTTCATAGGCACTTTAGGGGAATGATCATTTGATGATGATGGGTCAACCCTTGGGATCAGAGATGAAGGATCATCCGTCCTTTTTGTATTGTGTTGGTCAAGTCTGCTCACATGCCATGGGAAATTAGTCATCTGTTCTTCCTCTGGTGGATATTCAAGAAGGATTGGATCGGGGTGTCTTCTTATGGGGGAAGGATAATTTTTTTGTGTCCCTATTGGATCCACTGGCGGGTTTTTCTGTGGGTTTCTACAACACTGATAGTTTGAGTGGGGGTGCAGAGATAAGTTTGATTTCTTCCATGGCTTCATCTCCCTTAATATTCATGGCTTCAGTGGATTATTCTTCCTTCACCCCAATTGGGTGTGGGTAATGCTCGTTGATTACCATATTCATCGTCGGAGAAGGGATCCATTAAGTGGATGGTATTGATAAATCCAAAAATCAGATCCTCTTCTAATGATGAGTCTACCTCATCATCAATCTCTGGTGGTTTCATTTGGTGGGGTGATGCCTATTGTTACATTTGGCGAGATGGTTCTCATGTATTCAAATATTTTGGAATGAAATATAAGATCTTCAAAACCAAATTTGTCTTTGTTGTAATTTCATATTCCTATGTTTTCTTTCTTCCCTTCTGACTGGACTACTTTTTGGGTGGTCAACCTTTGGAGGATTATAGGGCCGAGGATGTCAGTTGTGTTGCATCAGGAGTTATTAGAGGCATAGTCGATTGCTTTGACTACACTTGGAGAATACCATGGGCTTGTTTTTTTTTCTGAGTCAAACAACTATCGAACTTTTTATCCTTTTTGTTATTAACTTTTTTCCACTCTCCTCCTTCATCCGAGTTAGTGGTGGAATCATATTACACATGTACTTGAAGTGGTCCAAGAATGACTTTTCTGGAACCTATCATATGTTTTAGGAGGTCCTTGAAGAAAAATCACTCATGAGTGTTCTTCCCCAATATCCTGTAGAAGGGAATTAATCTGACCAGTCATCAATACATACTTCATTAGCTCTCTTCACCTCAACAAGTCAGAGCAAGTTGAAAATCAAGGATTCTATGAAGTAACCACAAACTTGATCATCTCAGAAAGAATAAACTTTGTTCCTTAGTTCCATTAATTTATTCCACTTGGATCCCCTTCTCTCATCTTGATGAGGTGGGGAAAACTGTTTATGTTCAGGTGTCCTCGCACAATTTTGTGCAGGCTTAGAAACCAAAGATAGTGCAGGGGGTGGATTAAGCATGACAAAAGTCACTTCAGCTCTCCCCAATATGTTTACTAGGGTTGATAGGGCTTCCTAGGACATGATATTAGTCCGTTTCAAGGAATATTATATCATTTATGTGAAGGAGGAGAAATCTTGGAACCCACTTGTATATTTCAGCAAAATAAGTGGTGTTCAAAGCTCATCATAGAGTCAGTAGATGCACATGGAAAGAATATGATCTTGGGGGAGCGTCCAGTTCAAGGAGTAAGTTAGAACCTTCCATATGGTGATGAAATATGAAACTCTCTCATTCTATTGTTGTTTTTTAGTTCATGAGGTCACCGACTTTTGTTTTTAGCAACTTCAAGCTGAACTATAATAGTAACTAGTGCTGAAGATTCTCTCATCCTATTATTGAGTTAGCTATAAAACTAGTGTACCACATGAAGGCTAAACCCTATAGGGTTCACCTGAATAATATGAGCTTCTCAACTTCTTGTTTCTCTGCGGTTCCCATTACGGGGTCAATGTGAGATGTGTAGTGTGTTAGATGTTGCTCTTAGTCCCATGATCCATTGAACACTGGGAACATGGGTTTTCAAAAAATTTGTAGTGGTGGGACATTTCACATCCAGTCAGGGTAAGGCTTCCGTTCCATCTATATCAGATTGTGTCTTCCTTCCATGGATTCTAATCGAGTTGTTAATGAATATATGGTATTAATGATTCGTTGATGCATGTCCTGTCGAACCTTAGCATGAGTAGGTGCAGTGGGGGGAAAGATAGAATGCATAAGACTTAGTGGAACTTGAGGTGAATACCCATACAAGGGCATTATTTTTTGATTGGCTTGAATCTGTTCCGATTACTTCCCCAATGGGGGGAAATATTGGTATCCTATTGGGACTTGGTCTAGGTAGATTTGTGGTCCTAGCGCTATCTTGAACAAGATTTTTGACCATTTTTCATCTTTCACAAAAAAACCTAGTGGAAGAGGCACCACTGTTGGAAGTGTGTGTTGATTATATACCTAAATAACATATCTAGTATGATAGCATGCTTGTAGCAACTTAGAATTGATTCACCATAGTTCTTCCATTTCTTCCTCCTGTTGAGAGAATCTCTCCTTAAGAATGGGAGAATTGTTTTCACAGAGAGTAGGAGGTGGTTCATAGACCTTTATCTTATTCTTATTCTTATTGGGGATTCATGAGGGAGACAATGATGGGTTGGATGATGGAGTCTCCAAATTTAGGGCCACTTTTTTCTTCTAGGTGTGCAAACCTTTAGGCTCTATGTAGACCATCTCTGGGACGGAACCATCTTAGCCTAAATCCTTATCATTTGTATTGTCTTCCATAAGTTATGTGGGATTGCATTTTGCGATATTCATCAAAGCATACCGCATTGGCGGTGGCATACCAGGTGTTGAATGGTAGTAGAGCATCATGGGTCTTTAATGGGATCTTCTCCTTCCATTTTGTGGTACTCTTCAGGTTCTTGGAAGAGATCTACTCAAGGGGATCCCTGATATGACATTACTATAATCCTCTATACCTAGGGACATGAATCACAATATGGGGTAGAACATGTGACCTATCTATTTGTCATTCTCCCTATATGGAAGAAGACAGATGTCCGTAGGGTGGGAATTTGAAGTAAAAAAATTCCCCCAACCCTGGAGTATGGGGTTGTTATTTTCCCTTTATTATAATGTTACAGCCCAGATTTTTCAGTATTGAGGGGGAATTTTATGTTAAAAATTCCCTCATCCCTACAGTCTAGGGATTATCATGTATTTCTGAAGTTTATACTTCTATTTCTTCTTTCTTGATCTCATAGATTCCCATTCAAGGGTGATCCAGAAATGGTGTATGTCCTATACATGAATTTATTGCTTCCGAGGACATGATCAGTGATCGTTGATTGCCTTAATTGGGAAAGAAACATGCTGAATGTTCTCGGTGGCCTGGTATAGGAGATTGTAAATGGATTTCTCTCGTTGGGATCAATTTTTTTTAGACATACTTAAGGACAGTTCTTTCCAAGCATGTCGTCTTTCCTGAATAGGTTTTTTCAATTCATTTCCTTATTGGGGAAATGAAATTGTAGGATGTCACTTCTAGTGAGTTTTTCTGGATGGGACATGGGTTGAAGTGTAAAACCACCATTTTCTCCCCATCCCTGAATATGAACACCAGACTTTGAATTACTTATTAGGCAATACAATATGTGAGTGCATTGAGGTAGTCCAGTTCCAGGTATTTCCTCAACCTCTCAGAATGTGGATGTCTTTCATATGGAAGTGATTTTAGGTCAATTTGATGACGAAGATCACCGAATATATTAACATCATCTTTATACACATCACAGGGTAGAAATTTAATTTTCAACTAGAAGAGAGTTTTCCAGACATTAAGGCAAATGTTGTGGATACATTCTTCTGATAACTCTTTTGGAATGTTGAACCGATAAGTGGATGTGGGACATAAAAAAACCGGTATGTCTTCCCTGACTAGATATCTTCTCACAAGAAACATATTTTGTTTTTCTTCTACCAGAGCTTCCTCTAATTGTTGGGCCCAACATGGGGATTCCTTGTGACGATTTCATCTTGAGGAGTGGGGCTAGTATGGATTTGATTGATGGATGAATATTGTGGGGGTGTCTCAAAGGATGAGCATGGCCCCAGGCCATCTCCTGGCTGGGAAAGGATGTCCCTTGTCATTGACAAGGTTTCTATCACATCTGACCCTATCCTTCCAAGAGCATCAAAATATGAGGGCTTTCTCATATTTGGACAAGTGGGGGGATGACCTTCTTTCCTATGTGAATTTTGACTGCAGGGAGAGCCTTCTCAATTGGTGTTGTGATAGAGAGGAATACCATTGTGGCCTATTGTCTTACCAATGAGAGATTTTCTATGATCTATACCCTAGGGAGGACCTTCAGGTCATACCACAATAAGGGGTGGACATTCTTATTTCCTGGCGTCATTGATGGGAGGGGATTCACAATGACTGCTATTATGGAGAGGACCAACATAATAACTCTGGCTGTAGAGATAATATATGTAGTTTAAATTATGGTTAGGACCCTTATGATGTACTGAAATGATGTGAGGACCTTCTCATTTCTTGGTGTCTCAACGGGGAGGGACATCATAGTGACTGCCATTGTGGTGAGGACTACCATGAAAGCATGACATAATACTATAGAGAGACTCATATATGCAGTGTATACACTAGGGAGAACCATCAGGGGGGGCTAAAACAAGGGGAAGACCTTCTTACTATACAATATTCTATTTAAGGGGAGGGTTACCCTGATACTCATTAGGATATAGGCTGTTGCGGTTGATTAATTATGGCCCACAGAGTAAGCCCCCGAGGGGGCTATGGGGATTGCCTATAGATATTTTGGTAGAAAAAAATACAAGGATACCTTCACAACTATTATTGTTTCTTACATAATTTAGTAAGGGATTTGTAGTATATTGAGACTCTATTGATATATGTCTTATGGAATCAATAACTCTAGCTTTGAGCAGAGAAAAGTCATGAATGTTCTCATCATTTTCTAGCTACCTTTGGTACCTTTCATTTTTTGGTGCTCTCTTGCAGGAAACTAGGGCAGCCAACTTTTGGTAATAGACTTAGTATATGGTTCCTTGGTTGGTTGTATCCTGTGTTGTCTCTGGGATACACTGATGAACATCTTGACATCTAACAGTGATATATGTTTTCTTTGGAGTGGCCACCACATTGGACTGGTGTCCCCCAATTAGAACAAGTGTTTGTTCTCGATCCGGTTGTCCTTGTATCATGAAATATATCTATAGATCCTCCTGGACTTGAGAAGGGATGAAATTATACTCTGGTGTAACCATATTATTTTGTGGATGAATCACCCTGCTCAGGGAGATGAGATCATGGGCCTGACTCCTAGGTTTTTCCACAGATGTGATGACGTCTTGATAGGTTTGGAGGATATGGTCTTGAATCAATGTTTGATACTCTATCATTGTAAGGATGTACTGATATATTTATTTTGTTGGAATGGTATAAATTCAAATTCTTATTTCAAAGCAAGATTTTGTGCTTTCTCTGGTCCTCCATGTGTTGCCACTGGGTACTGGCATTTCTACTATATCAGAGTAGAGTAATGAGTCTCCCCCTGAATTGTAGCTGAGATATGCCATCTAATTTCTCTAGTTTCCAATATATTTGACTCTATGGATTTATTTTTGGGGGAAGTAATTTTTTTCTGCTCATTTTTTGTTGTATTTGTCTCATGATCTTGATGTGAATCTGTAAGAATTTTACTCTACATATATTTTCATGACACCGTATTTGACTGGTGGGATTGATATTGGTAGGAAGTAATTTACCCCTACCAGTTAATTGCCACTATATTTGACTGGTGGGATTCATATGCATTGTCACTGTTGTATGACTACCCATAGTTTTCTTCCCTATATAGATGGTGGTCTTCGTATGCGTTAGCCGGAATTTTCAACTTCTTGTAGTTAGTTGCCTTCCTATTTGGATGGTGGATTTTTTTTGCATCAGTAGAGATTTACATCTTCCTATAATTTTCTGCTCTATCTGTGTGGTGGTACTAGAGAAAATTTTCAGGAAAGTGTGTTTTCTCATACTATTCCACCCTATTTCCATGGCGTGATTCATAAGATCAAGTGGGGATATGCATCCTCTCATATATTTCTATCGTAATTCTATGGCATGTTTCAACAAAAGGGACAACATTGGATTTCTACCCGCTTTGTGATACCAAATTTTTTTGGAGGATCTCCTCATCTGGAATGGGGTAATGACCATATTATAATTAGGAATTGTTTTCCTCAGCCAGTAACCTGAGGTCCCTATGTCCGTTGGACTTCAGCAAGTTCCCTCTACATGAGGTCCTCTTCAGAGTGAGGATATTGGGTTGTATGATGCTATTGGAGATGTCCTCTAGTACGATCCCTTGAGAAGGATTCCTGTGTATCTGGGATGAATTCATTAGTCATGACTTCATCTTCCTCCCTGAGATAAGGGAGGTACTAATTGTCATGTTTCGAGGACAATCTCCTGAAATGATTTGATATGTCGAGTGGGGTCGTCCTATTCTAAATTGCTTGCTGTGGATGAAGAGGTGGCTGCCGAGCTTTCACCGATTGAAGGGACTACCTTGCAGCCTCAACCATGAGGAGATTACCATCTTGGTGGTATTCTTTGGTCAGCGTATTTAAAGACCAGCTTTGAAGATGACGGGTTGGAGAGGGAGTCATGTTATTCATTGGGTACCCAGCCGCCTGTGTGGTCGCTGACACACATATCCAAGAAAACTATTGGTATTCCATTGGATTGAAGGCATCTATGTTTAATTCCTACAATATATATCACATATACAGAAAAAACACCTCCTTCAAAGTATCATCTAATAAGAAAATGTAAAACAGATGATCATCCATGGCTCTCTTCCTTTTGAACATGAAGGGGGCTTGAGGTGGGGTAACCTGCCGCCTTGGTGAAGGATTCAAGTTAGGTCCACCATTTTTGGTTCGACTCAAGGCACATTGTTTGGTAGAAAAAAAACAGTCTAGTGGGTAACAACTAATTGTAATTAATAGGGAGAGTTTGACATCATGTTAACCTTTTTTTGACCTAATTCACATCATACCCCCATCTTGTGGACTCGGATGGTCGCATTGGGACTAGGTAGTGTGTCCTTTTTATCTTACGAAGGATGTTCCAAAAAAGAATGTTTTTGGTGGGTGATTACAGCGGGTTGAGTGTTGGTAGAATCAGACCACGTTGGGTATGATGTCCTCGGGTGGCTTCTAATGGGTTTATTTAGAGATCCATAAACACCAAATGGACCATCTACCCATGATTCATGGAAATGATTTCAAAATTTAGGTTCTTGTTGTATGATTTTGAAAACAACACTTACGGACTCCATTGGTTGAGATGATGGGAGGTCGGGCTCATTGCACCATTTTTGGGGGAAATTATTACCTACTTTGAGACTCTCTTATATATTTAAGCAGTGTTCATATGTTTGATAATTCTTGGTTATTTCCCAAGCATGTGTCTGGGGATTACCCTTGGGTTACAAAATCAATTTTGGGTATGCATGGATTAGGAATTACTAAGGCAGCGATATTTTAATCCATGTGTTATGGTGCTCTGGAGTTTATCATCATCCACGGGGGGTGCAAGTTGTTTTTATTTCAAGATAAAACCCATAAAATGGGAATCCTGCGTATCCTCACAAGAGGAATCAGAACCCACTTATTTTGGATCCACTCAACTGGACATAATTCCTTTTAAGTCCGTGCGACAAGGACCCATCCATGCAGTTTAATGTCATGTGGTAAGGATGTCTATGCGAAACATTCGTAGTAGAGACTTGGTGCAGGACCTATGCCGAAGTGGCCCAAGATTACTAGGAGAATTATGGTCTCCTAAGAAGATATAACCCAACCAATAATATGGTTAGGGTGATTTGGGTATCCGTTTTGGACCTTCGGGAGGCTTCCTATGTATCCCAGTGGGCTAGGAATAAAATCCCTTGTAGTCAGGTTTGATTTGGGACTTACACCCTTGAGGAGACCCATTTGTGGGGGAATGATTGGGGCTTACACATGGTAGATACCCATTTGAGGGAAATAATCTTGGGCTTACTCATGAAGAGGATGCTCTAGTGATCCTAGGGGAATTTTATTGGGAATGACTTCTAAGGAGAATGTCCCTCGACCTCGAGCCTTAGGCAGGCATCCTGCATGTATGGATTAGGGATGGAATTAGAGTTCTTATAATTCATTTCATTTGGGGATTATAGCTAAGAGGAGGCCAAACTTGATCTGGATTTGGGACTTATAGTGTAAAGGAGGCCTTGATTAATTGGGGGGTCATGATTGGGGTTAACCTTTGAAAGGGACCCCCATTGATCTCAATCCTTAGACATTGGTCCTATGTATCTTGTTTGGGGTAGTAATCAGAGTTCTCATAGTTTTTTGCATTTGGAGATTATACTTAAGAGGAGGCCCAACTTGGGGTTATGAAGATGTCATGATCTCTACCAACCTCTAAGCCCATATGATCCATTCTCGGTGTGAGAAACAAGAGGAGGTAGTGGATTTGAAGATCGCACATCCCACATCATCTGTTGATAGATGGTACTAGATCCTAAAGGGAGAGAGGGGGTGGGATTTTAATGTTCCAATATCCTCTCCCATGTTGATATCTAGGATAGTCACTTTCGATGATCTATTAGGAAATTTCCCGGGCTGATCCGAAGAGGTGAAGGGGTGCCACCTTCTACAGAAAGGATAGGGACATACCTCAATGGTATTTCCCTGAAATGTGTTATGGTAAAGGGCAGGAGAACTATCCCTCATAAAAGGGGAAGTCTTGTATGATTCCTTTGTATTTTCACTATCCCTCATTGAATGGAAAATCCAGTGACTAACCGTGATCCATATAATGGGGAGGTTCATAATATTATCCCAAGGTTGGACCCTTTGTTAAAATGGAAATGTAAACTTAGGGAAATTATAGGGGTCCACACTGTTCTGGGGATTACCCATGTGACTTCAATTACATTGGGTATGTAAACTCAAAAGGGCACACTGATGCGCCTGTTAGTTTTATCATACGGGTCGGGTGGCTTTGGAAGAAAGTTTGGCCTGATGTCATTGGAATCGTTTATAGAGGTGCTACGTAGGGTAATATGGAAATGGAAGGAGATGATCGAAGCCAGAGAATGGAACATCCTGGGGTACCCCATTCCGTGTATTGTTTCATCTTGCAGGATGGGGGCCTCCCCGTGTAGTGTGTTTCTAGTCAGGTGGAGGGACTGTTCGCGTACCATGATGGTACGCAGACCTATATGTGGTCCACGTAGTGTTTTTCTATATGGGACCAGGTTCCGACCACGTAGCATAAAGCTACGTAGCACTGAGTTCCATCTGCGTTATATGGTATTACACAGTGTAGGGTTCCACCATCATAGCCTTGTGCTACGCAGGGCGCTGGGGTGAAGAATGGGTATTGATCCTGTAGTTTACATAAAGTTCATCCACCATTGGGACATGGTTTTCTGTTTTCCAATTAGGTTTTTGGTCTTACAATAAATATTATGTTTACTTATTTTTAATTCTATGTGGAAGTTTTATACCTACGAGAATTAATCAGAATAGTTATGTACCTGATCGATCGATCTCTTCATAAATCTATCTCAAAAGTCCCTCCAATACTCTCAATTCTAGTCCTATTCTTGTCTCCCCTCGTGGTCCTTTTATATAGTTTTGGGGAAGTTGGATCTATAGATCAAAAGACACTTTTTTCGAAAGCCCATAGGAAATCACCTGACCCAAGGATTACTCGATCAACAGAGGCCTGAAGTTCGCGGCGGAGATAATCACTACCTGAGTCCCGCGAATGGATTCATCTTTTTCATGGGGTGTTGATGGTTTTTCTTCATCCATGACCTAATGAGTTCATGAGGATAGTATGAAGGGTCGAGTTTCTCCTTCTCCATCTCACTAACAACATAGTTCGTGGAGGGTGTTGTACATGGGGGAGAAATTTGCCGCCTTGATTCCGCCAACGACACGATTCCCGGCAGGCGACTCTATTTTCATCATTATGCATACTACTTAGTTCACTGGTGATTCCATCCACAGACCATTTTTAGGATTCAGTACATAGACGAACTAATTTCCTTTTCTAATTTTGGCTTCTTCAACATTCTTCTTCGATTTTCCTTTAGCATTTTATTTCTTTCCTTTTCCAAGTTCGTTGTAATTTTCTTCAACTTGAATGCAGAATTTTTGGGACCCTAAAATTCCTAAAAAACCCCAAAACCAAAGAAATCCAAAAATTTCTGTTAAAATCCCTAAAAATGTAAAACACCCTAAAACCCCAAAAAACTAAAAAACCATAAAAATCCTAAAACATGATAAAACCCTAAAAAACACACTAAAAACTCTACTGACCATAAAAAACTCTAAAAACCATTAATACCCAAAAACGCTAAAAAACCTAAAACCAATAACGACCCTAAAAACCCCAACCACCCCTAAAAACCATAAAAATCATGAAACTCTTTAAAAATCGTGAAAATCACTAAAAACCCTTAAAACCATAAAAATAATTAAAAATTAAAAATCCCTAAAAATCATTGGAAACGTAAAAAACCCTAAAACCCTGAAAACCCCTGAAAACCATAAAACCACCTAAAAACATTAAAACCCCTTAAAAAAATAAAAGCCCAAAAAACTTCCATAAACTCTAAAAACACATAAAATCCCTAAAAATGATAAAAAAACTCTACAAAGTATTTAAAACCAGAAAAAACTTAAAAACCTTAACAACAAAAAAACCAAAAAAACTCTTAAATCCCCTAAAAAACCTCAAAATGCTCAAAATCCCTGAAAACCCTAAAAACCCATAAAAACCATAAAATTCTAAAAATCGCCTAAAATTTCTGAAAATGTATAAACCCCTAAAAACCCTAAAAACCTAAAAACAATAAAACAAATATAAAACATAAATACCCTAAAAACCCAAAAAACATAAAAACCATTAAAAATCCTTAAACCCCATAAAAATATTAAAAAAATATAAAAAACCATAAAAACCTATAAATAATTAAGAAAAACCAAAAACCACAAAAATACCCTAAAAACCCTGAAAACCCTAACACCCCTGAAAACCCCAAAAAACCCTTAAAATTTTTATAAACTATAAAAAACACTATGAAACATAAAAATCCAGATAAATTACTCAAAATCTATGTAAACATAAAAACCTTAATGACCTTAGAAACCCCATTAAAACCATAAAACCCAAAAAACTTTAAAAACCCTAAAACCCTAAAATCCACTTGAAACACAAATAACCCTTAAAACCCCTAAAATGATAAAAACATTAAAAAAAGAAAAAATCTTAAAAACTGTATAAAAACTAAAAAACCCCTATATCCCAAAAGGACACTAAAATCCCTAGTAAAACCTAAAAACCCAAAAAATATGAAATTTCATGAAAACCATAAAATCCCATAAAAAACATAAATACCTATAAAATACTATAAAACCCCTAATACTACTAAAAACTGTAAAAAAATTAAACCTCTAAAAACATTAAAAAATTCCAGAAAACCTTAGAACCCATAAAATCTAAAAAATATTTAAAAATCCAAAAACACCCTAAAAACTATGATAATTCCTAAAAACTGTAAAAACCTACAAAACCCTTAAAACCCTAAAATTCCCTAAAAAGCATAAAAATTACAAAAAATACATAAAAATACCTCAATTAATAAAAATCCATAAAACATTAAAATAATAATGAAAACCATAAATACCCTAAAAGTAGTAAAAACCATTAAAACCCATGAAATTCAACTAAAAACTCAAAAAACCTTTAAACCCCTAAAACGTTAAAAAAACTCCAAAAAACATAAAACCCCTAAAAATCTCAAACCCCCCCTAAGAATATATAAACCATAAATACACTGAATCCCCAAAAACCATGAAAATCCCTAAAACCTTCTAAATCCCAATAAATCTAAAAACCCTTAAAACCATAAAAATCTTAACAAATTCATAAATTGGCCTGAAAATATAAAAAACCCTAAAAAACCTAAAAAACACCTAAATGAAAAAAGGACCCCTACATTTTTAAAAACGATAAAACCCATAAAAAACCCACTATAAACTCTAAAAACCCTTAAAACCCATCAAAATATCAAACATTCTAAAAACATTAAAAATAATAAAAAATGAACAAAAACCCCTAAAAATTAACCTAAAACCCATGAAATCCCAAAAACCCTCAAATCACTATAAACCATAAAAAACCATAAAACCCTAAAATTCCTTAAAAACCTAAAAATCCCTGAAAACCTAAAACAAACCTAAAAAACCTAAAAGATCCATAAAAACTATAGGAATCCTTAAATACTAATAAAAACCTATAAAACTCCTAAAACCACTAAAACCTCTCAAAACACTTAAAATCCCTAAAAAAAATTAAAAATGTTAAAAACTCAAAAAACCTTTAAACCCCTAAAAACTAAAAAAACTGAAAACCCAAAAATACCCAAAATCCCTACAACCCCTAAAAACACTTCGAAACCATAAAAATAATCAAACACTCTAAATACCTTACACAACCCTAAAAACCATAAAAATACTAAAAAACCATAATAATAAATAAAAACATAAAAACCCCAAAACACCGTTAAAACCCCATGAAAACCATAAAACCATTAAAAACCCAAATAGGCCATACAAACTCTAAAACCAACTATAAAAACTAAAACCCTGAAATCATCTAAAAATGTTAAAAAACACTAAAAACCCTTTAAACCCCTTGATTACTAAAAAATTATTAAACAAAAAAACCCAAAAAACCCTAAAACCCTAGAAAAAAATAAAATCCATGAAAAACCTCAAAATACTAAAAAATCCTAAAACCCTTAAAATAATAAAAAAAAATAAATCCATAAAACCTTAAGAATGTAAAAAACCCTGAAAAACTATAAACCCCCATAAAACCATAAGACCCCAAAAAACATTAAGAAACCCTAAAACCCCATGAAAATCCCAAAACAACTAAAAACACTAATAACCCTATAAACCCAAAAAACATTAAAAATATCTGAAAACATTAAAAATAATAATTTTTAAAAAAAACCCTGAAAAACCAAAAGGCCCTAAAAACCCTGAAAAAGAAAAAAAAACCCTGAAAGCCCTGAAAAAAAAATCTAAAAACTAAAAACATTGCTAATACCCTACAAACCCTTAAACCATAAAAATTCAAAAAAATTATAACAAATAGCAAAAATACCATAAAATGTAAAAACCCCTAAAAGCCCTTAAAACCCCTAACAACCATTACATCATTATATACCCTAAAACCCTTAAAAACCCTAAAACCACTAAAAAATCTAAAACTCAAACCCCCTAAAATGTTAAAAATATATAAAAAACCTTAAAACACCTTAAATCTAAAAATAAACCCTAAAACCCCAAAAGACCCTAGAAACTATGAAAAAACCCAAAAACTGAAAAACACCTTCAAAATCTCTAAAACCTCTAAAAACCCCGAAAACCCTAAAAAAATATTATAGTCCAAAACATCATTGAAAATGTAAAAGACCCTAAAAACCCTAAATAACCCCCTGAAATACTTAAAACTCTGTAAACCACATAAAAACCCTAAAACTGTAAAAACCTAAAATAAAACAAAAAAATCTAAACAAATTAAAACCTCCAAAAACATTGACAAAATGTTAACAAATCTAAAATGCATTATAAACCTAAAAACTGAAAAAAAGCATAAAAACCAAAAAAAACTAAAACCCAGAATGTCCCTAAAACCACTAAAACCCCTAAACCACTCAAAATCCCAAAAACTCCCCAAAACCATTAAAATCCTAACAAATCCTTAAAAAATATCTGAATACATAAAAAACTAAAAAACCCTGGAAAACTTGAAAACATATAAAAACCTCTATGAACCCTAAAAACTTCTAAAAACCCATAAAAACACTATATCCCACTAAAAAATCTAAAAACTTGTTAAACACCTGAAAATGTTAAAAAACACAAACAACCTTAAAACCCCTAAAAACTCAAAAATACCCTAAACACCACAAACCCAAAAAACCAAAAAAAACCCAAAAAACCCATAAAAATCCTAAAAACCTAAAAATCCTTAGAAATCCTAATAAATCATAAAAACCATATAAATCCAAATAAGTCATTAAAAATCCAAGAAAACGTAAAAAAATCCCTAAAAACCCAGAGAAGCCATTGAAACCAATAAAAGCCACTAAAAACCTTAAAAACCCTAAAAACACATAAAAATTATAAAAACCTCTAAAAACGCTAAACATCCTTAATACCACTAAGAATATAAAAAAACTCTACAAAACCTTAAAATGCCTAAAAATATCTAAAATAACCATAAAACCCCAAAAGTACTCTAAAAACCCAATACCCCCCAATACCCCTAAAACCCCAATAAAACATCAGAATCCATAAAAACCTGAAAAACAACTAAAAACCATAAAAATCCTAAAAAGGCCTAAATATCCCGGAAAACATAAAAAACATGAAAATCATTGAAAAACATAATAACCCATAAAAACATTAAAAACCCCTAAAAACAATAAAAACCCACTAAAAAATAAATTCCCTTAAAACCCCTAAAAATGTTAAAAGGAACTAAAAATACTTAATACCCATAAAAACTAAAAATCCATACAAACTCCAGAAGACACTAAAAACCCAGAAAACCCCTAAAACCCCTAAAAACTCTGAAAACCCCTCAAAATTCCTAAACACCCAAAAAAACCATTAAAATACTAAAAATACCTACAAATCCATAAAAACATAAAAAAACCTGAAACCATGAAAAACTCCTAAACCCATAAAACCACCTAAAAAACATTTAATAACCCTAAAATCCCATAAAAACGAAAAATACTACTAAAATCTCAAAAACCCCTTAAGACACATAAAAATATTAAAAAAATCTAAAAACCATAAAAAAACTCAAAAAAAATCTTAGAAACCTAAAAACATAATAAAACTCAGAAAAAACCATAAAAACCTTGAAATCCCCTCAAAATCACAAAAAATCCTAAAACCCATAAAAATAAAAAGAACCCAAAAAATTTATGAAAACGTTAAAAACCCTAAAACCATGAAAAAACCACGAGTTCAATAAAACCCATAAAATCCTTAGATACCTGAAAACACAAAAAAACCCTAAAAACACTAATTTTTTTGAAATTCCTTAAACCCCCTAAATGTGTTTTAAATATCTAAGAAACATTAAAAATCTATAAACTCAAAAAATACCCTAAAACCCAAAAAATATCGTAAAAACAATGAAAGCCCATAAAATACCATAAAATACCATAAAAATACAAAACCCACACAAAATCCTATTAAACTCTAAAAACCACTAAAACCATAAAAACCTAAGAAGGTCATAAAAATCCCTAAAATGTAAAAAATCATAAAAACATCAAAAAATTACAATCAGAAAAACCTCAAAAAATATTAAAAATCCCAAAAAACACGTAAAAACCATAATACGCACGAAAAATTATAAATACATTTAAAACCCCTAAAAAATTTAAAAAACTCTAAAAACCCATGAAAACCCAAAAAGCATATAAAAACCCTAAAAACCTAAAAACACACTAAGAACCCTTAAAACCAATAAACCCCCCCAAAAACCTTTAAGAGACAATAAAAACCATAAAAATCCATAAACCCCTAAAAGAACACCAAAAACCATAAAATCTATAAAAATCCCTGAAAATGAAAACAACCTAAAAACTTGAAGAACCCTTGAAAACCATAAAACCCTTAAAAATAAAAATAAAATAATCCATAAAACCCTAAAACCACTAAAAATCTAAAAACCCTTAAACCCCTAAAAATTCAAAAATGTTAAAAACTCGATAAAACCTTATAAAAATATAAAAAAACCATAAAAACCCAGAAGACCCTAAAAAACGAAACCCCTAAAACCCCTAAAAATCCCGGAAAACCCCTAAAACTGCTGAAAAACCATAAAAACCCTAAAAGACACTAAAAACCATAACAATTCTAAAAATTCATAAAATATCTGAAAACATAAAGAATCCTAAAATCACTAAAAAAACCCCTTAAAACCTTAAAAACCACTAAAACATTAAAAGACCCTAAACACCATAAATACTATAAAACCCACTTAAAACTCATAATACCCTTTAAACCCTTAAAATGTTTAAAAAACTCCATAAATCATTGAAACCCAAAATTACCTAAAAACAATAAAACCCCCAAAAGAATATAAAACCCTTAAAACCCCTTAAAACCCTAAAAGACCAAAACAATCACAATGTCCCTAAAACCCTAAACCCCCAAAAATCAATCGAAATCCGAAAAAAACCATAAAAATCCCAAAAACCATAAAAACTACTATTCACCCTGAAAACTCCATTAAAAACCTTAAACACCTTAAAAACCATAAAAATAATAAAAAACATAAAATACTCTAAAAACACAAAACACCCTTAAAATCCTTAAAATTTTAAAAGACTTTAAAAATCCATATAACCCCTAGAAAATTCAAAAAAACCATAAAAACTGAAAAGACCCTTAAAATCTTGAAAACCCAAAATACTCTAGAAAACCCTATAAATACCCTCAAAATCCCTTAAAACCCAAAAAACCATAAAATTCGTAAAAAATCCCTTAAAATCCTGGAAAATGTAACAACCCAAAAAACACTAAAAAACCTATGAAAACCATGAAACCCATTAAAACCCCTAAAAATAAAAAAAACCATAAAACCACTAAAAATCTAAAAAATCTTAAAACCCATAAAATTTTAAAAAAACTCTATAAAACCTTATAACCCTCAAAGACACCAAAGAAATCAAAAGACCTAAAAGATCCTAAAAAACCAAAAAAACCTAAAAACCATCAAAATCTAAAAAACCGTAAAAACCATAAAAACCATAAAAATCCGATAAATCCGTATAAATCCATGAAAACATAAAAACACTAAACCACTTTGAAACCCTTTAAAACTATAAAAATTTTTAAACCCCTAAAAAACCCTAAAAAACCAAAAAACCCAAAAAACACCACTAAAAACTCGATAAACCATTTAAACCCCTAAAATGTTAAAAAAGTGTAAAAAACCTTAAAAACCATAAAAACTCAAAAACAAAACTCAAAAAGTACCTACACCTATGAAAAACCATAAAACCCTCATAATCACTAAAAACCCTAAAACCCATTTAAATCAGAAAAATACTAAAAATTCCTTAAAAATCCATGAAAATGTAAAACACCATAAAAACCTAAAAAAATGCCTAAAACGCATTAAAAACCCTAAAACCCATAAACACACTAAAAAACACATAAACCATAAAAACAATTAAAAACCACTAAATACCCTAAAACACTCACCCCCACATAAAACCCCTAAAAACCAAAAGGACCTTAAATCCATCAAAAAACAAAAAAACCCTAAAACCCCTTGAAAAACACTAAATCCCTCAAAATACCTAAAAACATAAAAACCCCAAAGAAAAATAAAAATCATAAAAATGTACTAAAAACCATGAAAGGGTAAGAAACCCTAAAATGCTTAGAAACCCCTGAAAAAAAACCTCATAATACCTTAAAAACCCCTAAAAACCCAAAAAAACACTAAAACCACTAAAAACTCTAAAAACCATTACAAACCATAAAATCATTAAAAATATTATAAACTCTAAAAAATGAAAAAAAAACCAAAATAACTAAACAAACAAAACCCCCAAAATACCCTAAAACCCTAAAAACACATAAATCCCCTAAAAACATTAAAACCCTAAAATCCCTAAAAATCATGAAAACACCTAAAAACACTGAAAATAACTAAAAACCCTAAAAACATTAAAATCTAAAAAAATATTAAAAAAACCCTAAATATCTATAAAAATGGAATCCCTAAAAACTCAGAAACACCCCAAAAATCCATTTAAACCATAAAAAACCATAAAAACCATAAAAAATGCTAAAAAACCAAAAACCACTGAAAACTCTAAAAACCCCTAGAAACCCAAAAAGACTTTAAAACCCATGAAGAACCATAATGTCACTAAACCCCCAAAAAACCCTACAAACCATAAAATCCCGAAAGCCTCTCAAATACACTAAAAACAATAAAAATCCTAAAAATGACCTAAAAAATCCCATAAAATTTAAGTAAAATCCTAAATCATTGGAAACTCCCTTAAAACCATAAAAAATCCTAAAAAAATAAAAACTCTAAAACCCGATAAAACCCTATCAACCACCAAAATCTATAAAAAAACTCTTAATACCCCTAAAAACATTAAAAAACACTAAAAACACTTAAATAAATTAAAACCCTAAAATAATTGAATAAACCCTAAAACCCCCCAAAGACCCTAAAAATTCTATAAACATTAAAAACATAAAAACTTCTAAAACACCTAAAAACCCACTAAAATGTCTAAAACCCCTTTAAACTCCCTAAAAATATTAAAAATTTACAAAAACCTTAAAAATAAAAAAACTCAAAAAAAAAAAAACTAAAAACCAAAAGACCCTAAAAACCAAGAACACCCCTAAAAACTATAAAAACCCTAGAAAAAACCTCAAAACTCTAAAAAACATAAAAAACCTAAGACCTAAGAAACCCTAAAACCCCTAAAAAACTCTACAATCACTAAAACCCCTAAAAACGTTATAAAAACCTAACAACTGTAAAACCCCTAAAAACTAAAAAAACATCAAAAACAAAAAAAACACTTAAACCCAAGAAAACCCATAAAAGCCATAAAACCCTGAAAAACCTCAAAATCCCTAAAAATCCGAAAAACCCTAAAAACCATAAAATCATAAAAAATCCTTAAAAATCCCTAAAAATGTAAAAACCCATGAAAAACCTGAAAAACCTTAGAAACCATAAAACCACAAAACATTAAAAACCCCTAAAAACAAAAAAAAGACCATAAAACCCACTAAAACTATTAAAACCCTTAAATCCCTAATAAATATTAAATACTCTAAAAACATTAAAATCTCAAAAAACATATAAAAACATTAAAACCCAAAAAATAGAAAAACCTTAAACCCATAAACCCTTATAAAACCCTAAAACCCCTAATAACCCTCAAAATATTTAAAAACAATAAAAAATCATAATACCATAGAAATCCAAAAAAATCCCAAAAAATCTCTAAAAACGCAAAAACCCGCTAAAAACCATGAAAATCTCGAAAAACCATAAAACACCCTTAAACATTAAAAACCCAAAAATCCTATAAAAACTATAAAGTTGACTAAAAAATCAAAAAAAAAACCTTAAAAAACCTAAAAATGTTAAAAAATCAAAAAAATCCATAAATACCCTAAAAACTCAAAAAAACTCTAAAACCCGAAATTACCCTAAAACCCCAAAAAAACAAAAAACACTAAAAACCATGAAATTATTAAACACCCTAAAAATAATATAAATCCTAAATATTCCCTAAAATCCCTGAAAATTAAAAACACTCCATAACCCCTAAAAACCTATTAAAACCATAAAACCCTAAAAATGTTAAAATCAATAAAAAAACCATAAAAACTCTAAAACCAATAAAAAATAAAATTCCTTTAAACCCCTAAAACATCAAAAACAATGAAAAAAATTAAAAACCCTACAAAACTCCAAAGAAAACCTTAAAACCAAAAGGTCCATAAAAATCCTGAAAACTCCCCAAAACCCTAACCCCCTGATAAACCAAAAAACCCTCAAAATCTCCAAAACCCTAAAAACCATATAAATCCTAAGGATCCATAGAAATCCATGGAAATGAAAAAAATAAATAAAACCCCTAAAAACCCATAAAACACCCCTAAAAACCATAAACCCCTAAATTTTTTTAAAAAACAATAAAATCCTTAAAATCCCTAAAAATCAAAAAAAAACCATAAAATAAAAAAAACCCTAAAACCATCAAAATGCCTAAATCCACTAAAAACAATGAAAACCATAATAAAAATTAAAAAATCGCTAAAAATCCTTGAAAATGAAAAAAACCCTAAAACCCCTAAAAACCCCAGAAAACCATACAACTCAAAAAAACCATAAAACCCAATAAAACCCCAAAACCCATTGAAAACTATAAAAACCCTTAAAACCAAAAAAACATTAACAAACTCAAAAAATCATAATAACTAAAATAACATAAAAACAAAAAAATACCCTAAAACTCTGAAAAACCCTAAAGAACCATGAAAACCCAAAAAACCCTCAAAACCAAAGAAACCCATATAATCCCGAAAAATTGTAAAAAACCCAAAAAAACATAAAAACACTAAAAAAACTAAAAATCTAAAAAACCTTAAAATCCCTAAAAATGTAAAAAGATCTAAAATTCATGAAAACCTCAAGCAATCAGAAAAATAAATAAAAACCATAAAACCATAAAAACACTAAAAACCCTAAGAACCCTAAAAACCTTGAAAACCCCTAAAACACTCTAAATCCCTAAACCACCTAAAACACTAAAAACCATAAAAATCCAATAAATCCATAAAAATAACTAAAATTATAAATTACAATAAAATCCAAGAAAAGCCCATGAAAACCATAAAAAAACCTAGAAACCATAAAATAACTAAAACCCCATCTAAATAATTAAAAACCACTAAAAAATCTAAAATCCATTAAAACCCCTAAATATGTTAAAACCCGTAAAAACCCTAAAAAACCAAGAAAAACTAAATAACCATTAAAAAGCATAAAAACTAAAAAACCATAAAAAACACACTAAAAACCCAGAGAATCCCTAGAAACCCAAAAAATATAAACACCCTAAAACCCCTCAAAAGACCTAAAAACCGTAAAAACCATAAAAACCTTAAAAATCCCTAAAAATCCCTAAAAACATCTAAAAACATAAAGTAAATAAAAACCCTAGAAAACTGCTAAAACTCAGAAAACCACTGAAAACATCAAAAAACATAAAAAACAAAAAAACCAATAAAGGCTCTAAAAACAGTTTAAACCCCTATAAATGTTAATAAAAACTCTAAAAACCTTTAAAATCATTAAAATATCAAAATAACCCAAAAGACAGAAAATGATATTTAACCCCAAAAAACCCATAAAGTCATAAAAAGCCCCAAAACCCATTAAAAACCCTCAAAATAACTAAAAACCTAATAAACCCTAAAACCCATAAAAACCCTAAAAATCCATAAAATCCCAAAAAAACATAAATAACCCTAAAACCCCTGAAAATACCCTTGAAATCAAAAAACCCTAAAAATTTAATAAAACAAAAAACCCCTAAAACGACTTAAAACTCTAAAATCCCTTTAAACCCCTAAAAAGGTAAAAAAACTCTAAAATCCTAAAAAATCCAAAAATACTCAAAAAAAATCTAAATACCAAAAAAGTCCCTACACCTACTTTAAAAACATTGAAAATCATCAAAATCCTTTAAACCCATAAAAACCCATTAAAAATTTAAAATCCTAAAAACCTATAAACCCTCTGAAAAAATAAAAAATACCTAAAACCATAAAAACCTAAAAACAAAATAAAACACTAAAAACACACTAAAATCTATAAAAACACTTAAAACCCCTGAAACATTGAAAAATATAAAAAACATTAAAACCCATAAAAACTAAAAAAACAATAGAAACCCAAAAAGACCATAAAAACCTGAAAAACACTAAAAACCCTTCAAAATTTTGAAAACAACCAAAAAACCCTCAAAATCCATAAAAACAATAAAAAACTGTTAACTAAAATAATCCTAAAAAATCCCTAAAAATCACGAAAAATGTAAAAACTCCCAAATACCCTTGAAAACATTAAAAACCATTAAAAACACTAAAAATTATATAACCCATAAAAACTTAAAAGCCACTAAAAACTATAAAAAACCTTAAAACCCCAAAAAATATTAAAAATTTATAAAGACCATAAATACCCTAAAAACTAACAAAAACCTAAAAAAACAAAAACCATAAAAGCACAAAAAAATCAAAAACACCCTCAAAATCCGTAGAAACCCTAAAAACCCTAAAAACCCTAAAAACTCTAAAATCCATAAAAATTATAAAAACCCCTAAAATCACTAAAATTATAAAAAAAACCCTAAAAACACATGTAATCAATAAAAACCCATAAAAAAAATTAAAATCCTAAAAACCCATAAAATACCTAGAAATTATAAACTCTATAAACCCTTAAAACATTTAAAAGTATTATAAATCTCAAAAAAATATAAAAAACCAAAAAACACAGAAAAATCCCTAAAACCCCCAAAAACCAATAAATACCCAAAAAACATATAAAAATCCAAAAAATATGAAAACCACTAAAACCCCTCAAAATCCCTAAAACCCTACAAACCATACAAACCTAAAAAATCCGTAATAATCCGTAAATACGAAGAAGACCCGAAAACCTATAAAACCCCAGAAAACCATAAAAAAACCCGCCAAAAGCTTAAAAAACCCTACCATCCCATAAAACCCCTAAACCCCACTAAAATATTTTAGAAAAACAAAAACCCCTAAAAACATTAAAATACTTTGAAACCCCTTAAAAACCCTAAAAATCAATAAAACACTAAAACCCGGAAATGACCCTAAAAATCCAGAAAATACCCTAAAACCCTAAACACCCCTGAAAACCTCTAAAACCCTCAAAATACATAAAGAGCATAAAACCATAAAAACAACAAAATTACTAAATAATACCCTATAAATACATCATAACATAAAAAACCATAAATCTCTTTTAAAACCATAAAACCCCAAAAACCCCTTAAAACCCCGAACCCCTAAAAACCTTAAAAAACCACTTAAAAAATATAAAAACCATTAAAATCCCTAAAATGAAAAAAAAATTGAAAAACCCTTAAAAATCCTAAAATACTCAATAAACCACTAAAACTCAAAGAAGAACCTAAAACTCAAAAAACCCCGAAAGCACCTACAAACCATTGAAAATCCCAATAAACCCTAAAATCCCATGAACAATAAAACAATAAAAATCCTAAAAATCACTAAAAATCTATGAAAATATAAAAACCCATGAAAACCCCCTGAAAAGAATAAAAATCCCTAGAAAACATAAAAACCATAAATCCCAAAAAAACCAAAAAATCTCAAATAAACTATAAAACCCCTAAAACATTATGAAACTCTAAAAACCCTTAAAAACATAAAAACAAAAGAAATCCACAAGATTTCAAAAAGTGCCCAAAAACCTTGAAACCCAAAAAAACCCAAAAAAAAGATAAAAACCCATAAATCCCCTCAAAATCCCAAAAAACCAAAAAACCATAAAAATCATAAAAAATACCTAAAAATCATTGAAAATTAAAAAACCCTAATGTCCCTAGAAAACCTCAATAAACTATAAAAAGTCATAAAAAGCATAAAAAACTAAAGACCCGTAAAACCCTAAAAACAACTAAAAGCTCCAAAAATCCTTTAGACCCCTAAAACATTAAAACTCTAAATAACCTTAAAGACCCTAAATAACTAAAAAATCCCTATAACCCTAAAAAATCCAAAAAACTAAAAAATAATGAAAATCTAAAAAAACTATAAATCCTTAAAAATTCTAAAATCCCTAAAAATTTGCGAAATCATAAAAAACAATAAAAACCATAAAAAAATTAAAAACACTAAAAACATTAAAAACACTAAAACCTCGTAAAACCATAAAAACAACTAAAAACTCTATAACCCCATAAAACTACTTAAAACACTAAAAATCGTTATAAACTCTAAAAAACCAAAAAAATCCAAAAAAAACTTAATCAAACAATAAAACGCCAAAAAATACCCATAAACCCTATGGAGACCTAAAATCCTTGAAAAATATTTAAAACCCCTAAAAATGAAAATAATTTAGTACCCTAAAATTCCATAAAAGCATAAAAATCTAAAAAAACCCTAAAAATACCTGAAAATTATAAAACCCCCCAAACCAATAAAGAGACCTTGAAAATCATAAAAACCCTAAAATAAATAAAAACTATAAAAACCCATAAAATCCAAAACAAATAACTAAAAAAACCCTTAAAATTCCCAAAAATGTAAAAATTTCTAAAAAACCTTAAAAGTTCTTAAAACATAAAAACCCCATAATAACAAAAAAAGACCCAAAAAATATGAAAAACACTAAAACCCCTCATAATCCAAAAAATCCAAAACACCAAAAAAACCTTAAATATCCTAAAAAATCCCTAAAATTCTAGAAAATATAAAAAACCCTAAATACCTTAAAAAAACATGAAAACCAGGAAAACCCCTTAAAACCATAAAACAATAAAACCCTATACAACAGAGGGTGAGCAGCTCTGGAAGTTCTCTGATCTTTCCAATCGAATCAAGAAAATATGGGGTTTCTCTTAGTGTCATATGACTGCCATGGGGCGCATGTATTATCATATTGTCTTTCCCTCGGATGAGTGCAGAAGACGTGCCTGGAGCTTTGGATCTCTCAATTTGAAGCCCAGTCTCCTAAGGATTCAAGTATGGGATCAGAATTTTGACACGTTGAATGTCAAGAACACTTCTGTACAGATATGGATCTACATATATAAGCTTAGCTTGCTTTATTGGCATCCCCGGTTCCTTTGGGACATCACCTCCTCGGTAGGCTATCCCATTCTCATTGACAAGGAGACTAAAAATCCAAAGTACGGGCATTTTGTCCGTGTTCTTGTTGAGGTTGATTTGGCCTCCACTTTGATTGAAGAAGTTGTGCTCAACACTGATGAAGACAGTTTCAAGCTGGAGATCCTTTATGAGCGCTAACCCAGGTTTTTTCTTCACTATCATCTCTTTGGCCATCTCATCTCTGATTGTCGTTGCTTGAAAGTGTGTTCCAAGTGCAATCTTAAAGGACACTCTGCTGAGTCCTGTACTAGGAAGCTGGGCGCTGGAGCAAGGGTGAAGGCTCACACACCTGCTCCCTCCAAGCATGTCTCTGAGATAGTTCGGTTTCCTGTGGAACTTCCTTCACCAAGGAGGGTGTTGGAGGCTAATGACACCCTCTGTCAACAGACCCCTTACTGCTTACAGGGAGATGCCTCTAGGTCCAAATCCCCGGATGAACGACTGGCAGTCGCGGACTCTGCTGTCGCTGCTCCCAGTCTGTAGACAGTCTTGATTGAGCCTGGTGAATCCTTTGTGCCTATGGCTGGTCCGGTTATGGCTGAGCCTGGCTAGCCCATTCCTGATCCTTCTCTTGTGGCAGACATTCCCTGCTGTCAGGAGCTGTCCCCCCCCATTGCAGGTGGTGGATGATGGGATGGTCTCTACAGGGTCCCCTATCCCTTATGGGCCTGAGAAGGTCTCCACACCCCTGGCTCACCTAGTGATGTCTGTCGATTCTTTCGTTGTTGTGTCTCCTAGTAGGGCTGCACGACGAGACATAGTTAAAGATGCCTCACCGACGCCTCTATGTCCTACTAACAAATTTACCCCGCTCAGCAGTAGTTTCTGGGCTGATCAGGTCGAGCAGAATGATGAGGAGGCAGAAGGGTCCTCCAAGCTGGCTCACCTGGAATCATCACATGAGGATAGTTCTCAACCTCATGATGATCTGGGACTCAAATATCAGGCTGTTGAGGTTTATCCTTCACCTAAGAAGAACCCTGTGGGCAGGCCCAAGAAGAAAGGGAAGAACTCAAAGGCGAAGGCCATATCTTTAAATGTTTGCATCACCCCGGTGAACGGGGTGACCTCAGCCTAATCTTATGCGGATACTCTTTTAGAACTTTCAGGGGATCGGGAACCCTCCCACTGTCTCATCCCTTAGGAATTTCCTCACCTCCCAAAGGCCGTTGGTTCTTGGTATTGTTGAACCAATGATCATGTTTGAAAACTGGATAGGTTTCAACTGGTGCAACCGTGGTTACTCCTGTGTTGCGAAGACTACTAATGATAGTGTCCTTGACACCCTTTGGGTTCTTAAGCATGATGGCATTCAGTTGACATCGTTTGAGGTGCGTGATCAAGCCATCACATTATCTGTCATGTCCAATTACCCCCCCCCCTCTCTGTCTTTTGTGTACGCCTCCTGCTCTTACTTGAGGAGATAGGTCTTATGGGATCATTTGACTATGCTCCATGGGCTCATTGAGAACAGCTAGATTAGTGTTGGGTATTTCAACACTGTCTTGTGTCCGAATGATAGGATTGGCTCCAACTTCTATCGCTCGGCTTCCGTGGAGTTTTCCTCTTGTCTTGATGCTTGTAACTTCTTGGATGTCCCTGTATCTGGAGCCTCCTTCACTTGGGGGCGTTCGACTATGAATGGCAGGTAGGCCATCAAGATGGATAGGTGTTTTTACAGAATCAATGATGTGTCCTTTGCTTTTGATGTCTCGGGCTTTACACTTCCCAAGTTCCACTCGGATCACAATCCTTTGATCATTGACAGCTCCATAGGCGCCTCAAGATCTTCACCTCTTCCTTTTATGTTCAATAACGCATGGCTTACGATTCCTGATTGTAGGTAAATTGTTCTTAATACCTGGGATGAAGACTTTCAGGGCATTCATTTCCATAGTTTGGTTATAAGGCTCAAAAAAAAATCAAAGCATTTCTTAAAGACTCGAGCAAGGGCTGTTTTTTCAGTCTTGACAATGACATCCGAGATGCTGAGCATCAACTTGATGTCCACCAAGAAGCCAATTCTCTTCATCCCCTACCCTATCATGAGGAGATGCAACTTCATTCCAAACATGATGATCTTATGGCTCTTATGGAAAAGTTGGACAAGAACAAATTCAATGTGAGATGGCTCAAAGACGGGGATCGCAACTCAAAATTCTTCCATCAGTTGCATAGGGAGAAAAAAGTCAAAACCTGTCTTAATGCTGTTATCATTTCGTGTTCTACATTTAATTCGGAGGATGATATCTCCTCAGCTATTGTAAATCATTTTCAAGGTATTTATTCAGATGATGGCAGAGAATACACCCTCCCCTTGATGGACTCCATCCTTACATGTGTTGATGAGTATCAGAACCGAGCTCTCATGATCCTGCCCCTTACGGAGGAGGTTAGGGCTGCCCTGTTCTCTTTGAACATTGACAGCACAGCGGGACCGGATGGCTTCACCAACAAATTCTTCATGTTCTACTGGGACATCCTGCATGAAGGCATCGTCAGCGCTGTGCGAGAATTCATTCTCACTACCATCTTTCCATGTGGGGTCAACTCTAACCTCATTGCTTTGATTCCTAAAAGGGACAATGCCATTGATATTGGTGATTTTCGACCGGTGGCCATTGGAAACACTGTACCCAAAATAATCAACAAGATTCCGGTCATGCGACTTGGGATTTTCCTGGGGGATATCCTCACCCCTTACCAGTTTGGGTTTGTCCCAGGCAGGAGCATCCAGAACTGCCTGTTCACGGCATCAGAAAGCATCAACGTCATGCGAAATCTGTCCAAGCGTGGAAACTTTGCACTAAAGGTTGACATTTCAAAGGATTTTGACAATATCAAGTGGAGCTTTATTTCTCAGGTCCCGACTAACTATGGAATCTGGAGTAATTTTATTAGGATCATCATGTCCATTATTAGTAGTGGATGGGCCTATATTATTCTAAATGGATCCCCTAAGGGGTTTTCACCTGCTCCCGTGGAGTCAGACATGGTGATCTTCTTTCAGGAATCCTTTTTGCGATCGCTGAAGACTACCCTAGCAGGTTCCTCCTTGATCTTTGTCAGGATAGCCTCTTCAGTCCTATCCAGGCAGGGAGGTACCATCATGTTCCATCACATCTACTGCATGCAGATGATATTCTCCTGTTTGGGATGGCTGATAAATGTACTCTTGATTCCATTCGGATGATTTTCCGGCATTATGAACACGTTGTAGGACAATCCATTAGCTGGAGTAAGTCTTTTATTGTCTTTGGGGAGGGGATTTCACGGTCCCGACAGATCCCCATTTCCATGTCCCTTGGTGTAAAGAGAGGGCCGTTACCTTTCGACTACCTAGGTGTTCCCATCTTTTGGGGACGTGTCAAGTTGTGTTACCTTGAGAAAATTGCCTCTAAAATCACTCAATAGCCGGTGAAATGGAAAGGGGAGTCCCTCTCCCAAGCTGGAAGGTTCTTCCTTATCAACTCATTGATTACCTCTATGTTCACTTATGCTTTCTCCATTGATAGGTGTCCAGTTAATCTCATTAAGGACCTGCAGGAAAAGATCAGGAATTTTTCTTGGATAGGGGGCATAACTCAAAGGAAACTAGTCACCGTGGCCTGGAAGTAATGCACCAAGACAATTTAGTTGGGTGGGCTTGGTATCAATGACCTCAAATGATACAACGATGCACTCCTTGCTAAGTATACTTGGGGGATGCTAAGTCCTATGGCTTCGAGCGTGGATTTCACTTGGGAAAGATTTGTGCTAAAGCTCCATGATGGATATGAAGGGTATTTCCCCTCCTCTGTTTGGCCAGAAATTCTGGCCTCATACAAGGCCATTGTCCCTCTTTCTAAATGGTTTGTCTCCAAGCACTCAGCCTTGAATGCTTGGTCTACGCCTTGTCTTGACAGGCCCCTACAAGATTTCATCAGCCCTCCTCCAGGATTGAAGCGACTGTCAATTGCCGAGTTCATCCCGAGGGTGGAACAATTCGAGGCCCTCCCGCCTGCTGTCTTATTCCAAATCCAGTGATATCAGTTCATACATTCTAATATCCTGATCTGTAATCCCAATCTGGTAGGGCGACTCCATGCAAAGGAATACAATCGGTACAATTGTGCCAGGGGATCCCCTCCACCGACCTGGCTTTCTAAGTTCAAGAGGAATTTCATTCCCCCTGCAAATCACCTTCTTATCTGGAAAATCTGGAAAAATCGGTTGCCCATGTAGGGTCAATTTCCGCGAGCGGGTCTCAACCTTGCCTCTATATGTTTCCTTTGCCTCGGTGTGGAAGAAAATGTCCAGCAAATCTTCCTGCAGTGCAGATTCATCGCTGATCTTTGGGGTTATTTGCAGCGAACTTTTGGGTTCCCAGCTAGCCTTGACATGCCTTTTTTTGAGCTCCTGGTAGACCTGTCTAACTGGGATTACAATGAGCAAGTTCGAAATTTTTTTCTGGCTGCGGTTGCAGCCACCACCTCCTTTATTTGTACCGCTCGGAATGCGGTTTTATTCAGTAAGAAACGACTCTCCTTTCATACTGGAGTTGTGGCGATTCACATGGCTATTTATGCGGCCTCCCGGATTCAGACATGACAAATGGAGAATGACATCCGTGAACTGATTATCCTTCGATTTCTTGGTGTATCTGGTTGGAAAAAAACCATGGTCCCTAGGTTTATTCGCTAGATTCCTCCACTCCCCTCCTGGATCAAGGTCAATGTGGATGGTGCGGCCCTTGGTGCCCCGGGCCCTGCTGGATGTGGTGGAGTCTTCCACACTTATCAGGGTTTTTCCAAGGGATGTTTTTAACACATTATCAGTGATGGGTGTGCTCTTGAAGCTGAGTTATGGGCCATTATAATGGTTATTGAGTAGGCTGTCAGGTTCGGGTGGATTTTTCTGTGGCTTGAGTTTGACTCGATGCTTGCTGTGAGTGCTCTTAAAAGCAGATCTAGGTGCGTCCCCTACAGGCTCCTTACCCCGTGGATGGACTGCCTTGCCATGTGCCAAAGGCTGCATCTCACTGTGACACATGTCTACCGGGATGCCAAGGCGGTTGCGAATGCTCTCTCCAAGAAGGCTATTGTGGAACATTGTTCTTCGTGGTCCTTTGTTGCCACACCTTCCTGCTCCTCCTTTGTTGTGTCTGATTTGAAGGGTGAGGTGAACACCCAGTTATGTAATTCCCCCTTATAGCACTCTATTTGTAGCTTTATTTTTGTATAAATTGGGGGGGGGGCACTTTTCTCTGGCCCTGAGCCTTCCTTTCCCATAAAAACCCAAATACCCACTAAAAATATAAAAAAAATCAAAATCCTTCAAAAAGTTAAAAACATTATAAACCTTTAAACCCCTAAAAGCATAAAAACCCATAAAACCCTAAAAGACCCTAAAAACACTAAAAACCCCAAAATACTCAAAAACACTTTGAACACTCTAAGAAGCCTCTAAATCTTTGAAAACCTTAGAAACCATAAAAATCCTAAAAAAACTAAAAAGACCCCTAGAAATCCCTGAAAAAGTAAAAACCATAAAACTCATAAAACCCTGAAAACCATTAAAAATCTAAAACCCCTTATAATCCCTAAAAGCAATAAAGAACTCCAAAAAAATATTAAAACTAAAAAAAACTCAAAAAAGCCCTAAAAACAAATAATACCTTAAAAAACCTAGAAAACCCTAAAAAAAGAAAAATCCTAAAAAAACCTCTTATCCCTAAAACCCTAAATAATAAAAAATCCCATCCAAATCTTATATAATACCTGAAAATCCGTGAAAACATAAAAAATTAAAACCCCTGAAAAAACCCATTATAACTCTAGAAAATTATAAATCCCACTAAAAACCTTAAAAACCTAAAACCCATAAAAACCCTAAAAATCCACAAAAAAATATAAAAACCCTTAAACCCTAAAAACGATAAAAAATAAAAAGGTACAAAAAACTCAAAAAAACTCAAGAACCAAAAAAACCCAAAATTTCCCTAAAACCCTAAAACCATAGAAACTAATAAAAATCCAGAAAAATTCTAACACCACTAGAAATCCATAGAAACCCCAATAAACCCTTAAAACCATAAAAATCCTAGAAAATCAATTAAAATACCTAAAAACTTAAAAACCCCTAAAAATCTTGAAAAATACCCAAAGAACATAAAAATACCCCAAAAAGCTTAAAAACCCATTAAACCACACAAAACACTAAAACCCATTAAAATACTAAAAACCCGTAAAAACCCTAAAAAAATTAAAAACCTCTAAAAACTTTTAAACCCTGTGGAACTCAAAAAAAAACCCTAAAACCCAAAATGACCATAAAGCCATGAAAAATCCCAAAAACCCTAAAAACCATGAAAAACCCCCAAACCCTAAAAATCTCTAAATGCCCTAAAAACACCTAAAACCAAACAATTCCTAAAAAATGCGCAAAAATCCCTAAAAACCTAAAGAATCATAAAAATAATAAAAAAATCCCTGAAAACCATAAAACCCTTATAAACCTTAAAGCCTTAAAACTCATAAAACTATAAACCACTAAAAAATATAAAATCCTTTAAAACCCCATAAAATTTAAAAAAGTAAAAAAATTAATAACCCTAAACATCTCAAAACTCCATAAAAAATTAAAATCACAATAAAAACTATGAAAACCCCTAAAACACTAAAAACCATCAAAATCCAAAAAAACCATAAAAACCATAAAATCGTAAAAAAAATCCCTTAAAATAGTGAAAACATAAAAAACCCTAAAAACCCCATAAACACCATAAAAACTCATTAAAACCTTAAAAACCATAAAACTCTAATAGCAATAAAAACTCTAAAACCATTAAAACCATTTAAAAAGTTTAAAAATCTATAAAATTGTGAAAACCCTAAAAACCCAACAACCCATAGGGGTTGTAGAGTTTTGTAAATTTTTAGGGGTTTAAAGGGGTTTGGGAGTTTTTATTAGTATTTTAGGGGTTTTATGGGTTTTTAGGGGTTTTTAGGGTTTTAGGGTTTCTTTTTTTTCCAGTGGTTTTCATAGTTTTTAGGGTTTTTAAAGTTTCTAGGGATTTTTAGGATTGTTTTACGATTTTTATTAATTTTAGGGTTTTAGGTATTTTGAGTATTTTTAAAGGATTTATGGGTTTCTAATATTTTTAGGCTTTTCAGGGTTTTAGGGTTTTTTAATTAGTTATGGTTTTCTGGGTTTTAATGTTTTTTAGGGTTTTATAATTTTTAATTTTTTAAGTGGTTTTATTGAAATGTAATGTTTTTTGTGGCTGTTTACTATTTTTATGGGTGATTATGGGTTTTTATGTTTTCAGGGGATTTTTTGTTAGCAAGGTATTTCCACAGTTTTTTTAAATTTTCTTGGATATTAGATATTTATTAGGATTTTTTTAGTTTTTAGGGGTTTTATGGTATATTGAGGGTTCTTAGGGCTTTTAATGGTTTTTAGGATTATTAATGGTTTTAACGGTTTTTTGAGTTTTATGGTTTTTAATATTTTTAGTGATTTTAAGGATTTTTAGTGTTTTTAGTGGGTTTTTAGGGTTTTCATGGTTTTCTAGTTTTTATGGTTTTTATAGTTTTTATGGGCTTCATGTTTTTTAACGGGTGTTAAAATTTTCTACATTTTAAGTGAATTTTTGGGATTTTATAGTATTTTTATGGTTTTTAGAGTTTTATAGATTTTCCTGGTTTTAAGGATTTTCCAAGGTTTTTGACATTTTAAAGGGGTTTCAAAAAAATTTATTGTTTTTCTGGGTTTTTGGGTTTTTTAGGATATTTTAGTGGTTTTATGTTTGCTATGGTTTTTAACATTTTTGTAAACATTTTTAGGGGTTTTAAGGGTTTGTAGGGTTTTAATGGGATTTTAAGGGTTTTTGTGGGTTTTTGGTTTTCAGAACCGTTTTTGGGTGTTTTATGATTTCAGTGATTTTTAGAGATTTTTTGGATTTTTAGGGTATTTAGGTTTTTAAGGATTTTAGGGATTTTGAGGGGTTTTAGGATTTTTCATTATTTTTTAGGGTTTTAGGGATTTTATGGTCCTTTCCTGTTTTTATGGATATTTTTAGTTTTTAGGATTTTAATAAATATTTACAGTTGTTGTGGTCTTTTTTGGTTTTTATGGATATTTTGAGTTTTTAGGGGGTTTAAGACTATTTTAAAGTGTTTTCATATTTTTAGGTGTTTAATGTGTTTTTATATTTTTTAGTGATTTATTAGGGTTATAATTGGAATTTAGGGTATTTTAAGGTTTCTAGGGTTATTTTATGGTTTCATGGGATTTTTCATGGTTTTTAAGGTTTTTTACATTCTCAGGCATTTTTAGGGTTTTTTATTATTTTTATTGTTTTTAGATATTTTGAGGGTTGTATGGTTTTTAGTGTTTTTATGGTTTCTATTGTTTTTAGATTCTATTGGGGTTTTAGGATTTTTTGCAGTTTTTTTGGTTTTGTAATGTTTTTAGAGGTTTTTAACATTTTTGACGTTTTTGGGGGCATTAAGGGTTTTAGAGTTTCATGTATTTATAGTATTTTTATTGGTTTATTAGTTATTTAATGTTTTTAGGTGTTCTATGGTTTTTAAGGTTTTTTAGGGTTTTCCGGATTTAATTATTTTTATGGACTTTTAGGGCCAATTTTAGGATTTTTATGTTTTTCTAGGGTTTTTAGGTGTTATAAAGATTTTGAGGGGTTTTACGGTTTTTAGTGGTTTTCAAGGGTTTTAGGGGTTTTTTAATTTTTTAGGTTTTTTATGTTTTTATATTTTTTAATGTTTTTAGAGGTTTTTCCAGTTTATCACGTTTTTAGTGGGTTCATAATGTTTTAAGGGTTTTTATGGTGGTCAGGGTTTTTAGGATTTTTTTACATTTTAAGGGAAGTTTTTATGTTTTTTAGGAATTTTATGATTTTTATTATTTATACGGGTTTATAGAGATTTTTTGGATTTTTTGGGTTTTTTTCTATCATTACAGATTTTCTCTGTTTTTAGGGTCTTTTGTGGTTTTTAAGTCTTTTTTTGTGTTTTATGGATTTATTGGTTTTGAGTTTATAACATTTTTAGGGGTTTAAATGGTTTTTCGAGTTTTAGTGGGTTTTTTGGTTTTTTGGTTCTTTTATAGTTTTTAAGGATTTTATGTCATTTATGGGTTTTAGATAATTTTATGCTTTCTAGGATTTTAGGGAATCATTAAGATTTTTATGGGTTTTAGGGTTTTTTTTTGTTTTCTTGGATATTGATTATTATTAGGGTTTTTAGAGGTTTAGGGTATTTTGGGTTTTTAGTGTCTTTTGGGGTTTACAGTTTTTTAGATTTTTAAAAGTTTTAAAGGCTTTTATAGTTTTTCTCATTTTTTTGGTGATTTAAGGGTTTTAATGTTTTTAGTTTGTTTTAAGGTTTTTATGGGTTTTTAGGGATTTTTATGTTTTAAGTGGTTTTCATGGATTTTGATGGGTTTTGGATTATTTTTTCATTTTTTCATTTCTAGGGATTTTTTGGGATTTCTTTAGGATTTTTTTTGATTTTTTTTTTTGTTTTTAGGGTTTTTGGGATTTTGAGGGTTTTAGTGGTTTTCTACGTTTTATGGGTCTTTTGAGGATTTTAGTTTTTTTTGAGTTTTATAGGGGTTTTAAGGTTTTTAATGTTTTAAAAAATTTTAGGGGTTTTAAGGGGAGACCTTTATAGGTTTTATGGTTTTATTGGTTTTTCCTGGTTTTTAGGGTTTTTATGTTTTTAGTGATTTTTACGGATTTTTATGGTTTTAAGGGGTTTTAGGGATTTTTCAAGGTTTCAGGGTTCTTCAGGTTTTTTAGAGTTTTAGTGTTTTTAAGATATTTTTAATATTTTTAGGCATTTTAGGGGTTGTTAGAGTTTTATGTCGTATTGAGAGTTATTATGGAGTTTCATCATTTTTAATGGTTTTTTTTGGTTTCGTGGTTTTCATGGGATTTTCACTGTTTTAGGGTTTTTATATTTTCATTCATTTTTAGTAATTTTTAAGGATTTTATTTTTTTAGGATTTTTTGGGGTTTTAGGGATTTTGAGGGTTTTTATCGGTATTCAATGTTTTTAGGGTGTTTTGGGGTTTTAGGAATTTTTGATTTTTTTTACTATTTTTATGTTTTTTTAGATTTTTCAAATTTTTTAGGGGTATTAATGGTATTTATAGTTTTTATTGGTTTTATGGTTTTTTGGGGGTTTACGGTTTTTAAGGTTTTGTGGGTCATTATGGTTTTCATGGGTTTTTCATGATTTTGATTGTTTTTTAGGATTTCAATGAATTTTAGTAATTTTTATTGATTGTATGAATTACGAGGGGTTTTATGATTTTTAGGGGGTTAATGGTATTTCACTGTATTTACGGTCTTTTTAGGTTTAAGTATTTGTTTGTTGATTTTTTATGGGTTTTTTGGGTTTTTTGGTTTTTTAAATGTTTTTAAGATGATTTACGGTTTTTCGAGTTTTTAGTGGGGTTTTTGGGATTTTTTAAGGTTTATATAGGTTTTTATGATTTTTAGGGGGTTTTAAGAGTTTTTTGAGTTTTTATATTTTCCTGGATTTTTAGGGGTTTAAAAATATTTTTTATTGTGTATAGGGTTTTTTTTGGATTTTAGGGATTTTGAGGGTTTTAGGGTTTTTTCTATTTTTATGGTCTTTTGGGTTTTTAGGATTTTTGATTTTTTAGGAATTTTATGGGTTTTAAAGTTTTCAGGAGTATCAATGGTTTTCAGGGTATTTGGTTTTTTTGTTTTGAGTGATTTTAGGGATTTTTTTGGATATTTATATTTTTTAGGGATTTCGGAATTTTGAAGGTTATTAGTGTATTTAGGGGCTATAGGGTCCTCAAAATTCCACAAATGGGAAATCCAATTACCCCCAGACTTGGGAAAGGACCGAACCGGTCTGCGCACCGGCTCCTAGCAATAGCACGTAGCCAGTTCGGTGAACCACCCTCCCACAGACGTCGGCGTTCGCGAAATGGAGGTGGAATCCCCTCCGTGGCCGCGATGCGTGACGGACGTCAGGTTGGTTCCCCACCGCGAGCTGCCCCCTCTGAGGACTGGTGTCATTCATGGGGTAGAAGCAGATTGGTGTGCCGCTACGAAGAAACCCCACCACGAATCATCAAATCCTCAGTTGACTGAGTCATCTGCGGGAGGGGGTTCCTTCATGGGCTTCCGCCAAACGTGTCGCTAGCCCATCAATATTGCCTTCTCGCGACTCTATAAATATTCACCGAGGGGCACCAAAAATAGGAGGAGAGGAAGTACCGGTGAAAACCCATGGGGAGACTCTAGAGAAATCTCTCCCAGCAGTCCATGGCCATCCGCGGACCCCATATCGACCGCGGATGAACTCATCCGCGAAGAGGAGAAACCAGTTCGCGAACTACATGTAGAAAAATCCTCCACGGACAGCCTTTAGTGGCCATATCCTTCACGGTTAGTCCCTCCGCGGCCACCCCTACCATGGAATGGTGTCATTCGTGAAATGGAGGCGGAACCCCTTCGCGGGTGCAATGTATCACGGTCACCAGTCCCTTTGCAGACACCCTTCGCAGGCAGCCATCTCATCCGCAGACAACCTCCTTCGCGGAGAGCATACTTCACAGACCGCATCCTTCGCGGACGCCCATATCCCCCGCGCCCAACTACTCCGTGGACACCCTTCACGGACAGCCAAACCGCGAACCACATGTGGCTCCCTCACAACCAGTCTGTCGCGGACAACTCCTCTACAGCCAGTCCCTCGTGGCCAGATCCTAGGCGGCCAGCTCCTACGCGGCCGACACCTCGCGGCCGCCCCCTCGCGGTCGGCACCTCGTGGCCAGCTCCCTCGCAACTAGCACCTCGCGGGCAGCACCTTGCTGCCAGTCCGTCGTGGCCAGCTCCTCCGCGGCCAGCTCCTCCGGGCCGGTCCCTTCGCTACCGTTACTGACCCCCATGAAAAATAGAGAGTCGCACCGTGATCTTTTCTGGCTGGGTCAACAGTATTTTACATTACACCCTTGTTCTGTCCCAACATCCATCCTATACATTTCATGAGTCGATCTACACCTCATGACTCTCCTATAACACCATTACCTAGATCCTTTTTCTAGGTCCATCCAGAAAGGGTCGTCCTTGCGTAAGTCTCACACCAACCATTACTAGGTCTCTCCTACCTAATCGTCCTGAACACATGATGTTAAACTATATGGCCCTCGTCCTATCCATATGATGTTAAACTATTAAAAAACAATCCTCTCTATATGACTATAAACTGTAGAATTCCCCATAATTCAATAATTGGATGCATCTTGCTCCATGCAAGAGAGGCCTTTTGCTACGTTTACAGTGGCATAACATCAAGAGCGCTGGAATCCATTCAAACATTACATCACTCCCCCCCACACTTTGTGTGTCCTTCATTTGGATCCTCATACTCTTGCATGTCTGAAAAGACCCCATAACGGCCTAGTCTCATGCCGTATCGGCTCACCTACCATCCTAGGCCAACTCCCCAGAAGACATTGGACCACACTTCGAGATAGGTCCTGTGTTTCGAATGTGGTCAGAAGTCGTCCCTCATTTGTTCGTCCCCATTTCAGGCTAACGTGATATGAATTTTGTGTTTCGAACATCGTCAACAGTTGTCCTCCATCACCATTCCACCCTCATTGTGTTCTGAATGTTGGGCATGTAATTCACACTTTCCATCTCCCTTTTTGGACTGATTCCAACGCCCTTGGCGTTATCCCACTTGTGCACTTGCGCATAGGTGTTGGCCCCCATTATATTCCTCAGCCCACCAATGGGTTGGGATTCCCTCAGGGCCAGACATGAGGAAGACACCATAGGCCTCCTCAGAGTGTAATCCCCAATCCATCGCCATGGGCATCCATCTAGGAGTAAGCCCCGACCTAATGGGCCGCCCTCATGCATAAGCCCCACTCCACTTCTCACGGATGCACCTTTCGCGACGTGATCTTATGGTCTCTACTGCCTCTTGTTTTTCACACTAAGCATGACTCGCGTGGTCTTAGAGTAATCATAGACCATGATATCATCATTCTAGGCCTCCTCAGAGTGTAAGTCCCGACCCATTTTCATGGGCTGCCTCAGAGCGTAAGTCCCAATCCAATGCGAACTATGTGGACTTTGATCCCTGCCTCCTAGACAGGGTACATAGGAAGCCTCCATGAGGTTCAAGCCCACCACCCATCGGACCACCCGGTCCATCTTCACAACGTTTCCTCGACCCCTGTGCAAACTTCATGGACTTTGTTCCCTGCCTCCTAGGCAGGGTACGTAGTAAGCCTCCAAGAGGTTCACGACCGACCACCAAAGGACCCCCCGGGTCCACCTTCACGTCGGTTCTCCGATGCTCTCCATGAGAACTACGTGGACTTTGATCCCTGCCTCCTAGACAGGGTACGTAGGAAGCTTACATGAGGTCCAAGCCCAACAAACGTTCGACCCGATCATCTCCACATCAGTTCGTCGCTCCACTCCTAGTGCCGCCTCAAGGGAGTTCCAACCCTTCGGGGTCATTAATCCAACGAGGGATGGTAAACATCGGGCATAAATGATTCCAAACCCCTTCATCCAGTTGACCATTTCCCACCACGGGTAAATCTGTGGTTACTATGTTTGGTTATAAACCAAATATTTGTGAACATATGGATATATATGAAATCTATAAGAGAGTCCCGGAATAGGAAAAAATTCCCCCCAAAAAAGGGTGTGATGAGCCCGACTTCCCATCCTCTCGACCAATGTGAGTTCTTAAGAGTTGCTGGTCAAACCATCTGACGAACGCTTGCCTTTGGAAAGTAGGACCATCAATCATTGGATACGGAGCTGTTGGGCATTTCGAGGCCGATAACCAAAACGAAACAGGGGCGTTAGGGTTTTTAGGGTTCTTATAGTCCTTTTAGGTGTTAGGTTTTTTTTTGAGTTTTTTGGGTTTCTAGTGTTTTTTATTATTTTTATGGGTTTGTATGGTTTTTAGGGGGTTTTAGGGTTTTGTGATTTTTTTAATTTTATGATATTTTTAGGCATCAAGATGTATTTTATTAGTTTTTAGCATTTTATTGTTTTAAGGGATTTTTAGGGGGTTTAGGGGTTTCAGAATATTTAGAGTTTTAGGGTTTTTATTGACTTTTGGGGTTTAAGGTTTTTATAAGTTTTTATGGTTTTAAATAATTTAAATAGCTTCATAACATTTTTAGGTGTTTTAGGGTATTTTGGGTATTTTTAGTGTTTTTATGGATTTTCAAAACTTTAGTGTATTTTTGGATTCTTTGTATTTTTTGGGTTATTTTGCAGGTTTTAGTGTTTTTATAGTTTTTTTATCCTTTTTAGGGATTCTAATGGTTTTTTGAGTATTTTTTTGTTTTTATGGTTTTTATGTTTTTTAGGTTTTTTAAGGTTTTTATGGGTTTTAATTGTTTTTAGGGGTTTTTTAAATTTCAGTGTTTTTTGGATTTTTATGGTTTTTAGGTGGTTCAGGGATTTAAGGATCTTTTTTCTGTTTTTATAGGGTTTTTAGTCTTTTTATTTTTTTTAATGATTTTTTATAATTTTTTAAAAAATTTAGTTGTTTATAGGGTTTTTAAAGTATTTATTGGTTTTTAGAGTTTTTTGAACTTTAGGGTTTTTAAAAGATATTAAAGATTTTTCAAGGTTTTGTTGGTTTTTAACATTTTATGTGATTTTAATTTTTCATTATGTTTTTATGGTTTTTGGAGTTTTTAAGGATTTTGAGGGTTATATGGTTTTTATGGGTTTTTAGGATCATCTGGGTTTTAAGGTTTTTTAGGAGGTTTTACAGTATTTTAAGGGTTTTCTGGGTTTTTGTGTATTTTAAGGTTTGAAGGTATTTTCAAGTTTTTAACGTTTTTTTTGCGTTTTTACGGTTTTTAGAGTTTTTAATGGGTTTTATGGATTTTATGAGTTTTATGGTTTTTCGAGGTTTTTAGGGGTTTTATGGTTTTCATGATGTTTTCTGAGATTTTAGGAGTTTTATTTTTTTATTAATTTTAAGTAATTTTTTAAATATTTTTATGGATTTATGAGTTTTTAGGGTTCTTTAGAGTTTTTGGTTTCTTTTATAGATTTAGTGGATTTTCTAGGGTTTTAGGGTTTTATTGGGTTTTTAGGGTTTTTTGTTTTTAATATTTTATTCGTTTTTAGAGTTTTTAAACATTTTTATGGGTTTTAATAATTTTTTGTGTTTTTGTATTATATTACTATTTTATGGACTTCTAGGGAATTTAAGTGTTTTAAAAGGTTTTATGGATTTTGGGGTTTTTTAGGGTTTTTATGGTTTTAACATTTATATGGAATTTTATGTATTATTTTGGTTCTTTTGATATAAAGTAATTTTTACGGTTATTAGGGTTTTTGAGGGATTTTGTTTTTTTTAGTTTTTTTGGGTTTTTGGGGGTTTTAGGGTTTTTTAGAGTTCCTTGGTAGTTTGATGGTTTTTATGTGTTTTAGGGGTTATTAGTGTTTTTAGTGTCTTTGGGGGGAGGGGGTTCAGGGTCTTTAGTGTTTTTTGTGTGGTAGGGTTTTTTTTGGGTTTTTATGATTTTTCGTGTTTTTAATGTATTTATTGGTTTTTATATTTTTTTATTTAGATTTTTTTTGGGGTTTTATGGTTTTTAACAGTTTTAGGGGTTTTGATTATTTTAGGGGTTTTTCATGGTTTTTAGAGTATTTATTCATTTTCCAGGATTCTTAGTGCTTTTTAAGGATTTTATTGGTTTTAGGGTTTTTATTGGTTTTAGGGATTTTGAGGGTTTTTATGGTTTTTATGGTTTTTTGTGGTTTTCAGGGGTTTTAGGTTCTTTTGGGTTTTTAGTTTTTTTTTCATTATTATGGGGTCATGCATTTTTAGTGTTTTTTGAAATTTTACGGTGGTTTAATGGTTTTTATCACTTTCAATGGGTTTTATGGTTTTTTGGGGTTTTTGAGGTTTTTAAGGTTTTAAGGGGTTTTAATGGTTTTAAATATAGTTTTTTGGTTTTCATAGGTTTTTCTAGGTTTTTAGGATTTTTTTCTTTTTCTTGGATTTTTTAGGATTTTTATGGTTTGTATGTTGTTTTGATATTTTGAAGGTGTTCAGGGTTTTTATGTGTTTCTAGGGGTTTTTGAGGTTTTTGGGTATTTAGGGTATTTTTTGATTTTCTTGGGTTAAATGAGTTGTGTAGGGTTTTTAGAGTTTTCTAACTTTTTCACAGGTTTTAAGGGATTTTATATTTTAAGTGGTTTTTTGGGTTTTTATTGGATTTTAGTGGTTTTACATTTTTTAAGGGATTTATGGTTTGAAGGAGTTTTTCAGGGGTTTTATAAGTTTTTTACATTTTATGGGATTTTTAAGATATTATTGGTTTTAGGGTTTTTTAATATTTTCAAGTATTTTGTGTGTTCTTCAGATTTATTCTAGTTTTTTAGGGTTTTTAAGATGTTTTTGGGATTTCTTTGGAATTTTTTAGTTTTTTTGGTTTTTTATGATTTCATAGAGTTTTTAAACATTTTTAGGTGTTATATATTTTTAAGAGTTTTTAGTGCTTTTTAGGTTTTTCATGTATTTTTAGGGGTTTAAAGGTTCTTATGGGTTTTATGGTTATCAAGGGGTTTTTTTTCTTTTTTAGTGATTTTGAGGGAATTTTAGGATATTTATGGGTTTTTTGGTGGCTGAATGGTCTTTTTGGATTATCAGAGTTTCCATAGGTTTTATGGTTTTAAGGGTTTTTTTTTGTTTTTTGGGGTTTTTTTAGTTTTTTTGGGTTTTGAAGGTTTTGTATACTTTTATAATGTTTTTAAGGGTTTTAACCGTTTTTATAGTTTTGAGCGGTTTAAGGTTTTTTTTGGGATTTTAGGTGTTTTTATAGTTTTTAGTGGTTTTTAGGGTTTTCAGGGTTTTTTATGGTTTTAGTGTTTTTTATATTATTAGTTATTTTTATTGATTTTTATTATTTTTATGGTTTTGGGGGATTTTTAGGGGTTTAGAGAATTTGGGAGTTTTAGGGATTTTAGGGTATTACCGTTTTTAGTGAATTCAGGGGTTTTAGGGTCCTTTTGGTTTTAATAGGGATTATTTTAGTTTTTTAGGGATTTCAATGTTTTTTAGAGTTTTGAATGGTATAGGGGTTTTAAGTGTTTTTATAGTTTTAGTGGGGTTTGCGGTTTTTATGGGTTATTTGGGTTTCATAATGTTTTAATGGTTTTTATGGTTTTTATGGGGTTTTCATGTTTCATAGGGGTTTTTATATTTTTAGGGATTTTTAGATATTTTTATGATTTATATTATTTTAAGGTTTTTATATATTTTGAGGTTTTTAGAGGCATTCATTTTTATTATTGGTTTTCAAGAATTTTATGGTTATTTGGGTTTTAGGTTTTTTTGTGAATTTAGCATTTTTAAGGTTTATTGTTTTTAACCTTTTTATGTTTTTATGGGTTTTAGAGTTTTAAGAGGGTTTTCAGGGTTTTTATGGTGGCATACTATTTTTTAATATTTTTAGGGTTTATATGGTTTTCATTGATTTTTTAATATTTTTAGGATTTTTTTTTTGTTTTTAGGGATTTTAAGGTAATTTTTATCATTTCTATGGTATTTAAGGTTTTCATGGGTTTTGATTGTTTTGAGGGGTTTAAAAGGTTATCAGTGTCTTAGGTTTTGATGTTTTTTTGTTCCTTTAGTGTTTTTAGGTTTTTTGACAATTTTAGGGATTTTAACGGTTCTTATAGTTTTAGTGGAATTTTATGGTTTTTATGGATTTTTTTGGTTTTATGACTTTTAGGGGTTTTATTTTTTTCCAAGGGATTTTACAATTTTTATGGTTTTTCCTAGTTTTTATGGGTTTTCACGGGTTTTGGGGTCTTTTGGGATTTTATGGGTTTTTAGTGTTTGTTAGGGTTTTTATGGTTTTTAGAGTTTCTAAATTTTTAATGGTTTTATGAGTTTTTATCATTTTACTGGGTTTTTTTGTTGTTACGGGTTCTTAGTGATTTTAAATGTTTTTTGGGGTTTGATAGATTTTAGGGGGAATTTAGGGTTCTTTGAGTTTTTAAGTTTTCAGGTTTTTAATGGGGTTTTAGAATTATTTTATCATTTTTAAGGGGTTTTAGAGTTTTTAGAGGTTTTTAGGTTTTTATGAGGTTTTAGGGTTTTTATGGTGTTTGGGGTTTTTAATGGATTTTAGGGGGTTTTAAGGGTTTTTATGTTTTTTTTATGTTTTCATGATATTTTTGGGCGTTTAGGGTTTTTTTGGGTTTTAGGGTTTTTTTTGCTTTATTGAGTTTTTAACCTTTTAAAGGTTATTTTAGTTTTTTAATGTTTTAGGGGATTAAATGATTTTTAGATATTTTAATGGTTTTAGGGTTTTTATGGGTTTTATTGTTTCTATGGTTTTTAGGGGGTTTTCATGGTTTTAGGGGTTTTTATGTTTACATGGATTTTTAGGGATTTTTAATTATTTTAGGGTTTTTAGTGGTTTTAAGGGTTTTAGTGATTTTGAGGGTTTTTGTATTTTCAACGTTTTTAAGATTTTTAGGGTTTTTATTATTTTTTAATTTTATGTTTTTTTCGAGGTTTTAGGGGTTTTATGATTTTGTTTTTATTTTAACATATTTGGGGGGTTTTAGAGTTTTTTTGTGTTTTACGGGTTTTATGTTTTTTATTATTTTTTAGTGGGTTTAATGTTTTTATGGGTTTAAGGAGTTTTTCAATGTTTTTTACATTTTCAAGGATTTTTAGGGATTTTTTGGTTTTAATTATTTTTAGGGGTTTTAGGGTTTTTGATGATTTGTAGTGTTTTTATGATTTTAGGGGCTTTTGGGGGGTTTAGGGATTTTTTATTTTTTTGGTTTTGAAGGATTTTTATTTTTTTAACATTTTAATGTGATTTTAGTTTTTTTAGAGTTTTAAGTGGGTTTTATGAATTTTTAGGGGTTTTATGGTTTTTAAAGGTTTCCGGGAATTCATGGATTTTTCAGGGTTTTAATGGTTTGTTTTGGATTTATAGGGATTTTTTATGGATTTATGGGTTTTTATGGTTTTAGGGGTTTTAGTGTTTTAGGGGTTTTGTGGGGTTTTTAGGGACCTTTGGGGTTTCTTTGGGTTTTTGGGTTTTTTTCCAGTTTTTATGGGTTTTATGGTTTTTAATAACTTTTTATAATTTTTAGGTTTTTGGTGTATTTTTGGATTTTTTATAGTTTTTATATTTTTAGGGTATTTTTTGGTTTTTAGGGGATTTTCATTTTTTTCAGGGGATTTTCAGGGATTTTTAGATCTTTTTAAGATTCTTATGGTTTTAGGGTTTTTAGGAATTTAGGGTTTTTATTTATTTAAGGAATTATAGGGTTTTTAGGGGTTTTATTATTTTTCATGGTTTTTACATTCATTTTGGGTTTTTAGGGAGTTTATATTTTTTTTGGGGGTTTTGAACCTCTTAAGAGTTTTTTAATGTTTTTAGGGGTTTTATGGGGTTTTATTTTTTAATGGTTTTTAGGGTTTTTATGGGTATTTATGGTGTTAAAGGTTTTCATGGGTGTTTATGGTATTCTATGGTTCTTGGGTTTTTGAGGGTTTCTTACATTTTGAGGGTTTTAGGGATTTTATGGGGTTTTAGTTTTTTAATGGTTTTTAGGGTTTTTATGGGTATTTATGGTGTTAAAGGTTTTCATGGGTGTTTATGGTATTCTAGTGTTCTTGAGTTTTGAGGGTTTTTTACACTTTGAGGGTTTTAGGGATATTTTTTAAAAATTTTATGGGTTTTTGGGGTTTTTATGGATTTTAGGGATGATGAGGGGTTTTAGGTGTCTTTAGAGATTTTAATGGTTTTTGGGGGTTCTTAGGGTTCTTAGGGTATTTTTTTGGTATTTAATTTATTTTTTGAATTTTTAAGTGTTTTTCTGTTTTTTATAGTTTTTTAACATTTTTTGTGGTTATAACGGGTTTTTGAGTTTTTTTTTCATTTTTAAGGATTTGAGTGAAATTGAAATTTTTTAGGGGATTTGATGGGTTTTTAGTATTTTTATGTAATTTTAGGGTTTTTATGGTCTTTTGGGATTTTATATTTTCTTTTTATATTTTTAGGGGGTTTTATTTTCATTGGATATTTTAACGTTTTTAGATGTTTTTAGGGATTTTAGGTTCTTTAGTAGATTTTAGGGTTTTTACGGGTTTTGATGGATTTTTAAGGTTTTTTTGGGTTTTATGGTTTTCAAGGGTTTTCATAATTTTTATGGGTTTTTAGTTTTTCATGGATTTTTATGGTTTTTAGGGGTTTTAGTGCTTTTTATGGTTTTTATGTGTTTTCAATGTATTTTAGGGTTTTTACGGATTTTAGGGTTTTCATCGGTTTATTGGGTTTTTTATGTTTTTAGGGGTTTTAAGGATCAAAAGGGTTTTAATCAATTTTAGTAGTTTTAAGAATTTTAGCATTTTTAGTGGTTTTCATGTTTTTTTGGTTTTTAGGGTTTTTATGGTTTCTTTGAAGATTTAATGGATTTCTTGGGTTTTCAATGTTTTAAGTGTTTTTATGTTTTTAGTGATTTTTATGAATTTTTTTAATTTTTTTAGTTTTTTGGGGATTTTAGAATTTTTAGCGATTTTGAGTCTTTGGAGTGGTTTTCTGGGGTGTTTAGGGTTCTTAGGGCATTCAGGGTTTTTAGAGATTTTATGGTTTTAATAGTTTTTTTTTTGTTTTTTGGGATTTTTTAAAGTTATTAAAGGGTTTTAAGGTTTTTAGAGATTTTTAATGTTTTATAGGTTTTTGTGTTTTTTAGGGATTTTATGGGTTTTTAGGGGTTTTAGGAATTTTTATGCGTTTCATAAGTTTTCCATGGTTTTAGGGCCTTTTACATTTTCAGGGGTTTTAGGGATTTTAAGGATTTTTATGGTCTTTACGGTTTTTAGTATTTTTAGAGATTTTGTGGGGTTTTAGGGTCTTAAGGGATTATGGGGGATTTTAATGGTTCTTAGTGTTTTATTGGATTTTATGTTTTTTAATATTTTTAGGGTTTTTTATGGTTTTCAAGGGTTTTTAGGGATTTTTTCATTTTTATAGATTTTTACGTCCTTTTTTTGGCCTCTTATATTTATTATGGTTCTAGGGTTTTTAAGTATTTTGAGGGTTTTTAATGGTTTTCAGGGTTTTTGAGGTATTAGGTTTTTCCTAGTTTATAAGGTCTTTTTGTTTTTTTAGGGGTTTTTATGAGTTATTTAGGGTTTTTAACATTTCTAGGGTTTTAATGGTTTTTTGAGATTTTTGTGGGTTTTGGGGTTGTTATGGGTTTTAGGGGTTTTAATGTTTTTAAAGTGTTTTTATAGTTTTTAGATGTTTTTAGTGTTTCTAGGGTTTAATTTTATTGTTAGGGATTTTTATAACATTTACGGGATTTAGGGTATTTTAGGATTTTTAGGGATTTTAAGGGTTTTTAGGGATTTTGTGGGGTTTTTGGTTTTTTGGGTTTTTCCGGGCTCCTAGGAAATTTTTAGGGTTTTAATGGGTTTTTGAGATATTTAGGGTTTTAAAGGTTTAAATTGTTTTTATAATATTTCGAGGTTCAAAGGGTTCTTAGAGTTTTTAGTGTGCATTTAGGGTTTTTAGTGGGTTTTAGGTTTTTTATGGTTTAAGGAGTTTTAATCGGTTTCATGGATTTTTTATGATTTTTAGAGGTTTTTTTGTTTTTAGGGATTTTACGGATTTCTATAATTTTCAGGATTTTTAGGATTTTTAGGGTTTTTTCTATTTTGGGGTTTTTTGGGTTTTCATCATTTTATGGTTATTATGGATTTTATATTTTATTGGTTTTTTCGGGTTTTTATTGATTTGTAGAGTTTTTAATATTTTTTTAAAAAAATTAACCTTTTATGGGTTTTATGGTTTTCAAGGGGATTTTAGGGTTTTTTATGTTTGTAATGATTATTAGGTCTTTTTTAATGATTTTTTTTTTGTTTTTAGGGTTTTAGTGTTTTTAGGAATTTTGATGGTTTTTAGGGGGTTTCAAGGTTTCTTAGGGTTTTATGGATTTTCAGGGTGTTTAAGGTCACTTGGGGTTTTTATGGATTTTATTGATTTTTAAGCGGTTTATGGTTTTTAGTGGATTTTGAGGGTTTTAGGGTTTTTATGATTTCATGTTTTTTTAGGGATCTTTTAGTATTTTTATGGGTTTTAGGGGATTTTGTGTTTTGACAGATTTGGAGGATTTTTTCGAGGTTTTCATGATGTTTTAGGGGGTTTAGGGGTTTTAAGTGGTTTTTTGGTGTATTTTGGTTTTAGTGTTTTTTATCTTTTTATGGGTTGTAATGTTTTTTAGATTTTTTTAAATTTTTACGTGTTTTAAGGGGTTTATTAGTTATTAGTGTTTTTAGGGTTGTTGTGGATTTTTGGGTTTTGAATGTTTTTTGGGTTTTTATACATTTTTCAGTGGTTTTTCATGGTTTTTATTGTTTTCTAATTTTTCAAATATTTTTATAAATTTTGTAGGATTTTTAACTTTTTTAGGATTTTTTGGATTTTAGGGATTTTGAGGAATTTTAGGGGGTTTAATGGGTTTTATGGTTTTAGGGATTTAATATTTTATTGGTTATTAGGGGTTTTTTGATTTTTTGGGTTCTTAGGGTTTTTAACTTTTTTAGGGATTTTAACATTTTTAGGGATTTTCAGGTTTTTTAGAGTTTTAAGTTGTTTTATGGTTTTTATTGGGTTTTGGGGTTTAAATTATTTTTAGGGGTTTATTGGATTTCTTGGGTTTTTTGGGTTTTTATGTTGTTTTATATTTTAACGGATCTTTTGGGATTTTTTATCTTTTTTGTGGTTTTTAGGTTTTTTGGGATATATAGATTTTGAGGGTTTCTTATGGTTTCAAGGGTTTTATGGTTTTAATGGTTTTTTATGGTCCTTTTGGGTTTTTAGGCGTGTTTTAAGTTTTTCAGTGTTTATAATGTCATTTAATGTTTTTAACATTTTTTGGGGTTATAGAGTTTTTAGAGTTTTTAGTGGGTTTTTAGTGTTTTATGGGTTTTTATGGTTTTTATGGTTTTTAGGTGTTTGTATGGTTTTCATCAAATTTTCAGTGTTTTTAGAACTTGTTACCTTTTAAATTATTATTAGCGGTTTTAAGGATTTTTATGGATTTTGGGGTTTTTATGGTTTTAAGGGTTTTCATAGTTTTTAAATTTTTTTAGGGGATATCATGATTTTTAGTGTTTTTTGTGGATTTTAGGGTTTTATGGGGTTTTAGAGTTCTTTAAGGTTTGATGGTGTTTTTATTATTTTCATGGGTTTTTCATGGTTTTTAGGGGCTTTTATGTTTTATGTGACTGTTAGGTATTTTTATGGTTTTTTGGGGTTTTATGGATTTTTATGGTTTTTAGAGATTTTGAGGATATTTAGGTGTTTTAGGATATTTTTGGGATTTAGTGGTTTTTATTTGAGTTTTAAGGGGTTATATGGCCTTTTGAGTTGTGGGAAAAAAAATTGGGTTTTAAAGGTTTTTATTGATTTTAGTGGCATTTAGGATTTTAACATGTTTTAGGGTGTTTTTATAAATTTTATTTTTCCTGAGGTTCATTAGGGGTTTTAAGGTTTTTTACATTTTCAAGGATTTTAAGTATTTTTTTTTATGTTTTTATGGTTTTAAGGGTTTTAGGGTTTTAGGGATTTGGAACAGTTTTAGGGCTTTTCAGAGGTTTTTAGGGATTTTCTGGGTTTTTAGGGTCCTTTGGGTTTTTGGGTTTTATGATTTTTTATGGTTTTTATTGTCTGATATATTTTTTATCGTTTTTAGGGGTCTTATGGGTTTCCTGAGTTTTACGGGATTTCTTTATTTTTTTATTTTTTAGGGGTTTTATGGTTTTTATGGGTTTTTATGGTTTTCATGGGTTTTTAGGGTATTTAGAGTTTTTTTTACATTTTTATGGATTTTTTTTGGGATTTTTATGGTTTTTATGGTTTTATGGTTTTGTAAGGTTTTGAGGGAATTTTTAGTGGTTTTCATTTTTTTATGGTTTTTAGGGGATTAAAGGTCTTTTTTGTTTTTATGGTTTTTAAGAGCTTTTACAGTTTTTTAGTGTTTTTAACATTTTTAGTTGTTTAAAGGGGTTTTTATAGATTCATGTGGTTTCTTAGGGGTTTTAAGGATTTTTAGGGTTTTTATGTTTTAAGAGGGTTTTTAGGTTTTTAGGCTCTTTTCATGGTTTTTAGAGTTTTTTTACCTTTTCAGGGATGTTTAGGGCATTTTAGGATATTTATGGTTTTTATGTTTTTTAGGTTTTTTGGGATTTTAAGGGTTTTTCAAGATTTTTAAGGTCATATTGGTTCTAAGTAATTTTTTTGAGTTTTTTCTCATTTTATATATTTTTTATTGTTTTCTAATATTTTTCGTGGTTTTAAGGGTTTTTAGAGTTTTTAGTGGTTTTAAGGGTTTTTATGTTTTTTAAAATGGTGAGACAAATCCTATTTGTTAAAATGAAAATGAAAATAGTTAATATGAAACTAATTGGGTCATATAAGACAAAGTTCCCTCATTAAATATCAATGAAATGCCAAAAACATCAACAATAAATATCAAGAGTATTATAATCATTATAATCCCAGACAGATTCATCTTCAAAGGGGATGAAATAATTAGCTCGAGCCTTTCTCCCACCTGAGGTGGATCTAGTGATCAAGGTGTTCTTCATTTGTGATTATTCCTTCCTTGTAAATGAATTCATCATTGAGGATGATGAAAATCTTTCATTTTCAACTGCCTTAACGTTTTTCACTAGCATCCCGATATGAGGACTTCTTTAGTGATTCATAATTCTTCATTTAAATCCATTTTCCCCCAATATTCACTGAAATGAATTTTTTGTTATATTCCAATATAATCTGTAAACTTGGACCCAGAAATTTACTAGTATCCATGTAAGGATTAATTGTCATATCATCCTCCATTACTTGCTAAATAGAGCTAATCTCCGCTCTCTAATGAGGACTTGGCCCCGATACTGGTACCAATTTATACTCTTCAGGAATATAGGTTCTAAGGAACGAAAAGGAAGGCCCATAATGTTTTTCAATAGTTCCCTACAACCCCTTAGCATGACAGTGATCCTCATGCTGATTCATCAAGATAGCTTGCACCTGTACTTCTGGACCTGTACCATTGCCTTCAATGGAATCACTCCAATTCATAGCTGTTGGAAGATTTTCCCCATCTCTATGCTGTCTTTTTTGGAGATTCTAACATACATTCTGGTCATGACAATTGATGTAGAAATAATAAAAAATATCATTATGAATAAAATTCTATTTTAATTGTCCAATGGATTGACAATCAACACAAAATTTAGGTATTATTTCACACTTAATATACAGATTAATATCATCCTCATATATAGAAAGCACAACTTATTAATCCAAATATGAATTGAGGTGATTTTCAACTAAGATACTCAAAAATTAACCAATCCTGGCCATTTTGGGGGCTCTATCAGTCTGTATTAGAACACCCACACCTGAAGCAATATTAATCAATATTTGAGGCTGTGAAAATATCCAGTTCAAGAAAATAATTTTATTCCATGTCTAAACCATTGTGTTCTTGATATAGAATGGTTTAAATTGGACATTCCATTCCTAAAGGGTAACCATGAGTAGTTTTAGTAAAATGGATCCAAATCCCCAGACCCTATGTTTTAGTTCCTTGAAAATAGTATTTGCTGATAGGAATATATCTATATTCTGAGAATCCCCAAACCATAGAGATTATTTTTGAGAGTTCATTCAACATAAATAGATTATCCAAAACTAGATAAATCATAAGAGAAATTATCAAAAATCAGTAAATCTTAATCTTACCTAAAATATCATCCTCATTAGCTTTAATATTCATGATCTTTCCTTTTTGGATTATTCTATCAGGAGAGAGAGAGCCTTCGAATATGAAAAATGCCTCATGTTAGTACCTTTATCCTTTTCTCTCCTTCCATAGTCATAATACATTTATGGGGTTTCCACATATTTTCATGAGGGAGGATAAACACCACAAGATAGTATCTCGAGATCCAAATCATGGGGAAACACCATGATCGAAGAAAACTCTAGATGCTTTCATCATCGCGATGAAAACTCCTAAACCCTTATTCCAACCAATCTCCTTGGGGTTTTAGTTTTTTTAGGGTTTTTAATATTTTAGGGGTTTAATAGTTTTAGGGGGTGTTCATGGTTTTTTATATTTTCATATATTTTTAAGGTTTTCTGGGTTTTTAGGGTTTTTACGGTTTTTAGGGTTTTTTTTGGGTTTTTAGAGATTTTCTTAAATGTGTTTGGGTTTTTTGGTTTTTCTGAGTTTTATAAATTTTCACGGGTTTAAAAGGGGTTTTTTTTATTTTTTTTGTTGATTTTTAGTGATTTTATGGTTTTTTGGGTTTTTTGGTTTTCAATGGTTTTTAGTTTTTTTATTGTTTTAGGAGTTTTTAGGTTTTTAGGGGGTTTTCTGAGTTCTTGGGGGGTTTTTATGTTTTCATGAATATTTAGGGATTTTTAGGGAATTTTATAGTTTTAGGGGTTTAGCATTTTATGGATTTTTTGGGTTTTTAGGGGGTTTTATGGTTTTTAGGATCTTTTATAGTTTTAGTTATTTTTTTGGTATTTTTATAGTTTTAAGGATTCTAATATTATTTAATTTTTTTTGTTGTTTAAAGGGTTTATATAGTTTTTTGTGGTTTTAAGGGGTTTGTGGGGTTTAGGGTTTTAATGGTCTTAATAGGTCTTATGGTTTTCAATGGGTTTTCATGTTTTTTATAGTTTTTTATATTTCATGGATTTTAGGGATTTGTTATGATTTTTATGGTAATTGTGGTTTTTTTGTTTTTAGGGATCTTTATAGTTTATTTGGGTTTTAAAGTTTTTTTTATGGGTGTAGTGTTTTCAAGGTTTAAGGGCATGTTTTTTGTTTTTGAATTTTTTGGAGTTTCTTAGGATTTTAAAGGGTTTTAGGGTTTTTTAATGTTTTCGAGGGATTTAAGGGTAGTTAAAGTTTTTACTGTATTTTTAGAGTTTATATTGGTTTTTATGGTTTTTATGGGTTTTAGGGTTTTTTATGGTTTCAAGGGTTTTAGGTATTTATAATTTGAGAGGTGTTAGGGTTTTATGGTTTTTTATTGTTTTTAAGGATTTTGAGGTTTTTATGTGTTTTCATGGTTTTTAGGGGTTTTAGGATTTTTCATGTGGTTTATGGTCTTTTGGGTTTTTAGGGTTTTTTTAGGTTTTTTGTGTTTTTATAGTTTGTAACATTTTTAGGGGTTTTGAAGGTTTTTAGAGTTTTTAAAGGTTTAATGGGTTCTTAGGGGTTTTAATATTTTTGGGGTTTTTAAGTTTTTTAAGGATTTTCATCGTTTTTAATCTTTTTTACGTTTTTAGGCATTTTTATAGATTTTTTAGGATTCCTAGGTTTCTTATTTTTTTAGGGTTCTTATGGATTTTGGGGTGTTTCAATTTTTTAGGGTTTTATGGTATTTCAGGGTTTTTAGCATCTTGGGGGGGGGGGGGGTTAGGGGTTTTCTGAGTTTTTTTAGGTTTTGAAAATTTTTAGAGTTTAAGTTATTTTTAGGGGTTTAAAGGGATTTTACAATTTTTTGTGTTGTTTAGGGATTTTTTGTGTTTCTAGGGTTTTTAACGTTTTAGTGGTTTTTATGATTTTTAGGGTGTTTTTTATGTTTTTTGGGTTTTTTTAGGTTTTTATCATTTCTATGAATTTTTAGGATTTTTATGGTTTTTAGGTTTTTAAGTATTTTTAGAGTTTTAGGGGTTTGGGGTTTTTTAGGTTTTTATGGGTTTTAGGGTATTTAGGGTCTTTTTCATTTTTTGGGTGTTTTTATTTTTTATGGCTTCAAATTATTTACAGTTTTATAACCTTTTTAGTTTTTAAAGATTTTTTAGTGTTTTTAGTGGCTTTCTATGGCTTTTTGGGTTTTAATATTTTTTATTTTTTTAGGGGTTTTTAGGGTTTGAGAGGTTTTTCATAGCTTTTTGGGTTTTTTACGTTTTGAATAATTTTAGGGGTTTTATGGGTTTTACAATTTTTAGGGATTTTGTGGGATTTTTTTAGTAATTTTAGTGTTTCTAATGGGTTTTAATGGTTTTCAAATTTGTAAGGATTTTTTTAGGGTTTTATGTGTTTTTTTGGGGTTTTATGGATTTTAGAGTTTTTAATATTTTTAAGAGTTTTTAGAATTTTTAATGGGTTTTAGGTTTTTTTCGTTTATGATTTTTATGTTTTTTGGGAGAATTTTGAGTTTCAATGGATTTTCTAGGAATTTATAATTTTTTACTTTTTCAGGGATTCTTAGGGATTTAGAGTATTTTTAATATTTTTAGGGTTTTAAAGGATTTTGGGATTTTGGTGGGTTTTATGGGTTTTCACTGTTTTTAGGGTTTTTATGGTATTTCATTGTTTTAGGGTATTTTGGAGCTTTAGGTCTTTTGAGTTTTTTGGGTTATTAATATTTTTATAGTCATTTAACATTTTTAGGGGGTTTAATTTTTTTAGAGTATTTAGTTGATTTTAATGTTTTTATGGGTTTTTATAGGTTTTCGGGTTTTAAATGGGTTTTATGGTCTTCGAGGGGTTTTCAAGGGTTTTAGGGTTTTTTATGTTTTCATGGATTTTTAGGGATTTTAAGGATTTTTATTAGGTTAGGGTTTAAGTGTTTTTTTTTTTTTGAGGGGGTTTGGGGTTTTTTGGTTTTTTGAGGTCTTAGGGGGCTGGAAGTTTTAAAGGTTCTTCCTTGGGGTCTAAATGATTTTTAGATTTTTTTAATTTTCTTGGTTTTAAGGTTTTTTATAGATTCTAGTTGTTTCTTAGTATTTTTTTTGTTGTCTTAGGGTTTTATGATTTTTAGTGTTTTATGTTATTTTGGAGTTTTTCTCGGTTTTTATGTTTTCAGGGTAATTAAGGATTTTTTAGGATTATTTTGGTATTTAGTGTTTTTTTTGGGTTTTGAGGGATTTTGAGTGTTTTTAGGGGTTTTCAGGGTTTCTAGCACTTTTAGTGATTTTTAGGGTTTTCATGTATTTTTTTGTATGGTTTTTTGAGTTTTTTGGGGGTTTATTGTTTTTTAGATTTTTTAATGTTTTTCATGATTTTATGGGGGTTTAGTGGGGTTTTATGGATTTTTAGGGATTTTTAATGTTTTTAGGGTTTTTATGGTTTTCAAGGGTGGTTCAGGGTTTTTCAAGTTTTTTATGTTTTTAGATATTTTTAGAGATTGTTTAGGATTTTTATAGGTTTTTAATGTTTTAGGGATTTTGATGGTTGTTAGGGTTTTTATGGTTTTTAGGGGTTTTCAAGGTTTTTTGGGACTTTTGGGGTTTTAGTATTTTTTTAGTTTTTTAGAATTTTATAGTTATTGGATTTTGCAATGTTTTTAGGGTTTTTAAGTGTTTTTAGAGTTTCAGTGGTCTTTATGGTTTTTTAGGTTTTTAGGTTTTTATTATTTTTATGGTTTATAGGGGTTTTATGGTTTTCAAGAGTTTTTTATGGGTTTTATGGTTTTTTAAATTTTTATATATTTTTTGGGCTTTCTTATGATTTTTTTTGGTTATTAGTGGTTTTCAGGGTTTTTGAGGATTTTGAGGTTATTATTTTTTACGATTTTTTTTCTTACTGTATTTTCTAGTTTTATGTTCTTTTGGTGTTTTAGGATTTTTTTAATTTTCTATGGGTTTTAATGTTTTTATTATTTTTATGTTTTTAAACGGTTTTTGGGGGTTTTGAGGGTTTTTATAGTTTTTAGTGGTTTTATGGTTTTCGTGGGTTTTAAGGTTTTTTATAGTTTTTTGGGGATATTCAATGATTTTATGGTTTTTTACATTTTTAGGGATTTTTATTTTTTTTAGGATTTGTATGGTTTTTATAGTTTGTAGGGGTTTTAGGGATTTTGCACTGTTTTTCGGGTTTTCTAGATTTTTTTGGGAGTTTTAAGAGTTTTATGGTTTTTAGGGTATCTTGGTTTTAGGTTTCCTTTGTGTTTTAGGGGTTTTATGTTTATAGAGTTTTTAATGTTTTTAACATTTTTAGGGGTTTTAAAAGTTTTTAGATTTTTTAGTGGGTTTTAATATTTTTATGGGTTTTGTAGATTTTTAATGTTTTTAGGGGTTTTTATACTTTTCAGGTATTTCAAAAAATTTACATTTTTTATGTTTTAAGGGAATTTTATGGGGGTTTTTTTATTTGTATGGTTTTTATGGATTTTTAGTGATTTTAGGTATTTTGAGTTTTTTAGGGGTTTAAGGGTTTTTATGGTTTTTAGTGTCTTTTCGTGGTTTCAGGGTCTTTTGGGGTTTTATGTTTTTTTAGTTTTTATGTTTTTCATGGTTTTCATATTTTCAAATTTTTTTGAACATTTTTAGCAATTTTCATGTTTTTAGACTTTGCACTGGTTTTGTGTTTTTATAGGTTTTTTGGGGTTATTATGTTATCAAGGGGTTTTTATGGGTTTCTGTGGGTTTTTAGGTTTTTTTGTATTTTTTATTTTTATGAATTTATAGTGATTTTTTAGGATTTTATGGTTTTTATAGATTTTAGGGTTGGATGGATTTTAAGGGGTTTTTTGGTTTTTGGTTTTTTATGGGTTTTGGGTCTTTTTTGTTTTTCTAGGAATATTTAATGTTTTTTTGGTGTTTTAGGGGTTTTTACAGTTTTTAACATTATTTAAACATTTTTATGTTTTAAAAGGGTTTGTAGAGGTTTCAGTGGATTTTAGTGTTTTATGCGGTTTTAGGGTTTTTAAGGATTTAGGTGGTTTTATGGTTTCCAAGGGTTTTCTGGGTTTTTATGGGTTTTATGTATCTAATCATTAATAGGAATTTTTTAGTTTTTCTATTTCCTATAAGTTTTTTTGGTTTTGACGGTTTTTAGGGATTTATAGCTTTTTAGGGGGTTTAGGGTTTTTATGGTCTTTTTGGTTTTTTGGGTTTTTTGGGTTTTTTTGTTTTTTTCTGTGTTTTAATTATTTTTAGAGTTCATTAATATTTTTATGGGATTTAAGGATTTTTAGAGTTTTTAGGTGTTTTTATGGTTTTTTAGAGTTTTTAGGGTTTTTATGTTTTCAGGGGTTTTTATGGGATTGTGGGTGATTTCTTGTTTTTAGGGTTTTTTTACATTTTCTTTGGTTTTTAGGGAAATTTTATGTTTTTACGGTTTTAGGAGTTTTTTAGGTTTTTTTGGGATATTGATGATTTTTAAGGGCATTTAGGGTTTTTTATCGTTTCAAGGATTCTATGGGGATTTAGGGTCTTTTTGGGTTTTCTAGTGTCTTGTAGATATATTTATGGGTTTTAAGGGTTTTTAGAGTATTTTATCATTTTTAACATTTTTGGGATTTCATAGTGTTTTTTGGGTTTTCCATGGATTTATGGTTTTTAGGGGTGTTCAGGGATTTTAGTGTCTTTTTGGTCTTTCGGGGATTTTTTTTAATTTTTTTGGGGTTTTAGGGTTTTTTGAGTTATTTAATATTTTTTAATTATTTTTGGGGCATCAAGGGTTTTTATAGTTTTTAGAGGTTTTTAGGGGTTTTAGAGTTTTTATGGTTTTTATTATTTAATAAGGTTTTATTGATTTTCAGTGTTTTTTTACAGTTTTTTGGGTTTTTACATATTTGAGGGTTTTTAGCTCTTTTTAGGATTTTTATGTTTTTGGGGGGTTTTTAGTTTTTTTAGGGATTTTGAGGGGTTACAGGGTTTTTTATGTTTTTATGGTACTTAGGGGTTTTCCAAAATTTTAGGGTCTTTTTGGGTTTTAGGTTTTCTTTGACTTTTTTACGGTTTCATAGTTTTTTTTCATTTTTTTGAGGTTTTTATGGGTTTTAAGGGTTTTTACATTTTTTAGTGGTTTTCCAATTTTTATGGGTTTTTAAGGATTTTTGAGGATGTTAATGGTTTTTTATTTTTTTCGAGGGTTTTGGGGTTTTTGGGGAATTATATATTTTTAAATATTTTATTGTATTTTATATGATTTTTAGGGTTTTTATAGGTTTTTAGGGTTTTTAGTGAATTGGAGGGGTTTTAGGGGTTTTAAGGGGTTCTGTGGTACTTTTTTTAGTTTTTTAGGGTCTCTGTGGTTTTTTGAGTTTTTTTAGTTTTTACATGTTTTAAAGGGTTTGAGAGTTTTTTTTTACATTTTTAATGTTTTTGGGGTTTTATGGGTTATTAGAATTTTTAGTGGTTTTTAGGGCAGTTGTGGGTTTTAGGGTTTTATGGTTTTCATAAGGATTTTCATGGTTTTTAGGGTTTTTTACATTTTGAGATATATTTTTTTATTTTTTGGATTTTTATGAATTTTAGTTTTCTTTAGGTTTTTTAGGGATTTTGAGGGTTTTTAGGATTTCATTTTTTTTAGGTTTCTTAAGGTTTTTTTGAGATTTTAATGGGTTTTAGGTTTTTAGAGTTTTTTTAAGGTTTTTAGGGGTTTAAAGGGTTTTTTAGAGTTCATTGGTGTTTAGGATATTTATGGGTTATTAGTAATTTTAAAGGTTATTAGGTTACAAGATGATGGTGAGCGTTTCCGGATGGTGCTTTGATGGCGGCTCTGGTGAGTAGACATATTTGCGTGATTCCTATATTGAAATCCTTCATTTATGCAGTTTTGTCCTACTGGGAGGTGAGAGATATGATGGTAGAAACTATATTATGGTTGAAGATTGATGTGATCGACCAAATACACCCAAAAATACCAGGATAAATAGATCTCAGTCGAGATAAACTACGGTGTTTTCATGACCAACACCAGTGGCAGAAATAAGTGCTGGAAACGTGCTTCATGTTTTTCTTATAGTGGATGAAACAACTTTGACCGAAACATGTGTTTGTAGATCTGTGATGGTTGATTATACATCAGTGGTGACTGATGTCAGTTTTGTCATAATTTATCCAATCAGATTTGGGAGGATGCTTTCTGAAGAATCTATCAGAGTGAGATGTGGGCACAAATCCACGATGGTGGCTCGTGCGAGGCTGGTTGGAGCAGATGCAGCGGGGGTGTCCAGTGTAGTTAGCACGCATATGGTTAACGTCGTGCTGATAGGAACAGAATCATTGGATGATTTCTGTATGGTTGTGGTGAAGGATGGTGTGGTTGTAGTGGAAACTGAGGTGATACAATATTGTGTGGTTGCACTGGATGCTAAACAATCTATTTTAGTGGATGAAGTGGGAAATTTTCCTCCTAGTCTTTCTCCCGTGGCCATGAAATCTGGTAAATTGAAATCCCAATTTGGTACCACAAATTTTGAGCAGATCCCCAATGATAGAGATTTTTCACATGTTAAATACATTGATCAGGAGTGAATAGTCAAGAAAGGTGGCACTGCATGTGTGACTGCTAATAAGGAGATGATTCTCGACAGATTCAAACTTTGTGTATACTCTATATTTGTGAGGCATATTCCTCCGTCTGGAGGAAAGTCTTGGACAATTTTTGAATTAGTTAGGAAGAAAAATTCTATAAGGGGTTTTTATGGTTGTAGATGTATTCCCGTAGGTTGGGGATTCATCCACATCATATTTCCATCATAGGATCTAAATCACAGATCATTGGGGTATTAGATCAATCGCTTTAAGTCCATGTATGGTATTTTTTCAAGAGTGGGAAAACCACTTTAATTTATTTTCCATAAAAAATACTAGATCTCAATTATGGATCAAAATTAATGGTCTTAATTAGATATTGGGCATCCCAAGATCTTATTTGATATTTCCTCTACTATGGGAATTACTAAAAAATGGATAGGAATACTGAGACTTCAAAATTTGTTCACTATTCTAGGGTCTTAGTGTAAATTTATTTAAGATGTATCTTGATACATAATGTTGTTCACTCAACATTGGATGGTGATATCTCTTTATAAGTGGTATATAAAGAACTTCTTGATTTTTGTTCAGAGTTTCAAATTATTGGTCATTTCTATGATAAATTTCACAAGGATGTGGTTTATTCATTTTGTTCATTAAAGGGGCACTATGAGGAATATTTTAAGAATAAACTGAGGAATCATAATAAAAAACAATGTGGACCCGCTTGGGGACAGACAATCTATTCCTAAAAAGTCACCAATGGCAGAATAGGTGACTCATGAATCAGATTCAGGAATGGCCTTAATGCTGGTTCCTAAGCATAGAGAAGATCCCCAAGTAGATGGAGGTGGCCACATACTAGGAGTGCCTCCAAAGTATCCTTCCCTTGTAATTGAAGGGCAAAAATATCAGACGATGATGGGAATCTATCAAATATTCCCGAGGAAATCAACAAATTAACAGAATCGTGGGGCATCAATGGAAAGTGAGATGATGTTGATGATGACTCCCTAAAATCATATAGTTAGGATTTGGTCAAAGGAAAAAAAGTTTTTATGGATGATGATGGCTTTCAATCTATTCCATCCAGGAAAGTAAGATATAGGAAGCATTAATTCCTATCTGAATCCAACTACGATCACCAAGTCTCTTGGTTCCTTACCTTATTATGAATAGTATGGTGATTATGTTTATTCCTATGATTTTGAAATCTTATCTTCCCTAGTTTCTTATGGAATGACGGAATGAATTCTCGTATGACCCCATCCATATCCTTTAAGTTTTTTTCCATTTCCTTTTTAACAAAAGGCATATATCCTAATCTTTTTAGTAAATGTTATTAGGGGTTTTATAATTTATATAAATTTTATTGGTTTTATGTTTTTAGGTAATTTTTGGGTTTTATTTGGATTTTTATGTTTCATAGGGTTTTTAGGGTTTTTATGGATTTTAAGGGTTTTAAGAGTTTTCAAGGGGGGTTTGGTTTTTTAGGTTTCAGGTGTTTTAGGTTCATTTGGGAATTTTGGGTTTTCTATTTTTTTAGGATTCCATGGTTTTTAATAGTTTTTTAAAATTTTATCATTTTTAGGGGTGTTTTATAGTTCCTTGGAATGTGTGTTCTAGTTTAAGAATCACTGCTTCCAGGCGGTTTCCATTAGATTTATTCATGGTACCGAAAACATCCAATAGTTTCTTATCCAAAAGGATCCTTTATTCTAAAGACATGAATTCATTAAGTTAGAACTTATGATACTTAAGAACATGCATTTGTCAAGAGGATGGGAGGTCAGACTCATCACACCCTTTTGGGGGGAATTATTGTCTATTATGGGACTTCCTTTATTGATTTGAGATAATTTTATGAATCCTTAAAAACTCACCAAGTATAACATATGTTTCCCTAGGAGTTTTTAATCAATTATTAGAATGGGTTAAATTTAGAATCATCTGTATGTATTTGAGTTTCATCAATAATGGAGATATCTGTATGTATTCGAGGTTCTCCATCATTGGTATCCTTTCATATACTATTTATAGATTCTTTTAATCATCATTATGATGATACTGGCTTTTAAGCCACTCAGTTGGGCACTCAGGAATTTATTTTCGTATAGGGAGACAACGTTTTGTTTTGATGTTGGGATCATTCCAATAAATGGGATAGTTATACATACTTGTGAAAGGAATCAGAACGCTCATAGTTTGGTTCCGCTTAATGGGAAACATCATACCTTTTAAGGTCATGTGATAAGGACCTATACATATAGATTAATGTCATGTGGTAAGGACATATAAGAGAACGTTTCTTAGTCATGGTTTGGTATGTGACTTATGCCTAAGAAGCCCAAGGAACAAGGAAAGAATATGGTTTTCATGTAATATTAGACCCTATTGAGAATATGGCCTAAGGAGAACATGGTTGATTTGAATTATTGGGTATGAACCACAAGAAGTATTCCTACGTATCACATTTTGATGGGAATCAAAGCCCACATAGTTTGATGAGTCTTACAGGAGAGTGTAGTCCTTTGAGAGAAATTATTTTGGGATTACTTTCTAAAAAGGACACCTTGATTATTTGGGGGGTTTAATTTGGGTCTTATTCCAAAGGAGTTTTCCCTGATTAAGGGAATTAGGGTTGGTTTCCTAAAGGGGATATCCAGTGATCTTGATCTCTGAGAAGGAATCCTACGTATCCCAATTATGATGGGAATTATAGTTCTCATAGTTCATTCACCATGGGTGTTTCTGAAAATGTCATAGTCATCATGAATCACTAATCCCAAGTGATTCATTCTCTATGTGAGAAATAATAGGATGTGAAAGATTCAACAAAGGCACCCACACATTTCCTACTTCACTGGTGGAAGAGGATGTGCCTACGGTGGCGACGATGGATGGGGGTGAGGTGACCGAGGATGAGGGTAAGGCAGCGAGCCTTCCCTCTGTTTAATTTACATTGGACAAGGGTCCAATGTAAGGAAGGAGTGAAGGTGAAGGAAGTAGAGAGGAGAAATATTTCAACCTCCTACTTGAAAGGTTAGGGGATTACACCAGGATGGATGCCCTAAAATTAGTCCTAGTAGGGGAGGGAGACTTCTCCTTTTCTTGAATGAAAAATCTAGTGTGAACCATACCTTCCATACTAGAGACCTGAGGTTCTAGGTTTTAGATACAAAATGTGGAGGACAGAACCCAAACCCTAATACTCCAAACTGGGAACTTCTCAAAACTGTTCCTAGTTTAAAGGTCCATGTGACTGTGTATATACAAACCCACAGAAACTCCAGGAATCCTAACCCCATTGCAAAAAATGTTGGAAACCGATGACTACAGATATAAAAACCCAAATAGGAGGCACCCTAATGTTTCTTTCCCAAATTTTTGATAAGTCAGGATGTTTTCGTGGAATTTTCTACACAACACCTTTCATACAAGGGAGATAATGAAGATTAATCATTACCATGAATGGATTTTAATAATTCTAAATGGATTGTAGATTTAATAGAGTAGGTTAATCAAATAGGGGCACCAAAGTAAATATTGTCATGAAAATATGGGCACCCAAGTAGGTTTGGATGACCAGATGTTCACTTAAGTGATGAACAACCTGGATGTTAATACATGGGCGAGACCTGACTCAATCCTTCAAGAGTATTCACAGGTATTCCCAGATGTGGGGCGTTCATGTTCATGTGATAGTAATAGGTAGCGCACAAGTGTTTTTGATTCAGGGAGGTTAAACACTAAAGGGACACAAGTCCTATGAACCTCCTTCAAATCCTCCTCTCTAGGTGTTAAAAAACTACATTGATGATTTTGAAAAGCTTGGGTAAAGCACTAGGGAGACAAGAGTAGCAATTAGAATCTAGGGAAATTCCTTCGTACAAATGAAGGTCCCAAGGGTCTACTTATAGGAAAATAGGATACCTTGGGTGAAAGGATATTAAGCGCTCAACTATAGTTGCACATCATATTGTTGGCATCCAAATGTCTGCGCACCGAATGGGTTGCATGAAAATTGGCTTGAGCACTGCCAGTGATTTGGTCAGACTAGGGTTCCACTCTGAGGGAATAGAAAAAATAATTGCTTCATTCAGTTCCAACGTGGTGGAATGCTGGTATTTTCATGCAAGTACATTGGGTGCCTATTTAAAGTCGTAGACAAATTTATTGCTTTATACCATGGGGCCTGCACCCTGACACCCCTAAATGGGATTACTGTCAGGATGTGGTCCTGACCCTTCGGCCCAGTGCCTTCTCTACCATCACTGACCCCCATTAAAAATGAATAGGCTCACCATGAACGTTTTGAGATCGGTTGAGGACATTTTGAAGAAAACTGCATTGAATACATTTCTTGGTGTCTATAATGAGTTTTTAGGTTTATTATAGTGGTTGGTATCCTTTATGGTTTTATGGGATTTTATGGATTTTAATGTTTTTATGAGGGTTTTAGGTTTGTTAGGGGTTATTTACTTATCTAGGTAATTTTTTTTAAAAATAAGAATATTTATGGTTTGAATATTTTATAAAGCTTTTATTTATTTTGAGGGTTTTTAGGGTCTTCTTGGTTTCTAGGGTTTTTATGGGTTCTCAAGGTTTTTAGGGTCTTTTAGGTTTTTTAGGGTTTTATTTTGATTTTTCTGGGTTTAAAAGGGTTTTTAGTGGTTTTGATGTTTTTTAATGTTTTAGTGTTTTAAATGAATTTTAGAGTTTTTAGTGGTTTTTAGGGTTTTTATAATTTTTTATGGTTTTTATGGTTTTTATGGGTTTTTATGTTTTTGAGGGAGTTTAAGGGTCTTTATGGTATTTTATGATTTCATCAATATTTTTTTGGAATTTTTAGTATTTTTTTGATTTTAGGGTTTTTATGGTTCTTAGGGGTTTTTAGGGTTTTTAGGGTTTTTATTATTTTTAGGGGGTTTAGGAGTTTTATGGTTTTGAGGGACCTTTTAGGGTTTTGGTGTTTTGGGGTTTTAAGGTTTTTAAGGTTTTTATCTTTTTTTTCAAATTTGTTAGGTGTTTAGTGGATTTTAGAGTTTTTAGTGTTGTTAAAGCTATTTATGCTTTTTGGGGGATTTAATGGTTTTGGGGGGATTTTATGGTTTTCAAAGGTTTTTCAGGTTTTTTAGGGGTTTATAGTTTTTTTGTATCATGGATTTTTAGGGATTTTATTTATTTTTATAGTTTTAGGGTTTTAAAGAGTTTTCAAGGATTATGAGTGTTTTCAGTGTTTTTAGGATTTCTAGGGGTTTTCTGGGTTTTTAGGATCTTTTTGGGAATTGGTATTTTTTTATGTTTTGTAGGGTTTCTAAGGTTTTTAGAGTTTTAAATGTTTTTAAAACATTTTAGATCCATTAAGGGGTTTTATAATATTTAGTGGGGTTTTATGGGTTAATAATGTTTTAGGTGTTTTTTTGGTTTTTTTGGGTTTTTTCAGCATTATTAGGGTTTATTAATTTTTTATGGATTTTTCTATATTTTTTAGGGTTTTGTTTTATTTTAATGGTTATTTAAGGTTTTTAGAGATTTTTATGTTTTTAGGGGTGTTTAGGGATTTTTACAATTTATAGTGTTTTTCAGGGTTTTATGTTCTTTTTGGGTTTTTTCAGTTTTATATGGTTTAATGGTTTCTAGATATTTCTAATATTTTATAATTGTTTTAGGGGTTCTGAGGTTTTTTAGAGTTTTTAGTGGTATTTTGGGTTTTTATGGGTTTGAGAATTTTTTAAATCTCTTATGGGATTTTATGATTTTCAATGGGTTTTCAAGGTTTTTTATGTTTTCAGAGTTTTTTAAGAAATTTTTAAGATATTTATGGTTTTTAGGGTTTTAGGGATTTTTAGGGTTTTTAATGGTTTTTGGGGTTTTATGGTTTTTAATGTTTAATGGTCCTTTTAAAATTTTAGGGTCTTTTAGAGATTTAGGGTTTTAATGTTTTTAGAGTTCTTAATGTTTTTTTAACATTTTAAGGGATTTTAATTGTTTTTATATTTTTTAGTGTTTTTAGGATTTTTAGGGGTTTTAGGGTTTTTATGATTTTTAGGGGGTTTATGGATTTTAGGTTGTTTAGGGTTTAAGGGTTTTCATAATTTTATGGAATTTTTAGGGATTTAAGGATATTTATAGTTTTAAGGGTTCGATAATTTTTTAAATCTATTATGGGATTAAGGGATTGATATTTTTTTAAATCTATTATGGGTTTTAGGGTCCTTTTATGTTTTTCTAGGGTATTTTAGAGATTTAGGGTTTTAATGTTTTAAGAGTTATTAATGTTTTTTTACATTTTTTGGGATTTTAATGGTTTTTAGATTTTTTAGTGTCTTTATGGTTTTTAGGGGTTTTATGGTTTTTATGGTTTTTAGGGGGTTTTATGGTTTTCAGGGTTTTTTCAAGGTTTTAAGGGTTTTCATAATTTTAGAGAATTTTTAAGGAATTAAGGATATTTATATTTTTATGGTTTTATGGTGTTTTATGGTTTTTAAGGTTTTCAGGTGGTTTATGGTTTTCAAGGGTTTTCATGGTCTTTAGGGTTTTTAGGTTATTAGGTATTTTTTGGGACTTTTTACAATTTTTACGGTTTTTAGGGGTTTTAAGGGTTTTTATGGATTTAGAGGGTTTTATGGGTTTTAGGGTTTTTACATTTTGCTGGTTTTTAAGGATTTTTGGGTATTTAAGATCCTTTTATTTTAATTTTTATGTTTTTTATGGGTTTTAGAGTTTTTTAATGATTTTGAACATTTATATGGGTTTTAGAGTTCATATTAGTTTTTAGATTTTATGGAATTTAGGGTTTTGAAGGTTGGGGGGTTATGGTTTTCTAGTTTTTTGGGTTTTTTATGATTTCATGTATTTTTATGTTATTTTTAGGATTATTATGGTTTTTATACTGTTTATGGGATTAATTTATTTTGAGGGGTTTAGGGCTTTTAGGGTTTTTAGGTTTTTATAGGTTTGAGTGTCTTTTGGGATTTTAGGGTTTTATAATTTTTGGGGTTTTAAGGTATTTTATAGTTTTTAATGTTTTTTTCATTTTTATTGTTTTTAAGAGTTTTTAGTGGTTATTTAGGGTTTCATGGGTTATTTGGGGTTTTAATGGTTTTTATCATTTTTATAGTTTTCTGGGGTTTTTAGGGATTTTTATGTTTTCAGGGATATTTATAGATTTTTGTATATTTTTATAGTTTTTGGGTTCTTTATAGTTTTAGGTATTAGAGTGGTTTTAGTTGTTTTAATGGGTTTTAGTGTTTTTAGGGGCTTTCATGGTTTTATGGTCTTTTGGGTTTTCAATTTTTTTTGGAGTTTTTAGGGTTTTTAGATTTTTAGAGTTTTTAATATTTTAGGGGTTTAAAGGGTATTTAGAATTTTTGTTAATAGGGGTTTTATGGGTTTTAATGATTTTTAAGGTCATTAAGGGTTTTATTTTTAGGGTTTTTTAGGGTTTCTTACATTTTTATGGATTTTAATGAATTTTAGGATTTTTATGGTTCTTATGGTTTTTAGGGTTTTGATGTTTTTTAATAGTTTCAGGTTTTTTCAAGGTTTTTAGGGTCATTTTTGATTTTAGGGGTTTTTAAGTGTTTGTTGGGTTTTAAAGGTTTTTCTGTGTTTTACTTTTTGGTGTTTTTAAGATTTTTCTGAATTTTTTAGTGGTTTTTAGTGTTTTATGGTTGTTAGGTTTTTAGGTTTTTTTAGGTTTTTAGGGGTTTTAACGTTTTTGAAGTATTTTAGGGGTTTTAGGTATTTTTATGTTTCTAGGTATTTTTAGGGATTTTTTAGGTTTTACATGGGTTTTATAGATTTTTATGGTTTCTATGGTCTTTGTGGTTTTCTATGATCTTTTAAAGATTTTTTATGGTTTTACGGTTTTTTAGAGTTTTTAATAAATTTTAATTTATTTAGGGGTTTAAAGTATTTTTAGATTATTATTTTGGGTTTTTAGGGGTTTTATGGGGTTTTAGGGTTTCAAATGGTTTTAGGGGGTTTTATGGTTTACAAAGGTTATTAAGGTTATTTATTTTTTTCCAGGATTTTTTTGATTTTTTAGGTTTTTTAGGTTTTTTTGGATTTTTTATGGTTTTTTGGATTTTGAGGGGTATTCGGTTTTATGAGTGGTTTATCGGGTTTTAGGGTTTTTCATGGTTTTAGGGATTTTTTGGTTTTTAGGATTTTTTGAATTTTTTACGATTTTAAAGGTTTTATAGGGTTTTTATCATTTTTTAACATTTTATAGGTTTTTAGCATTTTAGTGGGTTTTAATGATTTTTTGGTTTTTTGGGGGTTTTAATGTTTTTAAGGGTGTTTTTGTATGTTTTATGGGGGTTTTTGGATTTTTTTTAGATTCCATTAGTGTTAATAATTTATAGGGGTTTAGGGATTTTAAGGGTTTTAGGGTTATTCATGTTCTAATACTTTTTATGGGTTTTCATGAGTTTTATGGTCTTTTATGGTTTTTGGGGGTTTTGAGTGTTTTATAGGTTTAAAGATTTTTTAGTTTTTAAAAATTTTAGGGGCTTAAAGGATTTTTATAGTTTTTAGTGGTTTTTTAGGATTTTAATGGTTTTGGGGATTTTTTTTTGTTTTTAGGGATTTTATATTTTTTAGTGGTTTTCATGGTTTTTACAGTTTTTCACTTTTAATGGATTTTAACGAATTTTGATGATTTTTATGGTTTTAGGGGTTTTAGTGTTTTTATGGATTTTGAGAATTTTTTGTTTTGTTATGGGTTTTCATGGTTTTCCTGGTCTTCTGGGTTTCTAGGATTTACTATTTTTTCATGATTTTTAGGTTTTTATAGAGTTTTTTTATCATTTTTTATCATTTTTAGAGATTTATAGGGTTTTTATAATTTTTAGTTGTTTAAATGTTTTTATTGGGATTAAATATTTTAAATATTTTATGGGTTTTATGGTTTTTTTATGTTTTGTAATTTTTTTTGGTTAATTATGTTTTATTAGATTTTTAAGGGTTTTCAATGATTTTTATGATTTTAGGAGTTTTTGGGATTTTGATGGTTTTCAATGTTTTTAAGGGTTTCAATGGTTTTTAGGGTCTTCTTGTGTTTTTAATGATTTTTTAGATTTTAGTGATTTTGAGGTTCTTTATAGATTTTTAAGTTATTAGGGGTATAATGTATTTTTAGAGTTTTTAGTGGTTTTTAGGGTTTTTATGTCTTTTCTTGGTTCTCAAAGGTTTTAAGGAGTTTTATGGATATCGTGGGATTTTAGGGGGTTTAGGGATTTTTTAATGATTTCATGGAATTTGAAGTCATTTTAGGATTTTAATTTTTTTATGGTTCTTAGATATTTTATGTATTTTCAGATTTTTATTGGTTTTAAGGGTTTTCATTGTTTGAAGGGGTTTTTTGGGTTTTAGGGTCTTTTGGGTTTTTAGGGGTTTTTGGAGTTTTATTGTGTTATTAATATTTTTTGATTTTTTTAACATTTTAAATATTTTTATTTTTTATGGGTTTTAGAGTTTTTAGAGGGTTTTATGGGGTTTTATGGGGTCTTGGAAATTTTTATGTTTTTAGGGGTGTTATGGCTTCTAGGGATTTCTCTAAATTTTTAGGGTTTTTACGTTTTGAAGGGAATTGAGGGATTTTATCTTGTATTTCTATGGTTTTAATGGTTTTTTTATTTTAAGGGTTTTTAAAGTTTGTTATTATTTTTAGCATTTTTATGGTTTTTAAGGGTTTTAGGTAATTCTTAGGGTTTTTTGTTTATTAAAATATTTTTAAGGGGTTTTAGCGTTTTATTACATTTTTAATATTTTATGGGTTTTTAATCATTTGGGGTTTTAGGAATTTTTTAGGAATTTTATGGATGTTGTTTTTTAGGTATTTTATAGATTTTGATGAAATTATGGGGCTTCATAAGGTTTTAGGGGTTTTTTGGGTTTTAGGGTCTTTTGGGTTTTCAGGGTTTTGTGAGTTATTTAGGTCTCAATGTTTTAGAATTTTTAGCATTTTTAACATTTTATGGGTTTTAAGGGTTTCTAATGTTTTTAGTGGATTTTTCTGTTTTTAGGGTTTTTAAGGCATTTAAGGCTTTTGTGGGTTTTTTCTTTTAAGGGTGTTGTCAAGGTTCTTTTTGTTTATTTTATGATTTCAATTATTTTTTTAATATTTTTGCTATTTTTAGGGTTTTTTAGAGTTTTTATAGAATTTGAGGGTTTTTAGGGATTTTTAATATATTTAGGGTTTTTTTGGGATTTAGGGTATTGTTTGGTTTTTAGGTATTTTTTTAGTTTTTTAGGGTATAAAGAATTTTTTAGTTTTTTTATCAATTTTTAACATTTTATATATTTATGGGTTTTTGAGGAATTATGGTTTCATGGTTTTTGTGTGTTTTTGGGTTTTTATGGTTTTTTGGGATTTTACGGGGTTTAGTGGTTTTTATTGTTTTTAGGGGTTTTTATGTTTTCAGTGATTTTTAGGCCCTTTTTAGGATTTTCCTGGTTTTTAGGAAATTTTAAAGGTTCTAATGATTTTGAGGGGTTTCAGGGTTTTTAAGGGGTTTAGGGGTTTTTCATGGTTTTTAGGGTTTTTTGAGTTATTTAGGTGGTTTAAAGTTTTTTAAAGTTTTTTTACATTCTTATAACATTTTTCGTTACTTTATGTGTCTTTTTGGTTTTATGAGGTTTTTAGGGTTTTTATGTATTTTATGTATTTATGGTTTTTATACATTTTTTAGGTATTTAGTGTTTTTAATTTTTTTTTGGATTTTTAGGGATTTTAGGGTTTTTTATTTGTTTTAATTTTTTTAAGTTTTTAAAAAATTATGAGCATTTTTAGTGTTTTTAAATGTTTTTAGTGTTTTTAGGGGTATTGAGGGTTTTAGGTTTATTTAGTTTTATATGTGGTTTTTGAGTTTTACAAGGGTTTTATGGTTTTTTAAAAAATTTAATGTTTTTAACATTTTTTGAGGTTTTAGGGTTTTCATTGTTTTTAGTGGTTTTTAGGTTTTTGTTAGTTTTATGGTCTTAGGGGTTTTTATGGGTTTCAGGGGTTTCACATTTTTTTGGTTTTTTTTTCAATTTTTTGTCGGGATTTATTTTCGAAATTTTATGGTTTTAGGGGTTTTAGGGGTTTCAGGGTTTTTAGGGATTTTGAGGTATTTTAAAGGTTTTTATGGTTTTAGGCATTTTCATGGGTTTTTTGGTCTATAGGGTTTTTAGTGTGTTTTTGATTATTTTTTGTGTTTTAAGGATTTTTTATAGTTTTTTTAAAAAAAATTGGAGTTTTAATGGTTTTTAGTGCTTTTAGTGGTTTTTTGTTGTTTTTGTGTTTTGAGGATTTTTAAAGTATTTAGGGGTTTTTAGGGTTTTATTGTGGTTTTTACATTTTCAGGGTTTTTAGGAATTTATTAGGATTTTTATTGTTTTTAGGGATTTTAGGATTTTAAGGTATTTTTAGTAGTTTTGGGTTTTTGGGGTTTTCATGGTTTTTATGGTCATTAAGCATTTTTTTTGTTTTTTAGGATTCTTATGGGTTTTATGGGTTTTAATTATTTTAGGGGTTTTTATGGTTTTCACGTGTTTTTCATGGTTTTTAGTGGTTTTCTATTTTTAGTGTTTTTAGGTTTTTTAGGTTTTTTATGGTTTTGTGGTTTTAGGGTGTCTAGGTATTTGGAATTTTTGGGGTTTTTAGGTTTTTTTAGATTTTATATGCGTTTTCATGATTTTCAGTGACATTTTGGGTTTTAAGATCTTTTTTATTTTTTTAGCTTTTTTGATTTGTTTAATAGTTTGTTTAATTTTTTTATCATTTTGTTGGTTTTATGGGGTTTTAGAGTTTTTTTTGTTTTTGGGGTTTCTATTGGTTTTTAGGTTTTTTTTATGGTTTTTCGATACTTTTATGATTTTCATGGGTTTTTAAAGGTTTTATGTGGTTTTATGTTTTTAGGGATTTTTAGGTATTTTTATAATATTTATGGTTTTTATGGGTTTTTAGGTTTTCTGTGATTTTGAAGGGGTTTTAAGTTTTTCTAAGGTTTTAGTGTATTGAGGGTTTTTAGAGTTTTTAGGGACTTTTTTGGGTTTTTTATAGTTTTTTAGATTTATTAAATTTTTGTAGAGTTTTTAATGTTTTGTAATGTTTTTAAGGGTTTTAAGAGTATTTATGAGTTGTACTGGGTTTAGGGTTTTATGGAATTTTAGGGTTGTATGGATTTTAGAGGTTTTATGATTTTCTGGGGGGGGTGGTAGGGTGTTTTTCTTCTTCAGGAATATTTAGGGATATTAAGTATTTTTGTGGTTTAGTGTTTATTAGAATTACTATCGATTTTGAGTATTTTTTAGGGGTTTTAGGAATTTTCATGGTTTAGTGTTTATTAGAATTATTATCAATTTTGAGTATTTTTTAGGGTTTTTAGGGATTTTCATGGTTTTTTGGGTGTTTTGGTTTTTTGGGTGTTTTGGTTTTTTGGTTTTTTATGTTTTAGCGGTTTTATGGATTTTTAGAGTCTTTAATGTTTTTAAATGTTTTTGATATTTTCAAGGGTTTTTTGAGTTTTATTGGATTTTATAGATTTTACAGGTCTTTTGGTATATTAAAGGATTGTATAGGTTTTATGGTTTTCAAGGGGGTTTTAAGGTATTAGGGATTTTTCCTTTTCAGGGATTTTTTTTGTTTTTTCAGGATTATTATTTTTTGTAGAATTTTTAGGGATTTTGGGAGGGGGGTTAGGATTTCAAATGGGGTTTTAGTTTTTTTGGGCTTTTAGCGATTTTTATATTTTTTTTGATTTTTTTTAGGGTTTTTATGTTTTTTATAGTTTTTTATCATTTTTTAGGGATTTTAGGGTTTTAATGTTTTATGTGATTTCAGGGGTTTTGATGGGTTTTTTTCGTGTTTTTAGGGTTTTTAAATGTTATATGGGTTTTAGAGGGTTTGAGGTTTTTAAATTTTCTGAGATTATTATGGCATTTTGTGCGTTTTTATGGGTTTTTTTTGGTTTTTATGGGTTTTATAGAATTTTATTGTTTTTAAGGTTTTTGTAGTTTTATGGTATTTATGGATTTTCAGGGGTTTTACAAAATTTTCATATTTTTATGTGTTTTTGAGTTTTGATGTATTTATGGTTTTTAAATGATTTTAACCTTTTTTGGGGATTTATGGGGTCATTGAGTTTTTAGCGGGTTTTTAATGTCTTTAGGGTTTTTATGGTTTTTAGAATGTTTTCAGGGTTTTTAGGGGTTTTTAAATTCTTAGATATTTTTAGGGATTTTTTAGGATTTTTTAGTTTTTAAGATTTTTTAGGGTATTTATGGATTTGGGAAAATTTTTGGGGTCTTCCCTATTTTATATGAGTTTATGATTTTTTGGGTTTTTATTGTATTTCAGGTATTTAGGGTTTTTTAATATTTTTAGGTTTTTAATGTATTTTTGAGAATTTTATTGTTTGTAATGTTTTTATGGGTTTTAAGGGTTTTTATATTTGTAGGGGTTTTAGGGTTTTTATCATTTTTTAGGGTTTTAGGGGTTTTTAAGGTTTTCAAGGGGTTTTCAGATTTTTAGGGTTTTTTTATGTTTTTTGGAATCTTTCGGCCTATTTTAGGTTTTTGGATTTTTAGGGTTTTGAGGGGTTTTATGGATTATTTAGGGTTTTTATGTATTTGATGGTTTTATCATTTTTTCCGTTTTTACCATTTTTAGGGTATTTTGGGGGTTTTAGTGTCTTTTGAATTTTTAGGGTTTTTTTTTTATTTTTTAAGGTCTTTAATTTTTTAATATTTTTTGACATTTTTAGCATTTATAAGGGGTTAGATTGTTTTTAGAGTTTTTTGTTGTTTTTAGGGGTTTTATGGGTTTTTAGTTTTATAATTTTTTTGGATTTTTAGGATATTCAAGGGTTTTTCAAGGGTTTTTGGTGTTTTTATGTTTTAGGAAATTTTATGGTTATTTTAGAACTTTTATCGTTTTTATGGTATTTTTGGGATTTTAGGGGTTAGAGGGGTTATTGGTTTTCACCATTTTTGGGGTTTCTTCGGGGTTTTCTAGGTTTTAGTGTCTTTTTGGGGCTTTGGGGGGTTTTGTGTTTCTTAGAGTTCTTGAGCATTTTATAATTTATAAACATTTTTATGTGTTCAAAACATTTTTTGTTTTTTGTGGTTTTAAAGGTTTTTACAGGTCTTTATGCTTTTTAGCTGGTCTTTATGGTTTTTAGGGTTTTTTATGTTTTCAGGGATTTTTAGTTATTTAAATTATTTTTATTGTTTATTGAAATTTTTGGGGTTTTTGGGGGTATGAGGGTTATTAGGGTTTTTAGACTTTTAGGAATTTTTAGGGTTATTAGATATATTTAGTGTTTTTTTGGTTTTTTGGAATTTTTTACAGTTTTTATAGTTATTTAGAGTTTTTATCGTTTTGAGGGGTTTAAAGGGTTTATAGTGTTTATGGTGGATTTTTTTTTTGCGTTTTATGGGATTTTAGTGTTTCTTAATGTTTTTAGGAGTTTTATGGTTTTCTGTGTGTTTTTACGGACTTTAGTGTTTTTATGTATTTTAAAATATTTTCTGGGTCATTTTAATATTTTTGTTGTTTTTATTGGGTTTTATGGATATTGAAGGATTTTAGGGTTTTTCCCAGTTTTTAATATTTTTAGGGTATTATATTTTTTATTTTTAGGGTTTTTTTATTTTTTGCAGGGTTTTAATGTTTTTTGATTTTTGTAATGTTTTTGGGCATTTAAAACGCTTTTAGAGTTTTAAGTGGTTTTTAGTGTTTTATGGTTTTTATGGTTTTTTATTTATTTTTTGGGCTTCTAAAGGTTTTTTAGTGTTTTTAGTGGTTTTAATGTTTTTAGGGTTTTTATTGTTTTTTAGACCTTTATGGGTTTTATTGTTTTTAGTGGTTATTCAGGGTTTAGAGGTGTTTTATATTTTTTTCATGTATATTTACCTCTTTTTAGGATTTTTAGGTTTTTTAGGGGTCTTAAGGATTTTAGGGATTTTGCAAGTTTTTAGGGTTCTTCAAGTTGTATTAGGTTTTTAGGGGATTTTAGGGATATTAGGATTTTTTAGCGTCTTTTGTTTTTTTTTCTTTTGATTTTTTAGGGATTTTAAGGCTTTTTATAGTTTTTTGGAAATTTAGAGGGTTTAATGGATTTTAGAGTTTTAGATGTTTTAGGGTTTTATGAGTTTTAGGGTTTTTTTTCAGGATTTTTAATGGTTTTTATGTTTTTAGGGATGTTAAGGGATTTTTTATTATTCTAATGGTTTTTAGAGTTTTTTCATGTTTTTTTTGGGGTTTTCAAAGTTTTTAGGGTCTTTTAGTATTTTTAGGGGTTTTTTGAGTTTTTAGAGGTTTAATGTGTTTTTACCTTTTTTAAATGTATTTAGGGGTTTTAAGGGTTTTTAGAGTTTTTACTGGTTTTAGGGTTTTAAGGGTCTTTTGGTTTTTTATGGTTTTAAGGGTTTTTTGGTTTTCAGGGGTAATCACGGTTTATAGGGTTTTTATGTTCTTATGGAGTATTAGGTTTTTAGGCTATTTATGGTGTTTAGGGTTTTTTTGATTTTGAGAGTTTTTAGAGTTCTCATAATTTTTTGTTTTTAGGGATTTATATGGTTTTCATGGATATTAAGGGATTTTATGGTTTTATAGTTTTTTAAATAAAAATTGGTGTATAAAATATTTTTAGAGTTATTGGTGGTTTTAGGGTTTTTTTGAGGTTTTATGGTTTTTTGGAGTTTTATTATTTTCATTGGGTTTTTGGGGATTTTATTATTTTTTACATATTCAATTATATTTATTTATTTTTTTAGGTTTTTTATGTTTTTAGGAATTTTTAGGGTTTTTATAGATTTTGGGGGGTTTTGGGATTTTTGGGAATTTTTAGGTTTTTTAGAGTTTTAGGGTTTTTATGGCGTCATTGATTTTTTAGGGTTTTTTGAGTTTTATAGGGTTTTATGGTTTTTAATGTTTTTCATATTTTTAGTAGTTTTATGGTTTTCTAGAATTTTTAATGGTTTTAGTGTTTTTATATATTTTAATTGTGTTACGGTTTTTAAGGGTTTTAAGGGGTTTTGAGGTTTTCTAGGGAATTCACGGTTTTTATCATTTTTATTTCATTAGGTATTTTTAGGGAATTTTTATTAATTTTATATTTTTAGGGTTTTTAGGGTTTTTATGCGTTTTGAAGGGTTTTTTTGTTTTTTAGTACTATTCAGGGTTATTCGACTCTTTTTAGGTTTTTAGGGTTTTTATGATTTTTGTAGAGTTTGCAAGGTATTATAGAGTTTATATGTTTATGTGTTTTAATGGTTTTTAGTTTTTATAGAGTATTTAGTGTGGTTTATGGGTTTTAGGGTGTTTTAAAGGTTTTTATGGTTTTTAGGGGTTTCTTTGAAATTTTAGCAATTATTCATATTTTTATAGTTTTTTTGAGTTTTTAGGGGTTTTAGAGATTTTATGGGGTTTAAAGGTTCTTTATGTTTTGTATTGTTTTGGGTGGTTTTTAGGGGTTTTAGCATCATTTAGGGTTTAAGAGTTTTTTATTCTCTTATGGTTTTCAGGTTGTTTAAATTTTTAAAAAAAATCTTTGGGGTTTTAAGGGTTCTTACAGTTTGTAATGAGTTTTTAGGTTTTCTTGTGCGGGTTTAAGGGTTCTTATGTTTTTAGGACATTTTATGAAATTTTATGATTTTTATGGATTTTAGTGTTTTTTGGGGTTTTTTGGATTTTGAGGGTTTTAGGGTTTTTCAGGGGTTTTTAGGGTCATTTCAGTTTTTTCCTGTTTTTTTAGGGTTTTGGTTCTTTTAAGGGTTTTATAGATTTTAATGTTTTTAGGGGTTTATGGTTTTTAATGTTTTCATGGTTTTTAGGGGTTTTTGGGTTTTTGGGGATTTCTATGGTTTTCATGTGTTTTTTAGCATTTTAGGGATTTCTCCATTTTCATTGATTTTTAGGGTTTTAAGATTTTATGCTTTTTAAGGTTTTATAGGTTTTCTGGATTGTGATTTTTTTAGGGTTTTCAGTGGTTTTTAGTAATTTTAGGGTTATTCATGATTTCTAGGTTTTTTATTATTTTTTTGGATTTTTGAGTTTTTAGGGGGTTTTAGGTCTTTAGTGTGTTTTAATGCTTTTAGGGATCTTAATTATTTTTATAATTTTTAGTAGATATAGGGATTTTATGGGTTTCTAGGAACTCTGGCAATTTATAGCTGTTTTTATAGTTTTCAAGGGTTTTTTATTTTATTTTAGAATTTTTTTATATTTTTAAGAATATTTTATTGATTTTATGGTTTATTTGTTTTCAAGGACATTTAGGATTAGGTTTTTCACGAATTTTTCTGGTTTAGGTGTTTTATATGATTTTTGGTTTTTTGGGAATTTTTTTATTTTTTAGTTGTTTTAAGTGACCTTATAGTTTTTTAATGTTTTACGGTATTAAGGGTTTTTGGGGTTTTTATTAATTTTTAGGGGTTTTATGGTTTTTATGGTTTTCATTGATTTTATTTTTTCTGATATTTTTATGGATTTTTTATGATTTTTACGGTTTTAGGGTATTTTCAGTTTTTAGGGATTTTGGGTCTTTTTTGAGTGTTTTTAGGGTTCTTTTAACCTTTAGTGTATTTTAAAAAAAATTATGTTTTCAATATTTTAGAGTTATTAATATCATTAGGGTTTTATGAATTTTTAAAAAATTTAGTGGTTTTTAGGATTTTATGTGTTTTTATGGTTTTTTATGGTTTTAAGGTCTTTTATAGTTTTCAAGTGCTTTTAGGGTATTTAAGTTTTTTTATGTTTTTAGGGATTTTAGGGGTTTTTTTGTTTTTCATTTTTTGTTTGGGTCTTAGGGATTTTGAGGGGGGTTTAGGTGTTTTAGGGTCTTTTAGTTTTTTTGTATTTTTTTGAGTTTTTTGGGGATTTAAAATTTTTTTATAAATTTTTAATCATTTTTAGCGTTTTATAGGAATTTTAGTGTTTTTAGAGGGTTTTTAATGTTTTTTTTGGGTTTTAATGTTTTTCAAAAAAAATTAGGGGTTTTTATGGTTTTATGCGTTTTTAGGGTTTTAGGGTTTTTTATGTTTTCATATATTTTTTGGGATTTTAAGTATTTTTATGTAATTTAGGGGTTTTATGGATTTTGATTGTTTTTAGTGGTTTTCTTATTTTTTGGTATTTAGGATTTTCATGGATTCTAGGTTCGTTTAGTGTTTCTTGGGGTTTTTTTTTATTTTTTCGCTTTTTTAAGGTTTTTTAGAGTTTTTAACATTTTAGGGTTTTTAAGGGGTTTAAAGTTTTTAGTGGGTTTCATTGTTTTATGGGTTTTTAGGGTTTTATGGGTTTTATGGTTTACAGCGGGTTTTCAATATTTTAAGTATTATACATTTTTAGGGGGTTGAGGAATTTTTTTGTATTTTTATGGTATTTTTTTTAGTTTTTTATGGATTTTGAAGAGTTTTATATTTTTTAGTCTTTTTTATATTTTTTGAGTTTTACGGTTTTTATGGTTTTTTTGGAGTTTTATAGTTTATTTTTTGTTTTTAAGGTTTTTAACGTTTTACTAGTTTTTTAAAATTTTAATGTGTTTAAGGATTTTTATAGTTTTATTGGATGTTTTGGGGTTTTATACGTTTTAGGGATTTTAAATGGTTTTGGGGGGGTTTTAAATTTTAAGGGGGTTTTTAAGGTTTTTTATTTTTTAAGGGGTTTTTAGTTTTTTTTTTTGAGTTTTATGGTTGTTAATATTTATAGGATTTTTAGGGATTTTGTTAGTTTTCAAGCTTGTTGAGTGGTTTTAGGATTTTTCAGGGTTTTTAGGGGTTTTTTCAGTTTTAGGGTTTTTTTTGAGGTTTTAAGTTTATTGATTTTTTTGATTTTCTTTAAAAAATTATGGGTTTTAAAGGTTTTTTAGATTTTTTAATGATTCTTAGGGATTTTATGGGGTTTTAGGGTTTTTAATGTTTTAATGGGTTTTATTGTTCTAAATGTTTCTAGGGATTCTTTCATTTTAAGGATTTTTTTATGGATTTTTTAGGAATTTTATGGTTTTTATGGTTTATTTGGGTTTTTATGGATTTTTTGGTTTTTTGGGTTTTTCATTGTTTTTAGGGTATTTATGGGGTTTTCATATTTTATTGGATTTAATAATTTTTGTAAAATTTTAAGGATTATAATAGGTGTTAGGGGTTTGTAAGGCTTTTTGTGATTTTCATAGTTTTCAAGGTGTTTTATGGGTTTTTACTTGTATTTACATTTTCGTTGTTTTCTTGGGAATTTTTAGAAATCTTATAGTATTTTGGGTTTTTAGTTCATTTTGGTATTTTTAGGATTTTTAGGGGTTTTCTTGGTTTTTAGGGGAATTCACGGTTTTTAGGATCCTTTTTGGATTTTGGATTTTTTTGAGTTTTTTATAGTTTCTATGGATTTTTAGAGTTTTTTAACGCTTTTAGGGGTTTAAAGGGATTTTAGAGTTTTAGTTGTTTTATGGTTTTTATGGGCTTTTATTTTTTATGTTTTTAGGGGGTTTTACAGTTTTATAGTTTTTAGGGTTTTTATGTTTTAAGGGAAAATATGTATTTTTTAGGATTTTTATGGTTTTAGGGGGTTTTCAAGGGTTTTAGGGTATTTAAGGATTTTTAGAGTTTTTAGGTATTTAAGGGTTTTATTGATTTTTTGGGTTTTTAGGGATTTGTGTGTTTCTTAGGATTTTAATGTTTTTATAGTTTTTTAACATATAGGGGTTTAAGGGTTTTTAGAGTTCTTAGTGGGATTTTTGGACTATTTCGGGGGTTTATGTTATTATGGATTTTTATGGTTTTTAAGGGGTTTTTTAGGGTTTTTTAGGTTTTCATAGATTATTAGGGTTTTTTAAGGACTATTTGTTTTTTAGTGTTTTTAGGGTTTTTATTTATTTTAAGGGTTTTTACAGTTTTTAGGGTTTTTATCTTTTTATGTGTTTTCATGGTTTTTAGGGTCATTTTGGGTTTTTAGGTGTTTTTTTATTTTTTTAGGGGTTTTAAAGGATTTCAGATTTTTTTGAACATTTTCAGTTCTTCCAATGTTATTTAGAGTTTTTTAGTTTGTTTTTAGGGTTTTAATGTATTTTAGGAGTTTAATGGTTTTATGGGCTTTTTTTCTCGTTTTTAGGGGGTTTTTAGGGTTTTTACTTTGTTTTAGGTTTTCATGAATTTTTAAGGATTCTTTACAATTTTTTTTGTATTTTTTGGTTTTTAGGATTTGTTGGAATTTATAATCATGATGGGGTTTTAGTTTTTTTTTAGTTTTTAGTGGTTTTTAGGTTGTTTAGAGTTTTTTAATTTTTTAGTGGTTTTATGATTTTCTCTGGTTTTTTGTTGTTTTAGTTTTTTTATTGGGTTTTATGTTTTTCATTATTTTCGTGAGGTTTTATGGTTATTAGGGTATCTTGAATGTTTTTTGTGTTTTTATAATTTTCTTTTATTTTTAGGGGTTTTTTGGGTTTTTAGGGGTTTGGGGGATTTTACGGGTTTTTTGGTGATTTTTGAGGTTTTGGGGGATTTTGAGGGGGTTTTGGGGTTTTCAAGGTTCTTTGGGGTTGTAGGGGATTTCATGTTTTTATAGGGTCTTTTAGTGTTTTTAGGATTTTGTTGAGTTATTTAGGGGTTTTAATATTTTTAATACTTTTTTACATTTTTATGGGAATTATTTGTTTCTTGAGTTTCTAGTGGTTTTTTAGGTTTCTTTTGGTTTTTATGGTTTTAGGTGTTTTTTTAATTTCATGGGATTTCATGGTTTTAGGGATTTTTACATTTGTAGTTATTTGTATGGAGATTTTATAATCTTTCTTGTTTTGATGATTTTTAGAGATTTTAGTGATTTTGTGGTTTTAAGGTTTTGTACGATTTTTTGGTGGTTTTTAACATTTTTAGGATCTTTTGGGTTTTTAGATATTTTTATATTATTATTATTATTTTTCTATAGTTTTTAACATTTTTATGGTTTAAATGTTTTTTATATTTTTTGTGGGTTTTAGGTTTTAAATGTTTTTTCGGGTTTTACGGTTTTTATTGGTTTTAAAGTTTTCAAGGGGTTTGCAAGTTTTTAGAGTTTTTATGTTTTCATGGATCTTTATGACATTATTTGGTTTTTTATTTTTTCAGGGTTTTAGGGATTCTAACTGTTTTCATGGGTTCTTAGGGTTCTTAGGGGTTTTTTAGGGTTTTAGGGTTTCATTGTTTTTTTAGTTTTTAAGGAATTTATGTTTTTTATTTATTTAATGTTTTTAGGTATTTGTGGGTTTTTAGAGTTTTTAGTTTTTTTTAATGTTTTTATCATATTAGTGGTATTTAATATTTTTAGAGTTTTATGGTTTTCATATGGTTTTTAGGGGTTTTAGGGTATTTACGTTATCAAGTATTTTTAAGGGTTTTTAGGATTTTGATGGATTTTGTGGTTTTTAGAGTTTTAGGGATTTTTAGGATGTTTAGGGTCTTTTAGGATTATTTATGGGTTTAGGGTATTTTTAGGCTTTTACTGCTTTTGAATTTTTTTAGGACTTTTAAATTACTTATAATTTTTAACATTTTATCGTTTTAAGGGGTTTTATAATTTTTAATGTTTTTTGGGTTTTTTTTTGGTTTTTGGGTTTTTTTAATTTTTTAGGGGTTTTTATGGTTTTCATGGGTTTTCGGGTTTTTTATGATTTTTTATGTCTTCAGGTATTTTTAGTTATTTTATAGGATTTTTAAGGGATTATGGGTTTGTAGGGTTTATAAAGATTTTTAGGGGTTTATGGGTATCCAAAGGGTTTTAATTTTTTAGGGTCTTTTATGGGTTTTAGTGTCTTTTAGTTTTTTTCGATTTTTAGGGGTTTTAATTTTTTAGAGTTTTTAATGTTTTTAGGGGTTAAGGCTTTTTTCAGTTTTAGTGGGTTATTTGTGTTTTATGGTTTTAGGTGGTTTTATAGTTTTCAAGATTTTTTTAGTGTTTTTATGTTTTTTTACTTTTTATTTGATATTTAGAGATTTTTTAGATTGTCAAGGTTATTAGGTGTTTATGGTTTTTAGGGTTTTTCAGTGTTTTTATGGGATTTTCTAGGTTTTTAGGGTCTTTTGGGTTTTTGGATTTTTTAGGTTCTTATAGATTTTAGATTTTTTAACGTTTTAGGAGTTTTAATGGGTTTTTAGATTTTTAGTTGTTTTTAAGGTTTTATGGGTTATTAACATTTTAAGGGTTTTGTTATTTTTAGGGTTTTTTGAGGGTTTATAGGGATTTATTGTTTTCTAGGATTTTTATGTCTTTTTTAGGATTTTTATGTTTTTTATAGTTCTAGGATTTTACGGATTTTGAGGGATTTATGGTTTTTTGGGGGTTTTGGAGTTTTTCTATGTTTTTAAGGTCTTTTGGTTTTAAGGTATTTTATTTAGGTTTTTATGGATTTAAATAATTTTGAGATTTTTTAAACATTTTTAGGCGTTTTATGGGTTTTAGTGTTTTATGTGGTTTTGAAGGGGTTTTGGATTTTTAGTGGTTTTTCTATTTTTAGGTGGTTTTATGGTTTTCAGGGGTTTCAGTAATTTTTTCGTTTTCATTGATTTTTACGGATTTTTAATGATTTTTGTTTTTTAGGGTTTTTTATAATTTTAAGGGATTTTGATGGGTTTTGTGGGTTTTCATCATTTTTAGGGTTTTTATCATTTTTCAATGTATTTAGAGTATTTTTGGGGTTTTTTGGTTTTTCTGAGTTTTTTAGGGTTATTAAGGGTTTTTTATAATTTTTAACATTTTTAGGGGTTCTATGGATTTTTTAGTGATTTAGAGGTTTTTAGCATTTGTACGGGGTTTTAAAGAATTTTAAGGATTTCAGGGGTTTTTCAATGTTTTTAGTGTTTTTAGGATTTTTAGGGATTTTAAGGTCTTTTGGGTTTTTTTATGTTTTTTAGTGGGTTTTCAATTTATTTGTATTCATTAGGATTTTTAGGGTTTTTTAGTTTTTAGGGTTATATAGTACTTAGTGGGTTATTAGGATTTCATGGGGATTTGGGTTTTTTAACGTTTTTAAGGGTTTTTATAGTTTTCATGGGTTTTAGGGTTTTTTACATTTTGAAGGATTTTTTTGGATTTTTATGTATTTTTTAGATTTTAGGTTTTTTATCTATTTTGATGGGTTAGTGGTTTTTCATTGTTTATGGGTTTCTAGGGTTTTAGGGGTTTCATGGTCATTTGGGGTGTTACGGTTTTTTTAGTTTTGTAGAGTTTTAATGTTTATTTACAGTTTTTTATAATTTTTTGGGCTTTTAATGGTTTTCATAGTTTTTAGTGGACTCTTAGTTGTTTTATGCGTTTTAGGGTTATTTACGTTTTTGGGGTTTTGTGGATTTCAGGAGTTTTTTTAATGTTTTTAAGTTTTTTTAAAATTTTAGGGGTTTTTAGAGGTTTTTTAGGATTTTTAATTTTTTTTACGATTTTTAAGGGTTTTAGGGATTTTTAGGTATTTTTTGGTTTTTAGGGAATTATGGGTTTTTAGGTTTTTGAGTTATTTTTGGGTTTTTTGTGTTTTCTGTGTATTTCGGGTTTTTATTTTTTTTAGAGTTTTTAAAAGATTTATTTGGTTTTAGTTTTTTTAGTGGCTTTATAGTGTTTTTATGTGGTTTTAGGGTTTTTAAAGTTTTTAGGGGTTTTATGGTTCTTCATGGGTTTTAGGGGATTTTATGTTTTCAGGTAATTTTAGGGTTTTTTGGGATTTTTAGGGTTTTTTGGGGGGTTTTTTTGGGGTTTTAGGGATTTTTAGGCATTTTATGGAATTTTAGGGTTTTTAGGGGTTTATGGTTTATCATGGTTTTTAGTGTCTTTTGGGGTTTTAGTGTTTTTTTCTTTTTATGTGGTTTAAGGATTTTTAGATTTTATAATGTTGTTAGGGTTTTTCGGGGTTCTGTAGTTTTTAGTGGGGTTGTATTGTTTTATGGTATTTTTATCATTTTGATAGTTTTATGGGTTTTATGGTTTTTAGGGGTTCTCAGGGTTTCATTGTTTTCTTACCTTATTTGTGGATTATATGGTATTTATAGGTATTTTGAGGGTTTTTATGGGTTTCGGAGGTATTATATGGGGTTTTCAAGGTTCTCAAGGTATTTTTGGATTTTTAGGGTTTTTTTTGAGTTTTTAATAATTTTAATGTTTTTTGAGATTTTTAACGTTTTACTCATTTTAAGTGTTTTTAGATTATATAGTTGTTTTTTGAGTTTCTATGAGTTTCAGGGTTTTTAAAAGTTTATAGGGGGTATATGGTATTTATGGGGTTTTCATTTTTTTATGATTTTAAAGGGTTTTTAGAGTTTTTAAAAAAATTTAGTGTTTTAAGGGATTTTAGAGTTTTCAGTGGGTCTTTAGGGTTTTTATGGGTTTTTAGGGTTTTTAAGGTTTTTTGGGTTTTTTATTTTTTTAAGGATTTTTTAAGGGTTTTAGGGTAATTTTTATATACATTTATTTTTATGAATATTTTAGTATTTTTATGGTTATATGGGTTTTTAGGGGTTTTCTAGGTTTTTGGGGTCTTTTGGGATTTAGCTGGTCTTTTGATTTTTTAGGGTTTTAAAGGTATTTTAGAGTTTTTTACGTTTTGATAGGTTTTAAGGGTATTTTGAGTTTTTGTTGTTTTTATTATTTTTTATGTTTTCTAGGTGTTTTATGGTTTTCATGGGTTTTTCCGGGTTTTTTGCAGTTTTATGTTTTCTAGGATTTGAAGGGAATTTTTAGAATTTTAATGGTTTTTATGATTTGGGTGGTTTCTAGGGATTTTGAGGTTTTTGTGGTCTTTTTAGGTTTATAGAGTTTTTTTAGTTTTTTGGGGTTTTAAGGTTTTTTAGTGTTTTTAATGTTTTACAGGTTTTTGGATATTTCAGAAGGGTTTTAGGGTTTTTAGGGTTTTTGGGGTTTTTATGGTTTTTAGGATTTTTAGGGTTTTTATTATATTCAGGGGGGTTATGATTTTTAGGGTTTTTATATTTTCTTGGATTTTTAGGATTTTTATGGTTTTTAGGGTTATTTGAGTTTTTAGGGAATTTGAGGGATTTTATGGTTTTTCACGCTTCTTAATGTTCTAGGGTTTTTAGGGACTTTAAGGTTTTATGTGGAGTTTGTGAGTATTTAGGTATCCAGTGATTTTATAGAAGTAATAAACAATCTTAGGGGTTTTAATAGTTTATTGATTTTTAGTAGATTAAGATTTTATTTGTTTTTAGGGTTTTAGGTTTTTTAGGGTTATGATGGTTTTCCAGGGTTTTAGGGGTTTTTTATGGATCATTTAGGATTTTTTGGTTTTTTGGTTTTTAATGTGTTTGGTGCTTTTAGGGATTTTTATTGTTTTTAGGCACTGTCAGGTTTTCTCATGGTTTTTAGGGTTTTAGTTGTTTTGGGCTTTTTTGGGGTTTATTTATGGTTTTTAAGGTTTTAAATATATTTATACTTTTTAATGTTTTTATGGTTTTAAGGTTTTTTAAAAAATGTAGCGGTTTGCGGGTTTTTTGGTTTTATGGGTTTTTGGGTTTTCATGTCTTTCTTTAGGTTTTTAGGTTTTTCTTCATTTTCAGGGATTTTTAGAGATTTTTAAGTTTTTTTGGGTTTTAATTTTTTTTATAGTTTTTAGTGATTTTACGGGTTACTTGGGTTTTTCGTGTTTCTAGGGGTTTAGGGCATATAGGGTTTTAGGGTCTTTGGGGTTTTAAGGGTTTTTTTAGATTTTAAGGGATTTTTATTATTTCAATCATTTTTTACATTTGTAAGGGTTTTGGAGATATAAAGTGTATCTATAATTTTTATTTTTTAGGGTTCTTTGGAGTTTTAATGGTTTTTAGCAGTTTGGTTGTTTTCATGAGCTTTTCTGTGTTTTTGGAGTTTTTTATGTTTTCAGGGATTTTTAGCCATTTTTTTATTTTTATGGTTTTTATGGTTTTTAGGGTTTTATGGATTTTGAGGGTTCCAGGGATTTTCATTATTTTTACGATTTTTAGGATTTTTATGGTTTTGGGGGTTTTTGGTTTTTTAATTTTTTATTGTTTTTAATGTTTTTTAGAGTTTTAATCTTTTTTTAGTGTTTTATGGTATTTCATAGTTTTTAGGTGGTTTTTTCAATTTTATGGGTTTCTGTGGGTTTTTAATGTTTTTAGGTGTTTTATAGTATTAAGGGGTTTTTCAGGGTTTTATGGTTCTTTACGATTTCAGTGATTTTTAGGGAATTTTAGGATTTATATGATTTAGGGTTATATGGAATTTGAGGGTTTTTATGTTTTTTGGGGGGTTTTAGGGATTTAGGTCATTTCAATATTTTTACAAGCATAATTAGGTTTTAGGTGTTTTTTTGAGTTTTTTGGGTTTTTAAGGTTTTTAGACGTTTTAAAATTCTTGGAAGTTTTAAGGGAATTTTGTGATTTTAGTGGGTTTTTATGGTTTCTATGTGTTTTTAGAGGTTTTTATGGTTTTTATGGTTTTCACAGTTTTTTAGGGTTTGTAAGGTTTTTATGTTTTAGGATAATTTTAGGGTTATTTAGTATTTTTATAGTTTTTACGGGTTTTATTGTTTTTTTGGTATTTTTAGGGTTTTGTGGTTTGTCACTATTTTTTGGGTTTTTATAGTGTTTTTTGTTTTAGGGTTTTTTTGAATTGTTTGGGTTTTAAGGATTTTTAGAGTTTTTTAATGTTTTAGGGGTTTTTATGGTCTTTAGAGTTTTTAGTGTTGTTTTTGGATTCCTAGTTGTTTTTATGGATTTAAAGGGTTTTAGGGATTTTTATGGGTTTCTGGGTTTTTTCGGGCATTTATGCTTTCTTACAGTTTTAGGGATTCTTCTAGATTTTTAGAATTTTTATGTTTATAGGGTTTTTTGGGATTTTTGGATTTTTAGGGTTTTTTGGGTTTTTTGGTTTATATGGATTTCTGGTTTTTCTTTTATTTTGGGTTTTTATAGGTTTCTAAGGTTTCTTAGATTTTTTAACCTTTTAGGGTTTTTAGGAAATTTAGAGTTTCTAGAGTTTTTTGGGGATTTATATGATTTTGGGTTTCTTACAGTTTTAAGGGGTTTTAGGGTTTATGGGGGTTTTAGGGTTTTCTAGGTTTTCATGTATTTTTCAAGATTTTGTTAGTTTTTTATGTTTTTTAGATTTTTTAGGGTTTTCGGGATTTTGAGGGATTTTAGGGTTTTCATGGTTTTCGGTTTTTAGGAGTTTTCTGGGATTTTGGGACATTTTGGTTATTTTTTATGTTTTTTAAGGTTTTAATGATTTTGTTACATTTTTAGTGGCATTAAGTGTTTTTAGTGTTTTTAGTCTGCTTTTAGGTTTTTATGGGTTTTTATGGTTTAAATGGTTTTTAGCAGTTTTGATTATTTTTAGGGGCAAGGAAGGTGCGAGGCTGGACTATTTCTGGCCTCCCAAAATTTATTAGAATTAAGACACTGCACACATGGGATTTTAATATGTTTATGGTCTTTATGATTTTCTGTGAATGTTTAAGGATTTTAAGGTTTTTTATAGTTTTTTAATGTTTTAAGGATTTAATGGGTTTTTATAATTTTTTTTGGTTTTATGGTTTTTAGGGGTTTTCAAGGTTCTTAGGAATTTTTATGTCTTCAAGTATATTTATTACTTTTTATGATATTTATGGTATTTATGGTTTGTAGGGTTTTTAGATATTTTGACGTTTTATTGGGTTTAAGGAATTTTAGGGTTTTAAAGGTTCTCCATGGTTTTTAGGTTTTTATATATTTCTTTTGGGTTTTAATGTGTTTTGGGGTTTTTAATGTTTTTGGTGTTTTTAGGGGCATTATGGTTTTTATAATTTTTAGTTTTTTTTGATTTTATGGGTTTTTAATGTTTATTGGGTTTTATGTCTTTCATGGTGTTCTCTAGGATTTTTTTAGATTTTTATGTATTGATGGATTTTTTTTTTAAAATTTATAATATTTTTATGGTTTTTATGGATTCTTTGGGGTTTTAAGGTTATTCAATGTATTTTTTGGTTTTTGGGGTTTTTATGTTTTTATGGGTTTTTTGGGTTTCTAGGTGTTTTTGGAGTTTTTTTAAAGGATTTTATAGTTTTTTACATTTTTGGGGTTTATAGGGTTGTAGAGTTTTTAGTGGATTATGGTTTTTATATTTCTTTTAGGGATTTAAGGTTTTTTGGTGTTTTTTATTATTTTAGGGGATTTTCAGTGTTTTAATGGTATTTTTAATTTTTAATGATTGTTAGGGATTTTTTAGGACATTTAAGGTTTTTATGGTTTTGAGGGTTTTTTTATTTCTGTGTGGTTTTTAGATTTTTTAGGTTTATAGGGGTTTCTCGTGGTTTTAGGGTTTTTTCAATGTTTTTAGGGTCTTTTTGAGTTTCTAGGGGGGGTTTTTTGAGTTTTTTGGGGTTTTAAGGATTTTTAGTGTTTCTTATCATTTTTAGCAGTTCTAAGGGTTTTTAGAGTTTTAATTGGTTTTATTGGTTTTAGGGTTTTTTCGGTTTTTAGGGGTTTTATTTTTTTTGGGGTTTAGGGTTTTCAGTATTTCTACGTATCCAGAATTTTTAGGTCTTATTTAAGAATTTTATTGTTTTTAGGGGGTTTTTTTGTTTTAGGGATTTTGAGGGGTTTTTTTGGGTTTTTTGGGGTTTTATGGTATTTAGGGTATTTAGGGTTTTTATAGTATTTTTGGTATTTCAGGGGGTTTTGTGTTTTTAGGGATGTTGGGTTTTTTAACGTTTCTAGGGGTTTGGATCTTTTAGTTGTTTTTTGGGTTTTTATAGGTTTTTAGTTTTTTTAAATGTTTTAAGTTGTTTTTATGATTTCCATGGGTTTTTAGGGTTTTTAAAGGTTTTTTAGATTTTCATATTGGTTTACGGCACTTTTACTATTTTTATGGTTTTTAAGGTTTTTAAGTATTTTGATGGTTTTTGCAAGTTTTTTAGGATTTTAGGGGTTTATGGGTTTTTATGGTCTTTAAGTGTTTTTAGGGTTTTAGATTTTATATGGGTTTTTCAAGTATTTTTTGAGTTTTAAGGTCTTTAATGTTTATGGGTTTTAGTTTTTTAGTGGTTTTTAGAGGTTTTATGTGTTTTTAGGGGTTTTAATGTTTTTAAGGGTTTGTGGATTAGAGAGGTTTTTCATGGATTTTTACCACTATTTACATTTTTAAGGATTTTTTGGAACATTGTAGGATTTTTATGGTTTAAATACTTTTCAATTTTTTTAGGGTTATTTTGTTTTTTTTGTTTTGTTATTGAATTTTTTAGGTTCTGTATGTTTTTTTATTGTTTTTATCAATTTTAGTGGTTTTAAGGGGTTTTACAGATTTTATGGGTTTGTAGTGTTTTATGGGTTTATTGGAGTTTGTTAGGTTTCTATGGGTTTTAATGGTTTTCATTGGGTTTTTAGGGATTTTTGTGTTTTTACATTTTTAGGGATTTCAATGGTTTTTTTAGGATTTCTATGGGTTTTTTTGGTTTTATGGTTTTTATGGCTTTTGATGTTTTAAGGATTTTTAGGTGTTTTTTGGGATATTTGGGTATTTTTTGGGATTTAGGGGTTTTCATACTATTTTAGGGTTTAAATGGTTATTTATAATTTTTAACATTTTTGGGGTTTTAAGTGGTTTTAGAAATATTATTGATTTTTTATGGCTTTTAATATTTTTTAGGGTTGTTTTTTTGATTTTTTTGGATTTCCATGGTTTTTAGGGTTTCCTAAATTTTCAAGTATTTTTAGTGATTTTTATGAATTTTATGGTTTTTAGGGTTTTTATGAATTTTTTGGGTTTTTAGGGTTTTTTCAGTTTTTTAGAGTTTTATGGTTCTTCAGAGTTTTTAACATTTTTTGGGGATTTATAGAGTTTTTTTGGTTTTCTAGGGTTTTTCATGTTTTAATGGTTGTTAGGGGTTTTGTGGTTTTCCTGGGTTTTTAATGTATTCTACATTTTCTTGTATTTTTATGGATTTTCTAGGATTTTTATGGGGTTTTAGGGTATTTAGGGAGTTTGAGTGGGTTTTTTCTAGGGTTTTTAGGGGTTTAGGGTTTTCAGTGTTTTAGGGTATTTTAGGTGTTGAGGGTTTCATTTTTTTCAATGCTTTTAAGGTTTTCATAGTTTTTTTTAACATTTTTAGGGTTTAAATGGTTGTATAGTTTTTAGTCGTTTTAGAGTTTTTAAATTATCTTATGGTTTTTATGATTTTTGGGGGGATTTTATGGTTTTCAAGGGGTTTTCAGAGTTTTATGGTTTTTTAGTTTTTCAGGGATTTTTATGTATTTTTTAATTTTTTAAGTGTTTTTAGGTATTTTGAGATTATTTAGGGGATTTATTGTGTTTTTTGGTCATTTAGGGGTTTTATTGGTTTTTATGATATTTTTTTTGTTTTTCTAGTTTCATAGGTGTTTTCATTCTTTTTAGAGTTTTTTATTTTTTTAGGGGTTTAAAAGAGTTTGATAGTTTTAATTGGTTTTTACGTTTTATTAAGTATTTTTGGGATCTTGTGAATTTTTAGTGTTTTCAGTGTTTTTAGGGGTTTTAGGGTCTTTTGGGGTAATATGGTTTTTTTGAGGTTTTATGCATTTAAAGGTTTTTAGTGTTTTTAGTGTTTTTAGTGGTTTTAGGGGGTTTAGAGTTTTTAGTGGTCGTTTAGGGTTTTTATGAGATTTTTATGGTTTTATGATTTTTGGGCTTTTTACATTTTCTGGGATTTTTAGGATTTTTATGATTTTTATATGTTTTAGGGTTTTTAGGGTTTTTATGGATTTTTCAGTTTTTTAAAATTTTTCATTGGTTTTTAGCAGTTTTGGTGGTTCTCAAGGTTTTTAGGTTTTATTTGGGTTTTATGTGTTTTTTTGAGTTTTATAAGTTTTAAGGTATTTAGAGATTTTTACGTTTTTTAGTTGTTTCAAGGGTTTTTTGAGTTTTTGGAGAATTTTTAGTGTCTTTTGGGTTTTTATGGATTTAGGGGTTTTTATGATGTTAAGGGGTTTTTCAGGGTTTTTAGGGATTTTTACATTTTTAGGGATTTTAGGCCTTTTTACAATTTTTGGGGTTTTTATAGTTTTAAGGATTCTATTGATTTGGAAGGGTTTTTTTGTGGTCTTTAGGATTTTTAGGGTTTTTAGGGTATTTAGAATCTTCTAGTGTTTTTGGGTTTTTATAGTTTTACGGTGTAAAATTATTTAAATTATTTTAAAAAATTTAGAGTGTTTGAGTTTCTAATGGGTTTTTATGGTTTTTATTTGTTTTTTATGGGTTTTAGTTGTTTTTTTATTTTTTAGGCTTTATTCCAAGTTTTTTAGGATTCATTACATTTTCATAGATTTTTATGGATTTTAGGATTTTAGAGATTTTTAGGTTTTTTAGGGTTATTCTATATTTTTAGTTTTTTATGTTCTTCATGTTTTTAGTGATTTTTGGGTATTAGAGTCTTTTGGGTTTTTCAGGATTTTATATATTTTTTAGGGGTTTTAATGTTTTTTAGAGTTTTTATCATTTGTAATGGTTTTATGGGTTTTATATGTTTTTGGGTTTCTTATGGTTTTTTGGGTTTTTATCATTTTTAGGATTTTTTCCAGGTTTCTAGGGGTTATACATTTTCAATAATTTATAGATAATCTTTAAGAATGTTTTGGTTTTTTGGGATTTAAGAGATTTTGAGGGTTATTATGGGTTCTTATGGTTTTTGGGGTTTTTAGGATTTTAGGTTTTTTTGGGTTTTTTGGGGGGTGTTAGATTTTTTTTGGATTTTTACTATTTAATTATTTTTAGAGTGTGCTAACATTTTTAGGGGTCTCAAGCACAACTACAGATATGGGTTTTATCAGCGCTAGAAAAGGGTATTAACAGCACTAAAGAAAGAATCGATAATTGAGGAGAAGATGAAGGGGGTCCCTATTATCAGCGCTCAGAAAAGCCCTGATAAAGGCCCCTTTTATCAGTGCTAAAAAAACTCCAATAAAAGACCCCTTTTATCAGCACTGATAAAAGGGCCATTTATCAGCACTTTTTCATTGCGCTGATAAAAGTAAAAAAATTAAAAAAATAATATATAATGCGGGGGAGCTTTTAACTGCACTTGACACCCCCTTTATCAGTTCTAGGCCTCTCACGCGTGCTACCCTTTCCCGCGCATCCCCCACATGCCCATGCGCACCTCCTGGCTTCCACACGAACTCAAACTCTTGACCTCCCCCTTGCGCGACTGCATCGTTACCACTAAGCCATTTCGTTTATTTTTTCTATTTAATGATATATCTATCTATTTATATATATATATATATATATATATATATTGTTATATTTGTTCATATATTAATATAGATTCATATTAATATAAATATATTTGGTTATATTAAGCCATAATATATTTATTCATATATTAATATATATATATATTTATTTATTCGTATATTAATATATATATATATTGTTATATTTATTCATATATTAATATAGATTCATATTAATATAAATATATTTAGTTATATTAATACATATATATTTATTCATATATTAGTATATATATATTTATTTGTATATTAATGTATATTTATATTTATTTATATACATATTTTTAGTTATAATTTTTTATTAATATATTTATTTGTATATTAATATATATTTATAAGATTAGTTTTAAATACATTTATAAAATCTGTATTTTTATGTTTGTTTATAAATAAATAAATAAATACATAAATACATACAAACATATATACAACGCAGACACACACAAAGACACACACACAAATATATATATATATATAGGAATAAATACATATATATATCTGTGTGTGTGTGTGTGTATATATTTGAAAATCCATAGAATGTTAAAACAATAATAAAATATAATCTATAAGTCCGTTTCAACTCCACAACCAGTAAAATAGAATAAAATGAAACAATCTCCGATATGATATGTGTTACAGGCCTATCGGACATTCAGATCATAAGTTATACCTATTTGAATATTAAAAAATCGGGGTATCCCGATTAAAAACTCAGTATTGGAGGACTTTTGTGCCTTTTGGTCCTTGGAAAATGTGAAATAAGGTTCCCTTTGATTAGTAGTGCTTAGAGCTCATCTCAAGCTTCAATTTTATATGTTTTAGAGCTCAAAAAGACACCCAGATCAAAAGTTATGTCCATTTGAAGTTTGAGTTACATTTTCAACTTATTTTAGATCTTTTAATAATTTTTTTGATTTTGTGTGTCTTAAAATTGTTATTAAATGATTATTAATCGATGATAATTAGACAATTATTAATTAATAATATTTTTTAAAATATTTTAAATATATTTTCACTAAATTTCATATATATTAAATGTAATAGTCTATTTATACTTATCTAAAACATATTTAAAAAATATATATTATATTTATATCAATATAAATATATAACAGTATATTATTTTTCTTAGATTTTTTTTAAATATAAACTTTATCAGTTCTAGGAAAAAGTTTTGATAAATCCCCTCATTATCAATGCTACTAAAAAAGCGCTGATAAAGGTGTCCCCTTTAACAACACTAAAAAAAAGCGCTGAAAAAGGGTGGCGCTGCAGAAACCCCTTTTTGTGGTAGTAAAGGGTTTTTAAAGTTTTAAATGGTTTTAAGGTTTTATGTAATTATAGGGTTTATGGTATTCAAGGGTTTTTTAAGTTTTATAGTGGTTGTTAAGTTTTCAGGGGTTATTAAGGGTCCTTAGTGTTTTAGGTTTTCAATAGGTTTTAGGGATTTTTTCGGACATTTATGTTTTAAGGGTTTTTAGGAAATTTATAAGATCTTGAGGTTTTAGGGTTCTTCATATTTTAAGGGGTTTTTAGGTATTAAGGTGTTTTTTAGGGTTTTAGGGTATTTTTAGGTTTTATCGGATTTACTGTTTTTGGGATTTTTTAATGTTTTTTTGGGTTTTCATGTTTTTAGAGTTTTTTCAAAAAAATTTGGGGGTTTTATGGTTTTTTATAGTTTTTAGTGGTTTATGGATTTTAATGTTTTTTAGGGATTTCAATAGTTTTTACCGGTTTCTCAATGTTTTAAAATGTTTTTACATCTTGAGTGATTTTTAGTGAATTTTAATGATTTTTATGGTCTTTAGGGGTTTTAAGGATTTTTTGTGTTTTTAAGGTTTTTCATGGGTTTTGGGGTTTTGAGGAATTTTTTTCCAGATGTTCTATTTTAGTTTTTTTTATGGTTTAAAATGTTTTTTAGGCTTTTTCAATGTTTTTTGGGGTTTATATGTTTTTAATAGTTCAAGGGTTTTTGTGGGTTTTTATTATTTTTATGGTTTTGGGGGTTTTAACAATTTTGAGGGTTCTACTAGGTTTTTAGGATTTTTTACATTTAAATGGATTTCTATGGATTTTTATGGATTTTTATGGTTGTTTGTTTTTTAGGGATTTTGAGTGATTTTAGGGGGTTTTCGGTTTGTAATGTTTTAGGGATTTTTAGGGTATTAATGTCTTTTAGGGTTTTAGTGATTTTAGAAATTTTTATGTTTTTGAAATGTTTTTGAAATGTTTTTAGTGTTTTTAACATTTTTATGTGTTTATAGGGTTTTTAGGTTTTTTATAGGTTTTAGGGTTTTATTTATTTTATGTAGTTTTCAGTGTTTTTATATGTTTTGATGGTTCTCTGGGGGTTTTCAGTGTTTCAGTGGGGGTTACCTTTTTAGAGATTATCAAGTATTCTTAGGATTTTTAATGGATTTAGGATTCTTGGGGGGGGGGGGGGGGTTTAGGGATTTTGATGATTTTTGTGTCTTCCGATATTGTTTGGGTTTTTAGGAATTTTCAGGGTTTTTAGGATCTTTATGTTTTTCATGATTTTTATTTATTTTAAGAGGTTTTACAGTTTTTATAGTTTTTTTTTGTTTTTAGGGGGTTTGATGTTTTTTATTGATTTAATGGATTATAGGGTTTTTCAAGTATTTTAGGGGGTTTATGGGTTTATGGGGGTTTATGGTTTTTTCGGTTTTTTTGGGTTTTTTGGGTTTTTTTCATTTTCATGGATTTAAAGGGATATTTTTCGATTTTAGGTGTTTTATGGGTTTTTATGTATATTGAATAGTTTTAGGGTTTTAAAGGTTTTTTAGGATATTTAGTGGGTTTCAGGGTTTTTGGGCCTTTTGGGTTTCAAGAGTTTTTTTAGTTTTTAGGGTTTTATGGTTTTTAGTGTTTTAGTGTTTTTAAACATTTTTATGGGTTTTAAAGGTAGTGTTTGTGGTGGATTTTAGGTTTTTTAATCATTTTTGTTTTGTAAGGTTTTTAGTGGTTTTAATGGTTTTCTAGGGGTTTTAGGGTTTTTATATGTTTTCAGGTATTTATAGGATTTTTATGGTTTATAGGGGTTTTTTATAATTTTATGAGTTTTGGGGTTTTGGGGTTTTTCTTGGGTTTTTAGGGTTTTTAGGGATTTTAGGGTTTTTTGTTATTTAGGGGTTTTTTGAGTTTGTTAGGTTTTTAACAATTTTTGGAACTTTTTAATATTTTTAGGGGTTTTCATGGTTTTTACATTTTTATTGGATTTTAGTTTTTTTGTGGGGTTTTATGGATTTTTATGTTTTTAGGGGGTTTTCAATTTTTTTTACAGTTTAGGTGTTTTTTGGGATTTTTACGATTTTTAGGGATTTTAAGGATTTTTTTTCTTTTTAGGGTTTTCGGAATTTTGATGGTGTTCGGGTTTTTCAATGGTTTTATGGATTTTCGGGGGTTGTAGGGACTCTTTGGCATTTAGGATTTGTTTTCTGTTTTTAGGTGTTTTATGGTACTTTTAGAGATTTTTATTGTGTTTATGGGCTTAATGTTTTTTATAGATTCAAGTGGGAATTTAGGTTTTATGGATTTTTAATCTTTTAAGGGTTTGTATGGTCGTCAGTGGGTTTTCACGGTTTTTAGAGGCTTTTATATATTTTTAGGGCTTGTTAAGGAGTTTAATGTTTTTTTTGGTTTTTTAGGGGTTTAGTTATTTTGATGTTTTTAGGGGTTTTCAATTTTTTATGGGTTTTATGGTCCTTTGAGTTTTTTTGTTTTTAAGGTTTTTACTATTTCTTTTCATTTTTAGTATTTTAAAGGGGTTTTAGAGTTTTTAATGGGTTTTTAGGTTTTTATGGAGTTGTAGAATCTTTTAATGTCTTCAGAGGTTTTTTTCTTTTTTAGGGGTTTTAAGGGTTTTAGGGCATTTTAAACTTTTTGTTATTTTCAAAGATATTTTAATTTTTTATTGTTTTATTGTTTTGAATGTTTTCAGTTACTTTTAGGGGTTTTTTTGGATTTTTTAATATTTTTAAGGTTCTTTAAGGTTTTTTGAGTATTATAAGGATTGTAATGTTTTTATATTTTTTTGTTGTTTTCGGGGTTTTAATTCCTTTTATAGTTTTTTAGGGATTTTATGGGTTTTTGGGCTTTTTAGGTTTGTAGCGGTGTTTATGGTTTCTTGGGCGTTTTCAGGGTATTTTGGGTTTTTTACTTTTTCTGTGATTTTAGAGCTTTATTGGTATTCTAATTGTTCTTAGGTTTTCAAGGTTATTAGGGATTTTTGGGTTATTAAGGGGTTTTAGCGATTTTAAGGGTTTTAGGGTTTTTAGCAGTTTTATGGACTTATGGGGGTTTTAGGGTTTGTTTTATTTTTTTTAGGATTTTATGGTTTTTATAGTTTTTTAATAATTTTAGGCGTTTAACTCTTTTTTAGTTTTTTTACTGGTTTTAGTTTTTCATGTGTTTTTTGGGTTCTTATAGTTTTTAGGAGTCTTTTTTAATTTTAAGGAGGTTTATGGGTTTTTAGGTATTTTTTTAAGGATTTTTAGTTAATTTTGGATTTTTTTTCTTTTTGGGGGTTTGGGGGGGTTATATTTTTTTGGTTTTTAGGAGTTTTTTTTGGGACTTTTAGTGATTTTCAAGGTTTTTAGTGTCTCTTATTTTTTACGAGTTTTTTGATATTTTTAGAGTTTTTTATAGTTTTTTAACAGTTTTAGTTGTTTTGAATTTTTGGTGGTTTTTTGGGTTTTTCTTGGTATTTTCAGTTTTCAAAGGCTTTAAATGGTTTATGGTTTTATATTGGTTTTTTGGGTTTTTTAGGTATATTTAAGGGGTTTTTAGTATTTTTATGGATTTTTTTTGGGTTTTTAGGGATTTTGAGGCCTTTAGGGTTTTAGGGGTTTTCAAGGTTTTATGGACCATTGGGTTATTAGAGGTTTTTTAGTTTTTTGGGGTTCTAGGTTTTTTAATGTTTTTTAATGTTTTAGGGAGTCAAAGGGTTTTGAGAGTTTTTAGTGTTTCTATTAGAATGTTATGGGTTTTAGGGTTTTTATGGTTTTTCGGGGTTTTATGGTTTTCAGGAATTTTTTGTGTTTTATGGTTTTTAGTGTTCTGTAGAGTCTTTAGGGATTATGTGGGTTTCTGGGGTTGTTCAGGGTTTTGTGGTTTTCCTAGTTTTTTATAGTTTTAAGGTTTTTCATGGTTTTCATGGCCTTTTCATGTGTTATGGGGTTTTTTGAGTTTCTTTGGGGTTTTATGGTTTGTTAGAGTTTTTTTTGAATTTTTAGGGGTTTTAAGGGTTTTTAGAGTTTTTAGTGGTGTTTTGGGTTTGTATGTATTCTGGGCATTTATAGGGTGTTTAGGGTTTATTATGTTTTCAGGTATTTTTAGTTATTTTTTTGGATTTTTATGGTTTTTACGGTTTTAGAATTTTAGAGAAATTGAGTGGTTTTCAAGGAATATTGGGTATTTAGGATATTGATGGTTTTTATATATTTTAATGTTTTTAGGGGTTTTAGGGTTTCTTATAGTTTTCATGGTTTTTTATGGATTTTTAGGTTTTTTTCATGTATTTAGGGGTTTTATGGATTTGATGGGATGTTAGGGTTTTACGTTTTTAAGTATATTTAGGTATTTTTTAGGTTTTTAGTTTTGTAATTTATTTTTAGTTTTATAAGGATTTTGACGATTTTTAATGGTTTTTAGGGTTTTTAGGGATTCTATGTTCTTTTGGATTTTTTAGGTTTTTTACTTTTTTAGACTTTTAAGGGTTTTTTCAAGATTTTTTTACATTTTAACGGGTTAAAATTTATTTATATTTATTAGTTGTTTTGATTGTTTTATAGGTTTTTTTGGTTTTTTATGTTTTTAGGTATTTACAGGTTTTTATGGATTTTTGGGTGTTTTCATGGTTTTTATAGTATTTAACATTTTGAGGGATTTTTAGGGATTTTTTATGGTTTTAAGGTTTTTAGGGATTTTGAGGGGTTTAGGGGGTTTCATGGGTTTTTTTTGTCTTTGTTTTTGTTTTTTATTTTTTAGGTGTTTAATGGTTTTTTTTGAGTTTTAACATGTTTAGGTGTTTTAAGGGTTTTTTAGAGTATTTAGTTAGTTTTTAGGGTTTTTATGGATTTTATTTTTTTAATGGTTTTAGGGGTTTTTATGGTCATCATGGTTATTTATATTTTTAAGGGTTTTATGTTTTTTTGGAACTTTTAGGGAATTTTTCAGATTTTTGATGTTTTACGGTTTTTAGTGTTTTTAGGGATTTTTAGGGTTTTCAGTGTTTTTTCATGGGTTTTGGTGTTTTTACAGATTTTCATGGTTTTTTGGCATTTTCTATTATTTATTGTTTTCTTTAATTTTTAGGGTATTTATGTTTTTTATAGTTTTTAATATTTTAGTGGGTCAAGGGTTTTTAGATTTTTTAGTCATTTTTAGGGATTAATGGGACTTTATATTTTTATGGTTTTTAGGGGGTTTATGGTTTCCATGTTTATAGTGTATTTTTCATTTTTTGAGTTTTTAGAGTTCTTTAGTATTTTTATGGGTTTTAAGGATTTTAGAGTTTTTCAGGGTTTTAATTAATTTTTAGGGTTTTTAAATTTTTTTGGAATTTTGTAATATTAATAATGGTTACAAGGGGTTTTTTACTAGTTTTTAAAGGTTTTAGGATTTTTTATGTTTTTAGGTGTTTCAATAGTTTTCATGTATTTTTAGGGTTTTTATGTTTTTATGGATTTTCTGGGATTTTTTAAAGATATTTATAGATTTTTAGGTAATATAGGGAGTTTAGGGATTTTGATGGTTTTATGTGATTCAAGGGTTTTTTTCAGGTTTTAGGGTTCATGAGGGTTTTTATGGTTTTTTTTGTTTTTAGGAGTTTTTTAGTGTTATAGGGTTTTAAAGTTGTTTTTAGAGTTATTCAACATTTTTTGGGTTTTAATAGGTTTTAGAGTTTTTATAGGGTTTTTAGGGTTTTAATGGGTTTTAGATGTTTTATGGTTTTAGGGGTTTTATGGTGTTCATAAGTTTTGCAGGTTTTGTAGTGGTTTTTACATTTTCATAAATATTTAGGGATTTTTTAGGATATTTATGGTTTCTTTGGTTTTAGTGTTTAAATGGATTTTAGGGATTTTTAGGGGACTAATCATTTTTAGGGTTTTAAGGATATTCATTGTTTTTACATTCTTTATGGTTTTTTGGGGTTTTTTTGAGTTTTTTGTTGTTTTCAGTGGTTATAGTGTTTTTATTGAATTTAGGGTTTTTATGGGTTTTTAGAGATTTTTATGATTTGTAAGGGATTTTTTGTATTTAGGGTTTTTTTTGGGTTTTAAGGGCCTACTACAATAACATTTATTTTTAGGGATTTCTTAGGGGTTTTTATGTTTTATAGGATTTGTTATGGTTTTTAGGGATGTTGAATGTTTTTAAGGGTTTTAGGGTTTTTAGGGTTCTATGGGTATTTAGGGTTCTGAGGTTCTTTTGGGTTTTTACTGTTTTTTTATTCTTTTAGGTTTTTTATTTTTGCATAGATTTTTTAAACATTTTTAGGGGGTTTTAGGTTTTTTTTGAGTATTTAGTCGTTTTTAGGGCTTTATGGGCTTTTAGGGGTTTTATGGTTTTTAGGGGATTTATGTTTTTCATACTGTTTCCCTCGGAATTCGGGGATGACCTCCTGGATGGAAGATTCAAACGTTCCGATCAGTTTCTAGCGGGTTTGTTCGTAGAACCGGAAACATCCAATGATTCCACATCCATTTGGACCTACTTTCCAAAGGTAGGCACTCATTAGCTTGTGGACTGATGAGACTTAGGAATTTGCATTTATCGAGAGGATGGGAGGTCGGACTCATCAAACCTTTTTGAGGGGAATTACTGTCTATTCCGGGACTCTCTTTATAGAATTAAGTTATGTTCGTGAATCCTTATTACATTACCAAGTATAAAATGAGCTTTTCCTTTAGTTTTGACAATCAATGATTAAATATGTAAGAAATTTAGAGAATCTTTTATATGTATTCGAGGTTCTTCATCAATAGAGAATCATCTATATCTATTTAGAGATTCTTGGTCAATGGTAACCTTCAAAACATTCATATAAATGTCTCTTGGTCATTATGATGACCATGCAGGTTTTAAAGCCACTCAGTGGGGCACTTGAAGTTTATTGTCATTCAGAAGGACAATGAATTATTTCAGAGTTGGGATCGAACCCATAGATGGGCTACCTACGTATCCTTTGTTTTGGAAAAGGAATCAGAACCCACGTAGTTCGAGTAAGGGTATGATATTTATGATTGATGGCTCAAAGCAGGATGTCACAATTACTTTTACACTCTAAGCTCACGTGAGTCATGCTCGGTGTGAGAAACAAGGGGTATTGGTAAAAATTAGACAATTGTGCCATGAAAGATGCAATCATAAGAAATGGTTTAGGGCTTATGTATGTATGACTGCCCAGATGAATGAAGTTTAGGATTTACTTTAAGGAGAAAATCCAGGAACAGGGTCCATAAAGGTATATGTTCTTTATAGAGATTTGAACACTCTAACTTGGGACTTTATTCCTGAAAAGGAAAACCCAAATTAGGAGAGGATTGATAACTAGGTTTTATTCCTGAGAAGGAATCCCAGATCAAATGAAAATTAGGACTGGTTAAGAGAAATTAAGGGACTTGGGGCTTACTCCTGAAAAGGAAGCCCAAAATTTATGACTGAGACTTGTTCCTGAAAAAGAGGCCCAGGTTAGGGAACTTGGGGCTTACTCCTGAGAAGGAATCCCAAGATTATGACTGGGTCTTATTCCTGAAAAGGAGACCCAGATTAGGGATTAAGGTTTGGGGCTTACTCCTGAGGAGGATGCCCATATTTGAGATTGCGGCTTACTCCTGAGGAGGATGCCCATATTTGAGATTGGGGCTTACTCCTGGGGAGGATTCCCATAATAAGGGACTTGGGGCTTACTCCTAAGAAAGATGCCCAAAATTAAAGGACTTGGGGCTTACTCTTAAGAAGGATGCCCATATTAGAGGACTTGGGGCTTACCCCTAAGAAGGATTCCCAAAATTATGGGACATGGGGCTTACTCCTAAGAAGGATGCCCAAAATTTATGACTGAGACTTATTCCTGAAAAGGAGACCCAGGTTAAGGATTCTCTCATCTTAAAGTATGAGGTTGAATGAATGAACTCTCAATCTTTGGTGACATAAAAATGAATAAAACACTATGTTTTGAGAGATATTCCACAGAATTCCTTTCAAATAAGGAAGTCAAATCAAGAAATCATGCCATAAATGGCTTTGAAGAGTATCTTGAAGACTGAATCTTGAATAGGAAAGGTGAAATGGCTTAAGAGGGGTAAGATGGGCAAGATGGGAACCCAAAAAGGTAGGGGCGCGCAAGTCTTGAAAGGCGCGCAAGTCTTACGTGGGTGCGCAAGTATTGGTCGCGCAGGTATACCTGCGCGACGTGTGGGGTACTTGCGCGATTTTCAACCAGCATTAGAATACTTGAGAGACTCTTTATTAATCCCTTTAGAATCCTCTTGAGGTTCTTCCAAAAAAAGGATGCGCAAGTTCTATCGAAGGAATAAGGCGGCGCGCAAGTGGGACCACTTCCCTTAAGGGCTGGACACTCAGGCGCGCAAGTGTTGATAAGTTTCAGTACTTAGGCCTTCCTCCCTCTCTTTAGATCTTTTGTTCTAGGTAAGAAATTACCTTAGAAGTGTTCCAGAAGCTTTGAGAAGAGACTTGGGCGTCGGGGGATTCAATTAGAGTTTCTGAAGAAAAAAAATCCTCTCCAATGGGGGGCCCACAGGGTCTATTTATAGGCAGGAGAAGACCCTGGGCGGTTACCGGGCGGTTATCACTTAGGGCGCGAAAGTCACTTGCGCGACCACGGTCGTCGCGCAAGTACACTTGCGCGATAGTGATATAACTTGCGTGGTGCAGCTGCTGTTGATCCTTTGTTCATGCCTTTGTTGATTTTTGGTATTTTCTTCAAAGGTTGAATCAATTTGAGCTCAGATATTCCTCTTTTCCGATTTTAAAATTCTGTGATTAAAGGAGCATCAACAAAAGTCCCCCCTCAGAGTTGGATCCGGAGAGAAATGAGGATTTGACTCTGAGGAAATTGAATCCATTCAAAGGAAAAGGGGGCACGCAAGTCTTCAGGGCACAGAGGGCAGCGTGCAAGTGTGAATCGCATAGGGATACGGCGCTCGGTCGCGCAGGGTATGGCGCACAGGGTCCCAGCCGCATCTATAAATAGAGGGTCTCACTTCCGTACAGGCATTCGGATTTCCGGACTTCATACCTTCGAGCTCTCGCCGTGCAGGTCACCTTAGCCGCGCAGGTTGCTCTGTTTTCCAGAGTTTTCCTTGATGTCGCGCTACTGTAAAGGTATTTGTACTTGCGCGGTTTATACTTGCGCATCAAAAACTAGCGCGGCACATGAATACTTGCGCGCCATTTTTTAGACTTGCGCGCCTTTATTCCTTATCCATTTTTTCCGAACTCTTTCAAAAATTTTATGAAAAATAAACCCATTTAAGAGTTTAATTTATTCAACTTTTGTGCAGATTCAATGGCTCCTAAGGGAATTAAAACATCTGATGAACTAGCTAGCAAGCAGATTGATGATATGATGAACATCATTGTCCATGATTACTATGATATCTGTGACAGCACTCTCCCAGATTTGGCTAAGTACTTGAAGAAATATCATCTTAATTTCTCACAGAGCATCTACCTGCCTCTATATGGTCATGGTCACCTGCAAGGAGTCAATGTTCCAGATGCAAAGAACTATACACCTGAAATGAAGCTGCGCTGCTACTCCTTCATTTCGGTTATACTGTGCATTAAGAGCAACAACAATGGTGTGAACTTTCAAATTCTTCCTCCATGTCATTTCCTTGCAGATATGAAAATGGAAAACGCATGGGCTGAAATGTTTTCCACTACCGATTGGTGGAGAGAAGACAAACATGGTATTAGAGCAATATCTGAAAAGAGTACTCTCTCCAAATGGCTCTTTACTTCCAATGCTCCATTCTCAAATCCATGTATCCATCTTCCAAGTCTCTTGGACAGAAACAAAGTCACTGTTTGATCAGCAGAAAATTTTCTCAAACCGCACTCAAGAACATACTTTTACAATTGTTCCAAGAAGAGCTGGTATCACTGCATCTCTTATTGTATCCAGTTGAATGAATGAATTCCAGGTGGTTGTTGATGAAGCTCGGGATGCCGTAAATCAAATGAAGTGTTATGTTGAAAGCCTCTTGTAATTCTTGAAAAAGAGAAGAGACTCCAGTCTGTGGATGTCCTTCTAACTCTTGTGTATCAATGAAAAACACTTTCATCTTTAATCATTTGTACTTGCATTATTTCATTACCTGTTTCAAATTTACTTAAGACAATGGGCCTAGTAAGCATAGTTTGATTTTTACTAGGATTATTACAAATAACCCTACAAAATTTGAATCATTTAATTGCTCAATATTACCTAAATCATACAAAAATGTATATTTAGTGAGCTGGAACTTGACTTTTATTCAGAGTTCCTTTGTCTTTTGTGGGCAGTTTAATGTCATGCATGCCGGACATAAAGGGGCTAATGTTTAAGGTCAAAATAGCTTTGACCAAAATGGATTAAAATTAATTCAATTCCTTGACAATTTATCTGAAAACATATTACCATACTCAAGTATGAGAGAAAATATGTAAACTATGGATTAAGAATATTTGAATATGAGGAATGATATGAAAAAGAGCTAAAAGGCATTAGAAGAAGTAGTTTCCAAGAATGAAGTTACTATTATTTAACAAAACCCGTTAGGGGGTTGAAATATGCAGGGCCACCTAATGGCATTGGCTGCATGGTCAAATAAATAGTATCTTTCGGCTGACAAGTCTGTTATGTGGACTGTTTATGCAAGTCCACCTATGGGCACGTGCTGCATAGTCAGGGGAAAGAACACTCAAAAATTTACTTTCCTAGTGCTAAAAGCCAGTGAAAGTTTATGGAGATTCAAATTTTCTAAAGTATAGAGTTTTTTGTATGGAAAGAGGTACTTGAATATGGAGAAGATATTTTCAGACAAGATTATCGAAGAACTGGATGAATATCACTCCTACGAAGGTCTGACCCAAACGTAGGGAAGAAGAATAAACCATAGACTTGAATACTTTCAGATCATGAAAAAGGATATGGGACAAATATGTTAAGGATGGCTATTTTTTGCAGATCCCTACATACTGTCGTTTAAGACAAATAAGGACAAAAGATGCATTCTTCCCAATAATGAAGTTACCATTATTTAACAAACCCGTTAGGGGGTTGAAATATGCAGGGCCACCTAAGGGAATTGGCTTCATGGTCAAATAAATAACATCTTTTTGCTGACAAGTCTGTTATGTGGACTGTTTATACAAGGCCACCTATGGGCACATGCTGCATAGTCAAGCAAAAGAATTCTCATAAGTTTGACATTTTTGTGACTAGAAGTCATGAAAAGGGTTATGAAGATCTGAAAATATTTAAGGTTAGTATTATAACACATAAAGATGGGTATTGTCCAATATATATAGAGATACATGGGTCAATGATAACCATAATCATGTTGTGGCTGGGTCCTGAATTGAAATTTTGGACTTCACTACGTATCTCATAACAATGAGAATCAATCCATACGTAGTTCTTGAAATGCAGTTTAACGTCGTGCAGGACGAAAGTATTAGAGATCTTAGTTTAGGGTCATAGAATTCGGACCATAATAATGAATACACATCGAGTGTTTTCATGAGGACTTTTCAGCCAAGGGACTGAAAGTGAAATTTGGGGTTAGGCCCAAGAGACTTAGGGCTGGATTCGAGGGATACTCGAACGTTCCTACGTATCCCATAAGGATGGGAATCAAGCCCACGTAGTTCTAGATCTACCCTTTGTACAAATTTGGTTCGTACATGTGAAGGGTGAAAGGGGACTTTAGTACAATGATGGTTTAACCCAAGATAAAAAGTATAGGCATTTCCATGTATGCACGTAGTCTTCTGAAATGAAACATGATTGAAAAAAATCAATGTCAATAATAGTTCTCTCTCAAATGAGGAAATCAAAGAGTATTGTAGTTTATTGTCGTACCGGACAAAAGTGTTACATAGTTTAACGTCATATAACAAGGACGAAAGTGAATCAATGTAAAGATATTGATTCTAGGGGCGGTTTCACGAATCAACATCATATGAGATGGTGGTGAACTGATGTGAAGAGATTGTTTTTGGGCTTGAACCCTGGGAGGTTTCCTACATACCCAGCCTGGAGGGCAAGGATCAAAGTCCGTGTAGTTCAATTAAAGAATGAATTAATGATCAAGTTGTTCTGGGGGACAACGATCTAAAAAAAATGTTGTTGGGACTTATACATGGTTAGCGGCCCAAAGAGAGTGTCATGGTTGAGGTTTTCTCTAAGCTCACGTGAGTCATACTCGGTGTGAGAAACAAGAGGTAACAATAACCTTAACGATGCATAGTTTAATGTCATGTAGGACATATAAAGGGACTATACAGTTTAAAGTCGTGCAGTTAGGACTATTGGTGCTGCGCAATTTAGTGTCATGTAGCAGGGACAAAATACAGTTTAATGTCATGTAGGACGTATCATGAATTTTCTGTACAGTTTAGCGTCATGTAGTTAGGACGATGAGGACAATAGAGTTTAACGTCATGTTGGACGAAAGGGGGACTGCGCAGTTTAATGTCATGCAGTAAGGACAAAATAACACACCATTTACGTCATGTTGGACACATTGGGGATTTGTTTTCCACAGTTTAACGTCATGTTGGACGAAAGTGTGAATAGTTTAAGGTCATATGCATGGACCGTGGATGGTGCAATTTAATTTTATGCTGGACCTTTGATGATTATATAGTTTAACGTCTTTCCGGACGTAAGGGACTTTTATACAGTTTAGCATCATGTAGTTAGGACGTCACAGTTTAACGTCATGCTGGACATAAGGGACTTGCAAATAGTTTATGGTCATATGCATGGACCAGGGATGATGCAGTTTAAGGTCATGTTGGACGGTTTAGGGAACTTTTTCACAGTTTAACGTCATGTGGGACGAAGTTGCAGTTTAAGGTCATACTGGATCATTGCTGTATAGTTTAACGTCATATAGCAAGGACAAAATGGTGCTACACAGTTTAGTGTCATGTTGCGGGGACAAGTTCTTTTTTCTACAGTTTAACGTCATGTTGGAAGAAGTTGCAGTTTAAGGTCATACTGTACCATTGCTGTATAAACCAATTGTAAGAGTCTTGGTTCTGGGGACCATATTTTGTGTTTATACAAAATATTTCTTCAGAAATCTGGCATTGGATGGAGTCGTGATGAGTTCTCCATCCATTGAGATTAATGAATAAGATCCATTGGAGTAGACCTTATGTATTGAATAAGGTCCTTCCCATTTTGGTTCAAGTTTGGGAGGCTTCTTTCCTGGTATCATTGGTGTTCTGAGAACTAATACCAATTCTCCCTGAATGAATGAATGAAGACGAACTTTTTTGTTAAAAGCTCGTGCTATTCGATTCTGATAGATTTCCAAGTGATGCAAAGTGCACAATCTTTTCCCATCTAACTGTTCCAATTCATTCAATCGCTTTTGGGATTGCTCATCTGTAGATAACTGATCACAAATGGCTACTCTGAGTGAGGGCAATTGAACTTCAATTGGCAATACTGCTTCTATTCCATATACCAACGAATATGGAGTTGACCGCGTTGCATTGTGGGTGGTAGTCCGATAAGCCCATAAAGCATGAAAGAGTTTATCAGGCCATGACCTCTTATCTTTATCCACCATCTTTTGCAGTATATTTGAAAGAGTCTTGTTAAAGGCTTCTATTTGACCATTGGCCACCGAATGATACCGAGATGAATGGTTGGATTTAATGTTGTATTCTTGATACAATTTCTTCACCTCAGAAGAACAGAAGTTGGTGTCGTTGTCCATCAATGAGGTATGAGGGACACCAAATCTAGTAATGATGTTAGACTTGATGAAGCTAACAATGCATTTAGAACTGACTTCTTTGAGAGGTACTACCTCTGCCCATTTGGAAAAGAAATCAGTAGCAGTAAGAATGTACTTAAACTGCTTGGCCGTAGCTGAAGGGTAAGGTCCCACCACATCCATTCCCCATGTGGCAAATGGCCATCCGTATTTAGCTGTATGAAGCAACTCTGGAGGTTGATGAATGAAGTTGGCATGTACTTGACATGAATGACACTTCTTTGTGAAATCAACACAATCTTGTATCATTGAAGGCCAAAAGAATCCAAGCCTTCGAATTTGATCAGACAATCTATGTCCAGACTGGTGGGCACCATAGACTCCTTCATGCACTTCTTTCATGACAGCCATTGTCTCTTCACCATCAATGCATCTGAAGAGAACTCCATCAAAACCACGTTTGTAGAGAATTTTCTCTAGGTGGTTTGGGCTGTCATAAAGAGTAAAATTGACCACACATCGCCGGATTTGTTCTTTCTCGGCTCTATCAGGTGGAAGTGTTCCATTTTGAAGGTATTCCCTGATAGGTGACATCCATCCTATAGTATCACCACATGGTTCAGGAATGGGACTAATTTCATTAATTTCCTCTGTTTTGGCTTGAACATAAGGTGAAATTGCACGACGGTGGGAAATACTGATGGTTGTCTCGTCCCAATTTGGATCTGTTAGAGCTGTGGCTATATTAGCCAGTGCATCATCTTGAGCATTTTGTGATATTGGGACATAAGAAAATGTCGGTTCTGAAGGGAATTCTGCCATTAACTCTCTGACGTAATCATACAAAGGGATTAATTCTTCTTTTTTGATGGCATAATCCCCATTGACTTGTTTGATTACCAGGTCTGAATCACCTTTTCACCTTTAAGTGATTCACTTGTGCTTGGAGCGCTAACTCCAAGCCTGTAATAAGAGATTGGTATTCGGCTTCATTATTGGTACCACCTTCCCACAATAAAAAGGAATAAGGTAACACTGCCTTATCTGGAGAAATGAACACAATTCCTAAACCAACTTTGTTGAATTTAGGATTTTCCATTTTCTTCCCTGTTGGACTTCTGGAAGCACCATCAAAATACATTTCCCATGTTTGAGGACTCTCTTGAATAGAGAAAACTTCCTCATTAGGGAGTTCAATATCTGAAGACGCGTCTTCCACTGAAGGATGTTTAGCCAGGAAATCATCCAGATCTTGGCCCTTTATTGCCTTTTGAGACACATACTGAATGTCGAACTGCTGCAAGATAACTTCCCACCTTGCTAGACGTCCTGTATGCATTGGACGACTAAGGATGAATTTGAGCGGATTATTGCGAGATACCAATTGGACCTCGTGATGTTGCAGGTAGTGTCTCAGTTTCTGAACTGCAAAGATTAATGCTAGGCAGCACTTCTCAATACTTGAATACCGGGTTTCTGCTTCAAGCATAGTTCTACTGAGATAGTAGAGGATATTTTCATTCCCAGCATCATTCTTTTGAGCGAGAAAGGCACCCAATGATCGCTCTAGAGCTGTCACATAGAGGATAAGTGGTCTACCTTCAACAGGTGGCATGAGTACTGGTGGACTCAAGAGGTATTTCTGGAGAACATCAAATGCTTATTGACATTCTTCAGTCCACTGGTAAGTGACTCCTTTTTTCAATAATTTGGTAAAGGGTAAACTTTTGCCTGCCAAATTGGCGATGAAACGCCAAATATAGGCTAAGTGTCCTTGAAGTCCTCTTAATTCTTTCAAATTCTGAGGAGGTAACATACCAAGGATTGATTTGGTCTTCTCAGGATCGACTTCAATACCACGATGGCGTACAACAAAGCCGAGGAATTTTCCTGAGGTTACCCCAAAAGCACATTTTAAGGGGTTCATCTTCAAATTATGTTGTCGAAGTTTGTGGAATATGACTTCCAAATCAGTCAAGTGATTAGAACGTTGTTTGTATTTAACCACCAAATCATCCACATAGCATTCAACAAACTTCCCTAAGAAAGGTTTGAAGATACGATGCATGGCGTGTTGATATGTTGCACCTGGATTCTTTAAACCAAAGAGCATCACCCAGTAACAAAACACACCTTGAGGAGCTCTGAAAGCTGTAGATTCCTCATCTTCTGGGGCCATTCGGATCTGATTATATCTGGAATATCCATCCATGAAGGAAAGTACTTCATAGCCCGCGGTCGCATCAATTAAGAGTTCTGTAATCGGAACTGGGAAATCATCTTTAGGAAAATACCGATTAAGATCTCTGAAATCGATGCAAACCCTAATTTGTCCGTTCTTTTTCTTTACAGGGACAATATTAGCCAACCACTTGGGATACTGAACTTCTCTGACGAAGTTAGCTTTGATCAGTTTATCCACTTCAGCTTCAATTTTGGAAGCATAAGTTGGGTGTGTTCTTCTCGCGGCTTGCTTAAATCCTCGATGTTCTTTTGGTAAACCCAAATGATGAGTAGCAACATCAGGATCAAGCCCAGGAATTTCTGTATAATTCCAAGAAAAAAAATATCTTTATTTTTCTTTAGAAAAGAAATATACATCTCTTTCTCTTCAAGGGTCATGGCCGCACTAATTAAAGTGGGGCGTGGATATTTCTCTGTACCCAGATTTATTTCTCTGAGTTCATCCACAGTGGTAGAGATACCCTCTTAAAATGCTGGATGAGCATCTCTAAGACATTCCTCTTCCTCTTCATTATGTGCTATTTCTTCCGTTTCTACTTGCATAATAGATGACAAAACTAAATTCTCATGATCATAAGAGATGTCAAAATTTTCACATTTTGAAGAAGAATCTTCCATTTCCGACCCTATTGATGATAAAGGGCCTTCTTTGGGAAATAAAGGGGAGATGATGGATTGAGAATCAACATCATTATTCACCTCTGGTGTTTCTATAACTTCTTCTGGCCTGATTGGCGAAGTATATACTTGTTGGACTTCAGTAGATGAAATGAAAATTTCACCACTTATGCCTTCATCACTCTTTGGTAGGTTACCAATTTCTCCCATGTTGTCTGTCTCAATTGCCGTAATTGACATTATGGATCCTTCCATAAGAGTATTTTGATTTGGGCCTATTTTGTCAATTTGACTAACAGGTAACACATAATCTGTACTCACATGTGTAAATGGATTTATTGGAATTTTCTCCAAACCATATGGAGCATTAATTTTGGTAATTTCCTTCATTGTAGATTTTTCTCTTCCCTTCATGTGATAAAATTCTGCCTCAATGTATTGAGACTCACATGTCTTGAACGGGGACTTATCACCATACAATGTTCCAACATGACCATTGAAATATTATTTGAGACATTGATGGTATGATGAAGGAATAGCTTCATGCTGATGTAGCCAGGGTCTTCCAAGCAAGACATTGAAAGCTGAGTCTTGATCAACAATCATGAAATCCGAATTGGATACAAGATCTCCAAACTGGGTTCTGAGTGTAACTTCGCCTAGTGGTTCTTGTTCATTTTTATCATATCCTTGTAACATCATGGTAGAAGTAGATAAATCAGATTCCATGAGGCCCAATCGACGAAGTGTACGAATGGGCATGAGGTTGACTCCTGAACCATTGTCAATGAAAGCTCTTCGGATATCTACACCATTGACTTTGCCAGATAAGTACAAAGGTTTTATGTGCCCATGCACAACATCATCATCATCTTTATCAGTAAAAGATATCACTACATGGCATTCTGCAAGATTATTCTCTATGTGATAGAATTCAGCTGCAGCAATTTCAGCTTCAAACTCCTGAGGACTTGACAAAGCTTCGATGAGTGATTCCCGAAGATCTTTTGACAGATTCAAAGCATCCAAAATTTATAACTTGGCTGGTACTTGGGCCAAGTGTTTCAATATATCATACTTTTGATCTAGAGTTCTGCGTTTCCCAATAGGAATATGTGGTTTAGCAGGTACCTTGGAAGCAGATGCTTTGGAAGCTGATGCATCTTGTATTGGGATAGAAGTTGGAAACATCCTTGGTTTTGGAAGATTAGACTGATTAGATCCATTTACTTGCTAAGATAAAGAATATGGAACCTTTAATCGGTCTTCCAAAATAACTGTGCCAAAACTGAGTTGGCCATTGGCAGATGAACTTGCTTGTTCTTTTTGAGCTCGCTGAAGGGCTCTACCAAGAGTTTCTGCTGCATACACAGTGCTAGCAGGGGTAGAATTGGAGTAGTGGCTTCGGAAAGATCCATGTCATCCCCTGTATCCTGAACCTCTAGAACTTTCTCGGATTCCCTTATTTGATACAGGGAATTCAGGCTCATCAAGAATGGAATATGGATCTGTTAATTGAATCATATTAACAGAACCGAAGATTAACTCTTCGTCTGATAAAGACCCTGCCTGACTAGCCTGTTTAGGCTATGCCGTTTGATGGGGCGGTGCCCGTGGCTTTGAAGTAGATGGCATGAAATCTGCCAGAGTCAAAGAGAACTTAGGCCTCGATACATACTCATCTTCTTCTGATTCCTCTTTCTTCTTTGAATTGCGCTGCCCTTTTGAGTATTTGTCTTTTGATGGAGGCTTCACTGTAGCTTTTGTAGGAGACACAATTGGCTTCTTCAATTGTGTTCGCAAAATGGCATGGGTCCGATTGATTGTCTTTCTAACCATCCAATCATCATATTTTTGCGCAGTTTTTCTTTTGACTTCCTGCCACTCGCCTCCTTCCTCTGGATCTGTAGTGGTAACACATGCTACATGAGCTGAAGAACCCTTCAATTTGACTTTTCCCAAGTCGACCATCTTTTGCAGGAGGTCTTTAAAGACAAAACACTCCTGGATGGGATGCCCCAACATTTGATGAAAGGGACAATAATTGGGACGGTCTTCATCTCCTTCCTTGTTTGGCCTCTTGGGCACTGGTAATTGAACCAAATTATTTTCCAGAGCTGAAATTAAGTAACCAGAAACTTGCTCACTTCGGAAAAAGTATGTTTTACTCTTCAAATCCTCAAATTGTTTTCGTCGTTGATCTCTTTGATCATTTGGACGAAATGGCCTTTGTTGGTGGCGTTCAGGAGGTGGAGCCCTTCGGGAAGATGAAGGTTTTGAAGTAGAAATAGGTACAGGTGCTTGTTTAAGCATAACTGTAGTCGTTTCTACTTTACCCATTCTCCTTCCTGGAGCTGATGGAATTACACGAGATTTAACCTTAGCCTGTATAAGGGAATCTTCAATCTGCTGATAGATTGAAGTAAGGTCTCGAAACCCTCCTGTGTATTCCACAGGGATCAATGGCGTGCGTAATTCTTCATGAAAATTTGCCACACAGATTGGCAACAACTCTTCCTGAGGGAGTGCTAAACTCATGGAATACGTTAATCCCTTCCAGCGAGCAATGAAATCAGAGACTCTTTCATTCTCCCTTTGCTTGCAGTTTGTAAGCTCGAAAACTGTCGTTTTTGGAAAAGTTGAGCTGAACTGAAGAAGGAATTTTTGACGAAGATCCTCCCATCCGATGATTGGCCGGGATTGCAAGCTTGTATACCAGACAAAATCTGGTCCTTGCAAGGTTCGCACGAAGCATCTGAGTTTCACTGCTTCTTGCTGCTCTGGAGTTCCCATCATAGGATCACAACAAGACATGTAATGCGTCAAATGCTGTTCAGGGTCGCCTGATCCATTGAAAGTAGGGAAAACAGGGTTTCCAAAACTAGATGGAGGAGAAATTGAATCTACCCATTCAGGGTAAACTTTCTTTTCTGGTTGAACTTGCGCCCTTTTCCCTTCTATAGTTTCTAACCGAGCTGTTAATGACTCAGTAGTAGTTTTTAACTTTTGAGAAACATCCGGTTGAATCTGGTCTTGAGTAGGTGCAATGAATGGAGCTTGGACAGACGTGGTGGTTGGTGCTGCAACTGATGGTAGCACTACCAACCGTTGTTGCGCTTGACCCACAGGATTAGACCTCTGAGGGTGTACTGATAAAGGAGGATATTCTTGATCCATCTCAGTAACTGCAACAAATTCCTTCCGCTGTCGAACTTCAGCATTCTTAAGAAGAAGACTACTCTGAAGTAGTTCTGCATTAATTCTTCTTAATTATTTCATTTCTTCCTCCTGTTGTGAAAACCGTTTCTCTAATGAGAGCGATTGACCTTCTCTAGAGGAAGGATATGTAACATGATTCTTTCCCCTCCCTTTGTTGGATACTTTTTGGAGAGAAGGAAGTGGATTACCTAAGTTCTGAGTAATCCTTTGACTTCGTGTATGCACACCTTCTTCATTTGTATTGGTGCGTACATTTTCTTGAGCAGGACGCTCTTCATCTGAGTCCCCTGAGTGAGTCTCCTCTGGTGGATTAGAAACAACGGCATTGATGACATTGATTGATGCATAATGCATCGCATCCCTTCTATCAACATTTCTATGATATTGTCTTCTTTCATATCTTTGATGAGACATTGCATTTTGTTGATTCAATCCTTTAGGAACTTCTTGACGAGCTATAATTTGGAGGGAATCTCCTGGTAATTTGGCTCTTCATTCCTCTTGGGGCTTCTTCCCCAATCGAGAAAAGACTGATATTCTCTGATAAGGGGATTGATGATTTGAAAGAGTCCCCAGTCTCGTGAACTGGGGATGTTCCTGCTGATTCCGCTCAACTCCTCGAATCCCATTTGTTGACTCTGAGGGTTCGGTTAATGGATTCCCCAGTCTGACAAGCTGGGGAGGCTCTTGACATGCTACGTCTGAGATCTTCTTAAAAGATCTCATGATCTTGCAAATCTTAGTTCGGAAATTAGTTGGATGCATTATCCTGTATCCACTTTTATCACCTGGTTCAACAGATCGTTGGATGATTTCCGAGACTTCTGTCATTTGATGATTTGTTTGCTCCATACGAGAGGCTTGTGAAATATTCTCGCCTGCTTGATGTAGGAGAAATTCAACAACTTGTTCTCTATATGCTTGATTTTGAGAGGAACTAGTTGAAGCCTGTTCTTGAACAAGCTTTTGATTATGAACAAATCCCATTGACTGTGGCCGGCCATGGGCAATAACATTGCATGAGACCATTTTCGGCGGGCTTTGCTGGCTGGAAATCACTGTGAAATGTAGTGCTCCGTGAACACCCCATCCTCTGATATGAACATCAGATGGAGCATTGGCAATTAACTGACACAATTTTCTTTGTGCGTCAAGGCATGAACGTTGAAGGGTTCTCTGTTGCTTTTCAGCCTTCGGATACCGAGAGACTGATAGAGATGCCAAATCAATCTGACATTGTAGCCCTTCTATTATCTTAAGATGAGGTTCATATTCATCATAAGATAATACCTTCTTCTTTAATTGACAAAGAGTTTTCCATATGCTGAGACGAATATCATGGATTCCATCATCCATCAACATATTTAGAATGTCGTACTGGGAGTCAGCCAAAGGCCAAAACATGACTGGTACCTCACCTTTTCCCAGTTTCTTCCTCATGTTCAGCATTTCCTATTTATCATTAAATGATGATTCTTCTACCTGTTTTGACCAGAGTTGGTTTTTCTTGTTGCTTCATCGGATTCAACAAGATTGGTAGAGACATCATTGATCAAACTAGAAGATGCATGACTTAGGGGTGGTTCGGAGAATGACCTACACCATGGGCTATCTTCTGATTGAGAAAGTATTTCACTTTTTAGCGATAATGCATCAGACATGACTGGTTTCTCATTTTCAAGTGCCTCAAGATAAGAGGGCTTTCTCTGCACTACATTGTCCACTGGAGTATTTTCCAGGCAATATGAATCACTACTGTGGAGAGGACTTTCGCAGCGAAGTTCATCATCATGGGGAGGACCACCAAAATGGGTTACAACAAAAGATGAGACCTCTTGCTCCTTGGTCTTCTGACCACACAGAGGGTTCCTGTGGCTCTCATCTGAAGATGAAACTTCAAGATTGACCGAATTGTCATGAAGCAAGCCTTCATGAGAAAGTGTCTGTTGAAGACTTTTGGAATTAATATTCCCATTATTTGGAACTGAGGGAGTAGAATCTTGAATTCCAACAGATAAATGTCTGAGGGCTTCAAGAACTCCAGCATCGAGCAAAGCCTTGTTGCAGATTGGTCTTTGATCTCCTGACTGTGCTGGGTGGATCTTTTTCTTAGATGCCTTCTTACTCGCTTGGGAAACCACTTGTTGACGAAAGTGGTTACTCTGAGCAGGTGTATGTGCCTGATCAGGAAAGATGGTCAGGTTAGGCTGACGATCTCCACTCAAATCAGGTGTATGTTCCTGACTTGGTTGTCTGTATGATATGGGGGAGTATGCCCCATGACCCTCTTGGACTGGAACAGATGTTTGTGTCTATTCTGGAGTGAATTGTTGATGTGTCACTCCACTGCTAGGGATAGATTTATGTGTCTATCCCTGAGATGATGCTGAAGCTGTTATGATATCCTGGCAAGCATCCAGAATATGAGCAGGAATTTGCTTCTGCTCTTTCACCATTGACAAAATATGCTTGGTGACTTCAGCCGCCGGAACGGGAATATACGTCCATTCTGGGTTTTGAGTAGGTGTATGTGCATGCTCCTATCCTCCTTTTCCTGTCAGTGAATCCTGACAGTACTCAAGTGTGGGGGCAGAGAGTTGAGTCTGCCTCATGTTTGTCGTCTGAGCTTTCCGACGGACTTCTCTGTGCGCTACCAAGCGAGAATGTTGGTAGGCTTGATTAATATTAGCAGGTGTATATGCCTGCTGATTACACTTCTCCAAACGCGGTTGACGAGATCCATCATATGTAGTCAGACGAGCCTACTGACTAACTAGTGATGTATAAGCAGGTGTATGTTCCTGCCTATAGTACTCTGTCGGAATTTCCTGGCGGGATTGGCGTGATGCTGCCAGACGAGTCTACTGGACAGCGGAATTAAAACGGACAGGTGTGTGTGCCTGCTCGTTATTTTCCACCAAGTTAGGTTGGTGGACTTCTCTGGAGATGGCAGGGATGAAAACCTGCCCATTGTCAACCGGATTCCGTCTCTGGCGGTTCGTCTTGCCTGCTGGGGTTCGAGGAACCTGAGCTGAATGCCTGGAGTCGGTACCCTCATCATGTTGAGGGCGCACTACCGCACGATTCTGGCGGCGATTGTTGATGGGAGCCCTCGGGAAGGACTCCTGTCTTTTTGACTTAAGGCCCTGCGGGACCTGCTCATTCACTTCCTCAGAGTAAGGGAGTGAATGGAAATTGCGTTCCGGGGATAACGACCCGAAACGGTTGGAGAAGGTATTCAGCACCGCCTGCTTCTTAATCACTGGTCGTCGTTGTCCGGACGACCTGTGTGAGTTATTTACTTGGAGGGCCTGTCGGGCAGCCTCCAGAGTTGGGATGGTACCGTGTTGACGGTACTCCTTAACCAGCACATTTGATACCCAGCCTTGAAGACGCTGAGTAGGTGATTTCATCCTCAGAGCGGATGACGATCCAGTAGGAATAGCAGCAGTGGTATTTGCAGAGCAGTATTCACAGATGTGAATTTGAGAGCAGCCATTATGAAAATATAGAAAATCTTGGAAAAGAGTGCCTGTTTGATATAACAGATGTAATCAAGATAAACTCATCTACTTCATCCTTTGGATGAGCACATATGTCAATGATTGTTTTTGTTAGCCCTCTTATTGAGTTTTAAATAGGGTCTTAACAAATAGGTAAAACATCATTTTAACTTGGTTAAGGATTCACGTCGGGTTCACCATTTTTTGTTTCCCTCGGAATTCGGGGATGACCTCCTGGATGGGAGATTCAAACGTTCCGATCAGTTTCTAGCGGGTTTGTTCGTAGAACCGGAAACATCCAATGATTCCACATCCATTTGGACCTACTTTCCAAAGGTAGGCGCTCATTATCTTGTGTACTGATGATACTTAAGAATTTGCATTGGTCGAGAGGATGGGTGGTCGGACTCATCACACCTTTTTGAGGGGAATTATTGTCTATTCCGGGACTCTCTTTATAGATTTAAGTTATGTTCGTGAATCCTTATTACATTACCAAGTATAAAATGAGCTTTTCCTTTAGTTTTGACAATCAATGATTAAATATGTAAGAAATTTAGAGATTCCATTATATGTATTCGAGTTTCTTCATAAATAGAAAATCATCTATATCTATTTAGAGATTCTTGGTCAATGGTAACCTTCAAAACATTCATATAAAAGTATCTTGGTCATTATGATGACCAGGCTGGTTTTAAAGCCACTCAGTGGGGCACTTGAAGTTTATTGTCATTCAGAAGGACAATGAATTATTTCAGAGTTGGGATCAAACCCATAGATGGGCTACCTACGTATCCTTTGTTTTGTAAAAGGAATCAGAACCCACGTAGTTCGAGTAAGGGTATGATATTTATGATTGATGGCTCAAAGCAGGATGTCACAATTACTTTTACACTCTAAGCTCACGTGAGTCATGCTCGGTGTGAGAAACAAGAGGTATTGGTAAAAATTAGACAATTGTGCCATGAAATATGCAATCATAAGAAATGGTTTAGGGCTTATGTATGTACGACTGCCCAGATGAATGAAGTTTAGGATTTACTTTAAGGAGAAAATCCAGGAACAGGGTCCATAAAGGTATATGTGCTTTATAGAGATTTGAACACTCTAACTTGCGACTTTATTCCTGAAAAGGAAACCCCTAATTAGGAGAGGATTGAAAACTAGGTTTTATTCCTGAGAAGGAATTCCAGATCAAACGAAAATTAGGACTGGTTAAGAGAAATTCAGGGACTTGGGGCTTACTCCTGAAAAGGAAGCCCAAAATTTATGACTGGGACTTGTTCTTGAAAAGGATGCCCAGGTTAGGGAACTTGGGGATTACTCCTGAGAAGGAAGCCCAAGATTATGACTGGGTCTTATTCCTGAAAAGGAGACACAGATTAGGGATTAAGGTTTGGGGCTTACTCCTGAGGAGGATGCCCATATTTGAGATTGGGGCTTACTCCTGAGGAGGATGACCATATTTGAGATTGGGGCTTACTCCTGAGGAGGATGCCCATAACAAGGGACTTGGGGCTTACTCCTAAGAAGGATGCCCAAAATTAGAAGACTTGGGGCTTACTCCTAAGAAGGATGCCCATATTAGAGGACTTGGGGCTTACTCCTAAGAAGGATGCCCAAAATTATGGGACTTGGGGCTTACTCCTAAGAAGGATTCCCAAAATTTATGACTGGGACTTATTCCTGAAAAGGAGACCCAGGTTAAGGATTCTCTCATCTTAAAGGACGAGGTTGAATGAATGAACTCTCAATCTTTGGTGACATAAAAATGAATAAATCACTATGTTTTGAGAGATATTCCACAGAATTCCTTTCAAATAAGGAAGTCAAATCAAGAAATCATGCCATAAATGGCTTTCAAGAGTATCTTGAAAACTGAATCTTGAATATAAAAGTTGAAATGGCTTAAGAGGGGTAAAATGGGCAATATGGGCACCCAAAAAGGTAGGGGCGTGCAAGTCTTGAAAGGCGCGCAAGTCTTACGTGGGTGCGCAAGTATTGGTCGCGCAGGTATACCTGCGCGACATGTGGGGTACTTGCGCGATTTTCAACCAGCATTAGAATACTTGAGCGACTCTTTATTAATCCCTTTAGAATCCTCTTGAGGTTCTTCCAAAAAAAGGACGCGCAAGTTCTATCGAAGGAATAAGGCGGTGCACAAGTGGGACCACTTCCCTTAAGGGCTGGCCACTCAGGCGCGCAAGTGTTGATAAGTTTCAACACTTAGGTCTTCCTCCCTCTCTTTAGATCTTCCGTTCTAGGTAAGAAATTACCTTAGAAGTGTTCCGGAAGCTTTGTGAAGAGACTTGGGCATCGGGGGTTTCAATCCGCGTTTCTGGAAAAAAAATCCTCTCCAATGGGGGGCCCACAGGGTCTATTTATAGTCAGGAGAAGACCCTGGGCGGTTACAGGGCAGTTATCACTTAGGGCGCGCAAGTCACTTGCGCGACCACGGTCGTCGCGCAAGTACACTTGCGTGACAGTGATATAACTTACGCGATGCAGTTGTTGTTGATCCTTTGTTCATACCTTTGTCGATTTTTGATATTTTCTTCAAAGGTTGAATCACTTTGAGCTCATATATTCCCCTTTTCTGATTTTTAAATTCTGTGACGAAAGGAGCGTCAACACATGCAATTTAGGGTTTTTATGTTTTTAGGTATTTTAATATTTTGTATATTTTTTGGAGGTTCATAGGTGTTTTCAGTGTATTTAGGGTTTTAAGGTTATTTTTCAGGTTTTTAGTATCATTTTGGGTATTTTGGGGTTTTTTATAGTTTTTGGAGTTTTTAAGAATTTTATATTTTTTTAAAATTTTTAGGGGTTTTAAGGATTTTTAGAGTCTTTAGTGGTTTAATGTGTTTTTGGTTTATTAATTTTTTTTGGGGTTTTATGAATTTAAGGGGTGTTTTTTGGGTTGTTACAATTTTTATGGATATTGATGGGTTTTAGGGTTTTTTATATTTTATGGGTTTTTAGGGGTTTTTGTGGTTTTTAGGGTATTTTGGGTTTTAATAGTTTTTTTGAGTTTGTTAGGTTTTTTAATGTTTTTAGATTTTTTCAATGTTTTTAGGGAGTTTAATGGGTTTCATAATTTTTATTAGGTATATAATGGTTTTATTGTGTTGTATGGTTTTTATGGTATTGAGGGTTTTTATGGGCTTCATCATTTTTTCGTGGTTTTAGGGTTTTTAAAATTTTGAGAGATTTTGAGAGATTTTTTAGGTTTTTTATGGTTTTTAGAATTTTTTGGATTTTTAACGATTTTGACGGTTTTTAGAATCTTTTAGGGTTTTATGGTTTTATAGTTTTCTTAGGCTTTTAGAGGAAACTTGACATTTTTAGGGGTTTTAAGGTCTTTAGTGTTTTTAATATTTTTAGGGGTTTAAAGGGTTTTTAGTGTTTTAGTGGTTTTGGTGTTTTTATGTTTTAGTTCTTTTAAGGTTATTGGGGTTTTTTCGTTTTCAAGGGGTTTTATGGTTTTATGTATTTTTTTCAATAATTTTAAGTGATTTTTTTGTATTTTTATGGTTTTTAAGGTTATTAAGGATTTTGAGGGTTTGGTGGTTTTTAGGTTTTTTAGGGTTGTTAGGGTTTTAATGGGGTTTTGGGTTTTTAAAGTTTTTTGAGTTTTTATGGGTTTTTAGGGTTTTTAGTTTTTTAAAAAAATTAGTTGTTTTAAGGGTTTTTAGAGGTCCTAGTGGTTTTTATGGGTTTTATGGGTTGTAGGGATTTTAAGGATCTTGGGGGGTTTTATTGTCTTCAGGGGTATTTCAAGGATTTTAGTGTTTGTTACATTATCAAGGATTTTTAGGTATTTTAGGATTTTTATGGTTTTCGGATTTTTAGGGATATTGGTGATTTTTATGGTATTTTTAGGTGTTTTAATGATTTTTAGAGTTTATAGGTGATTTTTAGATTTTTTGGATTTTTAGGGTTTTTTGTGTTTTTTATGGTTTTTAATCATTTTTGAGATTTTTACATTTTAGGGGTTTAAGGGTTTTTAGGGTCTCTGGTGGGTTATTTTGTTTTTTGGGGATTTATGATATTTTATTATCATTATTGGGTTTTATGGTTTTTAGGTTATTTTGGGGATTTTTATGTTTTCAAAGATTTTTAGTGTTTTATATGATTTTAGGTATTTAAGGGATTTCATGGATTTGGATGGTTTTAGGGTCCTTTAGGGATTTTTATGATTTTTTTGGGTTTCTTGGTATTTAGGGTTTTATGTTTTATTTGGGTTTTATTGTTTTTTTAAGGTTGTTTTGAGTTTTAAGGGTTTCTATGGTTTTTTAGATTTTATAACGTTTTTAAGGGTTTAAAGGTTTTTATATTTTTAGTGGTCATACGTGTTATTATAGGGTTTTAGCGTTTTATGGTTTTTATGGGTTTCAGGTTTTTTAGGGTTTTTAGGTATTTTTCATGTTTTTTACGGTTTTTTATATTTTCAGGAAATTTTTGTTATTTTTTAGTCTTTTTAATGCTTTAAGGGAATTTTGGTATTTTTCAGGATTTTGATGATATTTCGTATTTTTCTAATTTATAGGTATTTTATGGTTTATATGGTTGTTTCATTTTTTGTGTTTTTGTACTTTTTAGAATTTTCAAAGTATTTTAGATTTATTTATCAATTTTAGGGGTCTTGAGGACATTTTAGAGTTTTAGTGATTTTTAGGGTTTTTAATGGTTTTGGGTTTTTAAGGTTTTTAGGATTTTTTATGTTTTTCAGGGGTTAATAGTTTTTAGGTTTTTTTCAGAGTTTTTGTTGTTTTAATGTATTTTTAGGGTTTTTAGGATATTTATGGGTTTTGCGGGTTTTTAGGGTTTTTAGGTTTGTCGAGGATTTTAGGGCAAGGAAGACCCGGGGCCAGGCTATTCCTGACTCGCTGCAAAATTTATTAGAAAAAAGACACGAAGACACTGCAGACAAGGGAGGGGCGGGGTCAATCAGCCCACACCCAAAAACCCTTAACAAACACACACCAAATGACCGCAAAAAAAAAGAAAAAACAAAAGAAGAAAAATCACACAAAGCAGAAAAACATAAAAGTCACCAGCGTCACCTCCTAGCACATCAGCAACAAGCATCCATCAGCACCAATACCAGCAATCATCCACTAGCCATTCAACAACCAGCATCCATCAGCATCAAAACCATCATCAGTAACATTAGTAACCTAACCTCACATAACATTCCATTTTGCAGCAACACACCAACCATCACCAAGCACCAGAAACTTTTATTACATCCCATCCAAGTAACAGCCATCACCCAGTAACTTAAGAACTAGAAGCCATCACCACCAATCTCCCATCTAGAAGCACAATAGCCATAACCAACAACTTAACCAGCACCACCATGTAAGACAGTTCAATCACTAGCCACACAAAACAACCAGCACCAGAGGCAAAACCACCAGCAACCGAAGCAAGAACCATTACGCAGCTCAAACAGCCCTTCCAGCAGCCCAGAAATCGCAACACATTACCATAACGTAGCACCTCAAAACCATCCTAGAGAACCACATCAACGTCATCCCATGGCAGGACCATCTGCCACTACATACAGATCCATAACCGAAGAATCCAACCAGAAATCAAAAACAGAATGCTGAAAACGACAAACAGGCCAGGAGAATTAACATGAGTCAAAGATCAGGATGAGAAACGAACCTGTAAATTCTGCGTAGACTGAAAACAAGAATAATCGAAAACCCTGAAGCCAGGAACAAGATCATCACAATCAATCTGAATCCAGGCCTTCCGTATCCAACAAGAAACAAAGCAACTCCATAGAGGCCACTGCAAATCTCCCAGGAACAGCGCTGCAAGGGGATAATAAATCATTGATGACTGAGGAAACTGTACCGTGTTACGCCGACGAAGAGGCCATAACCCATGCTACCAAAGAAATATCATATTCCACTGTAAAATTCAAAGTCCTTGACCCATCCATGGAGGCCCCATCTCAGCTAACGTGATCTGGAGCTACAACCGAAGACCACTAGGGTTTCCAAATGCCAAGGAGTTGACCGCTTCACCATATGCTGAGAAGATCCGATCCAGAACCACAACTAGAGTCACAACCTCTAAAGCCACCAAATCCCGAGGACATGGCGAAATAAGCTAAGGAAAGCTTGAATCTGGAGCCGAAGGCTCAAGAAATAGCATCGCTCTGAAAAAACAAAACCACTGAAAGAACACCGCATCCTCGGGTCTGAAGAGGAAATCAAAGGCACATCTCCACCAAGAGGGATGGGGCGAAGATCCATATCCAAATCCCTAAGCAAGATCCAAGGGAAGACCTTGAAGTTGTGACGGACGGGAGAGTGAACCATGGGAGAGAACCGCCATCTGGGCTTCTATTATGTCGAGGATTTTAGGGGTTTTAGGGTTTTTAGTGTTGATAGGGTTGTAGGATTTTATGGTATTTTTTGGTATTTTTTGTTTTTTAATGTTTTATAGATATTTTAATGTGTTTAGGATTTTTATATTTTTTTTTAGTTTCTTGTGGTTTTTAGAGTATTTACAAGTTCTTATGGTTTTTTATGGTTTTGAGAGTTTTTTATGATTTTCTAGTGGTCTTCAGGGATTTAGGGTTTTTATGTTTTTAGTTATTTTTAGGGAATTTTTAGGATTTTTATTGTTTTTAGGTTTTTTTGGGCTGGTAGTGATATTGAGGCTTGTTAGGATTTTCACAATTTTAGGGTTTTATGGTTATTTGGTTTTTTAGTGTTTTTTATTTCTTTTAGGGTTTTATGGATTTTTAGATATTTTTTAACATTTTTATGGGTTTTAATGTTTTTTATAATTTTTAGTGGGTTTTTCAGTTTTTTGTGGGTTTTTAGAAGTTTTATGGTTTTCAAGGGTTTTTTTGATTTTTTGGTTATTTTAAATTATGTTAGATTTTTATAGATTTTTTATAATTTTTATGGAATTTAGAGGTTTTTAGGGTTTTTATAGTTTTTTGCTTTTTAGGGGTTTTCATTTTTTTTAGCGTTTTTAGGGATTTCATTATTTTTTGGGGTTTTTTGGGGTTTTCATGGTTTTTGGGTAGTTTCCAAATATTTTTAGGTATTTTAAGGGTTTAAAGGGATTTTAAATTTTTTTAGTGGTTTTTAGGTTTTTTATGGGTTTTTAGAGGTTTTTATGGATTTCATGGGTTTTTATGGTTTTTTAGGGTTTCAAGAATTTTTTGGGATTTTTAAGGATTTTAATAGTTCTTTTTTTGATTTTTATGGTTCTATGGATTTTTTTGGGTTTTAGGGCTCTTTAGGATTTCAATGGTTTTTATAGATTTTTTGGGTTTTTAAGGGGTGTTTTTATTTTTTGAGGTTTTATTGGTTTTTTAGAGATTTTTAATATTTTTAGGGGTTTTATGTGTTTTAATATTTTTAGTGGTTTTTTATGGTCTTTATGGATTTTATATTTTATATTTTTTTAGGATATTTATGGTTTTTAAGGGGTTTTCAGAGTTTTTAGTAGTTTTTTTGTTTTCAACAATTTTTAGGGCTCCTTTAGGACTTTTATGGTTTTAGGGTTTATAGGGTTTTTATGGATTTTCGGGTTTTAGTCTCTTCTAGGGTTTTTGGGGTTTTAGGTTTTTCATGCGTTTTTGGGTTTGGAGGGTTTTGATTAGTTTTTTAGGGTTTTTAATGTTTTTAGAGTTTTTAACATTTTTGGGTTTTAAGGGGTTTTAAGGAGTTTTTGAGTTTTTAGTGGGTTTATGGTTTTTAATTTTTTTATGGGTTTTTAATGATTTTTTGTGGTTTTCATGGTTTGTAAGGTTTTTTATTTTTTCAAGGACATTTGGGGATTTTTTTGATTTTTTATTAGGTTTAGTCTTTTTTAGGGTTATTAGGGGTTTGAGGGTTTTCATGTTTTTAGGGTTTTAGGGTTTTTAGGTTTTTATGGGTGTTTAGGGTTTCTATGATTTTTAGTGGTTTTATGGTTATCAGGGGGTATTTATTGATTTAGGTTTTTTATTGATTTTTTGGATTTTTTTGGAATTTTTAGGGTTGTTAGGGTTTTTTGGTTTTTTGGTGGGTTATATGGATTTTGAGGGGTTTTCAGTTTTCAGGGTTTTTTAGGGTTTTATATTTTTTAGGGTTGTTTGGTTTTTTGGGTTGTAGGGTTTTTTTGATTTTTTTAGTGTTTTAAAGGTTTTTCAGTGTCTTTTTTAATTTTTAGGGGTTTAAAGAGTTTTTAGTATTGTAGTGGTTTTTAGAGTTTTTATGGGATTTTAGGGTTTTTTTGGGTTTTTTTGGGTTTTATGGTATTTACGGGTTTTCATGGTTTTCAGGGTTTTTGCAGATTTTGATGTTTTTTGGGGGTTTTCAATGTTTTTAGATTTTTTAAAGGTTTTTTGCGCCTTTTTTTGTTTTTAGGGTTCTTCTATGTTTTTTGGGGGTTTTAATATTTTTAGAGTTTTTTAAATTTTTATGTGTTTTTAGGGTTTTTTTAGTATTTTAGGGTTTTATGGTTTTTAGTAATTTTTACCATTTTTAGGTGTTTGAAATGTTTTTATAGAGTTTTGTGGTTCTTTATGTTTTTGGGGGTTTTTAAATATTTTTAGAGGATCTGATTGGTTTAAGTGGGTTTTCAAGGTTTTTTTGGGTATTTTGCATTTTTTTGGATTTTTAGGGGTTTTTTAGGATTTTTATGGTTTTTAGGATTTTATGGTTTTAAAGGAATATTAGTGGTTTTTTGGGTTTTCAGGGTTTATTAAGTGTTTTAGGGTTTTAATTTTTTTATGGTTTTTTTGTGTTTTTAATGTTTGTTGAGTTTTAAGGGTTTTAACGGGTGTTTTTTTAACATTTTAGGGGTTTTAGTGTTTTTTGAGGGATTTAATGGGTTTTTAGGTGTTTTTAGTTTATTATGGATTTTAAGAGTTTTTTATGGTTTGTAGGGTTTTTTAAATTTTCAGGGATTTTAATGTCTCTTTTAGTATTTTGTGGTTTTTAGGTATTTTTAAGGTTTTGTGGGATTTTGAGTGTTTTTGGGGTTTTTGGGATTTTAGTGTTTTTTATTTTTGTTTTTTCTTTAATTTTTAGGGGTTTATGGTTTTTAGATATTTTTATCAATTTTAGGACTTTTTGGGATTTTAGATTTTTTAGTGACTTTTTGGGTTTTTATGGGTTTTAGTGTTTTTATTGGATCTAAGGTTTTTTATGGTTTTCAAGGGTTTTTTAGGTGGAGGGGTATTATGGTTTTTTCTTTTAGAGTTATCTATCTTGGACCCTAGGGTTTTTTACCTCTCACTATATTCTTCTTTTCCATATATGGAACCCCTAACCTTTCTCTCTATTGCAATCTCTTAGGAATTTTTAGGTTTTATCCTTCTTGTTGTTTCCTTCACCTCCAACCAAGATTTTGTTGGATTCCATATCTGTTTTCCACTATTTATTTTTCTTGCGGTTGTATGGTTTTTCTGGTTCTCTTTAGGTTGGACATTCCCTGTCGCTTTGTGGCCCCTGACCATTACTACCACCTCTCTTGTCGCTTGAATTTTTATGATAAACCTCATATTGTTTTTTTATAAAAAGCTCTAGTGTATTGGTTTTTTATTAGTAGATTTTCCCTATAGATCTTCCTCGCTAGATCGTTCACCCTCCTTTTCTCTTGATACATAGCCCATTTTACTAGACCACTTCTGGAGTCATTATTACAGTGTTTGTGGTGGATTAGGATGGTGTTAGTGTATACATTCGGCATCATGGGTTCATTTCGGTTGGTGTCAAACATCACTATGGTTTTAAGTTGAATTGAATGTTCTGGTGGTGGTATGGTTCTCCATCCTTGTCGAGGAATGTTTCTACTGGTTTGTGGCCTTTTTTAGTAGTTCTTTAATCCGTCTCACATGTTTCTATTATTTGGGCTCGATGGTTTCTATATTCTTGTTGGTGGTATCAAAGAAAGTGGTCTATGGTCCAGTCGAAGGTCACCACTCATTGTTAAGGCTTGCCCTATCCAAACTCTACTCTTTCTTATTGTTTATTCACATAAATCCAGGTTGGTTTGGTGCAATGTTTATTATTAACGTTTTGGTATGCTGTTTTTTGAGTGGTAGTCGTCGTTTTAGGTGGTGCATCCTTGTAGACAGTTTTTTGTCCTAGTTTGGTGGATCTATTTTTTACCAATGAAATTGCATTTGATTCTATTTTTTATGGTTGATGCCTGCATATAGTGATTATAGATTTATTATAAGATACTATGTTGGTTTTTTTGTTCCAGAAGGTGATGGAGTTTTTTGGTGGATGTGTTTCAGTGTGTTTGTGGTTCTGTATAGTAATGTCACCAAGCATCTATCAGGTCCTCGATGTTGATGAGGTGTGGATGATGATGATGTTGACTAATGTGTAGGGTGTGCATCTCAAGGTAGATCACAATCTGTGGTGATGATATGGGCTATTTTTGAATTTGGTTTTGAATTTAAATGGGATGGAGTGTGTATTGGTGATTTTCCCTATTTTTGGATTTTGGTATGGGGTAAGTTGTGAGGTTCCCACTCAAACATAAATTTATTTATTCAGAAAATTAAAAAGGGATTTAGATGACCAGGTTTTCTTGGTTTTTATTGTTTTTTACATTTTCAGGTATTTTTAGGGCTTTTTATGATTTTTACGATTTATAGGGTTTTAGGGTTTTTATGGATTTAACGGTTTTTAGGTCATTTCAGTATTTTTAGGGACATTAGGGGTTTTTTTAGTTTCAATTTTTTTATGTTTTATTTTTTTGATATTTAGGGGTTTTATGTTTTTTTGAGTTTTTATATCATTTTTGTGTTTTTAATGGTTTTGAGAGTTTTGTGGTTTTGGGGGGTTTTATGGGATTTTAGAGTTTTTAATGTTTTTAGTGTTTTTATAGTTTTTAGGGAGATTTCAAGGTTTTTAGGGTTTTTTATGGTTTCATGTATTTTTATGAATCTTTTTAAATATTTATAGTTCTTTGGGTTTTAGGATTTTTAGGGATTTAGAGGGATTTTAAGTGTTTTTCAGGTTTTTCATATTTTTATAATTTTTATGGTTTTAATGGTTTTTTTGGGTTTTAGGGTTTTTTTGGATTTTAGGATATAAGGATTTTTTTATACTTTTTTAACATTTTAGGGGATTAAGGTATTTTAGAGTTTTAGTGTATTTTTAGGTTTTTTATGAATTTTTTGGATTTTTAGGAGTTTTATTGTTTTTAGGGTTTTTTCATTGTTTTCGGTTTTTTATGTTTTCAGTGATTTTTTGGTATTTTAAGATGGTTTTAGGGGTTTTAGGGATTTTGAGGGTTTTTAGATATTTTTAGTGTATTTTAGTGTTTTCATAGTTTTTAGTTCATTTTGGGTTTTAGGGTTTTTTAGTTTTTTAGTGTTTAAATATTTTTTGGAGTTTTTTTTAACATTTTAAAGGGTTTTAAGCGTTTTTATAGTTCTTAGTGGTTTTATGGTTTTATGTGCTTTTATTTTTTTTAATATTTTTGGTGGTTTACAGAATTCATGGGGTTTTCATGGTTTTTAATGTTTTTTATGTTTTTATGGGTTTTTATTGTTTTTAGGATTTTTATATTTTTTAGGGTTTCAGGGACTTGAGGGGTTTAAGGTTGTTCATGTTTTTTTTAGGTTTTTAGGGTTTTAATGATTTTTAGTGTTTTTTGATTTGTTTAGTAGTATGGAATTTCTTTAGAGTTTTTAGTGGTTTTAGGGTTTTAATGGGTTTTTAGAGTTTTATAGTTTTCATGGTTTTAATGTATTTCAGGGGGTTTTCAAGGATTTTAGGATTTTTTATGATTTTTAAGATTTTTAGGAAATTTTTACTATTTATTAGGATTTTTTGGTTTTTAGGGATTTTTTTGGTATTTTTAGTGTTTTTAGGGTTTTTGGGTTTAGGGTATCATGGTTTTTTTTGGGTTTTTAGGGTTTTTTTAGTTTTATAGACGTTATAGGTTTTTTAGAGTTTTTAATGTTCTATGGGTTTAATTGGTTTAATTGTTATTAGTTGGTTATTATGGTTTTTATGGTTTATATGGTTTTTAGGGGTGTTTATGTTTTTTATGGGATTTCTAGGTTTTTAGGTTTCTTTATGTTTTTAGGTTCATTAGGCCTTTTTAGGGTTTTTATGATTTTATGGATTTTTATGATTTTTAGGGTTTTTATAATTTTTAGGGATTTTTAGGGGGTTTATGGGTTTTTTTTGTTTTTTATGTATTTATGGTTTTCAGGGTTTCTTTGGGATTTTAGTGTTTTTCAAGGTTTTATAGGATTTTTTGGGATTTTATGGTTTATGGTTTTTTGGGGGTTTTAGGGTTTATATTCTATTTTTCTGGTTTTTTTTATATTTTTTTAACATTTTTAGTGGTTTTATGGGTTTTTATATTTTCAGAGGGCTTTTGCGGTTGTTCTGGGTTTTTGGGTAATCTATGGATTTTAGGTTTTCTCGGGTTTTCATGGCTTTAGGGTTTGTTACGTTTTCAGGGACTTTTAAGTTTTTATATGATTTTAATGGTATTTAGGGTTTTTAGGAATTTTGAGTGGTTTTGGGGTTTTTAGGGTTTCTTGGATTTTTATAAATTTTTAGGTTATAGGGGGTTTTGGAGTTTTTTTGGGATTTAATGGTTTTTCGAGATTTTAATAGTTTTTAGTGTTTTAGGGTTTTTTATATTTCTTTTTTTTATGCATTTTGGGTTTTTATCGATTTTTATAGTTTCTTGGGGTTTTATTTTTTAGGGGAATTTTAGTGTTTTTTTTCATTTGGAGGAATTTTTAGTGATTTTTAGGATTTTTATTCCTTTTATGTATTTTTAGTATTTTTTTAAATTTTGAGAGACTTCAATGGTTTTCACGGTTTCTTAATATTTTTAGGGTTTTTATTATTTTTCAGTTTTTATGGTTTTTTTATGATTTTATGGTTGATTATAGTTTTTAACATTTTTAAAAGTTTTAATGGTTTGTGGATATTTTATTGGGTTTTTTGGGTTTTTATATTTTTTGGGGTTTAAAGGTTTTTATTAGTTTTTATAGTTTTTAGGTGTTTTTCAGGGATATTATGATTTTCTATATTTTTAGGGATATTTAAGGATTTTTGGGTCTTTATTGTTTTTTTTTCATTTTTAAGGTTATTGGTGATTTTAGTGGTTTTTTTGGGGTTTCAAGGATTTATTAGGATTATAGGGTTTTTATGGATTTTTAGGGTTTTTTTTGAGTTTTTAGGGTTTTGATGTTTTTTATATTTTATTAACATTTTAAGGGGTTTAAATTGTTTTTAGAGTTTTTAGTGGTTGTAGGGTTTTTATGGGGATTTTTTATGGTTTTTAGTGGTTTTTTGGTTTTTACGGGTGTTTCATGGTTTTTGGGTTTTTTACACTTTCATGTATTTTAGGACCTTTAACAGATTTTATTTTTGTAGTGTTTTTATATATTTTTTTGGATTTTGAGGGTATTTTGGGTTTTAGTATTTTTTGAGTTTTTTAGGTTTTTATGGGTTTTTATAATTTTTAACATTTTTAGGGATTTTATTGGTATTTAGAGTTTTCAGTGGGTTTTTAATGTTTTTATTTGTTTTTATGTTTGTAATTAATTTTTATGGTCTTCATGTTTATTTTTAGGGTTGTTTACATTTCTAGGGATCTTTAGGTATTTTTTAAGATTCTTACAGTTGTATTATTTTAATGGTTTTGACGGATTTTTTGTTTTATGGTTTTAGGGTTTTTAGGGATTTTATGGTTTTTTTGGAGTTTTAGAGGGTTTTTTTGGGTTTTAATTTTTTTATAGTTTTTAATGTTTTTATGCGTTATAAGTCAATTTACAGTTTTTAGTGGTTTTTACAGTTTTTATGGAGGTTTAGAGGATTTATAGGGTTATAGGGGTTTTATGGTTTTAAGGGAATTTTTATGGTTTTTTATGCCTTTAGGGATTTTTAGGGATTTTTAGAGTTTTTATGGGTTTATGTTTTTTAGTGTTTTTAGGGATATTGAGGAGTTTTAGGGGTCTTCAGGGTTTCTTATGGAGTTTAGGGTTTTTAGGGTTTTTTATGTTTTTGATGTTTTTTGAGTTGTTTAGGGGTTTAAAAGTTTTCTATTGTTTTTTACATTTTTAGGGTTTTAAGGGTTTTATAGTTTTTATGTTTTTAAGGGTTTTAGAGGTTTTTAAGGGTTTTAGGGGTTTTATGGATTTTTATGGTTTTTAGGGGTTGGTATCTCTTTGGGGGTTTTCATTTTTTTCATTTGTCTACATTTTCAGGGATTTTAGTTCTTTTTTGGGTTTTATGGTTTTTATGGTTTTTATAATTTTTAGCAAATTTGAGGGTCTTTAGAGTTGTTAGGGTTTTTAGTGTTTTAAGAGTTTTTTTTTGGTTTTTTGGGTTTTGGGAGTTTCGTTTTGATTTTTTAGATTATGTAATGTTTTTAGATTTTTTTTAAAATTTTAAGGGGTTTTTGAGTTTTTATAGGTGTTTATGGATTTTATAGTTTTAGGGTATTTTATGTGTTTAGGGATTATTACAAACTTTTTAAATATTTTTATGGATTTTAGAGTTTTTAGTGAATTATTCAGTTTTTTTGTATTTTTAGGGTTATAAGGGGTTTTAGGGTGTTATGGTTTATTTGGGGGTTATGTGGTTTTTTTTTGAGTTTTTTAGGTTTTGACCTGATTTTTATAGTATTATAACATTTTAGGGGTTTAAAGGGTTTTTAGAGTTTCTATGGGTTTTATGGTTTTAAAGGGTTTAGGGTTTTCTAAGGTATTTGGGGGGGGGGTATATAGTTTTCAGGGGTTCCTATGGGTTTTATGATGGTTTTTTAGGGTTTTATGGTTTTTATAGGTTTTGTTGGTTTTGGTAGTTTTATGGGTTTTATGGGTTTTCATGGTTTTTAGGGTTCTTTGGGTTTAATTGTTTTTTTTTGGTTTTAGGGTTTTTTATTAGTAATGGTTTTTTTTATGTTTTTAGAGTTTTTAATGTTTTTATAGGTTTATGGGTTTTATGGCGTTTTAGTGGGTTTTTAATGTTTTTATGGTTTATATAGTATTCATGGCGTTTTAGGGGTTTTTTTATAATTTTACATTTTCAATGAGTTTTAGGGATTTTAGGCATTTTAGGGGTTTTAGGGTTTTTAGGTATTTGGGGGGGGGGGGGGGGTTAGGGTATTTCATGGTTTTTATAGTTTTTAGGTAATTTAAGGGTGTTGGGGTTTTTTGAGTTTTTTGAGCTTTTTGTGTTTTAATGTTTTTATAGTTTTTATCATTTTTTGGGTTTTAAGGGATTTTAGTGTTTTTAGTGGTTTTATGGATTTTATGGGTTTTTAATGTTTTAGTAGTTTTTGTGGTCTTTAGTGTATTTTATTTTTGTAGGAATTTTTGGAATTTTTAGGATTTCTATGGGTTGCTGTGTTTATTGTTGTTTAAGGGTTTTTATAGATTTTGAGGGTTTTGGGGTTGTCACATTTTTAGGGTTTTTATTTTTTTAGCGTTTTGTGTTTTTTTTTGTGTTTTTAGGGGTTTTTAGGGTTATAAAATAGTTTATGTTTCTACTACTTTAATGGGTTTTTTATATTTTTTTAGTGGTTTTTTTGGGTTTTTATGGTTTTTTGGGGTTTTTAATATTTTTAGGGGTTTCTATGGTTTTTAGGGTTTTAGGGGGGGTTTTACGTTTTTAAGTGATTTTTAAGGATTTTTAATATTTTTATGGTGTTTCGGGTTTTTAGGGTTTTTAGGATTTTTATGTTTTTTGGGTTTATAGTTTTTTTAGAGTTTTAAACATTTTTACTGGTTTTATGGGATTTAGGTTTTTTGTGATTTTTAGGTTATTTTTTGTGTTTTTATGGTTTGTAAGGCCTTTAGGGATTGTTATGGTTTTGAGGGTTCTTCATGATTTTTATGATTTTTTTATCATTCCTTGGATTTTTCATATTTTTATGGTTTCTAAGATATTTTAGTTTTTTGGGGTTTTTTAGGTTTTATGGGTTTAAGGGTTTTATGGATTTTATGGTTTTTTGGGTTTTTAGGGTTTTTATGAATTTTTTATAGTTTTTAGAGTTTTGTAACGTTTTTATGGGTTTTCAGGGGTTTGTAGAGTTTTAGTGGGTTGTATAGTTTTTATGGATTATTAGGTTTTGTATGGTTTTTAGGATTTTTATGTTTTTTTATGATTTCATTGAATTTTATGATTTTTTAGGTTTTTTTGGTTTTTAGCGAATTTGATGGGGTTTAGGGGTGTTTAGTGTTTTTAGGGGTTTTAGGGTTTTTAGGGTTTGATGTTTTTTTTGTATTTTTAGGGGGGTTTTGAATTTTAGGGGTTTTGAGACTTTTAGATTTTTTAATGTTTTTAGGGGTTTAAGGGGTTTTATACTATTTAGTAGTTTTTAGGGATTTTATGGGGTTTTCTAGTTTTTAATATTTTTAGTTGTTTTATGGTTTTCATGGGACTTTAAGGATTTTAGGATTTTTTATGATTTTAGTGATATTTATGGATTTCTAGGATCTCTAAGTTTTTATGGATTTCTTATGGATTTTTTGGGATTATGAGGGTTTTTATGGTTTTTCAGGGCTATGCGTTTTTAGTGTTTTTTTTACAATTGTTTTGAGTTTTTATGGGTTTTAATGATTTTCATAGTTCATTGTCAATTTATGGGGTTTCAGGGGTTTTTATAGTTTTAGTGGTTTTAGGGTTTTTATGGAGTTTTAGGTTTTTTATGGTTTTTAGGGGATTACACAGTTCTTATTATTTTTCATGTTTTTTTGGGATTTTTAGATATTTTTATGATTTATAGAGTTTTTATGGTTTTAGGGTTTTCTTTTGGATTTTTATCATTTTTTGGATTTTTTTGGTTTTTAGGCTTTTTGATTTTTTGGGATTTTAAGGGTTTCTAGAGTTTCTTTCATTTTAATGGTTTAAACAGTTTTTAGAGTTTTTAGTGGTTTTTTGGGTTTTATGGGTTTTAGGGTTTTTAATGTTTTTATTGGTTTTTATGGTTTTAATTGTTTTGATGGGTTTTATGTAATTTTAAATAGTCTATGATTTTTAGGCCTTTTAGGATTTTTATGGTTTTTAGGGGTTTTTTGGTTTTTTTGGATTTTGAAGTTTTTATGGTTTTCAGGGATTTTTATGGACTTAAGGTTTTTATGGATTTAAATTTATTTATATATTTTTTTAGTTTTTTTGGGTTTTAATGGTTTTTTAGAGTTTTTAAATTTTTTTTGGGTTTTAAGGATTTTTAGAGTTTTTAGTTTCTTAGTGTTTTTTAGTATTTTATGAGTTTTGGGGGGGTTTTCAAGGTTTTTTGGGTTTTTATATTTTTGGGTATTTCTAAGGGATTTTTAGTATTTTTTGGTCTTTAGTGTCTTTTAGGGGTTTTACTTAGTTTTTTGGGATTTAGGGTTTTAGGGTTTTCATTGAGTTTTTAGGGGTTTATGGTTTTTTGAGTTTTTTACCATTTTAATGGTTTTAAGGAGTTTTAGAGTTTTTTATTTGTTTGGGTTTTTATGTGTTTCTATGGTTTGTAAGGTTTTAAGATCTTTATGGTTTTAGGGGGGATTTTCAGAGTGTTTATGGAATTTTAAATTATCAAGGAATTTTAGGGCTTTTTAGGATTTTATGGTTTTTTGGGTTTTTAGTATTTTTATGTATTTTGAGAGGTTTTAGGGTTTTTCAGGGATATTATGGTTTTTTAGGTTTTTAGTGTTTTATGTTTTTAAGGTTTTTAAAATTTCATCAGATTTTAGTGGTTTTATAGTTTTTAGTTTTTTTATGGCTTTAGGTTTTTTTGATGTTTTTAGGGTTTTCAGGGTTTTTTAGGATTGTTTATGAATATATATTGTTTAGGTATCTTGAGGGTTTTTAGGGTTTTTCAGGGTTTTCTAGGGTCTTAGGATTTTTATGGTTTTTATGGACTTTATGGATTTTTTTAGGGGTTTTAGGTTTTAAGGGGTTTAACGAGTTTTTAGAATTTTTTTAAAAAAAATTAGTGGTTTAAAATGATTTTTAGTGTGTTTATAGTTTTTGTGGTTTTTAGTTGTTTTATGGTTATTTATTGATTTTTATGATTGTTAGGAGTTGTAGTGGTTTTCATGGATTTTAAAGGTTTTTAGGGTTTTTTGTTTTCAAGGATTTTTATGTCTTTTTTATGATTTTTATAGTTCTCAGGTTTTCAGGGTTCTTATCAAATTTTTTCGGTGATAGGGTTTTTCATGGGTTTTTAGGGGCTTTTAGGGGTTTTAGGGTCTTTTTGGTTTTTAGTGTTTTTTGATTTTTTTAGCGATTTTATGATTTTTTTAGTTATTATCGTTTTTAGTGGTTTTACTGGTTTTGAAAGTTTTTAGTGGTTTCCATGCAAGATAGTTGGGGTGGCACGATGTTCATGGAGTAGGGTGGGAGATGGGGATATGGTTTGGGGATAAGTAGCAGATGATGGGTTTGAATAGTGGAATCATGTGTCCAGCCAACATTATATGGAGTGTGACCTACTTCTTAGATAACACACTCAGAGGAGGGATGTGATGGCCAATCCAAACAGCAACACACATGGGTTTAGGAATGAAATTGGGGGATTTTCAATCTTGGATCACAAATATAACATGTAGAATGATAAGGCATGAATAGACAAGAGTAAGGTAAGAAAGTAACGATCCTAACAATGGAGATAATAAAATCATACAGTTTCACTAATGAAAAATTCCATGACAATACAAATCCATTGGGTGGCTATTTATAGAAAATGGGTGAAAAGGGGGAAAGAGTATAATACCCTAAATTCATAAAGCATATTCATACCATGTCCCCTTAAAGAAAAAAATGTTAATGTCCAAAAATGAATTTTTTGGAAAATTAGCACATGTCATTCCACCCATTTCCCACTATATTTGAAATTGAGTACCGATCCCACTGGATTTGAATTTTGTGTCCAAATATTCCATTATAAAATATCAATGAGAGAAAGGATTACAAATTATATGAAACTATGTGGTCCAAGAATAAAAAATTATGTTTGGGCTTCAATAAATGATATAATAGTCTCATTTTCTCCATATATGCATGGTGATATCCACTAGGCCTTTAATGAAGCGAGATGAACACCCATTTTATAATCCATCTCTTTAATCTCCCTCGCATCATTGATCCTTTAAAATCCAACTCCTCCTCCCAAGAAACAAACTTAGTGTCATCAACATGGTTTTCATCATCCCCCCACTCTTGAAAAAGATTCATCCTAAACTCTTTATCATCTACCCCTCAAAAAGGAGTAATATGGGAAACATTGAAAGTGTAACTTACACCATACTCACCTAGTGAAGATATCTTATAAGAATTTTTGTTAATATTCTCGACCACTTAGACAGGTTAGTCCACTCACGACATGAGTTTTTATTTCAACTTGTGAGAAAATCTCTCCTTTCGCTTATGAATCCAGACTAAGTTATCAGGCTCAAACAACACTTTCTTACGACCCCTGTTCTAATGATCAATGTATTTCTGGGACATTCACATCATATTTTTCTTTTTCTTATCATGGAGTTGCATGATTAAATTTCCATTCCCTTTCTAAACCATATTAGTTGATTCCTACATAGGAAAATGGACTAGATCAATTGGGGAAAGGGGGTTAATGATATAAGCAATTTCAAAGAGAGAATATTGAGTAGTGGAATTATTTACCTAACTATATATTAATTCCTTATGTTGTTGAGGATCCTCTAAATTCATTAGATTATTCATAACAATTTTCTACAAAAGGGATGATTGTCTCAGATTCACCACCTCTATTTTGCCATCAGTTTTTGGATGAAAAGTAGTACAGAATAGTGACTTTGTACCTAGTTTTCATCATAAGGTCTTCCAAAAGAAACTAATAAATTTTATGTCTCTATATGACACAATTTTCATTTCAATCCCATATATATTGACTACTTATTTAAATAAAATAGTTGTAATATTAGTGTAATCAACTATTTCGTTACAAGTAATAGAATGTTTAATTTTGGAAAAATAATCCACCTCAAAAAAAATTGGAAACTCTCCCCCACTCGATCCTTAGTAAAACCATAATAAATTCAATTGATATGTAATCTTAATGGGTGATGGGGATTAGGAGAGGAAGATATAGTACATGTGGTTTGAGTTTATATTAGGATTTATGGAAGATAATACTCTTTCGCACAAATTTTTCGACATCTCTAGAAATCATATTAAAATAAAATTGCTCAATAAGAACAGTTAAAGTTCATAAAACAAAAAAATAACCCATTATCACACCGAAATGTGACTCCATTAGTAAAAGTAAATGGATAGGAAAATTGGGAATAAAAATCTTATCAATCCATAAAAACAATTCATTATGTAAATAGAACATTTATCAACAAACTCTTTGTTTAAAATGACCATAAGATTCACTAAAATTATTATAAATGGAATATAAATCCTTAATATATTCTAAACCAAGTAGTTTAGAATCCATAAAAGATAACAGAGAATATATACATGAAATTAAATCAGGAATAGTATTTTATTTAATCTTTTTATTCTTGATGACATGTTGAAATTATTCATCTAGTTTCAACAATCTATCATGTTTCCTACTTGGTTTATGTTGTCTTCAACGATATTTAATAGCCTCCTGGTAAGAATGGATCACAAATTAATTTATCCAATGATAATTTTTCCATGTTTTATATACTATAAAAAATTAATTAAACTCTTTATCATATGTAGCATAGTTTAGATTTGGGTTATTTAACTTCTCACTAAAATAAGAAATAGGCTTTCCTTTCAATATTAGTACTCCTCCAATAAAAATTCTTCTTGCATCGCATTCAATTTCAAAGGAATTACCAAAGTCTAGGAGTGCATGTAGAGGGATGTGGGTGAGTTTCTCCTTGAGAGCATGGAAATACTTCTCTTGACTTGTTCCCCACATGAAATGGATATTATTATTTGTCAATTCATTCAATAGAACAGTTAGTGTACTGAATTCATTCATAAATATCCAATAAAAACTAATAAACCCTTGATAACTTATTTCATGTCCAATGGAGGTGGGAATATATCACTTTTGAATGGACCTAATCTTCTCAATATCTCCAAGAAATCCATCACCACTTACCAAAAATCCAAGGAAAATAATTTTATCTAGGAAAAAATCACCCTTTGTAATGTTTCCAAAAAAAATATTTTTCTTAACATCTTTAGGAGTTGTCTTAAGTGATCTATAAGTTTTTTTCAAGTACAACTATACACCAAAATATCACCAAAGTAAACAACCAAAAAATTTCCAATATATTTATGTAATACATGGTTCATTAACCTCACAAATGTGTTATGTTAATTTGTGAGAGCAAAGGGAATTACTAACCATTCATAATGTCCATGTTTTATCATAAATGTATTTTTCCATAAAACTCCTTCTTTCATCATAATATGATGGTAACCACTTTATAAATCAATTATCAAGAAAATAATAGAGCCATTTAACACATTTAGAATATCATATAACCTAGGGATAAGATGAATATACCTAGCCGTGATGTTATTGATGGATCTACAGTCAATGGACATTCTCTACATTTCTTCCTTATTGGGCACTAGAGGAACATGTACATCTTAGGGACTAAGGATCTCACTAATATAGGCCACATAAAAAAATCATGAACATTACTTTGAATTTATTTTCTCTCATGTAGGCCAGTGCGATATGTAGGGCATTTCCATAGTGACACTCTTTGTATGAGGTAAATTTGATGCTCAATACCATTAATGGGTCAAAAATATGGTGGAATCTCTTCTTGAAACACATCATAAAATCCCTATAATTAATACTAAACAACAAGTGTAAAATAATATGTTAATTCATTAGTGTTAAACATCACTTATTTTATTCATGAGTATATAAAGGAATTTTTGAGTAATTCAATAATTGTAAAACTCATTCTTTTTTCCAATATCATACTTTTACCACCTCTCAAATCATTCCCCCCTTGATTTTTTATTTCTATCCATTTATTTTCTTCTCCCATTCTATCTTTTCTCCTCATTATCTCCACTTCCATTTTCTCTATTTTCCCCTCATCAATTAGTTTTTATTTTCACTCAAAATGTGATCTTAAAAATTCTGTTTTAGGGACATGAGGCTGAGGAATATAAGTTCCCCTTAGAGTATATAATATTGAAAATTCAAGAACCCGACATCATTAACACGTCAATCGTACTACCATGATAAACCCAATAAGAAATGGAAAACCTTCATAGGAACAACATCACATAATACACCATCCATGAATTTACCAATGATGGAATATAATTTCACCTGTTTGGTAACCTTCACCTCTACATAATCACTCAACCAATAAAGCTGATATTGATGTTGACGAGTCAAAGTTGCAAGTCTAAACTTCTCTACCAACTCGTTTCTCTCTACATTGTTATAGCTTCCTCTATCAATAATAAAACTACATACCATCTCATGGATCCATCACCATGTATGGAAAGGGTTCTCCCACTACTCCTATCCAATAGTTATTTTTGTCACTTACAACTTCCTTTAGTGACGATAATATAATCATCTTCTATAAATTATCCATTATCTATTTTAGGGAATTCCTCTTCTAACTTCATAGAGATCTATCCATAAATATTCCATTTTCATACTTGTTGATATTTATGGTGTGCTAGTTTGGGAATTCACTCTCTATGTAACCCATTCCATGACATTTTAAACATTGAATATCCCAATTACTTGTTTGTTTATTCTAAATTGTATGTTTATTATGTGGAGGAATTATGTTGTCACTTTTGAAATCTATCACCTCCTTTTCCTTGGACAATTTTTCAAGATACTTCGTTGAATTTCTATATTGAATGAAAGGGGTAGTGGGTTTCCTCATGTTTGTTCTCCATTTAATTTTTTTTTACATTTTGGTGTCTTGGTGGATCATATCTTGTATCTCTAGATAGTGTTACATCTCTACTTGATCAGCAGTCTCCTGATTGACCCCTTGTAAAAACTGTGTTGTGGTTACCTCCAGATCCACCTCAATATTTTCTAAAATCATCGAAATTTACCACACCTTGAAATAATATTTGAAAATATTACACCCTTTTGTGAGGAATTGATACTTGTTGTGAAGATATCTATGGTAGTGGGAGAGATAAAACTGCATCCTCATAGAAAACTTCATGTCCTCCCAAGTATGTACCGGATTTCCTCCATATCAGGATTCCTCCTTTTGATCATGATCCCAGAATATTAATTCATAATAAATTAATTCAAGGGAATCAAGTTTTTCTTTTTCCTCTCTTAATAGGTATGTTAAGATAATACATGCTCGATCTACATCCCCCATTCCAAGTATGCTTCCGGATAACATTTCAATTGAAATGAAGGGAACTTCACATTAATACCTCTATGAATTTCATTACCATGTGGTATACATTTTATTACCCTATATTTTGATGTTTTTCTAGTTTCATTGTGGATTTAGGGATTTTTTTTGAGTTTTTAGGTTTTTTAGTGTATTTTAAAAAAATTAAGGAGGGGTATTAATGATTTCTAGATTTTTAGTGGGTTTTATGGGTTTTATGGGAATTTAGAATTTTCAAGGTATTTAGGGGTTTTATGGTTTTCTGTGAATTTTCAAGGTTTTTACGGGTTTTTTACATTTTCAAGGATTTCGAGAGATTTTTATTGGGTTTTTATAGTTTTTGTGGTTTATAGGGATTTTGAGGGTTTTCACACATTTTCATGATTTTAATCATTTTATGGTTTTTGTTTTTTATTCTTTTTTGGTATTTTAGGTTTTTTTGAGTTTTTAGGGTTTTTATGGTATTGTATAAATTTTTATATTTTTAGGGGTTTTAAAGTTAGTAGAGTTTTTAGTGGGTTTCGGGGTTTTATGTATTTTTAGGGGTTTTTAGGTTTTTAGGCATTTAGGGTTTTCATGGGGTTTTCAGGGTTTTACGGGTTTTTAAATTTTCTAAGATTTTTAGAGTCATTTACGTTTTTATGGTTTTAGGGGGTTTAGGATTAATAAGGATTTTTAGGGTTTTTCAGATATTTAGTTTTTTTGGGTTTTTTGGGGATTATTGGGTTTTTTTAGTTTTTTTGGGTTTAAATGTTTTTTATTGTTTTTAATATTTTGGGGTTGTAATGGATTTTTTATTTTTTTTATGGTTTTAGGGTTTTATTTATTTTATGTTTTTTTCTTGTTTGTGGTGATTATAGTTTTCACAGGTTTTCAGGGTCTTTATTAATTTTTCGTTTTTTGGTATTTTTTTAGGTATTTTTCATGGTTTTTATGGTTTTTAGGGGTTTTAAGGTTTTTTGGATTTTTAGGGTTTTAGGTTTTTTAGTGTTTTCTGGGTTTTTGAGTTTTTTGGGTTTTAGAGTTTTTTTAGTTTTTAATGGTTTTTAAGGTTTGATAGAGTTTTTAATGTTTTTAGGAGTTTAAATGGTTTTTAGAGTTTTTATATGTTTTCTATGGGTTTTATCAGTGTTTTTTTAAAGATTTTTAGGGATTTTTATAGTTTTTAGGGGTGTTTTATGGTTTTTATTGGTTTTTACATTTTTAGGGCTTTTCGGGTCTTTTTTATGTTTTTATGATTTTTACGTGTTTTTAGGTTTTTTAGAGATTTTGAAAGGTTTTAGTGATTTTTTTGTATTTAGGTTTTTTTAATTTTTTAGGATTTTCAACGTCTTATAGAGTTTTTCATTATTTTGGGGTTTTAAGGGTTTTTACAGTTTTTAGAGTTTATAGGGTTTATGGGGTTTTAAGGCTTTAGGGTATTTATGGTTTTTAGGGGTTTTATGGTTTTCAGTTTTTTTAGGATTTTTTGGAGTTTTTTTCCTCTTTAGAGATTTTTAGGGATTTTTAGGTATTTTGATGGTTATTAGGGATTTTTAGGGTTTTTATGAATTATGAGGTGTTTTAAGGTTATTCATGGTATTTATAGTTTTTAGGTCTTTATGGTTTTTAGGATATTTAGGATTTTTTGAGTCTTTTCGTTTTCTATGGTTTTTTATGGTTTTTAAACATTTTTTTGGGATTTTAAGCATTTTTACAGTATGTAGTTATGTTTAGGGTTTTAAAAAATTTTAAGGGGTTTTAATAGTTTATTGGGATTTTCATAAGTTTTAGAGTTTTTTCTGTTTTTGGGGATTTTTTGGGATATTTTTATGATTTTTCTGGTTTTTAGGGTTTTTAGGATTCTGAGGATTTTGGGGGTGTTCAGGGGGTTTTATGCATTTTATTTATTTTTTGGGTTCTATGGTTTTAAAGGTTTTTTGCTTCTTTTAACATTTTTAGGGGTTTCAAGGGTTTTTAGTGTTTCTAGTAGTTTTAGGGTTTTTATGGTTTTTTTTGTTTTTAATGTTTTCAGTGGGTTTTATTATTTTTAGGGATTTATAGGATTTTATGGTTTTTAGGTATTCATGGATGTTGAGGGATTTTTAATATATTATTTTTTAGGTTTTTCTTGGGATTTTTAGGGGTTTAGGGTTTTTAAAAGGTTTTAGGGTTTTTTGGGTTTTTTTTGGGATTTATGTTTTTTGGGTGTTTGGGATTTTTTTTTAGTTTTTTGGGTTTTTAATGGTTCGAGGTGTTTTTATGGATTTAAGGGGGGTTTAGGGTTTTTATGGATTTTACATTTTTTGGTATTCTTAGGGATTTTTATAGATTTTAATGTGTTTTTTCGGTTTTTGGGGATTTTTAGTGTGTTTATGGATTATTAGGGTTTTATGGTTTTTAGTGTTTTTGTGTTTTATGGGTTTTTGGGGTTTTATGGTATTTTTAATTTGTTGAGGTTTTTAAATTTTTTTTGAGTGTTTTAATGTTCTTAGGGTTTTAAAGGGTTTTTAGAGTTTTTAGTGGTTTTCATGGTTTTTATGGGTTTTTAAGGTTTCTAATGTTTTTTGGGGTACTTATAGTTTTTAGGGTTTTATATGGTTTTAGAGTGTTTTAAATTTTCAGGCTGTTTTAGGGATTTTTTAGTATTTTTTTTGATTATAATGGTTTTTACTGTTTTAAAGATTTTAATGGTTTTAGTGGTTATTAGGGTGGCTAGGGTTTTAGGTTTTTTAGGTTTTTTAGCGTCTTTTAATTTTTTGGGGTTTTTTTGAGTTATATAGTGTTTTTAGAGTTTTTTTAATGTTTTGAAGGTTTATATTGTTTTTATTATTTTTAGTGTGTTTTTATGGGTTTTATGGGTCTTTAAAGTTTTTAATGATTTTGAGGTTTATTATTGTTTTTAGGGGTTTTTAGGGTTTTTTGATTTTTTTGTTATTGCGAATTTTTAGGGAATTTTTTATTTTTAGGGTTTTTAGGGTTTTCATATTTGTTAGATATTTTCATTGTTTTTAGTATTTTTAGGGTTTTTAGGGGTTTTCATGTTATTATGTTCTTTTTGGGGTTTAGTGGGTTTTTAATTTTTTTAATGTTTAATGTGTTTTTAGTGTTTTTAATTATTTTATGGGTTTAAGTATCTTTATGGGTTTTAGTGTGTTTTTTTTGTATTTTATGGTTTTATATAGTTTAATATGGTTTTTTGGGTTTTTATGGATTTCAAGGTTTCTTCAAGGTATTTAGGGTTTTTATATTTTATTGGGATTTTAGGGGTTATTTTATGATTTTTAGGGTTTTAGGGGTTTTAGGATTTTTTGGGATTCTGAGAGTTTTTAGTGGGTATCATGGTTTTTTATGGTTTTGGGTGTTTTCAGGGTTTTAAGGCCTTTTAGTGTTTTTGGTTTTTTTTGACTTTTTAGGGGTTTTAAGGTTTTTTTGAATATCAAATTTTTTAGGGTTTTATGGGATTTTAGAGTTTTTCACACTTTTTAGGGATGTTATTGGTTTTTGCGATTTTTATGGTTTTTAAGGGTTTATGGTTTTCAAGTATTTTTCATGTTTTTATATGTTTTATGGATTTATAGTGATTTTTTAGGATTTTAGGGTTTTTAGGGTTTTATGGTGTTTAGGGATTTTAACAGTTTTTTTGGGTTCTCATGGTTTTCTATGGATGTTAGGGGTTTTTAGGGTTTTAATGTTTTTTGAGTTTTTTATGGGTTTTAATGTTTTTAGTGAATTTTAAGGATTTTATTATTTTTTATGAATTTTAGGGATTTAGTAGTTTTTTGGGTTTTTATGGTTTTTTAGGAATTTTAATGTTTTTAGGGGGTTTTATGGTTTTCCAGGGTTTTTCTTTGTTTTTGGGGGTTTTTTACATTTTTAGACATATTTAGGGATTTTTTATAATTTTTATGTTTTTATGTGTTTTATAATTTTAAGATGTGAGTGTTTGCAGATTTTTTAGGGTTTTAGGGGTTTTTAATGTTTTTAGTGTTTCTATAATTTTTTTTTGCTTTTTTGAGATTTTAAAGGTTTTTAGGATTTTTAGAGTATTTTCACATTTTTATGGGTTTCAAATGTTTTTTGTGTTTGAAGTAGGTTTCGTTGGGTTTTAAAGGGGTTTTTTGGTTTTTTTTTGAATTTTTATGGGTTTTAGGGTTTTTTTTTCAGTTTTTTGGGTTTTTTATGATTTATTGGATTTTTATGGTTTTTTGTATATTTTTATGGTTTTTAGAGTAGTTTGGGGTTTTTAGGGATTTTGAGTATTTTTATGGTTTTCTGGGATTTTTGTGTTTTTTGAGTATTTTTTCTAGGTTTTAATAATTTTTTGAATTTTTTAACGTTTTTAGGTTTTTAAAGTTGTTTTAGAGTTTTTAGAGTGTTTTTATTGTTTCTAGTGTGTGTTTATAGTTTTCAGGGTTTGTAACTTTTTTATGTATTTTTTTGGGCTTTAGGGTTTTATGGACTTTAGGGATTTTGAGGGGTTTTTGGGTTTTTGGGTTTTTAGGGTTTTTAGGGTCTTTTAATATATTTTTTGTTTTTTTTCTGAACTTTTATGGTTTTAATGTTTTTATATATTTTTAAAAATTTTAGGGGTTTAAATGGTATTTATAGTTTTATTGGTTTTTAGGGTTTCTATTAGATTTTATCATTTTTTAAGGTTTTTAGGGTTTGTTATGTTTTTTAGGGGTTTTTAGGGATTTTAGGGGTTTTTATGTTTCCTAGAAATTTTCGGAATTTTTTAGGGTTTTATAGTTTTTAGGGTTTTTAGGGGTTTTTAGGAGTTTTAGGTGTTTTCCAGGTTTTTTAGGTTTTTATGGTTTTTTATTATTTTTAGGGTCTTTTGGGTCCTTATAGTTTTTTGAGCTTTTAAGGAGTTTTAATGTTTTTTTAGAGTTTTTCAATGTTTTTAGTGTTTTAAGTATATTTTGAGTTTTTAGTTGTTTTTAGGGTTTTTATGGGTTTTAGGGTTTTTAATGGTTTTAAGAGTTTTTTGATTTGCAGTGAGTTTCATGGTTTTCAGGGTTTTTATGTTTTTAGGGTTTTTAAGGAATTTTTATGATTTTTATTATTTTTAGGGTTTTCAGGTTTTTAGGGATTTTTAGGGGTTTTCAGGGTTATTAGAGTCTTTTATTATTTTCAGTTTTCTTTTATTTTTTTAGGGTTTTTTTTGATTTTTTAATTCCTTTAGGGATTTTATGTGGTTTTAGAGTTTTTAGTGTGTTTTTATGGTTTTTATGAGTTTTAGGGTGGTTTAGAGGTTTTTAGAGTTTTATGGTCTTCATGGGGTTTTGGGGGTTTTAGGTTAATTTATTTTTTTAGATTTATAATTATTTTTTTTAATTTTTATTGATTTTATGTATTTTAGTGTTTTTATATATTTTTAGGGGATTAGGGGTTTTTCTGGGATTTTAGTGGCTTTTAGGGTTTTTAGGGGGTTTTGGGTTTTTAAGTATTTTTGAGTTTTTTATGGTTTTTAATGTTTTTTAGAGTTTTTAATGTTTTTATTGGTATTTAGGGATTTAAGATTATTTTTTGTTGGTTTTATAGTTTTTTGGGGTTTTGGGATTTTTGTGTTTTTTCTGGGGTTTTATCATATGACGGGGTTTTCAGGGTTTTTAGGGTTTTTTACACATTTGGTGATTTTCAAGGATTTTTTATTATTTATGGTTTTTAGGGGTTTTAAAATTTTAGGGGTATTTAGGTTTTTAGGGGGGTTTCAAAGTTTTTTGTGGTTATCAAGGTTTTTATGGAGTTTTTGGTTTTTGATGGTTTTTTTTTATTTTTTTGGGGGTTTTAAGAATTTTTAAAGTTTTTTAACATTTTTAGGGGCTTTAAGTGTTTTTACTGTGTTTAGTGGATTTTTGTGGTTTTTTTGGGTAATTAGAGTTTTTAGGGTTTTTAAGGGTTTTGTGGGTTTTCCAGAGTTTTAAGGTGTTTAGGGTTTTTTGTTTTGAAGGATTCATAGGGGTTTTTAAGGATTTTTATTGTTTTTAGGGTTTTAGAGATTTTAATTTGTTTACAGTTTTGTTGGTTTCTAGGGTCTTTTATATTTTTTTGGGTTTTTTTGAGTTTAATTAGTTTTAATATTTTGGATCTTTTTAACATTATTATTGTTTTAAGGGGTTTTATAATTATCAGTTATTTATTGGTTTATCAAGGCTTTTTATGGTTTTAGTGTTCTTTAAGGTTTTCAAGGTTTTCTCAGGATTTTACGGTTTTTTAAATTTTTAGGGATTTTTAGGATTTTTTAAAATTTTTATGGTTTTTAGGTTTGTTATGGGTTTTATGTATTTTGATGGTTTTCTGGTTTTTAGGGTTTTAGGATATTTTTGGGTTTCATGGTTTTTTTTATTTTTTAGGGTTTTTATTTTTTTAGGTATTTTGGGGTCATTATGGTTTTAGATTTTTTAGTGGATTTTTTGTTTTTATGGGTTTTAATATTTTTATGGTTTTTTGGGGGTTTTATAGTTTTTTGGGGGTTTTCAGGGTTTATATAGTTTTTTACATTTTCATGGTTTTTATGGATTTTTTTGGGAATTTTATGTTTTTACGGTTTATTAGTGCTTTATAAATTATGAGGGGTTTTGTGGTTTTTAGGGTTTTTATAATTTTTAGTGTTTTTATAGGTATTTTGGGTCTTTTTATATTAATTGGATTTTTTGAGTTTTTACAATTTTTATTTATTTTTGGAGTTTTTTTTATCATTTTTAGGCATTTTAAGGGGTTTTTGAGTTTTTAATGGGTTTTTAGGGTTTTATTGGGATAAGGGTTTTTAAATGGTTTTAGTGATTTTTATAGTTCTCAAGGGTTTTCATAGTTTTCAGAGTTTTTATAGTTTTTTACATTATCATGGATTTTTAGGGATTTTTTATAAATTTTATGGTTTTTATGGGTTTTAATGGTTTATTAGGGTTATTACTATTTTTTGGATTTTTCTGTTTTTTTATTTTTAGGGTCTTTTGGTGTTTTAGGGTTTTTTTTAGTTTTCTAGGGTTTTATGATTTGTAATGTCTATTACTATTTTACGGGTTTTAATTGTTTTTAGAGTTTTTTGTTATTTAAGGGTTTTTAGGTTTGTTAAGGTTTTTAAGCAGTGTTCATGGTTTTTAGGGTTTTTTGACGTTTTTAGGGATTTTAAGGTTTTTTTTTTTGGATTTTTATGGTCATTAGTTGGGGTGTCTAGGCCCGACTAAACCTGACCAACCCAAAAAACCCGACCGGGTCAAGTCAGGATGGGTAGTAATGTGGTTGTGTTGGGTCATGTCACATGTTGGAAAAAATTGATCCAACTCGACCCAACCAACCCGACTACTGCAAGTCACAAGCCTCTCTTTAGAATTCACTTATGTCTCCTCTCCCTCCCACCTCTCAACCCATGGCCCACACCCTCACCCACGTCATTATATTCCTCCTTACCTACAAAGTCTATGGAATCCACTCTATTTCCCACCATTACATGACTAATGGATTAATAACGAATATGATTTAAACTTCCATGTTTTTGTTTAGCCATGCCTAAAACAAATTCATAAGAATCGAGACACGTGAAATTAGTGAACAATAATTCCAGGTCAAAAATAGAGACATCAAGATAATTGGATTGCATTTGATTCTTTAATGGAAAATAAAGAACAACCACAAAACCAAAGGACGACTGGCCAATTATTGATTCGAATATTGGAAGGTGGAGTATCTTCCAAGAGAACAATCATTCCACATAACCCTCACCCTACCCGGTGTCTTCCTCCTCCAATGTATCCACCACACCGCACCTACATCTAACCCCTTATCTACTTCCACCACCTTCATCTCGATTGAGAATGTGGCCCCAGATCTTCCAACATGAGACACTACCCCATTTTCATCACACTATTGGCCTTGCCTTCAACCTCCTTATACATCCATGACTACCTATAGGCGACCGATGTTTTTTTGGGTCAATTAATCAGAGGGCAGTGGTTGTGGGTGTTCAATTCTATGGTGAGGAAAATGAAGTGGGGTAATATGTAACCTAATAAAACCGTGGGGTGGGATCCCAAATAAGAATCGAATGATTTTTTTGTCACAACCTGATCAACCCGACCCGACCCAACTCAATCTGAGATTGATTTGGTTGGGGTGGGGTCTGAATTAAAAGACATCTTTGACTCGACCTGACCCAACCTGACCCAACCCCTTTTTCTTATGTTGGGTCCAAAATATCCCCCAACGCATCCCATGGACCCCGCTATTTTTAAAGGTTTGTATTTTTTTATGGATTTTGAGGGTTTTTACGGTTTTTTTTTGTTTTTTGGGTTTCTATGGGTTTTCAAGGTTTTAGGGTATTTTTTCGTTTTTAGTGTTTTTGAGTTTTTAGGGTTTTATGATTTTTAGTGATTTTTAAATTTTTTAGTGTTTTTAATCGTTTTAGGGGTTTTTAGGGATTTTATGGTTTTTAAGGATTTGGATGGTTTTAGGGTTTGTTATTTTCATTGGTTTTTATTTTTTTCAATTTTTAAAGTGTCTTTTAGGGTTTTTATGTTTTTTTTTATTTTTTTGATTGTTATTTAGGTTTTATGGTATTTAGAGTTTTTTAATGTTTTTAGGGTTTTAATGGGGTTTATATATTTTATGAATTTTATAGTGTTTTTATGGTTTTAGTGGTTTTTATTGTTTTCAAGGGGTTTTCAGTTTTTTTGGTTTTTTTGGGTTTTTTACATTTTGAAGGATTTTTAGAATTTTTATGTTTTTTAGGGTTTTTTGGTATTGTTGGTATTTTGAGTGTTTTAGGGGTTTTTTGGTTTTATGGGGTTTTCAGGCTTTTTAGAGTACTTCTGGGGTTTTAGGGGTTCTTTTGAGTTTTTATGGTTTTCATGAGGTTTTAGTGTTTTTTTATGTTTTAGGGGTTAAAATGATTTTTGTGTTTTTTGTAGGTTTAAGTGGTTTATGTATTTTCTGTTGTTTATGGTTTTAGGGGGTTTATTGTTTTTAGGTGTTTTTCAAGGGTTTTTATGTTTTTAGGGATTTTTGGATATTTTTTAGGTTTCTTTGGTTTCTAAGGTTTTTATGTGTTTTATAGATTTTGAGTATTTATATGGGTTTTTAGAACTTTTTAGGGTCCTTTAGGGGTTTAAGGGTTTCTTTGGTATTTTTTTAGATTTTTTTTAGTTTTTATAGTTTTTTAATGTTTTTAGTTCTTTTTAATATTGTTAAGGGTTTTAAGGACTGTTGGAGTTTCTTGTCAGTTTTTTGGGTTTTTTGGGTTTTTTGGGGTTTTATGGTGTTCATCGATTTTCAGGGTTTTTGGGTTTTTTACAATTATATTGATTTTTAGGAATTCATAGATTGTAATGGTTTTTAAAATTTTTAGGGTTTTTAGGAAATTTGAAGCGTTTTAAGGATTTTCAGGGTATTATTGGTTTTAGGATATTTCATGGTTTTTAGGTTTTTGGCTTTTTGAGATTCTTATTGAGTTTTTAGAGGTTTTAAGTTTTTTTATAATTTTTAAAAAATTTAGGGATTTAAAGGGTGTTAGAGTATTTTTTGGGTTTTTATTGTTTTTTTGGGTTTTAAAGGTTTCAATGTTGTAATGGGTTTTTATGGTTTTAGTGGTATTTGAGGTTTTTTAGGTTTATTTTATTATTAGGGATTTTTAGGGATTTTTTTATGATTTTTGTGGTTTATAGTGTTTTTTGGGATTTTGAGGGGTTTTAGGGGTTTCTTGTTTTTTAGGGTTTTTAGGGGTTTAGGGGTTTTAAGGGGTTTTATGGGGTTTAAGAGTTTTTAGGGTATATTTTGGTTTTTATGTATTTTAGAGTTTTTGAGGGTATTCTATGTTTTTTATATATTTTTCTTATTTTTAGTGGTTTAAGGGTTTTAGAATTTTTAGTGCCATTTTAGGGTCTTTAGGGGTTTTCATGGTTTTAGTGGGTTTCATGGTCTTCCGGGGGTTTTTAGGGTTTTAGGGGTTTTTAGGTTTTCATGGATTTTTAGAGATTTTTTATGTTTTTTATGATTTTGGGGGGTTTTTTAAGGGTGTTTATGGATTTTGAGGGTATTTAGGGATTTTCAGTGGTTTTAGGGATATTATGGAATTTTAAAAAATTTAGTTTCTTTTAGTGTTTTTTTGTTTTTTATAGTTTTTAGGGTATTTAATGTTTTAAAGGATTTTGAAAATTTTATAGGGTTTTATATTTTGTAATGGTTTTTATGGTTTTCATGAGTTTTTAGGGTCCTTGAATGTTTTTAGGGGTTTTATCTTTTTAAGTGATTTTTAGGGTTTATAGTGCTTTTGACGTTTTCAGGGATATTTAGGGATTTTTTGGATTTTTATTGTTTTTTTTATTTTTCAAATTTTTAGGCATTTTGATGGTTTTAGGATTTTTCAAGGATTTTTAGGGTTTTTAGGGTCTTTTGTATTTTGAGGTTTTTTTGATTTTTAGGTTTTTTAAGGTTTTTATAGTTTCGAATGATTTTATGGATTTTACGGGCTTTTAGTGTTTTAAGGGGGTTTTCAATATTTTTAGGAGTTTTTATATTTTCATGGATATGTATGGAATTTTTATGATTATTTTGGTGCATTGGTATTTTTGGGATTTTTTAGGGTTTTCCAAGGATTTTTTTGGTTCTTATGGTCTTGATGGTTCTTTGGGGTTCTAAGGGTTTTTTGTGTTCTTTAGGGTCATTATGGTTTTTTAGAGTTTTTAATGAATTTTTTTGAATACAGGGTTTTATATTTTTTGTGGTTATTAGGGGTTTTTTTTGGGTTTTTAGGTTTTTAATGGTTTTATGGGTTTTATGGGATTCATGCATTTTTCTATTTTTTAGGGTTTTTATATTATCCACGATTTTTAGGGATTATTTAATATTTTTATGGATTTTATTGTTTTTTAGGGTTTTTTGGATTTTGAGTGTTTTTAGGGTTTTTCATGGTTGTAGGGTTTTTAAGGTTTTATGGTTTTTGGATGTCTAGGTGTTTTTTGTGTTTCTTGGGATTTTATTGTTTTATAATTTTTAAACGTTTTAGGGAGTTTGAATATTTTTAGATTTTTTAGTTGATTTTATGGGGTTTTAGGGTTTTTTATGTTTTTAGGGGTGTTTATGGTTTTTAGGTCTTTTCAGGGTTTTTAAGGAATTTTTATTTTATGGTTTTTTAGGAATATTTTTAAAATCTTATGGTTTTAGGGTTTTTAGTGTTTTTATGGTTTTTAGTTTTTTTATGGTGTATAGTGGTTTTTAGGGTTTTATTACTATTTGGATTTTTGGAGTTTTGTTTGAGTTTTTTTGTGGTTATTAAGGGTTTTAAGATTTTTTTAATGTTTTTTGGGTTTTTAAGGTGTTTTATAGTTTTTAGTGGTTTTAGGTTTTTTATGAGTTTTTTGGTTTTTTATGGTTTTTAGGGGTTTTATAGTTTTTATTTGGTTTTCAAGAGTTTTTGGGTTTTTTACAATTTTCGGGATTTTTTTTGTATTTTTTGGATTTTTATAGATTTTAAGGTTTTTTGAGGATTTAGATATTTTGAGGGTTTTTAGATGTTTTCAGAATTTTTTTAGGTTCTTTGATTTCTTAAAGGTTTTAGGGTCTTCTAGGTTTTATGTATTTTTTGAGTTTTTTACTGATTATATGGATTTTTAGATTTCTTTAAACATTTTTAGGGTTGTAAAAGGTTTTTTTTGCGTTTTCTGTTATTTTTTGGTATTTTATGGGGTTTTAGGGTTTTAAGGTTTTTATTTTTTTTGTTTTCATGAGATTTTCATTGTTTTAGGGGTTTTTATTTTTTTATATGTTTTTAGTGATTCTTTATTATTTTTGTGGTTTTTTATTTTTTAGGATTTTTAGGGATTTTGAGGGGTTTTAGTGTATTTTAGTGCTTTTTTGGGTTTTAGGGATTTTAGGGTCATTTAGTTTTTTTGGGTTTTTTAGGGTTTTCAGATTTTTTTTATATTTTTACTGTTTTTAAGGGTTTTTATAGTTTTAGTGGACTTTTAGAGGTTTTATAGGGTTTAAAGGCATATTTTAAGGTTTTTAGGGGTTTTATTGGTTTCATGGATTTTTATATCATTTTAAGATAGTTATGGTTTGTAGGGTTTTTAGAGTTTTTGGTGTTTTTATGGATTTGAGTGGTTTAAGGGGTTTTCGGGGGGTTTTAAGGTTTGTTACGGTTTTAGGTTCTTTTGGGGTTTTAGGAGGGTTTTTTGAGTTTTCTAGGGTTTTAAGGTTTCGTAGTGTTCATTAACGTTTTATTGGTTTTAAGGGTTTTTATTGTTTTTATTAGTTTTATGGATTTTACATGTTTTGGGGTTTTTTATGGTTTTTAGGGGTGTTGACACTCCGTTCCATAACATGAATGAAAAAGTGAAAAAGGGAAATGCCTTAGAAAAAGGAGGAGAATATAGAAGGAGAATATCAAGATCTGCAAAGGCTCAAAAAGTGGTTCTCCCAAGGTATCCCAAATAACCAGTGGCTTGAAATTAGTTGTGTGCCACCCCACTTGCGCGACCAATCTCCTTTGTTGAGGGAACCATAGTTTTCTATAAAAATACCCTTTGGGTCTTCATTTGTATGGATGAATTATCCCAAAGTTCAATTGTTTGTCTAATCACCCTAGTGCTTCGCCCAAGTCATTCAAAACCTCCATGGTAGTTTTATAACACATAAAGAGAAGGAATTAAAGGGGGATAGTAAGACATAAGTCCATTTAGTGTTTAAAATAAACAACACTTGTGTGACCAGTTCACCCAACCCCCTAGTTCAAGAAAACTAGTGAGACCTCCCTTCCTCCAACAGGAACTTATGCGATTTACATTTGGAAATCCCTATAGATACCCTTAAAGTCATGAATAATGATTCACCCATATTTAGTCATCCAGGTTGTTCTTCACCTAAGGTGAAACCAATTATCAAAAGCCTGCTTGTGCGGATACCCCTTGCACGATCCATACCTTGCATAGTCCTCCTTTGTTCACCTCACCTTTCAGCCTACACGAGCCTTTTAGGAAGCCTCCTTCAAAGCCATTCGTGGAAAGGTTTCTACTTTATTGGATCCCTTAACTGAAAGGGAACATGTTGAAACCTCCACCAAGACCTCCTGATTTAAAAAACCATAGGGAAAGTCACATCATCATGTCTTCCATTTGGATTTGTATTTCTACGGTCATATGTTTCTTGCAGTTGTCCTACCAGAGGGTTAGGATCCTTAGGGAATCTTTAGATTTCTATATCTATGGTCACATGGACCCTTACCCTAGGTTAAATTTCTCATACATCCCACTCATGGATTCTAGTGATAGGACTCTATCCGCCACTTCTCATATCTAAGTCCCCGAGCCTCCAGTTATTGTTAGGGAGGATAGGGATCACATTTTATTTTCCATTTAACAAAGGAAAAGTATCCCCCCTCTCCTAGGACCAATCAAAGGGAAACCATCCTCGTGTAACCCCCTAGCCTTTCATGAAGGAGGTTGCAGTCTTGGTCCTCTCTACATCCTTCATCTTCATTCCTTCCTTACATTGGACCCATTTTCAATGTAAATTGAAGAGAGTCAAGTGATGTATCCATGACCTCTTCTGTCATTTCCATGAACTCTTCCACCATATCCATGGACTCTTCCACCAGTGAAGGAGGAAAAGCATGTGTGGTTTGTTGAATCTTTCACACCCCCTTGTTTCTCACACCGAGAATGACTCAAATGGGATTAGAGGTTTGTAATGAACACAACATCCACCCAATCCACCTGAACGAATGAACTAAGTGAACTATGATTCCCATCATAATTAAGATACAAAGGAAGCCTACTTAGGGCCTAAGCTCAAGGGGAATCCTCCTCAGGAATGATCCCAAATCATAATTCCCTTAATCTTGGTATCCTCCTCGTGAGTAAAACTCGATTTAAGTCCCTAAATCACCATGGGATAAAACATCTCTCATGGTCCCTCCATAGGGAATCTTATTTAGGAATAAGACCAAAAATAATTGTCACAAAGGGCCATACTCCCCTGTGAGACATACCCTTGAGGGCCTCGTTAGGCATAGGTCCTCACCAACAAGCTATGTGGTCTTTTATTCCCTTCCAAAACGAGATGCATAGGAAGACTCCTAGAGGATCAAACCTAACATTCCAAATCAACCCTATTCTCTCTGGGCCATATCCCTTGTAGGGTATAATTCAACTTGGAAACTCATTTCCCTTCTAAGAACCTTTGGGATATTTCTAAATAAGTCTCAAATTATACTTTTACTAGTCACCTTACACCTAGAAGTCCATACCACATGAAAATAAAATGTATGGTTGGTTAATTATCACATGACCTTAAAAGTAATTATGTGTCCCTTTAAGTGGAACTAAACTACATGGGTTCTGATTCCTTTCACATAGATGCGTAGGAATCCAATCTATGGGCTATATCCCATCATCAAAACAACTTCTATCTCCCTAGATAATGATAAATTCAAGAGTAACATTCGTCTACCTGGATGCCTATAAACCCTAGAGTTCCCCACTGTGTGGCTTAAAAACCAGCATCATTGTAATAATGACCAATGAATCTCTAGGTAGTATATGAGTAGATACTATTGATGTAGGGCCTCGGTTACATACAAATATCTCCATCAATGAAGAATATCAAATACATACAAATGATTCTAAATTCCACATATGCTAATAATTGATTTCTAATATTGGGATAACTCCTATCATACTATGTAATTAATGAATGATTCATAAACATATCTTAAATCTATAAGAGACTCCCAGAGTAAGCAATAATTCCTCCCAAAAGGGTGTTATGAGCTTGACCTCTCATCCTATCGACCAATGTTCATTCTTATGAATCGTGGGTCAAAATCCATAATGATCACCTGCCTTTGGAAAGTAGGTCCCTTTGGATACTGAATTGTTGGGTATTTCTGATTCTAGAAAAAAAACTGCTGGAAAACATTCCAAAATAGTGATTTCTAACCAGAACACACATTCCGAGGAAACAAAAATGGTGAACCCAACTTGAATCCCTAACCAATATGATAGTCTTACCCATCTTTCAGGCCCCTTCAATTGATAAAATAGGTCCATACAAGGCAAGCATTCAGGCATTTTTTTCTCTTTAATGAGATGTCGGAGTTCATTGTTTTTGTTTCACATATATACATGAATTATTTTTTCAATAACTCTTGACAATTCAAATGGAATCCATGATGTTTACACCCATGAATGCCCTAGCTACTACTCAGGTCAGATCCTCATCTGCACGAAGGACGCCATCACTAACCCAGTGTATTCAACGATGGGTCTCTAACACACTAGTTTGATAGTATCTTCAACACGACAACATTCCAACCTTGGAGGATTTCCAAAAGGTCCTCTCGATCAATAATAACCCTATATCTTTTGATCATCATTGACTAGTGGTCTGAAAGTAGATGGTTCTAACCACCATCTTCAACCATTTTGGTATCTTATCCCATGAATGCAATCACCAATCCCTCCCATATTATAGGGAGGTTGACCAAGAGGCTACCTACAACCTCATCCTAAAGACACATGGGTCCTTCTCAAAGGATCCTCCTAACAATCTCTACCACCATCACCACATGGTAGAAAACCATCAACATGATGAGGGTGATTCCTTTGGTTGTCCATCCCAGGTCCATTAGACCCATACATGCAAGATGAGCAGTTGAGGATAATAACCGACTAATAGGACAATATTTATCATATATTCCAATTACATCCCAAGTCTCATGTTAGTATCAACGATGGTAACATGTGGAGCAGTTGGTTCATGACCCCCCTCTGATGACATTAGACCCCCAACAACTTCCTTAGTGACAACCAATAGGTTAGAAATAGTCGTCGCAGAATTTTTCAATGCATATAGAGAACATGAAATATTATAAAAAAGAAAGTCATTTTTTGATATATACCTTCTCATAAATCACTTCTAACATACAATATGACTCCTCCCTCTCTGTATTAGTAATAGGAGCATTTCCAGGAGAAGACAATGTTTTCTCTTACAAAATTCCTCTTCAGCCAAATAGGCCATTTCATTGGTAGGGATCTAAACATGGTTGGAAGTTCTCCCCTTAGTTCTCCAGGGCTCATTTGTAACTTCCTTGAGGTAATAAAAATATTATGTTCCTAAAATTCCAAGAATTTTAAATACTTTTTTTTCGATGAGGTCAAAATTGATGATTTCATTAAGACTTACCTCTACTAATGAAGCATTTAGCCACATATTTCTTTCTTTGATGTATGTACTTCTTTATTTTCTTAAAAGGAATACTAGAATAATCATCTCCAAAAAAGTATGGGATATGGGAATCCTTCTACCATCTCATCCTCCATGGCATGTTGGCCTATAGATATTTCTCCGGATTCATGTGGTGATTCAATAGCCTTAGTTAGAGTGCCTCTAGGGATATTGCATGGATACAAAACCTCAGTTGATTTTCCTATAGTCATATTCAAATTAAAATTTTATTTCCCCTAGGAAATATTTTTATAACTAAATTTAAAGGTAAATAAGAAAAGAGTTTGAGAAGAAGATAATTTACATCTTCAGGATCAACAAAATGGGGCCATTCCTCAAAAGATTAAGGATCAATCCCTTCAACGACAACATGATATATAATTTCATTCACTCATTTTTGTGGTGAGGACTGAATTGTCAATTTCATATATGATAATCTATATCTATAGAATATATATTCTTACTTCAACATAATTATACTAAAAGTGAATATCAGATGAGGCTCGGAGATCTCCTATCCCCAGAATATTTAATCCCTCATGTAGAAGCTCCCACATAGTTTCAGCATCACAACACTAGTTCTTACACATTTGAACTACCTATGGTTAAATGTAGTCTGAATATATTACATCCTATTGTGAAAAAGACCATGCAGCCTTAGACCTAATGGGAATCCCAATCCTAGCCATCACAGATGGTGGAAGGGAGAATGGAACCCAATTATCTTCTTGAAAATGGAGACTAGAACACCTTTGTATAGCTTAAATTGGTGATGATGGTGTACCCATCTTAATTATAGTAGGTGGGATATATTTTTCATGATGTCGCTTTGAGAGCTAGGAGCCTCGTCATCCCTACCATTTGACTTTGATGACTCATCCTATAAAGGAGATAAAGAACCTTACAAATGAGAAGGCTCGGTCATGATCTGCCTCTTTACTCCAACCTGAGGAACAACATTTCTTATCAGCCCTTCAAGATATTATGCAATCCAAGATTCATCATACTAGACAGTCAATCTTTTTTCTGCATCATATATGGGTAGATTAATCACTACCCCTATCTTCTCCATGGTTTTCAGTAACCATAGATGTCGATCCACCACCAAATGTTGTTCTAGTCTAAAATTCACCAGAGGGGATACAATAATTTGGATCAAGAATTTTAATTGGGGCTCAAATATGTAAGGAGAATATTCCTTTCATATGATTTCTCCATCAATCCATGTTTCCAATACACCATTCATATAAGCTAGCATATACGACCTCATCTCTATGATGGTCATCCCATCATCAAAAAACATTCCTGTAGGTGGATTCCTATAAGGAATGAAATGTAATTTCATGAACATATTTAACCTTATTTGAATGTCATGAGGTATCAAGGATAAGGAATAAATACCATATAAATCGTGAATAAATGGTTGAAATGATCTTCTAAGGACCAAGATACTACTCTACATAGAATAAGTCCTTAAATGAGTCACAATACATCCCCATAAAACATGGAGTGGTCCTGATATCCTGAAAGCATCCATCCATCCATAATTGTGAAACAAAACCCTATGGATCTTTACAAGAATAGGGGTGGTCTGCCCCACCATTTTCATGTATTCCAACTTAGCCTCTACAAAAAATGTTCTACGCCTTACATCCCCTTTGGAATCTAGAACATGCAACAAATAGACACAAAGACATATGGCCAAAATCCCACAACAAATGACATGGTAGTAATCTTGGAGTTAATTTCATACCCATATGTTTCAAACTCTCTTTTCTCTTTCATTGGTCAGAAGGTGTTGGGAACACCTCTCTATGCTGCCTTGGGATTGATTGTTGGATGTGTGAATATGTGGCGTTTTTCCTTCTTCTCCATCAAGAATATTTTCTTCCATTCCTTTGGATGAAGATCCCTTTTTTACTGGGATTTTCCTTCTTATTTACCTAATATGTTTTCAATATCTCATGTTTTAAATATAGAATCTTGTCGGAATCATTCCACATTATCATTGGAGGAATGAATTCTTCATACATATCTCTAAGGATTGGAGCCCTGAAGATCTTATGAAGGTCCCATAATTGGATTCCTACTTCTCCATGAGTCAAATGGAAATAATTCATCTCAATACTCCATTGTCTTATCATCTATGGAGAAAAGTCATCATCCCTATATACAAAGGTTTTTCCTACCCATACTACCTAATAAACTCGGGATCCTTTAAGATCATATTTGAACTCTCCACATGTTTTTCACACCTAGTAGGCCCACATCCATGTAGTCTTAACACCCCCTCCTCAGTGAAAGTACAAAATTTTCTTACATACTTTTGATTAAAATATTTGTGAATATAGAAAAATAGATGAATACCAATGCATATTTAGTTTGGGTTCACATGATTTCAAATATGAAGAACATGGGATGGGATTCATAAAATAGTCCTTGGCTGCCATCCCAGCATTATATATGTACTCGCAACAAAAATGTTGGAAGATGAGAAGTTCTTGTGGTATTGAAACAAATAGACTAGGAAATAGTTCTTTGGATCCGGTATATCAACTTATCATAGATGGACATAACTATAAAGTGGAAGATAGTTACTCATTATAAAATCATGATGATATTTCATCAGATACTCTTATAAACTAGGAAGGGCGGTGTTACAAAAGTTGTAGTAATCATGCCCTATAATATTCCTCATTTCCCCAGTTTTCATACTAGCTAGTTCATCATTACTTTAAATCCTCTTGGGAGCCATTGAACCTCTAAATAAGTATCAATTTCATTTCATTGTAGGTTCATTTTGAATTTTTTTCAAAAATAAAGAAAATTTGATAAAGGGATTATGGTGTGTTAGGGAAATTTTAGCGCGCAAGTGTGTGTCTCAACTTGTGGTGTGAATGTGTTTCACTATAAACACCATGTACTATTTTCCATGCAATGTTTTGTAAAAAAATTTCAATAGGGCTTGAAAATATTACAGTGCGACTCTAAATTTTTCATGGGGGTCAGTGATAGTAGTGAAGGCACTAGCCCGAAAGGCCAAGATCGCAACCCAACACTAATCCCATGTTGGGGTGCATGGGCACAACCCCCTGTGGTATGGAGAAATTATTTTGGATATGTCCTAAAGACGCACCAAAGGTACCTTCACACAAATACTTTCATTCCACCATGCTATATTTGAATGAATTAATCATTTTGGATAAGTCTTTAATGTGTATCCCTAGTCTATCCAAAATACCATCAGCGCGCAAGGTCCTTGCGCGCCACATTTTTGGCATGTAATCCACTTGGGCGACCAATTTTCTTTATCCCATGGTCTTATTTTTTCTATAAATAGTCCCTTGGGGCCTTTATTTGTATGGATGAATTTCCCTAAATCCTTATTACTACTCTGGTTTTCGTAGTGCTTCTCCAATGTCTTCTGAAACATTTAAGGTAGTTCTTTAACATCTAGATAGTAGGAATTGAAGGAGGGTCATTGGACTTAAGTCATTTTAGTGTTTTCAATCCATGAAACTTGCGCGCCTAAAGTGCCCAACCTCTCTGAATAAAAAACACTTAAATGCCACATATTCCTCTCATAGGAACATGAGCTCCCCACTTGTGGGAATACCTGTGAATACCCCTAAAGGCTTGACCAAAGTCTCTCCCATGTAATAACATATAGTTTTTTCATCACTTATGTGAACATCAGGACACCCAAGCATACTTGGGTTCCATATTATTACTTTAGTTCCCTTCTTTGATTCACCTACTCCCTTCAGTGTACAATCCATCAGGCCTTCTTAAAATACATTCAAGCCAAGGCTTCTTCTTCTTGGCTCCCTTGTCTGAAAGGGATTATGTTTAATACTCCAAAAAAACCTCTTAACTTATCAAAGCTTTGGGAAATCCACATCAGTGTCTCTCCTATTTGGGTTTTTATATTTGCAGTCAGAGATTTCCCACATTTGTTTCACAATGGGGTTAGGATTCATGGAGTATCTGTGGGTTTTTATATCTGTATTCACATGGAACTTTCTCCTAGGAACAATGTTGGGGAGTTCCTAGTTTAGATGATTATGGCTTGGGTTTAGTCCTCCTCTTTTCATTTCTAAAAACCAAAACCATAGGTCTTCGGTAGGGAAGGTATATTTTACACCTAATTTTCCTTTTGAACAAAGGAGATGTCTCCCTCCCCTACCAGGAACAATTTTAGGAAATCCATCCTGGTGTAAGTCCTTAACCTTTCAAGTAGGATGTGGTATTCTTTCTCCTCTCTAAATCCTTCACCTTCACTCCTTCCTTACATTGGACCCTATTCTAATGTAAATTGAATAGAGGTAAGGATCATCGCCTCACCCTCTTCCCCGGTCGCCTCACCCTCTTCCATCGTCGCTGCTATAGGCATGCCCTCTTTGACTAGTAGAAAAGGAAATGTGTGGGTGTTTTTGTTGAATATTATAAATTCTCTTGTTTCTCACAACGAGCATGACTCACATGGTATTAGATATTTTTCATGATCACAAAATTTTCACAAACCATGAATGAACTATGAGAAATTTGATTCTAACCATAATTGGGATACGTAGGAAGCCTTCTCAGGGCCCAAGTTCACTAGATATTCTCTATAGGAATCTAACCCTAATTCCCTTATTTTGGTCATCCTACTTCGGAATAAACCCCAAATTAACCCCCCAAATCACCACAACATCATTTTCCGGAAGTAATCCCAAACTCATTTCTCTCAGAGGACTATAATCTCATGTGAAACTCATGAAACTACATGGGATTTGATTCTCAACCAAATGGGATACATAGGAAGCCTCTATGAGGTTCAAACACAACACTTCAAATCATCCATGTTCTTTCTGGTCCATATTCCCAACATGGTATAATTCAACTTTGGAAACTCATATTCTTTCCATGCTATTTTGGATGCTTAGGCATAAGTCCCACACCAAAACATAACTAAGAACCTTTCTATTATGTGTTTTTACCATATGAAATTAAACTATATGGTTATGTCCTTATCACATGACCTTAAAAGGTATTATGTGTCCCATTAAGTGGAACCGAACTATGAGGGTTCTGATTTCTTTTACAAGGATATATTTGTAGTCTATTTTATGGGTATGATCCCAACATCAAAACTAAAAATTCCTATCCCTGGATGAAGTTAAATTCCAAAGTTCCGCTATGAGTGACATAAAAACTAGAATCATCATAACGATGATTAAAATAATCTCTAAATAGTATATGAGAGGATTATATTGATGGATAACCTTTAATACATACTGATTTCTCTATTAATGAATAACCTCAAATACGTATGGATGATTCTAAATTTCATACATTCTAATATTTGATTGTAAATTCCAAATGAAACCTATTTTATACTTGGTGAATTAATAAGGATCCATGAAAATATATAAATCTATAAAGAGAGTCCTATATTAGAAAATAATTCCCCCAAAAATGGTGTGATGAGTTTGACCTCCCATCTTCTCAGCCGATGAATTTTCATAAGTATCTTAATTTCAAAATTAACGAACACCTGCCTTTGGAAAGCATGTCCCTTTTGGATAAAGAACTATTGGATGTTTTCAGTTCCATGAATAAATCCAATGGAAACCGCTTGGAAGTAGTGACTATTAAATTATAACACACGTTCTAAGGAACTATGAAATAGTCACTCAACATGCAGCATGAAACTCAAATTCATATAGAATCTGCGTGACTGGAATCTTCAGCAAGAGCTTCTATGATGAATGTCTTGTGCGTGGATAGCCGATAATTCAAAGTCTTTTGTGATTTACTCTAAAATGAAGGTCTTAAATATATAAAATAATAATCCTACCTACACACCACCAACTTGCGTGGATGACCAAGAGAGACCATCTAAGAGAGTAAACTTGCATGACCCATTTATCTTTTTCATCAATATAAGCTCATGACTAGACCCTCTTTTCATTTAGATCCTATCCTGAGTGGAGGCTTTTCTTGACACTCTGTTCCATCACAAGGATGAAAATGTGATAAAGTGCAATTATTTATAAAAAGGAGGCTAAAATATATGGAGAATATCAAGATTTGAAAAGGCTCAAAAATTGGTTTGCCCAAGGTATCCCATATCACCAGCAGCATACAAGTACTTGCGTGCCGACCAACTTTCGTTACCATTCACCTTCACCCATGGTACCATATTTTCCTATAAATAGACCCTCAGGGTCTTCATTTCTATGGACAAAATTTCCAAAAGTAATTTTCTTCTCTTATCTACCAAGTGCTTCTCTAAAGTCCTTTGATACTTCTAAGGTAGATTCATAACACCTAAAGAGAGGGAATTAAAGGGCATAGTGAGACTTAAGTCCATTTAGTGCTTAAAATAAACAAAACTTGTGTGAATAGTTTTCCAAACCACTTGATTCAAGAATACTAGCAAAAAAATCCTTCCTCAAATAGGAACATGCACGAATTAATTTTTGGAATCCCTGTAGATACCCTTAAAGGATTGAATAAATCATCACCCAAGTGTAGTTATCCAGGTTGTTCATCAACTAAGGTGAAAACAATTCTCAAAATCCTACTTTCATGGATACCCCTTGTACGATGCATAACTTGTGCGGTTCTCCTTGGTTCACCTCACCTTTCAGCCTATGTGATCTTTTCTTGAGGCCTCCTTCAAAGACATTCATGGAATGTTTTCTCTTACATTAGACGCCTTACCTGAAAGGGACCACATTGAAACCTCCACCAAGACCTCATGATTAACAAAAACTTAGTTAAAGTCACACTATCATGTCTCCCATTTGTATTTGGATTTCTACGGTCATAGGTTTCCCGCACTTTTCCTACTAGAGGGCTAGGATCCTTGGGTAATCTATAGAATTGTATATCTACTGTCACTTGGCCCCTTAACCTAGGGATAGTGTTGCAGAATTCCCAGTCTTTGATTCAAGGGATAAGAATCTATCCTCATATTCTCATTTCTAATTCTCAAAGTCTCCAGTTCTTGGTAAGAAGGATAAGGATCACATTTTTTCCCTTTGACAAAGGAAAGGTCTCCCTCCTCTCCTAGGACCAATCAAAGGGCTAAATTCCTGGTGTAACCCCCCATCCTTTAATGTATGAAGTTGATGCTTTGATCCCCTCTAATACTTCACCTTCATTCCTTCCTTACATTGGTCCCATGTTCTATGTAAATTAAAGAGATGGAAGTGTCGTAGCCATGGCCTCTTCCGTCGTAGCCACAACCTCTTTTGTTGTAACCCCGACCTCTTACACCCATGAAGGAGGAAGAGTGTTCATGATTTGTTAAATATTTAACAACCTCTTGTTTCTCACACCAAGCATGACTCATGTGGGTTTATAGGTTTATAAAGATAACAACATCCACCCAATCCACATGAACGAATGAACTATGCGAACTCTGATTCCCATCATAACTGTGATATGTTGGAAGCCTACTTAGGACCTAAGATCAAAGGGATTCCTCCTTAGAAATGAGCTCAAATCATAATTTCCTTAATTTGGATATACTCCTTAGGAGTAAACCCCGATTTATGTCCCCAAATCAGAATGAGTTAAAATTTCTCTCAAGGTCCCTCTACAGGGCATCCTATATAGGAATAATCCCCAACTTAATCATCTCAAAGAGCAATACCCCCTACGAGACATACCATTGATGTCATACTTCAGCATAGTTCCTCACCAAAAAACTATATGGGCTTTGATTTACATCCAAACAGGATACGTAGGAAGCCTCTAAAATTTTCCAGCCCAACATTCCAAATAATCCTTTTTCTCTCTGGGCCATATCCCTGGCAGGGTCTAATTCAACTTGGAAACTCATATCCCTTCCAATTCCATTGGTCTATTTCGACATAAGTCTTACACTAAACATTGAATAGTCACCTTACACCTGGAATCCATTACCACATGGAATTAAACTATATGGTTGGGTCCTTATCACATGAATTTAAAAGGTAAGATGTGTCACATTAAGTGGCACTAAACTACATGGGTTCTGATTCCTTTTACAAGGATACGTAAGAAACCCGTATATGGTTTTGATCCCAACATCATAACAACTTCTATCTCCCTGGATGATGATAAATTCCAGAGTGACATTTGTCTACCTGAATGGCCATAAAATCCAGAGTGCCCCACTACATGGCTTAAAAACCAGCATCATCAAAATAATGAACAAATAATCTCTACGTAGTATATTGGTAGATACCATTGATGGAGAACTTCATATTTCATATAGATATATCCATAAATGAATAACCTTGAATAAAAATATATTATTCTAAATTACACACACACACACACACACTAATAATTGATTTCTAATATTGGGATAACTCACATCATACATGGGAATTAATGAAGGATTAATAAACATATCTTAAATCTATAAGAGAGTCCCCGAGTAGGGAATAATTCACCCCTAAAGGATGTGATGAGCCCGAATACCCATCCTCTCAACCAATGAATGTTCTTAAGAATCATGGGTCAAAATACCTAATGAGAACCAGCCTTTGGAAAGAAGGTCCCTTTAGATACAGAACTGTTTGGTGTTTCAGGTTCAATAAACAAAACTATTTTAAACCATTCAGAAATAGTGATTCCGGACTAGAATACCTATTCTGAGAAAAACAAGGAGTTTTTATGGTTTTCATGGGGATTTTAGGGTTTTTTATCTTTGCAGTGATTTTTATGTATTTTCTAGGATTTCTATGTTTTTAGTGTTTCTTAAGGTTTTTTTGGGATTTTGAGGGGTTTTAGGGGTTTCATGGTTTTTTAGGGTTTTTAGGGTTTTATGGTCTTTGGGGATTTATATGTTTTTTCTCAGTTTTTAGCGTTTTAATGGTTTTTTAACGTTTTTAATGTTTTTTGGGGTTTTAAGGTTGTTTAGCGTTTTTAGTGGTTCTTAGGGTTTTTATGGGTTTTAGGATTTTATATGGATTATAGGGGTTTTTATGGGTTTTTATATTTACTTTGATTTTTGACGAATTCTAAGAATTTCAATAGTTTTTATGGGTTTTTAGGTTTTTTATGAATTTTGAGGGGTTTTAGGGTTTATCAGGGTTTCTTTTTTTTGAAGGGGGGGGGTATGGTTTTTAGGTTCTTTTGGGTTTTATGGTAGTTTTTTAATTATTTTTAGGGTTTTTAATGTTTTTAATGTTTTATGGGTTTTGAGGGTTTATTAGTGTTTTTAGTACTTTTTATATTTTTATGGATTTTTAGTGTTTTTAGGGTTTTAGTGATTTTATAGTTTTCATGGTTTTCCGAAGAGTTTTAGGGTTTTTGACATTTTTTTGTGATTTTTATGTATTTTTAGGATTTTCATAGTTCTTAGGTTTCTAGGGGTTTTAGTGATTTTTAGGCGATTTAGGAATTTTCAGGGGTTTTTAGTAATTTTAGTTTTTAATAGGTTTTTTGGTTCCTTTTGGGATTCTATGGGTTTTTTGAGCTTTTTAGGGATTTAAAGGGTTTTTTTATTTTTTAACATTTTTAGTTGGTTTTAGGGTTTTTTGATTTTTTATTTGGCTTTTAGGGTTCTAATTGGTTTTAGGGTTTTCTAGGTTTTTAGTGGTTTAATGGTTTCCAAGGTTATTTAATATTTTTAGATTTTTTTATGTTTTTGTTGATTTTAGGGATTGTTTTGGATTTTTATGACTTTTAGGTATTTAGGGATTTTTTTATGGTTTCAGGGGTTTTTAGCATTAGGGGGTAGGGGGTTCATGGTTTTTAGGGTATTTATGTGTTTATGGGTTTTTTCTTTTTTCTTTTTTAGGGTTTTTAGGTTTTTAGTGTTTTTTAGGATTTTATGGGTTTAAATGGGTTTTAACTTTTTCAGTGCATTTTTATGGGTTTCAATGTTATTAGGGGGGTTTCAAGGTTTTTTGGGGTTTTATGGCTTTCAAACTTTTTCATGGTGTTTAGGGTTTATTTAATTTTCATGTAATTTTACTCATTTTATAGGTTTTTTAGTACTTTTGGGTTATAGGGGTTTTGGGGATTTTAATTGATTTCAATTATTTTAATGTTTTTACTTTTTTTTAGTTTTTTATGGTATTTTGGGGTTTTAGGGTTTTTTGAGTTTTTAGTTTTTTTGATGTTTTTATATTTTTTTAATTTTTTTAGGTTTTTTAAGTGTTTTTATAGTTTTTTGTGGGTTTTAGGGTTCTTATGGGTATTCTGGGTTTTTATGGATTTTAGGGGGTTTTATGTTTTTCAAGGGGTTTCAGGGGTTTTTACATTTTGAGGGATTTTTAGTGTTTTTTAGTATTACTATGGTTTTTAGGGTTTTATCAATTTCTATGGGTTTTGGGGGTTTTATGGTTTTAATGTTTTTTTGGTATTTTTTTGGGTTTTTTAGGGTTTTCTTAAGGTTATTAGGGTTTTAAGGTATTTAATGTTTTTATCTTTTTATGGTGTTTAAGGGTTTTATGTGTTTTTAGTTTTTTTAGGGTTTTATGGGCTTTTAGTTGTTTTTAAGGTTTTTAGGGGGTTTATGATTTTCATGGGTTTTTAGGGTTTTGACGTTTTTATGGATTTTTTGGGAACTTTTATCATATTTATGGTTTTTAGGGTTTTTGGGTTTTTTATGGATTTTGAGGGGTTTTATGGGTTTTCAGGGGTTTTTTGGGTTTTTATGGTTTTTTGGGTTTCTATAGATTTCTTGGGGTTTTATGGTTTTTTGTTTGATTTTTTTTGGGTTTTATGGTTTTAAGAGTGGTTTAATGTTTTTAAGAGTTTAATGTGTTTTTAGAGTTTTTAGTGGGTTTTATGGATTTTTGGAGATTTTATGGTTTTCATGGGGTTGTTAGGGTTTTTAGTGTTTTTACGTTATTAGGGATTTTTTACGATTTTTTTTGTTTTTATAGATTTTAGGGGTTATAGAGTTTTCTGGTTTTTAGTGTTTTTGTGTGTTTCTAGGTTTTAGGTACTTTTAGTGTCTTTTGGGTTATTTTGAGATTTTTAGTCTTTTATGGCTTTTTGGGGTTTTTTATTGTTTTTTGAGTTTTAGTGTGTTTTTGGTGGGGTTTTAGGGTTTTATGGAGTTTTATCAGTTTTTAATATTTTTAGGGGTTTTTATGGTTTTAAGGGAGTTTTAGGGGTTATAGTGTTTTTTATGTTTTTAGTGATTTTGGGGAATTTTTGGGGTCTGTAGGGTTTTTAGTTTCTTTTTGGTGTTTTATGAGTTTTTTTGAGGTTTTTTGAGATTTATGGTTTTTATTATTTTTAAACGTTTTAGGGGTCTGAATGTTTTTTAGTGTTTTTAGTTGTTTTTAGGGTTTTAAGGGGTTTTAGTGTTTTTCATATTTTCAGGGGGTTTTCACGGTTTATATGGTTTTTTACATTTTTACATATTTTTAGGGATTGATTAAGATTTTTATGGTTTTTGGGGGTTTGTAGTGCTTTTATGGGTTTTAGGTATTATGATGGGTTTTAGGGGGTTTTTAGGGTTTTTGGGGTTTTTATGGGTTTTTTGTCTTTTAGGGTTTTCATGAGTTTTTTAGGGTTGTTCCATGTTTTTAATTTTTATTAACGTTTTTATGGTTTTTAAGGATTTTTCAAGTTTTTAGCTGATTTTTAGAGTTTTTATGGGTTTTAGGATTTTTAAGTGTTTGGGGAGTTTTTATGGGTTCCGGGGGTTTTTTTGGTTTATTATTGGTTTTTATATTTTCAATTTATTTTTTTGGATTGTTATGGATCTTTATAGGTTTGAGTGTTTTTCATGGTTTTTTGGAATTTTGAGGTGTTTTAGGGTTTTCAAGGGTTTTTATGGTTTTTAGGATTTTCCTGGATTTATTGGGTTTTAGAAATTTTTTTATGGTTTTAGTATTTTTAATGTTTTTAGAGTTTTTAACTTTTTTAGGGTTTGTAGGGTTTTTAGGTTTTTTCGAGTTTTCAGTGGCTTTAGGAGTTTTATGGGGTTTTATGGTTTTTAAAAGTTTTAGGGGTTTGTAGTTTTCAAGGTTTTTTCAGGGTTTATTTATTTTTCTATAATTTTTAGTAGTTTTTTAGGATTTTTATGTTTTTGAGGATATTGTATGGTTTTAAGGAATTTTGAGGGTTTTTAGTTTTTTTGAAGGTTTTTTTAGCGTTTTGTGGGTTTTTTGTTTTTGTTTTTGTTTTTGTTTTGGTTGGGATTTGGGTTTATTTTCTTTTTTATTAGTTTATGATTTTTATAGATGTAACATTTTTATGGGTATTTATGGTATTTTGAGGATTTTATAGTTTTTATGGGTTTTTAAGTTTTTCAGGGTTCTTCATGTTCATTAGTGTTTTTTGAGAATTTTTTGTGTTTTTCATTATTTTTATTGTTTTTAAGGTTTTTTTAGTTTTTTAACATTTTTAGGTGTTTTAAGGCTTTTTTGATATTTTTTGTATTTTTAAGGGCTTAAGTGTTTTTAGTGTTTTAATGGTTTTTTAGGTGTTTTTATGGTTTCAAGGGTTTTAATGGTTTTAAGGGTTCTTTATGTTTTTAGTGATTTTTATGGGTTTTTAGGTTTTTTATTGTTTTTAGTGTATTTTATGGTTTTTAGCGATTTTGAGGGTTTTAATATTTTTCATGTTTTTTATGGGTTTTCCGAGTTTTTAGGTTCTTTTGGTGTTTTATGGGTTTTTTGAGTTTTTATGGTTTTTAATGTTTTTTATAGATTTTAAATATTTTAGGGGTTCACAAGTTTTTTGTAGTTTCAATGAATTTTTATGGTTTTTATAGGTTTTTAGGGTTTTCAATATTTATAGGGGTTATTTCAATTTTCAGGTGTTTCTTAAGGATATTGACTTTGGATATATTTTTAGGGATCTATCAGATTTTTAGGGGTGTTATGGGGTTTTAGGGTTTTTTAAGGATTTTGAGTTTTTTTAGGGTTTTTAGGTTTTTTAGTGTTTTTAGGGGTTTTCTAGGTTTTTACAGTCTTTTTGGGTTTTTATGGTATTTTGAATTTTTTCGGCTAGTAAGGGTTTTCATGGTTTTTTTATTGTTTTTAGGGGTTTTAATTTTGTAGTGGCTTTTAGGGGTTTTATGGGTCTTTAGGGGTTTTGTGGTTTTCTAGGGTTTTTAGTGTTTTTTGGGGGGTTTTAAAATATTGAGGATTTTATTTGGATTTTAATGTTTTTAGAGTTTTAGGGGTTTTAATGATTTTGAGGGTTTTTAGTAGTTTTAGGGGTATTCCATTTTTTCGGTTTTTAGGGTTTTTAGGGTATTTTTGGTTTTCATGATTGTTTTTTAGTTTTTTAATGTTTTTTATATTTTTTATATTTTTGAACATTTTTAGGGGTTTTAAGGGTTTTATAATTTTTAGTGGGTTTTTAGGGATTTATTGGTTTTTGAGGGTTTTTATGGGTTTCAATGGTTTTTATGGTTTTAAGGGGGTTTTAATGTTTTTATGGAATTTTATGTTTTCAACTATTTTGACGGTTTTTAGGATTTTATGGTTTTTAGGGGTTTTTAGGGTTTTTTAGGGATTTAGGGACTTTGAGGGGTTTTGGGGTTTTCATTATTTTTTATTTTTTAAGGTTTTTCATGGTTTTTAGGGTCTCTTCAGGCCTTTTGGGTTTTTTTTACCTTTTTAGGGTTTTATGGTTTAATCATTTTAATGGGTTTAAAGTGTTTTTATAGTTTTTGGTAGCTTTTATGGTTTTATGGGTTTTAGGAAATTTGAAAGTTATAGGGGTTTTATGGATATTAGGTGTTTTTTAGGTTTTAGGTATATTAGGGATTTTTTTTCAGATTTTTATGGGTTTTTAGTGTTTTTAGGGATTTTTAAGGTTTTTCATGGGATTTTTGTGTTTTTTGGGGTATTGAAGGTTTTTAGGGTCTTTTGGAGTTTTTAGGGATTTTAGCGTTTTTGAGGTTTTTGGGTTTTTATGGGGTTTTATAGTTTTTAATGTTTTTTCAGTTTTAATGTTTTTAATGTTTTTAATTTTTTTAGTGGATTTTTAGGGTTTTATGGGTTTTATTGATTTTTCACTATTTTTTATAGTTTTTTACATTTTTATGGATTTTTAGGATATTTATAGGGTTTTTAGGGTTTTTAGCGATTTTGATGGTTTTTTGGGGTTTTTGAGATTTTTAGCGGTCTGGGGATTTTTTGGGTATTAGGGTATATTTGGGTTTTTATAATTTTTTTATGTTTTAAGGGATTTTGAAGTTTTTAAACCTTTTTAGGGAATTTAACGGGTTTTAGAGTTTTTTGTGGGTTTTAATGTTTCTATGGGGTTTTAGGTTTTTTAAGATTTTTTAGATTTTTGGTTTTCAAGGTGTTTTCTGGGTTTTTAGAGTTTTTTACATTTTAGGAATTTTTAGGGATTTTTATGATTTTTATGGTTTTAGGTTTTTTTGGGTTTTTTTGGGTTGTGAAGGTTTTTGCGGATTTTCAAGGTTTTAGGTGTTTTCAGTGTTTGTTGGACATTTAATGTTTTTTGGGATTTTTTTTTGATTTTTCAAGTATTTTTATGGTTTGTGGAGTTTTTTAATGTTTTTAGGGGTTTTATGGGGTTTTTATAGTTTTTAGTGTTTTTTATAGTTTTTATATGTTTAGGGGTTTTTTAAGTTATTCTGGTTTTAGGGTTTTTTCAATTTTTTTACATTTTCATAGATTTTTAGGGAGTTTTTAATATTTTTTTGTTTTTGGGTCTTTAGTATTTTAAGGGATTCTAAGGTGTTTTCAGGGATCTCGGGATTTTTTAGGGTCTTTAGGTGTTTTTTTAGGGTTTTAGAGTATTTTTTGGTTTTAAGGATCTTTTTGAGTTTTTAGGGGTTTAAATGTTTTTTAGATTTTTTTAACTTTTTAATGGATTTTAGAGTTTATAATGGGTATTTAAGGATTTTATGGGTTTTTAGTTTTTTATGTTTTTCAGGATTTTTATGGTTTTAGGGGTTTTTAAGGGTTTTTTTGGGTTTTTTTCTTTTCAGGGATTTTTATGACTTTTATGATTTTTATGGTTTTTAGGGGATTATGGTTTTTAGGGATTTTGGGGGATTTCGGTTTTTAAGGTGTTTATAGGTGTATTATGGGTTTATGGGGTTTTTTTGGTTTTTTGGGTTTTATGGGTTTTTTTATCTTTTGGTTTTTATGTTTTCTAGAGTATTTTAAAAATTTTAGGGGTTTGGGGGGTTTTAAGTATTTTTATTATGTTTTAAAATATTTTATTGGTTTTATGGTTTTTAATTGTTATTATAGGTTTCTATTTTTTTCATGGATTTTCAAGGTTTTTCAATTTTCACATTTTCAAGGATTTTAGGTATTTTTTAGAATTTTTATGGGTTTTAAGTTTATTTTACTTTTTTAGGGGTTATGCGGGTTTTAGGGGTTTCCCGAGTTTTTAGGGGTTTCATGTTGTTTTGTGTTTTTAGTATTTTTTTCTTGTCTGTTTAGGGTTTTAAGGGTTTTTAATGTTTTTAAAAGAGTTTATAGGGATTAAGGGGTTTTATTGTTTAAATGGGGTTTTTTGGTTTTTATGTGGTTTTATGATTTTTTATATATCTAGCAGTTTATTGATTTTAGGGGTATTTTAGGTTTTTTAGGGTTTTTTATGTTTTTAGGTATTTTTAAGGATTTTTATGATTTTACTATTTTTATGGGTTTTTAGGGTATTAGTTATTTTGAGGGTTTTGAGGGTTTTATGGTTTTTAGAGGTTTTCATGGTTTTTAAGGTGTTTCGGTATTTAGGTTTTTTTGTGTTTTAGGGATTTTAAGGTTGTTATAGTTTTCTAACATTTTAGGGGTTTTATGGGTTGTTTACATTTTTAGTGTTTATAGGGTTTTTACGGTGTTTTAGGATTTTTATGGTTTTTAGGGTTTTTAGGGTTTTTTTTGATTTTTTTGTTTTATTTTTTCCATGTATTTATATTGATTTTGTAGGGTTCTTAAGGTTTTTAAGGATTTTGATGCTTTTAAGGTATTTTTAGTGTTTTAGGGTGCTTTTGGTTCTTTTTTGGGGTTTAGGTTTTTTTTTGTGTTTTAGGGATTTCAAGGATTCTACAGTTTTTTAGTGTTTTTAGGTTTTTAAGGGTCCTTAGAATGTTTAGTGGTTTTAGTGTTTTTATGAATTTTTATGTGTTTTATGGGTTTTAAGTGTTTGTATGGTTTTTAGGGGATTTTCATGGTTTTTATAATTGTTTACGTTTTTAGGGATTTTAAGGGATTTTTAGGATTTTTATTAGTTTTCTAAATTTTTAGAGGTTCTAGAGATTTTTTGTGATTTTAGGTGTTTTTTTGGGTTTTTTGGTTTTTAAATGATTTTAAGTATTTTTATGTTGTTTGGGGTTTTTTCTTAGTTTTTATTATTTTTACCAGTTATAGTGTTTTTACCTTTTTGTGGTTTATAAGGTTTTTTGAGTTTTTAGTAGGGTTTATGGTTATTATGTGTTTTTAGTTTTTTTTGGTTTTATGGTTTTCAGGGTTTTTCACGGTTTTTAGGTTTTTTTACAATTTCTGGTATTTGTTGGGCCCTTTAGGATTTTTAATGTTTTTATGAATTTTGATGGTTTTTAGTGTTTTTCAATGGTTTTAGTTTTTAGGGGTTCTGGGTTTTTTGTCTTTTTTTGGTTTTTGTTTTGACTTTTATGTGTTTATAATTGTTTTTAGAGTTTTTAAAATTTTTAGGAGTTTAAGCATTTTTTTAGTTTTTAGTTGGTTTTGGGGATTTTATGAGTTTTTTTGGGTTTTTTATTGTTTTTAAGGGTTATTATGGTTTTCGGGGATTATTCTGTTTTGTATGGTTTTTTATATTTTCAGAGATTCTTAGGGTTTTTTTGGGTTTTTATGTTTTTTATGTTTTTTAGGGTTTTTTGGGATTTTCAAGGGATTTTAGGACATTTTGGGTTTTCTAGGGTTTTTTTATTTTTTTAGGGGTTAATGGTTTTTTACAGTTTTCTAACATTTTTAGGGGTTTAAAGGGAATTTTTTAATTTTATACTGATTTTTATGGTTTTAATGGGGTTTTAGGGGTGTTAAGTTATTTAGGAGTTTTTATGGATTTCAGGGGGTTTTAGGGGTTTTTAGGTATTTCATATCATCATGAATTTAGGGGGATTTTTACGATTTCTTTCTTTTTAGGGTTGTTAGACTTCTTATGGATTTTGATAGATTTTAGGGTTTTTTCATTGTTTTTAGGGTTTTTATTAATTTTTAGATATTTTTTTTGCATTTTTAGGATTTTATTGTTTTTTCGTGTTTTTACTGGTTTTTAGAGTTTTCATGGATTTGAAGAGTTTTAAAAAGATTGTTAGTGTTTTATGGTTTTTTATGGTTTTTAAGGTTTTATGGGTTTTTACATTTTAAATAATTTTTTGTAATTTTTTAGAATTTTTATGGTTTTAGGGTTTTTAGGGGTTTTAAGGATTTTGAGGAATTTTATGGATTTTAGGCTTTTTAGGTTTTTTAAGTTTTTTTAGTGTTTATAGAAATTTTCATGGGTTTTAGGGTTTTTTTGGGTTTTTTAAGGATTATGTATTTTAGTGTCACTAATTTTTTTGTGGGTTTTATGTTTTTAATGATTCTCTAGTCAATGTTTTGGGTTTTTATTGGTTTTGGGGGTTTTTATTTGGTTTTAGTTTTTTTAGGGGTTTTAAGGGTTTAAGTGTTTTAATGGTTTTCAGTGGGTTTTCAATGTTTTTGGGGTTTTTTATTTTTCTGATGTTTTAGGCCTCTTTAGGAATTTTATTGTTTTTAGAGTTTTTAGGGATATTATAAATTTTTTATTGATTTAGGGTTTTCAGGGTTTTCATTGTTTTTAGGGTGTTTGGGTTTTATGGTTTTTGTGAGGTTTTAGGTTTCTTGAGGTTTTTTAGAGTTGTTTACTAATATTAGGTGTTAAATGGGGTTTTTGATTTTTTATGGATTTTATGTGTTTTAGGGATTTTATGGATTTTATACTTTTTAGGGAATTAAGGGGTTTGTCTTGGTTTTTAGAGTTTTTTACCTTTTTAGGGATTTTTTTTGAACTTTTATAGTTTTATTTTGTTTTTTGGGTTTTTAGGGATTCTGAGGGTTTTTATGGTGTTTAATGGGTTTTTAGGAGTTTTCAGTGTTTTGGGGTCTTTTATAGGTGTTTTTTGGATTTTTTAGGGATTTGAAGTTGTTTTGTATTTTTTAACGTATTTTGCGATTTTAATGGTTCAAAGAGTTTTTAGTGGGTTTTTAGGGTTTTATAGGTTTCTGGGGTTTGTTAAAGTTTTAAGGCGTTTTATGGTTTTAGTTTTTTTACGTTTTTGAGGGTTTTTTTATTTTAAGGGATTTTTATGGATTTTTTATGAATTTTATGGTTCTTATGTTTTTAGGGATTTTTATGGGTTTTAGGGACCTTCCGGGTTTTTGTGTTTTTGGGGTTTGTATGGGTTTTTAGGGCCTTTTTATATTTTGGGGGGTTTTTTTATGTTTTTTACAATTTTAATGGATTTTAGTAATTTTAAATTTTTAGGGGTTTTTAGGTGTTTTAATGTTTTTAGTGGTTTTAAGGTTTTTATGGGGTTTTAGGGTTTTTATGGTTTTAGGGGTTTTATAGTTTTCAAGGGGTTTATGGTTTTTTTGGAATTTTTCATTTTTTGGAATATTTATGACCTTTTTAGGTTTTTTATTGTCTTTAGAATTTTTATTATTTTTAGGGATTTTGTTGGATTTTAGAGATTTTTAGGATTTTGAAAGATTTTAGGGGTTTTCATGGGTTTTTTCTACTTTTTGGGTTTTAGTGTATTGTTTTGTGTTTTTTATGATTTTTATTGTCTTTTAGAATTTTTAATCATATTTAATAGATTTAAGGGATTTAAAAGTTTTTAGTGAATTATTTGGGGTTTTAGGGGGTTTGGAGTTTTTAATGTTTTTAAAGGTTTTATTATTTTTAGATGTTTTTAATGGTCTTAGGGGTTTTTACATTTTCAATGATTTTTATGACTATTTTAGTATTTTTATGATTTGTAGGTTTTTTTTAGATTTGGAGGGTTTTAGGGGTGTTTTTTAGTTTTTTTGGGTTTTTACAATTTTTCAAGAGTTTTTGGGTGGGTTTATTTAAAATTTTAGGATTTTTATAGTTTTTTAACCTTTTAACGTTTTTGGGGGTTTTAAGAGTTTTAGAGTTTATTTGTTTTTTTTAAAAAGGATAGAGGCGCTTTAGATTTTATTTGTTAATTTTTAGGGTTTTATGGAGTTTTATGGGTTTAATGGGTTTATGTATTTTTATGGTTTTCAGGGATTTTTCAAGTTTTTAAGGGTTTTTTGCATTTTTAGGGTGTTTTTTGCCTTTTTTAGGATTTTTATTTTTTTTAGGGTTTTAAGGGATTTTAGTTTTTTAAATTTTTAATATTTTTACTGGTTTTACGGATTTTTAGAGGTTATATAGGGGTTTCTGGTTTTATGGGGTTTTAGGGGTTTTAAGGTTTTTATCGTTTTCAAGGGATTATCAAGGTATTTATGGTTTTTTGTTTTTAGGGATTTTTTTATTATTTTTATGGTTTTTTGGTTTTTTCCCGTTTTTATGGATTTTTTGGGTTTTTTGAATTTTTAGAGTTTTCATGGGTATTTGGGGTTTTTAAGGGTTTTCATGATTTAAGGGACTTTTGGGTTTATATGTTTCTTTTGGGTTTTTGGGTTATAAAGGTTTGTTAGAGTTTTTTAATGTTATTAACGTTTTTATAGGTTTTAAGGGTTTTTATATTTTTAGTGGGTTTTAAAGTTTTTAGGATATTTAGGAATTTTAAGGTTTTAGGGAGTTTATTGTATTTTGGTGGTTTTAAGGGGTTTTAGGGTATTTAAAATTTTCATATTTTTTAGTTATTTTTTAGGAATTTCATGGTTTTTGGGGTTTATTATGGTTTTAGGGATTTTGAGGGACTTTGGGGGATTTTAGGGTTTCTAGGGTGTTTAGGGTTTCTAAGTTTTTAGTGTATTTTGGGGTTTCTAAGGATTTTTTTGACTATTTTAGGTTTTTATGTTTTTTTTTCTTTTAACATTTTTAACATTTTTGGAGATTTAATGGTTTGTAGAGTTTTTGGTGGATTTTTAGTGCTTTATGGGGTTTTTTGGGGTTTAAATGTTTTCAGCGGTTTATAAAGTCTTCATGGGGGTTTAGAGTATTAAGTGGTTTTAGGGCTTTGGAAGGGTTTTTTGGTTTTAGGAGTTTTTTGGGTTTTTAAGAGTCTTCAGGGATTTTATGGTCTTTTAGGTTTTTAGGGGTTTTTTTATGTTTTTAAATGTTTTTATATTTTTTAACATTTATAGGGATGTAAATAGTGTTTATAATTTTTAGTGATTTTATGGATTTTATGGGTTTCTAGGTTTTTTTGGGATTTTAGGTCTTTTAGAGATTTTTTCATTTTTACAGGATTAATGGTTTTATAGATTTTTTACTAGTTTTTATGGGTTTTTAGGGTTTTTATGGTTTTTAGGGATTTTTATAGTTTCTTGGGGTTTTCTGGGTTTTTAGGGTTTTAACGATTTAGGGTTTTTATGAATTTTTTGGGTTTTTATGGTTTTTTGGGTTTTTTAGTTTTTATGGATTTTGAGGGGTTTTATGTGGTTTCATGGTTTCTTTGGGGTTTTTAGGTTTTGTAGGTATTTAGTGTCTTTTTTGTTTTTTAGATTTTCTTTTTATTTTTTAGTGTTTTTAGTGTTTTTTAGACATCATTAATATTTTTTTCAATTTAATAGTTTTTAAGTTTTTAATATTTTTATGGTTTCTATGGGTTTTTAGGGCGGTTTATGGTTTTTATGGGTTTTATGGTTTTAGGGGTGGGGATTCATGTTTTTTTGGTTTTTCATGTTTTCACATATTTCTAGGGATTTTTTTGGAATTTTATGGTATTTAAGTTTTTTTAGGTTTTTAGGGATTTTGACGAGTTTTAGGAGTTTTCAAGGTTTTTACGGACTTTTAGAGTTTTTTGATTTTATTAATTTTTATGGTTTTTATGGGTTTTTAGATATTTTTAACATTTTTAGGGGTTTCAATGGTTTTTATAGCTTTTTGTTATTTTTAGAGCTTTAAGGATTTTAGTGATTTTAAGGTTTTTTAGGGGTTATATGGTTTTCAAGGGGTTTTAATGGTTTATATATTTTTTGATATTTTAGGGATATTTTAGGATTTTATTGTTTTTATTATTTTAGGTTTTTATAGATTTCAGGGGAATTAAAGTGTTTTCATTGTTTTTTAGTATTTTTAGTGTTTTTCAGGGTTATTAGGGTCTTTTTGGGTCTTTTTGGTTTTTTTTTGTTTTTTAGGGTTTTTAATTTTTTTTTTGATTTTTTAACAGTCTTTGTGGTTTTAAGGGTATTTAATGTTTTTTGTGGTTTTAGGGTTTCTGTGGTGTTTTAGGGGTTTTCATGTTTTTTGGGGGTTTTATAGTTTTTAGGGATTTTCAATATTTGTGGGGTTTTTCATATTTTCAAATACTTTTAGGGAATTTTTTTGATTTTTAATTTTTTAGAGATTTTAATGGTTTTGAGGTTTTTTTGGATTAAGGATCATTTTTTGGTTTTGGGGTTGGGGGTTGAGTTTTTTAGGGGTTTAAGGTTTTTAGAGGTATTTAATGTTTTTGGGGATTTTAAGTACTTTTTAGAGTTTTATGAGATTTTAGGGTTTACATGGGCTTTTAGGGTTTCAATGGTTTTTAGGGGTTTTATGGTTTTAGAGAGTTTTTCAAGGTATTTTTGGTTTTTTATGTTATCTGAGGTTTTCAGGGATTTTAAGGATATATATGGTATTTAGTTTTTTATGGATTTTGAGAGTTCTTAAGGGTTTTCATGGTTTTTTAGTCCTTTTAGGGGCTTTAATGGTTTTTAGGGTCTGTTTATATTTTTGGAGTTTTTTAGTTTCTAAGGTGTTTTATGGTTTGTTATAGTTTTTAACGTTTTTATGGATTCTAAGTGTTCATCGAGTTGTAGTGGGTTTTAGGGGGTTTTTTTAAAAAAAATAGTGTTTCTAACTTTTTTATATTTTTTTATCATTTTAAGTGGTCTTACAAGGTTTTTAGAGGTTTTTACGTTTTCAGGGATTTTTTTGGATTTTTTTAGGATTTTTATGGTTTTATGGTTTTAATGGTTTTTAGGGATTTTGAGGGATTTTAGGGGTTTTATAGTCCATTTGGGTTTTAGGTATTATATTTAGTTTTTAAGGATTTGGTTTGTTTTTTATCAATTTTAGGGGTTTAAAGGGATTTTTAGAGTTTTTAGTGGGTTTTAGGGGTTTTTAAGTTGTTTGGGAGTTTTTTATGGTTTTCAGGGGGTTTTAATTTTTTTTTAAAATATTGAGGCACATAGAACTCTTAAATAAATAAAAAGAAGGTAGAAAAATACAGAGGAATAAAAAATCGAAATAATGAAAAAACAACATAGTTAGGCCATTTTAGACCGAGTGCTCATATTGTGATCAGGAGAGTGTCCACCCCACCCATGAGGATGCCACCCTCATCTCCTAGTTTTGGCCCACATCCACAGGCCCCTCTATCTTCAATAAATTCAATATCAGCAGCATCCACCATCTCATCAGCTCCACATACACGAACATCCCTTTGAACCTCTTCCTCACTACTACCTGACCCAAGAAGCTCAAAATAATTATGAGTAATTACCTTTAGAAGACGTTTTTATTTCATGCTCCAAGCATTTTCATTCCTAGGAGACATCAAGATTGAATTCCTAGTGATAGTCAATCCTGACCACCCAACCCCCTTTGGATTGAGAGTGTGCAGAACATTAATTTTTAGGATCTTATCAGCTGTTAGAATGCTATCAGTGGAAGTCGAGTACTTTCCATTGCACTGGACAGGAGTAACAGTATCTTGAAAATCCATCCTACTCATGGCCAATCCAAGTTGAGGGTATTCCACACTCATATCAGATTTTTCATTGGCATGATAATTTTTTCTTTTATGATGGACATGTGTAGCACCATGAGAGATAGAAGGGACATACCAACACTTACCAGATCTTATATAATGAGCTTATTCCACTCTCAAATCCGATGTGTCCTTCATGGGGGTTATCTCGTTATCCATAGAAGTCAATGAAGATATTTCGTCTCCAAAATGATCCCTTAACTATCCTGAGGCATTGGGGGTTAAGGATGTGTTCACTGATTCTTTTGAATCCATTAATCATGGAGGATCCAAGTGGTCTCCAGGAGCAATGAATGATTTAGAAACAGAGTTACTGCAATTTAGAACAAGTCCATGTTTACATTTATGCTGAGGAGTAGAGCAATGATTTTTGGATGAATCTGCTTCAAATTCAGTCTTCCCCTTATGACTAGAAGAAACCAAATTCTACTACTGCAATAAATTGTAGTCTTCCTCACTTTAATCAGACATTAATTTTTATTCTTGGATATCAGTTGATTCATCACCCTCATTATCACATGTGATGCCTTTAGTAATTGCATCCTTGAATGAAAAAATAGTGAGGATACTATCCTCCACTATATTAGCACAAGACACCTCAGATTTACCATCTTACAGAACTTGTGGAACTAGAATACTGTTATTTCCATGGATTTTAGGGTTTCTAGGGGTGTTTAGGGGTTTTAGGGTAATTTTTTGTTTTTAAGGGGTTTCTTAGTGTTTTAGGATTTTAATGGTTTTTTAGTGTTTTTAAACATTTTTAGGGGTTTAAGGGGTTTGAGTGTTTTTAGTGGCCTTATAGGGTTTTTATGGGTTTTTTTGGACTTTTATATTTTTTTTTTCAGTTTTATGGTTTTCAATAGGGTTTTCAATGTTTTTATGGTTTTTAATTTTTCAATATTTTTTATGTCTTCTTTATGATTTCTATATTTTAGGGTTTTTAGGGTTTTTAAATATTTTGAGGGATTTTAATTTTTTAGTGTTTCTAGGGTTTTTAGGGTTTTAGGGGTTTTTAGTGTTTTTACGGCCATTTGGGGTTTTTAGGGGTTTTGAGTTTTTTCGGGGGTTTTATGGTTTTTTAACACTTTTAAAGATTTAATGGTTTTTAGAGTATTTAGTTGGGTTTTAGGGATTTTTGGGTTTTTATGGTTTTTAGGGATTTTTATGGTTTTCATGTGTTTTTTAGGGTTTTTAGTAGTTTTTTACATTTTATGGTTTTTCAAGGTTTTTTGGGGTTTATAATTTTTTTTGTGTTTTTTAGTATTTTTAGGGTTTTTAAGGGTTTTAGAGTTATTAGTAGAGTTTTATGGTTTTATGGGTTTTGTGGTTTTTAATTTTGGGTTTTTGATGATTTTCAGGGGTTGTTCAGGGATTTTATATATTTTTTTATTTTTATTGTATTTTTATATCTTTTTTTATATTTATTGTAATTTTTATGTTTTTTTAGGTTTTTAGAGATTTTTAGGGTTTTTAGGGTTTTTATGGTTTTTTGGGGTTTTAGTGTTTTTATCATATTTTTGGGTTTTAGGGTTTTAGAGTTTTTTAATGTTTTATGGGGTTTAAGGGGTTTTCAAGTTTTTAGTGGGTTTTATGGTTTATTTAATTTTTTGAGTTTTTATGGTATTTGTGATTTTTTATGGTTATAAGGGGTTTTCTAGTGCTTTTAGGGTTTTAAGTGTCTTTTTTTGTTTTTATATTTTTTGGTTTTTAGGGTTTTATATAGTTTTTTTAATTTGTTTATTGGTTTTATGGGATTTTGGATATTTGGATCTTTAAGGGTTTTTATGTTTTAGGGGATTTATGGTTTTTGAGGTTTTTCAAGTTTTTAATTTTTCAATAATTTTTAGACATTTTCTAGGATTTATTTGTTTTTAGTATTTTTTAGGGTTTTTAGGGATTTAGAGGGGTTCTATGGTTTTATAGTGCTTATGGTTTTTATGTTTTTTGGGAACTTTAGGGTTTTTTTTGTGTTTTTAGGGGTTTTATGGTTTTTATGGGGTTTTAGGGGTCTTTCTGTTTTTAGTGGGTTTTCATAATTTTTATTGTTTTTAGATTTTCATGGGCATTTAATTATTTTTTATATTTTTATTGTTTTTAGGGTTTTGGGATTTTAGGGATTTTAAGATTTTTTAGGGGTTTTAGGGGTTTTTTGGTTTTTTGGTGTTCTTCAGTTTTTATCATTTTTGAGTTTTTTAGGTTTTTAATGTTTTTTTGAGTCTAAATATTTTTATGGGTTTTAATGGTTTATAGATTTTATAGTTTTTTAGACGTTTTATGGGGATTTAAAATTTTTAAATATTTTTAATTGTTTTTATGGTTTTCTGGTTTTTTCATGGTTTTTAGGGGATTTTACATGTTCTGTGATTTTAAGGGCATTTATGATTTCTATGGTTCTATGAATTTTAGGGTTTTTTAGGGATTTAGATTTTTTTAGGGTTTTAGGGTTTTTAGGTTTCATTAGGGTTTTTATGGCCTTTGGGTTTTAGTTTTTTTTATTTTTTTCGTTTATTATGTTTTTGAAGACATTATTAACATTTTAAGGGTTTTAAGAGTATTAGTGGTTTTAGGGGTTTTATGTGTTTTTTGGATTTTTTTATTTTTATGTGTTTTTGGGTTTTTTAGGTTTTTTAGGTATTATGATGTTTTTATGGGTTTTTAGTGTTTTTATGGTTTTTAGGGGTTTTAGGGGTTTTAGGGTTTTTAGTGTCTTTTTGGGTTTTTTGGGTTTTTTGAGTTTTTTTGGGTTTTTATGTTTTTTAGAATTTTTTAATTTTTTAGGAATTTTTTGGGTTTTTAGATTTTTTAGTGTTATTTAGTGTTTTTAATAATTTAGGGGTCTATAAGGTTCTTAATTTTTTTATGGTATTTAGGTTTTTGATGGTTTTTTAAATTTTTATGGATTTTTAGGGATTTTTTAGGATTTTATGGTATTTGGGGTTTTTAAGGTTTTTAGGGATTTTGGGCGTTTTACAATTTTTTAAGGATTTTATTTTTTATGGTTTTTTAGGTTTTTTATTGTCCCTATCGGTTTTAGGTTTTGTTTTTGTTTTCTTAGTATCATTAAGGTATTTCATAGTTTTCTATCATATTTTGGGATTTTCTGTTTTTAGTGTTTTAGTGGGTTTTTAATGTTTTTATGGGTTTTAGGGTTTTTTAATAATCAAAGGATTTTTTATGCCTTTAAGGGGTTTTAAGGTATTTTAATGGTTTTTAATGGTTTTTATTATTTTTAAGGTTTTATAGGTTTTTTAGGGTGCTTAGGGATTATGAGTGTTTTTAGGGGTTTACATTGATTCTTAGGGTCTTAAGAGTCTTTTTGGGGTTTCCAGGATAATTTATTGAGTTTTTGGGTTTTTAAGGGTTTTTAAACATTTTAACATTTTTGGGGTTTAAATGGTATTTAGAGTTTCTTGTTATTTTCAGGGGTTTTATGTGTTTTATAAAAATTTTAGTGGTTTTTATAGTTTAAAGGGGTTTTTAGGGTTTTTATGGTTTCTTACGTGATCAATAATTTTTAGGGCTTCTTAGTATTTAAATGGTTTATATAGTTTTTTAGGGTTCTTATGGATTTTTAGGATTTTTAGGATTTTTAGGGTTTTTCTAGGTTTTTAGATTTTTTCATGTTTTTATGTCCTTTTTTGGTTGCTAGGATTTTTTGTTTGGTTTTAGAGTTGTGGATATTTTTAGATATATTTATCATTTTAAGGGTTCATATGGGGTTTTATAATCTTTAGTGGGTTTTTTGATTTTTTTATAGGATTTGAGGTTTTTTAGGTTTGTCAGGGTTTTATGTTTTTTAGGATTTTTTCATGGTTTTATATTTTTTACATATTCACTGATTTTTAGGGGTTTTTAAGGTTTTTAATGGTTTCTATGGTTTTTAGGGTTTTCAGGGATATTTATTTTTTTTAGTTTTTTTTTTCAGGGCATCTAGGTTTTTAGGGTTTTTTAATGATTTTTAGGGGTTTTTTATGTTTTTTAGGGTTTCAGTTTAATTAGAGTTTTTTGAAAATTTAAAGGTTTTTAAGGGTTTTTATATTTTTTAGTGGGTTTATGGGTTTTAGGGGTTTTAGGGGATTTTAATGTTTTTAGCTGGTTTTATGGTTTTCATGTGTTTTCATTTTCTTCAGTTTCTACATTTTCAAGGATATTTAGAGATTTTTAGGATTTTTATGGTTTTTAGGGTTTTTAGGGATTTTGAGGTGTATATGGTCATTTAGGGTTTTTAGGTTTTTTAGTTCTTTTTGGTTTTGGGTTTTTTTATTTCACTCCCTCCTTTATGGGTTTTTTGATATTTTTAACATTTTATGGGTTTAAGGTGTATTTATAATTATTAGTGGGTTTTAGGGTTTATGTTTTGTAGGGGTTTTTATGGATTTTAAGGTTTTTTCATGTTATTAATTATTTTTTTATGTTTGTAGATATTTTTGGGTATTTTAGGGTTCTATGGTTTTTAGGGTTTTTAGTTTTTTTAGGGATTTTGAAGGTTTTAGGTGTTTAAATGGATTTTATATTTTTTATGTGTCTTTTATTCTTTTTATGGGTTTATAGGGTTTTTATGTTTTTAAGGGTTTTATATTTTTCAACAATTTTCATAGGATTTATGATTTTTTAGGTTTTTGCATATTTTAGTTCTTTTTTAGGAATTCTATGTTTTTTAGTGTCTGTGGGTTTTTGGGATTTTGAGGTGTTTATGGTTTTTCATGGTTTTTTAAGATTTTTTAGTTTTTTAGGGTATTTGGGTTTTTATAGTTTTTTTTGGTGTTTTTTAGATGTTTTAGGGGTTTTTCAATCTTTCTAATATTTTTATGGGTTTTAAGGGTTTTAACAGTTTTTTGTTGTTTTTAGAGTTTTTTTGGTTTTAAGGGTTTTAAGGTATTTAGTGGTTTTGGGGTTTATCCCTGATTTTAGGTGTTTTTACGTTTTTAGGGTTTATTAGCAATTTTTTAGGATTTTTGGGTTTTTATTGCTTTTAGGGTATTTAGTTTTTTTGTGGGGTTTTAGGGTTTTTAGGGACTTTTGGGGTTTTCATGGGTTTTTTTGACTTCTCTCGCAGTTTTATTGCATTTTAGAGTTTTTAAATTTTTTAGGGGTTTTGAGGATTATAAATTTTTTAGTGGGGTTTTATGGTTTTTAAGGGTTTTATAGTTTTTAAAGTTTATAGGGGTTTTATGTTATTCGGGGGTTTTTAGGGTTTTAGGGTTTTTTAGGTTTTTATGAATTTTTATGGTTTTTAGTATTCTTATTGTTTGTAGGGTTTTTAGGTATTTTATGGATTTTTAGGGAGTTTTAGGGTTTTTTAGCTTCTTAGGGTACTAAGGGTTTTTTTGTTTTCCTATTTTTTATGGTTTCTTATAGTTATTTTTTCTTTTTTTAACATTTCTAGGATTTTAATAGTTTGAGATGTTTTACTGGGGTTTTATGATTTTTAAAGTTTTTAGGGTTTTTTTTTGTTTTTCATGTATTTTCTATGTTTTTTAGGGTTTTTACTTTTTTATGGAGTTTTATGGTTTATTAGGATTTTTATGGTTTTAGGGATTTAGGGTTTTTAGGGGTTTCAGGGTTTTATGATATTTAAGGGTTTTTACAATTTTTAATGTTTTTTCGGTTTCTAAGTGTTTTTAGTGTTTTGATGGTTTTTTAGTGTTTTGATGTGTTTTTAAGCTTTTTATGTTTTTTAAGATATTTAACTGTTTTTTATGGTTCTTAGGGTATTTTCAATGTTTTTCGATTTTTATGTTTTTAGGGATTCTTACTGAATTTTTAGGAATTTTTAGGGTTTTTAGGGATTTTTAGGGTTTAGGGTTTTTCTAGCTTTTAGGGTTTTTATTTTTTGTTTTTTGTTTTTAGGTACTTTTTGGGTTTTTTGAGTTGTTATGGTTTGTGAGGTTTTTTAGAGTTTTTTAACGGTTTTATGGGATTTGAGGGTCTTTAGATGTTTTACAGGTTTTTTGGTTTTATTAGTTTTTTTTTGGTTTTTAATGTTTTAGGGGTTTTTTTAATGTTTTAGGTGGTTTTATGGTTTGCAGGGTTTTTTGTTTTTATATATTTTTAGTGATTTTTTAGTATTTTTATGGTTTTTAGTATTTTATAGGGTTTTTATGGATTTTGAGGGATTTTAGGGTTTTAGGGGTATTATGTTTCTTTTTGGGTTTTTAAGGTTTTTGAGTTTTTAGAGTTTTAGGGGTTTTTTAGTGTTATTTAATGTTTTTAGTGGGTTTAATGATTTCAGAATTTTTAATGTGTTTTTAGGATTTATGGGTTTTTATGGGTTTTATGGTTTTTAGGTATTTAGGTGTTTTAGGATATTTGGGGGTATTTTATGGTTTTTTTTCTGTTTTTAGTTAATTTTAGATCTTTTTAGGAATTTCAATAGTTTTAGCGATTTATAGGTTTTGATGGATTTTGAGGGGTTTTAGGGGTTTTAAAGTGTTTAATGGTTTTTATGGGTTTTCATGGTTTTTATGGTCTTTTGGATTCTTAGGGTTATTTTTGTGTTTTTAGGGATTTGAAGGTTTTGATAGCTTTTCAATAAAATTAGGGGGTTTATGGGTTATTAATGTTTTTAGTTATTTTTGGGGTTTTCATGGGGTTTTTAAGATTTTTAGGGTTTTAGGGTTTTTAGGTGTTTTTATGGTTTTCAGTGGTTTTTAAGATTTTTTATATTCATTATTTTCATATATTTTTAGGGATTTGTTAGGGTTTTTATGGTTTCTATGGATCTTGAGGGTTTAAAGGGTTTTGGGGGTTTTGGTGGTCTTTTAGATGTTTTAGGTTTTTTTAATTTTTAGGTATTTTATATTTTAAAATATTTTTAACATTTTTAGGGTTTTATGTGTTTTTAGATTTTTTTGTGGTTTTAGGGTTTTTATGGGTGTTTAGGGTTTTTATGGTTTTATGTCTTTCTTTGGATTTCAATGGATTTTTATGGTTTTTAGGGGTTTTTTCAATTTTAATAATTTTAAGGGATTTTTAGGATTTTTTTTATTTTTGGGTTTTTTAGAGGGTTTTGGGATTTTGGATTTTATAGGTTTTTTTAGTGTTTTTAGTTTTTCAGTGTTTTTTAAGATTTTATGGTGTTTTGGGTTTTTTAGGTTTTTTCTACGTTATTTTAGGGTTTTTATGTGTTTAAGAGTGTTAGATTTTTTAGGGGGTTTTAGAGATTTTATGTGTTTTTAGTTTTTGTAATGTTTTCTGGGATTTTACGATTTCAAGGTTTTTCATTGTTTTTAGGGTTTTTTACTATTTCAAGGATTTCAAGGATCTTTTGGATTTTTATGGTTTTTAGGATTTTGTTTTGTTTTTTAGGGATTTTGAATGTTTTTTAGATTTTTTCAAAGTTTTTAGGGGTTTTAGGGGTTTTAGGGACATTTTGTCTTCTTAGTTTTTTTATTTTTAAGCATTTTTAAAGATTTTTACATTTTAAAAAAAATTCGGTTTTTTATGAATTTTTAGAGTTTTTAGAGTTTTTTGGTTTTTTGGGGTTATAGGGGTTTTATGTTTTTGATGGGCCTTATGGTTTTCATAGGTTTTTTCAGTTTTTAGGTTTTTTTAAATTTTCATGGATTTTTAGGTATTTTTATTGGATTTTAAGGTTTTTAGGTTTTTAGGGTTTTTAGGGATTTTAAGTGTTTTTTGGGGTTTTCAGGATTTTTTTTTTGGGATTTTAGGGTTTCCCAGGTTTTTACTGAAAATTTGGGTTTTTATGAGTTTTATTTATTTCTTAGGGTTTTTATGGTTTTTTGACTTTTTTTTATGTTTTAGGGGTCTTTAGGGTATTTTGAGTTTTTAGGTATTTAGGGTTTTTATGATATTTTAGGGGTTTAAAGGTTTTTTTATGGTATTCAGGGTATTCTCAGGGTTTTAATGATTTTTGACGTTTTCTTGGATTTTTAGGAATTTATAGGACTTTTATAGTTTTTTGGATTTTTAATGATTTTTAGGGTTTTTAGGTTTTTTTCGCTGTAATTAGTGGTTTTCAAGGTTTAATGGTACTTTTGGATTTTGGGGACTTTTTTGTTTTTTAGGGGTTTTAATGTTTTCTTGATTTTTTAACATTTTTACAGTTTTCATGGGTTTCTAGAGTATTAAGTTGGATTATGGTTTTTATGTATTTTTAGGGATATTAAGGTTTTAGTGGTTTTTATGGTTTTCAGGGGTTTTTTAGGGTTTTATGGTTTTGAACATTTTTAAGTATTTTTAGGGAATGTTTTGATTTTTTATGGTTTTTACGGTTTTTAGGGGTTTTATGGATTTTGAGGGGTTATAGGTGTTTCAATGTTTTAAGGGGATTTCAGGTCTTTTTGAGTTTTCTAGGGTTTTGGGTGGTTTTGTGATTTTTTAGAGTTTTTAATTTTTTATGGGTTTAATGGGTGTTTAGAATATCTAGTGATTTTTAAGGTTTTAATTTGTTTTTATGGTTTTAATAATTTTAGTGGTTTTAGGGTTTCCAAGGGTTTTAAGGGTGTTTTATGGTTTTTTATATCATCTTGAATTATGGGGGATTTTTATATTTTTTATGGTTTTTAGGGTTCTTAGGGATTATTGATAGTTTTTAGGGTTTTGGAGTTTTTTAGGGTTTTTAGAGTTTATATGGTTTTTAGGGTCTTGTTGGGTTTCTAGTGTTTTTTTTATTTTTTAGGGTTATTAATATTTTTAGAGTTTTTTTAACTATTTAATTGGTTTGAAGTGTTTTTACAATTTTTAGTGGTTTTAAGGGTTTTTATGGGTTTTAGGGTTTTTATGGGTTTTAGGGTTTTCTATGGTTTTTCAGGGTTTTTTATGGTTTTCAAAGGTTTTCAGGGTTTTAGGGTTTTTTACGATTTAAATATTTTTTATGGATTTATTATTATTATTATGGTTTTTAGGGTTTTATGGGTTTTATGTATTTGTGAGGATTTTAAGGGTTTTAAGGTTTTTTAGTGTTTTTAGGAGATTTTAGGGATTTTAAGGTTTTTAGGGTTTGTTGAGTTTTTTTGGGGATTAAGGATTTTAATATTTTTAAAAAAATTATGCGTCTTTATATTTTTTAGTGTTTTTAGGGGTTTTTTGGGTTTTTTTGGGTTTTATAGGTTTTTAGTATGTTTTTTAACCTTTTAGGGGTGTCAATGGTTTTTAGGGGGTTTTCATGGTTTTTTTTGCTCTTTACTTTTTTAGATATTTTTACGCCTCTTTAGGATTTTTATGGTTTTACAGTTTTTTTGGGATTTTAGGGATTTTTATTGTTTTTGGTTTTTTAGGGTTTTCATGGTTTTTTTGTGCATTGATTTTACGGTTTTTTCGAGTTTTTAGGGGTTTTTAGGTTTTTATATATTTTTAATGATTTTAGGGTTTAAAGGGTTTTAGATTTTCTAGGGTTTTTAGGGGGTTTATGATTTTTAGGGGTTTTTCATGGTTTTTAGGGTTTTTCCTTTTTTTAGGTATTTTTAGTTATTTTTTTGTACGTTTATAGTTTTATTTTTTGTTAGGGATTTTGGTACTTAGGGGGGTTTTGGGGGTTTTCTTGGGTTTCTAGTGGTTTTAGTATTTTTATGGTTTTAGGGTATTTTTAGCTGGTTTTTTATATTTTTAGGGGATTAAAGATGTTTTATAGTTTTTAACGCATTTAGGGGTTTTAAGGGTTTTAGAGTTGTTAGTTATTTTTACGGGTTTTTATGTGTTTCTATTGTTTTTAAGGTTTTTATATGTTTTATGGTTTTAGTGGTCATTCAGGGTTTTACATATTTTTATGTTTTAAGGAATTTTTATGAATTTTTTTGGATTTTTATGGTTCTTATATTTTTAAGGATTTTAAGGGTTTTTAGGTTATTTCAGGGGTTTTTTGTGTTTTTAGGGGTTTTTAGGGTTTTTAGCATCTTTTTGGATTCGTAGGGTTTTTTATATTTTTTAGAGTTTTACTGTTTTTTAGAATTTTAAACTTTGTTAGGGGTTTAAAGGGTTTTTAAAAAATTTAGTGGTTTTTAGGGTTTTATGGGTTCTTAGGGTTTTTAAGGTTCTAGGATTTTTAAATTGTTCAAGTATTTTCTAGAGATTTTGGGGATTTTTTCATTTTCTGGGATTTTTAGGCAAGGAAGGCTCGATAGAAAGGCTAGCCTGGTCCCCTAAAATTTATTAAAAAGGAAAATAAAACAAAAAAGCATTACAAGGAGGGATTATATAACCGGGTGTGCAAATCACCCTTCAAAACAAATTTCACAATCAGAGAGAAAAAAGATGGTGCGATGGAGGACCACGTCGAGCGCCTCTCCACGATAGCCTTTTTGGAAAGGTCATCTGCAACTATGTTCACCTCCCGGTATGCATGTGTCACATTGAGGATCGACCTTGGAGTGAGGGTAAGGAACTCCACCCATTGAGGGAGATTCTTCCAAAGGATGTGCCTGGATCTATTCTAAAAGGCATTCACCAAAATCATAGAGTCTGATTCGAGCCAGAGAAAGCTCCATCCAAAGTGGATGACATACTTAATCGCCTTCATCATGGCCCACATTTCATCTTTGAGGGCGCACCCATCACCAATAAAGTGATGGAAACACTCATTTGTGAAATTCTGACTAGTGTGGAAGATCCCGCCGCACCCAGCAGGACCCGGTGCCCCCAGATCTGTAGTATCCATATTGACCATAATTCGTGAGGGGAGGGGAGGGATCCAATGGATGAACTTGGGAACCAGTGGTTTTTTGGTCTTTCCAGGGACACCAAGAAGCGGAAGGGTAATGAGGTCATTTACATCATTCACCATAGAGGCTATCTGGATATGAGACACTACAAAAACCGCCTTATGAATTATCACCACACCACCATAGAAGGATAGCCTCCTCTTGTTGATGGAAGCCGCATTTTGATCGGTCCAAATATTTGAGATGGTGGAAGTGACAATAATAAGAAGGAAGTGATGTGCCTGATCACTGCAAGGCCAGTTGGCCAGGCTGTCCAGCAACTCGAGGAGAGGCAAGTCCATGCAAAGCGGGAACCCAAACAACTGCTGCATGTATTCCCCGAGCGTAGCGCCACACCTTCATTGAAGAAAGGTGTGCTGAATAGTCTCCTTAGCACATAGGCAGAGCAAATAGACTGAGGAGATTGTGTGCCCATATCTTTGTAGATAATTCTACAGGGGTAGTCGGTTTTTCCACAGTTTTACAAGAAGCAGGTGGCTGGTCAGGGGAATGATGTTCCTCCTAAAACTAGAGATCCAAGCTGTGGGGGAGGAGCCTCGAGCACATTTTTACCGATATAAGTCCTCAGCATTAAGTTTCCCAATAAGGATGGGTTTCCAGATCAAGATTGAATTATCAACAAAGCTGTATATTTGAATTTGAATGGTAATTTCGCTGGGAGGAGCATCTCAAACTCTTCCAATTGAGAAATAAAGTCCACGATGGACAAGTTTCTAGGGAAAGCAGGGGGATTCACATAATCTTGAAGAGGCCTATCAATCTAGGGAGTGGACCAAACATTCAAATCCGAGTGCTTAGAGACAATCAATTTCAAGTGAGAAGTGATTCCCTTGTACGAGGAATATATTTTTTTCTAGACAGAGGATGGAAAGTATCATGCGTACACATCACATATCTTAATCACAAACCTCTTCCAAGGGAACCACAGGCCACCGCCCTTAGAGACAAACATGTCCCATGTAAATTTGGAAATGTGTGCGTCATTAAATTTTCTGCGGTCTTTGATACCAAGTCCCCCAAGTCAAATAGCTTGGTATAGGCTTTCTGGTCCACCGAAATCAGTTTCCTTTTGCTAATGCATCCCGTACAGTCAAAGTTCCTAATATTTTCTTACAGATCCCTGATAAGGTTGATCGACCACCTATAGATTGATAAAATAAATGCGAACATAGAGGTGATAACCGAGTTGAATGAGGAAAACACTTCCAGCTTGAGAAAGCACTTCCCATTCCATTTAGACTATTGTTGAGTAATTCTGGTGGCAATGCTCCCAAGGTGACGACACTTTATTCTTCCCTAGAACATGGGTACACCTAGATAATCAAAAGGAAGTGAGCCCCTCTTAACCCCAAGGGATCGTGAAATGAAAATTTTTCAAGGGCGGGAGACCCTCTCTCCGAAGACGATAGCTGATCTGGTATTTTTAGGGATTTTTAGGTTTTTGATTATTTTTAGCGGTTTTAGGGATTTTGAGGAATTTTAGAGATATTCATGGTTTTGAAGGTTCTTAGGGGATTTATTGGGTTTTACTAGTTTTTGTGGTTTGAGGGTATTTTTTTTTGAGTTTTTTTAATTATTTAATGATTTATAGAGTTTTTAAACATATTTTGGTGTTTTAAGGTGTTTTAATGTTTTAGTGAGTTTTTAGGGGTTTTAGGGATTTTAGATTTTTTATGGTTTTTAGGGGCTTTTATTGTTTTCAGTGGGTTTTAATGGTTTTAGGTTTTTTTACATTTTCAAGGATTTTTAGGGCATCATTAGGATTTTTATGATTTTTAGGGTTTTTATTGTTGTAGGGATTTTTAGGGTTTATGTGTTTTTTTTGTTTTTAGATTTTTTTCATGATTTATAGGGTCTTTTGGGTTTTAAGGATTTTTTATTTTTTTAGGGTTTTTAAATTTTTTTATCATTTTAACATTTTTAGGTGTTTAAAGAGATTTATAGTTTTTAGATATTTTTTAGGGTTTTATGGGTTTTATGGTTTTTATAGTTTTTATGGGTTTTTAGGTTTTTTATGGTTTTTAGGGTTTTTATGGTTTTCAGGGGGTTTTAAGGGTATTTTTGGTTTCTTACATTTTCAGATAATATTAGGCATTTTTAAGATTTTTATTATTTTACGGTTTTGAGGGATTTAACAATTTTTCTAAAAATATTAATTTTTTAGGAGTTTTATGTGTTTTTAGAGGTTATAGATGTTTGTAAGGTTTTATGGATTTTAGTGGTTTTTTATGGTTTTTATGGTTCTCAGGTTGTTTTCAAGATTGTTATGGTCTTAAAATTTTCACGAATATATTAGGATTTTTTATAATTTTAATATTTTTCGGTTTTTTGGGGTTTTAGGTATTTTTATTATTTTAGGTTTTTTAGTTTTTTAAGGGGTGTTCAGGGTTTAGGGTTCTATTGGGAGTTTAGGTGTTTTTTTGAGTTGTATGGTTAAAACTGTATTTTATATTTTTTTTATGTTTTTAATGTTTTTATGGGCTTTAAGGGAATTAATATTTTTTTAGTGTATTTTATATATTTTTTGGTTTTCCAGATTGTTTAATGTTTTTAGGGGGTTTTATGGTTTTTTTCGGGTTTTCAGGGTATTTAGTGCTTTTTACATTTTCAAAGTTATTAGCTATTATTTATAAATTTAATGGTTTTTATATTTTATTATGGTTTTAGGGATTTTGATCAGTTTGTGGGGATTTCATGGTTTTTTAGGTTGTTTAGGGTTTTTTAGGGTTTTAGGGTATTTTTTGCGTTTTCATGGTTTTTTTGAGTTTTTTAGGGTTTTTAATGGTTTAAAGGTTTTAAGGGGTTTTTAGAGTTTTTAGTGGATTTTTTGTTTTTTATGGGTTTTGGAGGTTTTAAATGGTTTTATAGGTTTTTATAATTTGGGTGGGGGGGTTCAGGGATTTTTACATTTTTTTGGGACCACTAGGTATTTTTTAGTATTTTATGGATTTCATGGTTCTTTAGTGTTTTTAGTGATTTCTAAGTTTTTTTACTGGTCTTTTTACTAGTTTTTTTACAGGTGTTTCGGGTTTTCATGTTTTTATGGGGTTTTATGGTTTCTTGGGGTTTTCAAGGTTTTTAGTGTTTTTTACATTTTTAGGGATTTTTATAGGATTTTTAGGGTTTTTAGGATTTTATAGTTTTTATGAATTTTGAGGGTTTTTATGGGGTTTCAATTTTTTTTGGGGTTTTTTTAGGTTTTTCCAATTTTTAGTGTCTTTTTTTTGGTTTTAGGTTTTGGTTTTATTGTTTAGTGTTTTTAAGGATTTTTGAGCGATTTTTAACATTTTTATCTTTTTTAGGTTTTAAGGATTTTTTGAGTTTTTAGTATTTTATGGGTCTTATGTGTTTTAGGGTGTTTTATGATTTTTAGGGGGTTTTATGGGTTATATGGTTTTATTTGGGTTTCATTGCTTTTTTATGTTTTCATGGATTTTTTGAGATTTTAGTAATTTTATGGTATTGAAGGTTTTTTAGATTTTTAGGGATTTTGAGGGTTTTTATGGTTTTTAGGACTTTTAGGGTATTTTGGTTTTTTTCTGATTTTTTAGGATTTTTATGGGTTTTTAGAATTTTTTAACATTTTTAGGGGTTTTAAGGGTTATAGGGTTTTTATTTAATGTTTTTTTAGTATTTTTATGGTTTTTAAGGTTTTTGGGATTTTTATGGTTTTAATGGGTTTTCAAGGTTTTTATGGTTTTTTACATTTTTAGATATTTTTAGTACATTTTTTATGATTTTATTGTTTTTAGGGGTTTTAGTGATTTTTAAGGCTTTAAGGTAATTTCATGTTTTTTATGAATTTTTAGGGGGTTTCATGGTTTTTAGGGTATTTTGAGTTTTTTAGGGTTTTTAATATTTTAGTAGTTTTTTAACATTATTAGGTGTTTTAAGGGTCTATAGATTTTCTTTGTGGTATTAGGTATTTTATTACATTTAAGGTTTTTTACGGTTTTAGGGGTTTTAGGGTTTTAGAGATTTTATAACGTATTTAGAGTTTTTTATGTTTTTTATGAATTTTAGGGATTTTTTAGGATTTTTATATTTTTTAGATAATTTGAGGGGTTTTAAATTTTCACGATTTTAAGTTCATTTTTTGTTTCTTAGTGGATTTTTGAGTTTTATATGGTTTTAAAGGTATTTAGATGTTTTTAATGTTTTAGGGGTTTTAAGGGTTTTAGAGTGTTTAGGGGGGTTTAGGGGTTTATTGTATTTTAGGGTATTTAATGTTTCTAGAAGTTTTTATTGTTTTTATGAGTTTTTCAAGGTATTTTGGGAATTTTATGTTTTCTAGTTTTTGAGGGATTTTAAGGATTTTTAGGGTTTTTAGGGTTTTTAGGGATTTTGTGGGTTTTTAGGGGTTATCAAGGTTTTTTAGTTTTTAGGGTTTTCCATGGGTTTTAGTGTTTTGAGGTGTTTTTAGAGTTTTTTTTATTTTAGGGTTGTATGGTTTATAGAGTTATTTAACATTTTTAGTGGTTTTTTATAGTTTTTATAGTTTTAGTTTATTTTAGGGTTTTTAGAAATTTTTAGGGTTTCTTCAAGGATTTAGGGGTTTTTATCATTTTTAGGGGGTTTTCAAGGTTTTTTCGTTTTTTCGTTTTTTGTAGGAACTTTCAGGGATTTTTTAGATTTTTATGTTTTTGTGGGTTTTAGGGTTTTTCGGGATTTTGAGAGTTTTTAGATTATTTCAGGGGGGTTTAGGGTTTTTACTGATTTTCTGAGTTTTTATGGTCCTTTTGGGTCTTAGGGGTTATTTTTAGTTTTTTAACTTTTTTATAGTTTATATCATTTTTAAGGGGTTGAGGGATTTTTGAGTTTTTAGTGGTTTTAGTAGTTTTAATGTTTTTCGGAGTTTTCGTGGTTTTTAGATGGGTTTAAGGGGTTTTTACATTTTTTGGGATGTTTAGGGCTTCTTAGGATTTTTATGGCTTTTTGGGTTGTCTAGTTTATGAGGGATTTTGATGGTTTTAGGGAGTTTTTAGGTTTTTAGGGTTTTATGGGTTTTCATGGTTTTAAGGTATTTTTTAATGGGTTGTTGAGTTTTTTTGGGTTTAAGTTATTTTTAGCGTTTTTAAATAAATTGGGGTTTAAAGGGTTTTTAGAGTTTTTAGTTCGATTATAAGGGTTTTTTGGGGTCTTTTGTATTTTTATCTTTTTTGTGTAGTTATTGTTTTAAAGGGGTTTTCAAGGTTTCTAGGGTTTTTTACTTTCTCAAATACATTTAACATTTTTTTTGTTTTTTATTTTTTAGGGTTTTAGGTTTTTGGTGGAATTTAAAGGGTTTGGGGTTTCTTTGAATTTTTTAGGGTTTTAGGGGTTTTCAGGGTTTTTAGGATCTTTTTTGGTTTTTAGGTTTTTTTGTGTTTTTTTAGCGTTTAATGGTTTTTAGTGTGTTTGACCATTTTAAGGGTCTTTAAGGGATTATAGAGTTTTACTTGGGTTTTAGGGATTTTGGGGATCATTTAGGTTTTTAGTGGTTTTTATGGTTTTTATGTGGTTTTTAGGGTTTTAGGGTCTTTTATGTTTTAGGGGTTTCTAAGGTATTTTAGAGATTTTTGGGTTTTTATGGTTTTTTCAATTTTAGGGGTTTTCTAGTATTTACTGTTTCAAAGGATTCTAGATTTTTTTACTATTTTAGTGGTTTTATGGGTTATAGTGTTCTTAGTTTTTTGTTGGTTTTTATTTGAGGTGTTTTTATGATATTCAGGGGTTTTCTGGGCTTTCTAATGATTTATGTTTTAGGGATTTTTCTGTATTTTCTATGATTTTTTAGTTTTTTCGGTTTTTTGGGTATTAAGGGATTTTAAGAGTTTTTAGGGTTTTAATGGTATTTAGTGTTTTCAGGGTTTTTAGGGGTTTTAACATTCTTTTAGAGATTAATTTAATTTTATTAAGTTTTTAAGGTTTTTAGAGTTTTTTAACATTTTTTATGGGGTTTAAGATGTTAACATCTTTTATTGGGTTTCCGGGTTTTATCTATTTTTTTTTGGGTTTTAAGGTATTTAGGGGTTTTATGGATATCTTAGAGTATTCGATGTTTTTAGGTTTTTTTTACTATGTTAGGAATTTTTTGGATTTCTATTATTCTTTCGGGTTTTTTGCGTATTTAGGTATTTTTAAAGGTTTTATGGTTTTTCGTGTTTTTTAGGGTTTTAGGGATTATTGGGTTTTAATGCACATTTTTAGGTTTTTATGTTATTTTTATGTTTATAGGGTTTTATAGAGTTTTTATTATTTTAGGAGTTTTATGTATTTTTAGATTTTTTAGATGTTTTATGGTTTTTATGGTTTTTAGGTGTTTTCTAGTTTTCTATGTTTTTGAGGTTTTTACATTGTACTGGATTTTTAGAGATTCTATAGGATATATATGTTTTTTAGTATTCTTTAGGATTTTTATTGATTTTTTGGGTTTTTATGGTTTTATAGTGTTGTATGGTTTTTAGGTTTTCATGTCATTTGGGTTTTTTTTTGAGTTTTTAGGGGTTTTTAGTGTTTTTATGGGGTTTTAAGAGTCATTATGGTTTTTAGGGTTTTTTCGTGTTTTTATTTTTTTTACATTTCCAGGGAATTTTTGGTATTTTTAGGATTCTTATTGTTTTTAGGGTTTTTATGGTTTTGGGGATGTTGAGAGATTTAGGGGTTTTCATAGGTTTTTTAGGGTTTTTAAGGTTCTTGGGTGTTCTTTAGTATTTATTGTTTTTTATATTTTTGGAGGTTTTTATGGTTTTTTAGAGTCTTAACCTTTTTACGGGTTTTAATGGTTTTTATATTTTAGTAGGTTTTTATGGTTTTTATGGGTTTTAGGGGTTTTAAATATTTTTAGTTTTTTTTATCGTTTTTCAGGTTTTTCAGGTTTTTTAGGGTCTTTTACATGTCTGGGTATTTTAAGGGATTTCATGATTTCTTTGGTTTTAGGATTTTTAGGGTTTTTAGGGATTGTGATAGGTTTTAGTGTGTTTTAGCGTTTTTTATTTTTTTGGGTTCTTATGGTCTTTTTGTTTTATTTTTTTTATTTTTTAATTTTTATTCATTTTAGAAATTTTTAACATTTTTAGGGGTTTGAATAGGTTTATGGGTTTTTAGTGGTTTTTGTGGTTTTTATGATTTTTTTTTCGGATTTTAGGTGTTTTTTGTTTTTTTGGGGTTTTTCAGGTTTTCAGTTATTTTTACATTTTTTGGGATTTTTAAAGATTTTTATTGGTTTATGATTTTTTAGTGTTTTCATGGATTTTGGGGTTTTTAGGGGTTTTCATTATTTTTAGGGTTTTTAGGTGTTTTCGCGATTTTTAGTGTTTTTTTGGTTTTAGGTGTTTTTTTGATTTTTTAGGGTTTTTAAAGTTTTTTTAAAAAAAATTACGTTTTTTCGGCTTTTAGGGTTTTTATATTTTTAGTGATATTTATTTTATTCAAGGGTTTGTAGGGTTTTTGATTTGTTCTTATGGGTTTCCTGGGGTTTTGATGGTTTTTTAAATTTTCAGGGATTTTTAGGAGTTTTTATTTTTTTTATGGTATTTGGGTTTTTATGGTTTTTATGAATTGGGGGGGGGGGTTATGGGTTTTTTATTTTTTTTAGGGTTTTTTAGGTTTTTTAAGGTATATTTAGGTTTTTTGGGATTGTTTGTATTTTTTGGGTTTTAATGATTTTTTACATTTTTCTAACATTTTTACAGTTTTTTGGTTTTAGTGTTTTTACTAGTTTTTTATTTTTTTCAGTTTTAGGTTTGTTTAATAATTTTATGTTTTTTATGGTTTTAAGGGGTTTTTTAGTGTTTTTATTGTTTTTTACATTTTTTTTAATTTTTTGTTATTTTTTAGTATTTTTATTCTTTTTATGGTTTTTAGATATTTTTTGTGTTTCAAGGGATTTTCAATTCTTTTCAAGGTTTTCCGGGCCATTTGCGGTTTCTAGTGGGTTTTGATTTTTTAGGGTATTTATGTTTTTTAATATTTTTTAACATTTTATGGGATTTAGAGGGTTTGTAGAGTTTTATGTGATTTTTTAGGTGTTTTATGGGTTTTTTATGATTTTCGTGTTTTTTATAGTATTCATGGGGTTTTCCGGGTTTTTAACTTTTCTTAAATCACCATGAATAGTTAGGTATATTTATGTTTTTTGTGGGATTTAGTGGTTTTTAGGGTTCCTTAGGAAGTTGAGGGTTTTTAGTGGTTTTTAGGGTTTTTAATTGTTTTTTGGGTTTTATAGACTTTTGGGGTTGCTAGGTTTTTTTGTTGAGTTTTTAGGTTGTTTATTTTTTTATATATTTTTTTTCATTTTTAGGTTTTTAAAGGTATTTCTATGTTTTATTGTATTTTTAAGGGTTTTTTTGGGTTTTTAGGTTTTTTTATGTTTGTTAGGGTTTTATGGTTTTCAGGGGGTTTTCAATGCTTTATATTTTTTCAAAATTTCAGGTATTTTTAAGGATTTTTTTTGTTTTCTACGGTTTTTAAGTATTTTGAGTGTTTTTAGGGATATTGAGGGTTTTATTGTTTTTTGGGTTTTTAGGGTTATTAGGGTTTTTAGGGTTTTTAGGCGTTTTTTTAGTTTTTTAGTGTTTTAGTTTTTTATAGTTTTTAAACATTTTTCAGTGTTTTATGGGTTTTTAGAGTTTTAAGTGGGTTTAGGGATTTTATGGGTTTTAATGGTTTTAGGTGATTTTGTGGTTTTAAAGGGTTTTTCAATTTTTTGGGTTTTTTACGTCTTTAGGGATTTTTAGAAAGTTTTACGATTTTTATGGTATTTAGGTTTTTTAGGGTTTTTAGGGATTTTGAGGCATTTATGGTCTTTCAGGGTATTTATGTTTTTTATGGTTTTCATGGATTTATGGGTATTTTTGTATTGGGTTTTTTTATTTTTTTTAGTTTTTTAAGGTTTTTTATAGATTGTTAACGTTTTTATGGGTTTATGGTGCTTTTATTTTTTTAGTATTTTTAGGGATTTTATGGTTTTTAGTGTTTTGTAAGGTTTTTAGGAGGTTTTATGGTTTTTATGGGGTTTTAGGGTTTTCATGGGTTTTTATGTTTTCATTTATTTTTAGGGATTTTTTTGGATTTTTATGTCTTTTAGTGTTCTTAGATTTTTTAGAGATTTTGAGGGATTTAGGTGCTAGAAAGGATTTTTCAGTTTTTAGTGTATTTTAGGTTTTTATGGGTTTTTAAGGTTTTTAGGGGGTTAATGCTTTCAGGGGTTTTTCAGAAGGTTTAGGTTATTTTAGGGTTTTATGACTTTTAAGGATTTTTTAGGATTTGTATGGTTTTTAGGGTCTTAGGGTTTTAGGTATTTTGAGGTTTTTTGGGTTTTTTCAATGTTTTTTGGTTTTTTTGGGTATTTATGGTATTTATGATTATTTTTGTGTTTTTGAGACGTTTTATGGGTTTTTGTAGTTTTTTAACATTTTTATGGGTTTTAGGGGTTTTTATAGTTTTTTGTGGTATTTAGGGGATTTCAATGGTTTTTAGCGGTTTTTAAGTTTTTAGGTATATTTTTGGTTTTTTATGGTTTTTAGGGTTTTTAGGGTATTTGGAGATTTTGAAGGTTTTTAGGGGGGGTTTAGGGTTTTTTTAGAGGTGTTAATGGTTTTTAGGGACTTTTTTTGGGTTTTTTATGGTTTTTCGAGTTTTCTACGGTTTTATTATTTCTTTATAGATATGTTAAAAGTTTATAGGTGTGTTTGGGGTTTTTAGGGTTTTTAGTGGGGGATAAGGTTTTATTTGTTTTAGAGTTTTTTATGATTTTAGGGGTTTTATGGTTTCCAGGGGTTTTAGAGGGATTTATATTTTCATGGATTTTAGGGGTTTTAGGGTTTTTATTGTTTTTTATTTTTAGGGATTTTTAGGATTTTTAGAGGAGTTTTAGGGTTTTTTAGAGTTATTAGGGTTTTAAGGGGGTTTTGATTTTTTTAGTGTTTTTATTGGTTTCAGAGTTTTTTAGCATTTATTAACATTTTTAGGATTTCAATATTTTTATAGGTTTTAGTGGGGTTTTTTTGTTTTTTGGGGTTTTATGGTTTTAAGATTTTTATGGGTTTTTATGATTTTTTGTGGTTTTTAGTGTTTTTAGTGGTTTTGTGTTTTTATGGAGTTTGAGGGTTTTTAGCAATTATTTGCGTTTTTTGGTTTTTTGGGTTTTTATGGTTCTATGTGATTTTATATTTTTTTTTAAATTTTTAACGTTTTTTGGGGGTTGAAGTGGTTTCATTGGTTTTTTAATTTTTTTAGTGTTTCTATTGGTTTTTAGGGTTTTTATGGTTTTTAGTGGTTTTATGGTTCTTAGGGGATTTTCATGGTTTTTAGGTATTTTCTGTTTTCATCGATTTTTAGGGATGTTTTAGGTTTTTTTAAGATGTTTTAGGATTTTTAGTGTGTTTTTTTTGAGTTATTATGGTTTGTAAAAATTTTATAGTTTTCTAACATTATTATGTGTTTTGAGGGTTTTTAGAGTTATTATGGTTTTTTTTATTTTTTGTGTTTTCATGGTTTTTTAAGTTTTTATGTAGTTTTAGGGTTTTTTGGATTTTTTATGTTTTTAAGGGTTTTTTATGTTTTTAGATATTTTTAGGGATTTTTTATTATTTTTAGGTTTTTTATGATTTTATACAGTTTTTATAGAGTTTTAGGGTTTTCAGGGTTTTAAAGTGTTTTGGGGGTTTTCAGGATTTTTAGGGTATTTTTGGTTTTTATGTTTTTTTTGAGTTTTTTAGGGTTTTTAGAGCTTTTTAAAGTTTTTAATATTTTTAGGGGTTTCAAGGGGTTTTACAGTTTTTAGTGGATTTTAGGGGATCTATGGATTTTTTTTGGTTCTTTATGTTTTTAGAGGTTTTTCATGGTTTTTAAGGTTTTTATGTTTTCATGGATTTTTATTGATTTTAGGGTTTTTATGGTTTTTAGGGGGTTTTAGTGTTTTATGGATTTTAAGGGTTGTTTGGGGTTTTCATGTTTTTTAGGGTTTTTTTATTTTTCTAGTGGTTTAACGTATTTTTTGGATTTTATGGGGGTTTTTCAGTTTTTAGGTTTTTTACAGTTTTTTTATAGTTTTTATGTTTCTTGGGGTTTTAATATTTTTTTAGAGATTTTATTGGGTTTTTAGTTTTTTATGGTGTTTTGGCTTGTTTAAGGTTTTTTGGGGTTTTATGGTTTTTTGGGGTTTTCATATTTTTAGGGTTTCTTATGTTTCTAATGTCTTTTAGGGATATTTTTATAATTTGTATGGTTTTTATGTTTTTTAGAGTTTTTAGCGATTTTGAAGGGTTTTAGGGGTTTTCATGGTTTTTAGGGGGTCAGAGTATTTATTGTTTTATGGCCTTTGGAGTTTGTAGGTTTTTTTGAGTTTCTTAGTGTATTATGGGTTTTTAGAGTTTTTTAACATGCTTAATGATTTTAGGGCATTAAAGGGGTTTTAGAGTTCTATGTTGTTTTTTAGGGTTTTTATTGGAGATTTCATATTTTTAATCTTCTAGTTGTGTTTTTGGTTTTCAAGGAATATTCAGGTTTGTTAGGGGTTTTTATGTTTTTATGGAATTGTGTGTATTTTTTTGGTATTTTTATGGTTTTGAGGGGTTTTTAGGATTTTTCGGGATTTTTAGGGTTTTTAGGGGTTTAAATGTTTTTTACGGTCTTTTTGGTTTTTTAGATTTGTTTTGAGTTTATAGGGGATTTAAGGTTTTTTATAGTTTTTTAATACTTTTAGGGGTTGAAAGGGTTTTTATATTTTTAGAGGGTTTTTTGGGGTTTTTGGGGTTTTATGGTTTTTATGGGTTTTAAGGGTTTTTAGAGTATTATAATGTATTTATGGGTTCTATGGATTTTTTGAATTTTTACTAGTTTTTAGGGTTTTATGTGTTTTTACATTATTTAATGTTTTTACTGGTATTTATGGTTTCATGGGTTTTTCTTGGTTTTTAGTGTTTTTTAAATTTTAATGGATTTTTTGTGATTTTAAGGATTTTTATTGGTTGTTAGGTTTTTATGGATTTGGGGGGGTTTTATGGGTTTTCAAGGGTTTTTAGGGTTTTTATGGGTTTACAGGATTTTTAGGGTCTTTTTGGGTTTTTTTAGTTTTTAGGTTTTTAGGTTTTTTTAGAGATTTTAACATTTTTTTATCTTTTTTATATATTTTAAGGGTTTTTAGAGTTTTTAGTGTAATATGGTTTTATGTGTTTTTAGGGTTTTAATGGTTTTAGGGTTTTTTAAGGGTTTCGGGGGTTTTCATGTTTTTTAGGGTTTTTTGCAATTGTAGGTATTTTTATGGATTTTGTTTGATTTTTATGTGCTTTAGGGCTTTAGGGATTTTTGGAGTTTTTTGGGTTTTTCATGGTTTTATGGTCTTTCTGGTTTTAGGGTTTTCTTTAATTTCAAGGTGTTTTTATTTTTTTAGAGTTTTATAACATTTTAGGGGTTTTATGTGTTTTTAGAGTTTTTATTGTTTTAGGGTTTTTATGTGATTTAAGGGTTTTTATGATTTTTAGGTTTTTTATGGTTTTCAGTGGTTTTTTAGAGTTTTTATGTGTTTTATGTTTACAATTATTTTTAGGAATTTTTATGTTTTTAGGGATTTTGAGGGGTTTATGATTTTTTATGGTTTTTAAAGGTTTCTTTGGGTTTTAGGATCTTTTCGGGGTTTTAGGGATTTTGAGTTTTTTTATGTTTTTAAGTTTTGTTAGAGTTTTTTACATTTTTAGGGGTTTAAGGGGTTTTTAGAGTTATTAGTGGTTTTTAGGGTGTTTAGGGAATTTTTAGGTTTTCTATGGTTTATAGGGGTGTTTGTAGCTTTTAGGTTTTTTTCTATGTTTTTATGGTTTTTAATGTTTTTAAGGATTTTTAGGGATTTTTTATGATTTTTTATGGTTTTTAGGGTTTTTAATGATTTTGAGAGTTTTTTGATTTTTTAGGGTATTTAGGGTTTTTCATGATTTTTATGGTTTTTTTTTGGTTTGTAGTGGTTTTTATATATTTTTTGGGTTGTTTCACCTAGAATATGGGTTTATAATCAAGTGGATTGATTTTAATGGGTTAAATGGTGTGAAATCACTGATGTCAGGTATATCATCTTCAAATGGTCTCCAATGGGTATGTTCTTGGAGCTTGAAACACCCAATGATTCAAATCCATGATTCATGGACCTGCATTCCAAATACAGATGCTCATTGGATGACTTGGCCAATGAAACTTAAGAACTGACATTGGTCGAGAGGATGGGATGTCGGGCTCATCTCACCCTTTTCAGGGTAGCTGTTTCCTATTCCGGGACTTTCTTATAAGATTAAGTCATGTTCGTGAATCTTTGATTCATTCCCAAGTGTTTTTATTATGGATTACACTGATTGAATGATCTGTTATGACTACGCATGAGTTCAGATTCTTCTGTATATATCCAAGGTTCTCCATTAATGGAGAGATCTATATGTATTCGAGGTTCTCAATTAATGTCTCCCTTTTTGTGGATATACCAAGGATTCATTAGTTGTTCGTTGTGATGAAATTGGTTTCAAGCCATGTGATTGGGCGCTCTGGAGTTTATCGTTATCCAGGGTGAAGGGAGTTATTTTTATGTCGGGATCGAAACCATAAGATGGGATTCCTATGTATCCTTGTGAGAGGAATTAGAACCAACATAGTTTGGTGCCGCTTAACTGGACACATCATCTTTTAAGGTTGTGTGATGAGGAACCAACCATGCATTTGAACATCATGTGGCAAGGAAATCCAGGGGAATGTTTGCCTAGTGAAGGATGGTGTTTGACTTATATTGAAGTGGCCCATGGTACCCGAAAGAAATGTGGTCTCCTGGATGAATATGATACTACTGGGAATGTGGCTCATAAAACATTAGGGTGGATTTATATGTTAGGTTTGGAGCTTAGGGAGGCTTCCCATATACCCCATTTAGTGGGGGAATCAAAGCCCTCATAGTTCAGTATGACTGGGACTTACACTTTAAAGGAGGCCCATTGAAGGGACACGATTGGGGATTACGCCTCAGAGCTTCCCACTTGGATTGAAGATTGTGATCCCATATATGGAGAAGGTCTATAGAGGGTACGTGATTGGGACTTATACCATATCGTGGAATCTCATGGATGATATGACATGGAACTCGGGCCTTAGGAGGGCATCCTACGTATCCCAGTTATGATGGGAATCAGAGTTTTCATAGATCATTTTGTCGCATGAATTGTGTGGGGGTCATGACCATCGTTAACCTTTAAGACCACATGATTCATGATCAGTATGGGAAACATGAGGAAACAGAGTTTCCAACCAACCACACACTTCTCCTCCTCCACTGGTAGAAGAGAATGGGGCTACAGTGGAAAAGGTTGAGGCCATGACACTTCCCTCTCTTTTTTTTACCCTGGAATGAGTCGAGGGTATGGAGACGGGGGAAGGAATATAGTGGGAGAGAGGGGAGAGGGATCATGTTCCCATACCCTCTCTATCCCAGTGGCTAAGAGGCAGAGAGGATCAACAGTGAAACCTCATATAAAAAAGGATAAGGGATTACTCCATGCGAGATTCCCTTTGATTGGTTTTAGGGTAAAGGGAAGAATGCTAATCACTATTCCTCATCCAAGGGAAGGGCCAAAAGTTATCCATTATCCCTAGAACGAGGATTTTCATGTAATAAAACCAGATTTTGAACCCTTATTATCATGGGAATGTAAACTCAAGTCCATTCCAAAGGTCTTTTCTATTTCTAGGATCATTCATGTGACTCCGCTTACCATGGGTATGTAAACTCAAAATGGAATGTTGATATCCCCAATGATCTTAACATACGAGTTTGGTGGTTTTAAAAGGGGATTGTTCTTGATATATTTAGATTGTTTCACAGAGGGACTGACATGTGGTATGATGACACAATGGAAGATCATGATTGGATCTAAATAGTATAACTCCCTAGGATGCTTCATTCCACATAGCATGTTCTTTCTTGGGATGGACTTCCCTCCACGTAGCATATGTCTATGTGGGTAAGAGAGTCGTCCTCATAGTGTGGTGTTACGCGGACTTGGGTTCTATCTATGTAGCATGTTTATACATAGGACCATGTTCATCCCACATAGTGATTTTCTATGCAGGGTTGAGTTCCTCCCACTTATTGATTTTCTAAATGGGGTAGTATTCCACCCACATAGATTTTGATGTGCGGGATGCTTATTTGTAAAGTGTTTATTGGTTCTGCACCTTGCTGGAATGATTTATGAAATTGATTATGAGTTCACAGATTACCAAATGATTTATTTTATTCTCTTTAATGATATACGGTGGGTTTTACTTGCTAGGAATCATCAAAAAGACAATCTTCTTCCATTCCTATACAGATCTTGGTTCTCCTCCTCGGTTCTATTTAGTTTCATGCCCAAATTCTGTCCTTTTTTTGTCCCACTTGAGGTCCTTTTATAGTGGAATGGTGAGATAGGATTGCCATCTTTGATGGCCAGTGGGGTCTCTATCTACTAGAGACCATGAGGAATGTCCATCTTGCAAAATACATAGTCAGCAGTGACATCATCCATGGAAGGGGGTTGTTGTTTGCAAGGTCGGATATCACTGCCTTTTTCCACAATCTATTTCAGTTTGTTTTTAGGGAACTGATGGTACCACCTCATCCCACAAACAATTTCAATTCACAGGGGATTTATCTTTTGTAGAAGCCGATATCACTGCCTCCCTCCTGAAAATGATTCGGTTTAATTTTAGGGCATCGATGCAACCGTCTTCATCCCAATAACCATTTAGTTCATGGGTTTTTCTCAAAGTGGCATATTTCAATGAAGACCGATGATCCTCGATGGGATAAGTTCTTTGCGGTGCCACTACATTCTTTTCAATTTTCACCCCATTAAATATTTTTCCCTCAAACTCTTCCTAATATTTTACCATTCTCCATTTTCCTAATCTATGGAATTATTTTAGTCTATTTTTCAGAGTTTCTAGGCCCCCAAAAAATCCGCCCATTGGAATGGGTTCTGATCGGGATAAAGAGGAGGCTATTGCGATATAGAAAATGGTCCTGCTTAAAATAGTTTGTTGTACACTAGTGGACCTGTAAGAGGGGACCACACCTATATATAGGTGGCCCAGTTCATTTGTCACTTACCAATTTTCTTGGAAATATTAGCACTATCGCGGACTCTCTTAATCGGCTTGATTTCGTGAATTGTCTCCTTCGTAGACGCCCTCTCCCATGAACTGAGTTTCATCACCCATGAGTTGAAATTATTAAATCCAAGAGGTAAGTCTAAAACTCTATATAGTGGATGGATTCTCTTCAGATTATAGGGTTTTGTGAGCTATCTTTTTTGGCCAATGCTTCGTGGGCCAATTCCTTCAAGGACTTCTGTGAACTGTTGGTTCATGGGTGGATGACTTCATTAACTGTTAGTTCTCAGCACTTTATTCGTTTACCAATTTTGTAAAAACTAACTCCAATATTTTGTAATTTTGATGTGGACCCTGGGATGGACCTTCAACATGATTATTTTTTTTCTTCCACTTCAGTGTGCCTCTAGATGATGATGAAAGCAGGAAGGATATGATATACTCTATTGAAAAAAATATCATATATCCCCATTACATAAATCATTAGAGGTACTACACAGTGCAGTTCAAAGAGGATATCTGATCTTATAAAAGTTTCCCATTTGTGGATTCGGCCTACCATCTGATGTAGCAATTCCATCACCAGGTCGGTCCAACAAAACCACAATCGAGCTAATTAACATCAATAACATCCATCAGGATATCATCTATTCTAATGGGAAATTTTTATGGAAAATCTACACTACTGGGTATCATTTAAATTATGCCCCTCAATCACTAGAGTACACTGTGTGGGCACCGAACTACAAGTTTCACTGCTACCACATCATTACACAATGGGAAACAAAGAATGAGAAATAGGGATTGTTTACAAAATGGGACCTTCACCCTAGAGGCTCATTCATCATAGACTGAAAGTGTACTTTCTAGGTTCTCTAGATCTGTGAGTATTTTAGATCCGTGTTACAGGTTTTGGGGCTATAAAAGTTGGTCTGAGTATCTCAAAATTATTCTCATCGAACTGAATCTCCCATCCTGTAACTTTTTTGAAGGTGGATCACAGACACCAACACCTTCCAATTTGTTTATGAGGAATTTGGCATCAACCTTTGGGTTGTCTGGATAATTTTAGGGGTTCCAATAGTCAAAAACATGTATGATAAATTTCTTCCACCCTCTTTAGCCTGGAACAGTATTGATAAGACTTGACTACTTTCCCAGAAACTTATTCCCGAGGAAAAGGCCCTTTTGAAATAGTATCTTCACCCAAAAAAATACATCCAATTTTTAGATTGGATTAATGCCTTTTCCATGTGAAGTCCCCAAGATCCCCATGTGTGGAGACCAAGGACCTTCCTAACCATTGAAACCCAAAGGTGAGTTGGTTCCTACTGGATTATTTTAGATGAGTGTCAATACAATGAATGGGGGTGGTAGATTATCAATGATGATGGCCATTTGTTCCCATTAGGAAACTTCATAGCCATGTTTTTGAGTGGTTGGATTCTACAGATGTGTTATTCCAGAATTGGAGTTAGAGTCGCGACTATTATCATGGAGGCTCAACAGGCCATTAGAAAATTTATCAACCTAGTTTTCCCAGTATTAGCAGAAATCTATCGCTTGTTAGGACATATTAGTGTGGGGAAGCCACCACCCCGATTGGTTTCTCCTTTCCAAATTATTTTTTGTTGGGTATCAGCTCAAAAGGGAGGCTACACATTAATCAACACTTAGTTGATTCCAGGTGCTACCATATTACCATACCTTCATAGCGACTCATCTAAAATTTACAATCCACATAACTCCTTGGATTTAGAAATGGGGGTGGTAGATTATCAATGATGATGAACATTTGTTCCCATTAGGAAACATCATAGCCATGTTTTTGAGTGGTTGGATTCTACAGATGTGTTATTCCAGAATTGGAGTTAGAGTCGCGACTATTATCATGGAGGCTCAACAGGCCATTAGAAAATGTATCAACCTATTTTTCCCAGTATTAGCTGAAATCTATCGCTTGTTAGGACATATTAGTGTGGGGAAGCCACCACCCCGATTGGTTTCTCCTTTCCCAATTTTTTTTGGTTGGGTAGCAGCTCACAAGGGAGGCTACACATTAATCAACACTTAGTTGATTCCAGGTGCTACCATATTACCATACCTTCATAGCGTAAGTTGGTACATGCCAATGGAAAGGGATGAGAAGTATGAGTAGGATGAGTGGGAGTTGATGGGCTAGCTCAACTGTCCTGACCACTTCACCTATGATCAATAATCTCCCCATATAATACTTTGGTGAATGATGAGTCTTAGGATTTTGTAAAGTGATGCTAACTTTTCTCATTGATAGTGGGATTCTTATTTTCTTGTATTGACGGGGAACTTATATGAGAGGGATATACACATTTTTTGGCCATCAGTTCTACTATGTTCAGATGAGGTGTCCTCCCACCATTAAAAGAACATACTAGGATAAACATTTAATGATAGATCGATATCTTTGGATGATTTTTACTAGCAAGGAACCCAATTCAGGACTAGGCTCCCAGATCCTATGGGCTTCAACCCTTCACTCACAAAATTCTATGCTAATATTTTCAAATAATCATATCCAAATATTCAACTAGAAAAACTAGTTTCTTTGTTCAAGGCCTTGAAAACTTCTGAGGCTAAACGTAAACAAAATAAATTCATCAAGATTCCTAGGACTACAAAGTATCCATGGAAATATCATTTCTATGAACCCCCAAGGAATGATTAGAAATATTGGGGTTCAACCTATCATGATATCTGATCCTCTAATAAAGGTCAAAAATTCATCCCATCTAACATCGCCTTTCCTATGTCTTGGATGCAATGGGATTATTTAAGGGGTGTACAGTATTCTCACACTTATTCCGCTCACTCTCTATGGATCTTTATTGAGGATAAAGAGGTTTCATTAATAGGGTTTGGCTACATGTCGGTGCCTACTGACATTTCTTATGAAATAGACCCTGAGAAGGTGTGTCTATACCTTCAAGAGCTCAATTCCTTGATTTACTCTTGGGAGAATAAATGTAGATATTCTTGTCGAGTACTTGACATGCTAAGGTCATATGTCAATGAGGATGAAGATGAAGATGACCATTCCTTAGGTGTGATGATATTGTTGACCCTCATACTCTAACTAGAGTGGGGGAAGTTCATCACCTACACCTGGAGTCTTGTAAGTGCATAACCTCTAAGGGTTCTTGGATGGTGTGCATGCCTATAAAGAAATTACGGTTAATATATCCCGCTTTTATTCTCCTTATGGATCAAAAAACATTAAAAATACTTATTACTATTGTATTTATAGAGTCTTGGGAGGTATGGGATACCTTAAGGGAAAATGAAACTACTAAAGATATCTAAGATATGCTTCAAGAAAAGCATTTTGACCTTCCTAGTTTTGAAACAGTCACTGCTCGTGTATGAATTTTAGCTCATGGAAATCCTTGTGAGTTACCCAGATACCTGGAAGAGATTGATATATTCCTTCACTATTTTAAGGATAGAGTTTATTGGTCAGGTAGAGTAGGATAAATGGTGATAATCCCTAAGCCGGATGATATTGGTGAAGGGGTAATTATGATTATTGACCTTGACCTCTCTTTTACTTGTCATTATGACCTCAAACCCTTATTCCTTGATCATTTAGGACTGTTGAAATTAAAAATATGGACTATTCCCCAAAATATTTCCCAATAGGTACTGTTGTGGGAGAGGATGCTTCTTTGGTCATGGGGGTCGCATGATTGGGCTCCCCTGGACCATAGAGCATATGGAGGTGGCCCTCATTAATCATGTCGGGGCATTTCCACCTCTTGCCCCAACTTATGTTCCTTCCAAAGGGTCATTCCCCATAGCATATCATGAATCATCGACAGTCATCACAGCTACCAGTATGTCTGAAATTGGGAGTCTCGGGAAATTGTCATGTTTCTTTATTAGACTATCATGCTATACATGTTCAATTGATGAGCAATCCTTATGTGCATAACACGGTGTAAGTATAATAGTTAGTTAGGATGAAATAATCCAGAGGCCTATATTTCCCACTTCCTCTAAGGTATAGGTGTTACCTCAAATGATTATAGCCAAACAAGCCTGTGATACTGGGCCATATGAGGTTGTTAGGGGGATCACGAGCCCTAGAAGGGAATCTATGAAAATTAAATCAATCTCTTTCCATGTTGTGGGTGAGTATTTTGGGTTTTTAGCTTCAATTGAATGTGTTTATCCTATTCCCATAGGAAAAATGAAATAACCCCACCTGTGGAAGCTAGACTAGAAAGGTGGATCCATACAAATTGGGATATCGAGGAGATACTAAGTCCCTTGAAGTCATCTTCTCCTAATCAAATGACTTATATCTATAATGAAGGGTTTTATTCAGGGCCTAGTTACACCATTGAGAATATTTATCCAATAACTATGGGTAAAATTTCCATGGAATGAGTGGTATATACTTGAGAGGAATTAGAATCATCTATTTCCCCTAATTCCTTGATGAGTATTTCTGCAAGCATAGTGTCGGAGAGAAACCTTATAGAGATTACGGATATATTTGAGCATGAATATGCACCTCAAATATCATTGGAGGAACCCAAAAAAATTTTACAAACCAAATATGTAGAGTCCACTTCGTCAGGAAATGGTGAAATAACAATGGATCCAACTGTTGTGGAATCAAGTAATACTGAGGCGGCAGGCCCAAGACCCTATATGGTGGAGTTTATCCCTGAATATATTCCTCCATATGATAGGGACTCCAATATTGACCAGGAGGTCCTGAAAGACCTTCATAATACCCATTGAAGAATATGGATGGACATATGGAAGATGATCACTCAAACCCCTATGGAATATTTTCCTAATAAACTTCCCTAGTTGTGTAACTTGTTTTTATTCCATGGGTATAGGATATTTGATTAACAAGACATTTATGACATAGTAAAGTAGTTCATTGCAACCCATGATAAGGATATAATTCTACAATCTCACCTCTTGACTGAAGAGTTCATGGACCGTATTGCAGATGCTAGGAAGATCCTTCTTACCGAAGTTATTGAGCATGTCGGAATAGCAGCAAAACGAAAAGGTGAAATCATATAGAATAATACCTCTGAAGTGTGGCATTGATAGGAGGTTAGAAGGATTATCCAGGAACTAGAGAAGCTCATGAAATAATTGTATCATCCTATGTATGAAATTGATGAAGGGAAATGGATGGTGGAGGAGGCTAAAAAGGCATGATCGGATGAAACTAAAGAATCATGGGCAATGCTGGCCAATGAAGAGGTTGATCCTATAGCCTTGTCAGGGTTATATCAAGCCATATTGGATTCAGACAAAGAAATATTACATCTTTTCGAATCCACTTAGTGAATCCTATAATTATCATGCCCTTCTCATATGGAGATAGTCCAGGGTGTTGATTCTCCTCCATTTCAATTCAAGGTAATGAAAAATTGCTTGCTTTAAAATACTTGTCGTCTCACCTTTTCTTGTAATGTTAACGAATTATACTTGATCACATTCTGAATGATAATCTCCACCAGATGTCAACATTAATCATGGTTTGGGGTAAACAAATTGAAATAATAATTTAATTCTCTAATTTTTTTCTAGACCTAAGGAACTGAGTGAGCATAGTCTAACTTTTACTAGGATTATATGGAAACCACTATAGACTTCGTGTATTTTCTTTTAACCACATAATTGTTTCCTAATCTATTATAACATGAGCATAGAAGTTATAACATGACTTTTTATTAGGCCACCCGTTTCATGTTTTCATCCTAACAATATTTTTTCCACTTTGATTTCTTGACTGATCAAAATTTCTCCTAAACCATTAAAAGCATAGGTCTAGTGAGATCATACTCAACTTTTACCTAGGGTTCCCTTTTTGGGTTCTCAACTTGGAAATTTTTAGATATATTTTCGTGGGATGTTTAGAGTCTTGAAAACCATAATAAAATTACTGATGTTTTAGGTTGAACGGATTTGACCATGAATTATTAGAAAAGGGCCCAAAGAGGGTTTATTGGCCATGAATGTCCCAATACTTTTCAGAAATGAATGAGGGATTTTTCATGACATTGTTTTGGTGATTTTTGAATCCAAGGAATGATATGGGAACTCTTCATAAGTATAACCAGAATAATGATTTCTGACATGATGTTAATGGGGTGTACAAAGGTAGGAAAAGCCTCTACTAAGGGGGAATTTTTATTTGGTTGGTTGGATTTTTTTACGGGTGACTTATGCAAGCTAGTTGGGGCATATTATGCAGAGTCCATCAAATTTTTCCTCAAGACACTAGACCTCCATTTAAAATGGTTGTAATTTTTTTTTGTGAATTCATATTTTCTAAGAGAACAAATGGTGTATTTTTAAAGGATTGATATTGGAAACTTATGAGGGCACCTGCATCAACTTTGGTTCTAAATGGGAAACCACTACCACACATACTTCTCTTCTATAATGCATAGTTGAAACAATGTGTATTTTATCATCATGAAACTAGGACATGGGTGGTGTAGTTTAACATCTTACCACCAAGAAATTTAGTACATTAAATGAAGATTATGGTGTAAATGAGTTTCCCCTTTTCTCAGTAGTTTTACCAAGAATGTTCTATCATCTTCAAGAATGAAGGGGGAAGAGATGTAAACTATTATATAAAGTGTTTCTAAATCCAAGGAGTTATGTGGGTTGTAAATTTCAATGGGAAATAAAAAGGTAGGAAAATCTTCTCTTGGGGAAAAATTTTACTTTGGTTGAAAAACCATTATTCGGAAAATTTTGTAGAGACAACTGGGTAATATTGTGCATAGTTAAGAAAAGGTGCTCTCACGACACTGGAACTCCATTTTTGATGGATGGGGAGGTTTAGAGGGATTTTTATCTTTCTAGACACATATTTTGGTTTGTGAGAGGGGGTTCATAAACACAAAAGGATCATTCCAAGTCTCTAATTCTCAGGAAAAATTAGAGTTGTTCCCCATGCGTGGGTAGGAGAAGGTTCCATGTATAGTTCTAACCCATGAACAAGAAAAGTACATCTCTTTCTTTTTAAGCTACACCCAAGATTAAATATCTGGGTTTCATAGTGTATCCCTCAATGGAAGGAATTAATCTATACATATTTATACGAATTCCATACAATATAACATATTTCGGTAACGTCATTGATAACTCGATGTGAAAAATAATGGGAGTTGTGGATATGCCAATAATTAGATATATGTGCATCACTACATATTTTACAAGGGAATAAATCAATCAATGCATAGTTTTTTAAGGATTCCCCATATAGGTATGACCCATGCACAAGGGAAGAGTCATTTTTTTAACTTTTCTATATGGTTTTATCTCATTCATAGGAACATACGGGGGTACGAATTTTCTCATTGTCTCTGGATATTTTTTTATAGGTCTAACCTATACATGGTAAAAGGGAATTTGAAATATTTGTTGTTGTTAGCACTAAGGATGAACATTGGGCGTCACTACATATCCCTTAAGAAGGGAATAAATCCACACATAGTTCTTAATATTGTGCTGTATTAGTTTCATGTCATTAGAACATTGGTTGTGCAGTTTAACATCATGCGGTGAGGACAATGGCAGCACAGTATAATGTCATGTTACGGGGATGAATTCTCAAAGAAACCATGATTAATTATGGGATAATCAGGCCAGGATATTCTGACATGCCCGAGACTCAAGGGGGAAGGAAGGTGTATACCATGGTTCTAGGAATTCTCATATTAAGAGAAATGATATTGGGAATGGATGCCATTGGGGAATATAGAAGTATGAAATTCCTCTCATGGGGAAGAATTTTCCTTTGGTTGATATGATTTTTTGTAGGAAATGTTTGCAGATCCAACTGATGAATATTGGTAATAGTCAAAAAAATGTGTCCTCAAGACACTTTCCCTCCATTTTCAATGGTCCTCTAGGTTTATGAAGATCTGAAATTTCTCAGGGCATAGAGTTTGATGAATCAAAGGGGTGTGTTTGGGAACGTGAGAAATATTCAAACCATGATTGGCCATGGAATGTGAAATTCCCTATATAGATCTAACTCATTTATAGGGGGATTCAATTTTGTTCCATTAAAAGGTCCCTAAAAGAGGAATCTAAATTTGAGGTCCCTTGAATACATTTTCAAGGAGGAGATAGGGACATTTTTTTTCTTAGTGGCTGGGACTAGAGTACTAGTCCTAGGTGTCTCTATGTATCCCATCAAAAAGGTAATGAATCAATACATAGTTATTTCTATCCCATTCAGTTTAGCATTTTGTAGCAAGGATAAAGATGGGCATATGTAAATGAGGGGTGTTCCACCTCTGAGGTGGCACGTTCTGGGGTGATGGGTGAAATGGTCCAACGAGAATCATCACCTGAATATTTTTCTAGAGATGGTTTCTTTTCAAATTCATCATATCATTTATTTTGACCTATTTTGTGTCATCATCCATTAAAGGATGTTTGGATTAACACTATGGGGACTGGAAAACATATACCTTCTATATTATGAGGGAGAAACCATAGTCAAATGGTCCCAGCAGGCGATTTCATTGGGTTAAATACTTATGAAATCGTCCCTCCTCAGATATAACTTCCTTAGATGGTCTCCAATGGGTTTATTCGTGGATCCAGAAACACCCAAAGGTCCTGGTATCCATGATTCATGGACCTTATTTCCAAAGGTAGGCACTCATTGGACAATGGTTTGGACAACGACACTTAAAAACTCCATTGTTCGATATGATGGGAATTTCCGCTTACCACACCCTTTTTGGGTGAGTATTATTGCCTATTCCAGGACTCTCTTATATATTTAATTCATTTTCATATGTTCGTGAATCCTTGCTTCATTCCCAATGAGTGTGTCGATAGGCTACCCTTGATTTTCAGGATCATCATAGGCATACATGGATTTGATGATATGGAGGTAATGCTGACTTGAACCATACAATAAGGTGCTCTAAAATTTATCATCCTCTAGGGGGGACAAAAGATGTGTTGATGTTGGGATTGGACCCCTAAGATAGGTTTCCTACATATCCTCGAGAGGGGGATCATAACCCACGTAGTTTGGATTTGCTAGGGATTATGCATAGAAGCTTCCCATTTGGGGGGACAAGGTTGGGTGAACCCCTTTTTGGATGGGAACCCTTTCGAGCTCGGGAGATTGAGTATGTGTCCTACATATCATGATTTGATCAGGAATCAGAGTTCTCATAGTTCATAATTGTGTGTATGTTGCAATCATTACAAATCTCTAAGCCTACATGAGTCATCATTGGTGTGATAAACAAGATAATTTGAGAGATCCAACCGACCGCACACCTCCTATCATGCTGGTGGGAGAGGGAGAGCCTATGGAAGAAGAGGCCAGGGTGATGGTGGGTGAGGGCGTATAACAATGAGACCTTTAATGTGGAATAATATTGAAGGTCATGAAACTCGGTCTCAGAATATTTGGGACTTACCTCAGGGGGAGTTCCTTGGAATACATTTTGGGAAGGGGAGAGGTGTCATCCTCATCAAAAGGGGAATCAAACATAACCCCTTTGACTGATCACCATTCCTCATTGAATGGAAAAGAAGGTGATCACCCTTAACCCATATAATGGGTAACTTCATTTTGGAATCCCAAGGTTAGACTCTGGGTAACCATGGGAATGTAGACCCAAGGACATTCTTGAAGCCCGAACCATTGTGGGGATAGCCTTCGTGACTCTTCTTACCATGGGTATGTAGACTCAAAGGGGTGTGCTGATGCACCCAATGGTCTAATCATATGGGTCTGGTGGATTTGGAGGAGTCTTCGGCCTGATGTAGTGGTACTGGATGGTAATGGAGGGGGAGACTGGAACTGGAGGAAATAATATCCAAAACCACTACATTACGTGCACTATTTTCTTTTATGGGATGGGGGAAGCTATGTAAACCGTTTTGGTATGCATGTAGAGGGGTCGTCTGCGTACTGATACGTTATGCGGGCATGGGTATGGACCACTGTACACCACAATGGTATGATGTTCTGAATGTGTTCTGTCATGTCGCTTTGGGTTCCACCCGCGTATTGGTGTGGTACATGGTGCCTGGTTAGATCCGCATAGTGATACACTACATGGAACACCATTTTCAAGGAGGGTCTGGGGTTTATCATTCACAGGGAGTTCAGTCACGAGAATTGTGTGCTTCGCGGTTTCACCAATCAGGTTTGCGGTTCTTTTTGTATTATTAAGTACCTCCATTTTTTGGTTTGTGGCTGGATGTACCTGTGGAGATTGTGATTCAAAATTCGGGCTCTGCCGATGATTTAAGACTAAAGCTGGAATGTTCTCCAATTTTTTTCTTCCAAACTCTTGGATCCCCTTTGAGCTTTTTTCTTCATTCCTTTCTCAATTCCTTCTATGTTATTTATAGATAACATAAGGTAAATCATATCTATAGGCATGTGGCACCTTTTTTGGAGGCCCATGAAGAGATATCCTGACCCGTAGAATACTCATTCAACTTGGGATTGCGGAGGGTGTAGTTTACGATCATGTTTCGTGGAACCCGGACGGTCTTGATTCGTTCATGAACCATTGAGTTTGTGGGACGGTGTGTGGATGGCCTTAGCATGCATGAGTCCTTCGGCGACATTGTTCATAGTCCACTGTGTTTTTTGGACATCACTCTGTAGGCCAGTGCCTCGCAGACCATTCCGTGTACCAGTGATTCGTGATCTAGGTGGTCTACGGACCTTTCTCAGTGATGGTATGCAGACCACTTAGTATCCTTTGAATTATTGAATTCTATCTAGCTTCTTCAGAAATTTTCAACTCGATTTGAGTTTATTCACCTTGCAAGACTTGTAGAAGTACATTCTTCCTTATGAAAAGTGATTATGGGAGCATTTTCTTCCATTAAAGGAATTTTTAGGACCTTACAAATGCCTCCCATCGAAATGGGGTCCGTTCGGAACAAAAAGGGGACTATTCCGATGTAGAAGTTGTCCGGAACTGAAATGGTTCATGGTAGAACATATAGGATTGGTAGGAGGGGACCACACCTATATATATGATCACATGTCATTTGTCTTTTACCACTTTTTTGTAGAAAAAAAAGTGATCTTGACTTCCCTATCTTCCTCTTCATTTGTGTACCATACTTCTTGCGAAAATTCTCTTTGTGAACTGCTTTGTACGTACAGCGAACCAAATTTTTTTCCTTTTATCTGTCCGTAAACTGCATTTTGGATTTTGTGAACAGAATTGTGGAATTTTAAAATTATAATCTAGATTCCACATAGGAGAATTCTATACTTCTTGTCTATCCGCATACTGATCTTGAACCGCCGAACCGAACATTATGAATTAATAATCCGAACATAATCTTGTAATCTACAATATTAGAAAATGAACTTAATGAGGCATAGTTTCATGGTATCCACCTTATGTAAACCCTTCTATTCACTGTCCAATTCTCCATGGTCCATAGCCTCTCGGATGCTTCGCGTACCATGGCTATACGTGGGGAAACTTTTCCCCATACTTTAACCATATGCGGCAGTTTCTTCCAAACATTATGCGGTATGTGGGATATTTCTACCGCATACCATTTTTGGGAATATTAGACGAATACTTATGCGGATGTATCTTTTAGTCCTTTATCCATTCCATTTGTAGCCTCTATCCAAAAACTTTCATTGGACTAATTTTATCTACTTTTGGATCCTCCCATGAAGTATACAATGGCTAATTCATATGCTATGATAAAATCTATGAAGAAAAGGGAAACCATGGTGGGAAATATAGAGGATCATCTTTGAGACTACATTATTCCTCGTGAGAGCATCTTAAATGATATCTTGATTCCAGATCTCCTAGCCTAACCATTGTCCATAAATTTTCCATTTTACATCTTTGGTCTCCCAAACGACATTCCTCTACCATTGGATGACCCTGATACCCCTTTCAATCTCTTAGAATCACCGCAAGGACATATAGGAGAATTCATATCCAATCTGACTTAAGAGAATGTCCTCATACTAGGAGGTTCGACATGGTCCTAGGGCAACCGAAGGTGTCGAAACGCTGTCCTAAAACTAGCCGCCTGAGAGTACCCATCCATTGTAAATATCTACCAAGAAAACCCTAGTGGTGGGTGGAGCACCAAGTGGGATCTGCGTGCTAGAGGATTTTTCTCCTATAAATGAGCCTAGGAATTTTGGGTACATCAGACCAATTTGGAGTCCCCTAACCAGGTGGAGACAGTGGGCTTAAATCAGGCAGCCTAGGTTTCTCAGTTTGCATCCTTCTCCTCCGGAAAAATCCTTCTTGAGCTACTGAGTCAGTAGTGTTCAAGTACCAACACTGTCTATTTATCACATGGGATGGTGCGAATCAGCTTATGGTATGTTCACCAGCTTGGAGGACTCCCCATCCTTGGAGATATGTACGAAGAGTTTCCCCTGAAAACCACTACATGAAGTGAAACTGGCCACGTTTCCCCTTGGACAAGGAGTTTACTTGTTATAGCACAGGGATTACTTGATCATCCCCTCTAGACTTTCTATTTGATCCCATTCAAGGCATGGATAGGGTTATTATTATAGGAGAATGGACCTAAGCTAAGGGCTGATCATATTCAAACCCATCCATCCCATCATTCCCACTAGACCCCAGGGTAATATTGTGCTACCCTTGAAGTGGGATGATATACCACATGGGGATATGAGTTTCAACCAGACATATCACCTTCTACTTAGATTAGAAGGTTTCTTTTCCATGTTTTTGAGTCGATGGATTTTCCCATCCCGTGATGTATATTCTAGGGTTCGGGCCGGTACTTTGATGATAGAGGCCATGTGAGCAGAGGGTCAGCCCATTAATTTGGCCCTTCCTACTCTCGCCTGGATTTATTATATGTTGGAAAAAATACAGGAAGGTAGGCCCCTACATTATCTCAGTGGACCGTTTCAATTCTTATATGGGTGGATGGCATAACACTTACCTTGTTATGAATATTAGCATACTGCATAGGTTCCTCATTCTGACTTTCAACCCACCCTTCTCAACATTTTTGTTATTCATCCCTAGACACTAATCATTATTGATGTGGTTGGGCTGCTGAATGATGCTTATCGCTTCTCTTTTGCTCCACATCCTACCACTCATGGGTCATTTAGGGGTGAAAAGGGTGGTTCATTAGAGGAATGTTCATATCTCATTGTGCTTCGGGATGGGATGCTTACTGCTCGTATAGATCTAGTAGCCATCAGTGAGCCGTACCACCCTTTCCGGTTTTCTAGGAAATTCGGGTGTCTTAAAAAAATTCTGCTTCTTCCAGCTGTTCAGAAAAGGGGAGAATCTCATCCCATAATTCATCACCAATTATGTCTTATGATGATGTAGGAAGGTGACACTATGGAAGTCATCATCCCTAACAAAATGGGATCCACCTTTCTATCGCTATAATATGCCTAACTATGTACAACATGTTACCATGAAGGGGTGATGAGAGAACCAGTTCGGCAGGTGCAGAAACCATTAACCATTCCCCACCCCATCCTTACCCCAATGAAAATGCCACACGTTCCTTCAATTGTGAAGAGAGATATAGCTACGCCTTCTACTCCTGTCCCTGTAGAAACCAAGATAGATTCTCCACCAATTCTGACCATTACGGTAAGAAGACGGTCGGTTCTCCAGTAGAAGCGTCTGAAAGGGTATTTATCAATACAACCTATCTCCATGGGGAGTGATTCAGACTACTCCCCTCTCATGGGTAATGCCCATGACTTTACTAAGGTTGTCCCATCAGAGTATCATCAGACATTTTGGAATTTTCGGCTAGCCCTCCGTGTCCAGCTCCAGTGGTCGAATCATCTGAGGACAAGGAGATCCCTCCATCCTAGGTGACCTTTATTAGGTCTCTTCCCACTCTTGTGATGACACTTCCTACTTATAGACACATTGAGGTGAGGGAGGATCAAGGTACTGGTTCCGTGGGGAGGCACCATGATGTGAAAAAACAGGCATGGTTCCAGTTATGTGATCTTTACACGAAGACACCTATGGACAATTTTGCTACCGAGACTGACAATTTTTAGTTATTATTCACCAAAATTGGTTCTGGGGGCTTTGATTATTGGTACTTACACCTCATAATTTACCAAATATCCATAGCCTGAGAAGACCTCACTTCCCAATGGACCAAGAGATGAAGGCTCGTGATTTTGTGGACGCCTAGAAGGAAGAGCTACAGGAGTGTGAGGCCCACGCATCAAAGTTGATGGATTAATTGGACTCCTCACATTCCAACCATGAATCTATCCAAAAGAAAGGGATGGACCTTAAAGTTGTTATAGAACAGGTGCATCTAATGGTCAAGGCTGAAGCAGAGGAGAGAGCTTATTTGGAGAAAACTCTTGACAGCCCTCAATAGTCATTGTCAATCTTTCTAGAATGGTTGAGCCAAGCCTTGTTGTTTCTCCTTCCCAAATAATGATATGTACTCTTCCCTTCCCTATTTTTTTACTTTGGAGAGACTCTGAACTGGGGATGTTCCTCTATTTTTTTTGAACTCAATGAAACTAATTTTCCTTCAAATGATTCTTCTTTTCCTTTTCCTATCATTTCAATTGATCACAAAACATATAAGGATAATTTCGACCATGTATTAATTTTAAACCATGATTCAAAACCAGTAAATTGAAATAATCGAATCGGGCTCTAATTTTTACCTGAGTCACGGGACACAATGAGCGTAGTTTTACTATTATTGAGGTTTTACGGGAACCTACCAAACTTTTATGTCTTTTTTTCTTCATTGTTACCCTAATATATTTTTAAGCCTGCTTAACACAGGCTTATCTGACAAAACTTGAATTTTTCTTAGGCTGCACTTTGTGGGTTTTTTACCTAACAAGCTTTATGTATCTTTTGATGGATGACCACATTTTTTACTGAACCATACATGCAGTATGTTTAACGAAACAATACTTGACTTTCATTCATAGGCTCCATTTGCAGACTTTCAATATGGAAAGTATGGTGTCTTTTTTTGCTAGTGGTTCACAATCTTTCCAATAAAACTTATTACTAATGTTTTAGATCAAAAAGATTTGACCAAACATAACGAGTCAGGGGACCCAGTTCAAGATTCATCAGCCGAGAATGCTCTAATATCCCTCATACATGGATTATAGATTATTCATGACCCTGTGTTTGTGAATCTTGGACATGTATAAGGATTGGAAGCTGTTTTAGGCATACATAGGTAGGAGAGGACTCTCCTAGGGATGCATTTTCCTTTTATTGATGACCGTTTTTGTGGGAAACATCTGCAGAGCCACTAGGGAGTGATTTTTATAGTAAAAAAAAGTTGTCTGTAAGATACTGCCCTTCCATCTCCAATGGCCTGGTAGGGATTGCAACACTTTGAATTTATTTGGATGTTAGGATCCACAATGGGTGGCTGGTTTGAGAGGTGGTATCTGAAAATATTCGGGACATTCATATGGACTTTGAGTGGGAAATTGAGTGGACACATATTCCCGCATGGTTCTTTCTCGCGTAAGGGAGAGCTAGTGACTGGTCAATTTAGTTATAAATCCTTTTTTACGTTCGGGGAATTTAGAAATATGAAGGTATGTAAACCTATATCTTGTGGTTTTCCAAATCCAGGGGTTTGATGGGACATGAATTTCATCCAAGCATACAGAAACTAGAGAGGACTCTCCTGAGAACAAATTTTCCATTGGTTGACTACCGTTTTGTAGGTAGTATATGCAGAACCATTGGGGCATGATGTTCAGAGTCAAACAAAGGTGTCTGCAGGACATTGGCCTTCCATCTCCGATGGCTATGAGGGATTATGGATATTGGGAAATTTATGAATACGTTATGTGACCTTTGACAAGGGGTGAACCTGAACACAAAAAAAGGACATTATAACTGAAATTCTTTGGTGAAACATGTAAATAAGCGGGGGCATTATTCTTTGTGTGTGGATCAACATCACGCATATAAAAGGGGTGTCTTTAGAAACCTCAAAAGATACCAGAGATGAATCGGGCCGACATGTTATGATATATCCAGGATGTGTGTAGGGAGGAAAATGTAAACCATGACTTTGAGGTCCCTTGAATCATGAGGTATTTTGTGAGGCTTGGATTCCATTCAGCATAATGAGAAAGGAGAGGACCCTCCTGGGGATGAATTTTCCTTTGATTGATGACCACATTTGTGGGAAACATTTTCAAAGCCACTGGAGAATGATGTGCATAGACAAATAAAGGATTCTTTAGGACATAGTTCTTCCATCTCAGATGTCCATGGAGTGTTATGGGGATTCAAGATCGTTGAGAGCACAAAGTTTGAGGTATGGAGGGAGTGTATTCATCCATATTGGAAACATTTTGGTTGTGATTTACTCACAGAATTAGGTATCCCTAATGTAGATCTGACTCACATGCAGGGTGTGTTGTTCATATCATCTTTGGGGTACTCGACCATTTAATGTCACACGGCTATGATGTGAGGTTCCTCTTAGGAAAGGGAACCATAACATGCCTTTTAGGGTTGTGCTGCAAGCACCAAAGTCATGAACTGTTTTTCCATAATGTCATGGTGGATCTCTCTCTAAGATCCCTAAGTTCAGGTAATCCATACTTGGTGGGAGAAATAAGGGATTACGATGGTTCAAGATCACCACATAATAATTAAAAAATAAGCATCATAGATAAATTTAGGCTTAAAGCATTGGTATGCAGTTTAAAGTTGTACAACAACGCTGATTTTGGAATTGCAGTTTAATGTCATGCGGTGATGAAATGATTATGTATAGTCTAGATTCATGCAGTGAGGATGATTCTTCTTTCATAAATATCTTTAATAACATTGAGTTAATCAAAATCAGGATTTTTTGGAGTTCCCTATACATGAGTGATGACAGAAGGTGTAAACCATAGTCCTGGGGGGAACTTGAATCAGGAGGGATGACATGGGGCTTGGAAGCCATCGAGCATACCGAGATGGGAGATGACTCTCATGGGGATGAATTTTCCTTTCATTGGTGGCCATTTTTGTGGTAAATATATACAGATCCATCGGGGAATGATGTGCATATCCAAACAAAGGTGTCTTCAGAACAGTGGCCTTCTGTCTTAGATGGCCATGAATGATTATGGAGATCCAAGTATTATCGTGGTATGGAGTTTGAAAAATATGAAAGATGTGCCTAGGAACGTAAAGAATACCCAGACCATGATTAATCATGAACTACTGGAACTTCTACCAAGATCGGAATCATATGTATAAGGGGAAGCAAGATATTTTGACTTCTTATGAGTTAGGGGAGCGTGAGGGATCTTGTGACATTAATAATCGGGACATATGTGATTCTTGAGGAATCTTGCAGTTTATTATCATATAGTTAGAACCTTTCATGGAATCCTCATACAAGTCTGACCAACCCACTGGGAAATGGGAATTTTTCTTTATGGTGGTCAGACTGGGATGCCAAATCTGGGCATTACTACATACCCTAAAAGTGCAAAAATCAATCCATACATAGTTCTGAACATTCCCCGTACTGATCTGGCTCAGTCCATATGTATGGACATGTGAGGGAATTTTTTCCAGGGCTGGGATGGGTTTCCAAATCCGTGTGTCACTACATATCCTGCAAGGGAAGTAATCAAGTCATATGTAGTTCTGAACATTCCCCATATTGATCTGGCTTGGACATGGGGGTAGGAACATTCTTGTTTTATTCGCTATGGGTGTCAGGTCTACTATACTTCTATATAGTTTTCATACATAATGGAATCCTTACCACTGATACTAAGCTCATGTGAGTTATACTTGATGTGAGAAATAAGTAGTGACAATGGATTCCCATGCTAGTGTGGGGAAATAGAGGATATGATAGAGGCATTATTTTGGTGGGTGATGGGAGGAGATTGAGGATCAAGGTGTTGATACGTGTCTTGCAAGGGAAAGAATCAATCCACACATAGTTCTGTGAGAGATCATTCAGATTATCATCATGATATTAGGACCATTTGTGCCATGTAATTTTATATCTTATAGAGAGGACATGAGTCCCAGTTTCATTTCATGTTTCATGGACGGTTTCCCTACAGTTTAACGTCATTCTTATAGAACTATTACTCATAGTTTAGGGTCATAGAGTTTCGATTGTGACATTATAGTACTACAACTCGTAGTTTGGGGTCATAGAGTTTGGAATGTGGGGCTAATACCATACATTTTATCATCATGTTGGTCAAGACAATAACTCATAGTTTAGGGTCAGAGAGTTTGGACCATGGATGGAAGTTTCTGTTATGAAATGTACTTCTTTAGAAACATTTCATTAGTGGGATCTGTGACGATTTGTCTATCCACTGATATCAGGGTGTATGCTCCATTGGAATAGACCCTATCTATAACATATGGACCTTCCCACTTTGGTTTAAGATTTGGGTGTTTATTCCTGAGTATCATTGGGGTTATGAGGACTAACACCATTTCTCCTTCGAGGAATGATCAATGGTGATCCTTTTTTTTAAAGGCTCATGTGATTCGGTTTTGGAAGATTTCCAAATGGTGTAAGTTGTGCAGCCTTTTTTCATCTAGCTGCTCCAACTCATCAAACCATCATTGGGATTTCTCGTCCATGGAATGTTGATAACAAATGGCCAGACAAATTGATGGAACATGGATTTCTATAGGAAAAACCACCTCTACCCCGTATAGTAGTGAGTATAAGGTATTTTGGGTGTTAGTGTGGGTTGTGGTCTGGCAATCCCACAAAGCATCAAGGAGCCTATCTGGCCACAATTTCTTATCCTTATCAACCATATTTTGGAGTATGTTGGATAGTGTCTTATTGAAAGCCTCTATCTTCCCACTTGTCGCCACAAGGTATTGGGAAGAATGGTTTGCTTTGATTACATACTCCAAGTATAAGTTGTCCAACTCAGCAATGAAAAAGTTTGTGATGTTGTCTGTCAGTATTGTATGTGGGACCCCAAATATGGTAATGATAATTTCCTTCACAAAGCTATCAATGTTTTCACCCCAAATTATTTAAGGGGTATGGGTTTATTCCATTTGGAAAATAAATCAGTTTTTGTGAGTATAAATGTGAATTTTTTGGATGTGGCAGGAGGATATGGTCCCACAACATCCATCCCCCAGGTAAAAAATGGCCAGGAGTACCTAGTTGTATGATGTAACTTTGGGGGGCGGTGTATAAAATTGGCATGAACTTAGAAGGAATAACACTTATTGGTGAATATGGAATAATCCTATATCATAGTGGTCCAGTAACACCCAAACCTTTGGATTTGGTGAGAGAGCTTGGTTTCTAATTTATGAGCTCCACAAGCTCTGGCGTGCACTTCTTTCAGGATGCAAATAATCTCATCTCCATTAATGAACCTGAGAAGGACTCCATCGATGCCCCGTTTGTAGAGAAACTTTTATTTGTTTACCCCGTTGTACAAGGAAAAGTTGACTACCTATATTCAGACCTGACCCCTTCCATCCTTATTTGGTGGGATTTCCCTATTCCGAAGTTAATTCAAAATGGACGTCATCCAGCCGGTGGTGTGATCATAAGGCTTAGAAACGAGGCTAATTTTATCAATATCCTCCATACTACTATGGTTAAATTTAAAGACCATATAGAGGTGGGAAATTCTAAGGACCTTTTAATACCGGTCTGGATCAGCGAAGTTAATGGCTTCATTTTCCAAAGCATCGTCTTGAGAATTTCGAGACAGGGGGACATAGGTCAATGCTGGTTCTGATGGGAATTATTCCATCAGTTCTCAAACATGTTTTATCAAGGGGAAGAATACTTATTTCTTAATGGAAAAGTCACCATTTTCATATTTGATGACTATATTTGATTCACCCTTTATTTTTAGGTGTTTGGCTTGCACATAAAGTGCCAGTTCCTAGCCCTCAATAAGGTCCTAATATTCTGCTTCATTATTTATACACCCTTTTGAAAGTAAGAAAGAATAAGGCATGATCGACTTTTTGGGGGATAAAAGTATAACTCTCAGCCCCACTTTTTTGAGCTTTGGATCCTCCATCCTTTTACCTATCGGGCTTCTGGAAGCGCCATCGATGAACATTTCCCATGTATGGGGGTCCTCTTGGATGGAGAACAATTCTTCATCTAGAAGTTCGGCATCCAACGGTTTTTTTCTTCTGAGGGGTGTTGTACTAGGAAATTTGCTAACTCCTAGCCTTTGATGGATTTCTGGGGTACATACCATATGTAAAACTATTTTAGGATGACTTCCCATCATGATAGGCATCCATTTTGTATGGGATGATTGAGGATATATTTGAGCGGGTTGCAGTAGGAGACCAGGTGGACCTCATGGTGCTGCAGGTAATCCCTGAGTTTCTGAAATACAAATATCAGGGCTAGGTAGTTCTTTTCAAATTTTTAATACTGCGTTTCAGCATAAATCATTGTTTGGCTAGGGTAACTGAGGTTTTTCTCTCTTCCAGCACCATTCTTCTATGCAAGTAAGGTGCCTAATGTTTGTTTTAGGGCGGTTACATGAAAAATGAGTGGTCTCCCCTCAACTGGTGTCATCAACACCGTTGGGATCAGGATATAACTTTTGAGATTGTCGAATTCTTCTTGTCAATCGTTATCCCACTCATATGTAACCTCTTTCTTCATTATCCTAGTGAAAGGCAAACATTTACCTACTAAGTTTGGTATGAAGGGCCAAATGTTAGCCAGGTTCCCATGGAGACCTCTCAACTCAGTGAGGTTGTGAGTTGGGGACATGATAAGGATGAATTTTTTCTTCTCAGGGTTGACTTTGATTCTGTGATGGGGTACGATGAAGATGAGTAATTTTACAGAGGTAACGCCAAAGGATGATTTTAGGGGATTCATCTTTAAACTATGTTGTCGCAATTTTTTTAAGACAGTTTCAATATCGTCCATGTGATTTGAGTGATGTTGTGATTTAACCACCATATCATCGACATAACACTCAATGAATTTTCCCAGGAACGACATGAATATGTGATGAATGGTGTGTTGATATGTGGCACCAGTATTTTTTAGACCAAAGGAAATCACCTTATAACATAACACTCCCTGAGGGGGCCTAAAAGAAATATCTTCTTCATCTCCTCAGGGCATCAAGATCTAATCATATCCTGAATTTTCTTCCATGAATGAGAGAGCCTCATATCTGGCGGTTTCATCGATCAATAATTTTGTGATCGGGACTGGGAAATCATATTTTGGGAAATGTTGATTAAGGTCCCTAAAGTCAATGCAGATTCTAATATGTTTGTTCTTTTTTTTTTGATATAGATTGTGTTTTCCAACCATATCGAATACTGGAATTCCCATATGAATTTGTCTCTAATCATCTTGTCAACTTTAGCCTCTATGTTGGCAACATGCATCAGGTTGGTCCTTATGGCTGCCTTGTTATAGCCCCGAATATCTTATGGTAATCCCAGATGATGAGTGGAAACCTCAGTATTGAGGCCTAGAATTTCTATGTAATTCCAAGAAAACACATCTCAATTTTTCATTAGTAATGATCTATATGCCGCATTCTCCTTGATAGGCATATCCATGATAATCAGAGTGGGACTCTGGTCATTTTTGATGCCTAGGTTTATCTCCTTAAGATCATCGGCTATGGTGGAGACACCTTCTTTGAATGGAGGAGGGGAATATTTGAGGTCTTATTATTATTCTTCATCATCATCATCTTCCTCTTCTGATGGAGAGAATATTCTTGAGACAAAATCTCCAATATTGGGAGAGAGATCATCATTTTCCTTAGTGAGTAAGGCAAGGGTAGTTTGGGGTCCCGAGGATGGGTCAGGAGTATTTTTGTTTTGGATATTCCTAAAATCATGGGATTCAGCCCTCTATTTCTTGCCTTTGAGCTTGGCGGCCAAAACAGATATCATGAAGAGAATTGAGCCTATATCCATACATTCCCATATACACTCAACCTGGTTGATGGGTAATACATATTCTTCCCCAAGTTGTTGGAGGGGGTTTACAGGATCCATTTCCAATCCATTTGGGGTAGTAACCCAATTAATTTCATCGACTAAATAATGTGTTTCTTCCGATTCCTGGAACCCTATGTCGATACAATGTGACTCACCGGACACAAATAGGGATTTGTCGACTTGAAATGTCCCATTTTTTCCATTAGTGCAATATTTGACACACTGATGGTATGGTGACAGAATTGAAGGGTGTTGATGCAGCCAAGGCCTCTCCAAAATGACATTGAAGGTCGTACTTTTACACACTACCAAGAACATATAATCTGACATGAGGTCACCAAGACAAGTTTCGAGCATGATTCATCCCAATAGTTTCTACTCGCTTTTGTCATATCCTAGCAGAGTTGTAGCGTAGGGTGTCAAGTTGTATTCATCATAGCCCAGCTGAAAAAGCATTCATAGAGGGAGGAGATTGAATCCAGAGCCGTTGTTGATGAATATCCTCTGGACATCAATTCCATTTATGTTGTTGGACATATATAAGGGTTTGATGTGCCCTTTCATGATGGTGTCTCCATCCCTCTCTGTAAAGTAGATGACAACGTGACATTCTTTAGGACTGGTCTCTGTCTGATAGACTTCGACTGCTGCTACTTCAGCCTCAAACTGCTGGGGACTTAGTAAGGATTTGATGAGTGCCTCCCTAAGATCTGCAGAAAGGTTTAGTGAATCCATGATTGACAGTTTCTTTGGTACTTAATCATTATTCATTATAATATCAAATTTCTATTATAAACGTTAGCACTTCTCGGCTTGGGGTTTCTATTTCACATGCACATTAGTGGCTTGGTATTTGGATGTAGGTGGTTTGGCCCCTGTGATAGGAGCTTATGATGTTGTGGTCTTTTTGGGTTTTCTAAAACCATTCCAACCGTATTCCTTGGGAGATTTGATATTTTCTCTTCCACTAATAGATATTACAAGATAATTGGGCTTGTATTTCTTCCTACAAGGGCGTAGGAGCATTCTGGTTCTTGTTGTTTGTGCCAAAGGTTCCATCCATGAGTTTTCGCGATGTTAACGATTTGAATTATCGCATGGCCAGGAATTTGACTCCGGTCATGATCATGCCTTATAGGAATCTCATGGACTCTACAGCCTCTTCCTCTGGATCTCCATTTAGGCACTGGTAATTATGGTTTGTGGCCATAGTCTCAATCCAAGAAGGGGTTCATCAAGTGAATGACATTAATGGAGACAAAGATTAATTCTTGATTCGATAATGTTTATTTCTGACTATCTCCTTCTGATGGTGTTGTTTGGTGGGGTGGTGCCCATTTTACCATTTTTTAGGGCATTGCTCGTTGTACTGTTTGGTGGGGCGGCACATGTTTTACCAAATCTATTGGTATGAAGTCTGAAAGTGTCAACACTTACTTCATCTTTGGTTTCATCCCACCTTATTTCTCCTTCTATCATCCCTTCTGTCCCTTAGAGGACTCTAGGGATGAGGAATATGATTGTGTTCTATGGGGAGGTCTTGGGGGAACAGTTGGTGGTTTCAACTATGCCTGGAGAATGCCACAAACTTGGTTGACTGTCTTCTGGGTCATCTAATTATCAAAATTTTCTCCTTCTTGGTGACTATTTTCCATTCCTCTTCCTCTCTCGAGTCTGAGGTGGAAACATACACCACTTGTCCTAGCTGAGGGCCCAACATGACTTACCTATAATACACCATATTTTATAGGATATCCTTGAATATGAATCATTCCAAGATGTTATGTCCCAATATCTAGTGATAGGGACAATAATTTTGATGGTCTTAGAGACACACTTCATTAGATCACTTTGGCTCTAGTAGCCAGAGAAAGTTTCAATTCATGGCGGCTATAAAATAGTCATGGACCTGTTCCTCTCAGAATGAGTAGAATTTATTTATTAGTTCTTCTAACTGATTTTCTTTATCACCTCCTCTCTCATCTTGCTGAGGTGGGGGTGGTTGTTTGAGTCCATGGGGTCCTGCACAGTTCAGTGGGGCCTCACAATAGGGGTTGGATCCTGGTTGGGTCAAGCATGACAAAATCTCCTTCATCTTTTCCTGCTCTTTTTCCTGGGGCTGATGGGGCCACTCAGGACTTGAGATTGGTCTAATTCAAGGAGTCTTCTATCCATTTGGAAATGGAAGGGATATCTATAATCACTTGTGTACTTCACTAGGATGAGTGATGTTAATAATTCATCACAAAGATAATCTATGCACATGGAGGGCATCTCATCTTGGGGAAGTGGTCGGTTCAGGGAATAATTCAGGCCTTTCCATCTTGCAATAATGTTTGAGACTCATTCATTCTCTCACTTTTTGCAGTTCATGAGACCACAGAATATCATCTTAGGCAGCTTTGAACTGAATTGGTAGAGAAACAGTCCACAGAGGTCCTATCAGCCTATGATTAAATTGGATGGAAAGCTAGTATACCATAGGATGGCTGAGCCCGACAGGGTTCGTACGAAGCACCTGAGTTTTAATGCTTCTTACTTCTATGGAGTGACCATCATGGGGGTCACAATAAATGGAGTAGTTCATTAGATGTTGTTTCGGGTCTCCCGAGCCATTTAATACTAGGAATATGGGGTTTTCGAAGATTCGATGTGGTGGAACATTGCTTACCCAATCATGGTAGGGTGTGTGCTCTAGTTGTATCGAAGCACGCTGCCCATCCATGGATTCCAGTCGAGCCATTAATTTCTCGATGGTGTTCCAGAGCCCTTGATCTATATCCTGCTGGGCTTGATCTTGGGATGGTGCAGTAGTGGCCAAAACTGGGTGTGCCAGTGCTACTGGAATTTGGGGTAGATACCCACCCAGGGGTATCATTTTTGGGTTTACTTGAATGTATTGCAGCTTCCTTCCTAGTATGGGAAAGTCATTACGTCCTTTAGGGGTTTATTTTATGTAGTTTTCCAGTCCCAATGCCAGATTTTATAGGCCTCAGAGCTTGGATTCATTCACTAGGATGAGTTTCTGTGGTAAGGACACCTCTTCTAAGAACACGTACTAACATTTCGTAGGGAGAACACATCCGGAAAGTTAGCTCCCTCGATGCAACTCAGCATTAAATCTCCTAAGCTCTTTCATTTATTCCTCCTCATTGGTTAACCATTCCTTGAGGGTGAGGGACACATTCTCATGGGGATGAGGAGGTGGGTCATAGAAGACCTTGGATTTATTACTATTCTTTTGGGGGTTTTATGAGGTAGGTATTGACAGATTAACTAAGGGGGAACCCAAATTTAGGACCACAATCTAGTTCTCGGTATGCACATCATTAGGCTCTGTGTGGGGTTCATCTGGTAGGGAACCATATTCCATTTATTCCCCTACCTATATGTAGTTTACTTTGAGATATTTGGGGTTTAATTTTACCACATTCACTGATACATACCGCATTGGGGTGGTGTCCCCGGTGCCGAATGTTAGGAAGGTTTTTTGTGTCCTTTTTGGGACTTTATCATTCCATTCCATGGTATTATTTTGGTTTCTTCATGAATATTGACCTGAAAGGAGCCTCATTATGACCTTGTTAGGTGCCTTTATCTCGGAGAGTGAGATCCATGAAAAGGGGTGGAACGGGCGACTCCTCTTCCCATCGTTCTTCATAGACGGGAGAAGACATACGTCCGATGTTCGGGGACTTCAGGTAAAAATACCCCAAGCCCTATGGGATGGGGTTGTTCATCTTCTTCCTTTGAGGCGTTACAGCCTGGATTTGTTGGTCTTATGGGGCATTTTGATTTAAAAAATCCCCCAGCCATGTGGTATGGGGTTGTTCCTGCACTGCGGCGGTATCCACCGCTATTTCCACCTTTTCAATTTCACATACTCCCACATGGGTGTGATATAAGTATGGAATTGGGTCGGTATGTAGTCTATGGTCTTTTGAAGGCTTGATAACCTCTTGGTAGTTTTTTACCTTAGGTAGGAAGCCAACTATATGTTCTTGGTTGCCTAACTCAAAAGCTTTTTGATGTATTGATCTCTTTGGTCATGACATTTTTTAGACTTACTATGGGCCGTTTTTTGTTGAGTATCCCATATTTCCTATGCACGGGCTTCATTTGATTACTACCTTCTGGTGATGACATTACAATATTTCATTTCTATTGGTTTTTGTTGTATTGGGTGTAGGGTTAAGTGTAGAGCTCTATGTTCTGCCCATCCCCAAATGTGAAATCCAGTTGGGGAATCGCCAATGAGGCGACGCAACTTGTGTAGTGCATGGAGGAAAGATAGTTAAATGTTTTTCTTTCACCATTATGATTGTGGATGCCTTGCAGATAGGAGGTATTCCAGGTCGATTAGACGGAAAAACTCCCCTAACGTGTTTATGTGGTTCACATACCCTTCGTAGGGTAGGAATTTTACTTTCAATTGATAAAGAGTTGTCCATATGTTGAGGTGAATTTCATGTATACATTCCCCATACAACACTCCTCGTATATCAAAGTGATAAGTGGTCATAGGCCAATACATAAATTGTATATTATCCTTATCTAGTTGTCTTCTCACAAGAAACATATCCTATTGTTGTTCTTCTGGGGGCTCCATTACTACATATGGCCAGCTTGACTGCTTCTTAATGATTTTGTTCCACGAAGTCGGCTTGGTAGAAGCCTCATTGATATACAGACAGTGTATGAGTGGCTAAGAAGATAAGCATGTCCCTGTCCATCCTCTAGTTGATAAAGTATATCAATCATTATAGAAGAAGTGCCCAACAGGTCTGACTCCTTCTTTCTGTGCGCCTCATCCTAGGAGGGCCTTCTTATTTTTGTTCTAGTAAGGGGAGGACCTTCTTCCCAAAATGACTTTTGGTTGCGAGGAGGACCTTCTCAATTGGTGCTGAAATGGATAGGCTACTATTGCAACTTGATGCCTGAGCACAGTAAATTTCATTATGGCGTATACCCTGGGGAGGACCTTCAGGGAGGGCTACCACGAGGGGAGGACCTTCTTGCTGCTTGATGTCATTGAGGGGAGGACCTTCTTTATGACTGCTATGATGGCGAGGACTACTATCACATGTTGGTACCTGGATGCAGGGAGAATTTATACAGTGCATATCATGGGGAGGGCCTTTAGGATGTACTACAGTGAGGGGAGGACCTTCTCATTATATGAAGTTAATATGGGTAGGGCCTTTATAGAAACTGCCATTGCATGGAGGGACTTTGCAATGACTTTCATTGTGGAGAGGAACACCATCATGATGTGATGTATGACTGTGGGGAGAAGCATATCTGTAGAGTATACCCTGGGGAGGACCATTATGGAGGATGTTGAAATGGGAGGACATTATTATTGTCTAATGTTTAGGTCAAGGGAAGGGCTACCCTGACACACCTCATAAGATAGGCTCTCGTGATCGATCATTCCTAGCCCACAGAGTGAGCCCCTATGGGTGCTCTGAGGAGGTCCTTCAGAGATGCTGGTAGTGATATTACGGGGATGGGCTTCATAACTGCTACTTCCACTTCCATAATTTGGTAATGGACTAAAGGGTCTTTAGTCTTTACTAATATATTTTTTTGGGCATCAAGAACCCTAGATTCTAGAAGATTAGGATCATGTATGTGCTCATCATTTTCCAGTTCCCCTTGGAACATTTTATTTTTGAGTACTCTCTATCGGGTAACCGTGGCCATATGCTGCTGGTAATGGCCTTCAAATATGGGTCCCTGCCTTATTGGGTCTCGTTATGCCTCCAGGATACACCAATGAACATCTTGAGTTTTGGGAGGGATATAGGCCTACTCTAGAGCTGCCACCACGTTGGACTAACATCCTCCAGTTAGAACGGGTATTTATTCCTGATACGGTTGTCCGTGTATCGCATGATATATATGTCGACCCTCCGAGACTGGAGTAGGGATGCATAACTGCTCCAGGGTGACTAACTCATTTTGAGAGTAAGTCATTCCATTCGAGTAAACCAGGTTGTCGTCCTGTTTTCTTGTCTTTTCTACCGATGTAATAATGTCTTGGCATGTTTGGATGATATGTTCTTGGATTGATTCTTGATCCTTCATTATTTACAATATGTGATGAGATACATCTTTGGCTGGAACTGTTCTGAAGGCCCATTCTGATATCAGGGTAGGAGTTTTTTCCTCCAAAGGTCCTCCATGAGTTTCTAGTAGATACAGGCAGTTCCCCTGTACCGGGACAAAGGAATTATTTTTCCACCAGTTTTCTTCTTCAGTTGCCACCGTATTTTACTGGTAGGATTTATATTCTTGAGTGGGTATTTTTATCTACTCTCTTGACGCTATATTTTTCTCATGGTCTTTGTATGCATCTGCAATAATTTAACTCTTCTCATATTTGTTTTCCGCCCTATATGGATGAAAGTCTTGATATGCATTAGCAGGTATTTGTGTCTAGGTATAGATGGATTCTGCCCTATTTGGATAGTAGGATTGAAATGCATCTGGCGGTATTTTTACCTGTATGTAGCTGGATTTCTCCCTATTTGGTTGAGGGTCTTGTTATGCATCGACAGATATCTGTATCTTCCTGTAGTTTTCTACTCTGTCTACACAACGGGACCGGTGAGCACTAGATGGAGCATGCATGTGCTCATATTGTGCCATCCTATTTCTATGATGCGATTGAGTGGAGGGGGAAGAGTCGTATGTCTGCCCGTTATATGCCACCATGTTAGTATTAAAGATTTGATTCTCAAGAAATAGGGTGATAGTGTGTCCCTAGTTATATATTTTCTTCCCTTGGCGGATAGCCCAAGGGGCCCGGGTCTCCTGGACTTCAGCAAGTGCCCTCGGCATAAGGGCCTCTTTAGCGGGAGGATGTCTGGTCATCCGGTGTTAGCATTAACGCTCTATGGTGGGGGCCTATTTGTAGGACCCCTATGTAGTTGAGATGCAGTTTTCAACATCGACGTCGTCTTCCTCCCTAAGATAATGGAGGTACTTGTTGTCACATTCTGGGGACTGGCTCCTGAAATAGTTTGAGACGACTATCAGGGCTTCTTTATGTTGGGTTGTGGACCGCAGTTGAAGAAGTGTCTAGAAAGTCTTTGAATTCTGGAGGGACTATCTTGCGGCCTACAATGAGGGGAGAATACCATTTATATGGTACTCCCTAATCAGCATGTTGGATACCCAGCGTTGTAGACGATGGGTTGGTGAGGGGGTCCTGCTCTTCGTTGGGGCCCCAACCACCTGTGATATCGTTGATTCATGTGTCTACATTGGTCGTTGGGATGCCATTTGGATTGAAGGTTTCTTTGCGAGAACTTTCAATATACATATATGAAAAACAGATCATAAAACCTCGTCAAAGTAACATTCCATTAAACATATTAATATTTTAAAATTCATCTTTCCCCCTTCCCCTCTCTTTTTTTTTGTTGTGGGGCGAAGGGGCTTGAGTAGGGTAAGACAACTACCTTGGTAAAGGATTCACGTCAGGTTTATAATTTTTGTTCCGCCTCCGAGGTGGAGTATTTGGTGCGTATAGGGGAGAAAAAAATGGTTTGACGTGCAATATCCTATTATCTAATATCATTGGGGTAGAACCTCCACCTTGGTTAAGGATTCATGTTAGGTTCACCATTTTTGTTCCGCCTATGATGTGGCGTGTTCTGGGATGATGGTGAAATTGTCTAACAAGAATCATCACCCGACTCTTTTTCTAGAGATGGGTTCCTATCAAATTCTCCATTTCGTTTAATTCTACCCATTCTTCATCATCATCCTTTAAAGGAAGGTTGGATTAACCCCACAGATATTGGGTAATTTATCCCCTATGTATTGTGAGGGAGACCCCATAGTCAAATGGTCCTAGTGGGTGATTGCATGGGGTAAAATACTTATAAAATCGGCCCTACTCAGATATAACTTCCTCAGATGGTCTCCAACGAGTTTATTCGTGAATCCAGAAACACCCAATGACCCTGGTATCCATGATTCATGGACATGCTATCCAAAGGTAGGAACTTGTTGGACAATAGTTTGGCCAATGACACCTAAGGAATCCATTAGTGGAGAATACGGGAATTCGGGGTTACCGCTACCTTTTTGGGGGTGAATTATTGCATATTATGGGACTCTATTGTAGATTTATGTTGCGTTCAAATGCTCTTGAATCCTTGGTTCTTTCCCAAATATTGTTTCCCTGGGCTACCCTTGATTTTCAGGAACGTCATAGGCATACATGGGTTTGAAGCTACAGAGGTAATGCAGAAGTGAGCCATACAATAAGATGATCTGGATTTTATCATCCTCTAGGGGGGAAGATGTCTTGATGTTGGGATCAGAACAATAAAATGGTTTTCCTACGTATCCTCGATAGAGGAATCAAAACCCACGTAGTTTGGATTTATTGAGGCTTATGCATAGAATATGCCCATTTTGGGAGATATTGTTTTGTGAAACCCATTTGGAGGTAAACCCTTTCAAGATCGAGCCTTCTAGTTGGTATCCTACATTTCTAGTTTGATCAGGAATCAGATTTCTCATAGTTCAAAATTGAATGGAGGTTTTAATTGTCACAAATCTCTTAAGCCCATGTGATTCATGGTCAGTGCGAGTAACAAGAGAATGCGAGAGATCTGACCAACCACAAACCTCCTCTTCTACTGGTGGGAGAGGGATAGCCTATGGAGGAAGAGGCTGGGGCGATGGTGGGTGAGGGTGTAGAGCGATGAACCCTTCAACATGTAATGATATTGAAGGTCATGCAACTCAGCCTCTGATGATTGGGGACTGACCATAGTGGGAGTTCCCTAGAATGCGTTCTAGGAAGGGGATATGTGTCGTCCTCTGATAAAACACTATTTTGTTGAATTTTTTGTTGATAAAAAATGAAATAATTTCCTCACATTGTGCTAAATATGTTCATTTATGAAATATTTGGGATTAGATCATTCATTTGAAAATTTGATGAAAATTCCAGTTTTACCCTTTTAAAATGAACTGTAGTATTTCACACATTAATATTTTAATATGACTTACTATAACTTCATATTTTTTAACTGTGTTTCTAAATTAATTTTCTACAACATTTATTCAGAACACTAGGGCTAAATAGTGCAATTGGATGATGTAAATGGTCCATTAATTCAATGGTGGGATGGACACGCGAGATTGGACATTGGTTCTATATTTGGCCCATAACATCTTTATCCGAGCCTGTAGTGGGCCCAAATTCTGAGAGGATCACTCTAACCAAATTTAGTACAAATAAGTATTCTATGAACAGCTTCTTCACGTGTTTGAAAGGTCAAATGGGCGGTTCAATTTGGATTAAAATATTTGGATGAGATTCCCCATTCTCACATGAAACCACTTTAAACCTAGCCTCCCCTCCACTCTAAAAATTTGGGTTTTTTTCATTTTTATGGGTTTTTATGTGCATTATGAAGTTTAGGGAAGAGTATAAGAGGCTCCAATCCAATTCTCCAAGCAATTCAATAAGGGTATCTCTTGAATCAAGGATCCCTTCATCGAATCCCTCTTTTTCTTCCTCATGTTGTAATGTTTGTGTTTTCATAATAAACTTCTTTGATATTATTTTATTTATTCTATTTTATTATGTTATTTTAAATTTTATTCTTCTCTTAATATTCCTATTTGGGATGTAATTCAATTGTGGAGATGATATTGGGTTATACCCTTTCAATCCTTTGCTCATGCAAAACGTCTCCACGATAACCTCACCTCCCATAGAAGAGTAGTTTTATTAGTGATTTATCTATCTTCTACCCTATGAATTTAATTATTTTGAATCATTATGATAATTTAATTCAATTAATATGATCCATGAATTGAGTTTTAAATTAGAATAAACTAATCAAGCAATTGAACAATTAATACAAAACACGCAAGGTCGAGAATTGTGTGAATTTTGAGAGAGCGATCTTAATCTGTAATACAAGACCACACAGGATAATTTTGTAGAGTTAAAATATAATCCCTAAACACAATTTATCCAGATTTTCCATAATTGATATGTTCCCTAATTTTCCACTGACCATAAGTTATCCTTAGAACATCAATCAAAGCAGGGTGTTGCGATTGCATGTTTCGAATATAGCCTAGGGTTTAATTCACATAATCTTTGTGGTAAAGTTAATTCTCGTATGGTTCTAGGGTTAACAAGTTAGGGGAAAATAATTAAGTGGAAGTTTTAAATGGTAATGATAAATAATTGAGTGAATAGGTATATTTATATCGATTACACCTTTTAAATATCATCTAAAACACATCTTCTTGTTGTGTTTTTTTAATCGAACTTCATTTCATAAATAAAAACAAAAAAAATATTCTACAATCTTCTTCCCGCAAATTTCTTCTAGTTTATGAATGGTAAAAACCCCCCACATCCTTTTAAGTAGTTTCATTATTCCCTTTTAAGTTATTTTTAAAATACCTTTAATATGTTGTCAAATTTACTTCCTCCTGTCAGCCACTCTGTTGCACCTAAGTACCCAAAAAATCACTTATCATTTGAGGGATCCCATGACAACACCTTTAAAATTGGTGCCATTTCTGGGGAGGCAAGTAATTATTTCAACCATTTAGAGGTATTTATTTTATTTTACATTTTATTCTCTTCTTCTATTATTTCATTCTTCTTTACCCAATCTGTTTTTTTTATTCTTCTACTTCTACTTTCTTCCTCTTCTTTTTAGACCATCAACTCAAACTTCTCATTTTTATTTTATTATTGTCCACTTTTATTCTTTTCATTTTTATTTGATTTATGACAAGAAATACTCTCGATGATCTCTTAGATCTTTATCCTGAGATTGAACGTAGCCTTAGTGATTGAATCAAACATTCTCAGTCTACGAGAAGTTTCAACATTCAACCAGTTGGAGAATTATTCCACTCTTAGAACATTGAAATTGGAAGCTATTCAAATTCAAACATAAAAAAGAACCAATGGTTAAAAATAATGGAAATGAACTTAATATAACCATTCTAGAATTGGTTACACCTGATATTAACTATCAAAAAAATTCATTGCATACCCAAATCTCGAATCAGACTTTGAACTGAAATCTAGGTTAATTTACCTTCTTCCAAAGTTTCATGGATTATCTATTGAGGATACAAAGAAACATTTGAAATAATTTAATGTGGTTTGATCAACCCTAAAACTAATAATTGTTTCTGAAGATCAAATCAAACTAAGAGCATTCCCATTCTCACTTGATGGAGCAGAAAAAGATTGGACGCATTATTTACAACCTGATGATGTAACTTGTTGGAACGATTTGAAACATCTTTTCTTGTAGAGATTTTCTCCAGCATCAAGGACCACATCTATTCTAAAAGAGATATCAAGGATCAATCAAGCCCAAGTGGAGTCAATGTATGAGTACTGGGAGCGATTCCAGAAGTTTTGTGCAAGCTTCCCAAATCACCAAATCAGTGAGCAACTCCTCATACAATACTTCTGTGAAGGAATCACACCGATGGAGAAGAGCATGGTGGATACCGTAACTAGAGGAGCATTGGTGGACAAGACACCAGTATATTCACGTGCATTGATTGACAATATGGCCCAAAATTCCCAAAAATTTGGTGATCGAGGTACATTACATGTTCAAGGAGTACATTAGGTAAGTCCTTCTTCTCTTGAAAGTCATTTGATTGATACCATGTTGGAAGAATTGAAAAATTTGGTGAGACCAATTTATTTGGATAAAAAGACATCCCAACCCCCTCATTCAAGGCCTTGTGGAATTTTCACTGAGAAAAGCCACCCAATTTATTTTTTCCCGCAAATACAAGAAACAGAAGATTGTGTAGCAGTGTTTCATGGGAGACCATATCAGCAGCAAAAACAGACATATACCCAAAATAAGTTTGATTCCTTTGCACCAGCATAAAACCATGGGTGGAAGGATCAATCAAACATGAGGTATGGCTCTGGACAACAACCAAGGACCCTTTTTCAACAAATATTCCAATAGACTCCACTTCACCAATTGGGTTTCCAATAACCCCAGAGGCGATTTGAAGCTCAAGCATCAACAAGTCAACAACAAGGGAATTCTAAACCAGAGGTAGATTCTAATAATGATGATATTTTGAAACAATTTGTTCTTAATCAACAGAATGAGATGAAGTGTCAAGGTTTGGAGCTGAGGGAGTTGAAGACTCAAATGAGCCAGATAGCCACTACGCTCCATGAACTAGTGAGAAAGATTTCTGGAAATCTACCTTCCCAGCTTACTCCAAATCCCAAGGGGAATGTCAGTGCCATCACATTGAGAAGTGGGAAGAAAATAACTAATACATCTGCACCTATCTTTCCACCAGGATTCACCTCAACTACGGAGAAGCCACATTCTATACCAACTGATGAGAAATCCAAGGAGAAAGATAAATTTAAGAAGAATTTGGACGATGTTCCTCCTAAACCCCTTCCATTTCCAAACAGAGTTGTAAAAACCAAAAATATGTATGAAGAGATGACGCAAAAAGATGTTTTGGATACATTCAAGTTTGTAGAGATCAATATCCATCTACTTTAAGTCATTAAACAAATCCCAAGGTATGCGAAATTCTTAAAAGAAATTTGAACCAATTGAAGAGGGATCAAGGGAAATGAGAGGATCAATTTTGGAAGGAATGTGTTAGCACTCATTACACCAACTCTTGCAATGCCAACAAAGTGAAAGGGTACAAGTACATTCACCATCCCATGCACCATAGGGGAGTGGCACTTTTTTTATTTTCTTTGTGATTTGGTAGCTTCCATAAATGTGATGTCTCAGTCTGTATTCTCTTCTATACAGGTTTGTGAGTTGAAACCGATGAGAGTAGTGGTGTAGTTGGAGAATAGAGCTACACATATCCAGTGGGAGTCCTTGAGGATGTACTTGTTTAGGTAAGAGACAAGATATTTCTAGAATATTTCTGCATGCTTAACATGGAGGGTGACCGGGTAAGTTCTCATGATCCAATTATCTTAGGTAGAACCTTATTCAAAACTACAAAAACTATCATAAATGTCCATGACGGTACACATTCCAAGGGTTTGGGAGATGATGTTGTCATATTTAATGTTATTGACTCCATGAAGTACCCCTCAAAGGAACATTATTCTTTTTTTATCTTCCATTTTGAACCACCAAGTAAAACCCCCATGGATTTTGATTGCCCTACGCTTCAGGAGATTATGAGTATTGGTTCTAGGTTGATGTCTAAGAGAACATCCACACATATTTCTAATGAAAAATAATATCTTAAATTTTATTTTGAAATGGATTCATATTTTTATTTTGATCAGGTTAAATATGATTATGACATGGCTATGGAATATTCTGATGGTTTTGATGCATTATTCTCTGATTTTGATGATGATGATTCTGGTACTAATGTTCATTGTGCATATATTTTAGTTCCTTCAATGAATCCATCCATACAACACCCACCTACACTAGAAATCAAGACATTTCCACCAAATATCAAATACTAATACTTGGTGAGTGGTGAGAAATTATCTGTTATCATTGCTCACAATATCTCCTTTGAACATGAAGAAAAACTTTTGAGTCTTCTAAGGGAGAACATTAATGAAATCGGGTGGACCTTGGATGAAATATCAGGTATTACCCCTCCAATTCATGCATATTATTCTTTTAGAGGATGGGGCTAAACCGGTTAGGCAGTCACAAAAGAGACTCAATCCAACCCTTTTAGAAGTTGTTAAAAAAGAGTTTGAAAAATTTCTCGAGGTAGGTATTACCTATCCCATTTCAGATTCCCAGTGGGTGAGTCCTATTTAGGTTGTGCCTAAGAAAAGTGGTGTTACTATTGTTAAAAATGAGAAAGATGAGTTAGTTCCAATGAGGGTACAAAATAGTTGGAGTGTGTGTATTGATTATAGGAAACTAAATCAGTCCACCCACAAAGACCATTTCCCTATCCCATTTATTGATCAGATGCTTGAGTGACTAGATGGGAAAACACAATACTATTTCTTGGATGGATTTTCTGGATATTTTCAGGTTCCTATTACTTTTATGGATCAGTATAAGACAACATTCACTTGTCCATTCGGAACATTTTCCTACCGATGGATGCCATTTGGAATTTACAATGCCCCGAGTACCTTCCATAGATGCATGGTGAGTATTTTTTTTTGATATTATTGAGACCTTCATGGAGGTATTTGTGGATGATTTTATAGTGTATGGATCCTCATTTGATTAATGTCTATGTAGTTGGTAAAGGTGTTGAATCATTGTATTGAGAAGAATCTGGTCTTGCACTTTGAAAAGTGTCATTTCATGGTAGAGCATGGTATTGTATTAGGTCATGTAGTTTCAAAACATGGGATAAAGGGTGATAGATATATGGTAGATATCATTTCATCCGTGTCTTATCCTTTATGTGTGCGTGATCTTAGATCTTTCCAAGGTCATTCAGGATTTTATCAACGCTTCATCAGATATTTTATTAACATTGATCTTCTTATGTCACGATTACTTCAAAAGGATTCTGATGTTTGGTTTGATGATTATTGAAGGACTTTCTTTGATGAGATAATGAAGTGTCTGACCACTCCACCGATCATATAGTCCTCACAGTGGGAGCTTCCTTTTGAGCTTATGTGTGACACATCCAACTTTGTGGTTGGAGTTTTCTTATTACAAAGGGTGGAGGGACATTCACATGTGATTGCCTATGCGCCGAGGACACTGGATTCAGCCCAATAAAACTACACAACTACGGAAAATGATTTTCTTGCTTTAATATTCGCTTTAGTTAAATTCCGTTCATATTTATTGGGCTCTAAATTAGTTTTTTTCACTATGCAGCTCTAACGTACCTCTTGAAGAAGCCAGATGCAAAGCCTAGACTTATCTGATGGATGATCCTTCTTTAAGAATTTGATATTGAGATAAAGGACAAGAAGGGGTTAAAAAAATTGGTGGTGGACCACATGAGTAGGCTTACTCACACACTAGAGGATGACACTGTGGACCAGGTACCACTTCGGGAAACATTCCCCAATGAGCATGTTTATTCCATATCAGGTATGCATCCTTGGTATGCTAATTTAGTTAACTAACTATTTTACTATGAAATTCCTACAAATTTAATGAAACATCATGTCCAAAAGATAATGTTCGAGTCTAGAATTTAGGTGTGGGAAGATCCCTACTTATGGTGCATGTGTAGTGACCAAGTTATTAGGAGGTGTGATCCTGATCATGAGTTTGAGTCTGTTCTGCAATTCTATCATACAATTGATTGTGGTGGACACTTTGGACCCCAATGGATATCTAGGAATGTTTTGGAATCTATATTGTATTGTCCTAGTTTATTCCATGATGCTCATGTGTATTGTAAGTTATTCTCACAATGCCAACACATGGGAAACATTTCTAGGAGACATGAGATGCCTCAACAACCCATATTATTCTGTGAGATTTTTGATGTGTGAGGAATTTATTTTATGGGTCCTTTTACTATTTCATTTGGATTTTTATATATTTTTGTTTTCGATGATTATGTGAGAAAATGGGTAGAGGCTAAGGCCACTAGGACTGATGATTCTCATGTTGCTATGGAATTTTTCAAGGAGTAGATTTTTGTAGGTTTAGAGAATCGAAGTCCATCATTAGTGACCAAGGGACACACTTTTTCAATCAAAATTTTGCTTCCCTACTTCGAAAGTATCAGGTGGCACACAAAACATCAACATCATACAACCCCCAAACAAATTTCTAGGATAAGGTTTCAAATCGTGAGTTGAAATAATTTTTGGAGAAAACCATGCAGCCAAATAGGAAGGATTGGAGAAAGCTCTTGGATGATGCATTGTGTGCTTATAGGATAACATACATGACACCCATTGGTATATCCCCATTTTAGATTGTTTTTGGGAAATCGTGTCATCACCCCATGGAAGTTGAGCATCAGGCTTATTGGGCTATAAAGAAATGAAACAAGGATTTGGCCCAAGCTGGAATCCAATGAAAGATGAAAATTCAAGATCATGAGGAGATTATATTGTCTTCATATGATAACTCAAAGTTCTATAAGGAATGATCAAAATAATCTCATGAAAAAATGATCCAGAAAATAGAATTTCATGTTGGAGATAAAGTCTTTCTCTATAGTTCATGACTGAAGCTGAGGCCTGGTAAGTTGTGTTCTAGGTGGTTAGGTCCTTATATTGTATCTAATGTTTTCATTATGGTGCAGTGGATATCGCACAAGAGGACACAAGAAGTAGCTTTATTATCAATAGGCAATTTTTGAAGAAATACATTGAAGAACTCCCTACTAATGTAGTGGATTTCATCACACTGAATAACCCCATCATCACTGGAGCATATCAGGCTATTCCTAACCCTTTCACTTTTTTATTATTTTTCCTATTTAAAATTATACATTTCATGTTAATATATCATCTCATGGGTTCACATTGAGGACAATGAAATATTTTATGTGTGTGTGGGGGGGAACCTTTTAGTTTAGTAATTTCAATTGTTTTCTTATTTTTCAATGATTTTTAAAAAAATGTTCTTTTCAAAAAAATTTGTGTTTTTGAAACTTTTGAGCCGAAATGATTCTCATCACCATTTTTAAATTCATATCAATATGTGAAATAATTTATCCCATGAAACTGAGCATAAATGAATGCTGATAATAACTTTGTTTCAAGTTCAAATGTTTAGTAATTTCATGTAAAGTACTCTGAATTTTGAATCCCATGCCACATCTCAATGTCTTTATATTTGAAATCACTTTCCTTTGAGGCTTCTAAACCATTATTTTCATATTATTTACATTTACTTCACTTATTGAGAGACCCAAACTATGCTTGATTTAACCAGAATTTGATTTCTTACTGTCAAAACTTGAGGATTTGAGGTACTTATTTTTAAATGATTAAGGCATTTGTTTGGTATTAAAGCCCCTATTTCAATGAATCCTTTTTTATAATGGCCCACCATGAACATTTAATCCTTGTATCCCTTAGAATCCAAGAACAACCTATTATGTTAGCCACATTACAATCCAATTTTCCCAATCCGACCATCTCTTGAAGTGAAATTGCATAATCTATTTGAACTTAAGTGTTGGGGAAGTTGTCTTGGGTTGTGCTACCACATTCTGTGATACTTTAGGTGGAAAATTAAATTCTGAAGATATTTTTTTTCTACTGAAGAAAATCATTACATTGAATTTTTTTCCTTTTCTAGTGCTTTCAAGATAAGTGAAGTTGTGACTTTCTGGAGTCTCTAATAGAGGGAGAAAGTTGTGCCTATGTGGTGCTTTCAATAATATCATGTTTGAGAAGATTGAAATTTTTACTGCTGAAATGTTGACTGGTGTGAAAATTCCTTTATTTTTCATGATTCTGAACATGAATTGATGATATGTGGATTGAGGAGGAGACTATATTTAAGTGAAAATTATATTAATGCAATTTTCTTTCAAAAAGAGTCAAGCCCCCCTCATTTAGCCTCAGAATTTTTCATATCTAAATCCTACCAACAAAAAGTCATAGAACAACCCTGGAAAGTCCTCATGATAAACATATGTATTTGACTCACAACAGGTGGCGATGTAAGAATTTATCAATCCTATGGTGACCCTTGTATGAGTTTGGATGAGAAAGACATTGCTAAAAAATTGATATTTGTGTGATAAGAGAAAATTTAAGTGAGGTAAGTGTTTTGTGCATGAGAGGATAAATGAAGGGGAAATATATTGAATGATATTAATGGAAAATTGAAATAATGGGTTTTTATGAGTCATGATATCTTTTGTTTCTTTGTGTGGAATTTTTGGATCTCAAGGATATGTGTTTTAAAATTTGTTTGGATTTGATTTTGATGTTTACTTGATATGAGGTTTTTCCCAAGAGTGGAAAAGGGTAAGTGTGGGGGAGTTGATAAAAAAATACTTTTTTGAATATTTTATTGATAAAAAATGACATTATTTCCACACATTGTGCTAAATAAGTTCATTTATGAAATATTTGGGATTAGATCATTCATTTGAAAATTTGATAAAAATTCCAGTTTTACACTTTTAAAATTTACTGTAGTATTTCACACATAAATATTCTAATATGAATTATTAGAATATAAAATTTTGGAACATTATTCCTAACTTAATTTTCTACAACATTAATTCAGGAAACTAGGGCTAAATAGTGCATTTGGATGGAGTAAATGGTCCATTAATTCAATGGTGGGATGGACATGCGAGATTGGACATTGGTTATGTATTTGAGCCATAACATCTTCATCAAATCTTAGATGGGAACCAAAGTTTGATAGGAGATATCTAACCCAATTTCGAAAAAATAATTATGCAGGAATCACAGCTAGTTCATGTGTTTTGAAGGTTAAATGGGCAGTGCAATTGGATTAAAATATTTGGACGAGATTCCACATTCACACTTGAATCCTCTTAAAACCTAGACTCACCTCCACTATATAAATTAGTGTTTTTATCATTTGGAGGGGTTGGGACGTGAATTAGGAAGTTGAGGAAAGAGGATAAGAGGCTCCACTCCAATTCTCCAAGAAATTAAATAAGGTTATCTCTTGAATCAATGATCCCTTCGTCGAAGCCCTCTTCTTCTTCCTCATGTTATAATGTTTGTGTTTTCATAATAAACTTCTTTGATATTCTTTTATTTATTCTATTTTCTACTATTATATTCAATTTTATTATTCTCTTAATCTTCCTATATGTTATGGAATTAAAGAGTGGAGATCAGATTAGGTTCTACCCTTTCTATCATTTTCTCATGCAAAACATCTCCACGATGACCACACCGCCCATGGAAGAGTAGTTTTCTTAGTGATCGATCTATCTTCTCACCTCTTCATTTAATTATTTTGAATCATTGAGATATATTAATTCACTTAATATGATCCATGAATTGATTTTTTCAATTAGAATAAAATATGAATTAAATTTAACAATTAACACAAAAACAAGCGAGGTTGAGTATTGTGTGAATTGTGACTGCGTGATCTTAATCGGTAATACAAGACCACACAAGATAAATTTGTAGAGTTCAAATATAATCTCTAAACACAATTCATCCTCATTTTCCAAAATGGATATGTTGCCTAATTTACCACTGACTATAATATATCCTTAGAACATCAATCAAAGTAGGGTGTTGCGATTTCATGTTTTGAAGATGGCCTATGGTTTAATTCACATAATCTTTGTGGTAATGTTAATTCTCATAGGGTTCGTGGGTTAACAATTTAGGGGATCATAATTAAGTGGATATGAATTTATATGATAATGATAAATAATTGAGTGAATAGGTAGAGTTATATTGATTAATCCTTTTAAATATCTTCTTGTTGAGTCTTTTTAATCGAACTTCATTTCAAAAATTAAAACAAAAAAAATATTATACATTCTTCATCCAGAAAACTCCGTCTAGTTTGATGAACGGTAAGACCCCCCCCCCCCACATCCTTTTAAGTAGTGTTTTATTCCCTTTTATGTTATTTTTAAAATACCTTTAATAAGTTTTCAAATTTATTTCCTCCTTTGAGAGATGACCTTGGTCAGCCACTATGTTGCACATAAGTACCCAAAAAAATAACTAATAATTTGAGGGATCCCACAACAACGCCTTTCATCCTCATCAAAAGGGGAATCAAACATAACCCCTTTTGAATGATCATCATTCCTCATTGAATTGGAAAGAATTTGATCACCCTTAGTCCCTAGAATGGGGAAGTTCACGTTGGAATCCCATTGTTGGACTCTGGGTTACCATGGGAAAATAGAACCAAAAACATTCCCGAAGCCTGAACCGTTGTGGGGAGAGCATTCGTGACTCTGCTTACTATAGGTATGTAGACTCAAAGGGATGCGCTGATGCACCCAATGGTCTTATAATATTGGTCTAGTGGCTTTGGATGAGGCTTTGGCCTGATGCGGGGGGACTAGTTTGCAGAGGGACTATGGAGGACTTGACAATAATGGAGGGGGAAATTCAAACCAAAGGAAATAATAACCTAAAACACCCCTTTCCGCGTACTGTTTTCTTATACAGGATGGGGGAATCTCCACATACCATAGTGTTATGAGAGAATAGGGTTCATCTATATACCGATGTTGTACATGGGCATGGGTATGGACCACCATGCACCATAGTGGTACGTGGTCCTGAATGTGGTCTGACACGCCTCTTTGGGTTCCACCCACGTACTGGTTCAGTACGCGGCATCGGGTTAAATCCATATAGTGATATGCTATGCGGAACACCATTTTGAAGGAGGTTCTAGGGGATAATCATTTGCGGGGAGTTCATCCATGAGAATTATGTGGTTCGCGGTTTCACAAATTAGGTTCGGAGTTCTATTATTGTTATTATGTTCCCCCGTTTTGTGGTTCATGGATGGTTGTACCCACAGAGAGAGTAATTCGAAATATGAGCTTCGTCGATGATTCAGGACTGAAGAAGGAATCTTCTCCAAGTTCTTTCTTACAACCTCTAGGATCCCATTTGAGATTTATTTATCCATCCTTTCTCAATTCCTTCTATGATCTGTTTATAGAGCATCGGGGAAATCGTATCTATTGGAATGCAGCACCTTTTTCAGAGGCCCATGAAGAGATATCCTGACCCGTGGAAGACTTAGTCAACTAGGGATTGCGGAGGATGCAGTTCCTGATCATGGTTCGCAAAACCCTTCTGATATTTCTTTGTTCGCGAACCATTGAGTTCATGAGTAGGTATGCAGATGTAATTTTAGCACATGATTCCTTTGGCGACGTGGTTGAAGGTCCACCATTTTTGTTGGCCATCAGTCTGTAGGCCAACGCCTTGCGGACCGTTCCATGTACTAGTGATTCGTGATTCAGGTTCTCCGTGGACCTTTCCCAGTGATGGTATGCAGATCACTTAGAATATAGTGACCCGAACTTTACATACATAGGGATTACATTACATTTGCAGAATACTTAATACATAACAAAAATAGACACCAAAGGACCGTAATAGTTTAGTGTCTTTGGAAACTTGGAACACAATCTTCTAGTCATGGTGAATGATCTTCAAAATCTCCAATAAAGATCTTCCCCTTTTTTACCTAAAACCTTTAATTATATCCTGGGGAAAAGAAACCATATAAAGGGTGATCTCAAATGCTCAGTAAGGGTAAGCATGGATAAAATAAAACAAACCATATACATTTGAACTTCAAAACATGAACATAAAGTTTAAACATCAAAATATAGAGTTGCGAAATAAATCATGGCTATAAGTAAGGCATAGATCATAAAGGAACATCAATAATGATAAAATAGCATGGGAATAAAACATTTAATTGTGGAAAACTATTAATCACATGATATTATTTCCATAGTACCCAAGGCATTGCTGCAAAGACCATCTTAGTGGACAAAGTCCCTTTCTGAATCGAGTTCACTCCTCGTTCCAGTAATGAATCACTGAATCAGATTAAATTACCATTCCATCCATGTCTATCTCATGAGATATAAATCTTTAACCCATGTATTTTAGGGATATATAGGTCCCACCCATCTCATAATGAAATCATTATTATGTGTGCGACAACATAAACATAAATCTTTCATCATAACCCAAAGAATAAAATGGGTTTCATAAACATCATCCCATCATAACATGATCCATATAAAACAAATGGATATCATTTCATCATATGAAAATTGAAACCATGTAAATCATAGAGAAATTATACTTGAAACAAACACATATGAAATAATGTCATGTTATATGGAAAATTGTTTTGATAAAACACTTGAAATGAAATCTTGAGGAAAATATCCTTTCTTATTGAAAATCATTTTCTTTTCAGAAAATGCCATGAAATTTTAAAAGAAAAGGATTTTGTTGAAAATAATCATGAAATATTGTGGAGGAAGCTTCATGAAAATAAGGCTTTATTAAATCATAAAAATCCATTCATCCCGTATAAGTTAAAAAAACATTCTTCTCATACTTTAGCTGTAAAAGTCAAAAAGTACATCGTATGGTTAACAAAAGAAAGATTCATTACATACCATGTAGTAAAATTCAAAAATGGGTAAAAAGGAAATTAAACATACATGAAACCATTTTTAGAAAATAGGGACATAGATGAGAAAAATAACCCCAGTAAATACTTACGAATAAACAATCTCAGATAAAAACGAGATTGGAAAAGTTATCCCTTACCTTAAGTATGATATGCTTCATACGTATCCGAAACTCCTGTATAATGATTTAAATAATTTCATTTACTTATTACAGAATCATATTAATTGTTATGGTATCATATATGGTTCACTTATTACTTTATATGACCCGTTCTTTTGTAAATTCCATGTTAAAGCAGTGTTTTGGGTAAAATCGTTTTATTTATCGTACGTGTTTGGAATTGTTGTTATTGATATTATTATTACTTATATCAGGATTTAATTACTTCCAGAATGTAAATAATGATTTATATATCATATATATTCAGTGTATATATATAATAGATAGATAAATGAAATGAAACACACCGTTCATGGAGACAGTAGGTCGTACGTATGCATGAATGCTGTTTTACTTTCCTTATTGACTTGAATGGAAGTAAGTATATAAAATATATATATACACATAAATACAGTAGCTTTATCACGTCATATATTTCATTATTATTCATTATCTATTCTTTATAATCATTCTTTAATGGTTAACATGGAAAATGAATCCCATCGCTTCGGAAAGACGGTAATCCGTACATATGCATGAGCGATGATATCGTTCCCATAATTATTGAATTGAATTGGAGTGGATGATATAATATCACAAAATACTTATGATGTTATAATAACCATATATAGTTATTCTTTACACCATTATACCCATCCAAGTAATGTGGTGGTGGAAAAACATATTACACCACGGCGTGGAGATGGTATTCCATACGTACGCACGCGCGGTAATTTTGTTTTCCGTAGGATTGATAGTAGGTGAAATGGGGTTGTTTCATATTTATAATAAAATATCAGTATATTAGTGAAACTTATTTTATTACTTTATATTGAAACAACTAATGAAGAAGAATTTGAAGAAGAAAGAAATTTGAAAGAATCGGTAGAAGAGATTTCTTGTTCTTCGAAACACCTCTTTTAAGATTCCTCTTAAGGCACTAGAGTTGGTATTTTGAGGAGACCAGAACCACTATAATGTTTCTAGGGAATTTGAGAAGGAAAATGGGCAGGGGTTTTCCGAGCATGAAGGCCCAAAGTTGTGTAAAGGGATGACGGAGGAGGTGCCCTTTTATAAGGGAGGAGAGGGGCACATTTGGAAACCTCAAAAATATTAATTTAATATAAATTCAAAACCCACTTAAAAACTTCCAAAATGACTCAAATCCTAATCTTAGATGACATTGGGTTGTAATATCATCAACCAATAAAATTTAGACATGTTTTATTTTTATTTTAAACCTTATCATTTTGATTTTTCCTTATTTAATCTATTTAATTTTATTTGTGGTAATAATATTCCAAATTTTAAATGGTTATAAATACTTAATTATGTGTTTTTAATTGTACATAATTGGATAATGTATGTCATTTTAGACCATACATATTTTAATTTACAATTTTTAAAATTTTTTGTGATTTTTAATCAATTTAATAATATGATATATTTATAAAATATCAATAATGTCAATTTTGACACTATTCATTATTTGAATTTAAATAAAAACCACACAGAAGATATATTCGAAAAAAATAATTAATAGGTTTATAACATGTCATATTCATCTAAAAAATTCATGGAACACATTAATTTGTTCATATATTATTGATTTTATTATTTTTAAAACCATTATTTGGTATTTCTCTTAATAAAATAATTATCACAACATTTTTGTACAATTATTTAATATACTTATTTGTTACATAAAAATTAAAAATAAAATCCAATTATTAATATTAGTATAATAAACTTCATAATAATATTTTTACTCGAATTTATCATCTTAAAATCACAATAGTTAAATTGTTATATTTATTAAATTATGAAGGTGACATCTTTGACATCATTTAAAATAAAATAATATAAATGTCCTAATTGGTTTTATAAGGCTTCAAGTGGTCCAAAAATAGAAAATTAGATTATTAGGGTATAGCTTTACTCGACCAATAATTTTTGGTCATGTTTCTGGTCCTTTTGATAGGTATTTTTATTTTAATGAAAACTATATTATTGTTTTTTCACTAAATAAATAATTTCTACATCATTAATGTATAAGCTATTAAGGTAATTAAATATTTCTTAAAAATTAAAAATAAATTACCATCATAAATAAAAACATTTTAGCTTTAAAATTAGTATTTATAATCTAATTTATATTCTATATAACCATATATTAAAAATAATCTAATTATTAAAGTTTGAGTGAGACATATTTCACTTTCCTTTAAATAAAATAAGTAAAAGGTCTTAATCAAATACATGTGGGCTCCATTAGATTCAATTTCTACCAAAGTATTATTTAGGTAAAAATATAATCATCTTATTATATTAAGACAAGTGTTAGGGCAATTTTATAATATTAAATTTACCCTTAATTACACGATTTACCTTTAACTATGGTAAATAAAATTTACCGTAGTTACTATTCATAATGCCTAAAAATAAAAAGTATCTTATTAACATAATTTGGACCTACTTATTCAAAATATGTAATCCATTTTTCCAAATTCAAAACACAAAAGTTGTAGTATTTAATTTAAAATTAATCCCGCTGTTGAGAAAACGAGTTTTAAAAGTTAAAACGTTGCAAAAGATTGAAATGTTCTTACTTATGAATTCAGCGTAAAATTAATGCTAATGACTTACATTATATTAAATGGTAAAAATATATTCTATTTATACTTTAAAACCATTAATTATTATAATTTAATGATATAAATTATCTCAATGAAAAAAGTTATTTTTAATTAAAATGTAGCCTAATTTTATTATTCATCAAAATAAGAAACTTATCAGAAAAATATCAAAAATATATCCAAAGTAAATTTGTATATCCTGATTCAAAAGAATAATTTTATTTTGTCAAATTGAACTTATAAACATGTCGAAAACTAAATTTAATGTGGGTGCCCCATCAAAAGGCGGAAAAACTGCATTTTTTTAAAAATACTTATTTTACCCAAAATGTTTATTTTGTTCTCATACCATGTTCTATAAAATATGTAAGATGAATTATAATGTCATAAAATTCAAAATTTAGTTACTACTATTCATAACGGCTGGTTCATAATAATATTATTACAATATATCGTTGTTTAGTGAAACTCAGAATTGTGTACAACACACGCTATTGAGGAAGGTTTCTCTTGCGTGCAATACAAACCATGAATAGTGTTTTCATATAATATAAGATAATACGGTGTTGCATATAGCAAAAGCTAATTTTGGTGTAGCATACAACACAATACCTCAATTAAATTAAAAGAATATTTTTCATAAAATCTCGGGGTGTTACATTCTACCCCCCTTAAAGTGAATTTCGCCCTCGAAATTCGTCAGAGTTATAAATGGTTTACTACGTGAAGGTTTCTTTAATAGAAACCCACAATGTAAAATGGAATACCAAAACATAACTTTAAAATTTAAATTATGAAACATAACGTTTACCAAAATTAACTAATCACGGGGTTTCCACATAGGAGAACATAGGTGAAAATATGGATATGGAAGAGAAATCGAACCATCGAGTTCTGATGGAGAGTGGTAGAGAACATAGATATGAAAAATCCAACAATCACAAAGCCATAAATTTGTGATGATCTACGGTACCATCTGATTCATCAGATATGATGGCAATAGGACAACATTTTTGGTTTTCAAGATCATTTCCCTAAAGTTGAAAAAAAAATTGGAATTAGAAGAATGACTTTTTTGATTTTGGTACAATCTCACCGTTGGTTGTTCCTGGAAAAATTTACACTTCATATCTTAAGGAAATTAAGTTGAATTTGTCATTCGTGAAGTGTTAGCAGATCATGTGATAGAATGACAAGTCATTCCATTTGTCTCAAACAAAAGGTTATCAAAAGTTATTAAATATACCTAAGTCCATATATATTGAGATTAATCATATATGGTTCCTAAAATGGACTTATACTTCATATATCATACCACTTAATAAATTAAAAATAATTTATACTAACCAGGGACTTAATATAGGCCAATGGTTGGTGATAAAGGTCTGTCACACTTCGGTTGTGGTTTCGATTCCCACAGCCTCGTCCGACGCGACGAGTTGTCGCCCATTCTATAGGTTTTCCCTTTTCTTAAACTACACTATTATAAAATTCCATCAATAATATCAAAAAAAGTTCTAGCCTTAAACAATACTATCTTATGTCTAACTTAATTCATTCTAATCTTTATGCTTATCCAAAATACTTCGATGCAAGCTCATAGTATAAAGAAAACGATTACTAGAAATGTCATCAACCAAGAATGTGAATACCATCACTTATCCCCCGTATATCATAAGATAAATCTTGTTGGTCAAATTCCAAAATTGTGAATACATTAATCATGTATTCTGTTGAAAAATAAATACGCATTGAACCTTAGTGGAAACATGAATTCTATCAAAAGTTAACTCTTTCTACATACCAAAATCCCGAAATTTCTACATACTCAGACCATGATATAACATTGTCCGTATATCAGTCATGATCTCATTAATACTATCAAACATATTATTTTCTCCTTATCCATTCATTATGTGAATATCATCTTCTTTTCCAAAATTATCTGAATAACCTTCAATGGTTACGGGTACCATTCAAAATATACTTTCAAATACTTTCTGTAAAACAATAGTATAAAAATCCTTAGATGTTTCTTTATTCCATAGTACCATTTAATTACCTATACAACATAAATCTTGATAAATATGCAATCATTCCACTACCTTCCTAAACCATTGACAGAGATTCCTCAATTTATTCCTCAACACTTCTTTAATCTCATATATCATTAGAAGTCTCTTCATCATCATCGACATAAATAATACCCAAATGACCATGTTGATTCTCTTCATGAAATTTTCCCTTAGGGAATTTGTTTTCATAATTCCCATACATTCCACATTTAAAACATTTAACCGTTGTTGATGTCTTAGCAATACCATTATCCTTGTCCATGGTTTGAACTGATCCTTTTCCATTACAATTACTGGCTTTGTGTCCTTCTTTTCCACACCCAAAGCATCTTCCAGTTCCTTTGAAACATTCTCCCGGATTCCTATTACCACATGATTTACATGATGGAAATTGGACTTTCTTTTCTCAATTATCATCATGAAACTCCATCTTTCTCTTATTAGCTGAGTCAGGAAACTTATCAAAGTTGAGATTATTGATCATATTTTTAGATTGCTGATTAGGCATAATAACAATGTTTGGACTTCCAAATCCTGTTTCATTTGGTTGCTCTTGAATAATGTCATTCCATTGTCTATCATATCCTCCATTATCATGAATCTTCCTATTTCCATCCATTTTCTAAAACCCAAAAATAATAGTGTGAGGGGAAAAATCATACTAGGAAAACAACATAATCAAGGAGAGTACTTTCAATCTCTAACATCTTAGGTTTAATCCTAGGTTATTCACGATTGTCATCATAATTCTAAGACTGTAACCTATACTTATACATAACTTTAGGAACATCCCTAGACATACCTTATAAATATCTCTAGGGATCTCACTAAAGATTTCGCATCCTAGTTTCTAAAGGTTAACTAAGCCTTTCCTCTGATAAAAACTATAGAGACCCGAACTTGACATACATGGAGATTACATTACTTTTGCAGAATACTTAATAGATAACAAAAACAGACACCAAAGGACTGTAATAGTTTAGTGTCTTTGGAAACTAGGAACATAATCTTCTAATCTTGGTGAAAGATCTTCAACATCTCCCATAGAGATCTTCCCATTTTTTTACCTGAAACATTTAATTATATAATGGGGAAAAGAAAACATATAAAGGGTAAGCTCAAATACTCAGTAAGGGTAAGCATGGATAAAATAAAACAAACCATATACATTTGAACTTCAAAACATGAACATAACGTTTAAACATCAAAATATTGTGTTGCGAAATAAATCTTGGCAATACATAAGGCATAGATCCTAAAGGAACATCAATCATGATAAAATAGCATGGGAATAAAACATTTAATTGTGGGAAACCATTATACACATGATATTATTTCCATCCTAACCAAGGAATTACTGCCAAGACCATCTTAGTGGACAAAGTCCCTTTGTGAATCGAGCTCACTCCTCGTTCCAGTCCTGAATCACTGAACCAGATTAACTTACCATTCCAGCCATGTCTATCTCATGAGATATAAATCTTTACCCAATTCATTGGAGGGATATATAGGTCCAACCCATCTCATAAAGAATTTATTCTTATGTGTGCCACAACATAAACATAAATCATTCATCGGAACCCAAAGAATAAAATGGGTTTCATAAACATCGTCCCATCATAACATAATCCATATAAAACAAATGGATATCATTTCATCATAAGAAAATTGAAACAATGTAAATCATAGAGACATTATACTTGAAACATACACATATGAAATAATGGCATCTTATATGGAAAACTGTTTTGATAAAACATTTGAAATGAATTCTTGAGGAAAATATCCTTTCTTATTGAAAATAATTTTCTTTTCACAAAATGCATTGAAATTTGAAAAGAAAACGATTTTGTAGAAAATAATCATGAAATCTTGAGGAGTACACTTCATTAAAATAAGTCTTTATGAAATCTTAAAAATCAATTCATGTCGTATAAGTTAAAAAAACATTCTTCATGTACTTTTACCGAAAAAGTCAAAAAGTACCTTTTATGGTAAACAAAAGAAAGATTCCTTACATACCATGTAGTAAAAGTCAAAATGGGTAAAATGGACTTTAAACATACATGAATCCATTTTTATAAAACATGGACAAGGATGATAAATATAACCCCAGTGAATACTTACGAATAAACAATCTCAGATAAAAACGAGATTGGAAAAGTTGTCCCTTACCTTAGCTTCGATATGCTTCGTACGTATCTGAAACTCCTATAGAATTATTTAAATAATTTCACTTACTTATTACAGAACCATATTAATTTTTATGATATCATATATGGTTCACGTTTTACTTTATATTAACTATTATTTTGTAAATTCCATGTTAAAGCAGTGTTTTGGGTAAAATCGTTTTATTTATCATACGTGTTTGGACTTGTTGTTATTGATATTATTATTAATTAGATCATGATTTACATACTTTCATAATGTAAATCATTATTTATATATCATATATATTCAGTATATATATATATATAATAGATAGATAAATGAAATGAAACACATCGTTCAGGGAGATGGTAGGCCGTACGTACGCCTGAACGCTGTTTTCCTTTCCTTATTGACTAGAATGGAAGTAAGTATATGACATATATATATATATATACATAAATACAGTATCTTTATCATGTCTTATATTTAATTATTATTCATTATATATTCTTTATAATCATTCTTGAATGGTTAACATGGATAATGAATCTCATCGCGTCGTGGAGATGATAATCTGTACGTACGCACGAGCGATGATATCGTTCCCATAATTATTAAATTGAATTGGAGTGGATGATATAATATCTCAGAATCAGTATGATGTTATAATAACCACATATAGTTATTCTTTACAACATTATACCCATCCAAGTAAGGTGGTGGTGGAAAAACATATTACACCACGGCGTGGAGACTGTATTTCATACATACGCACACGCGGTGATTTCATTTTCCATAGGATGGATAAAAGGTGAAATGGGGTTGTATAATATTTATAATAACATATCAATATATTAGTGATAATTATGTTATTACTTTATATTTAAACAACTAAAGAAGTAGAAGTTGAAGAAGAACAAAACTTGAAAGAATCGGTAGAAGAGATTACCTCTTCTTCGACGCACCTCTTTTATGCTTCCTCTTTAGGCAATAGAGTTGGTATTTTGAGGAGACCAAAACCTCTATAATGTTTCTAGGGAAGTTGAGAAGGGAAATGGACAGGGTTTGGCCGAGATTTAAGGCTCAAAATTGTGTAAATATAAGAGGGAGGAGGTTCCTTTTTATAAGGGAGGAGAGAGGCACCTTTGGAAACCTCAAAAATATTAATTTAATATAAATTCAAAACCCGCATAAAAACATCCAAAATGACTCAATTCCGAAGATTAGATGATATAGGGTTGTAATATCATCAACCAATAAAATTTAGATATGTTTTATGTTTATTTTAATCCTTATCATTTTGATTTTTCCTTATTTAATCTATTTAATTTTATTTCTGGTAATAATATTCGAAATTTTAAATGGTTATAAATACTTAATTATGTGTTGTGAATTGTCCATAATTGGATACTATATGTCAGTTTAGACCATATAAATTTTAATTTATAATTTTTAAATATTTTTGTGATTTTTAAACAATTTAATAATATGTTATATTTATAAAATATCAATAGTCTCAATTTTGACACTATTCATTATTTGAATTTAAATAAAAACCTCACTGAATATATGTTCGAACCAAAGTATTTAATAGATTCCTAACATGTAATATTCATCTAAAAAATTCATGGATCACATTAATTTTTTTTATATTATTTATTTTAATATTTTTAATACCATTTATTTGGTATTTCTCTTAATAAAATAATTACCACAATATTTTTGTACAATTAAATAATATACTTATTTGTTGCATAAAAATTAAAAATAAAATCCTATAATTATGATTAATATAATACCCTTCATAATAATATTTTTACTCGAATTTATCATCTTAAAATAACAACATTTAAATTGTTATATTTATTAAATTATGAAGGTGACATATTTGACATCATTTAAAATAATATAATATAAATGTCATAATCGGTTTTATAAGGCTCAAAATGGTACCCAAATAGACCCCTGTATGATTAGGGTAAATATATACTCTACCAATAATGTTTTGTCACGTTTCTTCTCCTTTTGATAGGTATTTTTATTTTAATAAAAACTATATTATTTTTTTCACTAAATAAATAATTTCTACATCATTAATGTATAAGCTATTAAGGTAATTAAATATTTCATTAAAATAAAAAATAAATTACCATCATAAAGAAAAAAAATTTAGATTTAAAATTAGTATTTATAATCTAATTTATATTCTGTATAACCTTATATTAAAAATAATCTAATTATTAAGGTTTGAGTGAGACATATTTCACTTTCCTTTAAATAAAATAAATAAAAGGTCATAATCAAATACAAGTGGGTTCCATTAGATTCAATTTCGACCCAATTATGATTTAGGTCAAAATATAATCATCCAATTATATTAAGACAAGTGTTAGGGTAATTTTATAACATTATATTTACCCTTAATTACCCGATTTACCTTTAACTATGGTAAATAAAATTTACCGTAGTTACTATTCATAATGCCTAAAAATAAAAAGTAGCTTATTAACAAAATTTGGAACTACTGATTCCAAATATGGAATCCATTTTCCAAATTCAAAATACAAATGTTGCAGTATTTAATTTAAAATTAATCCCATTGTTAAGAAAATGGGTTTTAAAAGTTAAAACGTTGGAAAATATTGAAATGATTTTACTTATGAATTCAGTGTAAAATTAATGCTAATGACTTACATTATATTAAATGGTAAAAATATATTATATTTATACTTTAAAACCATTCAATATTATAATTTAATGATTTAAATTATCTAGATGAAAAAAGTTTTTTTAAATTAAAATTTAGCATATTTTCAATATTCATTAAAATAAGAAACTTATCAGAAAAATATCAAAAATTTATCCAATATAAATTTGTATATTATGATTCAAAATAAGAATTTTATTTTTTCAAATTGAACTTATAAACATGTCAAAAACTAAATTTAATATGGTTGCACCATCAAAAGGTGGAAAAACTGCATTTTTTTAAAAAGACTTATTTTACCCGAAAAATTTATTTTGTTCTAATACCATGTTCTATAAAATGTGTATGATGAATTATATTGTTATAAAATTCAAAATGTAGTTACTAATATTCATAAAGGCTTCTTATTAATAATATTATAACAATATATCGTTGTTTAGTGAAACTCAGTATTGCGTACAACACACACTATTGAGGAAGGTTGCTCTTGCATGAAACACAAGCCAAGAATAGTGTTTGCGTATAATATAAGCTAATACGGTGATGCTTATAGAACAATATAATTTTCTTGTATTGTAAAAAACAATACATCAATGAAATTAAAAGAATATTTTTCAAAAAATCTCGGGGTGTTACATAGAATCCTTTGAAAACATGAATTCCTTCAAGCTTCTTCTGAAATTTGTGACTCAATTTCAGTCTGTTCTCCTTGATAGACTTGTAGAAGTACTTGATTCCATCTAAAAAGTGATTTTGGGAGAATTTTCTTCCCTTGGATTAATTTTCATGACCCTACAAGGGGAAACAATGTTTCCAGGCCAGGGAATAAGACCCATATGTCTCCATGTGTCTTGCCGAGGCAAGAAATAAGTTACACGATTCTTGAGAATGTTCCCTGTGTAGGTATGATATTTACATAGGGAGTGGGGTATTTTTTTTTACGGATGGACCCAATATTGGAGATCTGGGCATTAATATGTATCATACTGAAGCGAGAATCAGTCCACATGTAGTTCTTGAGGAATCCATTTAGTTTAGTTTCATATTGTAAGGACTTCAGTGGGCCTTGTATAGTATTGCTACCATGACCATAAAAACCTTGATATATATTTATATACTATTTTCATGTGGGAAATCCCTATCCAAACCTCCTAATCCCACATGAACTATAATTAGTGTGAGAATCTATGGGTACTAAGGGTTCATTCATCCACATAGAGGTGATAGAACAAAGATATGACATTTTGAATTTCTATTGGTTAGTCCAATGAATAGAAGAGTAGGTGTCGTTATGTATCCCATATATAGGAATAAATCCACTCATAGTTCTTGATAGAAAACACCCTACATCAGTTAGGCCCATACACAGGGAGTGAGGTATTTCTTTTTTTATTGCAAATGGACTTGATATTAGAGATCCAAGTATCAAAATGTATCATGTATTAATAGGAATCAATCCACAAAAAGGTCTTGAGGCATTGAATGGTATATGACTAATACCGGGAGTGATGTACTCTTAGGTGAGGAAACAATAGTTTCGTACAATTTAATGTCATCCAGTGAAGTAATGGATAGTGAAATTATGAGAAGATGATTCTGTAGACTAACCAGAAACATGATACCGATGTGAATGAGGTCCTGAGAGTACCTAAGGTTAGTATAAAAAATCATCCTATAGATGGATGGAAATTTGAATCTAGACCAAACATGTGGATTCTAGTCATCACTACATGTCCCACGATGGCATGAATCAGGCCACATGTATTTCTTGAGAAAGAGACTCCTTATATGGATCTGATTCTCAAGAAAGAACAAGGTCATTTCATCTTTCTACCACATAGATCTAACTCATGTGAATCATTGATTAAACAATGATCTATATATAGTTTACGTCACATGATAAGGATGAAAACTCATATTTTATGGTCCTAGAGTTTGGATCATATGTGTTGTCTATCATCAGGCAACCAGGATGATAGAATCAGAGTTTAAGGTCATGTGTTGGGGATGATCTACTTACATTTTAACATCTTGTGGCTAGGATGAATAATGTAATGCAGTTTAACGTCATGAAGAATGGATGCTGGAATCATAGTTTAATGTCATATTGAGGGTATGAGCTCTATATAGATTAATTTCATGTGTTCAGGATGATAGGTTCGATGTAGTTTGACATTGTGTTGTAAGGACATTACATTCTTTAGTTTATCATTATGTGATCAGGACGATGCTATTTTGGATACAAGAAATATTTATTCAAAAACCTAACATTGGTAGAACTTATAATGAGATTTCTATCCATTGAGATTAATTAATAAGTTCTATTTGAGTAGACCTTGTGTACTAAATATGGTCCCTCACATTTAGACTCCATATTTAGAGGTTTCTTCCCGAGTATCATTGGTGTTATGAGAACTAGCACCATCTCTCCTTTTAGGAAATACCTATGGTAATACTTTTTGTTAAAGGCTCCCGCGATCCAGTTTTGATGAACCTCTAAATGGTGCAAGGCATGTAAAATCTTTTCATCAATCAACATCAATTAATCTAGCAATTTCTAGGATTTCTCATCTATGGACAGTTGATCGCATATGGAAACACAGAGCGAAAAAATAGAACTTCAATGGGTAAGACCACTTCTGTCCCATATACTAATGAGTATGGGGTTTCCTGAGTGGCATTGTAGGTCATGGTTTAGTATGCCCATGGGTAATTGAGGAGCATGTCCGGCCATGACTTCTTATCCTTGTTTACCATCTTTGGGATTATATTGGATTGAGTCTTGTTAAATGCCTTTATTTATCCATTAGTCAATGCATGATAATGGGATGAATGGTTGGTCTTGATGCGATACTCCTTATATAGTTTCTCCAATTTAGAATAATATATATTGGGTCCATTTTCCATTAGTATTGTATGAGTGACACCAAATCTTGTGATGATGCTGTCTTTCACAAAACCGACAATTTTTCATTCCCCAACCACTTTGAGCGGTAAAACTTATGTCCGTTGGGATAAGAAATTGGATGTTGTGAGAATATGTGTGAATTTATTGGCCGTAGATAGAGGATATGGTCCCACGGTGTCCATTACCACTATGGAAAATGGATAGTGGTACTTGGATATGTAAATTAACTCTGGGGGTTGGTAGATGAAATTGTCATGAACATGGCAGGAATGGAACTTTTTTCTGAATTTAATACTATCATGTGTTATATTAGGCCATTAGTATCCAAGACTACTAATTTGATGGGAATGATTGGATACATATTGATGGGAACCAAAATTTATTGTGTGAAATTATTTCATGATAGTTGTGGTCTCTTCTCCATTATTGTACCCGAGAAGGACCCCATCCAGGCTCTACTTATAGAGGACCTTTTTTTGACTTGTTCTATCATACAAAATAAAATTAATTTCTCATATCCATATTTTTTCCCTTCCATCCCTATCTGGTGGGAGCTCTTCTTTTTGAAGTTAGTTCATAATGGGTGTCATCCATCTATTGGTGGGATTTTATGTCTCAGAGATGGGGTTGATCTCATTAATTTCTTCGGTGTCGACCTAAATGAATGGTGATACCATTCGGTGATGTGCAATGCTGATGACTGTTTCATCGAGGTCTGGATCAGCTAGTGTTATGGCTGCATTTTCCAATGCATCGGTTTGTGCATTCTAAGATCGAGGGATATGAGTTAGTGTCATATATAAAGGGAATTGTTCCATCAGTCCTTGGAGGTGGTCTAACAAGGAGAATATATCTTCATTTTTTATAGAATAATAATTGTTGACTTACTTGATGACCAGTTTCAAATCACCTTTTATCTTAATGTGTTTTACTTGTACCTAAAGATCCAAATCTGGCCCTCCAATGAGAGACTGATATTCTACTTCATTATTTATATACCCCTATGACAGTATGTAGGAATAAGGTAGGGCTTCCTTTGTTGGAGATATGAGTATAACTCCAAGTCCCACTTTGTTAATCTTTGGGTATTCCATCCTTTTTTCTATCGAGCTTCTAGATGCACCGTAAAAATGCATCTCCCATATTTGCGTGTTTTCTTGAACATTGAAAACCTATTCATCAAGATTTTTGTATCAAATGAATTCATTTCTTCTAGGGGGTACTCTTCCATAAAATATTCTAATTCATGGACTTTGATGGATTTCTAAGGATTGAAACTAATTTCAAACTGCAGTAGGATGACCGCCCACCATGAAAGATATCCAGTCACCATCAGAATACTGAGAATATATTTGAGTGGGTTTATATGAGAGACCAGATGGACCTCATGATGTTGTAGGTAGTGCATCATTTTTTGGAATGTAAATATTATCATTGTACATCCTTTATCAATATCTGAGTAACAAGTCTCAGCATCGATCATGGTTTGGGTGAGATAGTAAAGGTTTTTATCACTCACATAGTTGTTCTTCTATGTGTGGAAGGAACATAGGGATCACTCAAAGACAATCATATATGAAATTAGTGGTCTTCCTTTGACATGTGGCATTAGAACTGTTGGGCTTAAGAAATATCTCTTGATACTATTTAACACTTCCTGAAAATCACCAATCCACTAATATGAAACCCCTTTTTTCATCAACATGGTAAAGGGAAAATATTTTCCTTCAAGGTTGGATATAAAGTGGTGAATTTTGGATTAGTGTCCTTAAATTCCACTCAAATCTGTTAGGTTGTGAGAATGAGACAAACCAAGGATAGCCTTTTTCTTATCAGAGTCGGCTTCGATGCCATGATGGTGTATGAAGAAACCAACGAATTTCCCTAAGGTAATTCCAAAAGTTCATTTCAAGGGGTTCATTTTCAAACACTATTTTCATAGTTTATTGAATAAAATTTCAAGATCTTACAAGTGATCTGAGCATTTTCATGACTTAACAACCACATCATCAATATAGAATTCAACAATTTTTCCCATGAATTGTTAGAAGATACAATGCATGACATGTTGATATGTGGTTACAATATTCTTTAAACCAAAGGGAATTACCTGATAGAAAAGTACCCCTTGGGTGGATCTAAAGGAAGTGGCTTCTTAAACATCTTGGTCCATGAGGATTTGGTTGTATCCTGAATAGCTTTCCATGAAAGAGATAGCCCAATATCCAGCAATTGCATCGATCAGAAGTTCTGTGATCAGGACCAGGATATCATCTTTTGGAAAGTGCAGATTGAGTTCTCTAAAATCGATTCCAACCGTTACTTTTTTGTTCTTATTTTTTAAATGGTCTATATTGGATAGCCAATTTGGATATTGGACCTTCTGGATGAAGCTTGCTCCGATGAACTTTTCAAATTTATCCTTTATCATGGAAGCTTGCACTGGTTGTTTCCTTATAGATGCTTGTTTATAGCCCCTGTGATCATTTGGTAGGTTTAAGTGGTGAGTGGACACCTTAGGATTAAGGCATGTGATTTATATGTAGTTCCAAGAGAAAACATCTTGATGATTTCTTAGTAAAGATGCTTATACCTCATGATCTCTAGAATACACAGTTGCGCTAATCAGGGTGGGTCGTGGATCTTCTTTTGTACCCATATTTATTTCTATGAGTTTGTCAATTTTGGTAGAGACATCCTCCTAAAATGATTGAGGGGAATCACTTAGGTCTTCCTATTCTTCCTCTTCATCCTCCTCATCATATTCCTCTTGTTCTGTTGGGGAGAAAATTGTTGAGATGAGTTCTTCAGGGTTGGGAGAGGAATCAACATCCTAATATTCAAGAGATGAAGCAACATTATCTGATGCATCTTGTAGCTAGTTATTCCCATTAAACTCTAGGGAGGATGGAGTGAGGAATAGAGAAGTGTCTCTATCCTATTTTGATTATGAGATGTCCTCTTTTTCCTCTATGGGTGAGGCATGGATTTTTCAGAGTTCTGGTGGGGGTTTAATGGAATTTTCATTCCATCATTCACCATTTACTAGGGATTTATAAGGTTTTACAACACTACTAGACTTATCGATCATGGATGAAATCATGAGGAATATCTAGTACACATCCAAACATGGACTCATACACCCAGTTTAATTGATAGGTATTACATATTCTTCATCGATTTTTTTGAAAGGATTGTAAGGGATCATTTCCAACCTGTTTGGTGCTGCGAACCGATCAATACCATCAACCAAGGGTCATTTCCCTTTTTTCTCATAGAATCATGTATCAATATAAGGTGACATAGAGGATTCGAATGCGGACTTATTGATATACAACATCCCATTTTTTCCATTGGTGAAATATTTGACACATTGATGGTAAGATGAGGGAATAGATGTGTCTTGATACAACCGAGGCCTTCCTAGTAAGATGTTAAAGGGTGTTTTTTAACATATGACCAGATACTTTGATTATTCCACTTGGTCCCCAAACTGAGTTTTGAGTTTGATTTAGCCCAGCAGAATTTCCTCCCTTTTATCATATCCTTGCAAGGTCATTGTGGAAGGTGATAAATTCATTTCATCGTAACCTAGATGGTGAAGTTTTTACACTGGAATTTGGTTAACTCTGAATCCATTTTCAATAAAGTCCTTTTGAATATCGATTCCATTTATCCTTCCTGCACATACATGGGTTTGATGTTTCCCTATATGATAGCATTTTCATCTAGATCAATGATGGAAATAGTCATGTGAAATTATACAGAGTTGGTCTCTATTCGATAGAATTTGGTGGTATCCACTTCATCTTCAAACTCACTAGGGATCAACAAAGCCATTAAGAGTTCTTCTATGAGGTCTTATGATAAATTCAAGGAATATAGATTTATATCTTAGCTCGTACTGAGGGAAAGTGTTTTATTTTTTCATAATTCTTATCCAAATGTCATTTATTCCCAACAAGGGTATGCCCTTTGAAAAGTTCTTTAGGGGCTCTATCATTGGATGTAGATAGATTGGCCCCCCGAGATAGGAGCATGAGGTGCTTCTATTATTTTTGGGTTGTTCCATTTGGTAAGCCTACATGCCGAGGGTACTTAAACACATGTTCTTATTTTTATGGATATTCAAGAATAATCAAGTCATAGCGTCTTCTAGAAGGAGCAAGGGAATTTTCCTATTCCTGTTGGTTTCATTAAAGGGATCTTCGTTGAGTTTATATAACATTGGAAGTTTGAGCAGGGGTGTAGCCATAAGTTTGGTTTCTTCCATTTTTTGTGTCTTTTTCATATCCCTAGATCCTTGTGGCTGAGTTACACCTTTTGGAATTTTATTTTGAAGCACTATCTAGAGTGAATATTTGACAGGGAGTCTGACTTAAAGTATCTTGGAATTTATTCATCTCTTATCTTTGATTTCTTTCACCCACTGAGAAAATATTTCTATGAGCATGTGGGTATCATTCCCATTAGGTGGATGTGGTGGGTCATATATGATCTTGATTTTATTATTCCCTTGGTAAGGGATTCATGGAGGAGGTGGTGGAGGATTGATCGAGGGACTACTCAAATTTCTGGTGATACTCTGGTTCCGAGTAAGCACACCTTCATTCTCAATGTGGATCATATTATAGGTGGAACCATCCTCTCTCTGATCTTCTTTATTTGCATCATTTTTAGTTTAGTCTGAAGGATTGAATTTCAGGATGTTTATCGATGAATAATGAATTGTGGGTGATGTACCAGATGTTAAATTGTAGGGTTAACTAAGTCCTTTATTAAGTCTTCTCCTTCCATTCTGGGATCCTCTTCGGGCTACGTGGTGAAGGGTAACTCGAAGGGAACCTCTATATCACCATTTCATATGCCACCCTTTTGAGGGAAATGAGTCACAAGACCGGAAAAAATGGGGTACTTCTACGCTTGTCTTCCTCCCTAAATTGGAAAATATGGATGACCGTTGGGCGGGTGGTGGAGGTAAAAAATCCCCCAGCCTTGTGGGTTGGAGTTTCTCCTGTTCTCTTATTATTACACCTTAGCCTAGATTTTTCGGTCTTATAGGGGAATTTTGTCTTTGAAATTCCCCTAGACCTGTGGGATAAGGATAATCCCATACTACAGCATTTTTCACTACTATTTCCACATTCATGATCTCACACATTTCTGTTCAAGTGTGATCATGTTATGGTATTGGTTCTATTTATGAACCATGTTTTATTGAGGCCATTAGTGATTCTTGGTGATTAGATTATCTTAATTGGAAAGCTTTCTAAATGTTCTCGGTCGCCAGTTTTGGGAGTTTCTTGACAGCTCTCTCCCATTGGTCATGTCACTTTTGAGACTTACTGAGGGCCTATCCTTGTTTGGCATGCATCCTTTCCTAAGAAGGATGATCATTTAATTGTCGCCTTTGGATGATGAAATTACATGATTTCATTTATGATGGGTTCAGTTGAATGGGTAATGGGGTAAAATTCATATCTCTATGTTCTCCCCAACCTAATATGTAAACACCAAATGGGGCATCGATGATTAGATGATGAAATTTATGTAGTGCATTGAGGCAGGTCGATTTTAGATCTTTCTTCTACCTCTTTAATAATAGCCATCGCATAGATGAAGGGGATTCTAGGTGTCTTTGACGATGAAGCTCTTCCAATATTTTAACATGGTCTTCCTACCCATTATAGTGAAATTATTTTATTTTCAGGTGCCGAAGGGTTGTCCAGAGATTGAGACAAATGTTATGTATGCATTCCTATGACAACTCCCATGTAATATCAAATTGATAAGTGGATGAGGTCCAAACAATAAATGGTATATCATCTTTGGCCAATTTTCTCCTCACAAGAAATATATCCACTTTTTCTTCCACCAGAGACTCATCTAATATATATTCCCAACTTTAACACTTCGTGATTATTTGGTTTCAAGTAGCGGGGCTAGGAGGGTTCTTGTTGATATGTGAATGGTATGGGGGTGGCTAAGATGATGATTGTTGTCCCATAACATATCCTTATTTAGAAGTGATGAATCTTATTATTGAAAGGGTATCTCACATATTTAACCCCTTCTTTCCAAGTGGCTCAGAATATGAGGGCTTCCTTGTAATTGGATTGTCAAGGGAAGGAAATACTTACCGATGTGAAATTTGACTATAGGGAGGACCTTCACAGAAGGTGCTATTTTGTAAAGGGATACCATCACAACATGATGTTTGATTTCAAGGAGAATTTATATAGCATATACTCTGAGGAGAACCATGAGGACAGATGATTGTAAGGGGAGGACCTTATTTCTATTTGATTTAATTATGGGGAGTACCTTAACATGGACTATCATCATGGAGAGGACTACCATCATAGCATGATATCTGACTACATGGATAATTTCTACAGAATATACCGTGAGGAGGACAATCAAGGCAGATGATGGTAATGGGAGGACCTTCGAAACAGCTTCCATCATGGTGAGGACTACCATCGTAGCTTGATGTTTGAATTTAGGGTGAATTTATACAATGTATACCCAAGGGAGGAATATCATGGTATATGATGGTAAGGGGAGTAACATCTTGATGTATAATAATTTTTAAATAAGGATCTATAAAGTGATTCTCATCACGAAATAAAATCTCTTAATCGATCAAATTGCGTCCATGAAGTGGGCCTTCATGGTCGATGCTCTAGAGAGGACCTCAAGAGTTGCTGGTAATAATGTTGTGGGGAGGAACTTCAAAACTATAAATAATAATTCCATAATTTGGTAATGTATTATTAGTATCCTGATCTACAATTGATTGGTGTTTTATGGTATCAAGAACGCCAGCTTCTAGCAGAGCAAGGTTATGAATTTTCTCTTCATTTTCCATTTACATTTGGTGCAATTCATTTTCAAGTTCTCTCTTGTGGGAAAATAGACCTGCCTACTATTGGTAAGTGCCTTCATATATGGGTTTATTTTCCAATGGGTCCCACGGTACCATTGGGATAGGCTAATAAGATACCTAATTTCTAGAAGGGATATATGTCTTCCCTGAAGTGGCCACCAATGAGGACGGTGTCCCCTAGATGGAACGATTATTATTTCTTGATTTGGTTGTCGATTTATCATGAAAAATGGCTGAAAAACCTCCTGGATGGGATCATGGATGATGGTATGCTCCTGAGGGACCACCTTATTTTATGAATGATTCACCCCACATGGGGAGATGGGGTTGTGGGACCGACACCTTACTATTGTCATAGATGTGATTGAATCTTGACAAGTCTATAGGATATGATCATGAATTGAAATTTGATTATCTATAATTTCTATGATGTTTTGAGAGTTGTCTTTGGATAAATGGGAATATATTCCCATTCTGATGTTGGAGTAGGAATGTGTGCCTACTCTGATCATTCATGTCTTTCCAGTGGGTACTGGTAGTTATCCTATGTGTGGGTAGAAGAACGAGTATGCCCCTCATTTATAGTTGGGATACACCATCTTTTTTCTCTGGTTTCCATCATATTTGATTGATGGGATTCATATTCACATGTAGTAATTATCATCTTCTCATTTAATGTTTCATATGTCTCATGGGGTTGATATGAATCCCCAAAAATTTTACTCTTCTTGTATTTGGTTTCCATTGCATTTGACTGATGGGATTGATATGACTGAGTAGGAATATATGTATTCTCATTGATTTCTATTTTATTTGGCCGGTGGTCTTTATTTTCGTTTACAAGAATCTATGATGGATTGTAATTTTCCACCTTATTTTCATGGCGGGTTTGGTGAGAAGTAGTATGAATATTCATTTTCTCACGTGTCACTAAATTTACATAGTGGGATTAGAGTTATTCAGCAGGGATATATGTCTTCCTATAATTGGTTTTCAGCACATTTCATTTATGGACTTCATGAAGGTGAGAAGGAATATTTGTATTCTCATGGATTGTCACTGTATTTATTTAAAAGGCTTATTAGTAAGGAGTTAAGAAGATAGTCTTCTCTTGATTATAAAAATTTAACCCTCTTTGGGCTGCTCTAGAGACTTGGCCCTTCTTTACCTCAACTGGGGCCCTCAAGGAAATATGCTCTTGATAACAAGGATACTGGGCTACACGGTGTTGATGGCGGTGACCCTTAGTAGGGTCCCTCAGGAAGGACCCCTATTCTGTATTGATAAAATCATTGGTGATGATTTCATCAACCACCCTAAGATAAGGGGGGGTACTCATTTTCTCTCTCCAGGGATAAGCTCCCAAAACTATTCATGATGGCAAGTGGAGCCACCCAATTCTAGAATGTCTGCCACTACTGAGTGGGAGACTGGTTGGATTTCATCGAATAGAGGGACAATATAGCTGGCTCCAAGGTGGGGATTGTACCGTTCTGATGGTACTCATGAACTAGTGCATTCAAGACCCATCATTGAATATGTTTAGTGGGTGACAGTTCTCTCTAATTCATGGAGGACTTGACCGATGTAGTGGTTGACATGCATGTTTGAAAAAACCTCTGAGATTCCAATGGATTACAATAGGATCTGAAGAGTGCATGAAGTATATGTGACAGGTACAGACAAAATAACCTCATTGATGTTGCATCTCATGAAAACATTCAGAACTAATGATCTCCCTTGCCCCCACCAATTTTGGATATCATAGGTGGCTTAGGTGGGGTAGCACCACCACCTTTGTTGAGGATTCATGTTGGGTTTACCATTTTTTTATAGAATATGGTTTTATTACCGAGTGGGTAGATTTTAAGGGGTTAAATAGTATAAAATCATTGATTATAGGCATATCATCTTTGAAGGTGCTCCAAAGAGTTTGTTCATGGAGCCAGAATCAACCAATGTCTCTCACATCCATGATTTATGGACTTACTTTCCAAAGGCAGAAAGTTGTTTGATGATTTGTTCAATGAAACTTAAGAACACACATTGGTCGAGAGGATGGGAAGTTGATCTCATAACACCCTATTGGGGGGAAATATTTCGTATTACAAGAATCTATTATAGATTTAAGTCATGTTCATGAATCCATGGTTTATTCCCAAGTGTGTTTATTATGGATTACCCTTAAGTAATGATCCATCATGACTTCACATGGGTTCAAAATCATTTTTATCTCTATGAGGTTCTCCATCAATGGATAGATCCATATGTATCCTAGGTTCTCTATAAATGACACCCATATATGGATAGACCTAGGATTCTTTAGTTTTTCATCGGGACGAAACTAGTTTCAATACACATTATGGGTTTCCCTAGAGGTTATCATCATCCTGGGGGGGCATGAGTTGTTTTGATGTTGGTATCGAACCCACAATATGGGATTCCTATGTATCCTTGTGATAGGAATCAGAACCCAAATAATTCTACGTCACTTAACTGGACACATCACCTTTTAAGTTTGTGTGAAGAGAAACCAATCATGAATTTTAACATCATATGGCATAGACATCAAGACGAAAGGTTTCCTGGTCAAGGATTGTGTGGGACTTATGCTGAGGTAGCTTGTGGTGCCTGGAAGAGATGTGGTCTCATGGGAGAATATGACTCTATCAGGAATGTAGCCCAGAAAACATTATAGTGGATTCATATTTCAGTTTAGGACCTTAGGGAAACTTCCTTAATATCCCAATTAGTAGGGAATCAAAGCCCTCACAATTCAGTATGACTGAGACATACACTTTAATGGATGCCCATTGAAGGGACTTGATTGGGTCTTACGCATGAGGGCTTCCCACTTTTATTGAAGTTGGGGATTATATATATGGTGAATTCACATTAAGAGGGATTTGATTTGGTATTATACTGTATCAGAGGCCCATATCATGTATGATATGGTATAGAACATGTGCCTTATTAGGGAATCCTATGTGTCACAATTATAATGGGAATCAGATTTTTTATAGTTCATTCTATCACATGGATTGTGTGGTAGTCATGGGTGTTGATAAACTCTATGATTATGTGAGTCATGATCGATGTGGGAAACAATTGGAAAATAAGATCCATCCAACCACACACTTCTCCTCTTCTTCTAGTAGAAGACGACGTGGTGACGGTGTAAAAGACTAGGGTTACGACACTCCCACTCTTATTGTTACAGAAGAATGAGTCCAACGTATGGAGGCAAAGGAAGGATGGTTTTAGGAGATAAAGAAGAGAGATAGGGTGCCCATACCCTCTCCTTCCTAGTAGTCAGGAGGAAGAGAGGAGAAATAGTGCAACTTTCTGTAAGAAAGGCTAGGGGATTACTCTAGGAGGGATTCCCTTTGACTGATCCAAGTGAAAGGGAAGAGTGATCAACAATGGTCCTCATCGAAGGGAAAGGACAGTAGTTCCCCATTATCCCTCGAACAGGGAGGTTCATGTGAGCACCCCAGGTTTAGAACCCTTATTACCATTGGAATATAAAATCAGGTTCATTCCCAATTTCCTCCCAATTACTGGGGTCATTCACATGACTTCTCTTTCCATGTGTACGTAAAGTCAAAAGGGAACACGGATTCTCCCAATGATCTTATCATATGGTTCTGGTAAATTTGGAAGGGGCTTTGGCATGATGTCATTAAACTAGCTCATGGAAGAAATGACATAGTGGCTTGATGGCATGATGGAATAGAACAATTGGAGTTATATAATAGAACTAATTAGGATACCCCATTCCATGTATCATGTTATTTCACGGAATAGGGTTCCCTCTATTTAGTGTCTTGCTACATGGGTAAGGGAGTTTTCCATGTAGCATGGTGCTATGATGGCCTGGGTTCTTTCTTCATAGAATGTTCTTATATAAGACCAAGTTCCACCTACGTAGTGATTTTCCACTCAGGGTTGATTTCATCTAGCGTAGTGATTTGCTATGTGGGGTAGGGTTTTGTTTGCATAACGTTTTTCTATGTGGGATTCTTATTTTCAAAGGTTCCATTGGTTATATTCCTTGTGATAATGATGTCCAAAAAGGATTATAAGTTCACAGATTACCAAATTATTTATTTTGTTATTCTTAATGTTATTCGGCTGGTTTAACCTATGGGGAATCGTCAAAAAGACTCACTTCTTCAATTCCTACACAGCTCTCGGTTCTCCTCCAAAGTTCCATTCAGTTTCTCCCCAAAAGTACGTCCCTTTTCCCCCCTTGGGGTCCTTTTATAGAGGAATAGTGTGTTGGGCTGGCCATCTTTGATGGGAAGTAGATGCTCTGTCTGCGGGAGCCGATGGGGAATGCCTGGCCCACAAACGACTTAGTCAGTAGTAATATCATTCATCTAAGGGGTCATCGTTTGCTGGTGTAGAGATCAGTGCATCAATATTATGTTCTATTTCATTTCGTTAATGGGGAAATGATGGCACTGCCTCATCCATCAAACTATTTCAGTTGATGGGAGATTTATCATTTTTGGGAGTCTATATCACCACCTCCCTCCCACAAATTAATTCAGTTTTGTTTCCGGGTTTTGGCGCCACCATATTCATCCCATGAACTATTTATTTTGCGAGTGATTTGCAATGTGGCGGATCACCATGCATAGTGGCGATCTGAAAAAGGAAAGGCACTTTGGGGTGCCACTTCTTCCATTTCCATTTTCTCCCCTCTGAACATTTTTCCTTTAAACTCATCATCTGATTTGTCTTTTCTTCCATTGACAAATCGATGGAATTATTTCAATCTCTTTTGTAGAGTATCCAAGACACAACATGGCATTTTTATGGTTTTAGATATTTTTAATGATTTTAGGCTTTCTAAGGGGTTATGTTGTTTTTTATATTTAGGAGTTTTTAGGTGTTTTTCCAGTTTTTAGTGATTTTTATGGATATTAGTGTGTTTGAATGGTTTTTAGGTTTTTTAACTTTTTAGAGAATTTTAGGGATTTTTTGGATTTTTATGGTTTTTAAGGCATTTTAGGGTTTTTTGGTTTTTTAGAGAGTTCGTTATTTTTTATGGTCCTTTTGGGTTTTAGGGGTTTTTTTCAGGTTTTTAAATCTTTGTAAAGTTTCTATATTTTTTAATGTTTTTATGGGTTTGGTGGGTTTTTTGTGTTTTTAGTGGTTTTTAGGGATTTTATCTGTTTTAAGGTTTTAGGGGTTTTATGATTTTAGGTGTTTTTAAATGTTTATACGGGTATTTATGATTTTAAGGTTTTTAGGTATTTTTAATGACTTTTATAGTTTTTAGGGTTTTTTGGTATTTTGATGGTTTTTAGGGTTTCTAGTGTTTTCAGGGTTTTTAGTTTCTTTTTAGGGTTTTTGGTGTTTTTATATGAATTATAGGTTATTAAATGTTTTTAGATTTTTTTTAACATTTTAATGGGGTTTAAGTGGTTTTTGAGTTTTTAGTAGTTTTTTAGGGTTTTATGGGTTTCAGATTTTTTAAGGATTTAAGGGATTTTATGGTTTGGATGGGGGTTTAATATTTTTTTTAGTTTTTTACATTTTCATGGTTTTTTAATTTTTTTATGATTTTTATATTTTTTAGGGTTTTTATGGATTTTGAGGGGTTTTAGGGTTTTTAGTGTTTTAAAGGTTTTTGGGGTTTTCTAGATTTTTAGTGGCTTTTTGGGTTTTTAATGTTTTTAATTTTTTTGGGTGTTAAGGGTTTTTAATGTTTTTAGGGGTTTTAAGGGTTTTTATATTATTTTTGGTTTTTATTGATTTGAGGGTACTTTTATGGGTTTTATGGGTTTTTATTATTCTCAATGGGTTTTTAGGGTTTTTTTGGGTTTTAGTTTTTTGGGGATTCTTAAGGATTTTAAGGATTTTTATAGTATTTAGGGATTTTAGGGTTTTGAGGGATTTGTGGGTTTTAGGTACTTTGAGGGTTTTTCATTTTTTATGGTTTTTTGGGGTTTTCATGGTTTTTATTGTCTTTTTAATTTTATGAGTTATTTCCAATTTTTAGGTCTTTCAATTTTTTTAATTTTTTTAATATTTTTACAGGTTTTATATTTTTTAGTGTTTTTTGGGGATTTAAGGGCTTTAATACATTTTTATGGTTTTATAGTTTTTAGGGGTTTTATGGTTATTAGGGAATTTAGGATTTTTGATGTGTACAAGGATTTTAACGGTATTTTTATGATTTTTATAGTTTTTAGGGTTTTTGGGGTTTTAGTTGTTTTGAAGGGTTTTATGTGTTTTCTTGAGAGCTTTTAGGGGTTTTATGGGTTTTATCGCCTTTTGGTTTTTTATTGTTTTTTTTGGGGTTTTATTTCTTTTAGGGTTTTTAAATATTTTTTGGTGTTTGTGTGTTTTTTTGGTTTTAGTTATTTTTAGTGTTTTTATTTTTTTTTTATTTAGTTTTTATGTTTTTAGGGGTTTTTATGTTTTTTTTGTGTTTTTATGAGTTTTTAGGGTTTTTTACGTTTTCAAGGATTTTTAGGGCTTATATTATTTTTATAGTTTTGGGTTTTTTATGTATTTTGAGGGTATTTATGGGTTTTTAGGGTTTTTTGAGGTTTTCTGGTCTTTTATAGTCATTTTGGTTTTTAGTGTATTATTTTTGTTTGTAGGAGTTTTAACAGTTTTTAGAGTATTTTAATGATTTTAGTGGTTTTAAGAGTTTTTAGAGTTTTTAGTGGATTTTAGGGTTTTTATTTTTAAGGGTTTTATGAGTTTTTATGTGGATTAAGGGTTTAGTTTTTTTCAAGTATTTTTAGGGAATTTGTAGGATTTTTATGGTTTTTGGGTTTCTAATGTGTTTTAGTGATTATGAGGGGTTTTAGAGTTTTTCAAGTTTTTTTATGGGTCTTCAGTGTTTTTACGGGTTTTTATATTCTCAGGGTTTTTTATTGAATTTTTTGGTTTTTATTTGTTTTCAATGTTTTTAGGGGGTTTAAGGTTTTTTATAGTTTTCGTGGGTTATAATGTTTTTTTTCGTTTTTAGGGGTTTTTAAGGTTTTTGGGGGGTTGTATGGTTTTCAGGTGTTTTCAAGGTTTTTTTACATTTTCTAGGATTTTTAGGGGTTTTTAGGATTTTTAGTGTTTTTTAGGTTTTTTATTGTTTTTATATTTTTTGGGATTTTGAGGTTTTTATGGTTTTTTCAAGGTTATTAGGGGTTTTCAGGGCTTTTAGGGCTTTTTTGGTTTTTAGGGTCTTTTTGTTTTTAAGGATTAATGTTTTTTTAGATTTTTTTAAGGTTTTTAAGGGTATGAAGTGTTTTCAGTATTTTTAGTAGGTTTTAGGGTTTTTATGCGGTTTTAGTGTTTTTATAGGTATTTATGCTTTTGGGTGTTTTTCTGGTATTTTATATCCTTCCACATTTTTTGATAATTTTAATTAGTTTTTACGGATTTTACAGATTTTATGGTTTTTAATGTTTTTTCGGATTTTTGGGTTTTTAAGGTTTTTAGGGTTGTTAAGGGATTTTGTAACGCCCCGACCCCAGCTACCCAGAGTCGGTGCATTACTTCGTAACATTGGCATGATCACAAAAAATCAAGTCTCGAATGACCGATTAGTTTAGTAGCCTTGGAAACACTAGATACATTCATAAGTCTTTCATTACATCAAAAAGTAAAAAAACTACAATAACATGGTCTTCATAGTCCACAATCATATCCCTTTCTGACTACCCCTGCAGGTCACTCATAAATTACTTCTTCACATCCTGGAAAAATATTAAAACATTGAAAGGGGTGAGCTCAGATGCCCAGTAAGGTTAACAATATAGCGGAAGCTTTCATAAATAAACATTAACATTTAAGGCGATGTATAACTAAAACAAAAGCCTTTTAAACTTGAACTTCAACATAATATGGAAAAAGTAAAATGAGATAATGCCATTCACTTCTTCACATGGATATTCTACTGGTCGAATAATCACATGCAATATCAATAACCACTTTCATAATGATGGAATGCATAATGCCAGACTATCATAACCACGTAGCCAAGGCCTCGTGCCAAGACCACAAATAAGATTTTGTCAAGGCCTCGTGCCAAGACACTAGTTTGTCTCATGAGACCTGCCGATGCATCGAGGAGCTATAGCGGGCTCCACCCGTCACTTATTAAGTCCAATGCATTCCTCATATGAATAGGTTTAAACATATCATAAACCATAACATAATTGTATCACATAAAACATGCATAAAGGAAACATAACATTTCCACATTTCAATCACAAGATATAAATACAACACATTGATATAATAAAAACGCCTTCAAAACCATTTTCATTACCAAAATAAAAGAAAGTTAAAACTTTGTATTTATTTTTCATTAAAAAAAATGATGGCTTGTAGAGGAAGCCGAAACTCAAATAATGGTCACGGCGGCGGAGAAGTCGTTGTCGCCGCATAAGTACGGAAAGAAAAACATTCCCTTTTTGTCGTTTAGTAAAACGCTTCGTATAAAAAAATATTCCTTTTGAATAAACATAAAAGTCAATGGGGTTTATACACCGTATAAAAGAAAGTTTTGTATAAAACCAAATATGCCTCAATGAAAGGGGATTGAGACGAAGTCCTTAAAAAGATCATTTTTTAAAATAAAGTACATCTATAATGTGTATTCACTATAAGTACACATAAATAATGTACAAATACAATATAGGACATAATAATATCATGACATAATGTGAAAGTAGGAGATTAACCCAAAGAGTGAAAATTGGGTTAAGAAATTCTCTTACCTCATGTCCGACTTGACTCAACCATTATTTAACCTCCTGAATAATAAACTAGAGTTAATATCTACCTTATTTAGAACCATTTTCAATTTCATTATCCTTTTTATATCACTTATTACAATGTTATGAACGTCATGTAATTATTTAAGTTAATAACGGTCGTTTTGTCGATCTTTGGTACTTGTGTCAACAATAACCTTCTTATAATTACAAGTTGTTCATGTGTTGAAATATCCATTATATCCATAATTATATTAATGATGTAGATATCATATATATCATATATATCCAGTATATACATTCATTCATAATATTACGTAACATTTAGAGGTAAGAAATGAAATGCACCGTTCATGGAGACGGTAAGCCGTACGTACGCATGAACGCTACTTTCATTTCTATTTCGTATTTAATGTAATGAAATCATAATTATATAAAGGTATAATATAGTTCCAGTATAATATCCTATATAATATCATTTACTCCATCCTTTATACATCCCACATATGGCATTAACGATTCACATCACTTTGAGGGGGCGGTAGTCCGCACTTCCTAAAATGGAATTATCGCGTTTTACCCATAATGGAAATCATAAAGTATGCCATAAATGAGAAATACAGAAGCATAAGTAAAACATAAACATATTATATATCATATATAAAAATAGTGACATCTTAATGGCCACCTTTGAAGGTGTTATATGAGTGTTGAACAATCATCGTTTCGTGAGGCAGAAATTCGCCATCCACAGAAACCGTATGTTCTTTAACCATTAGATGTATGTGTGTGTAAGTGTAGCTAGAATCCTTCTTATAACAACATCCTAGTATATTGAGGATACTGGTGTTGTTACAAATGAAATGAATAAAAAGAGTTTATGGGGTTTTAGAAGAAAAATAAAACAAAACAACATTAGAGAAGACATTACCTCAAAATCAGGTAACTTTTTTCTATTTGAGCCAAAGGCTTCCTTGAGAAGAGTTCTGCCCAAAGTGAGGCTTCTAGGAGTAAGAGGGGGAAGTTGGGAGAGTATTAGGGCAGAGGTTGGCCGAGCCAAATGGCTTGAAGTTGTGAATAAGGTGGGAGTGGTGGGGGCCTTTTATAAGAGAAGAGGAGGGGCTCTTTTGGAAAGATTGAAATGTTACATTATTACACAATGCTTTTCAGATTCTAAAGGTCCCACGCTTATATAATTCGTGGATAAGGTGATAAGGGTTCGAAATCTACCCATCCAATAGTCTTTGAACAAGTGTAAGCCTTCGATTTTACATTATCTTTTCATTTTATTAAAATTGTTAAATAATGAGGTCATCGCTGCATCATAATGATGTCATAAATAATTTAATTTATTTAATGTCTAAAAATTATAAAAAAAAAATACTATGATGTAGGAAATCTTTTTAGATTTCTAATGAATATTTATAGTCAAAATTTGGACTTGTGTAACCCCACTTAAAAACTGTTTTAGTAAAATAACTCATGTTTGTGTCAATTTAATTTTAACATTAAATAAATATATATTAATGTCATTTTCCAACTAAAGTGTCTCCATGGGGTCCCCAAGTTGACCCATGGGTTGTCTTGGTCGGCCATGACTCATCCAATAGGAGTAGGACAACTGTCATGCTCATCTCATATTATTAAAACATTATTTGTACCTTAAACTACACTAATTACCTCTAATCGCGATTAAGAACTTAAAAGTTACTATTCACCAAAAAATTATTTTAATCTCATTGAACCACATTTTACTTCTTAATGACAACCATGTATGTTGGATTTTTGAAAATCAAATCACAGAAGTGGTAATATTTCATTTAAACGAAAAATCAGTTATTTAACTACCACTAAGTGGTTTCACTATTCATCAAAAACAAGGCCAAAATTTCACCCTAAGCTATAATTGATATTCCAAATTCAAAAATGATGTCTATTTTACAAAATTCCAAACATATAAGTTGCATTAATTAATTTTATAATTAATTCCCGTTGTTACGACAAATAGCGTGTTTTTAAGAAACAATTTATATCAAAAGATTGACAATTGTTTATGTCCAATTTCAATGTTAAATTAATTCTAATGACCACCAGTGGATAAAATGGTAAAAATATACTCTAATTATACCTTAAACCCACTAAATAGTATAATTTATCACAATAAATTATTTTGATTAAAAAGTTGTTTTAAGTATTTTTCACTATTCATAAAAAATTAGAAGTTCTCAGAAAAATACCAAAAATTCAACATAGGCTAATTTCGATATTCCGAATCCAAAAATGAAGTCCATTTTGAAATATTAAATTTCTATAATTTTAAAAAGTGGTTATTACTATTCATAACGGCTACTTTGATTAGTCCCGGTGTTTTAGAACTTGATGTTGCGTACAATGCAAGTTATTGCATTATTGAATGAGAAGCGTATCGTGGAAGCTCGGGGTGTTACATTCTCCCCTCCTTCAATAAATTGCGTCCTCGCAATTTGAAATTTTTCTTTGAAAATAAAAGGTTGAAAAGAGAAAATACCTTTGAGGAAAACCCACATCGGAAATAAGGTTAATAAATATATAACATTAAAAGAAAGCAAGATAAGTACAAATGTCACCCGATATAGCCCATTCTAGGATTCTATGAAAATATGGATATGGAGGAGAAACAAACCATCAAGGTCTGATGGAGAGTTATAGAAAACATGATTAGGAGAAAGTTTAACCACAAGAAAATCACAAACTTGTGATTGGTTAAACGGTCATTCAATCCCCAGTTGGAAAAGTTAACCGACAACATTTTTGTTTTAAGTTACCTTTTATAATGTTGAGGAATTTATTTAGGAGATTTACTAAGAACGTAAGGGAATATACATACTTGTTATGTATACTTTCATTCGTTAATAAATTTTTACCACAAACCCAACTTTTACTCCAAATGGCAACGGAACTCAAAAATATTCTATTTATCCCAATTGTATAAGGTTACAAATGTTAACACATACCATTTAGATTAGTAAAATTATTTTGTAATAACCAGGGACTTCCTGTAGGCTAGTGGTAGGAAATAAAGGCTTGTCGCACTATGGTTGTGGGTTCGATTCCTGCAGCTTTGTCTGACGCGACGGGTTATGCCCCACCCTGGAGGTTGTCCTTTTCCTAAAACTATAGTATCATAATATTCCAAAAATAATCTTCATAAATTTTTTAACCTTAAACAATACTATCCAAAGATCAACTTAATCCATTCCAACCTTTATAGTTATCCAAAATACATCTGTCCAACTCACAGTCCAAATTTTATAAGGAAGGTAAACATAATGAAGGTCCTTTTCCCCACGTAACAACATGTGAAAACATTCATCATGTATTATTTTTAAACATACTGAATTACCATGATCCCTTATTCCTTATAGAATACTAGATATACTCATTCTATCCAAAAATGTTTACAAATCATCAATCAGTTTCAAGGAAGTTAAGAATATCCAATATAATTTATCCAAATCAATCACATCTTATTCCAAAATCACCAGCTCAATATCAGAACCATATTAGGGTTTATCTTTCTCTCAACCATATATTTTCCAAAAATTTAACCTACTGTGGAGTCACTTTTCTTGGTTCCACACAATCTCAAGTCCTGGATGAAATAGTACTGCAGTACAATCCTTATATACTCCATAATTATTATAACCAGTACATAATTGATACAACACTCAAATTACAAAATTCTTCAATAACAACATAAGAACTCTAATCATTACTCCTCATCTGTGGTAGTATCATAACTTGATTATTATCCAATAACATCATTTGGGGCATACTCTGATGACTTGGACATTGGTTTGCATAGTGTCCCCAATACTTGCAGAAGAAGCATTGTACATTTGAAACCATTTTCTTACCCTTGCAGTCATGCACTTTGTGTCCTTTTTCTCTACACTTATAACAAACTCCCATTCCCTTTAGGAAAGTTCCATGATGTTTCTTCCCACAATTACCACATATTGGAAAATTCTTCTTTCCCCTCATCCCTTTATCCATCATTCTCTCTTCTATCCCTTTCGTCTCTTGCTTCGCTTCAAAGCCATAGGACTCAGAGAATTCTTTACTTATCTTATTAACACATGATACTATTTCTTCATATGTTGAGAACACATGGGAGACTATTTACCTTCGAAATGTTGGCTTAATACCGTGAAAGATACGATCCTTCTTACTCTTTGAATCATACGTATTGCTGGAGTTCACATTCCTTCTACTGGGCGCCATTTCTATACAATGGCATAAACTAGGTTAGTTTATGAATCAAAATACATAATTCCATACTTGTAAAACACTTAACACTAATTGAACTATTTATGGATATAATACATAATCATAAAAAAAGTTTTCTTTGAGGAAGTATATACTCATAACCCTTCATAGTGGTTTGTAAAGAAAATGAGAATTATCCTAAGCATATCCCCTGGGAGTGTCGTAACCAAGAGTGCAGCAAGGCCTGTTGTCGTGCACCAATTCCCGTTCGAGTCTAGCTCAAAGCGGTGTTTTCGGGTTTTACCCCTAGGTACATCTGTGCCAGAGCCGCCTCTACCTGCTCGTATCCAGACAGGGATGTATTGCTCAGAAAACTCACAAAATCTCTACAATACCATAATTCTATGAAGTTCTTCTATACTAATCCTCAAAGTTCATCGTAGGTCTACGTGATCTAATCAGAGTTTATCTAAATCTAGCTTCCAAGGTTAGTACTAAACTGCCTCTGATACCAACTGTAACGCCCTGACCCCAGCTACCCAGAGCCGGTGCATTACTTCGTAACATTGGCATGATCACAAAAGATCAAGTCTCGAAAGACCGATTAGTTTAGTAGCCTTGGAAACACTAGATACATTCATAAGTCTTTCATTGGATCAAAAAGTAAACAGACTACAATAACATGGTCTTCATAGTCCACAATCATATCCCTTCCTGACTACCCCTGTAGGTCACTCATAAATTACTTCTTCACATCCTGGAAAAATATTAAAACATTGAAAGGGGTGATCTCAGATGCTCAGTAAGGTTAACAATATAGCGGAAGCTTTCATAAATAAACATTAACATTTAAGGCGATGTATAACTAAAACAAAATCCTTTTAAACTTGAACTTCAACATAATATGGAAAAATTAAAATGAGATAATGCCATTCACTTCTTCACATGGATATTCTACTGGTCGAATAATCACATGCAATATCAATAACCACTTTCATAATGATGGAATGCATAATGCCAGACTATCATAACCACGTAGCCAAGGCCTCGTGCCAAGACACTAGTTTGTCTCATGAGACCTGCCGATGCATCGAGGAGCTATAGCGGGCTCCACCCGTCACTTATTAAGTCCAATGCATTCCTCATATAAATAGGTTTAAACATATCATAAACCATAACATAATCGTATCACATAAAACTTGCATAAAGGAAACATAGCATTTCCACATTTCAATCACAAGATATAAATACAACACATTGATATAATAAAAATGCTTTCAAAACCATTTTCAATACCAAAATAAAAGAAAGTTAAAACTTTGTATTTATTTTTCATTAAAAAAAATGATGGCTTGTAGAGGAATCCGAAACTCAAATAATGGTCACGGCGGCGGAGAAGTCGTTGTCACTGCATAAGTACAGAAAGAAAAACATTCCCTTTTTGTCGTTTAGTAAAACGCTTCGTGTAAAAAATATTCCTTTTGAATAAACGTAAAAGTCAAAGGGGTTTATACACCGTATAAAAGAAAGTTTTGTATAAAACCAAATATGCCTCAATGAAAGGGGATTGAGACGAAGTCCTTAAAAAGATCATTTTTTAAAATAAAGTACATCTATAATGTGTATTCACTATAAGTACACATAAATAATGTACAAATACAATATAGGACATAATAATATCATGACATAATGTGAAAGTAGGAGATTAACCCAAAGAGTGAAAATTGGGTTAAGAAATTCCCTTACCTCATGTCCGACTTGACTCAACCGTTCTTTAACCTCCTGAATAATAAACTAGAGTTAATATATACCTTATTAAGAACCATTTTCAATTTCGTTATCCTTTTTATATCACTTATTACAATGTTATGAACGTTATGTAATTATTTAAGTTAATAACGGTCGTTTTGTCGATCTTTGGTACTTGTGTCAACAATAACCTTCTTATAATTACAAGTTGTTCATGTGGTGAAATATCCATTATATCCAGAATTATATTCATGATGTAGATATCCTATATATCATATATATCCAGTATATACATTCATTCATAATATTACGTAACATTTAGAGGTAAGAAATGAAATGCACCGTTCATGGAGACGGTAAGCCGAACGTACGCATGAACGCTACTTTCATTTCTATTTCGTATTTAATGTAATGAAATCATAATTATATAAAGGTATAATATAATTCAAGTATAATATAATATATAATATCATTTACTCCATCCTTTATACATCCCACATATGGCATTAACGATTCACATCACTTTGAGGGGGCGGTAGTCCGCACTTCCTAAAATGAAATTATCACGTTTTACCCATAATGGAAATCATATAGTATGCCATAAATGAGAAACACAGAAGCATAAGTAAAACATAAACATATTATATATCATATATAAAAATAGTGACATCTTAATGGCCACCTTTGAAGGTGTTATATGAGTGTTGAACTATCATCGTTTCGTGAGGCAGAAATTCGCCATCCACAGAAACCGTATATTCTTTAACCATTAGATGTATTTGTGTGTAAGTGTAGCTAGAATCCTTCTTATAAAAACATCCTAGTATATTGAGGATACTAGTTTTGTTACAAAAGAAATGAATAAAAAGAGTTTAGGGGTTTGAGAAGAAAAATAAAACAAAACAACATTAGAGAAGACATTACTTCAAAATCGGGTAACTCTTTTTGATTTGAGCCAAAGGCTTCCTTGAGAAGAGTTCTGCCCAAAGTGATGCTTCTAGGAGTAATAGGGGGAAGTTTGGAGAGTATTTGGGCAGAGTTTGGCCGAGAAAAATGGCTTGAAGGTGTGAATAAGGTGGGAGTGGTGGGGGCCTTTTATAAGAGGAGAGGAGGGGCTCTTTTGGAAAGATTGAAATGTTACATTATTACACAATGATTTTAGGATTCTAAAGGTCCCAAACTTATATAATTCGTGGATAAGGTGATAAGGGTTCGAAATCTACCCATCCAATAGCCTTTGGACAAGTGTAAGCCTTGGATTTTACATTATCTTTTCATTTTATTAAAATCGTTAAATAATGAGGTCATCGCTGCATCATAATGATGTCATAAATAATTTAATTTAATTAATGTCTAAAAATTATAAAAAAAATACTATGATGTAGGAAATCTTTTTATATTTCTAATGAATATTTATAGTCAAAATTTGGACTTGTGGAACCCCACTTAAAAACTATTTTAGTAAAATAACTCATGTTTGTGTCAGTTTAATTTTAACATTAAATAAACATATATTAATTTCATTTTCCTACTAAAGTGGCTCCATGGGGTCCCAAGTTGACCCATGGGTTGTCTTGGTCGGCCATGACTCATCCAATAGGAGTAGGACAAGTGTCATGCTCATCTCATATTATTAAAACATTATTTGTACCTTCAACTACACTAATTACCTCTAATCGTGATTAAGAACTTAAAAGTTACTATTCACCAAAAAAATTATTTTAATCTCATTGAACCAAATTTTACTTCTTAATGACAACCATGTATGTTGGATTTTTGAAAATCAAATCACAGAAGTGGTAATATTTCATTTAAACGAAAAATCAGTTATTTAACTACCACTTAGTGGTTTCACTATTCATCAAAAATTGAAGTTTTTCAGAACAAGGCCAAAATTTCACCCTAAGCTATAATTGATATTCTGAATTCAAAAATGATGTCTATTTTAAAAAATTCCAAAAATATAAGTTGCATTAATTAATTTTATAATTAATTTCCGCTGTTACGACAAATAGCGTGTTTTTAAGAAAATAATTTATATCAAAAGATTGGCAATTGTTTATGTCCAATTTCAATGTTAAATTAATTCTAATGACCACCATTGGATAAAATGGTAAAAATATATTCCAATTATACCTTAAACCCACTAAATAGTATAATTTATCACAATAAATTATTTTTATTAAAAAGTTGTTTTAAGTATTTTTCACTATTCATAAAAAATTAGAAGTTCTCAGAAAAATACCAAAAATTCAACATAGGCTAATTTCGATATTCCGAATCCAAAAATGAAGTCCATTTTGAAATATAAAATTTCTATAATTTTAAAAAGTGGTTATTACTATTCATAATGGCTACTTTGATTAGTCGCGGTGTTTTAGAACTCGAAGTTGCGTACAATGCAAGCTATTGCATTATTGAATGAGAAGCGTATCGTGGAAGCTCGGGGTGTTACAGATTTTATCTTTTTTGGGTATTTTGGGTATTTTGGGTTTTTTTGAGTTTTTTAAAGATTTTATAGGTTTTTTAGAGTGTTTTAACGCTTTTAGGGGTTTTAAGGTCTTTTATATTTTTTTTCTTCTAGTGTTTTAATGTATTTTTAGGGTTTTAATAGTTTTAGTAGTCCTTATAATTTTTACGGTCTTTTTGTGTTTTTGTTGTGTTTTTCTTTTCCACGTATTTTAGGGTTTTTAAGATTTTAATGGGTTTTAATATTTTTATGGATTTTGAGGGTTTTTAGTGTTTTTAGATTTTTTATGGGTATATAGGGTATTTAGGTTTTTTTGTGTTCAGAGTTTTTTTAGTATTTTAGGATTTCAAGGTTTTCAAAATATTTTTAATGTTTTTAGTTTTTTAGAGTTTTTAGTGGCTTTGGGGGTATTATAGGTTTTTAAGGTTTTTAAGGTTTTAAGGGATTCTATGGTTTGTGGGAATTTCATGGTTTTAAGGGTTATTTATGTTTTTAAGGATTTTAATGGCCTTGTAGTATTTTTTTGGTTTTCACAGGTTTTTGAGTTTTTTGGGTTTTTCGGGTTTTTGAGGGATTTTTGAGTTTAAAGAGGTTTCTAGGGATTTTAGGATTTTTTAGGGATTTTAGGATCTTTTATAGTTTTTTGGATTTTTTTTATTTTTTAGGGTATTGAAGGTATATTAGGATATGGTAATGTTTTTTGGGGTTTTAAGGGTTTTAGAGTTTTCGGTGGGTTTTTATGGGTATTAGGGTTTTTAATGTTTTAGGGGTTTTATGGTATTCCAGGATTTTATAGGGTTTTATGTTTTTTTTTGTGTTTTTAGGGATTTTTAGAAAAAAATTTGGATTTGTATGAGTTGTTGTAATTTTATTTGTTTTTATGAATTATGTTGGTTTTCAGGGTTTTGCGGATTATTTGGGTTTTCTGGGGTCTTAGGGTTTTTATGCTCTTTTTGGGGGTTTGGGGATTTTTTGAGTTTTTAGGGGTTATATGGGTTTGTCAATATTTTTGGAACTTTTTAGGGGTTCTATGATTTTATAGAGTTTTATTGGTTTTCATGGTTTTTATGGTATTTTTGGTTTTTTAAGGTATTTAGGGTTTTTTATGGTTCGTAGGTTTTTCAAGGGTTTTTAGGTTATCAGGTATTTTTATGGTTTTTAAATACTTTTTTGGATTTTAGGGGTTTTTTGGGGTTTTTTGGTGGTTTTAGCATCTTAAGTGTTTTTTAGGGTTTAGGGTCTTTTAGGGGTTTAGGGGTCTTTTTAGTTTTTAGGGGATTTTAATATTTTTACGGTTTTGTAGGATTCTTAGATTTTTTGGACATTTTAGGGGGTAAAATCATTTTAGAGTTTTTTAGTGGTTTGTAGGGTTTATGGGTTTTTAGATATTTTATGGTTTTAGGGGTTTTTTATGGTTTTCTATTGTATTTAAATCTTTTTAGGGTTTTTATGTTTTCAAGTATTTTAGCGATTTTTAATATTTTTGTGGGTTTTACGGTTATTATGGTTTTTAGGATTTTTCAAGGGGGTCTTGATTTTTTCAGGTTTTTAGGGTTTTCATGGGTTTTAGGAATTCGTTTTTGTTTTTATATTATTTATGTTTTTAGGAATTTTAATGTATTTTATATTTTTTAATGATTTAATTTTTTTAATGATTTTTAGATATTTTAGTTGGGTTTTACAGTTTTTATGGGCCTTTAAGAATAGTTTAGCTTTTCGGGGGTTTTTTTTGTTTTTAGGGGGTTTTCAGAGTTTTAGGGGTTTTTATGTTTTCAAGGATTTTTAGGGCTATTTCTTGATTTTTATGGTTTTTCGGGGTTTTTGGGATTTTATAGGTTTTTAGGGGTTTTAAGGGTTTTTAGGTGTTTTCATGTTTTTAAGGTCATTTTTTGTTTTTAGGGGTTTTTTAGTTTTTTAGGGATTTTAATATTTTATAGATAATTTTAACTTTTACAGGATTTTTATGGGTTCACAGAGTATTAGTGGGTTTTTAGTGTTTTTATGGGGGTTTAGGGGTTTTTAAGGATTTTTGATGGTTTTTAGGGGGTTTTTATGTTTTTAGCGATTTTTATGGATTTTATGAATTTTTATGGTTTTAGAGTTATTATAGATATTGAAGGTTTTTCGGTTTTTACAATGTTTTTCAGGTTTTTGGGTTTTTAGGGTCTTTTTTGGGTTTTAGGGTTTTTTGAGTTTTTTTGTTTTTTATATTTATAGAACTTTTTTAATATTTTTAGGATGTTTAAGGGTTTTTAGAGTTTTTAGTGGTTTTTAGGTTTTTATTGGCTTTCAAAGTTTTTTAATATTCTAACAGTTTTTAATGGATTTTACGGTTTTAGGGTTTCTATGGTTTTAGGGATTTTTAGTTCAATTTTTTGGATTTTTACGGTTTTAATGGTTTTTAGGAATTTTGTGGGTCTTTAGGTATTTTAAATGTATTTTAGGGTTTTTAGGGTCTTTTTGGGTTTTTAGGGTTTTTTAGTATTTTTAGGGTTTTAAGTATTTTTAGTTTTTTTTAACATTTTAATGAGTTTAAAGGGATTTTTATAATTTTTTGGTGACTTATGGTTTTTTTAGGGGTTTTATGGTTTTTAGGAGTTTTTATTCTTTTCAATGGATTTTAATGATTTTTAGGGTTTTGTATATTTTAAGTGTTTTATTGATTTTTTAATGATTTTCATAGTTTTTAGGGTTTTTATGAATCTTGGGGGGAGTTTAGGGTTTTTAGGGTTTTTCTGGGTTTTTATGATCATTTTGGGTTTTTAGTGTTTTTTAGTGTTTTTTGGGATTTGATGGGTTTTTAGAGTTTTTTTAACATTTTTCGGGGTTTTAAGGTTTTTTAGAGTTTTTATTGGGTGTTTACGGTTTTTATTGGTATTTAGTTACTTTTTCAAGTTTATAGTGGTTTTGTTGGTTTTTAGGGTTTTTAGGATTTTTAGGTATTTTACATTTATAGGGATTTTGAAGATTTTTTAGTATTTTAATGGGTTTTAGGAGTTTTTATGGATTTTATTAATTTTGTGTGTTTTAGGGGTTTTAAGGGGTATTTAGGTTTTTATAAGTTTTCATGGCTTTCCATATTTGCAGGGTCTTAGGTTTTTAAGGTTTTTGTTATGTTTGTTTAGGGTTTTTTATGTATTTAATGTTTTACGGGTTTAAAGTGTTTTTAGAGTTCTTAGTAGGTTTTAAGGTTTTTTGGGGGCCTTTTAACGTTTTACCGGTTTTTATACTTTTCTAGGGTGAGGTTCCGGGTTTTTCGGGTTTTTTTATGTTTAAATGGATTTTAGGTATTTTTTTAGATTTTTTAGCGCTTTTAGGGTTGTCAAGGATTTTGAGAGGATTAAAGGGTTTTCATGATTTTTTAGAGTTTTTAGGGGGGTTATTGGGGTTTTTTAGGTTGTTTTTTTTATGTTTTTTTGAGTTTTTTAGGGTTTTTTGAGGTTTTTAATATTTTTAGGGGTTTTAAGGGCTTTTAGAGCTCTTTGGGGATTTTACGGTTTTTATGGGGTTTTAGGGTTTGTAGGGGTTTTATGGGTTTTAAGGGGTTTTCAGGGTTTTTATGGTTTTCTAGGTTTTTTAGTATCTTTTGGGACTTTTTACATTTTTTATTATTTTTAGGTTTTTTGTGATTTTTTGAGTTTTGTATGGTTTTATAGGGTTTTAAGGGTTATTTTGAGTTTTTTGGTTTAGTTTGGGATTTTATGGTATCTTTAGTTTTTTATGGATTTTTAGGCTTTAAGATTTTATTAATGTTTATTGGGATTTTAATAGATTTTTAGAGTTTATATTTGTATTTATGGTTTTTATGGTTTTAATGGGTTTTATGGTTTTTAGGGGTTTTATTGTTTTCAGGGGGTTTTATGGTTATTGTGAGTTTTTCTATTTTCTTGTATATTTAGCGATTTTTTTTGTATTTTTTTTGTTTTTAGTGTTTTAGGCCTTTTATAGATTTTCAAGGATTTGGGGGGGGGGTTTAATTATTTTTTTAGGTATAGTGATTTTCATGGATTTTAGTGTCTTTTTAATTTTTAAGGGTTTCTTTGGAATTTAAAAGGGTTTTTACATTTTTTAGTGTTATTTAACAATTTTAGGGGATAAAATGGTTTTATAGTTTTTTAGAATATTTTACAGTTTTTATTGGTTTTTTAGGTTTTTTTATGGTTTTAGGGGTTTTATTCAATGGTTTTCTTGGGGTTATAGGTTTTTTAATATTTTAATGTATTTTGAGGGGGTTAATTGGTTTTCAGGGTTTTTAAAGGGATTTTGGTCTTTTTCATGGGTTTTAGGGTCATTTTCGGTATTTTTATATTTTTTGAATTTTTTAGGGTTTTAAGGTCCCTCATAGTTTTTTAACATTTTTAGGTGTTTTTAGGGTTTTTAGAGTTTTTTTTAGGGATTTTATGATTTTTTGGGGTTTTAAGGGTTTTTACGGTTTTGAAGGGCTCCTTAGGGTTTTTAAGGGTTTCTATGTTTTTAGAGATTTTTGGGGTTTTCTGGGTTTTCTGGGATCTTGAGGGTTTTTAGGGTTATTTTGGGTTTTTGGTTCTTTTGGGGTTTGAGGTATTTTATTCTCTTTTTAGTGTTTTAATGTTGTTAATATTTTTTTTATCATTTTTAGTTTTTTATGGCTTTTTGAGTTTTTAGTTATTTTTTGAGTTTTTATGGGGTTTCCAGGTTTTATGGTTTTGGGGGTTTTATGGTTTCCACAGGGTTTTCAGGGGTTTTAGTATTTTTTTACCTTTTTAGGGATTTTTATGTTTAGTAGGGTTCTTTGGGGTTTTATCATTTTTGAGGTTTTAATGGTTTTTTTGGGTTTTTTTGGGTTTTTAGGGTATATTTTGAATTTTTATTATTTTTTGAGTTTTAAGGATTTCATGGTTTTTATAGTTTTTAAAGATTTTTTGTGGTTTTAATGTTTTTAAGAGTTTCTAGTGGTTTTCATGGTTTTTATGGGATTTTAAGAATTTTGACGGTTCTAATGGCTTTTCATGGTTATTTATAGTTTTTAGGATTTTTCTTGGTTTTTAGGTTCTTTTTGGGTTTTAGGGGTTTTTTGTTTTTTTTGGTTTTTAAGGGTATTATATTATTTTAATGGTTTTAGGGAATTTAAGGGTTTTTATATTTTTTAGTTGTTTTTTTGGGTTTTATGGGTTTTTAGCTGTTTAATGATTTTTAGTTGTTTTTATGCCTTTTAGGGTGGTTTTAGGGGTTATATGATTTTTTACGTTTTCAAGAATTTTAGGGATTTTTTAGGATTTTTATGGTTTTTCTTTTTTAGGGGTTTTAGGGATTTTTAGAGTTTTTTATGTTTTTCACGGGTTTTAGGAGATTTCAGGGTTTTATGGTCTTTTTTGGGTTTTGTTTTTATTTTTTATTTTTTAGGGTTTTAAGTTTTTTTAGAGTTTTTTTATCATTTCCTTGGGATTTAAGGGTTTTTAGAGTGTTTAGTGGGTGTTCAGGTTTTTATGTTTTTATATTTTTTTTATGTTTTTTAAATGTTTTATTGGTTTTCAGAAGTTTTCCATGGTTTTTATGGTTTTTTACATTTTCAGAAAATTTTAGGGTTCTTTTAGGTTTTTTATGGTTTTTATGGTTTTTATGGTTTTTTAGGGTTTTTTGAGTTTTTAGTGATTTTATGATCTTTAGGGTTTTTGACATCTGTAGGGATTTTAGTGATTTTTAGAGTTTTTAGTGGTTTTTAGGGTTTTAATGGGTTTGTGTTTTTTAAGGTTTTAGGGGTTTGTATGGTTTTTAGGGGTTTTTAATATTTCTATGATTTATTAGTTTTTAGGTATTTTAGGTATTTTTATGGATTTTTATGGGTTTTAAGGATTTTGAGGGGTTTTCCGGTATTTAGGGGTTTTCGGGTTTTCAGAATGTCTAGAGTGTTTTTAGGTATTTAGGGTTTTTTTGAGTATTTAGGGTTTTTAATGGTTTTAGAGTTTTCCAACATTTTAGGGGTTTTTATGGTTTTTAGTGGTTGTATGGTTTTCATGGGTTATTAAGGGTTTTCTGGGTTTTAATGTTTTTAGGGAGTTTTAGGGTTTTTATAGAATTTCTATGGTTTTTAGGGTTTTTGGGATTTTGGGGGGATTTGGTGTTTTTTGAGTTTTTCAGGGTTTTTAGGGGTTTTCTTGGTTTTTGGGTTTTTATGTTTTTGGGGTTTTATTGAGTTTTTTTGGTTTAAATGATTTTTAGAGTCTCGTAACATTTTTGGGGTTTTAGGGTGGTTTTAATGTTTTTAATGGTTTTAGGATTTTTATGGGTTTTTTGTTATTTTATGGTTTTATGTGTTTTTTTTGTTTTTTTGGAGGTTTTCTGTGTTTTTAGGGTTTTTATGATTTTACGGATGTTTAGGGGATTTTATGGGTTTTAGTGTTTTAGTGTTTCTTAGGATTTTTAGGGATTTTGAGAGTTCTTATGGGTTTCAACGTTTTTTATGGGTTTTAAGGGTTTTAGGATTATTTAGGGTTTTTAGGAGTTTTGTTTTTAATTTTTAGGTATTTTAAGTGGTTTTACAGTTTTAGTGGGTTCAAGGATTTTATGGGTGTTTGGGTGTTAAAGGTTTATAGGGGTTTTATGTTTTTCAAGAGTTTTATTATTTTTTTAGTTTTTTTACATTTTCATGGATTTTTAGGCATATATCGTGATTTTTATGGTTTTTAGGGTTTTTATGGTTTTGATATTTTGGGGGTTTTTTAGGGTTTTTTTAGTTTTTTGAGTTTTTAGGGGTTTTTAGGGTTTTTAGGGTTATTTGTGTTCTTAGTATTTTTATAGATTTTTAACATTTTTATGGGTTTAAGGGATTTATGAGTGATTAGTGTTTTATGGTTTTTATGGGGTTTTATGGGTTTTTAGGTTTTTAAGTGATTTTGTGGTTTTCTTGGGGTTTTCAAAGTTTTAAAGGTTTATTATGTTTTTAGGTATTACTAGATCATTTTTGTATTTTTATGGGTATTACAGTTCTTTTGGGTCACTAGGGATTTTTAGGTTTTTAGGTTTTTTCAGTGTTTTAATGACCTTTTTTGGGTTTGGGGGGTTTTTTAGTTTTCTAGGGTTTTAATGTTTTTTAGAGTTTTTTAACATTTTTAGTGGTTTAAAGGGTTTTTAGAGTTTTTAGTGGATTTTAAGGTTTTTATGGGTTTTTAGGGATTTAAAAGTTTGTAGGGGTTTTGTAGTCTTTACAGAGTTTTCAGGGTTTTTTTGGGGTTTTTACGTTTTCTGGGATTTTTTGGTATTTTTATGATTTTTATAGTTTTTTGGATTTTAGTTATTTTGAGGGTTTATGGATTTTCAGGTTTTTCAGTGGTTTTATGGTATTTTGGGGTTTTTATGGATTTTTTTTACTTTTTTAGGGGTTTCAATGTTTTTAGAGTTATTTAACATTTTTTGCGGTCTTAAGGGTTTTTAATGCTTTAAGTGTTTTTAGTGGTATTATAGGGTTTAGGTTATTTTAATGTTTTTAGGGGGTTTTATGGTTTTCAACTAGTTTTTAGGGTTTTTTACATTATAAGGGTTTTTAGGGTTTTAGGGTATTCATGTTTGTTTAGATTTTTAGGGTTTTTAGTGATTTTAAGTGGTTTTAGGGTTTTTAGAGTTTGTTTGGTGTATTTTGGGGTTTTCATGTTTTTTAGGGTCTCTTGGTGTTTTAGGGTAATTTTATTTTTTAGGGTTTTAAAGGGTTTTTTGAGGTTTTAAACGTTTTAAGGGTTTAAGGGCTTTTAAAGTTTTAGTGGATTTTAGGATTTTTTATGGTTTTTAGGGGTTTTTGGATTTTTAGGGGTTTTATTGTTTTTAGGGGTTTTAAGGGGGTTTTAAGGGGGTTTTAGGGGTTTTTATGTTTTAATGAATTTTTTTTATTTTCAATGTTTTTAGGACTTTTAGGGGTTTTAGGGGTTTTAGGGATCATGAGGTTTTCTATGGTTGTTTACGGGTTTAGGTTTATTAGGGGTTCTTAAGGATTTTTATTGTTTTTAAGGGTTTTCTGGGTTTTTTGTGTCCTTTTTAGGTTTTTAGGGTTTTTATGTTTTTAGAGTTTTATGGATTTTTAGAGTTTTTTTTATGTTTTTAGGGGTTTAAATGGTTTTTAGAAGGTTTTAGGGTTTTAATGGGTTTTTATGGTTTTAAGGGTATTTGAGGGTTTTAAGGGTTTTTATGGTTTCTAGAGGTTTTTAGGGGTTTTAGGTTTTTTTAGATTTCAGGGTTATTTTTGGATTTTTACTCATTTGAGTTATTTTTAGGGTTTTTATGGTTTTTATAGATTTTGTTGGGGTTCAGTGATTTTAATGTTTTTTGGGGGTTTTAGGGGTTTTAGGGTCTTTTGCGATTAAGGGGTTTATTTTGAGTTTTTCAGGAATTTTATTGTATATATTGTTTTTAAATGTTTTTCATGGTTTATAGGGTTTTTAGTATTTTTAGTTGTTTTTTAGGGGTTTTATGGGGTTTTATGTATTTTATGATTTTTGGGGGTTTATGGGTTTTAGGGGGATTTAGGGGTTTTTTAACATTTTTTGGGATTTTTTGGGCTATTTTAGGATTTTTTGGGTTTTTATGGTATTTAGGGTTTTAGGGATTTTGAATGTTTTCAGTGTTTTTAGGGGCGTTAGTGTTTTTAGGGTCTTTAAGGTATTTTTTGGTTTTTATGTATTTTTTGAGTTTTTAGAGGTTTTATGGTTTTTTATAGTTTTTAGTTGGGTTTATGGTATTTTGAGTTTTTTTGGATTTTTATGATTTTAAGGGGGTTTATGGTTTTTAGGTATTTTTCAAAAAATGTAGTCTATTTTACATTTTTATTTATTTTTTGGGATTTTTTAGGATTTTTATGGTTTTTATGGTTTTAATGGATTTTGAGAATTTAGGGGTTTCAGTTTTTTAAAGGCCTTTTAGGGGTATTCAGAGTTTTTAGTGGTTGTTTTTTTTGAGTTTTTTTGGGTTTTAAGGTTTTATAGATTTTTAATTCTTTCAGGTGTTTTGAGGGTTTTTATAGATTTTAGTTGGTTTAATAGGGTATTTATGATTTTTAGAGGTTTTTTAGCATTTAGAGTTTTTCAAGCGTTTTAGGGTTTTTCATTTTCAAAGATTTTTACGGATTTAAAATGTTTTATGGTTTTTTAGGGTTTTAGGGCTTTGAGTGTTTTAAGGGGTTTTCATGGTTTTATGATTTTTAGGATTTTTTAGGGTTTCAGGGTCTTTTGGGTTTTTATGATTTCTTTTCGGGTTTTATGGTTTTAAGGGGTTTTAGGGTTTTTCTAAATTTTTATGGGGTTAAAGGGTTTGTTTATGAGTTTTAGTGGGTGTTTAGGGTTTTTAATGGTTTTAAGGGGTTTTGTTGTTTTCTGGATTTTAGGGTTTTTTACATTTTGAGGTATTTTTATGGATTTTAATGATTTTTTTTGGATTTTATAGGTTTTTAGGTTTATTCATTGTTTTTATGGTTTTTAGGCGCTTTCTAGGTTTTTAGGGTTTTTAGGGGTTTAATGGTTTTTAGAGTACATAAATTTTTAGGGGTTTTTAAGGGTTTAAATGTTTCTAGTGGTATTTATAGGTTTATAGATTTTTAATGTTTTTAGGGGTTTTTATTATTTTCACAGGTTTCTAGGGGTTTTTATGTTTTTAGCGATTTTTCGGTATTTTTTCATATTTTTATGGTTTTAGGGTTTTGTAGTGTTTTTATGTATTTTGATGGGTTTTAGGGTTTCTAGTTTTTAGGGGTTTTCAAGGTTTTTAGGATATTTTTATTTTTATGGTTTTTTTGAGTTTTTTAGGGGTCTTAAGGGTTTTTATTTTTTTTCAATATTTTTAGGGATTTTAAGGGTTTTAAGAGTTTAGTGGGTGTTTCTGATAAAGGCATTTTATTCCCATGTGGGTTGATTATAGGGGGTTAAATGGGGTTAAATCCTTAATTCTGGGTATATCATCTTAGAATAGTTTCCAACGGGTTTGTTCGTGGAATTTGAAACACCCAACAGCTCTGAAATCCATGGTACATGGAACTACATTCCAAAGGCATGCGTTCTTTGGATGATTTGGCCAACAACAATTAAGAACACACATTGGTCAAGATGATGTGAAGTCGGGCTCATCACGCCCTTTTGGGTTAAACTATTGCCTATTCCAGGACTCTCTTATATATTTACGTCATGTTCAAAAATCTGTGGTTCATTCCCATGTGTTTTTATTACGAATTACCCTAAAGTACCAATCCATTATGACTACACATGGGTTCAGAATAACCTGTATGTATCTGAGGTTCTCCATAAATAGAGGGATCTGTATATATATGAGGTTCTCTATAACGACCCAAAGTTTCATTAATGGAAATCCCTCTTGATCTAATTAAATGTCTCTTTATGTTTTTAAAAGATGTCAACTTCTTTGGTTTTATGTTAAGAATTTTGACCGTTGTTAATATAGCCTTTGAACAGTGATCACATGATTAGTATAAATATAGGACCTTAACAAATCCAATTTACTCAGACAAAATAAGTGATGGCCTCATCCAGTAGAATTGCCCCACACGAGGCCCATTTTTCAGAGCTCGGAAAAGAGGTGGCATCCTTAGGCTTCTCCCTTGACCAAGACCAAGCTGAGCTTCACCATGTCAAGCTCGAACGAGACCGTATACAAGAAATGTGGATGTTGATAGAAATTACCACTCGAGCGATGCTATCCGAGCCACCCCAAGAGTCTGTCACCATTGCACACCTTACCATTAGGTTTTATGCAGCTGTTTTAAGGGTTTATATAACAAATAATTAGTGCTATGTTCATGTATATTATTTTTTTTATTTAATAATGAATATAATTTCTAGTCATTTTTGATTCACTGTAAATAGTTTTTGAAGTACAAATGGTGTTTTTAGTTATTATTTAATTAAGAAATATATTTTATTAAATTAAGGGATTTTTGAATTAAATAATATTTTAATAAAATAATATTATTATTATTAAATTAATTTTTGTTAAATATAAATGATCTTATAATTTTATGAACGCAATTAAATTTTTTATTAAGGTTTGAAAGCCATTTCTGTCAGAACACGTGAATTTTCGATAAATGTCGGTTTTTATTTTAATAGTGAAAATTAACATATTTATAAAATTATTTAGATAAAATAAATGTTATTTCTGGAATCAGGACGTCGAAATTATCCAACGGTGAATTTTTCATAATTTTCTGAGACAGTCAAATTTTTGGATAAAAATTAAATACAATTTAAATATATAATGTGTTTTATGACAACATAATGACCCAATGGTGATGTAATAAAATACTATAATCCTTATGTTTGGCCAATATATGTTTTACCATTAAAATAATGTGATTTTGGGTTTTTTTGACCTAATTTTCAAAGCATTAATGGACCCCTCAAGACTTATTCAACACTTTTCTTTTTTAAATTAATTTTCATGGGAGTGTGACACACCTCCACATAAACAACCTTATTATTTTAATTAGTTCGGAATTTGGCCTTATAAAATAATTTTTTCCTCTTCCCTTTTCCAAAAACCATGGGCAAAAACCATGGGATGGTTTGTGGTTTGGATTAATTTAATATAAGGGGTTCCAAACCTAAATAATAAAGAATTCTCTCACCTTTCCTATATAAACCCACCCAATATCCCACTTCCTCCTCCCTAAAATCCTTTTTATTTCGTCCAACCTCTTACCTACTCTATCTATAATCCTCCCAAGGTGCCCCAAGCTCCCAAGAATCCTCTCACAAGCCTCTCTCTAGCCTCTGGAAGCACACTTCAAAGTAAGGGTTTTTTCTTCCTTTCTCATTTTTATCAATTTTATTTAAGTTGTTTTGCCATTTTAATTTCAATTATGAATGTTGGGGTATGGTTTCGCACCTCCCCCATACTGCCCTCTTATTGTTTTAATGATGGGAGACCCCTTTCTTTCTCATTAAATGCCTCCCATGTACACCCGTTACTATGCCGAAATTCCGAAAGGAACTTCTCTATCTTCTTTTACATTCAAGCAATACTTTTGTATCATTAATATAAATTCCATTTCAATTGTTGGGACATGTATCTATATGAAATCCTTACTTTCCATTACATGTAAATATGATGAAGAAGCCCTTTCTCTCTTATCATCCATTTTTTTATGAATTCTTATGTCACGTCGTTACACTGCCGAAATCACACCGATTTTCTAAGCCAATGCCATTGTGTAGTGAATACCATGCCCATTTCTCTATCAAGGGTATTCACCTTTATGCACATTTACTTATTGATTATAAAGTTTCATGTATGAATTCCACATTCCTTTATCGTGGAATAAATGATTGTGTTTTATGAATCAATGTTTTATGATCCATGTGGCACACTTATGCATGAAATGAAATGTTTAAGAAGGGTGTGCCCTTATAGCACTCCAATGCATTGGGTAAAGTATAGTATCATGATACATCATGTGCAATGAGTGTTGACTCATGCTAATTCAAGTGCAATTAGGGTTTACTCATGCTTTATGTGCAATGAGGATTTACTCATGCTCCATGTGCAATGAGCCTTGGCTCATTCTAATTCCATGTTAAGTGTTGTTGCCACATTTCCATCTTATGATTATCATGCTTTATCATGCCTTTATGTTCATGTTTCTTATATGATCTATTGATATTCCTATTGTCTAACATGTATTTTACTCCTCATTTTATTCCATGTGTACTCCCTTACTGGTGTTTATAGCTCACCCTTTTCTTATGCATGTTCTCAGGTTAACCCATGCAATGCTAAGTACGAGGGAATGTAGTGGTCATGTTAAGGAAGTTTTCAATAAAGATGTTTTATTTCATGTTTTAAGTTTTTATGTAATGGTCCTAAGCCCCAACGACAATAAAAATCTCGATCTTCTTTGTTTTATCAAGTGATGTTTTATGTAATAAATCATGTTTAAGTTTGTAATAAAAGAAAGGTTGTCATAGTTGGTATCAGAGGATAGGTTTAGTTATTTTTGGGATTAGGAAACCCTTGTAAAGCCATAGAGACAAGACTATGTAGAATAAAAACTTCCCTAAGTTTTGGTAAGTACTGAGTAAGTGGTTTATCAAACAAATACATCCCTGTATGGATACGAGCAGCTAGAGGCGGCTCTGGCACAGATGTAGCCTAGGGGTAAAACCTGAAAACACCGCTTTGAGCTAGACTCGAATGGAAACTGGTGCACGAAAATGGTCCTTAATGCACTCTGGGTTACGACACTCCCGGGGGATATGTTTTTATAAATTCACAATCTTAGTATGAACCCTTATTAAGGGAAAAAAATGCCCCTAAGAATATATGTTAGAAATTAGATCATGAAAATCCTAGATTGAAGCCTATAGACTCATGAGTTATGGAAATGAAAGTTTATTTATAAGTCATCAACTTTTTTCTTTGGATTACTCTTTATGGGTTACCCCTAACATTCCTTTTATTCCATCCAATGGCCGGTAATAGGAGGACTTGGGCTAACAATCGATGTGAAGATCAGTGTGGTGACTGTACTAATGAGATGCCCAATCCAATGGGAGCGGGAATCGCGAACTTTGTCACTCTTCTCTCTCAGCTAACTCAATTTTTGAATATAAACACGGGTCAAGAGGGATGTTCAACCCCCTTAAGAAATAACAAGTTGCTATCGAGAGATTCATGAGACAAAGGCCTCATACTTTTAGTGGATCATCTGATCCCACGATCGCTGAACAATGGATAAACTCCATTGAAAAGATCTTCTCCATCCTTCAATGTTCTGAACAAGAGATGGTTCTCCTGGATGCCTATTGTATGGAGGGTGAAGCTGATCAATGGTGGATGTTTATCAAAAATATGAAGCCTGGATGAGATCGAGGCGTTGGAATGGAAGGATTTCCGGAAGATGTTTTTCGATAAATATTTTCCGCACACCCTCTGGCTTAAGATGGAATGGGACTTCCGTTCCCTCAAGAAAAAAGTTGAAGAATCTGTTGGAGCGTATGAGGCAAACTTCACAAGGCTTGCACGATACGCTTCCGACATTGTCGTTACCCCCCGAATGCAAGGTTGACCACTTCTTTGGTGGGCTGAAGCCTATCTTGCCGAATGAATTAGTGATCCGTGACTTCTACAGCTATGAAGAAATTGTCTAGTGTGCCCTCAAGGTTTAAAATGGAGATCGGTGAATCACAGGGGTATCATGGGGACAAGAAGCGTAAGGTGGACTTCAATGCTGGTGGTCTGATGGATAAATCCAACGATGCTAAGAAGATCCAGCACCCCACTTTCCAAAAGTGCGGAAAGAAGCACCCTTGAAATTTCCATAAGAGGATGAGAAAATGCTTCAGGTGTGGAAAAGAAGGGAACCTAGCTGTTAACTGTTGGCATGAAAGACCCACAACTACGATATAGGAGAGGGATGCTCCATTCGAACCTCAACACATTGTTCAATGCTACAAATGCAAAGAACCGAGTCATTTTTCAAATCAGTGCCCTAATCCAAGGGTTATCGGAGGCAACCAAAAACCTCCAAGACAGCAAGGAAAAGCTTTTGCCACCACTTCTGCCGAAGTGAACCCCGACAATGAAGTGGTGACAGGTACTCTAGTTATTCATTCAAGAATAGCGAACGTAATTTTTGATTCAGGTTATACACATTCCTTTATATCTCGAAAATTTAGTAGAACAATCCCAGCACCACCACAAATCATGGAAGTAAAGATGTCAGTGAGTACGGAAAATGGGGAAATCATTTCATCCCATGAATATAAGTCCTCCCCTATTCTAATCTGTGGATTAAATTTCCTAGTGAACCTCGTCATACTCCCTCTGGTGGAATTTGATGCAATTCTTGGCATGGATTGTCTTTCCTTATATAAAGCCAATATAAATTGTCGGGAGAGGGAATTCACACTCCATATAGAGAATCAAACCCCGATTCTTTACAAGATTCAGGAGGAAGATGAATCTATTTTAGCTCCATCATCTCAAGCATGTATATTACTGCCTTATGAGTACGCGTATCTGGCTCAGATGATTGAGTCCAAGGAAGAAACCATCCTTGAAAAAATGCCTATTGTGAGGGAATTCACTGAAGTGTTTCCCGAGGAACTGCCTGGTCTTCCTCCTAGAAGAGATGTTGAGTTCTCAATTGAACTTATACCTGGGGCGCTACCAATATCCAAGGCTCCATATAGAATGGCTGTTGTTGAGCTTGAAGAGCTGAAGAAACAACTACAGGAGAATCTGGATAAGGGGTTTATACGCCCAAGTGCTTCACCATGGGGTGGACCAGTCCTCTTCGTCAAGGAGAAGGATGAGTCAATGCGGCTTTTTATCAATTATCGTGAACTTAACAAAATCATGATAATGAAAAAGTATCCTCTCCCAAGAATCGATGACTTGTTTGATCAGTTGCGTGGAGCACAATACATCTCCAAGGTGGACTTGCGGTTGGGATATTATCAAGTAAGGGTGAAGAAGGATGATGTCCCCAAGACTGCTTTTTGTACAAGATACTGGCACTATGAATTCATAGTAATGCATTTCAGACTCACCAATGCTCCAGCAATATTCATGGACTTGATGAATAGAGTCTTTAGATATTAACTTGACAAATTTGTGGTAGTCTTTATAGATGATATTCTAATATACTCCAAAACCAAGGAGGATCATGAGGAGCATTTAAAAACTGTACTAGAGACTTTGCGCATGGAGAAGCTCTTTGAAAAGTACAGCAAGTGTGAGTTCTGGTTGAAGTAAGTCTCATTCTTGGGCCATATCATCACAAGTAATGGGATATCTGTGGATCCCTCCAAAATAGATGTAATTGAGGGATGGCTGAGGCCAACATTAGTAACGGATATACGTAGCTTCTTGGGGTTAGCTGGATATTATCGACGATTTGTGAGAAATTTCTCACAATTGTCCAACCCTCTTACCAAGCTAAAGTGAAAGGGATTAAATTTTTCTTGGAGTGATGAATGCAAAGAAAGTTTCATGGAGTTGAAAAGGAGGCTTATCACTGCACCCATTCTCTCTTTACCCACAAGTGGGGAACTTTTGTGGTATTCAGTGATGCTTCAAATAAGGGCTTAGGTTGTGTGCTGATGAAAAATGATAAAGTGATATCCTATGCCTCAAGATAGTTGAAAATCCATGAGCGAAACTATCCAACACATGATCTGGAGTTGGCGGCTGTGATCTTTGCCTTGAAAATCTGGCGGCATTATCTCTATGGAGAGAAATGTGAGATATATACTGACCACAAGAGTCTTAAATATATATTAACGCAGAAAGAGATTAATATGCGCTAGAGAAGATGGATAAAGCTCATCAAGGATTATGACTGTTCAATACATTACCACCCTGGGAAAGCGAACAAGGTGGCAGATGCCATAAGTAGAAAGGATCCAGCGATTCTATCAATGATGAGAATTGAGAAGGATCCAATCTTCTTAGACTTGATTAAGATGGATATGGGAATCATAGAGAAGGGAAAATCATCAATCCTTTCACAAATGATTTCTCAACCATCTCTTTTGAAAAGTTTAAAGGATGCTCAAAAGGATGATCTGGGAATTCAGGAAAAAGTGGAAGCTATCAAAAAGGAGAAATCCTCAGAGTTTAATGTTAATGAAGAAGGAATTGTGCGGTTTGGGAAAAGACTATGTGTTCCATCAAGTCCGGAGTTGAAGAAGGAACTTTTGGATGATGCACATAGTTCAAATTTCTCTATTCACCCAGGGAGCACAAAGATGTATAGAGATCTCAGAGAAAACTTTTGGTGGGATAATATGAAGAAGGAGATCGCTGAGTATACATAAATGTGTCTGGTGTGTCAGCAAGTGAAGGCAGAGAGGCAGAAGTCTAAGGGGATGATGCAACCATTTCCCATACCAGAATGGAAATGGGAGAACATCACCATGGAATTTGTCACCGGACATCCATGGACATCCAAAGGCAACAATGCAATCTGGGTTGTTGTGGATCGTCTTACAAAGACTGCACACTTCATTGCTATTCGGGAGGATTTCTCATTGGATCAACTGGAACAGATATATATCTGGGAAGTGGTAAGGTTGGATGGAGTACCACTATCTATTGTGTCTGACCGAGATCCAAGATTCACCTCTATGTTTTGGAAGAGTCTTCAACATGCTCTGAATACTGAACTGAACTTCAGTACGACCTATCATCTCAAACTGATGGCCAATCCAAGCGGACTATCCAAACACTTGAGGATATGTTGAGAGCCTACTCAATGGACTTTAAAGTAGGATGGGATCAAAATCTTCCTCTTGTTGAGTTCTCTTATAATAACATTTTCCACACGAGCATCCAAATGGCACCATATGAAGCCCTGTATTGGAAAAGGTGCATAACACCGACATGTTGGGATGAGGTCGGTGAACGTAAGCTGCTTGGACCAGAAATGGTCGAGGAAATGGTGGAGAAGGTGAAAACCATTCAACAGCATATCAAGTTAGCGCATAGTCGACAGAAGAGTTATGTAGATTACCGTCGATGAGACCTTGAGTTTAAAGTTGGAGACATGGTTTTTCTACGCATATCTCCATGGAAGAAGGTCATGAGGTTTGGAAAGAAAGGGAAGTTAATTCCAAGGCACATCGTCCCCTTCGAGATTCTTGATCGTGTCGGGGTTGTGGCCTATCGACTAGAACTTACACCTACTATGGCCAAAGTACATGATGTCTTTCATGTATCCCTCTTAAGTAAGTACATACCGGAACCTTCACATGTACTCTCTTCTGAGGTGGTACAATTGGAATATTATCTTTATTATGAGGAGCAACCAGTGAAAATATTAGATCATAGAGAAAAAGTTCTACGAAATAAGACAATGCCCCTTGTCAAGGTGTTGTGGAGAAACCACAACTTTGAAGAACCGACTTTGGAATCGGAAGATATGATGAAGCTGAGTTACCCACATTTGTTTTAGTGTGGGAAAAGGAAAATTTCGAGGGCGAGATTTCTTAAGGGGGGAATATTTTAACGACCCAATGTTTCATTAATGGAAATCCCTATTGATCTAATTATTTGTATCTTTATATTTTTATAAGATGTCAACTTCTTTGGTTTTATGTTTAGAATTTTGACCGCTGTTAATATAGTCGTTGAACACTGATCACATGATTAGTATAAATATAGGACCTTAACAAATCCAATTTACATAGACAAAAGAAGTGATGGTCTCATCCAGTAGAATTACCCCATACAAAGCCCATTTGTCGGAGCTCGGAAAAGAGGTGGAATCCTTGGGCTTTTCCCTTGACCAAGCCCAAGCTGAGCTTCACCATGTCAAGCTCGAACGAGACCGTCTACGGGAAAATTGGAAGTTGATAGAAATTACCACTCGAGCGATGCTATCCGATCCACCCTAAGAGTCTGTCACCATTGCACACCTTACCCATAGGTCTTATGCAGCTGTTTTAAGGGGTTATATAACAAATAAGTAGTACTATGTTCCTGTACATTATTTTTTTTATATAATAATGAATATAATTTCTAGTCATTTTTGATACATTGTAAATTGTTTTTAAATTACAAATGGTGTTTTTAGTGTTTATTTAATTAAGAAATATATTTTATTAAATTAAGATATTTTTGAATTAAATAATATTTTAATAAAATAATAATATTATTATTAAATTAGTTTTTATTAAATATAAATGATCTTATAATTTTATGAACGCAATTAATATTTTTATTAAGGTTTGAAAGCCATTTCAGTCAAAACCAGTGAATTTTCGAGAAATGTCAGTTTTTATTTTAAAAGTGAAAATTAACATATTTATAAAATTATTTAGATAAAATAAATGTTATTTATGGAATCAGGATGTCGAATTTATCCAACAGTGAATTTTTCATAATTTTCTGAGAAGGTCAAATTTTTGGGTAAAAATTAAATACCGTTTAAATATATAATGTGTTTTATAGCATCATAATGACCCAATGGTGATGTAATAAAATACTATAATCCTTATGTTCGGCCAATATATGTTTTAACATTAACATAATGTGATTTTGGGTTTTTTGACTTACTTTTCAAAGAATTAATGGACCCCTCAAGACTTATTCAACACTTTTCATTTTTAAATTAATTTCCATGGGAGTGTGACTCACCTCCACATAAGCAACCTTATTATTTTAAGAAGTTCGGACTTTGGACTTATAAAATAATTTTTTCCTCTTCCCGTTTCCAAAAACCATGGGCAAAAACCATGGGATGGTTTTTGGTTTGGATTAATTTAATATAAGGGGTCCCAAACCTAAATAATAAAGAATTCTCTCACCTTTCCTATATAAACCCACCCAAGATCCCACTTTCTCCTCACTAAAATCCTTTGGAGTTCATCCAACCTCTTACATAATCTCTCTAGAATCCTCCCAAGGTTCCCCAAGCTCCCAATAATCCTCTAACATGCCTCTCTCTAGCCTTTGGAAGCACACTTCCAAGTAAGGGTTTTTTCTCCCTTTCTCATTTTTGTCAATTTTCTTTAAGTTGTTTTGCCCTTTTAATTTCAATTATGAATGTTGGGGTATGGTTTTGAACCTCCCCCATACTGCCCTCTTATTTTTTGAATGATGGGAGACCCCTTTCTCTCTCTCATTAAATGCCTCCCATGTACACCCATTACTATGCCGAAATTCTGAAAGGAACTTCTCTCTCTTCTTTTACATTCAAGCAATACTTTTGTATCATGAATCTAAATTCCATTTCAATTGTTTGGACATGTATCTATATGACCTCCTTAGTTTCCATTACATGTAAATATTATGAAGAACCCCTTTCTCTCTCATCAACCATTTTTTATTAATTCTTATGTCACGTCGTTACGCTACCGAAATCACGCCGATTTTCTAAGCCATTGCCATTGTGTAGTGAATACCATGCCCATTTCTCCATCAAGGGTATTCACCTTTATGCACATTTACTTATTTATTATAAAGTTTCATGTATTAATTCCACATTCCTATATCGTGGAATAAATGATAATGTTTTATGAATCCATGATTTATGATCCATGTGGCACACTTATGCATGAAATGAAATGTTTAAGAAGGTTGCGCCCTTATAGCGCTCCAATGCATTGGGTAAAGTATAGTATCATGATACATCATGTGCAATGAGTGTTGACTCATGCTAAATCAAGTGAAACGAGGGTTTACTCATGCTTTATGTGCAATGAGGATTTACTCATGCTCCATGTGCAATGATCCTTGGATCATGCTAATTCCATGTTAAGTGTTGTTGCTACATTTCCATGTTATGATTATCATGCTTTATCATGCCTTTATGTTCATGTTTCGTATATGCTCTATTGATATGCCTATTGTCTAACATGTATTGTACTCCTCATGTTATTCCATGTGTACTCCCTTACTAGGATTTATAACTCACCCTTTTCTTATGCATGTCCTCAGGTTATCCCATGCAATGCTAAGTACAAGGGAATGTAGTGGTCATGTAAAGGAAGTTTTCAATAAAGATGTTGTATTTCATGTTTTATGTATTTATTTATTGGTCCTAATCCCCAAATACACTAAACCTCTCGATCTTCTTTGTTGTATCAAGTGAATTTTATGTAACAAATCATGTTTAAGTTTGTAATAAAAGCAGGGTTGTCATATTCTCTGTCAATGTTACCCTTTTATGGATAGATCAAGGATTAGTTGGACATTTAATGGGACGACACTGGTTTTAATAAACATGATGATGCAATTTGGTGTTTATTGTCATCAAGGGGGTACATGAATTATTTAGATGTTGGGATCAAACCCAAAATATGGGATTCATATGTATCATTGTGAGAGTAATCAGAACCCGCATAGTTCAGTGTCTCTTAACCGAACACATCACCTTTTAAGGTCATGTGCTGGGGACCCAACCATGTAGTTTAACATCATAGAGTAAGAACAAACAGGCGAATGGTTTCTTGGTTAAGGATTGAGTGGGACTTATGTCGAGGCAGCCTGAGGTACCTAGAAGCGATATGGTCTCCCAAGTGAATATAACCCAGCCGAGAATGTGCCATAGAGAACATTAGGGAGGATTTGGGTGTTGGGTTTTGACCTTAGGGATACTTCCTACATATTCCAGTAAGTAGGGAATCAAATCCCATGTCGTTCGGCAAGACTGGGACTTACACTTTAAAGGAATCCCGTCAAATTAGGCATTATTGGGGAATATGCATTGAAGATGACCATTTTGGGGGAAATTATATTGTTAGGTATTATGCATGGAAGTGGATTGTTTGATTTATCATTGAGTCTTAAATCTGTATAGAAACCCCATTTGAAGTTTGGGATCATGTAGATGTCATGATCGACATTAATATCTATGCCCACGTGAGTCCTGATCGGTGTGAGAAACAAGAGGAAGTTGTAGATCTAATGACCACACGACCCTCCCCATATGTTGATGGATGGTGAAAAATCCCAAATGGAGACGGTGGGTACACTGAGTTTTCCCATATCCTATTTTATTTTGGTAACCAAGATAGTCACCTCAGGTGATCCATCCAGCTATATCCTGGGATGAGGTGAAGAGGAAAAAGAGTGGAACCTCCCGCAAGAATGACTAGGGGAAAACCTCAGGAGGAGTGCCCTGAAATCAGTTCTAGAGAAAAGGAAATAACGTTCAATACCTTCCCTCATTAAAGGGCAAGGTCAGTGATTCCCCTTACCACTAGAACAGGGAGTTTCATGTATGCACCCCAAGATCGGAACCTGGTTTACCATGGTAATGTAAACATAGAAACATTTCTAGGTTCCAGCTTATTGAGGGGGTTACACACATGAATCCACTTACTATGGGTATGTAAACACAAAAGGAAACACCGGTGTACCCATTGATTTTATCACATATTCCTAGTTGATTTGGAATGGGCCTTGGCCGTATGATATTCGGCAGGTTCACAGAGGTTCCAATGTAGAGACCCTCATCATAGAAAAGAGGAGTAGTGAGTGATAGATGTTGGGACACCCTATGATTCCCCATTCCATGTAGTAGGTTCCTACATGGGATGGGGTTTCCTCAGTGTAGAATGTTGCTACACAGGTGAGGAGATCGAGTGCATAGAATTGGGCTATACAGACTAACGGTAAGATTGTGTAGCGTGTTTCTACACAGGACTAGGTTTTTCCTACGTACCGATATGGTATGTGGGGATGATTTCCATATGCATAGTGTTTTACTACATAGGGAGGGGGTTCACCCGCATAAAGCTTTTCTATGCGGGATGTTCATCCAAAAATGATCCATCAGTTTACACCTTGTGGGATCTTGTCCGTAGAGGGTTTTTTTGTTCCCAATCCACCATATGTCTTGTTATTTCCTCCTTACTGCTACATGATGAATTATACCTACTGGTAATCATCGAATGGGCTCTAGTTTTGTTGGTTCTTCAAATTTCCTTGGCTTATAATTCACTTCATCTCATCCTTGGATCACTCTATGTTTCCCTTTTGTGTCCCCCTTTGGGTCTAATTTATATAGGATTAGATAGATTGGATTCCATCACCCCTAGTCGTTCGTGGTGGGTTGTGGAGCATCTTTTTCGGATTCAAAAGAAGGAATTAGTTAGCAGGGGGATTGTTGGGGATGCAGGAGTCCCCGCCTAGCCTCATAACTGACTTTGTTTTTTCTATGGGAGTTGATGGTACCACCTCACCCCAAGAACATTTTAGTTTACAGAAACAGGTAATCTGTGGGACAAAAAACAACCACCCCTTCTCAAAAAAAAGATTTTTTTTCATTTTAAGACATTGTGAGCTCTACCCTTTTCCATGAACTATTTTAGTTCATGGGTTCTTCGCAAAGAGGCAGAACGCCATGCAGAACAGCAGTTCGTGGAGGAATTCATACTTCGTATTCACCCTTACTTTGAACCTTTTCTTCAAACATTATCTAGATTTTTTAATCTTTTCCAAATTAATGGACTTATTTTGATCTTGTTTGTAGAAATTTCAGGACCCGTCAAATCCCACCCATCAAAATGGTCTCCAATCAGGATGAAGAGGAGGGTATTCTGATGTAGATAGCAATCCTATTTTGAACTGCATTGTAGTTTTGGGTTGACTAAAAAGAGGGGGAAATGCATATAAATAGGGGTAACATCTCATTTTTCATTTACTAATTATCTTAGTGAACATAGTTCTATTTAAAATCGTTGACCTTGTACAATTTCTATGAACTGATATCCTTTATGGAAGGCTCTTCCTGCAAACAGATATACTTAATGTGCAAACTAAGAAGTGTAATCCAAGAATGGTGAGTTTTGGTCTTTCGTATAGTGGCAAAATTATCTATGGAATGATCATCTCATGGACATATAATTTATTGTACAACTTTTTTTGGGATAGGGCTTCCACAAACTGACAATCCACAAGTGATTTTTTCCGTCTACAGATAGGTTTTGGACCAATACTTTTGTGAACTGAGAGTGTTCTTTTCTTTTTTTTACTCATTATTTTCCATTTTGTTTATGGAAATAAATTTAATTCCAAATATTTATGAAGAAAAAATGATTGACCCTTCATAGGATGCTTCTACTACTGTTGGTTCTTCTACTATGGCGGTTGTTCTCTTAGCCAATAATGAAAAGAAGAAATATTTGATCTATTTTGTTGAAAATACAATCACCATTAACCTACTTTATCAGGTGCTTGAAATAATTATTAGTGCAGGTCAAAGATCGTATCTATTAGTGGATATGTTTCCTATTTATGGGGTTTTTCTACTGAATGACGCAACGATCACAAAACCTTGTCCAAAAATCATCCTGTCTTCTGGATATTTGAAAACATAAATATTAATTAAGACAATATTTCATCAAAGGGGAAATTTATATGAGAGTCCCTTGATGTTGAATCCAATTTGAATTATGATAATTAGTCTCTAGAGGAAAACCTGGAGGGTCCAAATGAAAACATTCATTTTTATCATAGCATTGTGCAGAGGACCACTATGAACGAGCAACAAGGGTGGACATAGAAATGGTACCTTCTTCATGGGGGATCATTCATTCAGGACTGGGGGTGGAATTTTTGGGTCTCCCAGAGATGCAAGTAATTTAAGGATTATTTTTAGGTATTTTGGCTACATAAGGTGGTCTGGGTTTCACAGACATACACCAATTGAAATAAAGATATTATCCCAAATTTATTGATTAGGTGGACCTCAGACACTAATACCTTCCATCTGGTGCATGGGGATGTTGGAATTAGTCTTTATGAAATCTGGAATCTTTCAGGGGTTCCCATTGATGGTGATATGTATGATGAATTATTTCCACCACCTTATACCTGGGATGATGAGGAGATGACTCCTCATCTTTCCAATAAACTCATTAATAAGGAAAATTCCCTCTTAAATTAGGATCCTCTCCCAAATAAATATGTCTCATTCTCATATTGTATTAACACCTTTACGACACAAAGTGTTCAAGAGCCCCATGTGAGGAGTCCGATATCATACCCAACCATTGAAACAAGAAGGTAGTTAGGTTCTTATTGTATTATTCTAGAATATGGTCGATTCAAAAAATTTGATGGAAAATCTGTATTGATGATGACCGAATATTTTGATCGTAATCCTTCTTGGAAATGTTTCTGAGTGCTCAAATTCTGCAAGTGCGTGCCTATGATACGGGAGTTATAGGCATAAAATTTATTTTGGTGGCTCAATTAGACACTGGAAAGTGTAAGAATATTTTTGTCCCACTATTGTGTAAAATATATCATTTGTTGAGGCATATTAGTGAGGGGAAGCCACCACACTGACTGGTAGTTACCTTCTAAATAATTTGGGGATGGATAGTAGCTCATATGGGAGTCTATCCATTTATTATTCCTCAAGAGATCCTAGAGAATGGTATCTGTCCCTACCTCCAAAGCACAAGTGGGGTAATTATGTTAGACTAGAGCGAGAGGGGACTGGAGGAACACTCCAGAAACCACAACCACTTCACCTATGGAACTTAAAACTCCCCCTTTAGTGTTTTGGTGAATAATGAATCTGAGAATTTTCTCAAGAGAGGATACCTTTTCTCCCTAAGAGAGGGAATCCTAGTTTCTAGGATTGATGGTGAACATATATATGAAGGATATACACACTAAAAACTTTATCATCAATTCAATTTCATGTAGATGAAGTGTCACTGACCATCAATAGTGCACATTTGGAGTGGTATGTAATGATAGCTTAGCACCTCTGGCTGATGTTTACTCGGGAGGATACCCAATATTAGATCAAACTTCTTCCTATTGATTATTTCCACCCTGCCCTCACAATATCCTATCTGAGACCTAGATCTGATCCTACCCTGTGGGACAATTGGAAAAACTTGTTCTCATTGTTGATTCTCGTAAGGTTTCTAAGGAAAAGAGGAAATTGAAGAAAAAAGTTGAGTAATCTAGGCCCAGGAAGAAGGTTAGGAAATCCCTTTATTTTAAACCTCCTAGGATTTTTTTGAGGGCCTAGGGTTCAACCTAATAGGTTGCCTATGATACCTCTTAGTATCAAGAATATATCCCTTATTATATAGTTTTCCATTCACCATCGATATAATGGTATCCCCTTAGGAGGGCCCATCCATCTCACGTTTTATGATGTTTCTTACAATAGAAGGATCATTCACTTACCAGGTATGGTTATCTATCAGAACCTATCGACATTCTCTATGATATTGAACCTAATATGGTGGTTGTCTATCTTCGATACCTTGATGGTTCAATTCATTCAGAGGTAAACCATCATAGACACTCTTGGAGAGTACTTGCCATGATTCAGTTAGGGGTTAATGAGGATGATGACAATGATAGTCATGCATCGTTGGATGCTAATGAATTTGACCCTCCTTACACAACTGAGGTAGGGGAGATGTCCCATTTTCACATAGGGTCTCACAAGTTCTCGATACCAGAGGGTTCTAGAATAGATGAAGTGCCCAGAAAGAAATTATGGCTACCGGAACCCACCTCATTTCCTCAAGTGGAACATCCATCATTTCCAATACCTATTATTGTTTCATTTTCATATTCTTGGAAGGCATGGTATATATTGAGGGCTAGTATGTCAGCTGAATATATTTGGGAGACACTTCAGGTAGAGCCCCTTTGGTTAGAGGGATTTAGATCAGTCATTGCTCCTATGTGAATTTCAGCCCACGATGATCCATGCAAGGTGGGTAAATATCTAGAATACATTGATACCTGCCTCCACTCCTTCAAGGATAGACTTTACTGGTCTACCCAAGTAGAATATATGGTCGTAATCCCAGATCATGACAATTCTATTGATGAAGTAATTACAATTGTTAATATCCACCTCCTCTTTTTTCCTTTATCGCCATGACCTTAAACCCTTATTCTTTGTGATTTTTGGAAACTAGGGAGATTTGGGAGGCTACTGCTTCCGCAGAATACACCCCCAGGGGAACTGAAGATGTGGAGAGTATCCCTTTAAAAATGGGAGTCACTAGATAGGGTTCCCCTAGTACCGTGGAATATATGGAGGCAATCCTTGCAGATCTAGCCATGGAATTTCTACCCCCATACACATCCTTGATTCCTTCTATGCGATCATCCTCATGGAATACTATGAAGCACGCACAAGAATCCCAAATAATGATATTCATAAATCTAAGGATAACTGGTGAATATCACATTTATTTATTTTAAAGCTATGTTATGCATATTTCTTTTCTGATTACTCATCATACTAATGAATTGGTGTAGGTATGATAAGTAATCAAGTGGTAATTGCCCAAATGTCTGTATCTCTTACATCCTCAGAGGTACATATGGAACCAAAAATAGTTTATTACAAATAGGATAGGTAAGACACACTAACTGAGGTCACTGGGGGGATCTTGATCCCAAAGAGAGAACCTGTTCAGGATCAAGTGGCCCCTATCCTAACAGTGGAGGAATCTTCAGAGACTGAAGCTTTTAGTGGGAACATTTATCCTACTTCTATGGAGACAAATCTAATAGTGTTTCCAGTGGTTGTTGGACCAGATGAGGAACCCCTAATAATTTAGGATATTAGGGAGGTACCAAATCCTGGGAGGTTGGTCGATCCTAATTAAATGACTTCTACCCCTATAGAGGGGGTGTATTCCGTAGTTGATGTTCCTTTTGGGAACACTCATCCTGATCCTTTAGGGGAGATGACTGTGGAGGAGGGAGAGACTCAAACTCAAGGGGGGTCATAATTGGATATTTTACCCAACTTCCTGATGATTAATCCTATGGGTATAGTTTTTGTGGGAAATCTTTTGGAATCAACCGACCCGGATGAGCATGGTCCCATACAATAGGTATCTTTAGACGAACCTAAGGTCCATTCTCAGGCCAAGGATGAATCCCCCCTCTTTCTGAGTGATGAAGGGGTAACACATATCATGTATTATGATGATTATAATGAGAATTTATCTCTATAACCTTCAAATTATTCTTTTTTTAGGATTTGGATAACAAATTATTTGGTCTTTTGAATTCAGGATCACAAATGATAGTCCCTGCACTAAAAAATGGTGTTCTAATATCCCAAATTCCCATTATTATAAGGGATAAGGCTATCACAAAGTAAATTCATTCCCAGAATAAAAATATATGGCCCTATCTAGTGGTTCTTATTGCAGAATACATCCCACATTCCAAGAGTGACTTTGAGGAAGACCCGAAGGAATTGGATGGCCCTAGAACTACTAACTAGAAACTGTGGAAGGACATATAGATGTTGATTTCTCATACCTCCTTGAAAAAATTCCAATAAAACTACCCAAATTATTCAAAAAAAATATTTCTTTATTTTGGGGTGTTTGACTATCATGACATATATGAAATTGTAATGAAAGTAATGAATGCCCAAGAGAGAACTAGCATGATCCAATCTCTTCTTTCTTATGTGGAGTCCATGTCCCAACATTGTAATGCCTGATGGAACCTTCTAAATGAGGATACTGAGAGTGTTGGTGAAGCCACGAGGAGATAAGGTGAAATTATAGAGGAAAGTTCCTTAGTAGAGCATCTTGGAAAATAAAAGGAGCATCTTAGCCAGGAATGGTAACAATTTAAAAAATAATGGGCCCATGATAAGGTAGTTTTTGATTAAGGGAAGTGGTTAGTGGAGGAGGAGGAAAATGACATATTTTATATGGATGAGAGGGAGACAGAGTTTAATGACGGTGCAGATGCTGAGACTATATCCTTGTTAGAGTTTCATCAAGCCATAGAGGACTTGCAATAGGTGTTGTTACAACCTTGTGATTCTACTAATAAAATCATATAATAGCCATATAATACTCACATGGAGAGTCTCTAGAATATATATTATCTGCCATTACCATTTAATATAATGAATAGTTACTTTCTCCTTAGTGCTTCTCCATTATTGTTTATATAATTCCAATAAATTATGACTGGTCACATTTTAAAAGATAGTCTCTATTGGAAAATGGTTTAAATAAAAATCTTAGATAATAAAATTTAAATGATCATGTCATTATCTTGTTTTTTCCTTAGTCGAGGGGATCAACAATAATAGTTCAACTATTACTAGGGCCACATGAAAACCCTACAAACTTTGGTCCTTTTTTGTTATAAACTTAATTTTTTCCTAAGTTCACTATGGTGTGGGATTAGAGGGCATAAATTGAATGTTTCCTCCCTTTGTGGGATTTCGACCTAACATGTTTTTTGTCTCTATTAATTTTTTTGGTTTCTCAATATTTTTCCTAAACCATGCAGGTCATAGGTTTAACAAGCTCATAGTCGAATTTATTCCATGACACCCTTTGCGTGATTTATACCTAGAGATTTTTGTGTCTCCTTTCATGGCTATTTTAGAGTCATGAAAAATGGACTAATATCATTGGTGTTTTTGGTCAAATAGAATTGACCATGATTTACGGAGTGAGGGCCCCGATAAGACTTATTAACTAATAATGTCCCAGTATTTTTCAGACATGGATGAGGGTTTTTTTTACCCTGATTTGCGATTTAAGTATACGTGACATGATATGGGGAATGGAAGCCTTTGAGGCATTCAGATGTAGTAAAATCATCTCTTGGGGATTAATTTTCCTTTGGTTGATAGACCTTCTTTGTGGGAAACATATGCAGATCCAACAAGGGCATATTATTCATAGTAAAACAATGGTTTCCTCAGGACACTGGTCCTCCATTTCCGATGTCCAGATAATTTATTGAAATTTTGATTTTTAATTAAATTGTTTTTTGTAAGACCACTATGTGTGACTTGTCAAGGGAATGATGTCTAAAAATAATAAGGGTATCTATATCAAAATTATCCCTAAAAAAGGAACCACTCCTAAATGAATTTGACTACTATAAGCGAGAGTTGGAGAATGGTGCAATTTAATTTCATGAAACTAGGAAATAAGCTATATAGTTTAACATTCTATGGTAAATACATTTGGGGTTATTTTTTAGGGTCACCTGGCATTTGATTGAGGGATAAATTATTTACCCCTTTTATGATAATCCATCCAAGAATGTTCTATCATTTTTAGGCATGATGGGGGAAGGTTATAAGTTATAATTTGAGGGTTTCCTGATCCATGGAATGATATGGGGCATCGAATTTGTTGGGAAATACATAGGTAGTAAAAACCTATCCTAAGGATGAATTTTACTTTGGTTGAGAGGCCTTTTGTGTGAAAATTATGCAGAGGTAACCAGGGTGTATTATTCATAGTAAAACAGAGGTGTCCTAAAGACAATGTCCCTCAATTTCTGATAGTCGGGGAATTTTATGAGGATTTAGATCTTTCTGGACAGAGAGCTTGGTTTGCGAAAGGGGACCACCAGAATATGAAAAGAGCATTTTATGTCAAGATTTTCTAGTAATGGGTGGAAATGTTTACCATACAATGATATGAGAAGATTCCCCACATAGGTTTGACTTATGTATAGGGAAGGAGTATACTTAAATTTTGTTATAGCTAGACCTAGAATTGGACATGTGTGTGTCACTATTTACCCTGCAGTGGCTGAGGTCAATCCAAACAAAATTATGTAACCATGACATGATGGACAACCAATGTCGAGGGGGTTGTTCTCTCACGTGAGATAATTATAAAGCTGTGAAATTTAACATCATAAAAATAATACATATACCATATAGTTTTTCATTATTTGGTTAGGAGGATTTATCAAAAAGTTTAATGTCATGTGATTAGGAAAAATTTTCACGCTGTTGAACATCATGCGATTAGGATAATTTGTCATACATTTTAGCATCATTTTGAAAGGATGAAGATGAAATTCAGTTTATCTTCATGAAGTTATGACATATTTTTCATATAAAACATGAATAAATAGAGGCTAATCAGGCTAAGATGTTTCGACATGTCCTGAATATGAAGGCAGAAAAAGGTGTAAACCCTGATCCTGAGGATTCTTAGATCAGAATAATTGATATAGGGAATGAAAGACAGTGGGGAATACGAAGGTAGGAAAATAAACTCTTGAAGATGAAGTTTATTTTGGTTGATAGGACTTTTTTGGGGGAAACTTATGCAGTGAAAACCAAGGCGTATTATGAAGAGTCAAACAAAGGTGTCCTAGGGACACTGTCCCTCAATTTCCAATGACTGAAGAAGGATCGTGGAGATCCAAAATTACCAAAGTCATAGATTTTGGTTGATAGAAGCGATGTATCCAGACATGAATGAATCATCAAGACCAATATGGGCCATGAAGTATGAATTTCCCTTAATATATCAGATTCATATGTAGGAGGGGGAATTTTGATCCCCTCATAGATACCTGATGTGGAATCCAAACATGAAATCATCTTCATAGATATCTATTTATATAAAAAATATGGGTACATTTTTCCTTTTCATTGTTTTATTATTGGTAATATGAATCAAGGAATATATGTCACTATGTATCACATTGATACAAGAATCAATCCATATATAGTTCTTGGAGTACCATGCAGTTTATCGATGTACAGTGAGGAAATTTGTTCCCTATTGTAAAGGGAAGATACCTGGTGTACCTTTTCAGGTTTTTCTAATAGGACCATGGAAACATAACTACATATTTATATTCCTTGATCATGTGGGTAATCCCCTACCAGAACTTCTAAGACCATGTGAGCTATTCTTGGTGTGAGAAGTAATGGGTGATAAAGGTTTATTCCACCATACTAGGGTGACATAACAATAATATAAGGGGTTTTTTTTGTTATGGAGGATGGGATGATGATATGGGATCTGAGAATCAGTACATATCCTTCGAGGGAAGGAATCAAGCAACATGTAGTTCTAAAAAATCTACCTTGAAAAAATCTAGTTCATGCATAGGAAGGGGGAGATTCATTTGAAATGGTCCTGTAGATAGGACCTACTTTGGAGTCCACTACATTGATTTTGTTTGTATGCAGGGGAGGGAGAATTTTCTGTATTTTATGGTTGGACCCATGCATAGGGTCTGGGCATCACTACTTATCTCATTGTGATGAGAATCAATCTGGATGTAGTTCTTTGATGTTCCTTGTGTAGGTATGACCTATATGTAAGGAAGGGGATTTATTTTTGACATTTTATTTAGAGTGTCTTTACCAAGATATAAAAGGATGTCTCTAAGTATCCTGTGTGGATAGGAATCAAGTCATACAAAGTTCTTAATGGGGATTCTCCATGCAGGTCTGACCCATACACAGTGGAATCATTTTTTCCATTTCCCATGGCTACACCAGAGAATATGTCCAGGTGTCACTACGTATGTCATTATTATGAGAACCACATCATACGTAGTTCTTAAGAAAGGTGATCCCTATGAAGATCTATCTCATACACAAGGATTATGTAATTTTTGAACATGACATGGGGGATAACCAATCATGGGGGTGATGTCCTCTTAGGTGAGGGAATCGTGATTACACCGTGCAGTTTATCGTCATAGGGTTAGGATAATGACATCATATTTTCACATCGTGTTGTGTGGAATAAGAGAGAAGAAATGTTCCAACAGGAGGTGTATTGTGTAGATGATGTAAATTTCCATGTATGAGTACCTAACAGGACCTATTCTGCACAAATACTCCTAAAATAAACTCAATCCAAGGGGGCATAAACTTAAATGGATTTACATATCCCATATGAATAGGAATCAATCCATACACAGTTCTTAATGAGAGTCCATGAACAAGTATAATCCATGTGCAGAGAGGGAGATACATTTTTAACCATTTTTTGGGTGGATGGACTGAGATATAAAATCTTGGCATATCTATGTATCATGTGTGGACAGGAATCAAGATGTAGGTAGTTATATAATACGACATGGTGGATAACCAATGAGAGGGGATATTTCCTCTTGAGTGAGAATACTATGGTGTTGTGCAGTTTGACATCATGAAGCGAGGGAATTTATCATGTAGTTTAACATCATCCTGTTAGGAAAATTTCCAATACAGTTTAGTATAATGTGGAAAGGATGAAGATTCTATATAGCTTATTGTCATACGGTTAGGATGATGGATGTTATTATGTTTAGTTTCATTAAACTAGGACAACCACCCAACAATTTAACATCATGTGATCCTGTCTTAGATTCCCTTCGTCTATATGAAATATTTATTTAGCAACCTTTCATTGGTGAGAGTTGTGGTGATCTATCCATTAATTGAAATCAAGGAATATGCTCTATTTGGTTCATCCAATTTTGTCTCCCACATTGGGGTATTCTTTCTGGGTATAATTGGAATCCTGAGAACCAATACTAGTTCTCCTTCTAGGAAAGATTAAAGGTTGAACTTCTTGTTAAAGGCTCACACAGTCCAGTTTTGGTGGACTTCCATATGATGTAAGGTATAAAATATTTTCTCATCTAGTCACTCCAATACATCCATACATTTCCAGTACTACTAATTTATGTAAAATTAATTGCATATGGCCATGTGGAGTGAGAGAAACTAAACTTCTATGGGGAGGAACACCTTCATCCCATACACCAATGAGCACGGGGTTGCCCGTGTGGCAGTTCAGGACATAGTATAGTAATCCCACAAGGAATGCAAGAGATTATCCATCCAAGAATTCTTATATTTATCTACAATATTCTAGATTATATTGGAAAGGGTATTGTTAAAGGAATTTATCTATCCATTGGCTATTGCATGATAGGGGAATAAATAGTTTTTCTTAATACCATACTCTTGATATAGCTTCTCTAACTCATCATAGAAGAAATTGGTGATGTTTTCTATCAGTATGGTATGAGGGACACCAAATATGGTGATGATGTTGTCTTTTACAAAGATTACAATATTCCTTTCCCTGAATTCTTTGAGGGGTATGACCTCGACTCACTTGGAGAAGAATTCATTCATAGTAATAATATACTTGAACTGCTTGGCTGTAGAGGGAGGATATGGCCCCACAATTTCCATCCTCCATATGGAAAACTATCAAGAGTACTTAGGTGTGTGAGTTAACTTTTGAGGCTATTAAATGAAATTGGCATGGAATTTCCAGGAATGGAACTTTTTTGGTGATGTTGGAGAAATATTTCAGATTGGGCCAGTAGTATCCAGGCCATTAACTTTGGTGGAAAATATTGAGCCTTGATTGGAGATCTCTGTTATGTCTAGAATGTACTTCCTTCATGATGGAAACAGTCTCATTTCCTTAAATTTACCTATGAAGGACCCCATCAAGGCCTCGTTTTTAGATTTATTTTTGATGGTTGGTTCCATCATAGAGAAGAAAATTAATTTCTCATCTACATATTTTATCTATCCAGGCTCTCTCCAGTGTGATTTCTCCTTTTCGAATGTATTATGCAATTGACATCATCCAGCTGGTGGTAGGACTGTATGGTTTAGGTATCAGGAAAATATAATCAATCTATTCCATTTTGGTTTTAATGAAGGATGATAAAATCCCACAGCATGTGATACTAATGAAAGTTTCATCCTGAACTGGATAATCCAGGGTTTTGGCTACATTTTCCAATGCATCGACCTATTCATTTTGTGATTAGGGGAACTGATTCAACATCAGTTCTAAATGGAATTCTAAAATTAGTCCATCAACATGGTTTAACAATGGTATTAACTCTTCCTTTTTGATATCATAATCCCAATTAACCATCTTGATGACTAGTTCTAAATCACCTTTATCATCATGTGTTTTATTTGTACTTGATGATCCAGTTTTATCCCTACAATTAGAGCCTAGTATTTTGCTTCATTATTTATGAACCCCTACAACGACTGGAAGGAATAGGTTAGGACCTCATTTTCATGGGATATGAGCATGAATCCCAGCCCTACCTTTTTGATCATGGGGTCTTCCATCCTTTTTCATGTCAGTATTCTGGATGCACCATCAAAAATCACCTTTTATATATAGGGGTCCTCTTGAATAGAGATAATCTCTTCATCAGTTAGTTTAGTATCCAATGAATTAATTTCTATCATGGGGTGTTCCACTAGATAATTAGATAATTCTTGGACTTTTATGGATTTCTAATGCACGTACCATATGTCAAACTACTTCATGATGACCTCCCTAAATGAATGTATCCAATTCAATATCATATGGCTGAGAATATATTTGAGTGGGTTGCTGCGAGAGGATAGGTGGACCTCGTAATGTTATTGGTAGTTTCTTAGTTTTTGGAAATTTAAGATTAAAACCAAAAAAATCTTCTCAATTCTCGAGTAATGAGTCTCAACATCGAACATGTTTTGTATGAGATAGTAAATGATGTTTTCTCTATTGGCATCATTATTCTATGCAAGGAGGGAACCTAAGGATCACTCTAAGGTTTTCACATAAAAATGAGTGCTCTTCAATTGATAGAAGACATTAGTGATATCGATCTTAATATATATTTCTTGATATTTTCAAAGGACTCTGGAAAATTATTAGTCCATTGACACGTAACCCCTATTTCCATCAATCTGGTGAAGGGAAATCATTTTACAGTAAGGTTTTCTATATATATCTGAATGTAAGATATATGTCTATAAAGACATATCAAATATGTGAGGTCTTAAGGGGTTTCATGCTAAGGATAGCCTTTGTCTTCCTGGGGCCATGTTCGATGATGTGATGGCATGTGATGATGTTGTGAAATTTTCTGGAGTTAATGCCAAAATCACACTTCAAGTGGTTTTTTTCATATTGTGTTGTATTAGTTTGTTGATGATGGTTTCAAGATATGAATGGTGGTATGATAATGGCTGATATTTAACTATTAATTCATCAAAATAGAATTATAATAACTTTTCTAATAATGGTTTGATGATATGATGCAAGACACATTGATATGTTCCGACATTCTTCAAATCAAAGGGCATCACGTGATAGAAAAATAATCCCTTAGGGGAACTGAAGGTGGTAGCCTCTTCATATTATTTGGAAATTAATATTTTATTTTACCCTAAATATCCATCCATTAAATAGAGGGTTTGGTATCCAGATTTTCTATCAATCAACATTTCTTGAGTGGGAATGGGAAATCATATTTTGGATAGTGCCGGTTGAGATATTTGAAATCAATGAAAACTCTGATTTTCCTATTCTTCTTCTTGATAGGGAATATATTATCCATCTAGATGATATATTGGACCTACCACTAATGATCTTGTTGAATTAAGCCTCTATTTTGGTAGCATGTCTTGGGTACGTCCTTCTGGCAACAGGTTTGTAGCCCTGATGATCCCCTAGAAGGCCCAGGTGGTGAGTGGCCACCTTGGGATCAAGGCATAGAATTTCTATGTTGTCTAATGTAAAAACAACTCGATGAAGCCTTAAGAAATATGTATGTACCTATTTCTCTTTAGAAGACATGGCCACGCTGATAAACGTGGTCCATAGATCTTCCTTGATTCCTAGATTTCTTTCTACAATGTCATCAATGGTAGTGGAAACACCCTCCTTAAATGTTAGAGGGGCATCCATAAGATATTCTTCATATTTCTCTTATTCTTACTCCTCCCCATCATCTTCTTCATATGATGGCGAGACAAGTATAAGTATGATTTCTCCAGATTTGAGATAGGAGTTGATATATTGTAATTTGAAAGATAGAGTGGCTTCCTCGGATCCAGATACCAGTAGGGGATCTACTTGAAACTATAGAAAGGATGGGGGTGAGGGACGGGGGAGTTTATTAACCCTCTTTGGGTGACGAGACGTCCTCTCCTTCTTCAATGAGTGGGGAATTATTTTTGTAGAGATCTGAGGGTGGATGAATGGAATTTTAGTATGAGATTTCACCATTTTCTGGGGAATTAGCACATCTTTCAACACTGTTACATTTAGAAGTCATAACCGAAATCTTTAATATTTATGAGTGTTCACCTTCACTTGGGATCACCTAATCAACCTGGTTGATAGGTAGAACATATTCCTCAAAAATCTATTCCAATGGGTCATCCAAAATCATTTCTAGACAGTTTTGGGGTGGTAACCCATTCAACACCATCAACTAGGGATTGATTCCCTTTACACTAATATAATTCTATATCGATATAATGTGACTCGTTTTATTCAAACGGGGAATTATTAGCATGAAATGTCCTAGTTTTTCCATAGGTGTAGTATTTGAAACATTGATTGTATGAGGGGGGATTTCTATGTGATGGTGCAACCAAGGCCTTCTTAGAAAGATGTTGAATGATGTGTGCTTCAAAAACACAAGGAATTCTGAGTCGGCTATGAGTTCTCCAAACTATGTTTTGATCTTGATTTGGCCCAACAACTTCTCCTATATTTTTTCATAGCCTTGAAATGTCATGGAGGAGGGTGTTAGGTTATTCTCATCCCAACCTAGCTGGTGAAGTGTTTATACCGGAAGGAGGTTAAATACAGAGCCATTGTTAATAAAAACTTTATGAACATTAACACCATTTATCCTTATGGAAATGTACATGGGTCTAATGTTCCCCTAAATAATTTCATCTCCATCTTGATTTGTGAAGTAGATAACCACATGATTTTTTTTGGGATTGGTATCTATTCAATAGACCTTTATAGCAGCCACTCAATCATCAATTTACTAGGTATTTAAAAATATTTTTTGAGTGCCTCCCTGAGGTCTTTTGATAAACTTAGTGAATCTAGGATTGATAGTTTGTCCTGTACCGAGGATAAACTTTTTATTATTTCGTACTTCTTCTCTAAAGGCCAACACTTCCTAGTGGGTAGATTCCCTTTCATAGGAGCATTAGGGTCTTGGGAATTAGATGATGATGGATAGGCCCTCAAGACATGAGCTGGAGGTTCTTTTTTTCTTGGTGGTTTGGTTCGGGCAGGCTTTCCTCCTCATCGAGGGAGATCTAATATACACTCATCACCTGATTGATATTCCAGAGTGATCATGATAGGGTGTCTTATTTCAGTTAAATGGGGATTTTCCTATTCCTTCTACACCCATTGAAGGGTTTTTTCATGTGTTTCTATAACATTTATGGTGCAAGTAGGGGAACGACTAGAGGTCCGGATCCTACAGTGATTGTGCCTTCCCCGATACCCTCAGCTCCTAGGGCACCTTCCTCTGGTCCCTTGATCATGTGTGGGGAACTCGGTCTAATATCCATACTAATATTTATAGAAGGGACACATTAAGTTAATTATATTAATGGAACTGAAAATAAATTCTTATTCTGATGATGACCCTTCTTAGGTAATCATCTATATTGGTGCCATTTATTAGGGTGGTGCCCATTATTTTAGATCCTAGGGTATAAAATCAGATAGGTTCAAATCCAACTTTGGCCTTGGTGTAGTTTCATCCTCCCGTGATTGCTCCACATTTTTTTAGGTCAGTCTTCTTTTTGAAGGGCTGGCCTTTTGAGGTTTGTGGTTATGATGACCTCAGTTGTGATACAGTGGAAGCAACTCGGGGCATGGTTGGTTGTTTCACATATTCCTAGAGTATTACATGATATAGGTAGACTATTTTTCAACTAATCCAACTATAAAACCTATATTCCCTTTTGCTAACAACTTCTTTCCACGCACCCCCATCCTCATTGGATGTTGTGGAAACAGAAGCCACTTTTACTAGTGGTGGTCCCAATTTGACTTTCCCAGAATCTATTATTCTCTAAAGGAGGTATTTCATGAAAAACACACATGACTGGTGTGTCGTAGTATCCTTTGAAAGGGGAAATAATTCTTCCAGTCAGCGATACCCACCTCATCTTCCCTATTTTGGTCCTAGAAGATGGAGTAAGTCATGGTCCATAGTAACTATGAAATATCCACGCACTTGATAATCTCAGAATGAGTAAAATTTATTCTTATATTCGTCAAATTGATTCCATCTATGCCCCCTATGTTTTTATTTTTAGGGTGGGGGTTACCATTGGCATCCATGGGGCTGACACGATTCATTGTGGGCCTTGGGGCTAGAGCAGGTGCAGGTGGTGTCTTAAGTGTGACAGAGGATTCTTCATCTTTTCCTTATCTTTTTTTAGGGATCGAAGGAGTTAATAAGGACTTAAGATTTTTTTTCCGTATGGAGTCTTCCATTCTTTGGGAAATGGTGGATAAGTCTTGGAACCCACTTGTATACTTTACCATGATGAGCGGTGTTCACTGCTCATCATAGAGATTTTCGATACACATAGAAAGAATATCGTATTAAGGGATTGGTCAGTTCAAAGAGAAGGTTATCCTTTTATATCAGTCAATGAATTCTAAGACTCACTTGTTCTCATGATATTTACAATTTGAGAGGTCATTGTATGTTGTATTTTTCTATTGAGTACAACTTGAAAAGGAAATGTCGACAAAGATCTTCTCATATTATTATCGACCAAGTTGGAAAAATGGTGTACCATACAATATATGACCCTTTAAGAGTTCTCATGAAGCATATGAGTTTCAATAATTCTTTGTTTCTCTAGGGTTCCAATCATGGGATCTCAATAAGATTCAGAGTGCATCATATTTTGCTTCAAGTCCCATGAGCCTTCGAATATCGGGAACACAAGACTCCCAAAATTTGGAGGTGGTGCAGTGTCACTCACCCAGTCTAGGTATGGTTTCCATTCTAGATGTACCGGTGTACACATCTATTCCATAGCTTCCAATATGGATTCTAATAACTCAATGGTATTGATAAGTCCTTGATGCTTGTCCTATTGAACCTGATCTTGGACATGTGAAATGGGGGGTAATATTTCTTTTTCCAATTCTTCCATTACTTATGATAGATATTTATCGAGGGTAAAATTTGGAGGATTTTCCTTCACCCATTTGGCTACGTTCTTAATAGAGGGAAATCTTGATATCCATCCACTACCGAGTCATGGTAGGTTTTTGGCACCGACAACCTATTTGGTGGAAGTCCTTTCCATTCTTCATTTTTTGGGGTGAACCCTTATGGTTTAGGTACACATATTGTAAATGTATATTTAGGATCTACCTAGGGAGGGTATTCATTGGGGTGACTACCCTTAAGTAGCTCAACATTTATTCATCTCATCTCTTTCATTTCTTCCTCCTACGGAGCGATTCTTTCTTCTAGTGTAAGGGGATTGTTTTCTACAATAAATGGTGGTGGGTCATGTGAGACCTTGGATTTATTTTTACCTTTGTTATGGATAAATAGCTGTGGTGATGGAGAATTGATTGCAGGAATACCCAAATTCTGGGAAGCCCTCTAGTTCTGAGTATGCACACCTTAAATTTCATAGTTAATCAGATTCTGTATGGAACCATCCTCCCTTGATCATCTAAATTTGAATAATTTTTAGTTCCATCCATGGAATTTATGTCCACAATGTTCACCGATGCATAATTTATTATGGGATTTTTACCGACTCTTGGATAATAAGAGGATTTTTACGCCATTTGAAGCACCTCTCCCTCCCTTTCTAGGATCCTCTTCGGGATTATTGATGAAGGTTGACTTGCAGGGAACCTCTATTTTGTCTAGTAATATTCCTCTCCTATAAGGGGACTACAATGAGATATGGGAAAAACTGGGAGACCTCTCTACTTGTCATCCTCCCTAGGGGGAAAGACTGATGTCCACTGGGTGGGTGGTTGAGGTAAAAATTCTCCCATCTATGTGGTTTTGGGTTTTTACCATTCTCTTTTCATCATGCCTTGTACTGGATTTTTTGGTCTTATGGGGGATTTTATATTAAAAATCCCCCTGACCTTCAGGCTGGGGATGACGCCAAATTGTGGCAATAGTTACTACTTTCTTGATTTCACACATACTTGTTCGAGCACGAGACAAACATGATTTTGAGTCTACACCCAAACAATTTTCTTTGTAGGACATTAACAGTGCTTGATGACTGTCCTCCCTTATGAAGGAATCCTTCTAAATGTTCTATGATTCATAGATCGAGATCTTTTCTATGGATTTCTATCTTCAGACATGACGCCTTTGAGACTTATTCAAGGCCGGTTCATGCTGGGTGTTCCACCTTTCTTGATCAATGGATTTTCTTGATAGCTACCTTGGAATAATGAAATTAAATGATTCTATTTCCTATAGATTCTATTGGATGGGTCATGCAATGAAATTTAAATATCCATGTTCCTCCACACGCAGATGTGAACACCATATAGAATGTTGGTGATTAGACAACACAACTTATGTAGTTCCTTTAGGAAGGTCAATTTGAGATATTTCTTTCACCTCTTTTATTATGGTCGCCACAAAGACAGAAGGTCTTCCAAGTCGATTTGATGATAAAGTTATCCCACTATCTTGACATAGTCTTCATACCCATCAAAGTGAAATAATTTTGATTTTAATTAGTGATGGGTTTTCCAAATATTTAGGTGAATGTTATTGTAGACACCATGCAATGTTTTCCATGAACTTTTTTTTGCAAAAAGTCCTCAACTGGGATTGAAAAGTTCACGGTGAGAATCTTCATTTTTCCTAGGGGTCAGTGGTGGTTGATAAGGCACTGCCCCAAAGGGATGGGATTGTAACCTGACATTGATACCAATCAGGGGTGCGTGGGTGTTGCCGCCGTGGTATGTAGCAATTATTTTGGCTATGTCCTAAAATGGTTCCCATGTTACTTTTTCAAAAATACCTATGTGCCACCATGTTGTATCTGAATGAAGTAATAATTTTGGATAAGTCCTCTAAGTGTCACCCTAGTCTAGAAAAAACACTATCGACGTGAAAGGTACTTACTCACCACATTTATGGTGCACAAGCCACTTGTGCACCTAATTTCCTTTTGCCTGGGGTCTTATTTTTTCCTATAAATAGACACTTGGGGACTTCATTTATACAGATGAATTTCCCTGAATCCAAATTATTTCTCTAGTCACCCTAGTTCTTTGCCCAAGTCTTTTGAATCTTTCAAGGAAGTTCTTTAACACCTAGAGTGGAAGAATTAATGGGGGGTCATTGGAATTAATGAATTTTAGTGTTTGAAATCCATAACAATTGAATTCCTAAAGAGCCCAACCTCCATAAATCCAAAACACTTACACGCCACCTATTCCTCTCATAAGAACTTGAGCACACTGCTTCTGGGAATACCTGTGAATACTCCTGAAGGCTTGAGCAAAGACTCTCCCAAGTTTTAACATCCAGGTTGTTCATTACTTATGTGAACATCAGGTCTCCCAAGAATATGTACGCGCCCATAGTTTCACACCATATTATTACTTGGGTGCCCTTCTTTGATTCACATACTCACTTCAGTCTACCAGCCATCAATCCTTCTTCAAATCCATTCATGGAAATGCGTATTGTTCATTGGATCCCTTTTCTAAAAGGGATTATGTTGAAACCTCCACAAAAACCTCTTGAATTATCAAACCTTTGGAAAAGGAACATCATTGTGTCTTCTATTAGGGTTCGTATATCTACAGTCAGAGGGTTCCCACATTTTTTTGACAATGGGGTTAGGATCCGTCGAGTGTCTGTGGGTTTTTATATCCGTAGTCACATGGTCCTTTCTCCCAGGAATAGTGTTGGGAAGTTCCTGGTTTGGAGGATTAGTGTTTGGGTTCAATCCTCCCCTTTTCATTTCTAAAACACAGAACCTCAGGTCTATGGTAGGGAAGGCACAGTTCATAGATACTTTTCATTTTAAACAAAGGAGATTTCTCCTTCCCCTACCAGGACCAATTGTTCGGTAGCCATACTGGTGTAATGCCCTAACCTTTCAAGTAGGAGGTTGCAGTATTGCTTCTCTCAACTTCCTTCACCTTCACTCCTTCCTTACATAGGACCCTCTTCCAATGTAAAGTGAATAGAGGGAAGTCTGGTCACCTCTCCCTCTTCCCTAGTCTCCTCTCCCTCTTCCACCATATCTGTTGTATGTGCACCCTCTTTCACTAGAGAAGGAGGAAAATTGTGGGTGCATTTGTTGAATATTTGACATTATCTTATTTCTCACATCGAGCATGACTCATGTAGCTGTCGAGATTTTTCATGATCACTACATTTGCACAATCCAATAATAAACTAAGAGAAATCTGATTCCCACCATAATTGGGATATGTAGGAAGCCTTATCCAGGCTTGAGCTCACTAGATATCCTCTTTAGGAATCCAACCCAAATTCCTTTAATCCAGGCATCCTCCATAGGAATAAACTGTGAATTAATCCCCCAAATAACTATGGCATCCTTTCCAGGAAGTAATCCCAAACTCATTTCTCTCAAAGGACCATACTCTCTTGTGAGACTCATGGAACTACATGAGCTTTGATTTCCATCCGAATGGGATATGTAGGAAGCCTCTCTAAGGTTCAAACCCAAAAAGTCAAATCAACCCTATTCTTCCTGGGACATATTCCAAACATGGTCTTATTAAACATGGAAACTCATATTCTTTCCAATTCCCTTGGGCTTCTTAGGAATAAGTCCCACACCAAATCTTGACTAAGAACCTTTCACATAGATGTCCCTACCACATGAATTTAAACTATATGGTTAGATCCTTATCAGATGACCATAAAAGGTATGATGTTCCCCATTAAGTGGCCTCGAACTATGAGGGTTCTGATTCCTTTCACAAGGATACTTAGGTAGTCCATTTTATGGGTATGATCCCAACTTCAAAACAAAATTTTGTCTCCCTCGATGATAATAAATTCTAGAGTTCCCCACTGAGTGGATTAAAAACTAGTATCATCATAACGATGATTAAAATAATCTCTATATAGTATATGATAGGATACCATTAATGGAGAACCTAAAACAAATATGGATGTCTCCATTAATGAAGAACCACGAATACATACAAATGATTCTAAATTTTGCACATGATAATAATTTATTTTAAATTCCAAGGGAAAACTATGTGGTACTTAGTGAATTAATAAGGATTCATGAAAATATCTCAAATCTATAAAGAGAGTCCCAGAGTAGACAATAATTACCCCCAAAAGGGTGTGATGAGTTTGACCTCCAATCCTCTTGACTAATGAATGTTTTTAAGTATCGTAAGTTTAAAATTAACGAATGCCTACCTTTGGAAAGCATTTCCCTTTTAGATAAATAACTATTGGATGTTTCTGGTTCCATGAATAAATCAAATGTAAACTACCTAGAATTAGTGATTCTTAAATTAGAACACGCATTACAAGGAACTACGAAACAGTTATCTATGAACTCTTCTGAAAATTCCCTTGGTATATCTAACTAGGAAGTTGATGATGGAAAATACATAATGGGTAAATCATCCCTAGCCATTTTTCATCTCAGAAGAAACATATCATTTTGTTCTTCAATGAGAGACTTCTCAACAAGATCAGAACAACATGGATTCTTCTCAATAATTACATTAAAAGTTGAGGGGATGATGTGGGTCTCACTGGTATGGTAATGTTATAAGGGTGGCTTAGAGGAGGATCATTTCCCTAGTCCATCCCCTGGTTGAGAAAGGATTTCGATTTTCATTGATAGGGTCTCTAATATTTCTGAACCCATCCTTTTGAGAACCCTAACATATTAGGGCTTTCTTGCATTTAAATTGGAAAGTGGAGGACCTTATTGTTGTCACGAGATGTCACTACAGGGAGGAACTTCAATGTTGATGCTATCATAGAGAGGAATACCATCATATCTTAATGTATGACTTTAAGAAGAATATTTGTAGCATATATCCTAGGGAGGACCATCAAGGTGGATGGAAATAAGGGGAGGACTTTCTTGCTGTTAGATATTTTGGTCAGAAGGAGGGATATTATTATGCTCATCAGAAGATAATCTGTCATGACAGATCATTTCTTGTCCAAAAATTAATCCCTCATGGTAAGTGCTCTGGGGTGGACCTCCAAAGTTTCATGTAATAATATTGTGGGGAGGTCCTTCGTAACTGATACTGGAACATCTATAATTTTCTAACAGGTTGGTAGGATCATGATCCACCATTGATAGATGTTCTATAGCATCATGAACTCTAGCTTCCAACAGATCATGGTCATTAATTTGATCTTTATTTTCTAGTTTCCTTCGGTATGATTTATTTTTCAACGCTCTCTTATAGGTGACTTGGGATTCCTACTATAGGTGAAGGCCTTCATATGTGGGTTCCTATTCGAGTGGCCTCCATGATTATTTAGGTAGATTCCAGGGAGAATCTAGAGTTCTGGTAGGGATATATACCTACCCCAGAGCAACCACCAAGGTGGGCCAGTTCCCTCCAGTTGTAACAAGTATTTTTCTTCTGATATGGTTGTCAATTAATCATGGAATATTACCAATGTCCCTCCTAGACATGAGTAGGGATGCATGTCTCCTCCTGAGTGACCACCTTATTTTGTGGATGAGTCACCAAAATTGGAGAGGTGAGGTTGTGGGCATAACTCTTTTATATTACAGCGGACGTGATTACATCTTGGTAAGTCTGGAGGATATGGTCATGAATTGATGTTCGATCTGTCATCATTTCCATGATTTTTTTGGAGATATCCTTTCCTAGAATGAGAATATATGACAATTTAGATGTTAGAGAAAGATTTTGTACCTAATTTGATCCTCCATTTTCTATCAGTGAGTACTGATAGTTTTCTTGAATGTGGGAAGAGACATGGTTATTCCCTGATTGGTAGCTAGGATATGTCAGTTGTTTTCTTTGGTTTCCATCATAGTTGACTGATGGTATTTATATTTTCGAGCAGAAATTTGGGTCTTCTTGTTTGCAGCTGTATTTTTTTATGGTCATGGTATGCATTCACAATAATTTGACTCTTCTTGTGTTTGGTTTCCTCAATATTTGACTAGTGGGATTCATATTCACGAACAGGGATTTGCATCTCCCCATTTTACATCATATTTGGATGATGTTTTTGATATATAGAAAAAAGAATTTGTACCTACTCATAGTATATTTCCATCCTATTTGGATAATGGGCTTAATGTGCACTGGAAGGGATTTTCATCTTCTTTTAATATTATTCCCTACTTTTACAGTGGGTTTGTTGAGAATTAGCATAAATTTGTGCTTTCTTATAATTTGACACTGTATTTTCTTGGAGGGATTCATAAGAGTGGGAAAGAATATGCATCTACCTATAGTGTATCATTGTATTTATATGCTGGGTTTATTTATTGTGAATGTGTTTAATGAACTATTCTTGATTGTATGATTGTCTCCATTGGTAGGCCACTCGAGGGACCCAGGTCTGTTAGACTTCAGCAGGAGCACTCAGGGTGATATCCTCTTCAAAATGAGGATAACATGCCTTTTGGTGATGCTAGTGATGATTTATTGTAGGGGTCCATGGGCAGGACACATGTGTTGTAGAGATGAAATCGTTGTTGATGACTTTATAAGCCTCCCTAAGGTAAGGGATGCAGTCATTGTTGTGTTACAGGGATAGGCTCTCCAAATGATTAGAGACAACTAGTGAATCCACCTTTCTTTGGGCCTCTAACCATCACCGGTTGGATGAATGGAAGGTCTTCATGGCATGGAGGGATTTTCTTGATGCCTCTAGGGTGAGAAGAGTTCTAATTTGGTGGAACGTCCTGATCAGAGTATTTGAAACCCAACATTGGAGATGTTGGGAGGGCGATGGAGTCCTCTGCTTCATTAAGGACCTAGCCACTTGTACAAACGTTGACATGTGTATTGGAGCAAACCTTCGAGATTACATTGTATTTAAGGAAGATATAAAGATTACTTTCAATTTTTTTGACATATGAAGAAAATAAAACATCTTCAAAGTAGCATCTCATGATCACATGCATAATTTATAGTCCTATCTTACCCTCTTTAACTTTTTATTCAAGAGGGGCTGGACACGAGGTAACACTTCCACCTCAGTTAAGGATTCATCTTAGGTTTACCATGTTGTTTCCAACAAAGGTGGTATATTCCTATGTGTGTTGATTACAAGGGGGTTAAATGTGGTGCAATTGTTAATTCTGGGTATATAATATTTGAATGGTCTCCAATGGGTTTGTTCATGGAGTCAAAAACACCCAACAGATCTGACACCCATGATTCATGGACCTATATTACCAAGGCAGGAGTTCATTGGATTATTTGGAAAATGAAGCTTATGAACTCGAATTGGTTGAGAGGATGCGATGTCGGGCACATAACACCCTTTCTAGGGAAATTATTTTCTATTTAGAGACACTCTTATAGATTTAAGTCATGTTCCTGAATCCTTGGTTCATTTCCAACTGTGTTTATTATAGATTAACCTGATGTATTGATACATTATTACTATTAATGGGTTCAGAATCACTTGTATATTATTAAGGTTCTCCATAAATGGACAGATTTTTATGTATCTAAGGTTCTCCATCAATGTTACCCTTTTATGGATATATCGGGTATTAGTAGTTCATTTAATGAGGCAAAGTTCTTTTTAAGCCACATCATGAGTCAATTTAGATTTTATAGTCATCCAGGGGGACAAGAATTATTTTTATATTGCAATTGAACCAATAATATGGGCCTCCTACTTATCCTCATGAGAAGAACCAGAACCCATGTTGTTTGGTGCTTCTTAACTGGACACATCACCTTTTAAGGCCATGTGACGGGGACCCAACCATGTAATTTAACTTCATATAGTATGGAAATCTAGGAAAAAGGATTGTGGTCAAGGATGTTGTGAGACTTATGTCGTGTCAGCCCGAGGTACGCAGAATTATTATGGTCTCCCAGGTGAATATGACCCTACTAGGAATGTGGCCCAGAGAACATTAGGGTGGATTTGGGTGTTGTGTTAGGACCCTGGGGGAACTTCCTGCGTGTCCTAGTTAGTTGGTAATCATATCCCACATAGTTAAGTAAATCTGGGTCTTACACTTTAAATTAATCACATTAAAGGAGGAATGATTTGGGCTTACGCATGGGTTCTTCCCATTTTTGGGTACATGATATGGTTGGGGCTCACATGTGGAAGCAAACCATTTTATTTATGGATGGGGACTACATCTGTAGATATTTCCCATTTTAATTTTGTTATTAGGTGGATGTCGTGATTTCCACTAATCTCTATGCCCATGTGATTCATTATTGGTGTGATAAAAAAGAGGATGCAGCAAATCTAATGATCTCAGAACCCTCCCCATACACTGATGGATGCTGACAAAGCCAAAAGGGTGAGGGAGGGGAGTCTGAGTGTTCCCACCTCCTCTTTTATTTTGGAAACCGAGATAGTTACCTCTACTGATCCATTGGGATATATCCCATGATGAGAAAAATAGGAGAAAGTGTTCAACCTTCCATAAAAAATACAATGGGATTACCTTAGGAGGAGTTCCCTAAAATCGGTTATGTGGAAAATGGAAGAATGTTCAATAACTGCACTCATCGAATGGAACAGACAACGATTCAACTTTCCCCTAGAATGAGGAGGTTAATGTGAGCACCCCAAAATCAAGACCTGGGTTACCATGGAAATATAAAAATAGAATCATTATGAGGTACCACCATATTACGGGGGTTACACACATGACTCTACATACAAAGGGTTTGTAAACTCAAATGTACATACTGGTGTGCCAAATGATTTTATTACATATGTCTGGTGGCTTTGGAAGGGGATTTGGCTTGATTCCATTAGACTGGTTCATGGAGGATCCAATTTTGATCCCATCATTATTATATAAGGGAGTAATGAGAGCTGGAGGTCGAGACACCCTAGTATTCCCTATTCCAAATAGTAGGTTCTTACATGGGATGGGGTTCCCTTTGCGTAGCATGTTGCTACACGAGTGAGGGGACCATCCACGCAGCATTGGGATACACAGACCAAGGGTTGGACTATGTAGCATGCTGCCACAATAGACTAGATTATTCTATTATACTATATTGGTACACAGGGATGAGTTCCATCCGAGTATTTTTTGATACGTGGGTCAGTATTTCATATGCATAGTGGTTTTCTATGTAGGAAATTATTTTGAAAAGGATCCATCGATTTTATTCCTTGCAGTCTCTCATCTATAGAGGGTTATTTTGGTTCACGGTCCACCAGATATCTTATTATTTACACCTTACCGCTATGTAGTGAATTATACCCACTGGATATCATTAAGGGGGATACAAATTTTGTGGTTCTTAAACTTTCCTTGTCTTAGTCTTCTCTCCATCTTGTCCCCTGCTCCTTATTTGTGTCTCTTTTGTGTCCCCCTTGGGGTCTTATTTATATACGATTAGAAGGATCATATACTGGCATCCTTAGTCATCCATGGTGGGTCATGAAGAGTATTTTTTGGAATCCCATGATGGCCATAGTTATCAGGGGGACCTTTGTGGATGAAGGAGTCCCCCCTTAGGCCCACAAACGAATTTGCTTTGTTTGCTCGAGACGATGGTTCTGCCTCACCTCGCGAACAGTTTAGTTCATCGTACGAGTCATTTATATGATTAAAAAACACTTACCCTTCCCAAATTTTTTTTTCATTTATAGACACTATGGTCTCTTCTATTTTTTTAACCATTTCCAATCGTAGGTGCTTCTAGGAGCGGCGGAATGCTACGAGGAACGATGATCAATGTAGGAATTCATCGGTCATGGTCACCCTTCCTTGGAACCTTTTGTTCAATATTTTTATGAATTCTTTTCTCATTTTTCTAAATTATAATAGACTTATGTTGATGTTGTTCGGGGAAATTTTAGTACGTAACAGGTGGTTTTTATGGTTTTATGCTTTTTACGGGTTTTTTGGTTTTCATGAGGTTTTTGGGATTTTGTGATTCTTTCATTTTTACATACTTTTAGGGAATTTTATGATGTTTTATGGTTTTAGGGTCTTTTATATTTTTAATGGATTTTGAGGGTTTTTAGAGGTTTTTCGGTTTTTAGGGTATTTAGGGTTTTGGGGGGTTTTTAGGTTTTTTTTGGGTTTTTAAGGTTTTTTTGAATTTTTATTATTTTTAAAGTTTTTTTCTGTTTTTTGGGGATTTTAGTGGTTTTATAGATTTTATTGGGTTTTATGGTTTTATGGGGTTTTATGGTTGTTAATGTTTTTAGAGGTAATTTTTTGGTTTCATATGTTTTTTAGGGTTTTTAGGGTTTCTTATGTTTTTTGGTATTTTTATGGGTTTTTAATTTTTTTTGGTTATTAGGCGTTTTTAGGGTTTTTTTTTGGAATTTTATGGTTTTTAGGGGTTTTAGGGTTTTCTAGGATTTTAGGGTCTCTTTGCGATTTTAGGGGGGTTTTATGTTTTTAGGTGTTTTAAGGATTTTTAGTGTTTTTTTATCATTTTCAGGGGGATTAAGGCTTTTTAGAGTATTTATTAGTTTTATTGGTTTTAGGGGTTATTTAGGGTTTTTATGGTTTTTAGGGGGTTTTGTGGTTTTTAGGGTTTGTAACGGTTTTTACTCTTTCAGGGATTTTCATGCTTTTTACAGATTTTGAGGGGTTTTATAATTTTTCAATTTTTTAGGGTTTTTATGGGTTTCTTGGTTTTTAGGGGTTTTGTGTCTTTAGGATTTTTTAATTTTTTAGGCTTTTAAGGTTTTTAGATTTTTTCAAAAAAAATTGGGGGTTTATGTATTTTTAGAAGTTTTAGTGATTTTTAATGTTTTTTTGGGTTTTAGGTTTTATTAATGTTTTAGGGGGTTTTATGGATTTTAGTTGGGGTTTCAGGCTCTTTATTATTTTTAACATTTTCATAGATTTATAGGGATTTTTTATGATTTTTATGGTTTTTAAGATTTTTGAAGGTTTTTAGGGATTTTGAGAGTTTTTAGGGTTTTTAGGGGTTTTCATGTTTTAGGGTATTTTGTGGATTTAGGGTAATTATAATTATTTTAGGGTTTTAAGGGGTTTTATAGTTTTTCATTTTTTAGGGTTTTAAGGAGTTTTAGAGTTTTTAGTGGATTTTTAGGGTTTTAGGCGTTTTATGGTTTTAGGAGTTTTGATTGTTTTCATGGGTTTTATGGTTTTTATGTGTTATTTATTTTTAGGTATCTTAAAAAATTTTATAAATTTTATGTTTTTTAGGGTTTTAAGATATTTTTAGTGTTTTTAGGGGTTTTCAGGGTTTTTAGGGATTTTCAGGGTTTTAGTGTGTTTTAGATTTTTATGGGTTATCATGTGTTTTTTAGGGTTTTAAGGATTTTTAGAGGTATTTTAACAATTTAAGGGGTTTTAAGAATTATTTGAGTTTCTAGTTTGTTTTTAGGGTTTTAAGGTGTTTTTAAGGTTATATATGTATTTTAGGGGTTTTAATGGTTTTCTGGGGCTCCTCAGGATTTTTAAGGATCTTTCCAAATTTAATGAATTTTATCTCTTTTTTAGGATTTTTATGGTTTTATGTTTTTAGTGGGTTTTTTAGGGTTTTTAGGGTCTTTCAGGGTTTTAGGGTATTTTTGTATTTTTAGAGTTTTGTTGAGATTATTAACTTTTTTAGTGGTTTTAAGGGTTTTTTGATTTCTTAGTGGGTTTTATGGGGTCTTAGGTTTTTAATGTTTTTATGTTTTTAAGGATTTGAGGGAAGTTTTTAGGATTTTTATGTTTTTTGTGGTCTTGTAGGGTTTCTAGTTATTTTTATTTTTTTTGGGTTGTTAGGTTTTATTAGTGTTTTGGGGGGTTTTAAGTGTTTTTAGGGCCATTTTGGGTTTTATGTTTTTTTTTTGTTTTTAGGGATTTTAAGGTGTTTTAGAGTTTTTAATTTATTTTAGGGGTTTTATAGTTTTCGTGATTTTTTGGGTTTTTAGGAGGGTTACATTTTTATGGATTTTATGGTTTTTATCATTTTGAGGGGTTTTCTAGGTTTTTATGGTTGTCTATGTTTTTAAGGAATTTTGAGTATTTTATATTTTTTTTTGTTTTTATGGTTTTTAGGGGTTTTAAAGATTTTGAGGGTCTTAGGGATTTTCATGGTTTTTTTAAAAAAATTTAGGGTTTTTTAGGGTTTTAGGGTCCATTAGTGGTTTTGTGTTTTTATGAGTTTTTAGGGGTTTTAAGGGTTTTTAGAGTTTTTTAGATTTTTTTGGGTTCTAAGGGTTTATAGATATTTTATTGGTTGATTTGGGTTTTATAGGGTTTTTAGGGTATTTGAAGGTTTTTATGATTTTTAGGGGTTTTTACATTTTTCATGTTTTGATTTAATTTTATGGATTTTTTAAGATTTTTAATGTTTTTAGGGTCTTTTCAGTTTTTAGTGATCTTGAGGGGGTTTTTGTGTTTTGAGGGGTTTTATGATTTTTATTGTTTTTGGGATTTTTTTATTTTTTGTTTTTAGGATTTTAATGGTTTTCTGATTTTTTTTTAACATTTTTAAGAATTTTAATGGTTTTGTTGATATTTTTTTTAGGGTTTTAAGTTTTTTTGGTTCTTATGGTTTCATGGGTTTTCAGATATTTTTAGGGGATTTTTGAATTTTTATGTTTTTTAGGTGTTTTTAGGGGTTTTAGGAGTTTTCAGGTTCATTAGTGTTTTAAGGGTTTTATGTTTTTTTTGTTTTTGGGATTTATTTTTTGAGTTTTTTAGGGTTTCAAGGTTTTCTAGAGGTTTTTAATGTATTTAAGGTTTTTTATAGTATTTAGTGGGTTTTTATGTTTTTTTGGGCTTTAGAGTTTTTGATTTTTTTAGGGTTTTTCGGATTTTCATGAGTTTTTAGGGTTTTTACATTTTCAGGGGTTTTAGGGTTTTCTAGGATTTTAATGGATTTTATGGTTTTTTTGGTTTTTAGGAATTTTGAGTGATTTTATGGTTTCTTATGTTTGATTAGGGTTTTTATGGATTTTAGGTTTTTTTCGGTTTTAGGGTTTTTTTAAATTTTTAGGGTTTTAATGGATTTAGGGTTATTTATCATTCAATGGGTTTTATATTTTTTAGCTCATTTTATTGGTTTTTAGGGTTTTTTACGTTTTTAATGGTTTTTATGTTTTTTTTGGGTTTTTCAGGGTTTTGAGGTTTTTTACGTTTTTTGGGGTTTTTAGTGATTTTTCAGGTTTTTATGTTTTTTATGGTTTTTAGGGTTTTTATGGATTTTAGGTTTTCATAGGGTTTTTTTTATCATTTTTAGGTGTTTTATTGTTTTTTGGGGTTTTAGTGTAATGTTTTAGTTTTTTCAGGGTTTTAAGGCTTTTAGACTTTTAAAAATGTTTTAGTGGTTTAAGGGTGTTTTGAGTTTCTATTGGTTCTTAGGGTTTTATGGGGTTTTAGGGTTTTTATGGTTATAAGGGTCTTTTTGGTTTTTAGGATTTCGTATTTTTTCATGCAGTTTGAAGGTTTTTTAGCATTTTTATGGATTTTTAGTGATTTTGAGGGGTTTTCATGACTTTTTAGGGATTTTATGGGTTTTAGGGTTTTTATGGTTTTTTGGGTTTTTTTATTTCTTTAGGGTTTTATGGTTTTTATAGTTTTTAATGTTTTTAGGGTTTTTAATGGTATTTATAGTTTTAGTGGTTTTAGGGTTCTTAAGGGATTTTAGGGTTTTTATGGGTTTTTTTGGATTTTTTTGGGAGTTTTAGGCTTTTTAGGCGTTTTTACTTTTTCAAATAGTTTTATATATTTTATAGGATTTTTTTAGATTTTTTAGGGTATTTATGGATTTTTTGGGTTTTTGGGTTTTTTTGGGTTTTTTCCGGATTTTTAGGGGTTTTTTGGGCTTTCATGGTTTTCTGGGGTTTAATGGTTTATTTTTGCATTTTATGGGTTTTAGGGGTTTTAATATTTTTAACACTTTTAACAGTTTTATGGGTTTTTAGTCATTTTATTATTTTTTAGGGTTATTTTTTTGGAATTTATGGTTTTTGTGGTTTTTTAGGTTTTTAGGGTTTTTTTTGTATTTTTAGATATTTAAGGATTTTTTAGGATTTTATGGTTTTAAAGGATTTTTAGGGTTTTATGGATTTTGGGGTTTTATATTTTTTCAAAGTTTTTAGAGTTTTTAGGTTTTTTAAGGTATTTTGACTTTAGGTTTTTTTTTGAGTTTTAGGGTTTTAAATGTTTCTAATTTTTTTGGGTTGTTATGGTTTTTAGATGTTTTTAATGGTTTTCATGTTTTTTTTACATATTCAGGTAATATTTAGGGATTTTTAGGATTTTATGGATTTTTGGGTTTTAGCATTTATAGGTATTTTAGAGTCCTAAGGTTTTTTATTATTTCTATGTTTTTTTGAGTTTTTTGGGGTTTTAAGGTCTTTTATATTCTGTTAACGTTTTTAAGAGTTTTATTAGTTTTTAGAAATTTTATGATTTTTATTGTTTTTATGGTTTTTATGGGATTTTTTGGGGTTTAAAAGGTTTTAAGGGTTTATTGTTTTAAGGGGTTCACTAGATTTTTATTATTTTACGTTTTTAGTTATTTTTTGGAATTTTTTAGTCTTTTTATTATTGGTTTTTAGGGATTTTGAGGGTTTTAATGGGTTTTTGGTGTTTTAATATTTTTACTGTTTTTGGGGTCTTATGTTTTTCTGAATTTTGAGGGTTTTTACGGTTTTATATATTTTTTAAACATTTTTGGGGGATAATGAGTTTTTAGTGTTCTTATTGGTCTTTTATGGTTTTTATGTATTTTTATGTTTTTTCAATATTTTAGGGTTTTTATGGTTTTCAGTGGTTTTTAGGGTTCTAATGTTTTTAGGAATTTTATGAAATTTTTTACTAATTTTAGGATTTTTAGGGTATTTGTGTATTTTGTGTCCATTTATGGGTTTTTTAATGTTTTGAGGGTTTTTATATTTTTTACGGGTTTTTGGTTTTTTGGGTTTTTTGAATTTTTAGAGGTTTTGTTTTTTTATAGTTTTTAACAATTTTAGATGGTTTAAGGGTTTTTTTTTAGTTTTTAGTGTTTTTTTGGTTTTTATGGGGTTTTAAAAGGTTTAAGGGGGGGGGGGGGGTTGTTTGGGTGGGGGATCATGTTTTTAGTGTTATTTGATTTTTTTGGATTTTTACATGTTTCTAGGATTTTTATGGTTTCTACAGTTTTTATGGGTGTTATGGATTTTGAGGGTCTTTGGGGTTTTTAGGGGTTTTAGGGGTTTTAGGTTTTTAGGGGTTTTAATGTTTTTTGGTGGTTTTGTTTTTTTTTTAGTTTCTTAGGGATTTCATGTTTTCATATTTTTTTAATGTTTTTAGGGTTTTAAAGGGTTTTAATCGGGTTTATTTGTTTTTAGGGTTTTTATGGGGTTTTGGGGGTTTAAACATTTTTCGGATTTTTATGGTTTTAGGGTGGTGTTTAGGTTTTCAGGGATTTTTTATTGTTTTCAGGGATTTTTAGGCCTTTTTTTATGATTTTTATTGTTTTTAGGGTTTTTTAGAATTTAAGGGGTTTTTAAGGGTATTAATGATTTTTAGGATTTTTAGGGGTTTTATGGGGTTTTTTAGAGTTTTTATGGTTTTTAGTTGTTTTTATCCTTTTTAGGGGCTTAATGGATATTTATAATTTTTAGTGGGGTTTAGTGTTTTTATGGGTTTGGGGTTTTATGTGTTTTGATGGATTTTATGGGTTTTAGGGGGTTTCCATGGTTTTTATCATTTTGTATGTTTTCATCGAATTTTGAGATTGTTTAGATGTTTTAAGGTTTTTGGGATTTTTAGGGATTTTGCAGGGTTTTGGGGTTTCCATGGGCTTTTGGGTTTTTTAGAGTATTCGATATTTTAGTTTTTTATTTTTAGGATTTTAAAGTGTTTATATTTATTAATAAATTTAGGGGTTTTAAGGGTATTTATTGTTTTTGTTGGTTTCATGTTTTTTTGGGGTTTTTTTACATTTTAAGGGATTTTTAGTTACTTTTTACTATTTTTATGGTTTTATAGGGTTATCGGGTTTTTATGGGGGATTTATGGTTTTCACGTTTCTTGAGGGTTTTTTGGGATTTTAACGTTTTTTGGGGTCTTAGGGTATATTTAAGTTTTTACTTGTTTTAGGTGTTTTTAGAGTTTTCTATCATTTTTTTGTTTTAAGGGTCTTTATGGGTTTAGTGGGATTTTTATGTTTTTTATGGGTATTTAATTTTTTTATGTTTTTTGGGGTTTAATGGTATTTTTTGGGATTTAATGGTATTTTTTGGGATTCATGGTTTCTTAGTATTTTTGGATTTTAATGGTTTTTATAGTTTTTTAATGTCTTTGCGGTTTAAAGGGTTTTTAGAGTTTTAATGGGTTTATAGGGTTTTTTGAGTTTATAGGGTTTTAAGATTTTAGGGATTCTTACGTTTTAAGGGTTTTTGGGGGTTTAGTGTTTTTTTAATGATTTCATATATTTTAGGAATTTTTTGTATTTTTATTGTTTTATGGTTTTTAGGGATTTTATGGATTTTGAGGATTTTAGGGTTTTCAAGGTTTGTTTGGTTTTATGGGAATTTTTGTTAGTTTTTAGGAGTTTTGAGATTTTTAGAGTTTTTAACGTTTATAGGGGTTTTAATTTGTTTTAGATTTTTAGTGTTTTAGGGTTTTAATGGGTTTTTTTTGGGTTTTTAAAGGTTTTTATTATTTCTATATGTTTTAGGGTTTCTTATGTTTTCAAGGATATTTTTGGTTTTTTTAGGTTTTTATGGTTTTTAGGAGTTTTTAGGGTTTTTAGTAATTTTGAGGATTTTTAGGTATTTCAGGGGTTTTAAGGTTTCTAGGGTTTTATGGATTTTTATGGTTTTTAGGGTCTTTGTGATTTTTTTTGGGTTTTATAGGATTTTATAGTTTTTTAACTTTTTTATGGGTTTTAAAGATTTTTTATAGTTTTTGGTGGTGTTTTGGATTTTTGTGGGGTTTTAGGGTTTTTAAGGATTAATGGGTTTCATGGTTTTCATGGATTTAATCAGGGTTTTTTCATGTTTTTAAAATTTTCGAAGATTTTTAGGTATTTCTATGATTTTTTTGTTTTTAGGCTTTTTAAAGATTTAGATGGGTTTTCATGGGTTTTCATCATTTTCATGGTTTTTATGGTTTTTTGAGTTATTAGGGTTTTTAGTTTTTGTAAGACTTTTTTAAAATTTTTACAGGTTTTAAGGTCATAGAGTATTTAGTTGATTTTAGGGGTTTTAGGGTATTTTAGCTATTTTTGTGTTTTTGTGAGGTTTTGGGGTTTTTGGAGTTTTATAGTGTTTTTATGGTTTTTTTCATTTTCAGGGGGTTTTTAGGTTTTTTTGTTTTTTAATTATTTTAGGGATTTTTAGGGTTTAAAGGGGTTTTAGGTTTATAGGGTTTTTAGAGTTTTACGATTTTTGGTGGTTTTAGGGGTTTTTTGAGTTTTCTAGGTTTTCTATTGTTTTTAGGGTTTTTAATTTTTTTAGGGGTTTTAAGTGTTTTTAGTGAATTTAATGATTTTAGGGTTTTTGTTTTTTTGTTTTAGGGGTTTTAATGGATTTTAGGGGTTTAGGGGTTTTTTAGGGTTTTAGGGGTCTTTATGTTTTCAGGTATTTTTAGGGAATCTTTTTCATTTTTATGGGTTATTAGGTCGTTTTAAGGTTTTTAGGGATTTTTAGTGTTTTTAGGGGTTTTTAGGGGTTTTTAGGGGTTTTATGGTTTTTTTTTGTTTTTAGGAATTTTTTTTTGATTTTTTTAGGATTTTATGGTTTTATGGGTTTTTAAGGTCTTTATGGGTTTTATGGGATTTTATAATTTTCAATGGATTTTAGGGTTTTTATGAATTTTTTGGCTTTTTACATTTTTATGGGTTTTTATGTTTTTTCTAGGGGATCCATGGTTTTTAGGATTTTTTACATTTTTAGGTATTTTTAGGGATTTTAACGAATTTTATGGTTTTGGGGGTTTAATATGTTTTATGTATTTTGAAAGTTTTTAGGGGTTTTTAGAGTTTTTGTGGGTTTTAGGGGTTTTATGGTTTTTAAGGGTTCTATAGAATTTTTACATTTTTAAGGTTTTCAGCGATTTTTAGGGGTTTAAGGGTTTTTATGTTTTCATGGATTTTACGATATTTTTACAGGTTTTATGGTTTTTAGGGGTTTTAAGGGTTTTTATGGATTTTTTGGGTTTTTTGGGGTTTTCAGGGTTATATTGGATTTTTAGGGTTTTTATAGTTTTTAGGGGTTTTTCTGGTTTTCTTGGTTTTTTAAGGTTTTCAAAGGGTTTTCACAGTTTTTTAAATTTCCATTGATTTTTAGTGTTTTATGGGTTTTATGGTTTATAGGGATTTTAATGGTTTTTAGGGATTTTTAGGGGGTTTGGTATTTTTCATTGAGTTTTATGGTTTTTGCGTTTTTTTGGATTTTAATGTTTTTTTAGTTTTTTTGGGTTTTAAGGTATTTTATATTTATTTAATTTTTTTAGTGGTTTTAAGGGTTTTAAGAGTTTCTAAATTATTTAGTTAGTTCTTAGGTGTTTAATGGGATTTTTGGGATTTTATGGTTTTTAGGGTCTTTAATATTTTTCATTTGGGTTTTAGGGTATTTAGGGTTTTTATGTTTTCAGGGATTTTTGTGGATTTTGTTACTGTTTTTATGAGGTTTAGGGAGTTCAAGGAGTCTAAGAGATTTTAGTGTTTTTTTGGTTTTTTTGGGTGTTAAGGGATTTGTTTTTTTATTTTTTTTGGGTTTTATGTTTGTTTAAGTTTTTTTAACATTTTTCGGGATTTCAACAAGTTTTAGAGTTTTCAGTGGTTTTAGGGATATTATTTTTATGTATTTTTATGGTTTTCTAATGCTTTTCAAGGTTTTTATGTTTTTATACATTTTCTGGAAATTTTAGGTTTTTTGTTAGGATTTTTATGGGATTTAGTGTTTTTAGAGGTTATAGGGATTTTGTGAGTTTTTTTGGGTATTCAAGAAAATTATTGTTTTTTGGTTTTTTTGGGTTTCTATGGTTATTTTGGGTTTTTTGGGTTTTTTTGGAGATTTTTGAGTTTTACAGTTTTTGGGAGTTTTCTTTATCAATTTATGGGTTTTAAGGGTTTTTAGTGTTTTTAGAGTATTTTTAGTTTTTAATGGGGATTTATGAGTTTTTAAGGTTTTTAGGACCTTTTTGGTTTTCATGGGTTTTCATTGATTTGTAGGGCTATTAAGGAATTTAATGGTTCTTTGGGATTTTAGAGTTTTTAGATATTTTGAGGGTTTTTGGGTTTTTTTCATGATTTTTAGGTTTTTTAGGGTTTTAGGGGTTTTATGTTTTTTTAGGTTTTAGGGTTTTTACAATTTTAAGTTTTTTTAGGTTCTATATTTTTTTTATGTTTTTAGGGGGTTTAAGGATGTTTAGCAGTTTATTTTTTTTACGGTTTTACAATTTTTAAGTATTTTTATTTTTTTTTGTGTTTTTATGGTTTTTAAAGGGTTTCAGGGTTTTTAGGATATTTATGTTTTTATGGATTTTAGGGATTTCATAGAAATTTTATGATTTTTAGGGGTTTCAGTGTTATTAGTGATTTTTATGGTTTCTAGGGGTATTTGGGGATTTTTGGGATTTTCTTGGGTTTTTTGTTTTTTTGAGTGTTGTAAGGGTTTTATGGTTTTTACATTTTTTAATATTTTTAGGGGTGTTTAGGGTTTTTAGAGTTTTAGCAGGGTTTAGGGTTTTTATGGGTTTTAGGTTTATTTATGGTTTTATGGGGGTTTTGTGATTTTTAGGGGGTTTTATGGGGTTTTGTTTTATTTTTATGTTTTTATGTGTTTTAGGACATTTTTTTGGATTTTTATGGTTTTTAGTGTTTTTAGGGATTTTGAGGGTTTTTAGTGTTTTCAGGGGTATTTTTGTTTTTAGGGATTTTAAGGTTTTTATGGGTTTTTGGGGGTTTGGGGTTTTTAGAGTTTTTGTGGTGTTTTAGGTTTTTTATGGGTTCTAGAGGTTTTTTATGGTTTTTAAGGGTTTTTCATGTTTTTTATGTTTTTAGTAATTTTTAGGGATTTTTAGGATTTTTAAGGGTTATTTGGGGTTTTTAGTATTTTTATGGAGTTTTAGAGATTTTAGGGGTTAAAGATTTTTATGGGTTTTAGGGTTTTTGTAGTTTTTAGGGCGTTTAAGGTTTTTAGTGTTTTTCAACAATTTTCTGGGCCTTAAGGTGTTCGAGAGTTTTTAATGTGGTTTTAGGGTTTTTATGGTGTTTTATGGTTTTTATTATTTTTATGGGGATGTTTGGTCTTTAGGGGGTTCTCAATGTTGTTAGTGTTTTTTATGTTTTTAGGGTTTTAGGGATTATTTTAAGATTTTTTTTCATGTTTATAGGGGTTTTATGTATTTTTAGATATTTAAGAGGGTTTTAGTAATTTTTAGTGGTTTTTTTATTTCTCATGGTTGTTAGGATCTTTTTGAGTTTTCAAGTTTTTTAAATTTGTATTTTTTTAGATATTTTTTAGAGTTTTTAATGTATTTTGAGTTTTTAATGTATTTAGGGTTGTTTAGGTTTTCAGTATTCCTTTCAATTTTTATGGTTTTTTTACAGTTTTACGAATTTCAGTTTTTTTAGGGTTTTAATGTTTTTTTAGGGATTTTAGGTTTTGTTTCCAGGTTTTAGGGTGTTTTTGTGTTTTAGGGGTTTTATTGAGTTTTTAGGATTTTTAAGGTCTTTATAGTTTTTTAATCTTGTTATGGGTTTTAAGGGTTTTTTGTAGTTTTAGGGTTTTTGGTATTTTTATGGGTTTTAGGGGTTTATGGTTTTTGATGGTTTTGGGGGGTTTTGGGTTTTTTGGGTTTCTTACATATTTTGGGTTTTCTAGGTAGTTATTAAAAATTTTATGACTTTTATGGTTTTTTTGGTTTTTAGGGATTTTGTAGGATTATACGGTTCTGAGGGTTTTATGTGTAGTTCATATTTTTTATGTTTTTATTGGGGTTTTATGGTTTTTTATATGTTTTTATTTTTTTAATGGGTTTTCGAGTTTTTTTAATGTTTTAGGGGTTTTAAGGGTTTTTAGTGTTTTTAGTGGGTTATTATGGTTTTTTGGGTTTCTTGGTTTTTAAGGATTTCCGGGTTTTTATGGTTTTCAGGGGGTTTTTAAGATTGATAGGGTTGTTTATGTTTTCAGGTATTTTTACAATTTTTATAATTTTTATGGTTTCTCTGTTTTTTAGTGTTTTTTGGATTTAATGGTTTTTACAGTTTTAGAGTTTTTGGTTTTTATGGATGTTAAGGGGATTTAGAGTATTTATCATTTTAGGGGTTTTAATGGATTTTGGTGTTTTTAGTGTTTTTTAGGGTTTTATGGAGTTTATGGTTTTATGGGTTTAGGGTTTTTTATGGTTTTAAGAGGGTTTTTATGTTTTTACGGGGTTTTTAAGTTTTTAGTGATTTTTAGGTCTTTTTTAGGATTTTAATGGATTTCAGTTTTTCTTATTTTTTTTGTATTTTGATGGGATTTTAGGGGTTTTCATGATTTTTAGGAGTTTTAGAGCTTTTGGGGTTTTATATTTTCTTAATTTTTTAGAGTTTGTAATGTTTTTTTGAGTTTTATAACAAATTTTAGGGGCTTAAAGAGTTTTTAGAAATTTCAGCGGGATTATGGTTTTTATGGGTTTTTAGGCATTTAATGTTTTTGCGGGGTTTTATGGTTTCATTGGGGTATTTAAGGTTTTTAGTGTTTTTCTATTTTTCATGTACTTTTAAGGATTTTTTAGATGTTTTATTACATTTAGGTTATTTTAGGGTTTTATGTATTTTGATGTCTTTTAGGGTTTTCAATGTTTTTTATGGTTTTTAGTGTTTTGGGTGGTTTTTATGTTTTTTTTTGTTTTTAGGGGTTTTATAGTTTTTTAGATTTTTTTATCATTTTTATCGGATATTTGGGGTTTTTCATTTTTCAATATTTTTAGGGGTTTTTAAGGTTTTCATATGGTTTTGAAGGGTTTTTAATTTTTAAGTTATTTTTAATGATTTTTAGGATTTTTATGGTTTTAGGTGGTTTTAAGGTTTTTTGGGATTTTGAGTGTTTTTAGGGTTTTTATGTTTTCTGGATTTCTAATGTTTTTTTTGGGTTTTTAGGTGTTTTATGGGTTTTTAGATTTTCTTAATGTTTTTAGGTGTTTTAAGGGTATTTAATGTTTTTAGTGGATTTTTAGTGTTTTAATGGGTTTTAAACATTTTTTTGGTTTCTTTTGGTTTTATGGTATTTTTTCTTTTTTAGGGTTTTTTGTGTTTTTACAGTTTTTAAGGGGTTTTGAGTTTTTTTATTGTTTTATAGGTTTAAAGGTTTTTTTAGAGTTTTTGGTGGATTGTTTGGGATTTTATGGGTTTACAAGTTTGTATGGATTTAAGGGTTTTATGGATTTTATTGGGTTTTCAAGGTTTTTTATGTTTTCCGGTAATTTTAGAGACTTTTTAGGCTATTATGGTTTATAGGGGTTCTTGGGATTTTGAGATTTTTTAGGTTTTTTCATGGTTTTTAATTTTTTAAGGGTTTATTTGGGTTTTCAGGATTTCATGGGGGTTTTTTTTAAGAGGTGTTACAGGGTTTTAGTGTTTTTTATCATTTATAAGGATTTTAAGGGTTTTTAGATTTTTTTTGGTTTTAGGGTTTTTAAGGGTTTTACGGATTTCTTATGGCTTTTATATGTTTTGTGGTTTTCAAGGTATTTATGGGTTTTTACGTTTTCGAATATATTTATGGTTTTTTTTTTCAGATTTTAGGGGTTTTTTTGGTATTTTGGGTTTTTAAGAATATATTGATTTGTAGGGTTTATAGGGTTTTTAGTGATATTTTTTTTGTGGTTTTAAATGTATTTTTAGTTTTTAAAGGTTTTTCAAGTTTTTAGAGTTTAAATATTTTTTATGGGGTTTAATGTTTTTTTGTGTTTTTAGTGGTATTTAGGTTTTTTTAGCGTTTTTAGGACTTTAGAGGTTTTTTTGGTTTTTTGGGTTTTCCAGGGTTTTCAGGTTGTTTATGTTTTCATGGATTTTCAAGGATTTTCAATGATTTTGTGGTTTTTATAGTTTTCAGGGTTTTATGGATTTTGAGGGTTTTAGGTTTTTTCATGGTTTTTCATTATGTTTAGGATTTTTAGTATTTTTTAATTTTTTTAGTTTAATTGATTTTCTAGTGTTTTTATCATTTTTTAGAATTTTTTTAACGTATATTTGGGTTTTAAGGGTTTTTAGATTATTTAGATGTTTCATGGTTTCTATGTGGTTTTAGGTTTTTTAATGTTTTAGTGGTTTATATGATTTTAGGGGGTTTTTCAGGGTTTTTATATTTTTTTCATGGATTTTAGAGTTTTTCAGTATCTTTATGGGTTTAGGGGTTTTTTGGGATTTTGATGTTTTTTAGTTTTTTTTCAGTGTTTTAGGGTTTTTTGGGATTTTATGTTTCTTATGTTTTTTTAGGTTTAAGGGTTTTTTTGACTTTTGTGTTATTAATGTTTATGATATTTTTAATATTTTAGGGGGTTGAAGGGGTTTTAGAGATTTGAGACACATTTAGTATTTTATGGGGTTTAGGGGTTTTAATGGTTTTATGGGTTTTAATGGTTTTTAGGAATTTTTCAGGGTTTTATGGGTTTTATGTTTTGATGGATTGTAAATGATTCTTTTGGATTTTATGGTTTTTAGGAACATTTAGTTTTTTTATGGATTTTGAGGATTTTTTCGATTTTTTAAGGCTTTTTAGGATTTTAGGGTTTTTCTATTATTTTTGGTTTTTGGGGTTTTATGGTTTCTAGAGTTTTTACTAGTTTTAGGGTTTTTATGTGTTTTTAGGGGTTTTGAATATTTTTAGGGGTTTTTAGGGTTTTCTAGGGGATTCAGTTTTTTTAAGGTTTTTACAATTTCAGGGAATTTTAGGGCCTTTTTAGGATTTTTATAAATTTTAGTGGTTTTATAATTTTTAAGTATTTTGTGGGATTTTACTGTATTTCAGGTATTTTTAGGTTTCTTAAGGGTTTTAGGGTTTCTATTCTTTTTTTGGTTTTTAGGGTTTTTATATTCTGGGTTTATAATTGTTTTCTTTGGAGTTTTTTAATGTATTATGGATTTTTAATTTTTTTATGGGTTTTTAGGTTTGTTAAGGTTTTTAGGGGTTTTATGATTTTCATTGGTTTTTAGGGTTTTAGGGTTTTTTACGTTTTCAGAGATTTTTATGGAATTTTAAGGATTTTTATGATTTTTAGTGTTTTAGGGTTTTTAGGTATTTTTTGGGTTTCAGGGATTTTCATCATAATTTAGGGGTTTTATTGTTTTATTATTTTTATATATTTTTTAGATTTTTATGGTTTTATGGTTTTTAGATTTTTTTTAAACATTTTTAGGGGTTTTTAGTGTTTTTATGGATTTTAGTGGGTTTTAGGGGTTTTATGGGTTTTTAGGATTTTTAGAGGTTTTGAGGGGTTTTAGGGGTTTTAATGTTTTTATGGGTTTTAAGGGTTTTATAGATTTTATGGTTTTTTGGAGTTTTATGTTTATATGGGTTTTTAGGGTTTTTAAGGGGTTTTGATTTTTTAACATTTTTAATGGCTTTAAGGGGTTTTAGAGTTTTAGTGGGTTTTAGGGTTTTTATTGGTTTTAAATGTTTTTGGGGTTTTATGGTTTTCACTGTGGTTTTAGAGTTTTTAGGGTTTTATGTAGTTATTAATTTTTAGGGTTATTAAGATTTATATGGTTTTATGTGTGTTTTCGGGTTTTTTTGGGAATTTAGGGGGTTTTAGGTTTGTTCAGTGTGCTTTAGAGATTTTTGGGGTTTTTTTGGATTTTAGGGGTTTTTTTTTGAGATTTTAATGGTTTTTATGGTTTTAGAGTTTTTAATGTTTTTGGGGTTTAAAGGGTTTATTAGAGTTTTTATTGGGTTGTTTTGTTTTTTATTGGTTTTTGTATTTTTATGTTTTCAGGGGTCTTATGGTTTTTACTAGTTTTTATGGTTTTTTTGGGGCTTTTATGTTTTTGGGTACTTTTATCACTTTTTAGGAATTTTATTATTTTAGGGTTTTTATGGAATTTAAGGGAATTTAACATTTTTCAGGGCATTTTTGGGTTTTTTGGGTTTATCATGGTTTTTATGGTTTTGTGTTTTTTTTTTTGAGTTTTTAGGCTTTTATGTTTTTAGAGTTTTAAAATGTTTGAAGGGTTTCAATGGGTTTAAAGGTTTTTAATGATTTTTAGGGGTTTGAAGGGTTTTTAGAGTTTTCTATGGGTATTTAATGTTTTTATGGTTTTTATGGTTTTTAGGGGGTTTCGTGAGTTTTAAGGGTCTTTAAGGTTTTTAAGGGATTTCGAGGATTTTTAGGTCCTTTTGGGTTTTTAGGGTTTTGTAATGGTATTTTAGAGTTTCTTAACATTTTAGGTGGTTTAAGGGTTTTTTTTTATTTTTAGTGGTTTTTAGGGTGTTTTGGGGTTCTATGAAGTTTTTATGGATTCTTTTTGGTTTTTAGGGTCTTCTAGGGTTTTAGGGTTTTTTACATTTTCTGGGATTTTAGTGATTTTTTAATATTTTTATTTATTTAGGGGTTTTAGGGATTTTATGGATTTATTTGACTTTTAGGTATATTTAGGGTTTTAGTCTTTTTTATGAATTTCTTGGTTTTATTTATTTTTAGGATTTTTTTGAGTTTTTAGGTGTTTTAGGTTTTTTAGGTTTTCAACATTTTAGTAGTTTATGTATTTTTTAGAGTTTTAGTGGTTTATATGGGTTTTTATAGGTTTAAAGGTATTTTTGGTTTTATTGTTTTTATGGGGTGTTTTGGGATTTTTAGGTATTTAGGAACTTTTAGGACATTTTAAGGGTTTTATTGTTTTTGGGGGTTTTTTGGGGGTTTTTTGGTTTTTTGGATTTTAGGGTTCTTATGGAGTTTTTAAGGGTTTTATGTTTATTTAGATGTTTTTAATGTTTTTATGGGTTTAAAGGGTTTTTATAGGTTTTAATGGTTATTTACAATTTTATGGGTTTCTACAAATTTTTATAGTTTTAGGGGTTTTAATGCTATGCAGTGAATTTTTAGCGTTTTAGGGTTTTTTTATTTTTTTATAGATTTTTAGGTATTTTTTAGGATTTTCAAGGGTTTTATAATTTTAAGGGTTTTTTGATATTTTTTTTATTTATGGTTTTTATATTTTTTTAGTGTTTTTTATGTTTTTATATTGTTTTTGGAGTTTTAGGGTTTTTATGGTTTTTGAGGATTTTAATGTTTTTAGGCGTTTAAAGGGGTTTAGTGACTTTAGTGGGTTTTTAGGGTTTTTATGGGTTTTAGGGTTCTTTATTGTTGTAAGGGGATTTTATGATTTTCAGTGTTTTTTAAGGCTAAGATATGTTTTATATGTTTAAATTAATTTTAGGGATTTTTCAGTATTTATATCGTTTTTAGGGTTTTTAGGGATTTTTAGGGGTTTTATTATTTTCCGGTTTTTTGGGTTTTAGATTTTTTATAGTCTTATGCGCTTTAAGGGTTTTCTGGGTTTTTTAGTGTTTTATGGTTTTTAGAGGTTTTTAACATTTTTTGGGGGTTTAAGGGGTTTTACTATTTTTAGTAATGTTTTAGGGTTTTTTATGGTTGTAGGGGTTTTTTTGGTTTGCCGGGGATTTTCAGGGTTTTTAGGGTTTTCAAAAATTTCATGGATTTTTATGTATTTTTAATATTTTTACGGTTTTTAGGGTTTTTAGTCATTTTTATATTTTTATATTTTTAAGGATGTTTTAGGGTTTTAGTGTTTTTAAGGTTTTTATAATTTTTTGGGTTTTTAGGGGTTTTTTAGTTTTTTAGGGCTTTACGGATTTTCGAGTTTATTTTAACATTTTTTGGGGTTTTAAGGGTTTTAGTGTTTTTAGTGGGATTAAAGGGATTTTATGGTTTTTATGGTTTTTATAATTTTTTGGGGTTTAGGGTTTTACAAGGTTGTTCACTGTTTTTATGGTTTTTAAATTTTTAGGCTTTTAGGTCTTTTTTATGAATTTTATTGTTTTTAGGGTTTTTAGATTTTTTCGTGATTTTGAGGGTTGTTAGGGTATTTCAGGTTTTTTTGGGTTTTTAGGGGTTTTCTGGGGGTTTAGGTTTTTTTTGTTTTTATTTTTTTTATGTTTTTAGTGGTTTTAATTTTTTTCGAGTTTTTAACAATTTTTGGGTTTTTAAAGTTTTTAGGGGTTTGAAGGGTTTTTATGGTTTTAAGGGGTTTTAGAGTTTTTATTCGTTTTTATAGTTTTAATTGTTTTTTAGAGTTTATTACGATTTTTAGTGTTTTTATGGTTGTGATTTTTTTTCATGTTTTTAATGGTTTCTCATGTTTTAAGGGATTTTTTTAGTGTTTTGGATTTTTAGGGTTTTAGGGATTTTTGGGATTTTTGGGTTTTTCTAGGTTTCTTATGGTTTTTTTCAGGGTTTTTAGGGTCTTTTAGGTTTTTTGGGTTTTTTGGTGTTTTTATTGTTTTATAGATATTTATATTTATTATTCCTTTTAGGGTGTTTAAGTGTTTTTAGAGTTGTATTTCTTTTTAGGGTTTGTATGGGATTTGGGGGTTTTAAGGGTTTTATGGTTTTTTTCGTAATTTAGTGTTTCTAGGGTTTCTTACGTTTTAGGAAATTTTAGGGATTTTTAGAATTTGTAAGACTTTAAGGGTTTTAAGGATTTTTTGGGGTATTAGGATTTCTTAGGAGGGTAGGGTTTCTTTTATTTTTTTATGATTTTTTTTGTTTTTTAGGGTTTTTTAGAGTTTTAATGTTTTTTAATGTTCTTAACATTTTTTGGGATTTAAGGGTTTTTAGAGTTTTTTAGTGATTTTTGTATATTTTTTGATTTGTATGGTTTTAAAGGTTTTAGGGTTTTTTATTATTTACAAGGGTTTTAGTTGTGTTTTACATATTTTGTTATTTTTAGTTTTTTATTGAAGTTTAATGGGTATTTGGATTTTTTTGAGTTTTAGGAATTTTGATGGTTTTTAGGAGCTTTCAAAAATTTTAGGCATTTTAGGGGTTTTATGGATTTTTATGTGTTTATATTTTTTAGCATATTTAGGGATTTTAACTTTTATAGATTTTTTAAAAGTTTTATGGGTTTTTAGGGTTTTTAGGTTTCTTAGTGGGGTTTTATGGTTTTTATGGGGTTTTAATGGTTTTTATGTATTTTGTGGTTTTTATTTTTTTTCATGTGTTTTTAGGGTTTTTTACATTATTATATATTTTTAGGGGTTTTTTAGGTTTTGATTTGTTTTTTAGGGTTTTAGGGATTTTGAATGTCTTAAGGGTTTTTAGGGTTTTAGGGGTTTTAGGGTTTTTAGTGTTTTTATAGTTTTTTGGGTATTTAGGTATTTTTATGTTATTTATGGTTTTTAATGTTTTTATATTTTTTTAATGTTTTTAAAGGTTTTACGGGGTTTTAGTGATTTTTATTGGTTTTAAGGTTTTTTGGGTTTTTAGGGTTTTTACGCTTTTAGGGGATTTTAATGGGGTTTTATGGTTTTTTATATCTCTACTTATTTTTAGGTATTTTTAGGGTTTTAATTGTTTTTAAGGTCTTTATGGATTTTTTGAAATTTTAGGGGGTTTTATGGTTTTTATCATTATTTGAATTTTAGTAGTTTTTTTATTGTTTTTACGGTTTTTAGAGTTTTTTAAATTTTCTATGGATTTTAATGGATTTAATGTTTTTAGAAGGTTTTTATGGTATTTATTGGTTTTTATGTTTTTTATGTTTCTAGGGGACTTTATGGTTTTCAAGGTTTTTCAATGTTTTAAGTGGTTTTATGTTTTTCGTGATTTTTATGGATTTTTAGGAATATTAGGGTTTTTCAGGGGTTTAGGGTTTTTAGGGATTTTGATGGTTTTTAGGGGTTTTTAATGTTTTTTAGGGTTTTTAGGTTTCTTTGGGTTTTTTTGGGTTTTTTTTGTTTTTTTTGTTTTTTTAATTTTTAATGTTTTTAAGGGTTTTGAGTTTTTGATTTTTTTTAGGGTTTTTAAGGATTTTTATAGTTTTTAGTCGTATTTAGGGGATTTACGTGTTTCTAGGGTTTTCTATAGTTTTTAGGGATTTTATGGTTTTAGGGGTTTTAAGGGTGTTTAGGGCTTTTATGTTTTCAGAAATATTTTGGTCTTTTTAGTATTTTTATGGTTTATGTTTTTATCATTTTTATAAATTTAGAGGGGTTTTAGGGGTTTTCATGAGTTTTATGGTTTGTAGGGTTTTATGGTTTTTATAGGTTTCTTGGGTTTTAGGGTTTCTTATTTTTTTAATGGTTTAAAGTTTTTTTTGTTTTTTTGTAGTTTTAATGGTTTTTGAGTTTTAAGTTTGATTTTAGGGTTTTTATTATGCTTTAGAGTTTCTAAATGTTTTAGGTATTTTTATGTTTTTAAGGGGTTTTGGGGTTTTTATGGTTTTTTATGTTTTCAGGGGTTTTTAGGGTTTTTAGGGTTTTTTATGGTTTTTAGATGTTTTAGGATTTTTGGTGATTCAGAGGGGTTTAGGATTTTTTTTTGAAATTTTCATAGTTTTTTGGTTTTTTATCGGTTATATATATTTTATTTTAGTTTTTTTTAAGTTTTTATCTTTTTAAGGGTTTTTAGATTTTTTTAATGAATTATGGGGATTTAATGGTTTTTAGATTTATTGGTTTTTAGGGGTGTTTAAGGATTTTAGGGTTTCTATTGTTTTTAGTGGGTTTTTAGTGTGTTTAGGGTTTTTTAATTTTTCAGGGATTTTATGTATTTTTTATGAATTTAAGGGGTTCATGGGTTTCACGGATTTTAACGAATTTGAGGGGTTTTATAATTTTTCATGTTTTTTATGGCTTTTATTGTTTTTATGGGGGGGGGGGTTGAGTTTTTTAGGGGTATTATGGTTTTTATTGAATTTTTTACATTTTTACGGTTTTAATGTTTCTTTAGATTTTTAGTGGTTTTATGGTTTTTATGGGGCTTTAATGTTTTTTAATGTTTTAGGGGTTATATAGTTTTCATGGGGTTTTTACGGTTTTTATGGTTTTTATGTTTTCAAGAATTTTTGGGGTTTTTTATTATTTTTTTGGATTTTATTGTTTTTACGGTTATTAGTAGTTTTGAGGCATTTTTGGGGATTTAGTGGTTCTTAGGTCTTTTATGGGTTTTTTGTTTTTTTCGGCGTTTTAAGGTTATTTTGAGTTTTTAGCATTTTTAGGTTTATTAAGTGCTTTTAGAGCTTTTAGTTGTTATTAGGATTTTTATTGGTTTTCAGGACTTTTAAGGTTTTTAGAGTGCTTTATTGTTTTCGAGGGGTTTTTAGGGGTTTTAGGGGTTTTTACATTTTAAGAGATATTTTGGGAATTTATTGGACACTTAAAATTTTTAGGGGTTTTTATGTTTGTTAGGGAATTTTGGGGTTATTATGGGTTTTAAAGTTTTTTAGGATTTTTATTGTTTTTTTATGTTTTTAATGTTTTTTGAGTTTTTAAGGGTTTCAAGGTTTTTTGAGTTTTTTGAAATTTTTAGCTATTTCAAGGGATTTTAGATTTTTTTAGTTGTTATTTAGTATTTTTATTGGTTTTTAGTTATTTTATTTTTTAGTGGTTCTTAATATTTTTAAAGGTTTTCATGGTTTTTCGGGTTTTTTTACGTTTTGGATATTTATAGGGAATTTTTAGCGTTTTCTGGTTTTTAGGGTTTTTTTACCATTTTTGGGGATTATTAATGTTTTTAGTGTTTTAAGGTATATATTTATTGTTAGTTGTTTAGATTTTAGGGGTTTACTGTGTTTTTAGAGTAATTTTAAATTTTTAGGAGTTTTAAGGGTTTTTTGAGTTTTTGGTTTTCTTAGGGTTTTCTGGGGTTTTTATGTTTTTCAGGGTTTTTAGGTTTTCATCGATTTTTAGGAATTTTTTAGGATTTTTATCCTTTTTATATTTTGTATGGGTTTTTAGTGATTTTAAGGGTTTTCAGGGATTTTATAGGTTTTTATGGGTTTCTATAATTTTATGGTTTCTTTTTGGGTTTTAGAGTTTATTTTTGAGTTTTTAGTGTTTTTAAGTATTTTAGACTCTTTTAAAATTTTAAGGGTTCTAAACGTTTTAGAATTTTTAGTGGGTTTTCTGGTTTTATGTGGTTTTAGGGGTTTTTTATGGTTTCCAGGGTCTTTAGGGTTTATATGTTTTAGGTAATTTAAGGATTTTTTAGAAATTTTATGAGTTTTTATGGGTTTTAGGGATTTTGAATTTTTTGGGTTTTCATGGATTTTCAGGGGTTTTTAGGGTTTTTATGGGTTCAGGGGGGTTATTTTTTTATTTTTCTTAGATTTTATGGTTTTTTTAGAAACTCTATAATACCTTAAAATCCCTAAAAACACAAAAAACCCTAAAACCCGAAAAAACACAGAAAACCCCTAAAACCCTCAAAATAACCAAATACCCTAAAACCCTAATAACTATTAAAATCATAGAAATAACATAAAAATTCTTGGAAATGTAAAAAACCCCTAGAAACAATGAAAACCCAATAAAAATAATAAAACCTATATAAATATTAAAAACCCTAATATATTTAAAACCCCAAAACACCCAAAAATCCCTAAAAACCATAAAAACATTAAAACCCTAAAAATTTAAAATAAGTTAAAAATATCCAAAAAACATAAAACCATAAAACATAAAATACTATAAAAACCCTAAAACCTGTAAAGTCCCTAAAAACCCTTAAAAACCCTAAAAAAATTAAATAACCACAAAAACTCTAAAATCCATTAAAACTATAAAAACACATAAACCCCTAAAATATAAAAAAAATTCTAAAACACCTTAAAACCCCTAAAAATAAAAAAATACTAAAACCCCAAAAGACCTTAAAACCACTTAAAAACACTTAAAACACTATAAACCCCTGAAAACACCCCAAAACCATCAAAATCACTAAAATACTACAAACCTAAAAAACATAAAAATCACAAAAAAGTCCTAAAAATCCATAAAAACATAAAAACACTAAAAATGGTGAAAAAACCCTAAAAATAGAAAAAATCCTTAACAACCTTAAGAAACCTAAATACCCATAAAACCCCAAAAAAATGTTTGAAATATTTAAAATACATAAGAAACATTAAAATATAAAAAAATATAAAAAACCATAAAAACAAAAAAAACCAAAATATCCTAATAACCCCTAAAAACCGAAAAACCCTGGAAAACCCTAAAACCATCAAAATCTCTAAAAAACCTAAAAATCATAAAAATCGTAAAAAATACCTAAAAATCCATGAAAACATAAAAACCTGAAAACCTATTAAAAACCTCTGAAAATCATAAAGGCCCTAAAAACAAAAGAATCCATAAAAACCCATAAAAACCTCAAAACAACTAAAAACTCTAAAAACCCTTTAAACCCAAAAAACATTAAAATCCTCTAAAAACCATAAAACCAAAAAAAATACTGAAGAACCCTAAAACCCTAAAAGTCCATAAAAAGCCTGAAAATCCCTAAAAACACTCAAAATCCCTAAAAACACTAGAAAACCATAAAAAACATAAATACACTAAATATCCATGAAAATGTAAAAACCTCTAAAACCACTAAAAAACCCCTAAAAACCATAAAACGCCTAAAAATCCTAAAAACACTAAAATCAACTAAGATCTCTAAATACCCATAAACCCATTAAAACCCTGATTTTTTTTAAAAAACTCTAAAAAGAATTAAAAACATTAAAAAACACCCAACAACACTAAAATAAACTAAATACAATAAAACCCCTAAAATGATGAAAACCCCCAAACCCCTCAAAATCCCTAAAAACCCAAAAAAACCATAATACCATAAAAATCCTAGAATTGTCTAAAAATCCTTAAAAACATTAGAAACCCTTAAAACCACATAAAACCATTAAAATCACTAAAAACCATAAAAAACCCTAAAAAATAATAAAAACTCTAATAACCTTAAAAACCATAGAGAACTAAAAAACCATAAACCCCCTAAATTACCCTAAAACCCCTAAAAACCCTGAAAACCCCTAAAAACCCCTAAAACCCTCAAAACCCCTAAAACCCATCAAAAAAATAATAACGCAAAAATTATTAAAATTACATAAAAACATAACAAACTATAAAAACCATAAAAATCCTTGGAAAACCATAAAATCCCTAAAAATCATATAAAACCCTAAAAACCCCAAAACCACTAAAAATATATAAAACCCCTAAAACGTTTAAGAATCTATAAAAACATTCAAACCTATAAAAACCATAAAAAATACAACAAATAGTAAAGGAATATAACAACCCTAAACCCAAAAAAAAACCCTGAAAACCTAAAAAAACCCTCAAATCCTTACGAACATAAAAAATCCTAAAACCCATTAAAATTCTAAAAAATCCCTAAAAATCCATTAAAATGTAAAAAACCTAAAAACCCTAAAAGAAACCCTACTAAACTATAAAAACCCTCAAAAAACACTAAAAATACAAAAAAATCCCTAAAAAACTAACAACTTTAAAAATCCATTAAACCACTAAAAACAAAAAAAACTCTATGAAGCAAAAAACCCTAAAAAACTAAAAAAACCTAAAACCCAAAGAGTCCCTAAAAACCATTAAAATCACTATAAACTCTAAAACCCCTCAAAATCCATAAAAACCATAAAAAAAATATAAAACCATTATAATCCTAAAAATCCCTAAAAGCATGAATACTCATAAAAACACTTCAAACACATGAAAACCATAAAAAAATATATAACAATAAAAACTCATAAGAACCTGTAAAACCCCTAAAAACTAAAAAAACTCTAAAACCCTTAAAACTACAAAAATGATTAATGCTCTAAAACTATTAAAATCCTGAAAACTCATACAACCCTAAAAACCCAAAAGGTCGTGAGATCCTTGAAAATCCCAACAAACACTAAAAACCCTTGAAATCTCTTAAAACCCCTCAAAATCCCTCAAAACACTAAACAATACTAAAATCAATAAAAAATATAAAAAATATCTTAAAAAGAAAAGACCATAAAACCCATGAAAACCCCAAAAACCCATAAAATACATAAAAACTATAAAAGAATTAGAAAATATATAATAACCCTAAAATCTTAAACTCCCTAAAACACCCTAAAAATTATTAAAACTCTAAAAAACATAAAAAACCAAAAAAAATATCAAAAAAAGACTTGAAATCCCAAAAAAATAAAAAATAAAAATAAAAACTCTAAAACACTTGAAAAACCTAAAAAACATCAAAATACCTAAAGACAATAAAAAACCTAAAACCCTTGAAAATACAAAAAACCAAAAAACATAAAAAAACTAAAAACCAAGAAAACCCACTTAAAACCTCAAAAATCATAAAACATTAAAAACCCATTAAAACCTACAAAACCCTAAAAACCACAAAAACATTAAAAACCTACAAAACCCACAAAACCATCAAAACCATCAAAACCTCTAGAAACCCTATAAATATTTAAAAACCCTAAAAATTAAGAAAATCCAAAATATCCCTAAATATCCTTGAAAACATAAAATTACATAATGACTCTAAAAACCCATGAAAAACTTAAAACCCCATTAAAACATTTAACAACATGAAAAGTCCATAAAAAACCTATATGCCCTAAAAACTCCAAAACCCCTAAAAACCTAAAAAAACCTGAAATCCCAAAAAACCCTCAAAACCCCTAAAATCCAAAAAATCCCCCAAAACCCTAAAACACCCTAAAAACCGTAAATATCCTAAATGTCACAAAAAATACAAGAATACATAAAAACTCGCAAAACTACTGGAAACCTCCTAAAACCCATAATGATATTAAAACGAAAAAATACACAAAAAAACCTAAAACCCCACTAAAAACTATAAAACCCCTAAAATCCCTTAAAACATTAAAAAAATATAAAAACCATAAAAAAACCCTAAAAGACCCCAATACCCCTGAAAAGCTATAAAAATATTAAAATATCTTGAAATCCCCTAAAAACCGTAAAATACCTAAATCCATGAAAACATAAAAACCCTAAAAACCAAAAAAAACATAAAAACCCTAAAAACCATCAAAAACACCTAAAAACCAAAAATAACCTTAAAAATGTTAAAACCCATAGAAACCATAAAACAAACTAAAAACACTAAAATAACTTTAAACCCCTAATGATTTAAAAAATCGTAAAAATACATAAAACCCAAAAAATAAAATAAAACCCCCTAAAACCCCAAAAAACCCTAAAAACATGAAAAATGCTAAAACCCTTTAAAAAGGAAACCCCAAAAAATCCCAAAAATCACTAAAAAATATAAGAACATAAAAATACTTAAAGGCCCTAAGAATACCTGAAAATGAAAAAACCTTGACAACACCCTTAAAACAATAAAAACCCTTAAAAACATAAAAAAATCTAAAACCCCATAAAACCCTAAAATCCACTAAAAATATAAAAACCCTTAAAAAAACTAAAATGATAAAAACTTATAAAATCCTTCAAACCTTATAAACCTCAAAAAACCATAACCACCTTAAAAACCAAAAAACCCTAAATACCCAAAAAACACTTCAAAACTCTAAAAAATCCTAAAATCCATAAAATCCATTAAAAGCCAAGAAAACCATAAAATTTATCTAAGAATACCTAAAAATACAAAAACCCCTAAAAACCTGAAAAAATGCCTAAAACCTTTAAACCCCTAAAAACATTAAAAACCCTAAAAACCCATAAAACCCTAAAAATCAACTAAAAAAACTAAATATAGTTGAAAACCCTAAAAATTATAAAAAACAATAAAAACACATAAAAATACAATTAACTCAAAAAAAATATAAAAACCAAAAAATACCCTAAAACCCTCAAATCCAAAAAAAAACATTAAACCCCCTTAAAACACTTAAAATACCTTGAAATGCATTAAAACCATAAAAAATAAAAATTGTAAAAATCCCTAAAAATTACGAAAAATGTAAAACCCCTAAAAACTTGTAAACCGCTGAAAACCATAAAACACCAAAAATCCATAAAAATCCCATATAACCCTAAAACCACTAAAACTTTAAAATCCTTTAAAACCCCAAAAACATTAAAAACCTTAAAAAACATAGAAACCTAATAAACTAAAAAAAGAGGATGCTAAAACCCATGAAGAACCCTAAAAACCCAATGAAACCGTAAGAAACACTAACCCCCCAATCCCTAAAACCATAAAAGAGAAAAAAATATCCAAAAAAGCACTAAAATTCCCTGAAGACTTAAAAGACCCTAAAAGCCTTTAAACCCCTAAAAACCATAAAAATTCTAATAAGTATAAAAATCCATAAAATCTAATAAAAAACCTAAAAACCGACTAAAACTCTAAAAAATATAAACCCCCTAAAAATGATAATAAATAAAATACAAAATCATAAAAAAACTGGAAAAAAAAATAAAAACACAAAAAAGAACTTAAAATCATCTAAAACCCTAAAAACCCTAAAAAATTAAAACCCCTATAAATCTCTAAAAATATTAACACCCATAAAAACAATAAAAATCAACAAAATCAATAAGAAACTATAAAAACATACAAACCCCAAAAACCCTAAAAACCCATGAAACCATAAAAATCTTTAAAACCATAAAAAACTGAAAATCTCATAAACCCCTTAAACCACTAATCATTCTAAAAATACTTAAAACTCCTCCAAACATTAAAAAACTCTAAAAAATTCAACCTCCTAAAAATATCCAAAAACCCCTTAAAACCTAAAAACACCCAAAAAATACTGAAACCCCTTTAAAACACTAAAAACCTTTAAACCCATCAGAATACCTAAAAATTCCTAAAATACATAAAAATCCCTTAAAATACATGAAAAATTAGAAAACCATAATTCCCTAAAAACCCCAGGAAACCCATAAAAGTCCTAAACCCTAAAACCCATAAAACCCCATAAACCCCACTAAAATCAATAAATACACATAAAAGCCATAAAAATAAAAATATAAACTCTAAAAAAACCTTAAAAGCCATAAAAAATTAAAACAACTTAAAAAAACTAAAATCCCTCAGAAACCTTGAATAATCCTCAAATCCATAAAACCGTGAAAAATAAAAAAAATCCTCAAAATAAAAATAACCCAAAAAACCCAAAAACCCATTAAAATCCTAAAAAATCCCTAAAATCTCTAAAAACGTAAAATAAAATATAAAAACCTTAAAAAACACAAGAAAACCATAAAAACCCGAAAAACAATATTACACCTAAAAACATATACAAACCCTAAAAACCACTAATAACTAAAAATACTTAAAAACCCTATAAACCCAAAAACCCTAAAAACCAAAAAATTCCATAAAATTCCGTAAAAATATAAAAAATCATAAAAAAAATGTAAAAACCCAGAAACCATAAAACCCCTAAAAACCATAAAATACCTAAAAATCTACAAAACCCTTTAAACCAATGAAAACAATAAAAACCCTTAAAACCACGAAATAAATTAGATACTCTTAAAAAAATAAAAAACATAAAAAATATTAAAAAATGTTAAAACCCCCAAAATACCCTAAAAACCATGAAAAAACCTAAAACCCTAGAATCCCACAAAACCCCAAAAAACCAATAAATCCCTGAAAACCCTGAAAATCGTAAAAACTCTAAAAACCCAAAAAAACCTAAAAAACGTTAAAATCTTAGAAAAACCAAAAAATACGCCAAAAACCAAGAAAAATCCTAAATACCTTGAAATACCTTGGAAGAACCCTTAAAATCCCTATATACCATAAATCCACTAAAAACCATAAAAACCCTAAAACACATAAAATCCATAAAACCCACTAAAACTCTAAAAACACTAAAACCCACTAAAAAGGTTTGAAAAATCAAAAAACATAAAAACCCCAAAAAGTACAAAAAATTACAAAAAACTAAATGACCCTTAAATTCATAAAAAACCCTATAAACAAAAAAAACATGAAAATCCTAAACACCCCTAAAAATATCTAAAACCCCTAAAAACCCAAAAAACAAAAAATATCCTTAAAGGCCCTAAAAATCCTAGAAAACAAAATAAAATAAAACCAAGAAAATTCTTGATCATCGAAAAAACCCCATAAAACCTAAAAATAATTGAAAACCCCTAAAAACATAGAAATACCCAAGAATACATAAAAACACTAAAAACCCTAAAACCCATAAAGAACTCTAAAAACCTAAAAGTATGAAAAAACCCTAAAAACCCTAAAAACCATAAAAATCTTAAAAAAGAAATTGAAATCCTTGAAAACGTAAGAAACGCTAAAAACCCTGAACGTATCTCCACAACCATAAACCCCCCCTAAAAATTAATGAAGACTAAAAACTCATAAAAACCTGAAAACGCACTAAAATCTCTAAAACTATTTAAAACCCTAAAAACGTTAAAAAAACACTAAAAAGCATTAAAACTTTAAAAAATAAAAAGACCCTAAAAACCCAAAAGATCATAAAACCCCTGAAAATTTAAGAAACCCTAAAAACCATAAAAAACCATGAAAACCATAAAACCCTGATAACCCATAAAAACCATAAAAACCCATAAAACCAATAAAACTACTGAAAACACAAAAAACCCATTAAAACCCATAAATTGTACAGAAAATTCAAAAAAACATAAAAAACCTAAAAACTCAAGAAAGACCTCAAATGACCCTCAAAACCCTAAAAACCAAAAAAACCCTAAAAATCCCTCGAAAGCACATAAAATCGCTCAAAATCCCTAAAAACCTTAAAATCCCTAAAAACATAAAAATAAAAACAAACTAAAATTCACGAAAACATAAAAACCATAAAAACCCTAAAACCCCATGAAAACCATAAAAACCCCATAAAACCTTATAAAACATAAAACCCATAAAAACCTAAAACCACTAAAAACCATAAAAAAACTCTAGAGCCTTTAAAACATTAAAAAACTTTAAAAACCCATAAAATCCTAAATTCTAAAAAACCTAAAAATTAAAAAGGCCCTAAAATCACTTAATACCCTAAAAATCCCTGAAAACCCCCTAAAAACCATAAATATCCCTGAAATCCCTAAAACTATAAAAACCGTAAAAGTATTTGAAATGCCTTCAAAATCCCAAAAAAAATAAAAGACCTAAAAACCTAGAAAAACCATTGAAACCATAAAACCCAATAAAAAAATTATAAACCCTAAAAAACACTAAAAAATATGAAAACCCTAGAAAAAAGAAAAAATGCTAAAGAAATTTTAAAAAACCTTAAAACCCTAAAAAACCAAAAAGACACTAAAAACCAAAAAACCCTTAAAACTGCTAGAAACCCCAAAACCTCCAAAACCCCTCAAAATCCCTAAATCAACTAAAAACTATAAAAAATCTAAAAAACCCATAAAAATCATTGAAAACATAAAATTACTAAATCCTAACCCCCCTCGAAAACCATAAATACCACAAAAAACCTTAAAAATCCTAAAAACGCAAAAAAACATTAAACACAACTAAAACCTATAAAAACCCGCCAAACCCCTTAAAATGTTAAAAATCCAAAAAATCCTTTGAAACCCTAGATACAAAAAAACCCACAATCCTAAAAGACCATAAAAACCCTAGAAACCCTAAAAATTCTAAAAACCCCTAAAACCCATCAAAATCCCTATATAACCTAAAATACCATAAAACCCATAGTGTTCCTAAAAGTCCCTAAGAACCCCTAAAAATGTAAAAACCCCAAAAAACCCTGAAAATCATAAAAACCCTATAAAAACCTTAAAAAACAAAAATAACCATAGAAACCCTAAAACCCAACTAAAAATATAAAAAATCCATAAAACACCTAAAAATGTTTAAAAACTCTAAAAAATCATAAAACCATAAAAACTCAAAAAATCCATAAACTATAAAGACCCTGAAGGCCCAAAAAACCCCAAAAACCATACAAACCCTAAGCCAAACTAAACCCCCTCAAAATTAATAAAACCCTAAAAACCTATAAACTATAAAAGTCTTTAAAAACCACTAAAAATCCTTGAAAATGTAAAAAACCCTAAAACAATGAAAACCCCAAGAAAACCATAAAACCCCTATTTTTAAAAAAACATAAAACCCATAATAACCCTAAAAACAATAAAAATTTGAAAACCTCATAAAACCCATAAAATGCTAAAAATTAATAAAAACCATAAAACCCCTAAAAACACAAAAACCCTAAAAACCCCAAAAGACCTGAAAACCTTGGATAACCCTAAAACCCCTAAAAACCCAAAAAACACCCAAAATACCTAAAAACCTAAAAACAGCTACAAATCCCTAAAAATCATTGAATACCTAAAAATCCTTGAAAACCCTAAAAACCACCTAAACACAATAAAAACCATCAAAAACCATAGTAAATCCAAAAACCCAATAAAAACTAAAGGCAACTAAAACTTTAAAACCCCTTAAAACCCTTAAAAACATCAAAAAACACTAAAAACCTATAAAAACAAAAAAAACACAAAAAAAAAGACTCTAAAATCCCTAAACCCTAAAAACCCTAAAACTCGTGAACAATGCTAAAACCCCCAATTTACCTAAAAACCCTAAAACCCAAAAAACCATAAAAAACAAAAAATAACTAAAAAAGCATAAAAAACCATGGAAACCATGGAAATCATGGAAACTATGGAAAACCATAAACCTCTAAAAACCATAAAAAACCCCCAAAACCCAAAAAACCTTTAAAAATTACAAAAAACACAAAAAACCCTTTAAACACCTAAAAATGCAAAAATATAAAAAACCTTAAACCCCCTAAAAACCCAATAAAACACTAAGAACCCAAAAAAACAATAAAAACCTAAAAGACCTTATAAAACCTAAAACCCTTGAAACCCCCTACAAATCCTAAAAAATTCCTTAATCCCCATAAACCCCTAAAAATCTATAAAACCATAAAAAAATTTAAAAACCATAAAAATCCAAGAAAAACCCTAAAAATCCCAAAAATCAAAAAAAAATATGAATAACCTAGAAAACCCCCTGAGCCATAAAACCCCGGAAATAACAAAAAAACCCTAATACGAAATAAAAACTATATAAACCACTAAGAACTATAAAAAACCTTAAAGTATATAAAAATTGTAAAATACCATAATAAAAATTAAAAAATCTAAATAACTCATAAAACCCTAAAACCCAAAATGACTCTAAAAACCCAAAAATCCTCTAAAAACCCTAAAACCCCTAACATTACTAAAAATCCATAATCCCCATAAAAACTAAAAATATAAAAAAACCGTAAAAATCCCATAAAACATAAAAATCCCTAAAAATCATGAAACCCATTAAGACCAAAAAAACCCACTACAAACCTTAAAATGACAAAAAATCATAAAATCCCAATAAATCCACTAAAACCCCCTCAAAACAATGAAAATACCTTAAACCTTAAAAAAAACTATAATACCATAAAACCTCTAAAAACCCTAAAAACCCTAAAAACCCCAAAAATTGTTGAAAAAATTTAATTCCCTAAAAACCCTAAAAAACTAAAAAAACACCCAAAAAACCTTAAAAACCCTAAAAATTCATAAAAACCCGAAAATCCTAAAAACTCTAAAAACCAAAAAAATCATAAAAACCATAAAAAATCTAAAAACCATAAAACCAATAAAAATCATAAAAACCCAAGAAGAGCTTAAAAACCCTAGAACCCATAAAAACCTCCAACAAACCCCTAAAGACTCTTAAAACCCCCAAAACATTAAAAATACTAAAAAATTAAAACCCGTAAAAACATAAAAAAAAATTCCAAAAGACCATAAAAACACAAAAACCCCTAAAAACCCTTTAAAACCCCTAAAAAAATAAAAGACTCTGATAAAACTCTAACAAACCCTAAAATCATAAAATTAATAAAAAACCCGAAAATCCCAAAAAAAGTAATAATCTTAAATCCTGTGAAAGACCCTGGAAACCATACATCCCATAAAAACCATAAAAACCCATAAAAATCCAAAAAATCACTAAAAACACTAAATAACATTAAATCTCCTCAAAATATTAAATCCTCTAGAAAACCTTATAAACCCAAAAAAATCAAAATAACCTAAAAAACAAAAAAACGATTAAAACCCTAAAAACACTATAAAACCCCTAAAAACCCCAGTTTTTTTCCTGGCCCAGTCTTTTATTCATGATGTTGATCCTCGTTTGGTTGCCTTCTGTTGCGATCTTGTGTCGGTATTTGATTTCCTATGGTGCCAAAGCGGTCTGTTTGGTCTCACATTTACTATGGAAAGACATGTTTGGTTCTTATGGATCTGCTATACTGGTGGATGTTTGGCCGTGAGTCGACGCTGGTGTTGCTTGCTAGCTCTGATAAGAGGTGCTATGTGATGGTGGTGTTTTGTGTTTTCGGGATTGTCGAAAAGGCTATATGGGATGAAGATTGGTTCTTGTCTTGGATATTGGTTGCTCTATGCCCCTGGTGGTGGTGTTGGGTGCGATATGATATAATTTTGGTTGTTAAATTTTTGAGATGTGATGAAGATGATACTCTTATGTCTGGCGTTGGTGGTTCTGTACTGATGGAGATGGACTTTCCTAGCGTGGTGGCGATGCCCGAGGTGGAAGTTGGTGATTTTGGGGTTGTAGCTGGATTGGCTGTGAACTGGTGTGGATGCAGGATTTTGGTCATGTTTGGAGGTCTTGGTTGGAGCTTGGTTCTAGCTGATGATCCTTGTTGGTTTGTGTTTTGCTGCGTTCTGGTTTTTCTCTATGCTTCCCTGCGGTGCCAAAGAGGTCATGTTGGTCCTGCGATGCTGGTGTTCGTTGCTGGTTCTGATGATATGAGGTGTTGTGAGCTGATCGTCTATTTTGGTTTTTGGGAAGCTGGAAGGGCTTCTTGGGTTCTAGAGCTGGCGGATCTATGCCCTTGGTTGTGCTTCTGGGTGCGATATGTTGTGGCACTCGCTGATGTGAAAGCTGGTGATTATGGTTCCAATGGCTTGATGTTGCTGATGGTGAGGTTTTTTCACTGAGAAGACACTGGTCGCTGGAAGGTGTGAATTGCAGGAAACTGATTGGATTGAAGGTGGCGAAGGATGCTGGTTACTATTTGGTTGGGAGATGATGTTGGAGATGCTTCTTTTTTTCTGCATTTCTTTGGTTTTTTGTTTCTTTTAGCTTTTTGGGGAATGTTCGGTTTTGTGGGGTTGTCAAGAGTTTTTGGGTGTGGGTTGATTGACCCCACCCCTCCCTTGTCTGCAGTGTCCTTTTTTCTAATAAATTTGGTGGGGGGGGGGGGGTCAGGAATTGCCTGGCCCCGAGCCTCCCTTTCCCTAAAAACCCAAAAAAACCCAATAACACTAAAATACCCTAAAAAAACCCAAAAACTCTAAAAACCTAAAAACCCTTTAAAAAATAAATACCCTCATAATTCATAAAAACCGTTCAAAACCAAAAAAATCTTGAAAAATACCTAAAGATATTTGAAAGCATAAAGAATTATAAAAACCCTGAAAACCCCTTGAAAAACATAAAAACCCTTAAAAAGCCTAAAAATCCATAAAACCCTAAAATACCACTAAGAAACTAAAAACCCTTAGACCCATCAAAACATTAAAAATTATAACAAACCATTAAACCCATAAAATCTAAAAAAACAAATAAAACCAAAAAACCTTTAAAATCCTTAAAAACCCTAAAACCCCTAAAAACTGAAAATCCCAAAAAACCCAAAAAACCCATAAAAACATAAAAATCATAAAAATCCTTAAAAGTCTCAAAAACATAAAAACCATAAAAACCATAAACACCATGAAAACCATAATCCACTAAAAACATTAAACACCCTAAAATCTAAAAAACCCAAAAACCCAAAAAACCCCACTAAAAACTCAAAAAACCCTTAAAACCCTAAAAACATTAAAAAACTCTAAAAATATTAAAATTTCTAAAAACTCGAAAAACCCAAAAATGCCTTAAAACCATGAAAATGCCTAAAAACCCTAAGAAATCTTAACCCCCCCCCCCCCAAATCCCAAAAAATCCATAAAAACTCTAAAATCCTAAAAACCATAAAAATCGCAAAGATACAAAAAATCCACGAAATGTAGAAAACCCTAAAAATCTAGAAATCCATAAAACTCCTAAAACCCATAAAAACCAATAAAAACTCTTAAACCCCCACTAAAAACTCTAAAACCCCTTTAGACCGCGTAAAACATTAAAAAACTATAAAAACATTAAAATCCCTAAAAACTCAAAAAACCCCAAAAACACTAAAAGAGTCTAAATACCATAAAAACCCTAAAAAACATAAAAACCATAAAAATCCAAAAATCCCTAAAAATTTAATAACACATAAAACATTGAAACACCTAGAAAATCATAAAAACCCTAAAACACTAAAAACCCCTAAAATCCATAAAACCCTAAACCTACTAAAACTCCAAAACCCTTTTAGACCCCTAAAAACCTAATAAACTCTTAAAAATCATAAAACCTCTAAAAACTACAAAAAAATACATCAATACCCAAAAATACCCTAAAAACCTAAAAAACCATTAAAACACTAAAAATCCTAAAAATCCTTTAAATCCCTCAAAATATCTAAAATCCTTAATAACCCAAAATTACATAAAAATCCTAAAAATCCATAAAAATCCATAAAAATCATAGAAAACATAAAAAAACCCTAAAAACTCTGAATGACCTTTAGAAACCATAAAATCCACTAAAATCCTTAAAAACCATAAAACCATAAAAACTATATAACCCACAAAAACTCTAAAAACCATTAAGCACCTAAAAAAGATAAAAAAACGCAACCAACGCAACAACCCAAAAAGATCAAAAAAACCTTGCAAACCATAATAACCAAGAAACCCATAAAACCCCTCAAAATCCCTATAAATATTAAAATACCTAAAAAAATAAAATACTAAAACATATGGAAAAATCACTGAAAACATAATAGACCCTAAAAACCCCAGAAAACCATAAAAATCCCAAAAACCATAAAAACACTAAAAACAATAAGACCCTAAAACCCACTAAAAACTCTAAAAACACATAAAACCCCTAAAAACTAAAAAACGACCCAAATACCCCAAAATACATTAAAAAACTAAAAGAACATAAAACCCTAAAATCCCTAATAACCTATCAAATTTTAAAAAACCCTAAAACCATTAAAATCCTAAAAAAAATAAAATCTTTAATACCATAAAAACTGCTTGAAAACCATAAAAATCCTAAAACCATAAAAAACACTAAAAACCCAGAAGAATCCTAAAACCCACAAAAACTAAAAAAACCTTTAAACCCAAAAAAAACATTAAAAAATTATAAAACCTTAAACCCCTAAAAATACTCAAAAACGCTAAACATCTAAAAAGACACTAAAAAATGAAAAATACCTAAAACTACTGAAAACCATGAAAACACATTAAACCCCTCAGAATCCATAACAACCATAAAAACCCCTATAAAGTATAAAAATCCTAATAAATTCCTAAAAAACCTTGGAAACATTAAAACCCTAAAAATCCTGAAAAACCCCTAATACCATAAAAACCCCAAAAACATAAAAATCCTGATAAAACCCTAAATACACACCAAAATAATCTAAAACCCTTAAAACCCACAAAAAGGTTAAAAGTATATAAAAAACCTTAAAACCACAAAAAATATAAAAAATCATAAAAACCCAAAAACACCATAAAACTATTAAAGACCTAAAATCTATGAAAACCACTAAAACCCCTCAGAATACCTAAAACCCCTAAAAAACATAAAAATCATAAAATAGAGCAAAAAATTACATAAATATAAAAAAAAAACCTAAAAACCCTAAAAACCCCCCTAAAAACAAAAAAAACCCAAAAAACCATAAAAATCATAAAAAATAATAAAAACCCTACAAACCCACTAAAAACTATAAAACCCCTTAAAACCCAAAAAATGTTAAAAACACTAAAAACTTTAAAATCCCTAAATAATTGAAGAAACCCTAAATCCAAGAAAAAAACAAAAAAACCTGAAAACAATTAAAAAAAACCTAAAAAAACATGAAAACCCTATAAACCATGAAAATCCCTAAAAACCTAAAACCCATAAAAACCCTAAAAAATATCTAAATATACATTAAAACTTAAAAACCCTAAAAATACAGAAAAACTCTTGAAAAACATAAAAAAACCTGAAAACCTGAAAACCCCATAAAAACACAAATAACCATTATAATCTCTAAAAACCCTTAAAAACAAAAAAAAATGTTAGAAAAATATAAAAATATTGAAACACTAAAAAACATAAAAAACAAAAAACCATAAAACCCTAAAAACAATAAAAACACATTAAAATCCGTAAAACCCTTAAATACCTAAATACCATATAGATCCCAAAAAATAATTAAAATCCTTGAAAATATAAAAAACCATAAAAACCATGAAGAAACATTAAATCCCTAATAAACTACTAGAAACCTTACAAACCCATAAAAACACTAAAACCCACTAAAAACTCTAAAAACCGTTAAAACCCTTAAAAACATTATAAAAACTAAAAAAAATTAAAATGCTAACAAAATTGAAAACCAAAAAAACCAAGAAAGAACCTAAAAATCCTAAAAACAATACATACCCTAAAAACCATAAAAACCATAATAATACAAAAAAATCCCTAAAAATTCTAGAATATGTAACACCCGTAAAGACACTAAAAACCCTCTAAAACCCATAAAACCCCCCAGATGCCATAAAACTCCTCAAACCCCAAAAAATACCTAAAAACCCATGAAAAAAATCCAAAAAACCCTTTAAATCCCTAAAAACATTAAAAAAATCTAAAAACCATAATACCCATAAAAAATTAAAGAAACCTTAAAAACCCAAAAGACACCAAAAACACTAAAAAAACCTAAAACCCCCCAAAACCCCCCAAAACTCTAGAAACCCATAAATCTCCCCAAAATACCAAAAATCCCTAGAAACCATAGAAATCCTAAAAAATATGGGAAAATTCCTAAAAACCTAAAAAACACTAAAATCTATGAAAAAAACCCTAAATACTATAAAAATCCATAAAAAACATAAAAACCCTAAAAAAAATAAAACCCTTTCAACCCACTAAAAACTACGAAAATCCTTAAAACCCTTAAAATGATAGAAAAACTCTAAAACCTCTTAAACCCCCTAAAAATCATGAAAAAAACATGAAAACCCAAAAGACCCTAAAAACAATGAAAAACCCCTAAAACCCCTAAAATACCCAAAAAAAAAGTCCTACAAATCCTAAAAATCCTTAAAAAACCTAAAAAATAAAAAACCAAAAAATCCATAACATCGATAGAAATGTAAAAAAACCCAACAAACAATTAAATCCCCCTAAATACCATAAAACCCAAGAAACATTTAAAAACCCAAAAAACCAATAAAACCCCTAAAAGCCACTAAAAACTCTAAAAAACATTTAAACCACTAAAAGTTTTAAAAAACTCTAAAAACCTTAAAAACGAAAAAAATCACAAAAGACCTAAGAAAAAACCATAAAAAACCCCAAAAAAACCCAACAACTACAAAAACATAGTAAATCATTAAACACCTTCAAAATCCATAAAACCCCTAAAAACCCAAAAAACCATAAAAATCGAAAAAAAATCCCTAAATTTCGATGAAAATGTAAAAAACCCCTAGAAACTTGAAAAATAGCTCAAAATCTTTAAAACACCTAAAAACCATAATAACCCTAAAAACCCTAAAAACCCTAGAAAACCCATAAAAACCCAAAAACCACTAAAACTATAAAAACCCTTATAATCCCCACAAACCTATATAAAGAACTAAAAACCATAACACCACTAAAAACCCCAAAAAACCATAAAAACCATAAAACCCCAAAAATAACCCAAAATCCCTGAAAACCCTAAAAACCCTCAAACCCATAAAACCCTCAAACCCATAAAACCCTCAAAATAACTAAAAACCTTTAAAACCATAGAAATACTAAAAATAACAAAAATCCATGAAAACATAAAAAACCCTGAAAACCCTAAAAAACCCCAAAAAAACAAAAAGACCCTGAAAAGCCTTAAAACAAATCGAAAAACCCATAAAAACAATGCAACCACTAAAATGTTAGAAAACCCCTATAAACCCTAAACCCCATCAAAATACCTAAATACCCTAAAAACCTAAATACCTAAAAACCATAAAAATATTAAAAACCCATAAAAATATATACGAAAATAAAAAAAATGTCAAAAACCCTAATCCCCCAAACTTTAAAATCCAAAATAGCCTTAAAATATCTTAAAAACAAAAAAAATACAAAAAACCAATCACCCCATTAGAATATCTAAACACCCTTATGATCCCAAAAAACCATAAAAAACTATAAAAACATTAAAAATCCTAAAAAACTAAAAAAAACCCTAAAAACCCAAAGACATGATAAAAACCCTATGTAACCTCAAAACCCCTACAAAGCCCTAAAAACCCTAACCCCCCAAAGAAACTCTAAAAACCATTTAAATAAAAAAACAGAAAAATAACTAAATATGTAAAAAATCCTAAAAACCCTAAAAACAATAAAAAATAATGAAACCATAAAAACCTATAAAAACCCTAAAAACCACTACAAACTATAAAGCCCCTTAAAACATCTAAAAAATAAAAAAATATAAAAACCTTAAAAACCCTAAACAAATCAAAAAATTATAAAACTCAAAAATAACGATAAAAACCCTAAAAATCACTAAAAACAATAAAAAACCTAAAAATCCTAAAACCCCTCAAAATCCCAAAAACCCATATAAAATACTAAAACCCATTAAAATCCTAATACCACTAAAATTTCCGAGAAAAATAAAGAACCCTAAAACCCCCTAAAAACTCCTACAAACAATAAAAACCCTATAATTTATAAAACCCCATAAAAATATAAAACCCACCATTACCCTCAAAATCCATAAAAACTCTTCAAAATCCTGAAAAATATAAAAAAACGAAAAAATCCCTAAATTCCATGAAAACGTAAAAGACCCTAAAAACCCTAAAAACCTTAAAACCCATAAAAACCCCTAAAACGTTAAAAAACCCCATAAAACCCTAAAAATTAAGAAAATACTTTAGAACCCCATAAGACCCCTAAAAATGCTAAAGAACTCCAATAACCCTAACCACTTAAAAACCCAAAATAACCTAGAAAGCACTCAAATCCCCCCCAAAACTCTAAAATACCTAAAAACCATAAAACCCACAAAATTTCTATAAGCCCTAAAAACCATAAAAACCCTAAAAAATCCCAAAAAATCCCTGAAATTCAAAAAAAAACACTAAAAAATACTAAAAAACACCTGAAACCAATAAAAATTATTTAAAACCATAAAAAACACAAAAAACCCTAAAAACCCTAAAACTACCAAAAAAAACTCTAAAACCATTAAAACCAAAAAAATGATACAAACCAAAATAAAACCTTCAAAACCCTAAAAAACTCAAATAACCCTAAAACCCAAAGAGACCATAACTATCCTTTTGAATCCCTAAAAAACAATGAACACTTAAAAAATCCTAAAAACCCTGAAAGACCCATAAAAACAATAAAAACCATTAAAAACCTTAAAAAACCATAAAAAACCTAAATCCCAATAAAAACCCTAAAACCCACTAAAAAATCTAAAATCCCTTAAAATCCTAAAAACATTAAAAAACTCTTAAAATATAAAAATACTAAAAACTCAAAAAAAAGCCAAAACACTAAAAGATAGTAAACACCCAAAAAACAAAAAAATCCTAAAAAATCCTAAAACCCACACATTCCATAAAAACCCTAAAAACTATATAATTATAAAAAATCCATTAAAATATCCAAAAAAATAAAAAAAATCCATAAAACCTCCAAAAAAATCTTAAAACCATAAAACCACGAAATAACTAAAGAACCTAAAACCCCTATAATAACCATAAAACCCATGAAAAACTCTAAAATCCATTAAAAGACTTAATAAATTTAATGAATCTAAAAAACATAAAAATTGTGAAAAAATCAAAAAAACATTAAAACACTAAAAGACACTCAAAACCTGAAAAACACAAAAAAAAAAACATAAAAACCCTGAAAACCCAAATAACCCTAAAAATCCCTAAAAACCCTAAAAACCAAAAAAATCAAACAAAAATCCCAAAAAATGAAAAAAACCTTAAAAACCTTGAAGCACCCCCTGAAAACCATAAAAACTATAAAAACCATTAAAACCAATAAAATTTGATAAAACCACTAAAACTCAAAAAACCCTTAAACCCACTAAAAATGTAAAAAACTCTAAAAACCTTAAAAAGTCTAAAAACTCTAAAAACACTAAAACCAAAAATACCCTAAAAACCCAGAAAAACCAGAAAACACTAAAAAAACTGAAAACACTTAAAAACCCACCAAACACATAAAAACCCTAAAAACCATAAAAAACCTAAAACCCCTAAAAATCACTGAAAACATAAAAACACTAAAACCCCTCTAAAAACCATCAAAAACCATAAAAACCCCATAAAACCCTAAAACTCATTAAAAATATAAATAAAATTTAAAACCCTAAAAACATTAAAAAATATAAAAAAATATTAAAACCCTAAAAAGACCAAAAACCCCCTAAACACTAGAAGAACCTAAAAAAAAATAAAATCCCTAAAACCCTAAATACATTGAAAAACTCTTAAAATCCCTAAAAACACTCAAACCATTAAAAATCCTAAAAATCACTAAAATTACTAAAATACATAACAATATTAAAGACCCAAAAGACCCATGAAAACCATAAAAACCTAAAATAAATAAATCCCAAAAATTCCATAAAAATATAAAAATTTCAAAGAATCTCATAAAACCTTGAAGAATCTTAAAAAAGTATAAAAACCTTAAATTATTTAAAATATAAATAATCAATAAAACCCCCAAAAAACCTTAGAACTATGAAATAAAATAAAAATAATGAAAAACACTAAAAATCCTAAAACTCTTTAAATCCCTAAAACCTTAAAAACACATAAAAATACTAAAAAAGTCCTAAAATCCCTAAAAATATAAATAACCCTGAAAAACCTAAAAACCATAAAATCCCTAAAAGATTAAAAGTCCCTAAAACTCAATAAATACCTTAATACACTAAAAAAATCAAAAAATCCTTTAGACCCCTAAATCATTAAAAATAAGAAATAAATCCTTTAAATCCCTAAAAACTCAAAAAAAAAACCCTAAAAACTAAATAGACTCTAAAAACCCGGAAAGCCCTAAAACCCCTAAAAACCCTGAAAACCCCTAATCCCTAAATATCCCTAAAAATCATAAAATTATAAAAACCATAAAAATCTAAAACAACCCATAAAAATTTATGAAAACATAATATAATATAAAACCCTAGAAAAAACAGAAAACCATAAAAACCCTAAAAATCCATGAAATCCAACAAAAACCCAATAAAACCACTAAAACCCTTAAAACCCCTAAAAACATTTGAAAAACTCTAAAAAATTATCTAAACCCTAAAAATCAAAAAAAAACAATAAAAACCCAAAAGACTCTAAAAATCCAAAAATCCCTAAGAAACACTGAAAACCACTAAAATACCTTAACATCCATAAAACAGTAGATAAACCTTAAAAACCGTGCAAAACAACTAAAAACCATAAACAATCCTAAAACCATTAATAACACTAAAACCCATAAAAACTATGAAAATGACTAAAAACTCTAAAAACCTTTAAAACCCCTAAAAAGGATAAAAACTCTAAAAACTATAAAAACCTTAAAAACCCCAAATGTCACTAAAAACCCTAAATATCCTAAAAACCCTAAAACCCCCTGAAAACCACTCAATATTTGTAAAAACCATAAAATCAAAAAACTGAAAAAATACTAAAAAAATTCCATGAAATCCATGAAAATATAAAAAACACTAAAAACCCATGAAAACCAGAAAATCATAAACCCCTAAAAAATCCTAAAACCCATAAAATCTTAAAACCCCACTAAAAATCTAAAAACCATCAAAACCCTTATAAATTATGAAAAACTCTACAATCCTAAAAAGCCTAAAAACTGAAAAAACAAAAAAAAACCTAAAAATCCCTAAAAACCCTAAGAACCTAGAAAACCCCTAAAATCATTAAAAATATAAAAAACCATAAAAACCGCAAAAACCCATAAAAATCCTAAAAAGACATAAAAATACCAAAAAATGTAAAGAATCCTAAAAAACCTGAAAACCCCTTCAAACCCATTAAATCCCTTAAAAACCTTAACAACCCTAAAACCCCATAAAAAACTAAAACCAAAAAGAATCTAAATACCATTTAAATCCCTTAAAATTTTATATAAAACTCAAAAAACATTTAAAAGCCTAAAAAACTCCAAAAAACCACTAAAACCCAAAAATACACTAAAAACCTTAAAACCCCATAAAAACCATAAAAACAATGAAACCCCCCTAAATCCAATAAAAATCCTTAGAAACTCTAAAAACCCCTAAAACATTAAAAAAATTCCTAAAAACATAAAAAACCCCAACCAACCCTAGAAAACTATGAAAACCCTAAAACCCTTAAAAACCAAAAAAATCCCAAAAAAACCTAAAAACACTGAAAACACTAAAGACCATTAAAACCCCTTAAAACATTAAAAACACTAAAAACCCTAAAACATCTAAAAACCCTAAAATATCCTTAATCTTTTAAAAACCCTAAAAAAACATAAAATCCCACTAAAAACATAGAAAACCCTCAAACCCCCTATAAACATTAAAAAAAATAAAAAACATTAAAACAATAAAAAACTCAAAAACCCTAGAACACCTTAAAAGCCCGAAAAAACCTCAAAATCACTATAAAACCTAAAAAATACTAAAAACCCTAAAAACAAAAAAAAAATCCATAAAAACCATAAAAGCCCCTTAAATCGCCTAAAATTCATTAAAAACAATAAAAATTATTTAAGAACATAAAAATGTTAAAAATACCAAAAAAAACATAAAACCCTAAAAACATTAAAAAAACCCTAAAAACAAAAAAATATCCTAACATCCCAAAAAAGCCTAAACCCCTTAAATCCCCAAAATCCATAAAAAATATTAAAAAACATAAAAATCCTAAAAACCCCAAAAATACTTTAAAATTTATGAACCCCTAGAAACCTTGAAATGCCCCTAAAAACTAGAAAAACCCTAAAAAAATAAAAAAAACCCATAAATCCCCAAAAAACACAAAAACCATTAAAAACATAAAACCAAAAAAAATTTAGAAAACACTAACTACTCAAAAAACCCCTAGAAACTATAAAAAACAAGAAATATATATATAAAAAGTAAAAAACACAAAAAAACCCTAAAACCCACAAACTCCCGAAAAATCCAGAAAACCATAAAAACCTTAAAATATCCAAAACAATCCCTAAAAACATAAAAAACACAAAATACCCTAAACCCCCCTAGAAACCATAAATACACATAAAAAATTATGAATACCGATAAAAATAATAAAAATTTAATAAGAAATCTAAAAACACTTTAAACACATAAAAATGTAAAACAAACTCTAAAAACCATAAACTCCCTCAAAACATAAAAAACTAAACAAGTTGATAAAAACCCTAAAAACCCATTGAACTCCTGAAAACCCATAAAACCCCTCAAAATACCTAAAAACATAAAAACCCTTAAGAACCATGAAAACCAGAAAAACCCCTAAGTAATTAAAAACCCCAAAAACCCAAAAAACCCACTAAAAACACTAAAAACCATTCAATACCATAAAATTTTAATAAAAAATAAAAAATATAAAAAACTAAAAACCCTTAAAATCCATTAAAACCCCTAATACTCATAAGAAACCCAAAAACAAAAAACACTGAAAACCCTTTAAATCCATAAAAACATTAAAAAACTATAAAATTTTTAACAACACTAAAAAACTAAAAATGGCCCTAAAACCCCCAAAAGACCCTAAAAACACTAAAACCCCTAAAAATCAATAAAAATCCATAAAACCCCTACAACCATAAAAATTAATAAAATCTAAAAACATCCTGAAAAAAACCTAAAAACATAAAAACCACTAAAACCTATGAAAAACCCTTGGAAATTATAAAATCCTCTAAAAACCTTTTAAACACTAAAAATCCATAAAAAACCTTTAAACACAATAAATACTCTAAAACACCTTAAAACCCTTAAAAACATTAAAAATACCAAGAATCCCTAAAACCCTAAAGAACTAAAAAATCCCAAGATAAAATAAGGCCTTGAAAAACCCTAAACACCCTTAAAACCCCTAAAAACCATGAAAACCCCTAAAACCAACAAAATACCTAAAAACATAAAAATCCCTAAAATCCTTGAAAAAGACCCTGAAAACCATAAGAAACCCTAAATACCTTACACATCAATAAAAACCCTAGAACTCAATAAAACACTAAAAACCCTTAAAAACCTGAAAAACCTTAGAAACTCTAAAAGACATTAAATATTCTAAAAACAATTAAGACCACCCAAAAAAACCACAAAGTACCTAAAAAGACTAAAAATACCGAAAACACCTAAAAACCCAAAATCCATAAAAATCCAAAAAGTCCTTAAAAATCTATGAAAACATAAAAATCCCTAAAAACCCTGAAAAACCTTAAAATCCATTAAAACCCCTAAAAACATAAAAACCATAAAAACCCTAAAAGACAATAAAAACATTAAACCCCTAAAAACCCTTAAAATTTTTAAAAAAACTAAAAAACCAAAAAAACCATAAAATCCTCTAAAACCCCTAAAACCCAAAAATCCATAAACCCCCAATTCCCTAAAAACAATAAAAAATTGGAAAAACAATAATCCCCCCAAAATCCCAAAAAACTATAAAAACCCAAAAACTATGAAAATACAAAAATCTATAAAAACCCCTGAAAGAGTGAAAACCATGAAAAAAACATGAAAACTATAAACCCCTTAAAATCCATTAAAAACCATGAAAACCCATAAAACCCCTAAAAACTAGTAAAAATTAAAATAACCATTTAAACCCTTAAAAGAGTTAAAAAACTAAAAATAATAAAATAATAAAAAACTCAAATAAACCCAAAAATACACTAAATTCCCCTAAAAAACTGAAAAAAACTAAAATTATAAAAACCTAGAAACTTCATAAAGCCCTCAAAATCCCAAAAAAACCATAAAAACCTATAACCCTAAAAACCCTAAAAACTTTAAAAATTATAAAAAATATTTAAAAATCCCTAAAAACATAAAAAACCCTTAACACCATAAAAACACACTGAAAATGATAAAACCCCCCAAAACCTTCAAAATCCTAAAACCCCATATAAACCTTAAAAATCAATAAAAAATCTTAAGACCCTTAAAACCCTATAAAACATTAAAAAATTATAAAAACATTAAAACCAATAAAAACTCCAAGAAAATATAAAACCCAAAAGACCCTAAAAACCCTGAAAACACGTAAAACCCAAAAAAAAACCAAAAACCCAAAAATCGATAATAATATACAAAATCCCTAAAAAATATAAAAATAATAAAAAATCCATAAAAATACTTCAAAACATAAAAAACTCTAAAACCCATGAAAATCCCCTAAAACCATAAAATCTCAAAAAACCCTAAATAAACCCTAAAAACCCATAAAACCCCAAAAAACCACAAAATACTCTAAAAACCCTTAAGACCCATAAAAATGTTAAAAAACTCTAAAATCATTAAAAACCCTAAAAATCTAAAAAAACCCAAGAAAAGTAAAAGGCACGAAAACTCTTAAGAAATACTAGAAACTCTAAAAAAACCCTAAAAACCCTAAAACCCTCATAATTCATAAAAACCCTAAAACACTCTAAAACCAATAAAAATACTAAAAACACTAAAAATCCCAGAAAACTTAAAACCCCCTAAAAACCCTGAAAGCCCCCTAAAATCCATAAAAACCCATAGAAACCTTAAAAATTCCTAAAAACCCATAAAAACCCTAAATACCAATAAATACTCTAAAAAGCATTAAAACCACTAAAAACATTAAAAACAATAAAAAACATAAATAACCATAAATAACAAAAAAATCCTATACACACAAAAGAAAAAACCCCTAAAAACACTAAAAACACTGAAAAATCCTAAACACCCTAAAAATCCATAAAACCTTTGAAAAAACAAAAAACCCCAAAAATCATAAAGAATCCCAAAATTTACCAAAAAAGGTAAAAACCCTAAAATCCATGAAAAACACTTGAAAATCATAAAACCCATAAAAATACTAAAAAACACTAAAAACTTTAATCACTCATAAAACAACTAAAAATGTTTTAAAACTCTAAAAACCTTTAGGCCCCTAAAAACTCAAAAAAAACCCTAAAACCCAAAAATATCCTACAAACTCAAAAAAACCCTAAAAAATGAGAATCCTTAAAAACCCTAAAAAAATTAAAATTCCTAAAAAGGCCATAAAAATACCTGAAAATGTGAATAACCCTAAAAACCCTAAAATAAACTTAAATCCCATAAAACCCTTAAAACCTTAATAAACACAAAACACATAAAACCCTATAAACCAATTAAAAATTATAAAACACAAAAAACCCCTATAAACATTAAAAAATTCTAAAAACCATAATACCCCTAAAAACTAAAAAAAACCCCAAAAACCCAAAATCATATAAAAACCTTGAAAAAACCTAAAACCATAAATAACTAGGAAAAGCATTAAAAACACCCCAAATCCCAAAAAACCTAAACACCCTAAAAACCATAAAAATCTAAAAAAGGGCCTAAAATAATTGAAAACATAAAAAACCCTAAAAACCCCTAGAATACCATAAAATACCTAAAAAAATTAAAAAACCTTAAACCCATTATTTTAACCTGAGGTGGGATATTTTGGGATAACCAAATGGTCTGATGAGTGACAAGAATTTATCTGTTATTATATAGAATTTGACATAGTCGTTTTTGTTCCAACCCAATTCGTGTAATTATACATTAGGGGAAATAGGATGGACCCCATGGGGACTGGGTAGTTTAACACTTTTTTTATTACGAAGGAGACACCACAATTGAATAGTCTTAAGGGGTGACTGCAGGGGGTTTAGTGTTTTTGAAATCAGTCTGCATAGGATATGATTTCTTCAAATAGTCTCCAAATGGGTTTATTCATAGAGCTACAAACACCCAACAAACCTTCTATACATGATTCAAGGACCTTATTTCCAAAGGTAGGAATTTGTTGGCTGACAATTTGACTAAGGACACTTCATGACTCCATTGGTCGAGAGGATAGGAGGTCGGGCTCATCACACCCTTTTGGGGGGAATTATTTCCTACTCAAGGAATCTCTTATAGGTTTAATCTATTTTCATATGTATGTGAAACCTTAGTTCATTCCTGAAGATTGTATCCACAGGTTACCCCTGGGTTACATGATCATCGTGGATATACATGGATTTGATGCCATAGAGACAATGCTAACTGAATCCATGCAATGAGGCACTCTGGTGTTTATCATCATCCAGGAGAGACAGAAGGTGGTTTGATGTTGGGGTGAGACCCATAATATGGGATTCCTATGTATCCTAATGATAGGAATCAGATCCCATGTAGTTCGGTGTCACTTAAATGGACACAACACCTATTAAGGTCATGTAATGGGGACCCATCCATGCAGTTTAACGTCATGCGATGAAGACATTTAGGTGAAAGATTCCTGGTCAAGACTTGGTGTGGGAATCATGCCATGAAATTCGAAGTTCCCTGGAGATATGTGGTCTCTTGGTTGGACAAGACCCTATTGAGAATATGGACAGAAGAACATTGGGGTTTATTTGAGGGATGGATTTGGACCTCAGGGAGGCTTCCCACATGTCTCGTTCAAATAGGGAATCATAGTCTACGGAGTTCTATAAGAATGGGGACTTATACTCTATGTAATCCCAGCATGAGGGCATGGTTCCTTGGGGATTATGCATAGGTGCTTCCAATTTGGGGGGACATGATTGGGGCTTACACCATAGAGGAATCCGTAGTGGGGGAATTTCATTAGGACGGACTCAGGAGACATCCCTTGAGCTCGGGCCTTCAAGAAGGTGTCTAATATATCCTGGTTGGAGTAGGAATTAGAGTTTTCATGGTTGGTATAGCTTGGGGTTTTTACCTAGGATGAGGCCAATTTTTGAGAGTTGAATTATTACATACTCTTAAATAGGATGCCCATTTATCAGGGGCATAATTGGGTTAACCATCGGGAAGGAAACCCCTTTGAGCTTGGGCCTTCAAGTATGTGTCCTACATATACTGGTTGGGGAAGGGATAAAAGTTCTCGTAGTTCGTTTTTGAGTTGGAGAATATTTCATCCTTGTAAACCCCAAATCCCACATGAGTCATGATTGATGTGAGAAACAAGAGGATGTGAAAGATCTATCAAAGGCATACTTTCCCTTATCTGTTGATGGAAAAGGAGGATGAAGACTTCAGAAGAGGCCATAGTTATGATCCCAATGGGAGAGGGAAGGGGAGATTTTAACAAGAAGCCCTCACCTATGTTGATATCCAGGATATTAAAATCTTGGTGATCTATTTGGACACAAACCAAGATGAGGTGAAGAGGTTGAAAAGTGACACCTCTCACAAAATGCTGCGGGCATACCCAAGAGGAGTTCCCTGACATTGGCTCTGGAAAAGGGGAGGAGCATCATTCCTCATCAAAGGGGAGGAAATAGTGGCCTTATTTCTTGTCAATAGAACTCATAGAAGGGAAAGGCTATTGTTTACCCCTAAACTAGAGAATGGTGAGGTTCATGTCAGTATTCCAAAGTCATTCCTTGGGGTACTTTGGGAATATAGACTTGAAGGCATTCTGGGGGTCCAAACCATTGTGGGGAAAACCATTGTGAATCCTCTTACCATGGGTATGTAGACTTAGAGGGGTGCGCTGATTCACCCAATGATCTGATCATATGGGTCTGGTGGCTTCGGAGAAGGATTTTTTCTAATTCCAATGGACTGGTTCACAGAGGATTTATGGGGGACTGGACAGTAATGGAGAGGAAAGGTTAGAGCTGGGGGGAAGCACACCCAAAGAAACCCCATTCTGAGTACTATTTTCTCATGAAGGGTAGAGGAAGCCCTGTGTAACATACTGCTATCTGGGTAGAGGGGTCACCTGCATACCGAAGCAGTACATAGACCTGGGTCTGGACCACCACATGTATAAGTGGTATGCGGTCTTGGATATGGTCCGTATACTAGAATGTTTATTCAAAGATGGATGTGGTTCTCCATGACGCCCTAGGTTTCATCTGTGTATTCATGCAATACACAGTGCATGTTTCGATCTATATAGCGATGTACTATACAGAGCACCGAATTGAAGAAGGGTTCTGGAGCCTGTGGTTCATGGGGTATTAATATGTGAGGAATTTATGGTTTGAGATTACACCGATTAAGTTCGCAGTTCAAAAAATTTTATTATCTTATTTCTTTTTATGGTTTGTGGTGGGTTATACCTATAGAAAATTGGTTCATATTTTTCACTTCCTCAATGATTTGAAACCAAATTCGAAATATTCTAGGTATGTGAATTCTCTCTTTCTGCCTCTAGGGTCCCCATCATGCTCTCTTCCACCGATTATTTTTTCAGTTCCTCATGTCCTCCTTTTATAGAGAACTGGTGAAATCATATCTGTGTGCATTAGACACCATTTTCAGAAGCCTATGAAGATACAATTCAACCCATGGAAGACTCAATTAGTCAAGGTTTGTGGAGGTTTTGGTTCATGAGATGTGTTTTGTGGAACCCTACCAGCTTTCTTCACCCATGAACTAATTTGTTATGCAGGATGGTATATGGTGGCATTTTTCCATTCAATTATGTCAACGATACAGTTCGCGGCAGCTTCGGTTTTCTATCCATCACCCCACGGGCCAATGCCACATGGGTCCTTCCACATAACAATGGTCCATGGTTCATGTCCATGTGAACCTTTCCTGAAAATGATACATGGTACCATAAAAACTCTTTGCAAAATTTGATTTATTCAAGTTTCTTCTCTAGTTTTCAATCCAATTGGAATCCATTTACCTTGCTAGAATCATAGGAATGTTTTATTTTCTTCACAAAGTTCATGTGGTAGTATTTAATTCCCTTTAGGATTTTTTCAGGAACCTAAATATTCCCCCCATTAGAATGGGGTCTGATCGGAACTTAGTGGAGGCTATTCCCATGCAGAAGTAGTCCTGAACTGAAGTAGTTCGCAGTAGAGTGGGTTGGCCCAGTTGGGGGACCACGCCTATTTATAGGGGCCCATGTCATTTTTATTTTACCATATCTCATGGAGAAAAGGGATCTTGACCTCTCCTCGAATTCCTTTGCTTCTGCGTACTGACGTTTCTGTGAAATCCTTTATTCGTGAACTATTATGTACGTTCCATGAACCAAATTCATCACAGTTCCCTTTTACCATGAACCGAATTCGATTTAGTGAACTGTTCCAATGAATTTAAAACCTATGTTTGACCTTACTCATAGATAGATGCTTACATGGTTTTCCTATTCCACACACCAAACATTAAACCGATGAACTAAAAATTAAATTCTATTAAATCAAACTTAAAATTTCAATCAGGAAACAAGGAATATTTGGATAGCAAGGCCTTGGTTCACAGTTTATTCCTTCCAAGAACCAATTAGCTCACTCAAAAATGCTCCAGGGGCCAGCACCACATGGTCCATCCGCATACCAAAGTCGTACATGGGAAATTCATTCCATGTACCGATGTAGTACACGATAAATGGGTTCCACATACCATTCTAAGGACCAGTACGTGGAGACCTATTCAGAACTTATTTTTAAGTACAGTGGCCAATTTGTGGATTTTTCCAAAAAATTTCTTATTGAACTGACTTCTCGATGGTATTTTGAGAATGCAGAACAAGATGGATCACCCTCAAGCTGCTGCTAATGCCATTGTTCCTACTGAGGCTACTGCTAATGTCCCTATTTCTACTACTGATGAAAGATTGAATAACATGGTGGACTCAGTTGATGACAAGTCTCTAATTTTCCCACAACATCGGTCTCTAGAAAATATGATCACTATGATTCAAAGGGAGGGTCCAAATTCAGATAGGCTTCCAACTTATGGAATTGGCCTATTGTACTACATGTCGATTCTAGCACCAAATCAGGCTGATCAATACACTTCTTGGATAACAAACACCTCTATTCCAAAGGCCCTGATATCTTCTAGAGGGAAATACATTCATATAGATATCACCACTAGGTCCCTACTAATATAAGAACCTCAAAACATAGGGGAGGTGAAACAGAATCCAGACAAGATGACCCACTATTATCAAATCATTGTGTGGAAGGCCACATCGAGCAAACAACATGGCTGGTTATCCAAGTGGTACCTTCATTCTGGAGGATCATTTAGCTTAGACCGGGGGTGGCCTTTCTGGTTCTTCCAAAGCTATGAAGAATTCCAGTCTTAGCTGCAGGCTATGGGACTACACGAGGATGCCTAGTTGTCTCAGACATACACTCACCAGCCCAGTTTCCTCATTTCATATCTCTTAATCCAGTGGATCCCGGACACCAATACCATTCATTTGACCCATGGGAAGGTCGACATTATCCTTTGGGGCATCAAGATAATTTTAGGATTCCCTATTTTCGGGGACATGTACGATGAGTTCCTACCTCCTTCTTCCACTTGGGATAATAAGTAGAGGACTCCTCCATTGGTCAAGAAACCCATTGTTCAGGAAAAGGATCTTTTGAAGGAATTATATCCTTTTTAAAAGTAGGAAATTTATTTTATTGAGTGTTTTGGTGTCTTTGTTAGGAAAAATGGTCTAGAGACCCATTTGTGTAGACCCGGCTCCTACCCTACCAAGACAACCCGAAGATGAGCTGGTACCTATTGGTCCACCTTGGAAGAGGGAAAATTTCATGAATGGGGATGGGGGATCATTCTTGATGTTGACAGATTAATTCAAATGTCATCCTTCTTGGCCATGTTTTTGAGTGGATGGATCTTACCAGTACGAGAATCTGGTGGTGTGAGAGTCTCAACTTTCATCATGGCCGCTCAGTTGGCCACTAGTAGATGCATCGATCTGGCTATTCCAGTGCTGGACATGGTTTATATCTTATTGGGCCGTATCAGTGAAGGGGGCCCACCTTACCATATTATTGGTCCCTTTAAAATCCTTTGGGTTTTGATAGGAGGTTATATACGAGGTTATACATTTATCAATTCCATGTCGATTCGATATTCCATCCTCTGACCGTATCTTCATAGTACCATCGAGGTTATGTCGATGGCTTGGGCCTTGTAGGATAATCAAGATAAGAATATTGAAAAGAACGAGGAAGACTTCATGGATCATCTCAAAGGCCATGAACGTTTTTCTTATCTTCCTTACAATTCACCTACCGGTACTATTGTGAATAATGAATCATAAGACTTTCTCAACATAGGTTACTTTTTTTCTTTGATAGAAGGTGTATTGGTTTCCTGTATCGGAAGGGAGATTAATTGCGAGGGGTATGAACCTTGAAAATTCAGTCATCAATTTAATTATGTCCAAAAATTTTGTCCTCCCACTCTGAATAGTGAATGTTAAGGGAAAAATCTAATGATAGAACCTCAATTGTGGCTAATTTTTTCCTAGGAGGACACCTCGTGCTAGGTTAGACTTCCAGATTCTGGGTATTTCATACCCTTCCTCACCAAAAGCTATGCCAAGCCCAGGGTTAAATCATATACAGATGTCCAATTAGCTAATCTGGTTTTTATTGTAGAAATCTCTATGTCTTCTAGGAAAAGGGAGAAGGAGAAGAAAAATGAAGTTGTTGGGAACTCTCAGCCAGGAAAAGTCATTCGAAATCACATCAGTTCTCCCCCAAGGAAGGTTGTGAAATATGGGGATATGACTTCATGGGTGACTGAAAGAGCTGACAAAGATACTTCTAGGAGTCAACCATCCATCCCAACTGAGGCTAATTTTCCAATAGCCAGAAGGTAATGGGTCATTTTTAAATGATGCCAATCCGTTCGTGATCATTCCCCTCATACCTTATAGAAGTTCCTCAAGAATAGAGAGGTTTCCCTCACCTAAATTGGTAATGTGTTAGTACCTACTAACATCTCATTCAATGAGGATCCTGATAGGGTAGGTTGTTACCTTAAGTAAATTGATACCCTAATCTATTCCTGGAGCGGTCACTGCAAATACTCACATTGAGTACTTTCCAGGATACGACTAGAAACTGATGACAAGGATGATGATGTTTTTGGATCATATATTGAATCTACAATAGTAGAAGCTTCTCACCTGCTCCCAAAGTCCCATAAATCTTCAACTACTGGGGTCCCAAGATAACAGAAACACCCAGGAAGCATTTTTTGCTGAGGATACCCGCTCTACTTCATCATGCCAATCCACTAGCACTGGACTTCCTTATTATAAATGAATTTCCAGATGCTTGGAGTGTCTAGGATAAACTAAGGGAAAAGACTTATGATGAGGATATTTAGAGAATAATTCAAGGAGGATTCTCTAACCTTTCAGGTTTTGGAGGAGCCATTTACCCCGCATGTATTTCTGCTAAAGAAGAGTGAGATGAGGCGGCTGCTTATCTGGACGAAATAGAAAAATTCCTTCACGCCTCCAAAGATAGGAATTACTATTCTGACCGAGTAGTGTTGATGGTAGTACTCCCATGTTCAATGAACATAGAAGGAGATTTTTTTATCCACAAATCCTGATATTAATTTTCTTAGTTGTGAAGATGCTAAAGGGCCCCATTTTTTTAGAATTTCAGGATCCTGCAGGCTCTTAAGAAATGGTTCTTTCCCCAATTTATTCCCCCATGGGTACTGTAGCTAGGGACTATACCCCCATCGATTATGAGGGTTTCTATAGAAGGATCTCCTACAACCTGAGAGCATATGGAGGCAGTCACTACATACCCTTATTGGGAATTTCATCCTCTGGCTCCCCTGTGTGATCTTATTCAGGAACCATCTCCATATAAAACCAAGAAATATAAACAAGCATCCCAACTATCAAGAGACATTCGGAGGGGAATCACAAGTAATTTTATATTCACATGGTTTTCGAACCGAGTTCCCTTATATTGTTGGGTCACTATTATGTGCATATTTTGTTTCTTATCCCATCAGTAACTAGGTGAAAGTTGCTCAAGAATCTGTGGTTCCTCTTCCATTTATGGCAGATGAAGATCATCCAACACTTGTGATCAATCAAAGCAGAGAAACAGTACTAGATGAGGAGGTCTGGGGTATTGTTGACCCCTTGTACATGCCTACTCCTATGTGAAGAAACTCTGCCTCAATGATAGGAAAACATTCAAAAGTCATAGCCTTGAATGGACACATTGATCCTACTCCAATGTAGAAAGACATGAAAATTTATATGGTGGGGGATGGATCAAGTGAATATCCCTAAGAATCATAGGATGATAGAGGGATTTTAATTCTTGAGGAGACAACTGTTCCTGATCAAATGGGCATTTCCCCAGTAGGGGGAGTCCCTTCAAAGATTGATTCTCCACTTGTACATGTCAAATCTACCTCTTTAGAAGTCACAACCACAGGGGAGGCTATTGTCCCTCCTCTCAAAAACTTGGAGCATGCTATTGTTCCTTTTTCTCAAACTCTAGGAGAAGTTGTCATCTCAGCTCCTAAAATCTCAAGACTAATACCCTTTTCTGGACTGGTAATCTAGGCATGCCTAATATTAGTGATAAACCTTATAGGGTATGCCCTAGAGGTTTATGATCTTGTTGGGCATGGACACGGGCCATGGATGACCTCAAATGTCCATGGGGAAAAGCTGCTGATTGAAGACGTGGTTCCATCTTCGCTGGACATTGATGTTTATGGGGAGGTGGGAGGTATTGAAGTTTAGGTAGATGGAGGTTAGTTCTCTAGTATTTTGATCACACTTCTCTTTTTTTGTTTCAAGAGTTGAGGATATTTACCCATCTTTCCTCTACATTCATAACTACAACCACAAGCATTAATTATTGCGGCAGACACTTCCAATATTCTCTCTATTGTAATCATTGGAGGAAAGGATATTGAGGGGATGAGTCATGTTATAACCATTGAATCAAGTCCCTTTCTTGTGATGTTCACCCAACACTATATTTCACCATCAGGTAGTGACTCTGAGATTGATCAGAAATTATTGGTTGACCTTAATCCCATCATCCAAAAGTCATGGAAGAATGTTTTGCGATTAGTATCTCAGACTCTATTGGCTGACATGCCGATGAAGTTTCCAAAATTAAACCACCAGTTTGTGGTCTTGGGATTCAGAAGATTCAACTATCATGACATCTATGATATAGTGAGACCAGTGGTTGCTGCTAGGGAAGTGACTAAAACACTTTAATCTCAACATTCCACCACATAGTCGACAACTCCTCTGGAAGCTGCAAGGAAAATCCTTATTAATGAAGCAACCAATCAAGCTGGAGCATTTGTGAGGATGTAAAATGGGCTCAGAAAGCAAGAGTACTTAGTAGAGCAACATGACTAGGAAGTGGAGCAACAAAGTTGGAAGCTAGAGATAATTAAGCAGGATAGGTCCCATTTCATGGTCACCATTGAGGTGGGGTAACGTAGGTGGAAGAATGAAAAATGACTAACCACGAATTTGTGAGGGATGCAGAGGCACTACGGGTGGGCACGGAGTTCAAGACCACAAACTTGTTGAAACTTCATCAGCCCATTGAAGAGTCAAATCAATTGTCATTACAACTTTTTGAGTCCACCGAACATCTTTTATAATGATCATTCCCCACCCACAAGAAAAGGCTCTAGATTATGGACACCATCCATATATCTATGTAATAGAATGGAACAAATTTTTTCATTGATCCGCCTTCCTCTCTTTCCTCCCATGTCAATCCAACACAATTGAACATATGAACAATGTTTCAATTTCATATAACCTGAATCGTGATCCGGAATAATTACTCTCGAGAAAACCAAATCTTTATCTATTGTTTTCTTGAGTTGAGGGACTCAGTGGGCATAGTTTTTCTATTACTGAGGTTACATGAAAAACCTCACGAATTTTGTGCTATTTCATTACTGCCCTAATTTTTTCCTATTCCTAATTTGGTATGGGATTAGCAGGTATAACTTTACTTTTTCTTAGTCCTACCTTTGCGGGTTTTCGACCCAATAAGATTTATGTCTCTATTGAATATTTGATTGCTTGACATTTTTTTTCCTAAACTATAAATAGTATAGGTTTATCAAGAAGATACTCGACTTTTATCTAGGGGTTTCCTTTGTGGGTTATCATTCTAGTGAGTACTGCATATTTTTGAATGGTGGTTTAAAGTCCTTCCAATAATTATTATTAATGATGTTTTAGGTCAAATATATTAGAGAAAAATTGATCGGGATGGGCCCCAATTTGGAATTCATTAGCCGAGAAAGTATTAATAACTTTTAGACATGAATGAGGGGTTTTTCTTGACACTGGATTTTCATGGTTTGGGTGTATATGCGAAATGGGATCTATTTTAGGCGTATGAAGGTAGGAATGAAATTTCTTGAGGATGAATTTTCCATTGGTTGATGAAAAATTTATAGGAAACATAAGTAGAGCCCCTGGGTAATGATGTGTAAAGTCAAAAAAAAATGTTCCTATAGGACACTGGTCTTCCACTTCAGATGGCCCAAAAAGTTTTATAACACTTTGGATTTTGAGGTTGAGGAACACAGTGGGTTGCCTATCTGGTGGATGATTTCTGAATGTATTAGGGACATCATTATCTATTTTTAGTGGGAAACCGCTCCCACACAAAGCATTCTTGTGTAAAGGAGGGCTGGTGAATGGTATAGATTAATGGCATAGAACCCAAAAACATGAATTTTATTATGGGAGATCATTTTACTCTAACCAAGAGAGAGTAATTGATTAATCAGTACAACTAGAAATTATTTTCATCTTTGTGAATTTTAAAGGGGAAACACATAAATTTTAATCTAGGGAACTTCTGAATCTGGGGAGTGAGATAGGATTTAAATTTCATACAGGCGTATAGAAACAAGAAAGGACTCTCCTAAAGAAAAATTTTACTTTGGTTGATGGTTTTTTTGTACACAACGTATATAGAACCACTGAGGCATGATTTGAATAGTCAAATAAAGGTTCTTACAGGACACTAGCTTTCTGGTTTTGATATCCATGAATGATTATGGGGATTGAGACCTTTCTGGTCACATAGTATGATTTTCGATCAAGGGTGTACCCAAATATTAATGGGGACATTTATTTGGATGAACATTACTAGGAAAACCCGAAAGAAGTAGGGGAATTTTATTTGTCCATACGTGGATCAAATTCTCATATATGGATGGGGAACATTATTTTGTAGAATCCTTGAGAAATCAGAGGTAAATTGGGCCAAGATTTTTTTGATATATCCAGGATTTGGGTTGGAAAAAGAATGTAATCCATGAATTAAAGTGTTTTTGAATTAATAGCGATGTCACATGGCTTAGGATCCATTAGGCCCACAAAGGTAGGAATGGAATCTATTGAGGATTAATTTTCCTTTGGTTGATGGTTGTTTTGTAGGTAACATATGCAGAGCCCCCAGGGAATGATGTGCAAAGTCAAAAAAAGGTGTCTTCGGGACACTTTCATTCCATATCTGATGGCCATGGAGGATTATGGGGATCTAATATTACTCAAATCACATAGTTTGATGTGTGGCAGGAGTGTATCCAGATACATAAGAAACTTATGGCATGTGATTCAGCCACATGATCAAATTACCCCTACATAGATATAACTCATATGTAGGGTGAGACATCTAGTCCATCTTGGGATAACCCTTCAGTTTAACATCATATGGTCAGGACCAAGGGTTCCATATTATGGGTGGGTATAACATTCCTTTATGGTCATGCAACTGGGACAAAAAATCCTGGATTTATTTTCCATGATGCCATGGAGTATTTCTTGTTGAGGTCCCCAATCCCACATAATCTATGATCGGTGTGAGAAACACGGGAGGACGAGGATTTTGAGTCATCACATACGAATGGAATAATTAGTGGAAGGGAGAATTATATGCATAGATCAACATTATGTAGTTTATCATAGTGTTGCAAGGATGAATTCTACACAATTTATCACCATGTGGGTAGCCTATCTGGTGGATGAATTCCACACAGTTTATCATAGTGTTGCAAGGACGAATTCCACACAGTTTATCATAGTGTTACAAGGACGAACACAGTGGGTAGCCTATCTGGTGGATGAATTTTAGAATTTTTTTTGTTTTTTCTACAAGGAAAAAAGAAATATATAACAATAGAATTGTTGTTTAGTTTTCTTGGGGGTTTTAAGTGTTTTTTTGTTTTTAAGGCTTTCTCATGGGTTTTAGGGGTTTTTATGTTTTTATCTTTTAAGGGATATTTATTTTTTTTTTGGATTTTTATGGGAGTTTAGGGTTTTTATGAATTTTGGGGTTTTAAAGGTTTTTTCGATTTATTAGGGATATTATGGTTATATTGAAGCTTTAGGGTAGTTTTGAGCTCTTTTGGGGTTTTAGGGGGTTTTATAGTTTTTACTTTTTTTCTAGTGTTTTAAAGTGTTTTTAGATTCTTTAGTGGGGTTTTTGGTTTATATATCAAAATTTATAATTCTATAGGTTCATAAGGGTTTATATGGATTTAAGGGGTTTTAGGGTATTTATATGGTTTTTGTAATTTTAGTTTTTGTAATTTTTTTAGTTTTTTAAAGGTTTTATTCGATGTTTTTTTTTGTTTTTAGGGTTTTTACATTTTAGTGATTTTTAATCCTTTTACGGATTTTAATGGTATTTAGGGATTTTATTGATTCTGAGGGTTTAGGGGTTTTTAGGGTTTTAGGGATTTTAAGGGGTTTTACCATTTTTTTAGTTTTTATTGGTTTATGGTGTTTTAGGTTTTAATGGTTTTCTTAAGATTTATCATGGTTTTTAGTGTGTTTTACATTTATATGGTTTTTTGTGTTTTTTTTATTGTTCTGGTTTTTAGGGTATTTATGAATTTTGTGTGTGTTTTTTTGTTTTTATGGTGTTTTTTGGGTTTTTTTGATTTTTTTGAGTTTTAATTTTTTTATGTTTTTTAGAGTTTTCTGTGGGTTTTAAGGGTTTTAGAGTTTTAAAGGGTCTATGGTTTTTATGGTGATAGGGTTTTAATATTTTTATGTTTATAGTGGTTTCAATTTTTTTAGGTTTTTTAGTTTTTATGATATTCTTAGGGGTTTTAGGGTTTTTTGGGGGTTTGACATTTCTATGTTTTTTAGGATTTCCATGGTTTTGAGTATTTTTCAGTATTTTTAGGCTTTTTAGCATACTTATCATTTTTGTTGGGTGATTTATGGTTTTTTATTTCAGTTTTGTAAGATTTTTAATTTTTTAGTGTTTTTAAACGTTTTTAGAATTTTTTAATGTTTCTTGGAGTTTAAAGGGGTTTTAGATTTTTAGTGTTATTTTAGAGTTCTTATATGTTTTTAGGGTTTGTTAATATTTTTAGTGGTTTTTCCCTTTTTATATTTTTAAGGTTTTATTGGGGGTTTTGGGTTTTTAGGGTTTGTTGTATTTTCATGGTTTTTAGATATTTATTAATTTTTTATGTATTTTTTGGGTTTTTAGGGATTTTCAAGGTATTTAGTATTTTTAGGGGTTTAGGGTTTCATATTTTTTAGGGTTTTCTTATTTTAATATGTTTTATGTTTTTAATTTTTTTATTGTTTTTATTGGCTTGAATGGTTTTTAGAGTTTTTAATGGGTTTTTAGGTTTTATGGGGTTTTGAAGTTTTAGGGGTTCAATGGTTTTAGGGGTTTTATGGTTTTTATGTTTTTAGATTTTATTGCATTTTTAGTGTTTTTAGCGTTTTTACGTTTTTTAGGATTTTTTATTTTTTTAGGTATTTATGGTTTTCTTAGGGGTTTTCAAATTTTTTGAGGGTTTTTATGTTTTAGATATTCATATGGATTTTTATGATTTTTAGGGTTTTTAGCGATTTTAGGGATTTTGTAGTCTTCTAGGTTTTTTAGAGTTTTTATGGTTTGGTTGGATTTTTAGGGTCTTCTAACATTTTTTTGGGGTTTTAAAGGTTTTTAGTGTCCATAACATCTTAGGGGTTTAAAGTGTTTTTAGGGTTTTCTTGGTTTTGGGGTTATTATTTGAATTTTGGGATTTAATGTTTTTATGAGGTTTTATGGGTTTCAAGGTGTTTCATAGGTTTTAGGGTCTTTTCTGGTTTTTTTTTCTGGTTTTGGAATTTCAAATATTTTAGGGGGTTTAAGAGTCTTTAAATTTTTAATGTTTTCTTAGGTTTTTTTGGGTTTTTAGAGTTTTTTACATTTTATGGGATTTTAAAGATATTTATGGGTTTCTAGTGTTTTTGGGAATTTTTAGGGTTTAGGGATTTTATGGTTTTTGGGATTTAGTGTTTTTAGGGGTTTTTAAATTTTTAGAGTTAATAGGGTTTTTTTTCTAGTTTTTTACATTATTAAGGGTTTAAAGGGTTTTTATAATTTTTATTTGTTTTTATGTAATTATGGGTTTTAGGGGGTTTTATGGTTTTATGGGGTTTTATGGTTTTTAGTGTTTTATGGTGTTTATGGTGTTTTAGGGTTTTTATCATTTTTTTTGTTTTTTATGTTTTTTAGGTTTTATGTGTTTTTTGGTTTTTAATGTTTTATAGAAGTTTTCATATTTTTTATGGATTTTTACATTTATAGGTAGTTTTTAGGATTTGATATGATTTTTATATTTTTTATGCTTTTCTTGGATTGTTAGGTGTTTTAGGGTATTTATTTTTATTAGGATTTTTAACATTTTTTGGTTTTTTTGACATTTTTAGAGTATTAAGGTTTATTATTTCTTTTAATGTACTTAGGGGTTTAAATGGTCATTAGAGTTTATATTGGATTTTTAGGGTTCTTTGGATTTTTGGGTTTTTAAGGTTTTTATGGGTTTTTATGGTTTTTTGGGGTTTTTTTATTTTAAGGGTTTTATGGGTTTTATAGTATTTTAATGATCTTTAAGGATTTCACAAATTTTTTAGGTTTTTAGGGGTTCTAAGTATTTTATTAAATTTTTCTTATGGGTTTTTATGATTTTTTATGTTTTGGGGTATTTTTGGAATTTTTTATTAATTTTATATATTTTATGAATTTTGAGGGGTTTTAGGGTTTTTAATGGTTTTAGTATTTTTGGATTTTTTATTCTTTTAGGGGTTTAAAGTGTTTTAGGTTTTTAAGGTTTTATGAGTGTTTTTCAGGGTTCTTAGGGTTTTTTACATTTTTATGGATTTTAGGAAATTTATGATTTTTATGGTTTCTTATGTATTTTAGGGGTTTTGGGTTTTTAGGGGTAATTTTGATGTTTTAAGGTTTTTTTATTTTTCTAATATTTTTAATTGTTTTTAGAGTTTTTAATATTTTTCATTGATTTAAAGGGTTTTTAGAGTTTTTAGTGATTTTAGGGTTTTTATGAGTTTCTAATATTTTTAATGATTAATGGTTTTTAGGGGGTTTTATGGGTATTAGTGTCATTTTAGGGTTATTGAGGGTTTTAATGTTTACTGGGTTTTAGGGGTTTTAATTATTTTTAGGGTTTCATGTTTTTCTTATGGGTTTTGATGTTTTTTTGGGTTTTTTACATTTTTAGTGATTTTAAGGATTTTTTAGGATTTTTATGTTTTTTAGGTATTTAGGGATTTTTAGGGTTTTTAAGGTGGTTGACACTCTGTTTTTTCCCATGGATGAAAGTTCAAAAAAGATAAATACCTTATGGAAAAAAGAAGAAATGAAATTAAATAGGACAAGGATCGAAAAATCCTCCTATGGTCATTCGCCCAAGTACCCCCAAAGCACCGTCAGCACGCAAGTTACCTGCACGGAACCCTAAATGACCGACCTGAATGAGCACCTACGTGCGACACCTGTATGACATGAACCTTCAGCTAGGGTCCTATATTTTCCTATAAATCGGTCCCTGGTGTCTTCATTTGAACGGAAAGAAATTCCCCAAGGCCAAGTGCAACTCTTCACAATCTAGTCCTTCACTCAACCCCTCAAAAAACTTTTACGTGTCTTTCTAAAACCTAAAGGAGAGAGTATTAAAGAGGGATTGTGAAATTTAAGTCCTCCCAGGGTTTTAAAATAGAATACATGTGTGAGGAACTCTCTTAAAAAGTAATTAATGAAGACTAGATCTAGGCACCCTTCCTAAAATAAGGACATATGTGAGTCACATTAGGGAACACCTACAGGGAACCATAATGGCTTGAGAAAGGTCTCGTCAAAGTGTAGTTACCTAGGTTGTCTATCCCCCATGGTTATAAATATTCTCCCAAGTCTACCTATTTGGGGAACCCCCTACATGATCCACTTTTCTTTGCCCTTACACCAAACCTATGTGAGGGACTCTCTAGGCCATCTTCAAATCCATCTATGTCATTACCCCTCCTCTTTTGGCTCCCTTGTCAAGAAGGGACTAACTAAAAGACTCCACAAAATCCTCATGAAATGAAAAACCATGGGAAAATGCACCCCAACATGTGTACCATTTTCATTTGTATTTATACGGTCATAGGTTTTCGGCACTGGTCCAATCAGACTGTTAGGATCCTCGAGGCATGTGTGGATTTTTATATCTAGGGTCAAGAGGACCCTTATCACAAGAATAGTGTTGGGGAGTTCCCAGTTTCAAACATTAGGGCTATGACCATGTCCTGCACTTCTATTCTTTAAGACCCAGAGCCTCAATTCCCTAGTGGGTTGGGTGAGGAATACATTGGATTATACATTCAATATGGAATTACATCCTCCTACATAATTGCAAAACCAATTTTATGTAATCCTTCCTAGAAGAAATTTAATCTTTTCTTACAGGAGGTTTTACTCTTTCTCCTCTCTACCTCATGGACACTAGGTTAGAGAGGGTATGGGCACCTAATCCCTCTCCCCTCCCTCCTTCTTCATTCTATCCTCCCTATCCATACCCTAGAATCATTCTACGGTAATGGAAAGAGAGGGAAGTGATGTTGCCTTAGCCTCTTCCACCATATCCCCAGCCTCTTCTATTAGTAGCAGAGCAGTATGAGGAAATAATCACAATCAACCTTGTATTCCCCTCCCTTTGTTCTTTGTCTCCATGTCCACCTATGGAAAAAATTTGAGTGTGTGTTTTTCTGAATCTTTAGCTTCTTCTTGTATATCACACCGAGCATGACTAACACGAGCTTAGATGTTAGTCGTGATCATGACACTCGCACAATCCATGCGACTGATTTAACTATGAGAACTCTGAGTCCTTATATAAAAGTAAATAAATAAAATAAATAAATAAATAAATAAATAAATAAATAAAAAGAAGGCCATTAGGCCATTCAAGTCAAAACCTTGAGTCCTGTTCTACTCAGGATATGTAGGATGCCCACATAGGGCCCGAGCTCAATGAGAATCCTCCTCATAAGTATGTCCCAAAACATGCCTCTATACCACCATGAGTTGAGATATTTATCATGGTGTATTTTCAAGGAATAAGTTTTAGGACTAAGCCCCAAATCATCATCTCAAGGGGCGATACACCCCTATGATAAAAAATTTTAGAGACTCCATAGGTAAGATTCCACACAACTGAACTATTTGGACTTTGATTCCCCTCCAAATAAGATATGTAGGAAGCCTCCATGAGGTCCAAACCCAATTCCCCAAATCAACCTAATTTTCTCTCGAGCACATTCCCAATAGGTTCTAATTCAACCTAGGAATCCATATTCATCCAAGGTTACATGGGATTCTTTGGCATAAGTCCCACACGAAACTTTGACTAGGCACCTTCCACCTATATTCCCTTTTGACGTGATATTAAATTGTATGGATGGGTTCTTATCACATGAACTTAAAAGGTATTATATTCCCCATTAAGTGGAATTGAACTTTGTGGGTTCTGATTCCTTTCACAGGGATGCATAGGAAGTACATTTATGGTTTCGATCCCCACATCAGAACAACTCCCATTTTCTTAGATGATGTTACACTCTAGAGTTCCCAACTGAGTGGCTAGGAAACAAACATCATTGTAATAATTACTAAAGAATATATTTGTGGTATATAAGAAGATACCATCAATGGAGAACCTCAGATACATATAGATATCTCAATTGATGAAGAACCTCTAATACATACAGATGATTCTATGATATATATGCTAATAATTTATTATTAACTCTAGAATGGCCCACATTATACATTATAATTAATGAAGGATTCATAAACATATATTAAACCAATAATAGAGGACTAGAGTAGATAATAATTTCCCCCAAAATGGTTTGATGAGACAGACATACCATCCTCTTGACCAATGTGAGCTGTTAAGCATCATTGGACAAAATATTTATTGAGAACCTACCTCTAGAAAGCATGTACCTTTGGATACAAAACCATTGGGTGTTTCCATTTCACAAACAAACCCATTGGAAACCATTCAGAAACATAAACTTTTCTTGAGGTGCGAATTCCTAGGGGAACAACAGGTTTTCATGGGCTTTTGGGGTTTAAAGGGTTTTTTCATTTCAAGGGTTGTAGGGGTTTTAAGTGTTTTAATGTTTTTACGGTTTTTGTTGGGGTTTTCTTGGTTTATAGGGATTTTAAATTTTCATGTAATTTTACGGATATTTTAATTTTTTATAGGTTTTTAATAATTTGGGGGTTTTATGGGTTTTTAGGGTTTTATGGTTGTAAAGGTTTTTTTTGTATTTAGTGTTTTTTGGATTTTTCTAGGCGGTTTACCATTTTTATATTTTTTAACACATTAAGTTAAATAATGGGTTTTTGGGGGTTTGTGGGGTTTAGGGTTTTTAAGGTTTTAGGGTTTTTATGGTTTTTAGGGCATTAAGGGTTTTTATTAATTTATAGGGGTTATAAGAAAGCTTATGTTTTTATGGTTTTATTATAGGTTTTAATGTTTTTGGGGTTTTTACATTTTTAGTTATTTTAGGGATTTTTTGGTTTTTAATGGGATTTTAGGTAATTTTAGGGGTTTTGAGGTTTTTTTTTTGTTTTTTTAGGGGTTTTAAGGCTTTAAGATTTTTTTTAAATCTTGAAGGGTTTAAAGGGGTTATAAAGTTTTTAGTGGTTTTTTAGATTTTATGGGTTTTTAGGGTGACTTGATGTTTTATGGGTTTTTATGGTTTTCATGGGGTTTTCAGTTTTTTGGTTCATTTTACGGTTTTTAACATTTTTTATGTTTTTAGGAATTTTACGTGTTTGTTGGTTTTTATGTTTTTATTACAGTTTTTAGGGGTTTTAGAGTTTATTATGCTTCCGGCGATTTTTAGGTATTTTTATGGATTTTTATGGCTTTTCACAGTTTGTATGGATTTTGAGGGGTTTTACTGCTTTTAGAATTTTTATTATTTTTAGGTTTTTATGGTTTTATTAGGGGTTTTTATGGGTTTTATGGTATTTTATGTTTTTAGGTATTTCTACGGATTTATTATTAATTTTAGGGGGTTTTATATTTTTTGTATTTTGAGGGTTTTTTTTATGGTTTTTAAGGGTTTTATGTTTTTGGGGTTTTAAGGATTCGTTGAGTAGTATAGGGTTTTAAGTATTTTATAGTTTTTGTGAAATTTTAGGGGATTAAAGATCTTTTTGGGTTTTTATTGGGTTTTAGGGATTTTTTTGGTTTTTTAGGGTTTTTAAGGTTTTAAGGTGTTTTTTGGGTTTTCTAGTTTTTAGGGGTATTGGTGTTTTTATGTTTTAGGGGTTTTATGATTTCTTAGGTTTTATGGTTTTATTAGTGGTTCTCAAGGTTTTTTAGGGTTTATTTATTTTATAATTGTTTTGGTATTTTTAATAATTTTTATGGTTTTATTAGTGGTTCACAGGGGATTTTAGGGGTTATTTTGTTTTAGTAAAATTTTTGGTATTTTTTATAATTTTAATGGTTTTTAGGGATTTTGGGGATTCAGTGCATTTTGAGGGGTTTTAGGGTTTTTTGTGTTTTTTTTTGGATTTTTAGGGCCTTTATTAATTTTTTATGTGTTTTAAGGTACTTTGAACTTTTTAACAATTTTTTTCAGTTTGATTTTTTAGGGTTTTTAGGTTTTTAGGGATTTATGATTTTTAAGGTTTTTACTCTTTTTATGGATTTTTAGGGAATTTAGTGTATTTTAGGGTTTTATGGGTTTTATGTGTTTTTATGTTTTTAAGGGTTTCTTAAGGTTTTTTATGGTTTTCATGGTTTTATACTTTTTGGGGGGTTTTAGGGGTTTTTATAAATTTTTGGGGTTTGATTGTTTTTATGTATTTTTAAGGGCATTGGGGATTTTTAGAGGTTTTAGGTTTTTAGGATTTTTTTTCATTTTTAGGTTTTTTGGGGTTTTTAAGTGTTTAAAGGTATTATCGGTTTCTTAGGGTTATTTTGGTTTTTTAATTTTTAGAAATTTTTAGGGATTTTTTAGGATTCTAATTCGTTTTGGGTGCTTTTGAGATTTTTAGAGTTATGAGGAGTTTTGGAGATTTATATTTTTTTGGTTTTATTTAGTTTTTAAAGGTTTAAAATATTATTATATTTTTTATAATATTTATGGGTTTAATGTGTTTTTAGAGTTTTTAGTGGGTTTTTGGGCTTTTTTTGGGTTTTTTTGGGTTTTTTGGGTTTTTAAGGTTTTTAGGAGTTTTATGTGTTTTAGTGTTTTTTGAGATTTTATGTATTTTTATTGTTTTTATCATTTATTAGGTTTTTAGGGGTTTTAAGTGTTTTTATTATTTTTATGGTTTTATTAGGGATTTTCAAGGTTTTTATTTTTTTTACATTAATGCGATTTTTAAGGATTTGTAGGATTCTTTTTGTTTTAGTGTTTTTTATTTATTTTGAGAGTTTTTAGAGGTTTTTAGGGTATTTAAGTAATCTATGGGTGTTTTTTTAGGGATTTTATGAGTATATTAGGGTTTAATGCTTTTAATAGTTTTAAAATTTTTGATGTTTAAAGGGTTTTTAGAGTTTTTAGTGGTTTTTAGGGTTTTTATTGGCCTTGAATATATTTTTCTGGTTTTAGGGGTTTTATTATCTTTAGTGGTTTTTAGGGTCTTTTAGGGTTGTAGGATTTTTATCATTTTTTGGTTTTAGGGGTTTTATGTGTTTGTAGGTTTTTATTTTTTTTCTTAGTGGTATTCGGGGTTTTTAACAATTTTTATATTTGAGGTATTTTTTGGGATTTTTTAGGATTTTTTGGTTTTTATTATTTTTAGGGTGTTTATGGATCTTGTGGGTTTTTATATTTTTTTGGAGTTTTTAGGGATTTTATGGTTTTTATAGTTTTTCAGAATTATCTGGGATTTGGCGGGTTTTTAGAGTTTTTGGTGGTTTTTTATTTTTATAGGGTTTTACGATTTTAATGGATTTTAGTATTTTTATGGTTTTAGGGTTTTATTATTTTTATAGACATTTAGGTTTTTTATCTTTTTTTTATTTTTTAAGGGTTTTACTTTTTGAGCTATTTATGTATTTCTTAGTTTTTTAGGGTTTTTAAAGTTTTAAGATTTTTAAATATATTTAGAGATTTTATTGGAATTTCTTATGGTTTTTTGATTTTTTATTATATTTTACGGTTTTAGCGTTTTTACAGGATTTTATAATTTCTCATGGGTTTTAGGGGGTTTTAGTGTTTTTTGATTTTAATGTTTTTAAGGGGTTTTCAGAAGTTTTAGAGGTTTTTATTTTTTAGGGAGTTTTATGGATTTTTTAGGATTTTTATTGTTTTTAGGGTTTATAGGGATTTTGAGGATTTGTAGGGTTATTTCTAGTTTTTTGGGTTTTGATGGGTTTTGTTTTGGGATTTTAGTGATTTTATGAGTTGTTGGGTTTTTAGGTATTTTCATGTTTTTTATTATTTATAGGGATTTAAAGGTGTTTTAGATTTTTTAGTGGTTTTGGGGGTATTATGTTTTTTGGGGGTTTTTTGGATTTTAGGGTTTTTATTGATTTTATGGTTTTTAGGTGTTTTAGGATTTTTTAATTTTTTTGGATTTTAGTGGTTTTAGGTGTTTTTAGATTTTTATTGTTTTCTTTGGGATGTTTTACATTTTTAGGAATTTTTAGGGTATTTTTAAGATTTTATGTTTTTTTAGAATTTTTATAGATGTTGAGGGTTTTAGGGTTCTTAGACAATTTATTAATTTTTTTTTTATTTTGGTGGGTTTTTTGTGTTTTTTATAGTTTTTTATAATTTTTAGACTTTTTAACATTTTTGGTCTTTAAAAGTTTTATTTTTAGTTGTTTCTAAGTGTTTTATGGGTTTTTAGTTTTTTTATGATTTTTAGGGGTTTTATGGTTTTTAGTGTATTTTTAGGGGGTTTTATGTTTTTTTAACCATTTTTAGGTTTTTAGGGGTTTTAAGGGTTTTTATGTTTTAATATTTTGTTAGTGTTTTCAGAATTTTAGGGTTTTTTTTACATTTTTAGTTATTTCATGGTCATGTTTTTATTTGTATGGGTTTTAGGGTTTTACAGTTTTTTAGTATTTTTAGGGTTTAACAGGGCTTTGTAGTTTTAATAGTTTAAGCATTTTTAGGTTTTGAGGGGTTTTATGTGTTTTTAGGTTTTTAAGGATTTTTTTATGGTTTTTAGGGTTCTTTAATTTGTTAGGGATTTTATGGATTTTTTAGGATTTCAACATTTTTAAGGATTTTGTGGATTTGGAGGGTTTTAGGAATTTTAGGGGTTTTATGTTTTTTTTGTTTTTTTAGGTTTTAGGGGTTTTATGATTTTTTAGTATTTTTTAACATATTTAGGGGTGTTAGAGTGTCTATATTTTTTAGTGGGTTTTTTGGGTTTTTGTTGCTTTTAGGGGGTTTTTAGGTCATTAGGGGTATTATGGTTTTTAGGGGATTTAGGGTTTTTAGGGTTTTTAGAGGTTTTAGGCTTTTAGGGGTTTAATGTTTTTTTGATTTTAAGGTTTTATTAGGTTTTTTAGGGTTTCTAGGTTTTTTATGTGTTTACAGATTTTTAGATTTGTTTTATGACTTTTATAGTTTTTTGGATTTTATGGATTTTAAGGGTTTTATGGGTGTTTAGGGGTTTAAATTTTTTTTATATTTTTTAGTGGTTTTATGTGTATTTAAGTTTTTAAGGATTTCTTATGGGTTTTCAAGGCTATTAGGATTTTACGTTTTTAATAATTTTATTGATTTTTTTGGGATTTTTAGTGATTTTTGGGTTTTTTGGGATTTTGAGTGTTTTAGGGTTATTTAGTGATTTGGTTTTTAGTGTTTTTCATAGATTCTTTGTATTTTGAGTTTTTTATGATTTTTAAGAGTTTTTAACATTTTTATGGTTTTAAATTGTTTTTGGAGTTGTTAGTGGATTTTAGTGGTTTTATTGGTTTTAGGGTTATTAAGTGTTTTTAGGTTTATATGGTTTATTTCGGAGGTCTCAACATTTTTAGGAGTTTTTATATTTTTTGGGATTTTTTTGTGCTTTTATACATTTTAGTGTTTTTTGGTTTTTTGGGTATTTTGGGGGATTTTGGGTTTTTAGGGCTTTTATGGTTTTTAGTGAGTTTGGAGCTTTTTAGTGTTTTAGGTGTTTTATGTGTTATTAGGTTTTATGGTTTTGTTATGGTTTAGGGTTTTATTGTTTTTATGTTTTTAAGGAGTTTTAGGGTTTTTATGGTTTATATGGATTTTATAGATTTTCTAGGTTTTTAGTGGTGTTAGTGGTTTTTTGGGTTTTAGGGGTTTTCTTTTTGTTTTTTAGGTTTTTCAAGATTCCCTAGATTTTTTAACGTTTTAGGGGTTAAAAAGGATTTTAAAATTTTAGTGGATTTTTTGTTTTTTTTTGGGTTTTTATGTTTTTATGGTATTTAGGTGTTTTTATAGTTTTTAGGGGTTTTTAGGTTTTTAAGGAATTTAAGTGTGTTTAGGTTTTTAAGGTTTTCTTAGGGTTTTTAGGGTTTTTAGTGTTTTCTATGGTTTTAGGGATTTTTATGGCTATTTTAAGAATTTTATGGTTTTTATGGGTTTAGGTATTTTGAAGGGTTTTTTGGTTTTTTGATTTTTTTTGGGGTTTTGAGGGTTCAAAATAATTTTTAGGTTCAATTGGGGTTTTAAGTATTTTTACAAGATTAAGGTTTTCTTATAGGTTTTCTTGTTTTTTAGGTTGTTTAAAATTTATAGAGATTTTATGGTTTTTATGGATTTTTAGGGGTTTTATGGTATTAGGGACTTTACGATTTTAGGGTTTTAAATGTGTTTTAATATTTTTATAGTTTTTTGGGATTTTAGGATTTTTTTGGGTTTTAAGGTTTTTTAGAGTTTTCTTTACTTTTTTGGGGTATAAATGGTTTTTAGGGTTTTTGGGGTTTTTAGGGATTTTAGGTTGTTTTTATTGTTTTTAGAATTTTTATGTTTTATAGAGGTTTAAATTTTGTATAAATTTTAGTGGTTTTATGAGACGTTTCATGGGTTTTGGGTATTTTATCTTTTTAGTGTTTTTAGGGTTTTTTTGTATTTTTATTGGGTTTTGGGTATCTAGGGGTTTTTATGGTTTTAGTATTTTTAATGTTTTTAGGGGTTTTACCTTTTTTATGTGTTTTATAGTTTTTAGGTTTTTTGAGGTTTTCATATGGGTTTTCAGTCTATTTAAGGGTTTTTATGTTTTAGGGTTTTTTGCAATTTTTTTAGGTTTTTTTGGGTTTCACAGATGATGAATATTTTTAGGGGTTTAGGGATTTTTGGGTTTTTAGTGTTTTTTTAATTTTAAGGGTTTTATGGTATTTTAGGCTTTAAAACATTTTTTAAGGGTTTAAAGGGTGTCTGTATTTTTAGTGGTATTGATGTTTTCATGGGGTTTAGGGTTTTTTAAGGTTGGGGGGGGGGGGGGGTATGGGTTTTCTAGTTTTTGGGTTTTTAGGGGTTTTGTGTTTTTTAGAGTTTTTTCGATTTTTAGGGGTTTGAAGTGTTTGTAGTGTTTTAAGGGGATTATAGGGGAATTAAGGGGTTTCATCATTTTAGGGATTTAAAATATTTTGTATGATATTTATGGTTTTTTTGTCTTTAGATATTTTTAGGGGTTTTTACAATTTTTTTTGATTTTAGTGTTTTCTTTACTTTTTTGGGTTTTTATGGTTTTAGAGATTTTAATATTTTTAGGGGATAAAATAGTTTTTAGAGTTTTTTTGGATTTTTATAGGTTTTTATGTTTTTCAGGGTTTTTGGTGTTTTTATGGGTTTTCGGGGTTTTAGGGTCTTTTGAGGTTTTAGGGTTTATAACGCTTTTTATATTTTTATGGGTATTAATTTTTTTAGAATTTTATGGGTTTCTTAAGGTTTGTCGTGTTTTTGGTAATTTTTAACTTTTTAGGGATTTTTAGGAGGTTTAAAGGATTTTTTTGGTATTTTATGATTTTTAAGGGGTTTTATGGTTTTTATGATTTTTAACATTTTTAGGGATTTTTATATATATTTTTATGATTTTTATAATTTTAAGAGTTTTAGGGAATTTTGAGGGTTTTTATGTTTTTTTGGGATTTTAGGGGGGGTTTGAGTTTTTAGAGGTTTTAAGATTATTTAGAGCTTTTCACAGTTTTAGTGGTTTAAAGTGTTTTAGAGTATTAGTGGGTTTTACGGTTTTAATGGGGTTTTAGTGGTTTTTATGAATTTTAGGGGTTTTTATAGTGTTTGGGTGTTTTGGGGTTTTTAGAATTTTTTATGTTTTTAAGGATATCTTAGGGTGTTTTATGTCTTTAACGATTTTTTACATATTTATGGATTTTTGGGGATTTTTAAATTTTTTTGTGAGTTTTAATGTTTTTAGAGATTTCAAGGGTTTTACGTTTTTTAGGGTTTAATGGATTTTGGGGGTTCAAGATTTTTTAATTGTTAGTGGTATTATGGTTTTTTATAGTTTTTCATGTTTTTCATTGTTTAAAGGGGTTTTATATATTTTTTGTGGGTTTTAGTATTTTTAATGGTTTTTAGGGTTTTTATGTATTTTGGATATTTTATGGTTTTTTTTTGGATTTTAGTGTTTTAGGGTCTTTTATGGGTTTTTTGGGTTTTTAGTGTTTTTTAGGTTTTCAGGGGTTTAGCTATTTTTAGGGTTTTATGGTTTTATTACGGTTTTAAGGGTTTTAGGGTTTTTTATGTTTTTTGGATTTTAGGGCAGTATTAGTTTTTATGGGTTTTTGGGGATTTTGAGGGTTTTGGGGGTTTTTATGGTTTTTAGGTTTTGAGGGTTTTAAGTGTTGTTTGGTATGGGGGGGTGTTTAATTGTTTTTAGATTTTTATTTTTTTTCATAGTGGTTGTCATTGTTTTTAAGGAATTTATATTTTTTAAGGATTTTCGTATTTTTGTTATGTTTTTATGTTTTTATGGGTTTTTGGGTTTTTAGGGGTTTTGATGATTTTAAGCGTTTTTATGTTTTTTTTTTGGGTTTTTGGGTTTTTTTAGTACTTAAGTTATTTTTGGTTTTTAGAGTTTTTAACTTTATATGGGTTTTAAAGGGTTTGTTGAGGTTTTAGTGGTTTTTAGGGTTTTTAGGGTTTTTAGGATTCTATAAGGTTTTTAGTGGAATTTATGAATTTTAGGGTTTTTTATGATTTTAGGGTGTTTTTTAAGGTTTTAGTGTTTTTTTGTTTTTAAGTTTTCATGGGTTTTCTGTGTTTTTAGGTTTTTAATGTCTTCTTAGAAGTTTTTATGGTTTTTAGGGGTTTTATGCTTTTAGGTATTTTTAGGGATTATTTAGGTTTTTTATGGTTTATATGTGTTTTTATGGTTTTTTAAGGTTTTTAGGGGTCTTTTAGATATTTAAGGTATTTAGGTTATTCATTGTTCTTTGATTTTTTAAGGGATTTATGTGTTTTAAAGATTTTAAGGTTTTCTTATGGGGTTTAAGAGTTTATAGTTTTTTTGAATTTTTATGGATTTTTAGAGATTTTTAGTATTTTAATTGGTTTTTATGGTTTTATCTATTTTAAGGGATTTAAGGTTTTAGGGATTTTTTGGTTTTTTGTGTTTTCACTGTGTTTTTTTGAGTTTTTAGGAGTTTAATGGGTTTCTGTGTTTTTGAAATTTGTTAGGGGTTTAATGTATTTTTGGATTTTATTTAGTGGGTTTTTAGGTGTTTTATGGGGTTTTTGGAATTTTAACATTTTTAGTGTATCTAAGGATTTTAGGGTATTAGAATATTTAAGGGTTTTATGGATTTTAGCATTTTTTGGGTTTTAGGGGTTAAAAGTTTCTTATGTTTTAAGGGTTTCTTTGTGGTTTTATGGATTTTATAGGTTTTTATTTTTTAATGGATTTATTGTTATTTTTTATGATTTTTTTGGGTTTTTTAGGTTTTCAAGGATCATCAGGGTTTATATTGGTTTTTAGGGTTTTTATGTTTTTTTTTGTTTTTGGGATTTTTTTTAGTTTTTCAGGGAATTATAGTATTTAGTGTTTTTATATGTTTTTAAGGGTTTAAAAGGTTTTTAGAGATTTTAGTTCTTCTTAAGGTTTTATTTTGTTTTTAAGGTTTTAGGGATTTTTATTGTTTTTAGATGTTTTAGGGTTTTAAAGATCCTTTAGATTTTTTAGCATTTTTTAGGTTTTTAAGGGTTAAAGGGTTTTTAGTTTTTTATGGTTTTCTTAGGCATTTTAGGGCTTTTAATATTTTTAAAGGTTTTAGGGATTTTAAGTTTTCTAATGGTTTTTTGTCGATTATGGGGCTTTTAGTGTTTTTTAATGTATTTAGGGGTTTTCGGGGATTTTATATTTTTTGGGTTTTTTCGGGTTTTGAGTGTTTTTATATTGTTATAGTTTTCTTAGGGGTTTTTGAGATTTAAGGGTTTTTATGTTTATTGGGAGTTTTGTGGATTTTGAGGATTTTTTTGTGGTTTTTTCTTTTTCAGAGATATTGAGGGTTTTTTGATTTAGTGTGGTTTTAGGTTTTTTTGTTTTTTTTATTTTTTATGGTTTTTATAGTTTTATAATGATTCTAGGGGTTTGAAAAGTTTTAATAGTTTTAGTGGGTTTTTTTATTTTTTATGTGGTTTTCAGGTTATTTTTTTTATGGGTTTTGTGGTTTTTAGCGGGGATTGTGTTTTTTAGGGTTTTTAGCATTTTTAATCTGTTTTAGGGGTTTTAATTACTTTTAGGTTTCTAAGAACTTCATAAGGTTTTTCTGGTTTGTTAGGGTTTTTATGTTTTCAGTAATTTTTATGGCTATTTTAGAATTGTATGATTTTTAGGTTTTTTAGGAATGTTGGGAGACTTTAGTGTTTTTGGGGTTTCTTAGGGTTTTTATAGTATTTATGGTTTTGGTATTTTAGGGTCGTTTTTTGTTTTTTCGTGTTTTAAAGGGTTTCTATAGTTTTTAATGTTTTTTTAGGTTTAAATGGTTTTTGGAGTCATTAATAATTTTCGGGTTTTTTATGGGTTTTAATCATTTTACGGTTTTAGGGGTTTTAGTGTTTTTAGGGTATTTTAGTGTTTATAACATTTTTAGTGTTTTAGGGGTTTTTAGTGTTATTAGGCTGTTCAGGTTATTTTAGGGGTTTTCACGGTTTATATGGGTGTTTATGTTTTTATGGTTTTAGGGATTTTTTTATGGTTTTTAAGGGTTTTATGGATTTTTATGGTTTTTATGGTTTTTATAGTTTTTAGGGGGTTGTAGGGGTTTTTTGTTTTATTATTTTTAATATTTTTTAGATTCTTTTTCATGTTTAGGGGTTTAATGGATTTTTAAGGTTTTCGGTGGTTTTTATGGTCTTACGAGATTTTATTGTTTTTATTTTTTTAGGGGTTTTTATGATTTTTTTTTTAATTTTAGGGTTTGAGGGTGTTTTTAGGGATTTTAATGTTTTTAAGGTTTTAGGGATTTTCTGTGTTTTTAGGTGTTTAATGTTTTCTTAGGTTTTTTCGGGGTTTGGGGTTTTAATTTTTTTGGGATATAAATGATTATTTAGGTTTTTATGGGTTTTTAGGGATTTTTAGGGATTTTAGGGTTTTTAGGTTTTTATCGGTTTTATGCGCTATTAGGTTTTGAAGGTTTTCATCGTTTTTAAAGGATTTTGGGTTTTTTACATATTTAGTCATTTTTTAGGATTTTTATGGTATTTTATTGTTTTTATGTATTTTGAGGGTTTCTAGGGGTTTTAGGGTGTTATGATTTTTTTGGGGTTATTAGGGTTTTATTGGTTTTGAGAGTTTTTTATGTTTTTTAAGGTTTATAGAGTATTTTAACATTTTCCGGGGTTTAAATGGTGTTTAGAGTTTTAGTAGATTTATAGGTTCGGGGTTTTTTAATGTTTTAGGGGTATTTATGGTATCATCGTTTTTAGGGGTTTTTTTTGGTTTTTTAATTTCTTCTGTTTTTAGGGGTTTCATGTGTTTTTAGGTTTTTATTTTTTTTTTCTTTAGTGATTTTAGGGTTTTATGGGTGTTTAAATTTTTAGGGGTATTTTGGATTTTTATGTTTTTTAGGGTTTTTAGTGATTTTGTGGGTTTTTATTAATTTTAAGAGTTTTATGATAGTTATGGGTTTGTTTGAGTTTTTTATTGTTTTAAGGTTAATTGTGTTATTGACGTTTTAAGGGTTTAGAGGGTTTTAGATTTTTTAGTGGTTTTTAGGTTTTTTTATGGGATTGAAGGGTTTTTATAGTTTTTATGGGTTCAATAGTTTTTACCATTTTCATAGGTTTTTTTTGAAGGATTTAAGGGTTTTATAATCTTTTTATGATTTTTTAGAATTTATATGAATTTTATCGATTTTAGGGTTTTTATGGATTTATAGAATTATTAGGTTTTTAGGGATTTTGAGGGACTTTTGGGTTTTTAGGGATTTTTAGTGTTTTTTGGTTTTTTGTGGTTTTAATGTTTTTTGGTTTTTAAGGTCTACTGAGGTCTTTTCAAGGATTTTAGAATGTTTAAATTTAGGTATTTTGATGGATTTTGATGGTTTAGAGATATTTTGATGGTTTTTATGGGTTTTATTGTTTTGATAGTTTTTTGGGTTGTTATCTTTTTTTTTCATTTTTATGGTTTTTAAGATTTTATAGATTTTTTAATGTGTTTGGGGTTTAAAGGGTTTGTAGTGTTTTTAGTTGTTTTTAGGGGTTTTAAGGGTTTTAGGTTTTTTAAAGTTTTATGGTTTTTTGGGGTTTTAGGGGTTTTAATGTCTTTTTTGGGTTTTTATCATTTTTTGGGTTTTTAGGGTTTTTAAGTGTCTCTTGTTTTTTAAGGTCTTACTTGTGTTTTTAGGGATTTTTATGTTTTTAGAGTATTTTAGGGATTTTTATGAATTTTATGGGGTTTTAAAGTTTAGGATGGTTTTTATAGGTTTTAGGGTTTTATGGTTTTTTAGATTTTTAGGGTTTCTGAGTTTTTTAGGTTATTTAATTTTTTTAATAGTTTTTAATGATTTTTTGTTGAAATGGTGTTTAGATATTTTATTGGGGATTTATTGTTTTCTTGGGTTTTAAATTTTTTATGGGGTTTTAGAGGTTTTATGGGTTTATTTGGGTTTTTATCATTTTTAGGGGTTTAAAGTGTTTTCATGTCATTAAGGTTTTAATAGGGGTTTTCAGTGTTTTTAGGGTCATTTATATTTTGAAATATTTTTAAGGATTTTTTTTGGATTTTTATGGTTTCTTATGGTTTTAGGGATTTTTAGGGGTTTTAGAGTTTTTTGGGGTTTTTTGGGGTTTTTTGGGGTTTTATAGATTTTATGTGTTTTTAGTTGTTTATGGGTTTATTAGGGTTTTCAACGTTTTAGGGGTTTTTTGAATTTTTAGTAGTTTTAGGTAATTCATTAGGATTTTTATGGTTTTTAGGGGGTTTTAGGTTTTTGATTGTTTTTATTATATTTATCATTTTTATGTTTTTTTTGGGATATTAGGATTTTTTAGTTTTTAGGGTATTTAGGTTTTTTAGTGTTTTTATTGGGTTTTTTGGGTTTTTAAGTTCTTTAGGCTTTTTAAGGTTATTTTAAGGGTTTATGGTCTTGAGTTTTTTTTGTTATTAGTGGATTTAGGTTTTTTAGATTTTTAATAATTCATTATGGGTTTTCATGGTTTTTAGGGTTTTCACATTTATGTATTTTTATGATTTTTTGGGATTTCTATGAATTTTTATGGTTTTTGGGGATTTTAAGGTGATTTATAATTTTTTAGGAGTTTTAAGTGTTTTATAGTTTTATCTTTCTAGGGGATCAAATTGTTTTTATGTTTTAAGGTTTTCTATTCATATTTTAAAGGTTTTAGTCTTTTTTATGATATTATGGATTTTTAGGGTTTTTTGTATTTTTATGTTTTCAGGTTTTTTAGAGATTTTGAGGTTTTTTATGGTTTTGAGGTTTTTATGGTTGTTTTGAATATTTTTTATTTTTATATTTTTAGTGTTTTCTAATATTTTTAGATATTTTTTGAACAATTAAGGGTGTGTAATGTATTTTATAGTTTTTTCTAGGGTTTTAGGGATTTTATTTGTTTTTATTATTTTTACAGTTTTTAAGGGTTTTACGGTATTTAGGATATTTATGGTTTTTAGGGTTTTTTGCATTTTTATGTTTTTAGGGGTTGTATGTTTTTTAAATTTTAAGGGTTTCTTATTGTTGTTTCATGATATATTGGGTTTTTATGTTTTTATGGATTTTAGGAAAATTTTAGTATTTTACGGGTTTTAGGGTTTTTAGGGATTTTGAGGGTGTTTAGGGTTTTATGTGTTTTTATGGTTTTTTTGTTTTTTGGATTTCTTTGTTTTTAGGGGTTTTAAGGATTTTTATAGTTTTTTAAATTTATAGATTTTAAAGGTTTTTAGATTTTTAGTGTTTTTAGGGATTTATGGGATTCTAGTTTTTTATGGGTTTTTGGTGTTTTTAGGCATTTTAGGGTATTATATGGAGTTTTAGGGGTTTTAGTGGTTTTAAATTTTTGGGGATTTTATTTTTTTTTATTTGTTAAGGTTTTATTAGGTATTTTCAAAGTTTTTAGGGGTTTTTACGCTTTTAGGGTTTTTTGGGCTTTTTATGATTTTCATGGTTAATTAGGGTTTGGTGGATTTTAAGGGATTTTATTTTTTATTGGTTTTAGTGTTTTTAGATTTTTTAGGGTTTTAGGGTTTTTAGGGGTTTTAATTGTTTTTATGTTTTTATGTTTTTCCTGGGGTTATTTAGGTTTTTTTGGTTTATTATGTTTTAGGGAAATTTTAGGCATTTTTTATGAATTTTAATTGTTTTTATAGTTTTAAGGATTTTAAGGGGTTTTATGGGTTTTTTCTTTTTAGGGTTTTCATGGTGGTTTTTGGTTTTTAGACTTTTTATAGGGTTTTTGGGTTACTAGTTATTTATTGAGTTTTTTTAGGTTTTTTATTTTTTAGAGTTTAAATAAGGTTTTTAGGGGTTTAAAGGGTTTTTAGAGTTTTTCGGGGTTTCCGGGTTTTTAGGTTTTTAAGAATTTTCATGGGTTTCAGGGGTTTTACGTGTTTTTAGTGTTTAAAAGTTTTCTTAGAAATTTTTATGGTTTTTATGGTTTTTAATGTTTTTAGGGATTTTTAGGACATTTATGTTTTTATGGTTTTTAGGGTTTATAGGTAATTTGTGGTTTTTATGTGTTTTTAGTGTTTTTTTATGTTTTTATCATTTTCTAGTTTTTTTAGTTATTTTATGTGTTTTTTGGTTTTTCATATTTTCTTCTCATTTTCATTGGGGGTTTTCAGGGATTTTAGGGTTTTATAGGGTTTTTAGGGATTTTAGGGATTTTAGGGGTTTTATGGGTTTTTTATAGTTTTTAAAGTTTATGGTTTTAAAGGGGTCTTAGATTTGTTTAGTTGTTTTTATGGTTTTTATGGGTTTTTAGGGGTTTTAATTGATTTTAATGTTTTTAAGGTCCTTCCAAGGGTTTTTATGGTTGTAGCATATTTTAGGGTTTTAGGGGTTTTATGTGTATGAGGGATTTAAGGTTTTATTAGGTTTTTTTAGGGTTTTAGGATTTTTTATGTTTTAGGGATTTTAAGGGATATTTTAGGATTTCTATTGTTTTTTATGGTTTTAAATGATTTTGATGTTTTTATGGATTTTATGTTTTTTAGGGTTTTATGGTTTTTTGTGTTTGGGTATTATTGTTAATTTTTAGGGTTTTTATCATTTTTAGAGTTTTTAACTTTTTTAGGGGTTTAAATGTTTTTAAGAGATTTTAGTGGTTTTAGGGTTCTATGGGGTTTTAGTTTATTTATGGTTTATAGGGATAATTATGGTTTTTTGGGATTTTATACCTTTTAGGGTATTTTAGGGGTTTTAGGGGATTCAATGATTTTTAGGACTTTTGGTGGTTTCAAGTAATTTTATGTTTTTATGTTTTTATGGGTTTCTTAGGGTTTTTTGAGGTTTTAGGGATTTTAATGTTTTTGGGTATTTCGAGGGCTTTTGGGCTTTTATGGTATTTTTTGGATTTTTTTGGACTTTGAGGGTTTTTAGGATTTTTTAGTGTTCTTAGGGTTTTAAAGGTTTTTACCTTTTTTGTATTTAGGGGTTTTAAGTGTTTTTAGGTTTTATGGTTTTATGGTTATCTTATGGGATTTCTGGGGTTTTAAGGATTTTAATTTTTTAGATATTTTGAGGAATATTTTTTGATTTTATGGTTTTTAGTTTTTTAGGGATTTTTAGGGTTTTAGAGGTTTTTACGGTTTTAGGGTTTCTTATGGGTTTTGGTGTTTCTACTTTTTTTTTGAGTTTTTAGGTTTTTATGGTTTTTAGATTTTTTTAATATTTTTATTGGTTAAAAGGGTTATTATATTTCTTAGGTGTTTTTATGGTTTTAGGTTATTTTTCAGTTTTTACGGTTTTTTGGTTTTAAATAGTGTTTAGTTGTATAAGTTGTTTTAGGTTTGGATGGTTTTCATAGGATTTTTCTGTGCCTTTAGGTTATTTAGTGTTTTATGGAATTTTTAAGGCCTTTTTAGGATTTTTATTGTTTTAGGGTTTTTAGGGGTTTTATGGTTTTTAGCATTATTTTGGTTTTTAGGATTTTTTGTTGTATTTTTAAGTTTTTTTTTCTTAGGGTGTTTTAGGGTTTTTAGTGGGGGGTTTAGAGAATCATAGTTCTATTTTAGAATATTTATGGGTTTTTAATATTTTATGGGATATTGATGGGTTTTATGGGTTTTTATGGGTTTTAATGTTTTAAAGGTTTTAATGGTTTTTGTTGGTTTTTTGAGTTCCAAGATTTATTTTAGGGTTATAAGGTTTTTAATAGTTTTAAATTTTTTTATGTGTTTAAGGGTTTTTATATTTTTTTAGTGGTTTGTTAATGTTTTGTGGGTTTCAGTGTTTTTAAAGTCTTTAGGGGGTTTTAATGATTTTTATGTTTTTTCGATTTTTTTAGGGTTTTAATTTATTTTAAGTTTCTAGGGGTTTTAAGTGTTTTAGGTTATTAATATTCTCTTAGGGGTTTTTAGGGGTTTATATTTCTTTACATATTTAGTGATTTTATGGATTTTTTTGGGTTTTTAGGGATTATGATTATTATAGGGTTTTTTTGATTTTATAATTTTTTTGGGCATTTGAGGGGGGTTTTAATTTTTTTTGGGGTTTTATGATTTTTAGAGTATTTTTTATATTTTTAGCTGTTTAAATGGGTTTAGAGTTTTTATAGGGGTTTTATGGGTTTTATGGGTTTTTAGTTGTTTTTAGGTGTTTTTAGGTGTTTTTAGGTGTTTTTAGGTGTTTTATGAGTTTTAGGGTTTTTAGTGTCTTTTAAGGGTTTTTGTGATATTAGAATTTTTAGGTTTTTAGTGGTTTAAAGTGTTTTTATGTTTTTATGTTTTTCATAGGGGATTTCAAGGTTTTTATAGGTTTTTACAATTTTAAGGATTTTTAGAGATTTTTAGGATTTTTATTGGGTTTTAGGGTTTTTAGGGATTTTGAGGGTTTTTATGGTTTTCATCGTTTTTAGGTTTTTTAGGAGTTCTATGTGTTTTTATGATTTTTAGGTTTTATTAAGGGTTTTCATGGTTTTTATGGTTTTTTTTACATTTCTAGGAATTATTAGTGATATTTTAGAATTTTTATGGATTTTTAGAGTTTTGGGGATTTTGATTATTATTAGGGTTTTCAGTTTTAGGGTTATTAGGATTTTTATGGTTTCTTTAGAGTTTACAGGTTTTTTAGTTTTTAGTATTTTTACTGGTTTTTAGAGTTTTTATACTTTTTAGGTGTTTAAATGGTTTTTATTGGTTTTAGTAGTTTTTAAATTTTCTTTTGGGATTTTATGGTTTTTAATGGTTTGTAGGGACATTTACAATTTTTAGTGTTTTTAGGGTGTTTTAGGGTTTTTAGTATTTCTTAGGATTTTTGGGGTATTAATTTCTTTTATATTTTTGAGATTTTTAAAGGGGGATATTTGGGTTTATATGGGTTTTTATGTTTTGGGGAATTTTTAGGGACTTGTACAGATTTTTATGGTTTTTAAGGATTTTGAGGGTTTTTAGGTTTTTTATTTTTTTCTATTTTTAAATAGTTTTTGAGTTTTTAAGAATTTTAAGTGTTCTTATAAATTTTAAGATTTTAAATGGGCTCTTTAAGATTATCGAGTTTATTTGGGGTTTATAGGATATTAGGGTATTTTTTGCTTTTTAAATGTTTTTAGCGTTTTTCATTTTTAATGGATTTTAAGTGTTTTTTGTTTTTGATGTTTTATGTGGGTTTTCTTATTATTTTTCATTGTTTTTATTTTATTTTAATAATATTAGGTATTTTTATGGATTTTTAGTATTTTTATGGTCTTTCAGGGATTTTAGGGATTTTGAGGGGTTTTAGGGTTTTTTGGGGTTTTGGTATTTTTAGGTTTTCAATGGTTTTTAATATTTTTATTTTTTAATCTTTTCTTTGGGATTTTATGGTATTTTAGGGGTTTTACATTTTTAGGGATTTTTAAGTATTTTTTTGGATTTTTATGGTTTTTAGGGTTCTTAGGAATTTTGTTGGGTTTTAGCGCTTTTATAGATTTTTGAGTTTTTTTTTGGGTTTTTAAATTTTTTTTGGGATTTTAAGGTTTTACAGATTTTAACATTTTGGGGTTTAAATTTTTATTTTAGTTTTCAATTATTTTTAGGGTTTTATAGGTTTTAATAGATTTTATTTTTTATGGGTTTTTATTATTTTCAGGATTTTTAGGGTCTTTTGGATTTTAAGGGGTTTTAGCTTCTTTAAGGATTTTATGGGTTGTAATTGTTTTTTTAATTTTTAGGATTTCATTGGGAATTTCAGGTTTTACTAGGTTTTTTACATTTTTATGTAATTTGATGGCATTTTTTGGATTATATGGTTTTCTTAGGTTTTAGGGATTTTTTGTATTATATGATTTTTTTGGTTTTAGGGTTTTTAGTCTTTCTAGGGTTTCTATAGTTTTATGTATTTTAATTATTTTTAGGATTTTAAGGTTTTCTTAGGGGTTTCCAAGGTTATTAGGTTTTTTTTAAAATATTTAGGTATTTTAGGGATTTTTCAGATTTTTTTTACGAGTTTTAGGGATTTGGAAGGTTTTTTAGTTTTTAATGTTTTTAGTGTTTTTATTGTTTTTTAGTTTTTATGGATTTTATTATTTTTATATTTTTTTAACATTTTAGGGGTTTCAGTGTTTTTATGTGTTTTAGGGTTTTTATTAGTTTGAGGTGTTTTTAATGGTTTCCTGGGTTTTTAGGGTTTTAGGTTCTTTGGGTAATTATGGTTTTTAGCATTTTTAGGTTTTTAGGGGTTTAAAGAATATTTTTTGGGTTTGTATGTTTTTTTCATGTTTTTAAGGTTTTTCATGTTTTTAGTGGTTTTTAGGGGGTTTTTTGATTTATAGGTGTTTTAGGTGTTTTTTGGGTTTTAGGGTTCTTCTTTGAGTTTTTAGGGATTTTAGCATTTTTAGAGTTTTTATCCTTTTAAATATTTTTTATAGTTTTTATTTGGTTTTTATTCTTTTTTGGGGTTTTAGGAATTTTTAAGGTTTTTATTGATTTTTATGGTCTGTTGGGGTTTTTTTGGCATTTTACAATATTTTTAGTGTTTTTTTCATATTTATCTTTTTTATAAATTTTATAAATTTTTATGTTTTTATGGTTTTCATACGTTTTAAAGGGTTTTTAGGGTTTTTTGTTTTTAGCAATTTTTAAGGATTTTTTAGAATTCTTCTGGTTTTATTGGGTTTTAGGGTTTTTTAGGTGTTTTAGTGTTTTTTTGTGTTTTAGGATTTTAAGGGTTTTTAACTTTTCGAGATTTCTAGAAGTTTTTTTTGTTTTCATGTTTTTTGGATTTTCTTAGGGGTTTAATGGTTTTTATGTTATTTCATTTTTAGGGATTTGTTTTGGATTTTTTTGGATTTTTATGGGTTTTTAAGTTTTTTTCATTTTTTTTTGTTTTTAGTGTTTTCATGTTTTAAGGGGTTTAAAGGGTTTTTTAGAGTCTTTTGTGGGTTTTAGGGTTATTTAAATTTTTAGGGGTTTTTTTGGTTTTTAGTGGTTTTTAGTGGTTTTTAGGGTTTTCAAGGTTGTTAGAATTTTCATGTTTTACAAGGTTTTAAGTGTTTTATGAATTTAAAGGTTTTATCATGGTTTTAGGGATTTTAAATTTTTAGGTATTTTAGGGAATTTATCACATTTTTTGGATTTTAGGGGTTTTAAGGATTATTAAGTGTTTTAGGGTTTTTAGGGTTTTTAGGGTTTCTATGGTTTTTTTGTTTTTTTTAATTTTTAGGATTTTGTTGTGTTTTTTATGGTTTTAATATTTTTAGAGTTCTTTTTAAAATAATTGGTGGCTTAAAGGTTTTTTAGGGGTTTTAATGGGTTTTAATTTTTTTATGGGTTTTAGGGTTCTTTGATGTTTTATAGGTTTTTCGATTTTAGGGTATCTAGGGCTTTTAGTGTTTTATAGTTTTTCGGTTTTTTAGGGGTCTTATGATTTTTGGATTTTATGGTTTTCTTAGGGATTTTCATGGTTTTTAGGGTTTGCTGTGTTTTTGGATATTTTTAGGGATTTTTAGGATTTTTATCGTTATTAGGGTTTTGAGGGATTTTGAATAATTTAAGGGATTCTCGATGATTTATGTTTTTTTCATTTTTAGGGTTTATTTTCTTTTTTAGGGTTTAATTTCTTTAGTGTTATGTACAAATTTTAGGGGTTTAAATGGTTTTTCGATTTTTTAGTGGTTTTTTGTGTTTTATGGGTTTTTTATTATTTGTAAGGTTTTTAGGGGTTTTATAGTTCTATAGGGGTTTAAGTGTTTTTAGGTTTGTAAGGTTTTCTTAGGTGTTTTTAGTGTTTTTCAGTTTTTTCTGGGTTTTATGTTTTTAGGGATTTTTTGGGTCATTTATGATTTTTATTGGTTTTTGGGTGTATAGGGATTATGATGGGTTTTAGTGGTTTTTTGTTTTTTTTGGGTTTTTATATTTTTAGAGGTTTTATGTGTTTTTATGTTTTTATGGTTTTCCTAGAGATTTTCAAGGTTTTTATAATTTTTTAGGATTTTTATGGGTTTTTAGGGTTTTTAGGGATTTTAAGGATTTTTTAGAGTTTTTAGGGTTTTTACGTTTTTTGGATATTTTGGGATTTTTTGAGTTTTTTATGGGGTTTAATGTTTGATAATGGGTTTTAACATTTTAAGAGTTTAAATGGTTTTAATAGTTTTTAGGGTTTCAATGGTTTTTAAGTTTTTTATGGTTTTTTGAAGTTTTTATGGTTTTATGGGTTTTAATAGTTTTAGTTTTTTAAGGTTTTCTTAGTGTTTTCCATGGGTTTGATATTTTTTTATTTTTTAGTGAATTTTGGGGCTTTATTTGGATTTTTATGGTCTTTTGGGTTTTAAGGATTTTGAGGGGTTTTAAGGGTTTTCGGCTATTTAGTGGTTCTTTTGGTTTTTTCTGAGATTTTTTGGGTTTTTAAGGTTTGGTATACTTCTATAAATTTTTTAGGGTTTTAAATGTTTTTTAGTTATTTAGTTGCTTTTAGTGTTTTTATGGGGATTTTGGGTTTTCTAAAGATTTAGGGTTTTAAGGGTTTTCAGGGTATTTGTAATTTTTTAGGTCTTTAGGGGTTTTATGTGTTTTTAGGTTTTTAAGGATTTATTAGGGGTTTTCAGGATTTTTTGGGTTTTTTCTGTTTCTAGTGATTTTTTTTTGGGATTTTTAGGATTTTTATGATTTTATAGATTTTGTGGGTTTTTAATGTTTTTTAGGACTTTTATGAATTATTTTTTGGAATTTTTGGGTTCTAGGGGTTTTTAATCATTTTAATGATTTCATGGGATTTATATTTTTTTTGTTTTTAGGAAATTTTAGAGTTTTCTTTATATTTTTATGTTTTTATGGGGTTTTATGGATTTTTTGGCGGTTTTAGGGGTTTAAGGATGTTTAGTGGTTTTTCTGATTTTTGTAGTTTTTTTGAGATTTTTTGTGCTTTTATGTTTTGTTAGATATTTTTAATATTTTTAGGGTTTTAAATTATTTTTAGAGACTTAGTTGATTTTAGTGTTTTTATGGGGTTTTTTTGTGGTTTTAGGTATTTTAGAAGTTTTTAGGGTTTTAGGGTCTTTATCATTTTTATGGTATTTAGAGGTTTTATGTTTTTTAGGTTTTTAATGTTTTGTAGGGTTTTTAGGGCTTTAGGGGTTATAGGTTTTGATAAATGTTTTAGGTATTTTTAAGATATTTATAGTTTTTAAGGTATTTTGAGGGGTTTGGAGATTTTTTAGGATTTCTTTGGTTTTATGTTTTTGTAGTTTTTAATTTTTTAGAGAGGTTTAGTGTTTTAAGGATTTTAGTTTATTATAATGATTTAGGGATTTAAATGGTTTTTATTATTTTTTGTTGGTTTTTATGTTTCTATAGGATTTTATGTTTTTTTTTAATTTTTTTATGTGTTTTATAATTTTTTTAGTTTTTAATGTATTTTGGGTTTTTTAATTTTCTATGTGATATTATGTTTTTAAAATTTCCATAGGTTTTTTCATGGACTTTATGGATTTTTTATGTTTCAATGGTTTTTTAAAACCATTTTGTATTTTTATAGTTTGTAAGGATTCAAAGGATTTTGAGGGTGTTTTGTGTTTTTGGGGTTTTAATGATTTTTATGTTTTTAAAAGTTTTATGTTTTAATGGGTTTTTAGAGTTTTAGGGAATTTAAGGGTTTTTATGGATTTTTAAGTTTTAAAATATTTTGTGAGTTTTTATTTGTTTTTTTGGGGTTTTTAGTATATTTTTATGTCTTTTTAGAGTTTCATTATTTTTTATGTTTTTAAGGATTTTAAGTGTTTTTGTGGTTTTAATAGGGGTTTTAATGGTTTTTTGGGGATATTACATCATTAGAAATTTTATGTTCTTTTTTAGGATATTTATTTGTTTTGGTTTTTAGAAATTCTGAGGGTTTTTATCCTTTTAGTTATTGTAGTTTTTTTAATGTCTTATAGGGTTTTAGTGGTTCTAAGTGTTTTTGGTGTTTAATGTTTTCTTATGGGTATTTAGGGTTTTCAATGATTTTTGGTATTTTAAGGATTTTTAGGATTTTTATGATTTTTTGTGTATTTAGGGATTTTGTGAGTTTTAATGGGTTTTTTGTGTTTTTATGGGTTTTGGTTTATTTGGATTAGGTTTTTTGAGTTTTTTTGGGTTATATGGTTTTTTGGATATTTTTAACAATTTATGGCTTTAAAGTGTTTTTACAGTTTAGAATTCTAATGGGGTTTAGGGTTGTTAATGTTTTTAGGCGTTTTTATTTTTAAGGGGTTTTAAGGGTTTTGAGTGTTTTATTGTCTGGGATTTTAAAATATTTTTACCATTTTTAGGTTTTTATGAGTTTTGTGGTTTCATGGTTTTTGAGGTTTTATTAGGGGTTCTCCTATTTTTTTTGTTTTGAGTGGTTTTTAGGTATTTTTAGGATTTTATGGTGTTTTTAGGGTTTTTTAGGTTTTTTGAGGGGGTTTTATGGTTTTTTGGGTTTATAGGGGTTTTCTTAAATTTTCAGGGGTTTTAGGTTATTTTTTTATTTTTAGGGGTTAAAAGGGGTTTTATATGTTTTAGTGTGTTTTAGGGTTTATATAGGTTTTTAGTCAGTTTTTTGGGTTTGGGGGGTTTTCAGTTTTTTTATTGCTTTTAGGGGTTTTAATGTTTTTAGGTTTCATAGGGGTTTAAAGTTCTTTTAGGTTTTAAATTTTTTTAATGCTTTTCCTGGTTTTAGGTTTTCATATATTTTTACAGATTTTATGAATTTTTATTATTTTTATGTATTTCAGTGATTTTAGGGATTTTGAGGATTAAGAGGGATTTTTAGGTTTTTTGGAATATTATCCTTTTTAGGTTTTAGACAAGTTTTAAGTGTTTTTTTGGGTTTTAAGGTTTTCTAATGGTTTTTATAGTCTTCTATTTTTTAGAATATTTAGGGATTAATAGGATTTTTTTCAGTTTTTATGGGTGTTAGATTTTTTGTGGGTTTTAAGGGTTTTTAGGATTTTACGGTTTTTTTGGGATTGTTCAGATTTTTAGTGTTTTAATAGGGTTTAATGTTTTTTTAACATTTTTAGGGGTTTAAAAGTTTATATATATTTTTGTGGGTTTAAAGGGTTTTATAGGTTTTAAGATTTTTTAGGTTCTTTTGGGGTTTATGGTTTTTAGAGTATTTAGAGTTTTTGAGGTTTTATGGGGTTTTAGTGTTTTTAGTTTTTAAGGCTCTCCTACTTTTTCTTAGGATTTTTATTTTTTTATGGTTTTTAATATATTTTAAGTGTTTCTATGGGTTTTAGAGTTTTTAATGCTTTTGAGGGGTTTAATCCTTTTTAGTGTTTTTTGAGTTTTTTTAGGGTTTAAGGTTATTTAGATTTTTTAACCTTTTAGGTATTTATAATATTTTATGATTTTTAGTTGGTTTAGGGTTTTAATAGGGTTATAGTGAATTTAAATTTTTTAGGGATTTATGGGGTTTTAGGGTGTTTTTAGGATTTTTTGGGTTTTAGTGTTTTTAGGTTTTTAGGGTTTTAACTATTTCTCTATTTTTATGGTTTTCTTATGGGTTTTAGGGTTTTTTATGTTTGTGTGGATTTTTATGGGTTTTCTAGGTTTTTAGGATTTTTATGATTTTTTTTTGGAATTTTATGGTTTTAATATATTTTTTGGAGTTTTAGGGGTTTTGGGGTTTTTAGTGTTTTTTAGGTTTTTAGAGGTTTCAATTGATTTTAAGATTTTAAGGTTTTCATAGTGTTTTCAATGTTTTGACGGGATTTTACATTTTTTGATATATTTTCATAATTTTATGGGTTTTAGGGTTTTTATGGATATTGGGGGTTTTTTGAGTTTTTAGGGTTGTCATGGTTTTCTAGGTTTTTAGGGATTTTTTATTTTTTAGGATTTTATGGTTTTAGTTTTTTGAAAACATTTTTAGGGTTTTATGGGTTTTTAGAGTATTAATTGGTTTTTATGGGGATTTAAATGTTATAAGGTTATTAGTGGTCTAAATGGGTTTTAGGGTTGTTAGGGTTTTTAGGTGTTTTTAGCATTTGTAGGGTTCTAGGGGTTTTATGTGTTTCTAAGTATTTAAGGTTTTCTAAGGGGTTTTTAGGGGTTTTACGTTTTTAGGGATTTTAGGGCCTTTAAGGATTTTTATGGTATTTTATGGTTTTTTGGAATATTAAGGGGTTTTTAGGTTTTTTCGGTATTTAGGGTTTGTGTGGGTTTTAGCGTTAGTAATTTGTTTGATAGGGTTAAAAGGTTTTTAGAATTTGTAGTGGAATTTTAGGGGTTTTATGGGTTTTTAAGGTTTTTAGGGGTTTATGGGTTTTAGGTATTTTATGGTTTTTTAGAGTTTTAGGATCTTTTATATTTTTATGGGTTTTATTTTTTTTAGGTTTTTAATTATTTCTTAGGGGTTTTACGGTTTTTAGGGGTTTTTACATTTTTGGGTATTTTCATGGATTTTTTGGGTATTTTTATGGTTTTAAGGGTTTTCTAGATTTTGAGGGCTTTAGTGTTTTTAATGTTTTCAGGTTTTTAATGATTTTATGGGACATTATTGATTTTTTAGGAATCTTATGGGTTTTAGTGTTTTTAGGTATTCAGAGCATTTTTTAGGTTTTGGGTTTTTAGATTTCTTATGCTTTTTGCGGTTTTAGAGGATTTTGTGTTTTCTACGATTTTCGGGTTAATTTTTGTTTTTAATATTTTTGGGGTTTAAAGGGTTTTTGGAATTTTTAGTGTGTTTTTATGGTTTTTATGGGTTTTTAAGGTTTTAGGGTACTTTACGGTTTTTTGGGATTGTAGGATTTTTAGGTTTTCTTATGTTTTTTAAAAATTTTATGGGTTTTAAGTGTTTTTAGGTTTGTAAGGTTTCGTAAGGGGTTTTTATGGATTTTAGATGTTCTTAAGTTTTTATTTATTTTAAGGGATTTCTTAGTGTTTTTATGTTTCTATTATTTTTAGGGAATTTAAGGGGTTTTAGGGGTTTTAGGGTATTTAGGGTTTTATGGATAATTTTTTTTATGGTTTTTTGAGTTTTTAGTGTTTTACAGGATTTTCAATGTTTTTAATGTCTTTGGGTTTTAAAGGGTTTTTAGAGTTTTCAATATTTTTAGTGGTTTTATGTATTTTTTGGGGATTTTAAATTTTTAGTGGATTTTATGGTTTTTTGGGGGTTTTTTGGGTTTCTATCATTTTTTGGGGTTTTAGGGTTTTAAGTTTCTATTAAGGTTTTTTAGGATTATTATGGTTTTTACAAATTTAGGGATTTTGAGGGCTTTTTTATGATTTTTATGATTTTTATGGGTTTTAGAGATTTTAATTATTTAGGTTTTTTAGGGTTTTTAGGGGTTTTATGGTTTTTGGGGTTTTTGTGTATTGTGGGGTTTTAAGGTTTCTTAGAGTTTATTTAACATTTTTAGGGATTTTTTGGGCCTTTTTTTGTTTTTAAGGTATTTTATGTTTTTCTTGTAATTTTGAGGGTTTTTAGGGTTTTTGGTTTTTTTGGGTTTTTATTGTTTTTTGAGTTTTTATTATTTTTGAGGTTTTTTAGAGTTTTTAATTTTTTTAGGGGTTTAAAAGGTTTTTAGAAATTTTAGTTGAATTATAGGTGTTTTATGGGTTTTCAGGCTTTTTAATGTCTTTATGGGTTGTATGGCTTTTAGGTATTTTATGGGTTTTTTGGGTTTGTAACTTTTTCTTGGATTTATGGGTTTTAATTATTTTTATGTTTTTTAATATTTCTTATCGGTTTTTAAGATTTTAGGGTTTTTTATATTTTTAGGGATTTTTAAGGACGTTTAATGGTTTTATGGATTTTGAGGGTTTTGTTTTTTTATGGCTTTTACTGGTTTTTTATGATTTTAAATAATTTTATCGATTTTTAGGAATTTAAAGTTTTTTAGTGTTTGTAGGGATTTTGTTGTTTTTTAGGTGTTTTTAGGGAATTGTAGAGTTTTTATGGGTTTTTTGGGTAGTTAGGGTTTTTTGAGTTTTAAGGGTTTTTGGGTTATTTAGTGTTTTTAACGATTTTAGGGTTTTAATGGGTTGTTGGAATTTTTAGTGCTTTTTATGGTTGTTTATGTAATTTTAGGGTTTTTAAGGTTTTAGGGTATTTTATAATTTTTAGATATTTTAGGGGTTATTAGGTTTTCTTATTGTTTCTTGAATTTTTTAGTTTTTTCAGGGTTTCTCTATTTGTAGGTTTTTATGGTTTTCTAAGGGGTTTTCTCAGATTTTAGAGGGTTTTACGTTTTTAGGTATTTTTTCTATATCATAGTATTTTTATTGGATTTTAGAGTTTTTTTGTATTTTGAGAGGTTTTAGGTTTTTTTGGGTTTTTAGGTTTTTAGTTTTTTTTGAGTTTTTATTATTCTAAAGTATATTCGGAGTTTTTTATATTTTAAGGGGGTTAAAAATTTTTATATTTTTCAAATGTTTTTATTGGTTTTGTGGATTTTTAGCGTTTTTATGGTTTTAGGGGCCTTTACGGTTTTTTGGGTTTTTGGGTTTTTTATCTTTTTTTTTGTTTTTTGGGTTTTTAAGTGTTTTAAGGTTTTTAGGGTTATCTTAATGGTTTTTTCATAATTATTATGGATTTTTGAGTTTATAGGGATTTTTAGGGATTTTTTATGATTTACATGATCTTTTCTGGGGTTTTTTTATTTTAGTGTTATTTATGGTTTTATGGGTTTTAAGTGTTTTTAGGTTTTCAGTGATTTAGCTGGGTTTTGTAGGGTGTTTAGGGATTTTTGAGGAATTTTATAGTTTTTAGTGTTTTTAGAAATTTTTATTGCTTTTAGGGTTTTTTGGGTGTTAGGGTATTTTTTGGGATTTTGGGTTTTTGGGGGCTTTGAGGGAATTATGTGTTTTTAGGGTTTTATGGTTATAAATATTTTTAGGGATTTTTAGGTTAATATTTTTTAGGGGTTTTTTATGTTTGTATGTTTTTTACATGTTTTTATGTTGTTTTGGGTTTTTAGGGATTTTATGGTTTTCTAGTTTTTAGGATTTTTCTGGGATTCTTGTTTCTTAGGTTTTTTTAATTTTTAGGGGTTTTAAGGTTTTAATTGTTTTTATCATGTTTATAGGTTTAAATGGTTTTTAGTGGTTTTAGGGGTTTTTAGGGGTTTTAGGGTCTTTTATGGTTTTTTGGATTTTTAAAATATTTTAGGATCTTATGGGGATTTAAGTGATTTTAGGGTTTTATGGTGTTCATTGGATTTAATTTTTTTTAATGTTTTTCTATATTTTTTAGATTTTTATTATTTTTTATTGGTTTTAGAAATTTTGTGGGTTTAAGGTTTATTTAGGATTTTTAATGTTTTTGTGTTTTTTAGGTTTTTATGGGTTTTAAGTGTTTTTAATTTTTAATATTCTCTTAGGGTTCTTCTAGGTTTTTAGAGTTTTTATATTATTACGGATTTTATAGAGTTTTTAAGATTTTTATGGTTTTATAGGGTTTTAGGGATTTAGAGGTGTTTTAGTGTATTTATGGGTTTTTTTTATGTTTTTAGGGTTTTTATAGTTTTGTTGTGTTTTTATGGTTTTTATATATTTTTTAAATATTTTGAGTGTTTAAATTTTTTTTAGAGTTTCTAGTGGTTTTTTTATTGTTTTCAAATATTTTTAGTGTTTTTATGGTTTTCGGTTATTTTTATGGTTTTAGGATATTTTTCTTTTTGTATTGTTTTCAAGGATATTTTAGAAATTTTAAAAATTTTAGGGTTTTTATGTATTTTTAGGTTTTTATGTTTTTTTAGTGTTTTTAGGTTTTTAGGATTTTTTTAAAGTTTATTGGGATTTATAGGGATTTTTTAGTATTTTTATTGTTTTTAGTGTTTTTTTGGATTTTGAGTGTTTTTTGGGTTTTTTGGTTTCTAGGGGTTTTTAGGGATCTTTGTTTTTAGGGGTTTAAAGTGTTTTTTATTTTTTACATTTTCTTAGGGGTTTTTAGGTTTTTATAATTTTTCAATTTTTTGGGATTTTTAGGGTTTTAATGTTTTCTAGGGTTTTTACGGATTTTTTGGGGTTTTGGGGAGTTTTAATGTTTTTAGGGCATTTATGGTTTTTTGGGCGTTTTAGGTTTTTTCAATTTTTTAATGGGTTTTATGGTTTTTAATATTTTGTTAATGTTTTAGCTGTTTAATGGAGTTTTAGATTTTTTGTGGGTTTATAGGTATTTATGGGTTTTTAAATTTTTTAAGGTGTTTTATGGTTTTTAGGGTGTTTTAGGTGTTTTAGGGGTTTGAAGTGTTTTTAATGTTTTTTGGGTTTTTTAGGGTTTTTCGTGTTTTTTACGATTTATGGGATTTCTAGGGAAGTTTGGGGATATTTATGGGTATTTGGGTTTTTATTTTTTAGGGTTTTTAGTATTTATTTAGTGTTTAGAGGTTTTTACATATTTTTAGGTTCTTAAAGTTTTCCTAGGTATTTTAGGGTTATTATTTTTTTACGTTTTTAGGTATTTTTAGTGATTTTTCGGGTTTTCTATAGTTTTTATGATTTTTAGTGATTTTTGGGGATTTTATTGTTTTTAAAGATTTTATCATTTTTAGGTTTTTTTAAGTTATATATGATTTCAGGATTTTAGGGTTTTTCAGGGGTTTTCATGGTTTTATGGGTTTCTACATTTTTTGGGAGATTTAAGTCCATTTAGGATTTTTATTGGTTTTTATGGTTTTTAGTGATTTTAAGGGGTTTTTATGGTTTTTAGGGTTTTAATAGTTTTTTGGTGGTTTATGGGTTTTTTTTTCAGTTTTTAGGGTTTTTAATGTTTTTAGAGTGTTATAACGTTTTTAGGGTTTTAAATGGGTTTATAGTATTTAGTGTATTTTTAGGGTTTTATTGGTTTTTAGGGTATTTATGCTATTTATGTGTCTTTATGGTTTAAGGTTTTTATGTTTTTTTGGATTTTACGGGTTTTTATGTTTTTAGGGGTTTTAAGTGATTTTAGTTCATTATGTTTTTCATAGGGGGTCTCAGGCTTATTATGATTTTTTATATTTTTTAAGATTTTATTTTTTTAGGAGTTTTATGGTTTTTTGGGTTTTTTGGATTTGGAGTTTTTTAAAAAAATTAGGGTTTTGTGATTTATTCGTAATTTTTTTTGTTTTTTAGGGATTTGGGTTCCATGTTTTTTAGTATTTTTAACGATTTTAGGGGTTTAAATGATTTGTATATTTTTAATGGGTTTTTAGGGTTTTTATTGGGTTTTATGGGTTTTTGTGGTTTTTAGTGTTTTTAGGGTCTTTAAGGGTAGATAGAATTTCATTTTTAGGTATTTTAGGGGTGTGAAATGATTTTTGGTTTTTAAGAGTTTCTTAGGGATTTTATTATGTTCTATTTTTAATGGGTTTTTTTTGTGATTTTTTAAGTGTTTTATGATTTTTTGGGGTTTTAGGTATTTTTAGAGTTCATAGGGGTTTGGAGGTTTTAGGGGTTTTAAGGATTTTAGAGTTTATAAACGTTTTTATGGGTTTTTGTGTTTTTTATATTTTATGGGTTTTATGGTTTTTATGGTTTTTATGGTTTTTATGGTCTTTTAGGGTTTGTAGGGTTTTAATCATTTTTCTGTATTTTAGGTATTTTATGTTTTTTTATTTTTATGATTTTAATTTGGGTTTTCGTGGTTTTTATGGTTTTATAGGTTTTTAGGGATCTGTAGGATTTTTTAGGATTTTTTAGTGTTTTAGGTATTTTGGGTGTTTTAGGGTTTTTTGCATTTTCTTTGTTTGTTCGGGTTTTATATTTTTTTACGATTTTATGGATTTATTAGGGTTTTTAGAGGTTTTTGTTTTATTATATTTTTATTATCATTAGTTATTTTTATGAATTTTAAATTTTTTAGGGTTCTAGGGTTTTTTTTGTCTTTATATATTTTTTGTGTTTTTAGGGGTTTTTGAGTTTTTTGGTGTTTTAGGTATTTTAAGGTTTTTTAAAGTTTCTTAACATTTTTAGGGGTTGAAATAGTTTTTATAATTTTTAGTGGTTTTTAGGGTTTTTATGGTTTTTTCATTTTTAATTTTTATATGGGTTCTTATGGTTTTCTAGATTTTTAGGTTTTTTAGGGGATTCAACATTTTTTATGTTTTATGATTTTTTTGTGTTTTTCAGTATTTATGTTTTTTATTTTTTCTTATGGTTTTTCAATGTTTTTAGTGATTTTGAAAATTTTAGGGATTTTTGGGTCTTTTAAGGGTTTTGTGGATTTTGGAGATTTTGAGAGATTTTAGGGTTTTATGGGTTTTAGGTTTTTTATTTCTTTTAGGGTTTAGGGGTTTTATTCATGTTTTTTAGGGTTTTATTGTTTTTATAGTTTTTCTTATCTTTAGTGGATTGAGGGGGATTTAGAATTTTTAGTAGGTATTTTGGGGTTTTATAGATTTTTGGGGATTTTAATGTTTTATGGGTCTTTATGATTTTAGTGTCTTTAGGGTTTTTCATGTATTTTTGTTTTTTTGGTGTTTCATGTGTTTTTAGGTTTTTAATTTGTTTCAAGGGCTTTTAGGGTTTCATGGTTTTTTACATTTTTAATGTTTTTATATTTTTAGATATTTTCAGTGGTTTTAGGATTTTGATGGATTTTTTAGGTTTTAGGGATCTTAGGATTTTTTAGGGGTTTTAGAGTTTTTAGGGTCTTTATCATTTTTTTGGGTTTTAATGGTTTTATGTTTTTTACGATTTTAAGGTTTTCATAGTTTTTTTAGGTTTTGGGGTTATTTTATATTTTATGGATTCTTATGTTTTTTTGGTCTTTTTGGTTGTCTGGGTATTTTAAGGGGTTTTAGGGTTTCATGATTTTTTGTCTTTTTTGGGTTTTAGGGTTTTTTTAGTTTTTTTTGGGTTTTTATGGCTTATTGAGTTTTTTAATGTTTTTAGGGATCTAAAGGGGTTTTGGTTTTTCTATTTTTACAATTTTTATTGGTTTTTTGGGTTTTATGGTTTTTAAGGGTTTTATGGTTTTTAGGGTTTTAGGGTTTTTAGGGTTTTTTAGGGTTTGAAATGTTTTTGGTTTTCTTTTGTGAAAATATTGAAGCGCGAATTAGAAAACCATCTCAAAATTCCCAATAATTTTTTAAAACAAAACATATTATAATGATTACACCAGGTGAAAAGAGTTTTAACTGACCAAAAGAAAATTTTAAATTGAAAAAAATAAATGAGATATACCCAAAGAAGAGATATCATAGGAATTTAAAGCAGGAAAACTCACATCGACACCAAAAAGTTATGTTGTGTTCATTATCTTCTCATCAAATCTGTCTAATCCAATAGCGTACATGAATATAGTTTCATGAGGATTCTGAATCATCCTCTAATTCCAAGTTATATGGCCTCAATGTTCAAATTTGTAAGTAGAGTCCCATCAAGAGAAAAGCTTCATACTAGAAAACAAACTAAAAGAAAAATGGACAAACATCTCAACTGCATTCAAAATAGTCCTAAAAAATAAGCACAAACTGATCACTACTGTAGGTTTTTTCAACCAATAAAACCAAAAAAGGGACATCAAATAATCAATTCCACGGTCTTGTAGGTCTGGACTTCAAGAGATCTACTGTTTTCTACCTTGAAAATGTATCGAATGTCCCTGAATTGATAGGTTTTTTATCGAGTTCAACCAACATACCAAAGCTTATCTCAAATCCTATATTACATTTTTAGAAAATTTTTTGTCTTTTGGGGCTTCTTATGGGGTTCTAGGTATTTTGAGGGTTTTTAGGGAGTTTTAGTGGCTTTAGGGTCATTTATTGTTTTTATGGGTATTTAGGATTTCATGGGTTTTAAGTGTTTTTAGGTTTTAACGTTTTCGTTGGGCTTTCATCAGTTTTAGAGGTTTTTTACATCTTTAGTAATTTTAGGGATTTTTTTGGATTTTTATTGTATTTAGGGATTTTGAGGCGTTTTAGAGTTTTTAGGGTTTTTAGGGTTATCAATTCTTTTTCGGTTTTCTGGGGTTTTGTTGAGTTTTTTAGGTTTTTAAAGGTTTTTTTTGAGTTTTAATATTTTTGGGGATTTATAGGGTTTTTATATTTTTAGTGGTTTATTATTTTAAGGGTTTTTAGGGGTTTTTGAGGTTTTTAGATTTTTATATTTTTTAGGGTATTTAGGGTTTTGGGGGGTTTAAGGGATATTAAATTTTTATAGGTTTTTAGGGGTTTTATGGATTTTTACATTTTTATGTTTTTATTAGGGGGTTTCAGGTTTTTTATGGGTTTTGTGTATTCCTGTATTTTTAGGTCTTCTTTTGAATTTTATGGTTTTTAGGGATAGTGAGGAGACCACCTACCAGATAGAGTGCTCTTTGTGGAGAGTGATCTCCATGATCATCTTCACTCTAGGGTTTTAGAGTTCATCCTCATCTTCTCTCCTCTTCTCATGTGCTCACCGCGGTGGGCTTTCCTCTATGGTTTTATTGTTTCTTCCATCAATGGTATGTGAGTTGGACTCCCTCCACCGCCTTAACCTGCTCCAGCTTCTAGTTTCTTCATTCCTCTCTGGGTCGGGGATGGTGTGGAGAATACATCGAGACTTTGGGATTGTGGTTCGGTAAACGTTGGGTTTCTAGCAACTACCATTGTCGTTCTTTCATCCTCAGCTTCTCAAATCTACTCTGACCTAGGGTTTCATCGCTCCTCTCTAGGTCGGAGTTGGGGCGATGGGTACACAGGGTTTTGGGAAGATAGTTTGTGGCCGTCGGGATTTCTTTTTGGGTTTCATCCCCAACCTTGTTTCTTTCCCGACCTTATTCAGGGTATTTCCCCCAGTTTCGTGTTTTCTTTTTTGGTCTTCTTTGTCGATGACAGTTTTTTATTTCTTCAGTGGTCATTTTATGGTGCTGGTTGTTTGTGACAAGAAGTCCCGACTATGGATTCTCTTGATGGGTTTCTTTGTTCTGGTGGGTTGTTTGTACGCGACAATGGTGGATTGGATTTGGTGATGTTATTCACGTAGGTGGTGTTCAACGGTGTTGTGGCTGACGATGATAACTACAAGACAGTGAAGACGGTGATGGTGATTATTTTGGCGTCGAAAGTGTTTGGTTTAGAGTGGCATAAAGTGATGAGGCGTGGAGGTTGGAGACAATGGTGTTGTGTTGATGCGAATATGGGGATGGTGATTCCTTCGATGGCGATGGCGGCCTCCGGTGGTGCTCGCCGGTGTGGATGCGGAGAGGCTGTCACGTTAGGTGTGTGACACGGTGTAGGGTGCGAGTCTCAAGGTGATGGGATCTAGATGAATCGTTTATCAATGGGTGATGATGATGTCTTGTTTTTTGAAATTTGATTTTTCAACATGTTTGGAGGTTGATTGTGGTGGTAGGGTTTGTCTGTAGTGTTTTTGAATTTTGAATTTTGGGTTATGGGTGATATCTGGAGGTTTATGTATGGTTACCACTTTCCTAAAAAGTGGTTTCTCATAAAATAATAAAAATGGATTGGGGATAGTGAGGGGTTTTAGGGGTTTTTAGGGTTTTATGGATTTTATGGTTTTTTGAGGTTTAATAATTTTAATAGTTTTTTGGGTTTATAATGCGTTTAGATTTTTTAATGTTCTTATGAATTTAAAGGGGTTTTTAGTTTTTATTTGTGTTTTTAGTGGTTGGTAGTGTTTTTAAGTTTTGTATGATTTGTTATGATTTTTCATGGTTTTCAGGGTTTTTATGATTTTAGGGATTTTATGGAACTTTTAGGATTTTTATTGTTTTTTAGGATTTTTATGGATTTTTAGGGAATTTAGGGGTTTTATGTGTTTTTATGGATTTTTGGTTTTTTGAGTTTTTTGGGGTTTCTTGAGTTTTTATGGGATTCAATAGTTTTAGAGTTTTTAACATTTATAGGGTTTAAAGGTATTTATAGTTTTTAGTGGTTTTTTGGGTTTTTTGGGCATTAGTGATTTTAAGGTTTTTATGGGGATTATGGGTTTTTTGGTTTTTATGGGGTTTAGGGTCATTTTAGGATGTTTTAGTGTTTCTAGAGTTTTTATATTTTTAGTTGTTTTAAATGATTTTAGTTTTTAAGGTTTTAGTAGGTTTTTTCTAGGTTTTAAGGTTTTTTACATTTTTAGGGGTTTTTTAGATTTCATAAATATTTTCATGGTTAATTTCGGTGTTGAGTGATTTTAAGGGTTTTTAGGGTTTTTTAGTGATTCTAGGGTTTTATGGTTTTTATAATTTTTAGGGTTTTTATGGGTTTTAAGAGTTTGTATGTTTATAAGTTTTTCTATTGATCATTCATATTTTTATGGTTTATCACATTTTTAGGGAATTTTTGGTCTTTTTTAGGATTTTTAAGGTTTTCTATGGTTCTTAGGGATTTTGATAGTTTTTATGGTTTTTATCATTTTATGGTTTTTATGGTTCTATTGGTTTTTTATAATATTTATTCGGTTTTTTGGTTCATATGATTTTTTATATATTTTTTGGATTTATATGATTTTTAGTTATTTTTTAATGTTGTTCGTGGTTTATAGGGTTATTATTATTTTTAGTGATTTTAATGATTTTATGTTGTTTTAGGGTTTTTATCATCTTTTGTGTTTTTTATTGTTTTTAGGGTTTTAATGATTTTAGGGTTTTTATCATTTTTACGGCTTTCAGGGGTTTTAAGTGTTTTTAGGTTTTTAATGTTTTCATAAGGATTTTTAGGGTTTTTAGGGATTTTTAGGACTTTTTAGGTTTTTATGATTTTAGGGTTTATAGGGATTTTGGGGGATTTCATGGGTTTTATGGGTTTTTTTGTTTTTAGGTTCTTATCATTTTTTATTTGGTTTAAGTGTTTTGAGTTTTTTCTGGTTTTCTTCTAGTTTTTAGGGGGGGTTTCAATTTTTTGGTATTATTAAAGATTTTTTTGGATATTTAAGTGTTTTTAGGGTTTTTAGGGATTTGAGGGCTTTTGGGGTATTTTGGGTTTTTATGCTTTTTGGGTTTTTTATGGTTTTTTGGTTTTAGGCAGGAGGGGGTATTTGAGTTTTTTATGGTTTTTAATGTTTTAAAGAGTTTTTAAACGTTTTTAGAGGTGAAAATGTTGTGTACAGTTTTTAGTGGATTTTAGGGGTTTAAGGTTGTTTAAGGGTCCATGTTTTAGGGTTATCTAGGGGGTTTAGGGTCTTTTTATGATCTTTTTGGGTTTTTACCATTTTTTAGGATATTAGTGGTTTAATGTTTTTATATATTTTGTAGGATTTTGTAGGGGGTTTCAGGGATTTTAGGGGTTTTTATGTTTTTATGGACATTTTTTGTATTTTTTTATAATTTTTAGGTGTCTTTATGTTTGTTTGAGATATTTAGTATTTTATGGTTTTGTGGGGTTTTATTGTATTATAGGTTTTTTTAGTGTTTTTAGGTTTTTAGGAGATTTATTTGATTTTAGTTTTTTATGTTTTCTTATGGTTTTTAGGGTTTTTAAGGATTTTGGGTTTTTTTAGGATTTTAGGTTTTTTTATAGTTTTTATTATTTTAGGGTTTTTGGGTTTTTTTATTTTTTAGGTATTTTAAGGGTTTTATCATTTTAATGTTTAAAGGTTTTAAAGGGGTTTTTATATTTTTTAGTATTTTAGGGTTTTTAATATGTTTAAGGTATTTTGGGGATTTTAATGTTTTTATGGTCTTTCAAAATTTAATTATGGTTTTATATTATTTTAGGTTTTTCGGGGTTTTTATTGTTTTAGGGTTTTATTAGGGGTTTTCAGGGTTTTTTGGAATTTTTATGTATTCAGGGATTTTGATGGCTAATTAAGGTTTTTTATGTTTTTTAGAGTTTTAAAGGTTTTTTGGGGGTTTTAAGGGTTTTAGTGTTTTATGGTTTTTTATTTTGGTATTATTTTTAATTTTTTCTTGGTTTTAGCATTTTAGTGGTTTTTTTACATTTTTTGTGGTTTATATGGTTTTTATAGTTTTCAGTGGCTTTAGTGTTTTTATTGGATTTTATTGTTTTTAATTTTTATGTTCTATTATGGTTTTTTCATGTTTTATACTTTTTAGGGTATTTTAGGGGCTTTCGGGTTTTTATTGATTTTTAGGTTTTTTGTGGTTTTAGGTGTTTTTATGTCTTTAAGGTTTTAGGGATTTTTATGATTTTGTGTATTTATGGGGATTTCAGGTTTTTTATGGTTTTCAGGGGGTTTTTTAGATTTTGATGGGTTTTAGGGTTTTTTAATGTTCAAGGTTATTATAGTTTTTTTCCTTTTAATCTATTTAGGGTTTTTATGTTTTTTTAGGTTTTATGGTTTTTAGTTTTTTAAATATTTTTAGGAGTATTTTTCAATTTTTATGGTTTTTAGTGTATTAGGGATCCTGATATTTTTTTGGGTTTTATAGGGTTTTATAGGATTTTTGATTTCTACTATTTTTTGATCGTTTTTGGGTTTTATGGTTTTAAAAGTTTTTTTTAACATTTTTAGGTGATTGAAGGTTTTTTATATTTTTAGGGTTTTTATGGGGTTTTTGGTATTTTTAGGTTTTTAGGGTTTTTTGGTGTTTTTTTGGTTTATAGTGGTTTTAATTGTTTTTCGGTTTTAAGGTTTTATAATGTTATTTTTAGGTCTTTAGGGTTTTTATCATTTTAAAGGATTTTTAAGGCCTTTTAAGGATTTTAATGTTGTTAGGGTTTTTAGGGATTTTAAGGGGATATTAGGGTTATTATTGATTTTATCAATTTTTAGTCTATTAGGGTTTTTTTTTGAGTTTTATGTATTTTAGTTTTTCTTAGGATGTTTAAGAGCTTTTAGGGTTTTTACATTTTTAGGAATTTTTAGTTCCATTTTAGGTTTTTTATTTTTTAGGGTTTTTAGGGATCTTTATGGGATTTAGGGGGTTTTATGGTTTTAATTATTTTATGGTTTTTGGGTTTTTAGAGTTTCTAGTGGTTGTTTGGGTTTTTATGGGTTTTTAGAGTTTTTCATGTTTTTATTGGTTTAGATATTTTTAAGAGTTTTTAGTAGTTTTTTATGGGTTTTTTTTGGGTTTTTAGGTTTTATTATGGTTTTAGGGTTTATTATCCTTTTATGGATTTTAGTGTTTTTATTGGGTTTAGGGTTTTTAATGTTTTTAAGTTTTTAGCGGTTTTACATGTTTTTAGGTAATTAAGGTTTTATTCGGATTTTTCGGGGTTGTTATGGTTTTTTATGTATTTACTGATTTTTATGGATTTTTTGGATTTTTATGTGTTATTAGGGTTTCTAGGGATTCTAGGGGTTTAGTGGATATAGTTGTTTTTGGTTTTTTAGGATTTAGGGGCTTTTTTCAGTTTTTTTGGGTTTTATGGTTTTTGAATTTTTTACCATTTTTATGGGTTTAACTGGTTTTATATTTTTATTGCGTTTTTACGGTTTTATGGTTTTTTTGAGTTTGTAAGGTTCTTAGGTGTTTTATTATTTTTAGGGGTTTTAGGGTTTTTAGTGTCCTTTTAGGGTTTTTCAGGTTTTTGGCATTTTTATGTGTTTAGTGGTTTTAAGTGTTTATAGAGTTTAATGTTTTCATAGGGGTTTTTAACGATTTTAGGGGTTTTTTTGTTTTTAAGGACTTTTAGAGATTTTTAGTATTTTTTATTCATTTAAGTGTTTTTATTGTTATTTACTATTTTTAGGGTATTATGTTTTTAGGGTTATTTACAATTTAGGGCGTTTTTAGGATTTTTGGTGTTTTATGTGTTTTTAGGACTTTTAGGTTTTCCTCAGGGTTTTAGGGTTTTTTTAGGAATTTTTAGTTTTTATAGTATTTTTAATTTTTTTTTAAGGTTTTTAGGGATTTAGAGTGTTCTTAGGGTTTAGGGTTTTAGGGTTTTTAATATTTTTATGGTTTTTTCGAGTTTTTAGGCATCTTTAGTTTTTAGTGTTTTATGGTTTTTTGAAATTTTTATCCTTTTTAGGGGTTCAAATGTTTTTAGAGTATTATTATTTTTAGTTTATTTTTGGATTTTAGTTTTTTAATGTTATTAGGGGTTCTTATGGTCTTTAGTGTTTTTAGGTTTTTTAGGGTGTTTTTGGGTTTTTAGGGGTATTAATGGATTTTATATTTTTAAGGTTTCATAAGGGTTTATTAGTTTTATATGGTTTTATACATTTTGATGCATTTTTATGTATTTTTAATGATTTTTATTGGTTTTAATGGTGTTTATGGATTTTGAGGGTTTTATGGATTTTATTTTTTTTCCATTTTTTAAGGAGTTTTGAGGTTTTTAAGGTTTTAAGAATTTTTCAACATTTTAGGTGATTAAAGGTGTTTTTTGAGTTTTCCTTGTTTTTTTATGATGTTTTAGGGCGTATTTATGGTTTTAATGGGTTTTATGATTTTTAGGGGGTTTAAGGTATTTTAGGGGGTTTAGGGTTTTTAGCAGTTTTAATTTTTTTTTGGTTTTAAGTGTTTTCAGTTTTTAAGGTTTTCTATGGGTGCTCTTATGTTTTTTAGGGTTTTAGGGTATTTAAATTTCTCGGGATTTCATATCTTTTATTATTTTTATGCACTTTTACGGTTTTAAAGATTTTATGTGTTTTTTTGGGTTTTTAGGATTTTTAGAGTTTTTATGGTTTTAGGGGTTTTTAGTATTTTTATGTTTTCATGGTTTTCTTATGAATTTTTTTTGGTTTTTTGGGGTTTTTTAGTTTTTAGGGTTTTTATTTTTTTTATAATTTCTAAACGTTTTTATGGGGTTTAAAGGGTTGTTATAGTTTTTATTGGATTTTTGGGTTTTTATGGGTTTTGAGGGATTTTATTTTTTTTTTTATGTTTTTTATTATTTTTATCTATTTTAGGGTATTTTGGAATATTTAGGGTTTTTATATTTTTTAATTTTATAAGGTTTTTATGTGTTTTTATCTTTTTATGTTTTTCTTAGGTATTTTTAGGGTTTTCTAGGTTTTTTTACATTTTATGGAATTTTAGTGATTGTTTACGATTTTTATAGTTTTCTAGGGTTTTTAGGGATTTATTGTTTTTTGTAACATTTTTAGGTTTTACGATTTTTAGATTTTTTGGGTTTTAAGTTTATTATGGTTTTATGGGTTTTTAGGGGTTTTCAAGGTCGTTGGGGTTTTATAAATTTTATGGATTTTAGGGATTTTTAGGATTTTTCATTCTTTCGACGGGTTTTAGGGATTTTGAGGGGGTTTTATTTTTTATGGGTTTTTAGGGTCTTCTTGAGTTTTTATGGTTTATAGGGTTTTTCAAAGTTTTTTTTAACCTTTTTGGGGTTTAAATTGGCTTTAATGTTTTTATCTGTTATTAGGTTTTTTATTTATATTGGGTGGTTTAAAAGGATTTCATGGGTTTTCAGGGTTTTTAGGTTTTTATGGGTTTATTCTTTTTATCATTTTTAGGTTTTTAGAGGTTTAAATAATTTATGGTTTTAAGGTCTCTTTGGGGTTTTCAGGTTTTTTATGTTTTTCACCTTTTTAGGGATTTTAGGGGTTTTTATGATTATTTTTGTTCTTAGGGATTTAGGTATTTTTAGGGGTTTGGGTTTTTTAGGGTTTTATGGTTTTTTTGTTTTTTTGAGATTTAGGGTTCTTTTTTGAATTTTTAGGGGGATTATGATTTTTAGAGTTTTTTAGATTTTTAGGGGTTTAAATTGTTTTTTGAGTTTTTATTTAGTTTTTATGTTATTAAGGGGTTTTTATGGGTTTTATGGATTTTTAGGGTTTGTAGCAGGTTTTAGGAGTTTTATGATCATTTTGGGGTTCTTAGAATTATTACTTTTTTATGAAATTTATGCATTTTCAGGTTTTTAAGGCTTTCATAGATTTTTTTCAAGGGTTTTATTGGTTTTATTAGGTATTTTTATGTCTTTTTTCATGATTTTTATGGTCTTAAGGGTTTTTAGGGATTTTGATTGTTTTTAGTGTTTTTTGTGTTTTTTGGGTTTTTTACTTTTTCTAGATTTTTAGGGGTATTAAGTTTTTTCAGGTTATTATGTTTTTCATAGTTTTTTAAAGGTTCTTATGTTTTTAGGGGTTTCGGGATTTATAAAGGTTTTTATGGGTTTTTTGAGTTTTTAGATTTTTTACAGTTTTTTAGAGTTTTTAATATTTTTAGGGGTTTAAAGGGTTTTTAGATTTTTTAGTTTTTTTATGGGTTTGGGGGGGTTTAAAATTTCTAAGGTATTTTTATGATTTTTATGGTTTTTAGGGTTTTAGGTTTGTTTTATGTTTTATGTTTTAAGTGGTTTTAATTACTATAAGTTTTAAATTTTTCTCAAGGGTTTTAATCTTTTTAGGGATGCAGGGATATAACTTTTTTTGGGATTTTTTCGGAATATTTCAAATTTTATGGGTTTTTAGGGTTTTTATGGAGTTTTGTTTTGTGTTTTATAGTTTTAGAGTTTCTATTTTTTTTATGTTTTTATGATTTTTTGGGTTTTAGTGTTTTTATGGTTTTAATATATAAGGGTTTTTCTTAAATTTTAAATGATTAAATGGTTTTATAGTTTTTAGTGGTTTTTAATGTTTTTATAGGTTTTAAGGTTCTGTAATCTTTTTTTTGTTTTTTTGTTTCAGAATTTTTAGAATTATTTATCATTTTTATTTTGTTTAGTTGTTTTATGTGTTTTTATGATTTTAACGTTTTTATAGGGTTTATCAGGGTTTTTTTTTGTTTTTTACATTTATAGAGACTTTTTGGGATTTTTAAGATTTTTATGGATTTTATGTTTTGTGGTATTTTAAGGGATTCTAGAGATTTTAAGGGACTTTTGGTTTTTTGGGATTTTATTTTTTTTAGTTTTTAGGATTTTATTGTTTTTTAGAGTTATGTACCATTTTTAGTGATTTAAAGAGTTTTTAGAGTTTTTAGTGGTTTTTAGTGTTTTTATGGATTTTAGGGTTTTTAAGGATTTAGGGGTTTTATGGTTTTATAGTGGTTTTATGTGTTATTAGTTTTTTAAGGATTCCATAGTGAATTTAGGGTTTTCATGGTTTTTAGGGTTTTATGTTTTTATGGATTTTTGGGTCGTTTATGATTTTTATGGTTTTTGAGTTTTTTTGAGATTATAACGGGTTTTAAGAGTTTTTTTGGGTTTTTTTATCTCATATTTTTAGTGGTTTTAATTATTTTTAATTTTTAAAGTTTTTTTATTTCAGGGTTTTTAGGATTTTTTACATTTTTGGGATTTTAGAGATTTTTTATAATTTTTATGGGTTTTTAGGTTTTTAGGGATTTTTAGGTTTTTTTATCGTTTTTAGGGTTTTTATGTTTTTTTTGGGTTTTTTGATTTTTTTTATTTTTATGGTTTTTATTTTTTTATAGAGGGTTTTAATGTTTTTTATAGTTGAAGGGTTTTTAGTGTTTTTAGTGCATTTAAGGTTTTTAATGGTTTTTGGGTTTTTTATGGGTTTCAAAGGTTTTAAGGGGTTTTATGGTTTTAATGTTTTATTGTTTTAAAGGGTTTTCACGGTTTTTTAGGTTTTCTAGACTCTTTATATTTTTAATAAATTTTAGCTCTTTCAAAGTAATTTTATGGTTTTTAGGGTATTCAGGGATTTTGAGGGGTTTAGGGTTTTTAGGCTGTTTAGCAGTTTTTTAGTTTTTTGGTTTTATAGGGTTTTTGGTTATTTATGATTTTTAATGTGTTTTATATTTTTTAATATTTTTAGGGTTTTAAATTATTTTTAGAGTTTTTTTTAGTTTTTTACGGGTTTCTAAGTTTGTTAAGGATTTTATGGGTTTTGGGGTATTTATCATTTGTTAGACCATTGGGGTTTTTAGGTGTTTTTAGGATTTTAAGGATTTCTAAGTGTTTTTTATGGTTTTTAGGATTTTTTAGGATTTATGAATTTTTATGATTTTATGGGTTTTTATGTCATTATGTATTTTGAGGGTTTTAATTATTTTTTTGGTTTTATTTTATTTTTGATTTTCAAGATTCTTTAGAGTCTTTTAGAGTTAAGGACTTTAGTGTTTTATAATATTTTAGGTATTTAAATGGTTTTTTGTATTTTTGGAGACTTTTTAGGTTTTTATGGGGTTTTAGGGATTTTTATGGTTTTAGGTGTTTTATGATTTTTAGGGTTTTTAGTGTTTTTAGGTTTTTCTATGTTTTTAGGTGCTTTTATGTTTTTAATGTTTTCTTCGGGGTTTTCAAGGTTTTTATGGCATTTTATTTTTGTGGATATTTTTAGGGCTATTTAAAATTTTATGTATTTTTAGGGTTTTTAGGGATATTGTGGGTTTTTAGGTTTTTAGGGGTTTTAATTTTTTTTTGTTTTTAGGGTTTTCTTTTTGTTTTTAAGGTTCTTAATGTTGTCTTGAGTTTTTTTTTATTTTTAGGGGTTTAAAGGCATCTTAGATTTTTAGTGGTTTTAAGGGTTTTTTGTATCATTTTATTTGTTTTTAGGGTTTCATGATATTTTAGGTTTTTAATGGTTTTAGGTATTTTTAGGTTTTTAAGGTATTCCTATTGTTATAAAGGTTTTTATGGGTTTTTACATTTTTTGAATTTTATGGAAATTAATTTATTTATTTATTCATTGTGTTTTTTTCAATTTTGAGGGTTTTAGGATTTTATAGTTTTTAGGTTTTTTAAAATTTTATTATATTTTAGGGGTTCTAAGATTTTTTAAGGATTTATTAATTTTTTAAGGGTTTTTATTATTTGTAATGTTTTAAGGGATTATAGTGTTTTAAGGAATTTTTTATTTTTAGGGTTTTTAGGGATTTTGGGAGTTTTGATGGTTTTTTAGAGTTTTTTTTTGGTTTTATGGTTTTTTTGGGTTTAGGGTTTTTTTGAGTTTTTAGTGGCATTAAGGACTTTGGGATTATTTTAAACATTTTTAGGGATTTAAAGTGATTTTAAAGTTTTTTGTGGGGTTTTTTGTTCTTATGGGCTTTATGTGTTTTAAAGTTTTTAGTGTGTTTATTATTTTAGGGTGTTTATGGATTTTAGGGTCTTTTAGGGTTTTTTAAGATTTTTGGAATTTTTTATGCTTTTAGGAGTTTTACGGTTTTAATATTTTTTAGGTTTTGATAGGATATTTCGGGTTGTTTATGTTTTGATGGATTTTTATGTCTTTTGGGATTTTTTCGTTTGTTAGGTTTTTTAGGTATTTTTAGGGTTTTTAGGTTTTCATGGTTTTTATGGTTTTCTTAGCAGTTTTCTATGTTTTTAGGGGTTTAAGGGTATTTATAGATTTTTTACATTTTTTAGGGGTTTAAAGGGTTTTTATAGTTTTAGTGGGTTTTAGGGATTATATATGCTTTTAGGATTTTTATGGTTGTCACGGTTTTTTTGGTTTTTTAGTATCTTTTTGAGTTTTGTAGGTGCTTTAGCGTTTTTAGGTTTTTTTTGGGTTTTAAGTGTTTTTAGGTTTTCAAGGATTTTCAATATTTTTCAAGGTATTAAGGGTTTTTATGTTTTTAGTGATTTTTAGGGATATTTTTAGTATTTTAATGTTTTTTAGTGTTTTTAGGGATTTTGAGGAATTTGAGGGCTTTTAGGGTTTTTTTTTAAATTATACCCTTTTAGGGTTTTCAAAGGTTATAAGTGATTTTTTTTTAATATTTTTTAGGGTTTTATGTTTTTTTTTAATTTTGGGGATTTTTAGGGCTTATTTGGATTTTTATAGAATTTAGGGGTTTTTTGGTTTTTTGGATTTTTATGGGTTTTTAGGTTTTTCTAGGTTTTTTCAAATATTTAGTGTTTTTATGGGTTTTTTGAGTTTCTAAACATTTTTAGGGGTTTATTTTTTTTATATATTTTAGGGGGTTTTAGGGTTTTTATGGGTTTTGGGATTTTAATGTTTTAATGGGATTTCTTTATGGGTTTTTTATGGTTTTTTTAGGTTTTTTGAGTTTTTTTACTTTTTAGGGGGTTTAGTGTTTTTTGGGTTTTAAGGTTATATTTGGATTACTCAGGGCTGTTAATTTTTTTGTGTTTTTTATAGATTTGTATGGGTTTTTATAGGTTTTAGGGTTTTTATGGGTTTTTGAGGGTTTTTAGAAAATCTGGGTTTTTAAGAGTTTTTGTAGTTTTTTAGGGTTTATAGTTTTTAATAGTTTTTAACCTTTTAGGTGTTTAAAATGTTTTCAGATTTTTTAGAGGGTTTAGTGTTTTAATTGGATTATATTTCTTTAAGTATTTTAGGGGTTTTTTATGTTTTTCGGGGATTATGGGGTTTTTAGTATTTTTAGGGTTTTAGTGGTTTTTAGGTTTTGAGGGGTTTTAACTGTTTTAAGGTTTTTATGGTTTTCTTAGTGGAATCAGGTTTTTTTTCTGTTTTAGTGATTTTTGGGGATTTTTTTGGATTTTATGGGCTTATTAGGGTTTTTAAATAATTTAAGGGGTTTTAGTTTTTTTTTTTGGAGTTTTAGGGTTATTATTGTTTTCTAGGTTTTTAGGGGTTTTAACTTAATTTTAGATTTTTAAGGTTTTTATAAGGTTTTTCATAGTTTTTCTGGTTTTTAAATATTTTGGTATTTTTAGGATGTTTATGGGTTTTTAGGGTTTTTAGGTATTTTGAGAGGGTTTAAGATTTTTAGTATTTTTATGGTTTTCATGGTTTTTTTGGGTTTTTGGCGTTTTTTGAGTTTTTAGGGGTTTTAATAGTTTTTAGAGTTTTTAAATATTTCTAAGAGTTTAATGGGTTTTTCAAATTTTATTGGTTTTTATGGGGTTTAGGGGGTTTGAGATTATTAGGGGTCTTTATGGGTTTTTAGGTTTTTTACGGTTTTTTAAACTTTTTAGATTTGTTTTCATTTTTTGGGTTTTTAGGGGTTTTTTGTGTTTTTAGGTTTATATGGTTTTCGTAGCATTTTCAGGGTTTTTACGTTTTTTATGTTTTTAGTGGTCTATATGTTCTTTTAGAATATTTATGGTATTTTAGAGTTTTTTGGGATTTTGAGGGGTTTTATGTGCTTATTGGGTTTTAGGGTTTTTTTAGAGTTTTTATTGTTTTTAAGATTTTTATTGTTTTTAATTTTACAAGGAGTTAAAAAGGGATTTATAAATTTTAATGGAATTTTAGGGTTTTTATTGGTTTTTAGGGTTTATAATGTTTTTCATGTTTTTGTGGTGTTTCGGGATTTTATGGTTTTTTAGGGTTTTTAATCTTTTTTTAGGTTTTTTTTGTTTTAATTTTTTTAGGATTGTAATGATTTTATAGGGGTTTTCAGGGTTTCTAGGGTTTTGTAAATTTTTAAGAATTTTCAGTTATTTTTTAGGATTTTTATGGTTTTAAGGTATTTATGGATTTTTAGGGTTTTTGTGTTTTTATGGTTTTTAAGGATTTTTACGATTTTATCAAATTTATTGATTTATTAGGAATTTTATGTGTTTTTGTGTTTTTATGGATTTTGTGTGTTTTAAGCGGGTTTTTTGGGTTTTACAGTTTTTAAGGTTTTTTGTATTTTTACGGTTTTTTGATTTTTTGTGGGGTTTAGGATTATTTATTTTTTTATGGTTTTATAGGTCATAAGGGTTATTTCAAATTTTTAGTCGGTTTTATGGTTTTTTCAGGGTTTTAGTGTTTTTAATTTTTTAGGGTATTTATGGTTTTTAGGGAGTTTTGGGGGATTTAGGTTATTTTATGTTTATTGTTTTTTTTGTTTCTTCAGGGTTTTATGTGTTTTTATGTTTTTCTAGTTTTCTAATGGGTTTTTGGGTATTTTAGAGGTTTAATTTTGTAGGGATTTTTAGTGATTTATTTGGATTTTTTTTGTTTTTAGAGTTGTAGGGATTTTGATTGGTTTTAGGTTTTTTATGGTTTTTATGGTTTTTCGGATTTTAGAGTTTTTGAGTTTTTAACGTTTTTTAGGATTTTAAGAGTTGTTAACATTTTTAGGGGTTAGAAGGGTTTTTATAATATTCAATGGTTTGTAGTGGTTTTTTGTCTTCATAGGGTTTTTAAACATTCAAGGTCTTTTTTTGGTTTTTTGGGTTTTTTGGGTTCTATCATATTTTTATGTTTTTAGGGTATTTAAGTGTTTTTAGGTTTCTAAGGTCCTCTTATGTTTTTTTTTCAGGATGGTTTTGTTTTTTATGTATTTTGGTATTTTTAGGTATGTTTTATTATTTATATGATTTTTTTAGGGTTTTTAGGGATTTTAGGTTTTTTTAGGAGTTTTTGGGTTTTTATAGTTTTTTGGGATTTTAGTGTTTTTTTGTGTGTTTAAGGATTTTTAGAAATTTTATCATTTTTAAGGATTTGAAGGGTTATTAAAAAATTTATGTTTTTTTTCATTTTAATGTCTTTTTAGGTTTCTATGATTTTCTAGTTTTTTACGGATTTTGATGGTTTTTGGGGTTTTTGGGTTATTTGTATTTTTAAAAAAATTTGGGGTCACAGGGTGTTTTTAAGTTATTTAAGGGGTTTTATGGGTTTTTAGAGTTTTTTATATTTTGGGGGTTTAAAGGTAATTTAATGTTTTTGGTGCTTTTTTTTGATTTTTTTTTTTTTGGGTTTTATGGTTTTTATGGATTTAGGGTTTTTGGGGTTTTAGGGCATTTTAGGGGTATTTAGTGTTTCTTGAATTTTTCAGGTCATTAGGGGTTTTATGTGTTTTTAGGTGTCTAATTTTTTCATAGGGTTTTTGATAATATTTCGGGGTTTGAATTTTTTAGCTATTAATAAGGATTTTTATCTTTTAGGGTTTTTTAGTGTTTTTAGGGATTTTAATGGTTATTATTTTTTTAGGGTTTCTAGTGTTTTTAATGTTTTCATGACTGAAAATTCTATTTTTATTTGATTTTCGAAACATATGCTTTAAGGGTTAGGGTAACTGGAGGGATACAAGATGAACGATGCCAACATTCAAAATTTGAAAATCACAAACCCAAATATTCATAAAGCCCAAGACGATCGTGATCTTGGGTCTGTCAGCCGAAGTTCCATCACGTCGAACCATCATCATTAAACATACCATCGATGTTTCCATCATTACCACCGTCAATGTTTCCATCATTACCATCGTCGAGGTCGTCGTCCCCCGCACAATCGCAGGAGCCCAGCAGTGCCCCTCGAAGTCGCCTACCAACACCAACATGAACCACACTTACGTCGTTGCCGACCAAAAACCAATGTCTCCATCGCCATTTGAATATAAACTAGTAAGACAGAGATTATCGAGACTGTAAAACCTCCATGAACCAACAAAATCATGTCACTGACTTCAAATCAAATAAAAATCCTTAACAAGAACCTCCTTCAGAAAAACCACCATACGAGTCAAAAAGTCTTGCACAAACCACAAACCATCTTCATCGTTGCCAACACAAGAATTATCGGCACCGTCATCATCGAAGATCATAACTGAACAACATAACACAGTGCAACCAAACCCCAAACCACAACAAAATTATTCCAACAACATCAGAAGAATCGAAAAAGGAAACGACCTGAAGCGAGAGACGTCACCGGAAAGAAACACCAGAGAAGCCGAAGAAGAGAAAAGGAACTGACAACAAGAAAACCAACACCGACCAAGAAAAGCCCAAGACCGCTGCCATCCCCCCACCATCACCATCCCAAGAAGTCCCAAAATCTGTATCGATCCCGACCAAGATGGGGTCGAGCCCAATGGTTTGAACAACAATGGAAGAGGAGAGGCAGAACAGTAAATGCCCCCACCATCACTGACCCAAACCACCTGAAGCGCCCACACATAGAACCAACATGGAGGTCTGTTGTGCAGATGAAGGCAGAAAGAGGGGTGAGAGAGGCCTACACTATCCCACTAGTGAGAAGCATAAAACAATCAGTGATGGGAGAAAGCACAAAAAGAAGAGGACATCTGTGAAGGAATATCCAACGAAGGACCAGCGCGATGAAGTGATAAGAAGCCAAGAGGAGGAAAAATGTGGTGAGGATGGGGAGGAAGAAGACACGACATTGATCCATGTCTAAGGGTTTCAAAAGGAAACCCTAAATAGAGTGGTGAGGAAGTCGAGAGGGGTTACATCAGGTAGAGAAGGGGGCCATCAAAGAATCCTTATGTCTTTTCATGAGTTTTAATTATTTTTTGGTATTTTGTGGTTAGCGTAGATTTTTTTGGGCTTTTTGAGTTTTCTACATTTTAATTGATTTCTAGGGATTTTTTAGTATTTTTATGGTTGTTACTGTATTTTGGAATTTTTTGGATTTTTAGGGTTAATTAGGGTTTTATGGTTTTATAGTTTTTTTTGTATTTTTAGGGTTTATTTTTTATTTCTTAGGGTTTTAATGTTTTTGCTTAATTTTTTAACAGTGTTCGGGGTTAAAATTATTTTTAGAGTTTTAACTGATTTTTATGGTTTTTAGGGGTTTTTAAGGTTTTTAGGAGTTTTAGGGGTTTTATGGTAGTTTAGGATTTTTAGTTGTTTTTTTTGGGTTTTAGGGGTTTTTAATTTTTTGGGGTATTACATTTTTTTAGGTTTTTCAATTTTTCAAAGGGGGTTTCTGGGTTTTTTTAGTTATTTCGGATTTAAGGGATTTTTAGGGATTTTATATGATTTTTATGTTTTTTACGATTTTTAGGGATTTTGAAGGATTTTTGTTTTCTTGGGTTGTTAGGGTTTTGAGGGGTTTTAGTGTTTTTTAGGTTATTGTGGGGTTCTAAGTGTTTTTATGCATTTAACATTTTGTAGGGGTTTTCCCTCTTTTTAGGGTTTTTTACGTTTTTTGGGATATTTCTGGTTATTTTCATATTTTTCAGTTTTTAGGGATTCGAAGGGTTTTAGGGTTATTTAGGATTTTTATGGTTTTTATGATTTTTTGGGGGTTGTAGGGTTTTTATCATTTTACATTTTATTTTGTTTTTTAGAGTATTTTAATGTTTAGGTGTTTAAAGTAATTTTTGATTTTTTTGTGGGGTTTTATGGTTTTTATAGTATTTAGTGGTTATTATATTTGTTGGGGTTTGTAGACACCATGAATTGTGTTCCAGGCCCTTCTCCGCAAAATTTCCTGAACTGGGCTCGAAAAGTTCTTGGCGTGACTATGCATTTTTCATGGGGGTCAGTGATGGTAGTGAAGGCACTGACCCAAAAGGCCAGAACTACAGCCCAACACTGATCCGAAGGAAGGGTGCAGGGGCGCAGCCCCCAGCGTTATGGAGAAATAATTTGGCTAAGTCCCTAAAGCAGCGCCCAAGAAACCTACGCGCAAACACCTGCACACCACCCATGTTGGAGCTAATTGAAGTGTTGATTTTGGCTAAGTCCTCAAAATTTCGGCTTAGTCTAGCCAAAACACCATCATCATGCAAGGTACTTTCACGCTATAAGTTGGAGTGAAAGTTACTTTCCCGCCCAAAATCCTTTCGCCTAGGGATTTATTTTTTCCTATAAATAGACCCTTGGGGCCCTCATTTGTACGGACGAATTTTCTTGAAGTCCAATTGCTGCTCTCATCACCCTAGTACATCACCCTAGTCTTCCAGAACTATCGAGGTAGTTCTTCAACACCTTGAGCGAAGGATTTAAGGGAGGATCATTGGACCTAAGTCCTTTTAGAGATTAAAAACCATAAAATTTGTGCGCCTAAAGAGACCAACCTCCCCAGGTCAGAAATACTTGAGTGCCACCCATTCCTCTCCCAGGAACTAGAGCACCCCACTTCTTTGATCACCTTTGAATATTGTTGAAGGATTGAGCAAGGTCTCACCCATGTATTACCATACAGGTTTTTTGTTGCTTTAGTGAACACTAGGTCACCCAAGTTTACTTGCGCACCCATACTTGCACGCCCTTCTCTACTTGGGCGCCCCTCTTTCATTCACTTACTCTCTTCTCTCTCTTCAGAATAAAAGCCTTCAAGACTTCCTCAAAGACATTCATGGAAATAATTCTTCTTCATCGGCTCCCTTTTCTTAAAGGGATTTTTTTGAGAACTCCACCAAAACCTCCTGACTTATCAAACCTTTGGTAAAGTAACATCAGCATGTCTCTTCTTTTGGTTTGTATTTCTACAGTCAGAGGCTTCCCACATTTTCTTCACAATGGAGTTAGGAATCCTGGAATGTCTGTGGGTTTTTATATCTATAGTCACATGGACCTTTCTCCCAGAAACAATGTTGGGAAGTTCCCAGTTCTGAGAATAATGGTTTGGGCCCCGACCTCACCCTTCTCAAAGAGCTTGAAACCTCAAATTCTAGTAGGGAGGGTATGGTTCACACCTACTTTTACTCCTTTTAAGATAAATGAAAAGTCTCCCTTCCCTATCATGATCAATATTAGGGCATCCATCCCTGTGTAATCCCATAACCTTCATCCCTTCATCCTCCCATTGGACCCTTGTCCAATGTGAAGAGAATAGAGGGAAGGCTTGTCACCTCACCCTCTTCCCGGTTCGCCTTGAACTTGTTCACCTTGGACACCATAGGTGAACCCTCTTACACTATCAAAGGAGGGAAATTTTAAAATTGTGAATTCCTTTGTTGAAACGTTGATATCCGCTTGTTTCTCACATCGATCATGACTCACGTGGGATTAGAGATTTTTCATGGTCACAAAATTTTCACAATTCAAGGAACTTCAAGGACTCGTATTCATGTTCAAACCAGGATACGTAGGAAGCCCTTTTAGGGCTGAGCTCATGTGATTTTATCTTCATGAATCCAACCATAATTCCCTTAATATGGGCATCCTTCTCAGGAATAAGCCCCAAATTGAATCCTCCATTCACCAAGGCATCCATTTCTGGAAGTAAGCCCAAACTCATCTCTCTCAAAGAACCGTACTATCCTTTGAGACTTATCAAACTACATGGGATTTCATTCCCATCCATATGGGATATGTAGGAAGCCTATATTTAGTCCAAACCCAACATTGTGAATCAACCCTATTCCTATTTTTCCATATTCCCAATAGGGTCTGATCTTACTTGGAAACCCATATCCTTTCCATGTTTCTTGGGCTACTTCAACATAAGTCCCACACTAAGTTTTGACTAAGCACCTTCTTCTTAGAGGTCCTTATCACATGACTATAAAAGAAATGATGTGTCCCATTTAGTGGAATAGAACTACACAGGTTCTGATTCCTTTCACAAGGATAAGTAGGTATCCCAACTTATGGGCACAATCCCAAAACCAAACCAAACCTTTGTCTCCCTTGATGATAATAAATTCCAGAGTGCCCCACTGAGTTGCTTCAAAACTAGCATCATCACAATGATGATTAAAATAATCTCTATGTAGTATATTAGAGGATACCATTTATGGAAGACATTGAATACATACAAGTATTTCCATTAATGAAGAACCTTCAATGCATACTGATGATTCTAAATTTTACACAAGTTAATAAGTGATTATAAATTCCAAGGGATACTTATGATATACTATGTGAATTAATAAGGACTCATGAAAATATCTTAAATTTACAAAAGTTTCATCGAGTAGACAATAATTCCCCCCTAAAGGGTGCGATGAGTCTGAACACCCATCCTCTCGACCAATACACGTTCTTAAGTATCATAAATTTCAAACTTAACGAATGCCTGCCTTTGTAAAGCTGGTCCCGTTTGGATGAAGAACTGTTGGAAGTTTCTGATTCCATGAATAAATCCAATGGAAAACGTCTGGAAACAGTGATTCTTAAAACTATAACACATGTTTTAAGGAACTATGAAACATGGTTTTAGGGTTTTAGGGTATTTTATGGACTTTTAGGGTATTAAGATTTTTTAGATTTTTCATAGGTTTTAAGTTTTTTTTATTTTTATGGTTTTTATAGGATTTGTCATTATTTTTGGGTTTTTTAAATTGTTTGGTATTTTTTGATACTTTTTGTGATTTCAATGGGTATTTAGGGTTTTATAGATTTTGATGGTTTTTATGGGGTTTTCAGGTTTTTTGGGTTTTTATGGGTTTTAGATTTATTTAGTTTTTATGGGGATTTATTTTTCTTAGTGTTTTAGGGTTTTCCAAGGGATTTTAATAGTTTTAAGGGATTTTGTATGTTTTTAGGTGTTTTAAGGGTTTTTAGGATTTTAATGGTTTAGGGTTTTTAGGAATATGGGCGGTTTTTAGGGTTTTTTGGGGTTTTTTGGGTTTTTTGTTTTTTTAGTTATTAGGTTTTTTAGATTTATTTAGTATCTTGAAATTATTTTAGGGAGTAAATTTTTTTTAGAGTTTTTATTTCTTTTTATGGTTTTTATGGGTTTTTAGTTTTTTTATGGTTTTTATGTGTTTTTAATTTTTTATAGAATTTACGGTTTTTAGGATTTTCACGTTTCATGGGGTTTTATGGGTTTTAAGTGTTTCTAGGTTTTTAAGGAATTTTTAGGGATTTTGAGGGATTTAGGGTTTTTAAGGTTTTTGGGGATTTTGATTTCATTTTTAATATTTTTATTGTTTTTTAGGGTTTTGGGGATTTTTAGGCGTTTAGGGTTTTGTGGTTTTTCGGGGTTTTAGGGATTTTTTTGAGTTTGTAGTGTTTTGAATGTTTAGGGGTTTTTAATGTTTTTAGGGTTTTAAAAGTTTTTTAGCGTTTTTGGGGGTGTTTAGAAGGATTATGGATTTTGATTTTTTAGGTCTTTTGCTATATTTATGGTTTTTAGGGTTTTTAGGGACTTTTATGGATTTTTTTATATTTTTTAGTGTTTTTTGAGGTTTTTTGGGCCTTATGTGTTTTTAGTTTTTTATGGAATTATCATTTTTTATAGTGTTTTTTGGTTTTTTATGTTTTTAGGCATTTTTTGGGATTTTATGTAATTTTATGGTTTTTTGGGTTTTTAGGAGTTTTGATTGCTTTTTTACGTTTTTAGGGTTTTAGAGTTTTTAGGGTTTTTATTATTTTATGGTTTTTAATATTTTTATCTGTTTTTAGATTTTTGTGGTTATTTTAGGTATTTTTAGGGTTTTCTGGGTCATTATGTTTTTCGGGGTTTTTATGGATATTTAGGTTTTTTATGGTTTTTTCAATTTTTGGGGATTATAAGAGTTTTAGGGGTTTTTAGGTTTTTTATGATTTTTTTGGTTCTATGGTTTCTGTTGATTTTTTTGTTTTTAATGTATTTTACAGTTTTTATCATTTTTAGAGGTTTGAAGGGTTTTTCAGATTTTTCTGTGGTTTCAGGGTTTTTATGGTTTTTTGAAGTTTTTATAATATTTTAGGTTTTTATGTTGATTTAAGTGTTTTTAGGGTTCTAAGGTTCTCATAAGATTTAATATTTTTAACATTTATAGTGTTTTTTATGTTTTTTATAATTTTTATGATTTTTAGGCTTTTTAATGTTTTTTTATTTTTTAGGTTTTTAGGGGTTTTAAGGGTTTTTTAAATATTCTCTTAGAGTTTATTCAAGGTTTTTAGTTTTTTTACGTTACTAGGTATTTTTTAGTGTCTTTTGGATTTTTATAGTTTTTAGGGTTTTAGGGATTTATATGGTTTTTAGATTATTTATGGGTTTTTAGGGGTTTTTTAGTTTTGTAGTGTCTTAAGTTTTTTTTTATATTTTTAAATTTTTTTGGAATTTTAAAGAGTTTTTACAGTTTTTAGTGGTGTTTTTATTGTTTTTATGGATTTTAGGGTTTCTTAAGGTTTTTAAGGGTTTTCATTATTTTAGGGTATCTTTGGGTTTTTAAGGTTATCATGGGATTTTTGAATTTTTTAGGTTTGTTTGTGGTTTTAACATTTTTTAGGATTATTTGGGTTTTAGGGGTTTTCAGTTTTTTAGGGTTCTTTTCATCTATAGGGATTTATAGGGATTTTTAGTATATTTATAGTGTTTAGGGTATTTAGGGATTTTAAGGGTTTTAGACGTTTTTTTGGGTTTTAGGGTTTTTTTTATCACTTTTAGGTTCTTTAGTGAAAAGAAGGCTCTAGACCAGGTGAACCTAATCCAACAAAATTTATTAAAAAAGAGCAGGAAATATAAAAATGTTACAAAGATAGATTACAAAACTAGGTTTCCAACTCACCCTTCAAATCAGACTCCACAAACCCTGAGTAGAAAGATGGGGCAAAAAAATACCACATCAATCACCTCTCCACGATTGCCTGCTTGGAGAAAGCATCCACAACCGAGTTCGCCTCTCGATAATCATGGGTGACATTGAGGTTCAGCCCTTGACAAAGGGTTAGGAACTTCATCCATTGGGGAAGAATCTGCCAAGGGACTCACCTATATTTTTTCATGGGGACTTTCACTACAATCATTGAATCCTTTTCAATCCAGAGAAGTTTCCAACAAAATTGAACAGTGAATTTAATCGCCTTTATCATCACCCAAAATTCACCTTCAAGAGCACACCAATTTCCAATAAAGTGATGGAAACAACCTATAAAAAACATGATGGGTGCAAAAGACCCCGCCACATCCTGAGGGGCTCTATTCTCCCAAGGCATCACCATTCACATTAACCTTAATCCACGAAGAGATCGAAGGGATCCAGCTGATGAAATTGAGAAGCAGAGGTTTTTTTCCCTGCCAGAAACTCCCAACAACTGTAAAAGAATTAGATCATTAACATCATTTTCCATCCAACCTATCTGAATATGGGAGACTCCATGAATTTCCGTATGGAGTGTCTGACCCCACCATGGGAGGAGAGGCACTTCTTATTAAAAGAAACCATATTCCGGGCAGTCAAAAATATAAGAATTGATGGCAACAGCCGCACCAAGTAGGAAATGAGAGACATGGATAATTCAAGGATAATTGACCAAGCTATCCAGAAGCTCAAAAAATAGCATGTTCAAGAAAAATGGGAACCTAAACAAATTCTAAAAATATTCCCAAAGCGCACCTGCAAACATATATCGAAGAGAGGTATGTTGGACAGTTTCCTCAGCACAAAGGCATAGAAAGTAGACCGAGGCTAGGTTGTTCCCAGCCTTTTGTAGTTGATCCTGCATCGGTAGCAGATTTATCTAGTGTTTCCAAATCAATAGATTTTTCGGCGGAGGAATGAAGGTTCTCTTGAAGTTTGAGAGCCAGATTGGGGGAGTTCTCCCCATGAACATTTGTACCGGTGAAATTCATTCGCATTAAGCTCTCCAACTAGATTGGGTTTCCAAATTAAGGTGTCATTAACAACGAAGGAGTATATTTGAATCTGTGTGAGAATTTCCACTAGAAGGATCACTTCAAACTCTCCCAATCAATGAATGAACTCAGAAATTGACATGTTTCTCGAATGACCGGGAGGCAGCACAAAATCCAACAAAGGCCTATCGATCCATACAGTATACTACACATTCAGATATTAATGCTTTGAGAAAATCCATTTTGAGTGATCCATAATTCCCTTATATGACAGTCAGATTGCTGGCCAAACTGAGGATGGAAAATATCCTGCAAACCCATCACAATGTTTCAGTGAAAACCTCTCCAGAAAAAAGCACAGGCCATCATCATTTGTGCTGAACAAGCCCCAGGTAAACTTGGAAAGGAGGGAATCATTAAATCTTATGATATCCTTGATGTGTAGCCCTCCCAAATCAATTGGATTTGTGAAATAATTATATGAAACCAAGACCAGTTTTCTTTCACATATACAATCTATCTAATGAATGTTCTAATCTTTTCCTGCATGTCTTTAATGAGTTTAATCAGCCATTTTTAAATGTATAACACCTAGGTGAACATCGATGTGATAACTGAATTAATAAGGAAAACTCTCCCAACATATGGTAAGAACATCCCTTTCCATTTTGAATTTTTTTGTGTGATTCTATTCATCATTCTCTCAAGATAACAACTCTTGAATCTTCCCCAAAAAATAGGGACACCCAAATAGACAAATAGAAGTGAACCCCTTTTCACCCCAAGGGATCGAGAAATTCACAACTGTAAAGAGGGGGAGGCTCCCTCCCTAAAGACAATAGAGGACCTACTCCAACTAATGGATTTCCCCGCCACAAATTCATAGTGACTGAATATCATTCAAATTGAGGAAATGTTCTGCTTGATAGCCTATCCAAATAGAAGGATGTTGCCAGCATAGAAGAGGTGATATGGATCCTGAAGGTCTCTCACTTCCTTAATTGGTGTGAAAATCCCATCCTGCAAAATATCAATGAGGCATATTCTCAAGTATTCTTCAGAAATCACAAAGAGGGTACCTGAGATTGGATCTCCCTTCCTAAATCCACCAAATCATGGGAAAAAGCCCTTAGGGGAGCCATTAATAAGAACAGAAACTCTTTCACTATTCAAGATGGATAGAACCATCTTGATGAAACTGTCCATGAAACCATATTTTCCAAGCACATGGAAAATTAAGCTCCACTTAATGGTGTCAAAAGCCTTCAAGATGTCCAGCTTTATAGGAAAATTACCATGCTTCAAATGCTTCCTCATAATGTAGATACCCTCTGAGGCTGTGAATAAAAAATTCTAGATGTTCCTTCTAGAAACAAACCAAAATTCATTTGGGGTAATAAGCTCCCCCATAAATTTCCCCATCCTCTTAACTAGGATTTTGCTAATAATTTTGGGGACAGTATTCCCGACAGTGACCGGCCGAAAGTCCCCGATGTCAATTTAATTTTACATAATTGGGATCAGAGTAATGAATTTTGAGTTGGTGCCATGCGGGAAAGAGCTGGAGTGAAAGACTTCCCACATAAAATTAGTGATTTCCACATGCATGATATCCTAATAGAACATGAAGAACATGTTTTTAAAACCATCCAGGCCTACTGCACATTCAATGTTCATAGAAAACAAATAATGTCTGACTTCCTCCTCCAAGGGAGCATTAATTAAGGCTTTATTCTGCTGCTCATTCACACAATGAAAAATTGAGTCTATCAATGGAAGGGAGCATCCCCAAACATCATTAGTGTACAAACCCTTGAAATAATACACCACAAAATTTGAAATATTAGCCTAGGAGTGTACTTACGCGCCCATACTTGCGTGCCCTTCTCTACTTGGGAACCCCTCTTTGATTCACTTACTCTCTTCACTCTCTTCAGTTAGTAATCCATCAAGTCATCCTCAAAGCCATTCATGGAAAGGCTTATTCTTCATTAGATCCCTTGTCTAAAATGTATTCTATTAAGAATGCCACCAAAACCTCCTGACTTATCAAACCTTTGGGAAAGGCAAGTCAGTGTGTCTCCTCTTTGGGTTTGTATTTCTGCAGTCAGAGGTTTCCAACATTTGTTTCACAATGGGGTTTGGATTCATGGAATGTATGTGGTTTTTTATATTCGCAGTCACATGGAACTTCCTCCCAGAAAAACTGTTGGGAATTTCTGGGTTCTGAGAATAATGGTTTGGGCTCCAACCTCGCCCTTCCGAAAGAGCTAGAAACCTCAAATTCGGGTAGGGAAGGTATGGTTCACACCTAATTTTATTCCTTTTAAAATAAAGGAGAAGTCTCACTCCCATACCAATATAAATTTTAGGTCATCCATCCTAGTGTAAGGCCCTAAACATCATCCATTCTTCCTCCCATTGGACCCTTGTCCAATATTAAGAGAACAGAGGGAAGGCTTGTCGCCTTGCCCTCTTCCCGGGTCACCTCAACCTCGTTCACCTTGGAAACCATACGTTCACCCTTTTCCACCAGTGGAGGAGGAAAGTTTTGAATGTTTGAATGCCTTCGTTGAATCATTGACATCCTCTTGTTTCTCACACCGATCATGACTCATGTGGGCTTAGAGATTTGTCATCGTCACAACATTTGGAAAATTCAAGGAACTATGAGGACTCGGATTCCTGTTCAAACCAAGATACATAGGAAGCCCTTTCAGGGCCCGAGCTCACTAGATATCCTCTTCAATAATACAACCCTATTTCCCTTAATCTGGGAATCCATCTCAGGAATAATCCCCAAATTCAATCCTCAAATCACCAAGGCATCCTTTTCAAAAAGTAAGCCCAAACTCATCTTTCTCAAAGAAACATACTCTCCTTTGAGACATATTTAACTAAATTGGCTATGATTCCCATCCATATGGGATATGTAGGAAGCCTCTTCGAGGTCCAAATCCAAAATTTCAAATCATCCTTGTTCCCCTTTGGCGATATTCCCAATAGGGTATGATCTTACTTGGAAACCCATATCCTTTACAAGTTCCTTGGGCTACTTCAACATAAGTACCACACTATGTTTTGACTAAGAACATTCCACTTAGAGGTCTTTATCACATGAACTTAAAAAGGTATTATGTGTCCCATTCAGTGGCACCAAACTACAAGGGTTCTAAGTCCTTTCACAAGGATATGTAGGTAACCCATCTTATGGGGATAATTCCAAAACTAGACTAAAACTTCATCTCCCTGGATGAAAATAATTCCAAAGTGACCCATTGAGTGGCTAAAAAACTAGTATCATCACAACGATGAGTAAAATAATCTCTAAGAAGTATATTAGAGGATTCCATTGATGGAAAACCTCGAATACATACGTGTATTTCCATTAACGAAGAACCTTGAATGCATACTGATGATTCTAAATTTTACACATCTTAATAAGTGATTGTAAATTACAAGGGTTACATATGATATAATTGGTGAATTAATAAGGATTCATGAAAATATCTTAAATTTTCAAAGAGAATCCCAGAGTAGACAATAATTCCACCCAAAAGGGTGCTATGAGTCCGACCTCCCATCCTCTCGACCAATGCACGTTCTTAATTATCATAATGTTCAAACTTAATAAACACCTTCCTTTGGAAAGTAGTTCCCATTTGGATAAATAACTGTTAGAATTTTCTGGTTCTATGAATAAATCCAATGGAAACACCCTAGATATAGTGATTTCTTAAAACTAGAACACACGTTTGAATGAACTACGAAAAAAAAGGTGAACCCGACATGAATCCTTACCCAGGTTGATAATGTTACCCATCTGTTAGGCCCCTATCAATTGATAATGGAAGTCCATACAAAGGAATAAATCATGCATGTATCCATCAAAAATATGTTTCTTTAATGGATTTTTTTGTCGTTTTCAAGTTTTTCTTCTCAGAATTCCCTTCATTACAAAAATGGTTTTCTCCAAGAAAACATATGTCAACATCCCGACTGCTGCTCAAGATGGATCTCCATCCACAGGAAGTACATCATCACCAACCCAGCATCTTCAATAATGGGTCTCTAATGTGATGGTGAAGTAATATTGTGAACATAATACAATCCTGACTTTGTAGGCTGCTTGACAGGCCCTCCATGTCAACAACAATCTTTGATCATCTGGCCAACGATTACCAATGATCAAGAAGAAGATAGTGCCAACCACCGTCTTTAACCATTTCAGGTCCTTATACATGGAACACAATAATAAATACCTCATGTACTATAAGGAGGCGAATCAAGATGCCACTCAAGGCCTCAATTCAAGATTGTAGGATTCCGTCCTGAGGGCTCCCTTCAGAAATCACTGCTAGCAGAATCGCGCGGTAATGAACCACCAAAATGTTTTGGGTGTTGCCTCTAGACCATTGGCCCTGGTCTCTTAGACTTGGTCATGAAAGATGAACTGTCGAGCACAACTTCCGATCAACAGGAAGAAGGTTCTTACTTCTACCCCTTCCAGAGAAGTCTATCAACCTAACTTGATGGAAAACAACGAGCGGGCACATACACCCATCCGTCATAATTTTGCTACTCAACAGACTCGTCTAGATGAAACTCATCAATCCCACTATATAAACCTGATGGAGTGATGAGAAAAAGCATATACACCTTCTTAAAAGTTATCATCCAGTTAGTAGGGTCGTCCGATTGCATTTAAAGAAGCTCGCCAATCTAATGTGGTGGAAACTAGTAGACATGAGTGTACACCTATTTACAATCACCAATTATATAAACAAACTCTTCTACTAGTATTGAAGGATTTATGTCAACCATATTTGATGGGAAATATCTATCAGGTACATACACATGCCAATGTTCATCATGTCTACCAAGAGTCTCGTTTGGTAGCACCTAAAGAAGTCAGTTTGAAAGCTCTGATGACAAATTTGGGGCAGAACCAACTCTCTTCCCCCATGCATGAGTACTGTCAATACCCATTGACAGGAAAAGGACGAAAAGAGCAGGCACATACACCTAATTCAGATATGGAATGGACGTATATTCCCATTCCGGTTGTTGAAGTCACCAAATATATCTTATCAATGGTAAAAGGGCAGACACAAATCCCTATCCATGTTCTGGAAGCATGTAAGGATATTATAACAACTACTTTAGTAGTATCTGGGGAAAAAACACATAATTCTATCCCCACTCATGAAATGACACATTGAAATTCCATCTTAGAGTAGATACACACCTCTGTTCCAGTCCAGGAGGGTCATGGGGCATACTCCCTCATATTATACAGACAAAAAGATCGAGAACATACACCCTTTCCAATTATAGGTAATCGGTCTGTTCTGGTAACCTCATCAAGGTAAGAACCTACACTTTCCCATGATAAAATCATTTCCCAAAAAGTGATTTAAACTATTTAGAAGAGAACATCCAAGAATAATTCTCTCCAAGAACTATTGTAAAATCAAGAGTCAAGCTATGATTTGGTTCCTCTTAATTCTGGAGTTCTTGAAGCCTTCATACATTTATCTGTTTCTACTCAAGATCATATCCTCTCATTACCAAATTTTGGGAGTGGTAGTTGTAATTATGAAGTTCTTCATCAGAAACTTCATAATGAAGGATTTCTTCATGAAAATTTGGTCAATCCAGAGTGCCTATCTCCAGATGAGAGCCACGACAACCCTCCATGTAGCCAGAAGACCAAGGAGTAAGAAGATTTATCCTTTGTTGTAATGATTCATGGTGATCCTCCCCATGATGAAATTCACTACGAAAGTCCTCTCTGCATTACTATTTCTCTTTGTTATGACAATCCCATAAATGATAATGTAGCAACAAGAAAAACTTCCTATCTCAAGTCACTTGAAAACACAAGGCCAGTCATGTCTGATGACTTGTCATTTATGGGTGAAACACTTTCTCAACCAGAATACATATTAAGGGAATGGTCATTCTCTGAACCTCCCTTGGGTCATTTTTCTTCTAATACAGAGCATCCACTTTGGTCAGATCATGTGGAGAACCCTCTAGTGAAAGATGATGAAGATGTTTTAAACATGAGGAAATAATTAGCTAAAGTAGAAATACCAGTCATGTTCTAGCCTTTTGAAAATTCTCAGTATAACATTCCAGAATTGATGGCAGAAGATTGCATTCATGACATCTACATCAACTTATGGAAAACTCTTTGTCATTTGAAAAAAAAAGTATTACCATATGGTGAATATCAAAATCATGTAAAGGTAATAGAAGGGTTTCATTGCCAAATTGACTTGGCCTCTCTCTCAGTTTCCCAAAATTCAAGGATTGAAAAATAGTAGAGAACCCTTCAACGTGCATGCCTCAATGCTCTAAAGAGGCTAGGCCGGTTAATTTATGATTCCCCAGGTAGTGTTCATATTAAAGGATGGGGGGCACATGTAGTATTACATTTCACTGCACTCCAAAATTAGTAAAGTCCGCTAAAATTGGTCTCATGCAATTTTATTTCCCACATTCGTCCTTAACAATTACTTTTGGTACGTAATTTAATGTATGCTCACGAATAGGCCTCCCACAGTTCTCATCAGAATCAGGAAAAAAGAAAAGAAATTGCTATGTTACATTTACATCAAGCATCTGAGAATCTTGAGTAGGCATACCACTTAGAGGATTTCAGGTGTTAGAGAATGAAAATGTCTTAAATATCACATCGATATTCCGAAACAAGGTGATTTGAGTGGTTGTCGGATAACGCACCCAGCTAATGTCCTAACCAAAATTTTCAAAATAAGAAGAGTAGTTGCACAAATTTCATCCATAGAAGTTCAAGAATCACCCCATCTTGAAAGGCTCGGGGATTATTTAATTCAACCATAAAATTTATTAAACAACATTCAATGATTTGAAGAAGAAGAATAGGAACAACCCCAGCTTGCAGGGCTCGGGGCTTTTTCACATCTGCAATCCCCTCCTCAACAGAAGTCAGTTTTCTGTCGATTAGGGAAGAAGCCACAAGGAAAGAATACAACTGAACTATCTGAGAATTCCCTTCAGGTTATTTTCTTCCAAATAGTTCTAGGGAATTTTTCATATAGGATAATGGAGTCTCATAAAAGACATAAAGGAAGAAGAACTCGCAAAAATACTGACAGAATTCCATCAATGCATTACGCATCAGTAAATTTCATTTACACCGTTGTAGAAGATCCTCCAGAAAATAATTCTAATTCAGGGGAATTTGAAGATGAAGTTATTGTCCATAATACGGTACACACTGTGTAAAATGAATAAGGTGTTCATACTCAAAATCAGAGGCTTACATAGAATCTAGGTATTCTTTCAAATAACCAACTCCCCCCTCTTCGAAAGGCATCTAATAAGGGGAAAGTAAAATTCAGATAGCACCTCACTTTTCCACTGGATAAGGTCAATCTATTTCTCTTGAAGAGAGATTTTCACAACAAGAATATGAAATAAAGGTGTTTAAAAGATTCAATACAGAGTTACTTTGAAACATCATTTACGATATATGTACTCCCCAAGCAGCTCCTCAAATTGAAAATCCTATAGGAGCTCCTCAGCAAAGAGGATTTGTAGTAACTATAGATGCAGATAATGAGTTCCCACCACTAGGTACACAATCAAGGCAGGATCAGATACATCCTAATAGGCATGTTCCCATGGGTTATCCAAGGCAGATATCATCACCACCATCAATGGTTTTTTTTTCAGTAATTCCTCCAGATCAAGCTCCAGTTTCTATACCTGCACATGTTCCAACTCATTCGGATGTTCCCCAAATTCTTATGAACACAATTGAGGCATTAAAAACTCGATTGGAAGCTATGGAGGAACGATGTGCACTAGTTCATCCAAAAAAGAGATCTTTCCCTGAATGGGTGGATGCAATTAATCCCCCACCAAATTTTACGAATACCGCATTCCCAATCATTAATGGTTTAGGAGATCTGGAACAACACTTAACACATTTTTTTTCTCATTGTGATCCCATGATGGGAACTTCTCAACAACAAGAAGTAGTTAAGCTGCGGTGTTTTGTCCAGTCATTACAGGGACCATCATTTATCTGGTATACAAGTTTACAATATCGATCAATTACTGTATGGGAAGATCTCCATCAGAAATTCCTTCTTCAATTTATCTCAACGCTACCAAAGATGACATTTTTTCATCTTACCAATTGTAAACAAAGGGGGATTAAAGAGTTTCATATTTCATTGCATGATGGAAAGTATTAACATATTCCTTATGTATAGAACTCTCTCAAAAAGAGTTGCTGCCAATTTTTGTGGAAAATATACGTGATGAATTACGCACAACATTGATCCCTATGAAATACACATGAGGGTTTCGATACATTACTTCAATTACTCACCAGATAGAAGACTCTACTATAGAAACTAAGGCTAAAGCTCATGTAATTCCATCAGCTCCTGGAGGAGTATAGGAAAGGTAGAAGCTGCTATAGTTACACTCAAGAAGGAAACTATACCTACTTCTACATCAAAACCTTCATCAAGCCGAAGGGCTCTGCCTCCTGAGCATCAGCAGCAACGATTGCCTCGATAAGATGATCAAAGATATCAAAGGTGGAAACACTTAGGGGAATTAAAGAATAAAGTTTATTCCTTCAGGAATGAAAATGATCCTGGTTACTTCATCTCATCCCTAGAAAACAATTTGGTTCAGTTTCCATGGCCGAAGAATCCAAATAAAGATGGAGATGAATGTTTTCTGAATTATTATCCCTTTCACCAGATGTTAGGGCATCCCATCCTGGAATGTTTTGTTTCCAAGGACCTCTTGAAAAAGATGGTAGAATATAGGAAAGTAAAACTAAAAAGGTTATCATCTCAAGTAGAATGTGTTACTGCTACTGATCCATAAGAAGAAGGCGAGTGGCAAGAAGTCAAAAGTAAAAATGTGCAGAAATATGATGATTGGATGATTAGGAAAATAATCAACCACACTCATGCCATTTTATGAACACAGTTGAAACACCCAATTTTGTATTCCGCCACTTCTTCCACATTAAAACCATCTTCATCAAAAAAAATTCCTCAATGAAGCAAACTGATTATAAGGACAAAGAGCAGTCAGAAGAAGACAAACGTATGTCAAGGGAAATTTTTTCCTTGACCCTAGAATATTTTATACCATCTATTTCAAAAGCATGGACACTACCCCACCAAACTTCACAACCAGAATTAACCTGTCAACTAGAATCTTCATCATATGAAGAACTAATCTTTGGTTCTGTTAATGTTATCCATTTAACGGAACCTTATGCCAATGGTGAATCTGATTAGAATGAGCCAAAATTACTTGTACGTTATTGGGGAACTAGGGGAAGATGACAAGGTCGAGGATACATGGGAATACGTGGAAATTCTGTAAATCACCATTTTAACTCTATCCCTGCTCGAACCATATATGGAGAAAAAACTCGTGGAAGATCCCTTCAGCGAGATCAATAGGAACACGAATTTTCTTCTATGAAAGACATGTTCAGTTCTGACACAATTATTTTGGAAGACCAATTAGAAGTCACACAGTATTCTTCTCAGAAAATGAAGAGACCTGTTCAGTCTAATTTACCAAAGCTAGTAGTATTTCCAGCTTCTTCTCTGACACGGAGTACGTCTACAACAAAATAATCAACTTCCAAATCACCTGCAAACCCACATGTACCTACTAGGAAATGCAGACCTTTGGACCAAAAGTATGATGTTTTGAAACAATTGGCCCAATTACCGGCCAACTTATCAATTTTGGATGCTTTGAATCTGTAAAAATATCTTTGAGAGGCACTCATTGAGTCTTTGTCAAGTCCTCCAGAATTTGAAAACGAATTTGGTGATGTTGAGGTTTATCATATAGAGAATGATCCTACAGAATGTCAGGAAGTCATATCTTTTACAGATGAAGATGAAGATTATTTTTTACATGAAGATATTAGACCTTTGTATTTTTCTGGAATGGTCAATGACGTAGACATTCGACGAGCCTTCATTGATAATGGATTCAGGGTCAACCTCATTCCCGTTCGTACAATTCATCGACTCGGTTTGACTGAATCTGATTAATCTCCTTCCACTTTAATATTTTAAGGATATGAAAAGAATGAACAAGAACCTCTGGGTGATATTACACTCAGAACTCAATTTGGACATCTTGTGTCTAATTCAGATTTCATGGTTGTTCATCAGGATGCAACCTTCAATATTCTGCTCGAAAGGCCTTGGCTGCATCAATATACAACCATACCTTCTTCATACCACCAATGTATTATATACTATTTCAATGGTCAAATCAGGAAATTTTATGGTGACAAGGCTTCATTCAAAACATGTGAATCTCAATTCATTGAGGCATAGTTTTATCACACAAAAGGAACGAAGGCCATGACAAAGGAAATAACCAGAGTTATTTCTCCAAATAGACTGGAAATGATCCCAATAAATACATTCATACATTTGAGTATAGATTATGTGTTAAATATTAATCAAATTGAAAAGGTAAACCCAAATCTAGGAACTCGTCCAGTAACTTTCATAATGTCAATTAAGAAAATTGCGTCTGATAACATGGATGAAATTTTTGATCCACCAAGCAATGATGAAAGCATAAATGGAGATGTTTTCATTTCATACACTGAACTACAAAAATTCTTTACATCATCAACCAGAGTAGAAGAGATTGTATAAATTCTAGAGAAATACAAAGATGTTGATTCTCAATCCATCATTTTATCTTTATTAACAAAGGAAAACCCTTCGTCATCAGTAGGGTCTGATATAGTGGCCTCTTCTTCAAGATGTTCAAATACTGACTCCTCCCTTAAGTCTAGAATTTTTTCCACATTATCTACTATCCACGTAGGAACAAAAGAGGTAACACATAATTAATAATAATAGGAAGATCTCAGGGATGCTCCTCCAGCATTTGAGGAAGGTGTCTCTACCATCATGGATGAGCTCATAGAAATAAATCTGGGTACAGAAGATGATCCACGCCCCACTCTAATTACTGAATCCATGACCTTTAAAGAGAAAGTGGTGTATACTTCATTCCTAAAGATACATTGAGATATATTTTCTTTAAATTATATAGAAATGCCATGTCTTAATCAGGATTCATCCACAATCATTTGGGTTTTCCAAAAGAACATCGCGGATTCAAGGAATTAGCAAGAAGAACACACCCAACTCATGCCTCTAAAATTGAAACTGAAGATGATAAGATTATAAAGGATAAATTTTTTAGGAATGTTAAGTATCCCAAATGGATGGCCAATATTTTCTTAGTGAAAAATAAGAATGGGAAAATTAGAGTCTGCATTGATTTCAGATATCTTAACCAGCATTGTCCTAAAGATGATTTTCAAGTTCTGATTACAGAGATTCTAATTGATGAAAGAACTAGCTATGAAACACTTTCCTTCATGGATGGTTACTCTTGGTATAATAAAATACGTATGGCCCCAGAGGATGAAGAATGTACATCCTTCAGAGCCCCTCAAGGTGTGTTCTGCAATCGGGTAATTCCCTTTGTCTTAAAGAATGCATGTGCAACGAACCAACGTGTCATGCACCATATCTTCAAAACCCTTTTAAGGTAACTTTTTTAAATTTTATGTGTATGATTTGGTGGTCAAATCCAAACAACGTTCCAATAACTTGGATAATTTGGAAACCATATTCCATAATCTTCGAAAACACGGTTTGAAGATGAACCCCTTGAAATGTGATTTTATGGAAATCTCAGGAAATTTCCTTGGCATAATTCTACGCCATTGTGGTATCGAAGTTGATCCTGAGAAAACAAAATAAATCCTTGGTATGTGACCTCATAGAAATTTTAATGAATTAAGAGGACCCCAAGGACAACTGACCTATATCCGGCGCTTTATCACCAATTTGACAGGCGAGTGTTTTCTCTTCACTAGATTAATGAAGAAGGGTGTCACCTACCAATGGACTGAAGATGGACAAGAAGTATTTGATACCCTCAAGAAATATCTCTTGAGTACACCAGTATTAATACCACCTATTGAAGGAAGGCTACTTATTCTCTAAGTGTATGCTTTAGAGAGATCACTAGGTGCCTTCCTCACCCAAAAGAATTGTGCTGGGAATGAAAACAGCCTTTACTATCTTATTAGAACTATGCTTGATGCGGAAAATTGATATTCAAGTATTGAAAAGTGATGTCTGGCATTGATCTTTGCAGTTTAGAAATTGAGACCCTACTTGAAACGTCCTGAGGTCCATATTGTATCTTGCAACAACCCGATAAAATTTATCCTCGGTCATCATATGCTTACAGGGTGTCTGGCACGGTGGGAAGATATATTGCAACAGTTTGATATCCAGTTTTGCCTCGAAAGTCAATAAAAGACCAAGCTCTGGCTGAATTCCTTGCTGAGAATCTATCTACAGAAGATACATCATTTAATACAGAACTTCATGATAAAGAGGTATTCTATATTCAAGATAATTCCCAAACATGGGAAATATATTTTGACGGGGCTTTCAGAAGTCCAATAGGAAAGATAATGGAAAACCCTAAAATCAACAAAGTTGGGTAAGGAATTTTCCTTGTTTCCCAAGAAAAGGCTGTATTGACTAATTCCTTCTTATGATCATAAGGTCGTACCAATGATGAGATATAATATTAATCTCTCATCGCAGGTTTGGAATTGGCCCTTCAGGTGGAAATGAATCATTTAAAGGTGAAAGGTTATTCAGAATTGGTAATCAATCAAATCAATGGGGAATATTCTATCAGAAAAGAATAATTAATCCTTTTTGTGATTATGTCAGAGGGTTATTGGATGAATTTCCCTCAGATCCGACATTGTATTATGTTCCGCGATCACAAAATGCTCAAGCAGATGTACTGTCTAATGCAGCTACAGCCTTTGAAGATCCAAATTGGGATGAGGCAATCATTAACATAGATTATCATCCTATGGTCTCACCTTTTTTTCAAACCCTAATTGAGTAAATTAATGAAATTTTCCCTATTTCTGAACCATATGGTCATACAATGGGATGGAGAACATCTATCATATAATATCATCAAAATGGGTTACTTCCACCAGATAGGGGTGTGAAAGAACAGATCCACCGACGAGCGATCAATTTTATTCTTTATGATAGTCCAGACCACCAAAATATCCTCTAAAAGAAAGGCTTTGATGGAAACCTCATCAGATGTACTGATGGAGAAGAGACTGCAGCTGTCATGAAAGAAGTACATTCAGAATTTTGTGGTGGCCACTAGTCTGGGCATAGACTCTCTGATCAGATCTGAAGGCTTGAATACTTTTGTCCTTCAATGAAGTAGGATTGTAAATATTTCAATAAAAAAGGTCATCCCTTCCAGGTGCATTCCAATTTCATTCATCAACCCCCGGAGTTTCTACATATAGCTAAATACTCCTGGTCATTTGCTACATGGGGAATAGATGTAGTAGGGCATTATCCTCCAGCCACGGCTAAGCAGTTCAAGTATATTCTCACTGCTACTGACTTCTTCTCTAAATGGGCTGTGGAAATACCTCTCAAGTAAGTCAATGCCAAAATCATTGTTAGTTTTTTCAAAACTAATTTCATCACTATATTTGGTGTCCCTCATACTATTTTTACGGGAAATAGCACTAATTTTTTTCTATTGAAGTAAAAAAGTTATATCTGGAACATAATATTAAGTCCAATTCATCTCACTATCATGTGGTGGCCAATGGATAGATAGAGGACTTTAGCAAAACCCTATCAAATATACTTCATAAGATGGTGGATAAATATAAGAAATCATGTGATGATAAACATTCGAATGCTTTATGGTCTTATTGGAAAACTAGTCATACTACTACCCAAGAAACTCCTTCTTCATTTGTATATGGAACTGAATAAGTTTTACCTATTGAAATGCAATTGCCTTCACTCAGAGTTGTAATATTTTATCAGTTGTCTACAGATGAAAGGTCTTAGAAATGGTTCAATGAGTTTGAATGTTAGACGAGAAAAGATTTCATACTTTGAATGATCTATATTTCTATCAGAATATAATATCATGATCTTTTAACAATAAACTTCTCCTCAATTCATTTCTTTAAGGAGAATTTGTATTAGTCCTTAGGACTCCAATGATACAAGGAAAGAATCCCCCAAAACATGAGCCAAAGTGGGATGGACATTATTCCATACATAAGGTCTATTCAAATGGAGCTTATGCCATAATATCAATGTATGGAGAGCTTATTAAAACTCCAAATAATGCGAGATTCTTGAAGAAATACTTTGTGTAATTATACATATTGTCCTCACTGCAAGAATTTAAACTGCACAGTACAACGTCCTCACTGCAAGACTTTAAACTGCATAGTACAACGTCCTCACTACTAGACTTTAAACTGAACAGTACAATGTCCTTGCTGCAAGACTTAAAACTGCACAGCCCCCATGTCCTTGTTTCAAGACATTAAACTACATAACAACCATAAACGTCCATGCTGCATGACATTAAAATGCATAGAATCTTTGTAATTACTATAATACTTAAAACTACACAGCCCCCATGTCCTAGATTCAAGACATTAAACTACATAACAACAATAAATGCCCATGTTGCATGACATTAAAATAGGTATCATCATTGTCCTTACTGTAATTCTTAAAACTGCACAACCCCCATGTCCTAGTTTCAAGACATTAATATACATAACAACCATAAACGTCCAAGCTGCATGACATTAAAATGTGTAGCATATTTTTCCTTGTTTTATGATGTTAAAATTCATGACATTATTTATACAACTAACATTCTCTCTATTTGATGTTAGATTTTTTCATAAGAAAACATCATTGACATCATCACTTCTCCTTAGTTGTACATGAGTCGCTCTATTTCCTATGTCTGAGTCAGATCTACATAGAGACAATGTTTCAAGAACTACGTATGGCTTGATTCTCATTTTCAATGAGATACATAGAGACGCCTAAGTCTCCAATTTTGGGCCCAGCCACAATCTCAAAATCTTCTTATTTTCATTTCTCCTTCTATATATGAATCATATCTATACATATTGTTTCCTTAAGATATAATATTTGTCCCTTATACTATTTTATGTCTTAAGATTTACAGTTCTCTCAGAACATGTCAAAATCCCCAATTCTTCATATCAAATTTAATTAGCGTGAGTAGTGATTGTTTAAAGAATAGTGTACGACTTGATTATAATCTATTTAGAGATATTTAGAGATTCCTTGATCTCAAATCTTGGGCCCAGCCGTGATAAAAGAAAAAAACCTTTATTTCTTTTATAAGAATCAAATCTACATAGGAAATGTTTTAGGAACTGTGTTTGACTTGATTCTTTCCCCAGCAATACATATTGTGACAGTTGTGTTTTATCCCTTAATACAGTTACAATATTTCCTTCTTTTCACATCGATTTGTTGTCGTCCTTACTGCATGATGTTAAACTACATAGAAATATAACACCCCCATTCTTAATTTGTTTCACCTTTGTATTATAGAAAAGACCCTTACTACTTCTCGACTCTCACACCAAGTATAGCTCAAGTGAGGTTAGGAATTGGGTAAAAGGATTCTTTATATAAGTAAGGTGTTTCAATTCCTTATGGGGGTGAAAATGTATTCACTGCATGAATTAAAATTGCACATCACCATATTAATTCAGAGGAAATGAAGAAAGTCTCTATTTTACATATGAGTCACATCTATATAAAGGACATCAAACCCATGGTCAATATTGATTCAAACATTTTTCATGTATATTAAGCATAAACCACTTCAATATTTCATACTCTTAATCTTGAATATTTTCAGATATTCATAATCATTCTTACAGTTTCTGGTTACTAGGTTTCCAATATCTGAGAACTCTTTTACCTGACTACGCAACACGTGCCCTTAGCCGACCTTGCATAAGTTGCCTACATAGCAGGCTTGTCAGTCTAATGATTCCACTATTTGGCTATGTAGAATATTCCCCCGTTGTTCATGCATAATAGAGCCCCCATAATGGGTTTTTCAAATAATGGTATCTTCGTTCTGGGTTATATACTCTTTGTCCTCTTTAATATTTGATGACGATATAAATGAATGTGTATTTTAAAACAGTCATTCAAGTATACCTGTCCCATTATCTTTCTCAAAATAGGAAAGTCTTTAAGACAATGGTTTACACATTTACCTCACCATGTGTTCAATACCATATGAAATAACCTTAAATCACTTGTCCACATATTATATTTTTTTTCCATTTCAATTCCTAGTTGTATGACCTAAAACTATAGACACCATACCTCTTACGTTTGGGTCAGACCTTCATAAACGTCATATTCCTCATATTCTTTGGACATCTTGGGTAGAAATACCCTTTCCATTTTCAGGTACCTTTCTCAACTAACCAAACTCCGTGGTTTGGAAAATCTGAATCTTCATAAACATTCTTCGACTTTTAGCAATAAAAGGTCAAACTTCTGAGAGATCTTTTTTCTGACTATGAAGCGTGTGCCATTAGGTGGCCTTGCATAAGTTTCCTATATAACATGTCTTCTAGAAAAAAGATACCATTATTTGTCTATGCATAATATTTCCTAGTTGGCCCTGCATAATACTACCCCCATAACGGGGTTTTCATGTAATGGTTACTTCGTTCTTGGAAAATAATTCCTCTAATGCTTTTATCCCTTTTCCCATAAAATTCATTGGTTCCAAAAATTCCCAAATCATAGTTTAAAATCATCCCTTCTATGCCTTAATATGATAGTATGTTTACAAACAAGTTATCAAGAAATTTGGAGAGTTTCGTACCTTTGGTCAGAGTTAATGACCTTAAATAAAATCCACCCAATGACCTCACTGCATGACTTAAAAATGCACAATACCAATGTCCTCACTGCATGACTTAAAACTGCACAGTACCAATGTCCTCACTACATTACTTAAAACTGCACAGTACCAATGTCCTCATTTCATGACTTAAAACTGCATAATATGATATAAAAAGTTCCCCTTTCTGATAAATTTTAACCATTACTCATACACCATATTTGTATAGAAACAATTTTCCTATTCATGACTTATGTTAGTCTAAAATATATCTTTCATTCTTAAATTACCTTTCCTTGTAAAAACCAACTATGTGGTCCTGAGCCACCCAAATATTATTTTTCCCTATATATAAATAGAAATAGGTTAAATTCCTGAGAAATATTTTTCTTGACTATAAAGCATGTGCCCTTAGTCGACCTTGCATAAGTTTCCTACATAATAGGTTTTTCAAACAAATGATGCCACTATTTGGCTATGCAGCATATGCCCTAGTTGGCCCTGCATAATACAACCTCCATAATGGGTTTTTTCAAATAATGGTAACTTCGTTCTTGAAAGAGATCCCCCCTATGTTGATATAGGTTTTATATTTGGTGACCATAAAAAATCATGACTCAAGATTCCCCTTAGAAATATTTAAAGAATATTAAAGAAATTAATAGCCACAGAGTCTTGTTTTGGATCTAATTTCAAAACTTATTATCAAATCTATTCGACCTTAAACACTAGCCCTTTATAGTTCAACATGCATGACTCTAAACTGACAACAACCATAGAAATGGTACTCACTATATTGAGAACCTACAAAGGGAACTCTGAACAAAATTAAAGTCCCAACTCACTAAACGTACATTTTTTTAAGATTTTGTACAATTTTTTGGACTTTTAGGGGGTATATGGGTTTTAGGGTTTTTTAATATTTGTACAATTTTTTGGACTTTTAGGGGTGTTGAATGATTTTACATTATTATAGTTTCTCAGGGGTTTTTAGTGTTTATAAGTAATTTTTATAATTTTATGGATTTTAATGGATTTTTATGATTTTGTGGGTTTTTATGGTTTTTAGGAATTTTGAGGTGTTTATGGTTTTTAAGATTTTACTATTTTTTAAATAATTTAGGATTTAAGGGGTTTTTAGAGATTTTAGTGGGGTTTTAGTTTTATGGGTTTTTTGGGATATTAAGGTTTTACTGAGTTTTTATGGTTTTAGGGTTTTTTTATTTTTTTAGGGGTTTTATTATCTTCTAGGATTCTTATGAATTTTAACTATTTTAGGTTTCAATGGATTTCACAAGGTTTTTAGTGAATTTAGGGGTTTTTATATTTTTTTGGGATTTGTAGATATTTTTTAAATTTTTTTTAGGGTTTTTAGGTTTTTTTTGGGATTTGAGGGTTCTATAAGGTTTTAGGGTTTTAGGGGATTTATAATTTTTTTTGGATTTTTAGGGTTTTTTGGGACTTTTAAGGATTTTATCTTTTTTTATAGTTTGAAAATTTTTATAGGGGATTAAAGGGATTTTAATTTTTTTTGTGGTTTTTAGGAAATTTTTAGGTGTTTAGGGGTTTTAATGGTTTTTTGGGGTTTTTAGGGTTTTTAGGGTCTTCTTAGGGTTTTATGGGTTTTTAGAGTTTTAGTGTTGGTTTGGTTTTTCTGTGGTTTCAAGTGATTCTTGGTTTTTTTGGATTTATTAGTGGGTATTATGGATTTGTAGATATCTATATGTTTTTAGGGATATTTAGGGATATTTTATGAATTTATTATTTTAGGTGTTTCAGGGATTATTTAGGTATTTTCAGATTTTTTAGAGTTTTTATGGTTTTTCGAGTACTTAGTGTTTTGTATGTTTTTAAGGGTCTTTAGTGGTTTTTGTTTCACAAGGTTTTCTTGGGGTTTTCCAAGGTTTTAGGGTTATTTACAATTTGAAGTATTTTTAGAACTTTTTTAGGATTTTTATGGAATTTTATGGTTTTTAAGATTTTGAGTGTTTTGGGGGTTTTTAGGGGCTTTATGGTTTTTATTGTTTTCTGGGGTTTTACGGTTTTTTTTTGTTTTCTGGGGTTTATAATGTTTTTATAGTTTTTAAATTTTCTTATGGGTTTAAAGGGTTTTATAGGTTTTAGTTGTTTTGACGATTTTTATGGGTTTTAATATTTTTAAAATTTTATGAATGTTAATTATTTTAAGGGGTTTTATGGCCCTTTTAGGATTTTTAAGGTACTTAGAGTTTTGAAAATTTTTAGGTATTTTTCTATTTTTGGTTTTTTTATTTTTTCTTCAGGTTTTTGTGTGCTTTAGTGGTTTTAATGTTTTCATGGATTTCTAGGGGTTTTCTATGATTTTTCTTGTTTTTAGGGTTTTTCTGTATTTTTGTTTTTTGGGTATTTTTATTTTAGGAGTTATTTTGGTTATTTTGGGGTTTTAGAGGTTTTTTGAGTTTTTTGGGGTTTTAGGGATTTTTAGAATTTTTATACATTTGAAGGGTTTAAATGGATTTTAGTGTTTTTAGTGGGTTTTTATCGTTTTTTGGTCATTTTGGTTTTTCTGATGCTTTAGGGGTTTTAGGGTTTTTTATTGGTTTTTCTGGTTTTATGGTCTTTCTACAGTTTTTAGGATTGTACACATTTTTTAGGTTTTAGGGGTTTTATGCATTTTTAGGTCTTTAAATTTTCCTTACAGTTTTAAGGTTTTTTGGGGTTTATACTCTTTTAGGGATTTTAGGGCCTTTTTAGTATTTCAAGGGGTTTTTTGGTTTTCATGGTATTTTGTGGTATTTTACAGTTTTATGGTTTTAATGGTTTTTGGGTTTTTGGTATTTTTAGGTTTATACGTGTTTTTATGTTTTATGGTTTTCTTAGGTTTTTAAGGTTTTTTTTCTAATCTTTACATATTAAATAAATCTTAGGGTTTTTTAGGTTGTTTATTGGTTTTTAGGTTTTTAAGGATTTTGAGTTTTTTTTCATTTTTCAGGATTTTAATTGGTTTTTTTGGAGTTTTATGGTTTTCTTGTGTTTTTATGATGTTTAATGTTTTGATATTTTAAAAATCTTTTATGGTTTTAAAGGTTTATTACTATTTTTTGGGGTTTTAGGGTTGTTACAGAGTTTTGGGGTTTTTAGGATTTTAGGGTTTTTAGGGCTTTTAGGGTTTTTAGGGTTTTTAGGACTTTTTAGGTATTTTGGGGTTTTAAGTGTTTTTATGTTTGTATGGATATCTTACAGGTTTTCACTATTTTTAGGGTGTTTTAAAATTTTAGGTACTTGTTGGGATTTTTCAGGATTTTCATAGTTATTAGGGTTTTTTTGGGATTTATTCGGTTTTTAGGGTTTTTTGGGCATTTATAATTTTTTTGGTTATTAGCGTTTTTTTTAGTTTTTTGGGTTTTTTAATGTTTTTTAGATTTTTTTTAACATTTACAGAGATCAAAAGTGTTTTATTTTTTTAGTGTTTTTTTTGGTTTTTGGGGTTTTTATGGGTTTTGGGGGGTTTTATGATTTTAAGTGGTTTTAAGGGTATTTTTATGGGGTTTTGGGTTTTTATAATCTTTTAGGTTTTTAGGGTTTTTACGTGTTTTTATGTTCTTGTGATTTCTTTATGGTTTTTATTGTTTTGAGGTTTTCTTTTGTCTTTAAGGATTTTTATAGATTTTTAGAATTTTAATTATTTAAGGGTTTTTAGGGACTTTAAGGGTTTTTATAGTTTTATATGATATATTTTGTTTTTAGTGTTCTTTAGATTTTTTGGGGTTTTAAGTGTTTTTAGGCATTTATGGGTTTCTTATGGTTTCTCAAGAATTTTATGTTTTTTATGTCTTTATGGGTTTTTTATGGAATTTTTGTATTTTTTTGGTATTTTATGGTTTTTAGGGATTTTGAGGGGTTTTAGGGGGTTTTAGGGGTTTTAGAGTTTCAGTGATATTTTTTTTTTGTTTTTTGAGTTCTTTTTTAGAAATTTAGGGGGTTTAACATTTGTTATGATTTTAATCATGTTTTGGGGTTTAAAGGGTTTTTATAGATTTTAGTGGATTTTATGTTTTTATGGGGTTTTGGGTTATTTAAGATCTTAGTGGTTTTATGGTTTTTAGGATTTTTAGGGTATTTCTTGTTTTTAGGGATTTTAGCATTTTCATGTTTTTAGTGGTTTTCAAGTATTTAAGTGGTTTTTAGGGTTTTACAGTTTTTTATGTTTTTGGGATTTTTTGGATATTTATGGTTTTTAGGATTTTTATGTTTTTGGGATTTTAAGGAGTTTTAGGGTTTTAGGGTTTTTAGGAGTTTTAGGTTTTTTTGTATTTTGAGAGGTTTTTAAATTTTTTAGGGTTTAAAATGTTTTTTAGTGTTTTTTTAAAAAAATTGTTTTAAAGTGTTTTTATAGTTTTTAGTGGGGTTTTATTTCTTTTTTGTTTTTCAGATTTTTTAATGTTTTATTGGATTTTTTATGTTAATTAGGGATTTTTAGGGTTTTATAGTCCTTTTATATTTTTTAGGGATTTTTTTGATTTTTTAGGTTTTTAGGGGTTTAATCTTTTTTAATATTTTAAGGTTTTCTAAGGGTTTTTTTATATTTTAGGGATTTTGAGTACTTTTTATGATATTTATTGTTTTTAGGTGTATTAGTGATTTTAAGGGATTTTGGATATTTTATGGGATTTTAGTGTTTCTAGATTTCTAAATTTATTAGGGATTTTCCTGGTTTTTAGAATTTTTTATGTTTTTAGGGATTTTGGGGTTTTTTATTATTTGTATTATCTTTAGGGTTTAATGGGTTTTATTTGATTTTTTTGGGTATAGTTTATTTTTAGTTTTTTATGGTTTTATGGCGTTTTTACATTTTCTTCATGTTTTAGGCCTTTAAAGGCATTTTAGAGTTTTTAGTGGGTTTTTATAGTTTTTTGTGTTTTAAATTTTTCTACAGTTTTTTCGGTTTTTAGGGTTTTTAGTGCATTTAGGGTGTCTTTAGGGCTTTTTTTATGATTTTCTCTTTTTTAGTTTTTTGGGGGTTTTATGTTTTTTTACCGTTTCTTTAGGGTTTTTAAGGATTTCTGTCTTTTAATGTTTTTTGGTATTTTTATGGATTTTAAAATATTTTATGGGTTTTTAGTGTTTTAAGGGATTTTAAGAGTTTTTGGGATTTTAGTGATTTTAGGGTTTTTAAGGTTTTTATTGTTTATAGGTTTTTATGGGTTTAAAGTGTTTTAGGTTTATTTAGGGTTTTAATGGGTTTTCTATGTATGTAAGGGTTTTTACATTTTTAGAGACTTTATGTATTTTTAGTATTTTTATGGGTTTTTATGGTTTTTAGGTATTTTTCGGTGTTTTTACAGTTTTAATTGTTTTTATTTTGGGTTTGTGGTTTTCTTGGTTTTTAGGTTTTTTTTCAGGTTTTAATTTTTTCTAGAGTTTTCTTACGTTTTAATGGTTTTAAATGGATTGAGTTTTAGTGGATTTATTTTTATGTGTTTTATGGGTTTTTGATGTTTTTATGGGTTTTTATATGTTTTAGGGTTTTATGGTTTTATATAATTTTTATCATTTTTTATGTTTTTTGGGGTTTGAATTGTTTTATGTTTTTAAGGATTAATTAGGCATTTTCATGGGTTTTATGGTGTTTTATGTTTTTTTAGTTTTTATTTATTTTTACTAATTTTTATGGTTTTGAGGGTTTTTAATAATATAGAGTTTATTAAGGTTGTTAGGATTTTATTGTTTTTTTTGGGATTTAGTGTTTTTTTTGAGTTTTTATGGTTTTTATACGTTTTTATAGTTTTAACATTTTGTGGGTTTAAAAGGGTTTTATAGTTTTTAGTGGGTTTTATGGTTTTTATGGGTTTCAAGGGTTTCTAATTTTTTACAGGTTTCTATGGTTTTGGGGTCTTTTTAGGGTTTTTAGCTTTTTTAGGTTTTTTAGGGTTTTTTGTGTTTTATTTTTTATGGGGTTCTATAGGGTTTTTAGGTTTTTTTGGGGGTTTTAATGTTTTTTGGTGTTTTTAGTTTTTTTCATATTTTTATGGGTTTTTAGGGTTTTTAGGGTTTTTAGAGACTTTGAGTGTTTGGGCTTTTACAGTTTTTATGGTTTTTAAGGGTTTTAAGTGATTTTAGGTTTTTAAGGATTTCTTCAGGTTTTTCAAGTTGTTTAGGGCTTTATACATTTTTATGGATTTTATTGGTTTTTAGGTTTTTTAAAGATTTTATGGTTTTTATGGTTTTTTGGATATTTTATAGTGTTTTTTCGGTTTTAGGGTGTTTTGAGTTTTTAGGGGTTTTCTAGTTTTTTTGAACTTTTAGTGTTATAGGGGATTAAAGGGTATTTAGTGTTTTTATTTTGTTTTTAGGGTTATTTTCATTTTGTAGGGGTTTTATAGTTTTTAGGGGTTTTTATAATTTTATAGTTTTTAGTGTTTTTTTAGTATTTTAGTTTTTAGGGATTTTATGATTTTCTATGTTTGTTGGTCTTCTTAGGGGTTTTAGGGATTTCAGGGTTTTTTTAAATTTTTATGGATATTTTTTGAATGTTTTGGATTTTTTTGTTTTTTATAGATTTTGAGGAGTTTTATTGTTTTTAGTGGTTTTAGTTTTTTATGGTCTTTATTTTTTTTTTATGTTTTTAGTGTTTTTATGGTTTTTAGAGTTTTTAACATTTTAAGGGTGTAATTGGATTTTTAGAGTTTTTAGTGGGTTTTTAATTTTTTGTGGCCTTTGGGGGTTTTAATATTTTATGTGGTTTTCATGGGTTTTGGGGGTTTTAGGGTTTTTATGGTCTTTTTAGGAGGTTTATGATGTTTATCATTTCTAGGTATTTTAGGGGTTTTAAGGGTTTTTGTGTTTTTAAGTTTTTCATTAGTTTTTTAGTGTTTTAGGTTTTTTTGTATTTAGCGATTTTTATGGAATTATTAGTATTTTTTTGTTTTTAAGGTTTAATGGATTTTTTGTGTTTTTTGTGTTTTTGGGTTTTAAAATATTTTTACCATTTTCTAGATTTTTAAGCAGCTTAGGTGTTTTTATGTTTTTATGGTTTTCTTAGGGGTTTTCTGGGTTTTTAGTGTTTTAATATTTTTACGAATTTTGCTGGATTTTCAATATTTTTTGGGTTTTTATTGTTTTTATGGTTTTTTATTTATTTGGGGTGTTATGGTTTTTAGGGGTTTATGGATATTATAGGGTTTATAAGGATTTTAATTTTCATTTTTAGGGGTTTTAAGGATTTTTAGAGTTTTTTAAACTTTTATGGGTTTAAATGGATTTCATTGTTTTTAGTGGGTTTTTAGGGTTGTATGGGTTGTTGGTTTTTTAGTTTTTTTGGGGGGTTTATGTTTTTTGGGGTTTTAATTTTTTAGGGGGTTTTATCACTTTTTTGGTTTTTTACGTGTTTTTGGTTTTTTATGTTATTAGTATTTTCTTAGGGTGTTTCGAGGGGTTTTAGGGTTTTTTACATTTTCATGGATTTTTAAAGATTTTTTTAGAATTACATGGTATTTTATTGTTGTTATGGATTTTTAGTGTATTTAGGTATTTTTAGTGTTGTTAAGGTTTTTTGGGTTTTTAGTTTATTTTAGTTTTTAGGGGTTGAATCGTTTTTAGAGTTTTTAATGTTTTTAGGGTTTTAATGAGTTTTTAAGGTTTTTTGCGGTTTCTAAAAATATTTATGTGGTTTTTAGGATTTTATGGTTCTTAGGTGTTTTACGAGTTTTATGGGATTTTATATTCTTTTTAGGTGTTTTTAGGGATTTATGGATTTTAGATTTTATTATAGTTTTTCAGGGTTAAAGGGTTTTTACATTTTTCTTGATTTTTAAATATTTTTTGGGATATTAATATTTTTAAGGATTTGAGGGTTTTAATGGTTTTATAAGGTTATATATTTTATAGGGTTTTTTCCTTTTTAGGATTTTTTAGGTTTTGCGTGTTTTTATGTTTTTAAGGTTATATTTTAATTTTTCCTGGGTTTTAGGGTTTCTTAAATTTTTAGGGATTTTAGGGCTTTTGGGGATTCTTATGGTTTTTAGCGGTTTTTTAGTTTTTAGGGGTTTTTATGGTTTTTTATAGTTTTTTAATGTTTTAGGGTTCTAAAGGGTTGTTATAATATTTAGTTATTTTAAGGGTTTTTAAAATTTTTGGGGGTTTATTGTTTTAAGGGTTTTTATTGTTTTCAGTGTGTTTTGTTTTTAAGGAGTTTTAAGCGTTTTTAGGTTTATATGGATTCATTTGTGAGTTTCATGATTTTTAGGGTTTTTTTTATCTTTTTAGGTTATTTTTATTTAGGATTTTTCTGTTTTAGAGGTTTTTGGGATTTTTAGCGGTTTAGGGTTTTTATGGTTTTCAGGGTTGATAGAGTTTATGAGTTATTTATCGGTTTAATGGTTTTTATGCTTTTTTGACTTTTTAGGGGATTAATGGTCATTTAGAGTTTTTAGTGGATTTATAAATTTTTTTTTGTAATTTTCGGTTTTTTATGGGTTTTAGGGGTTTTATGGGGTTTTAGGGTTATTAGATTCTTTTAGAGGGGAAATAAAGTTTCTAGCATTTATTATATTTTTATGGGTTTTAATTTTTTTTTTATGTTTTTAAGGATTCATATAGGTTTTATGGATATTTTATGATTTTAGGGATTTTTAGGGATTTTTTTGGATTTTTTTGGTTTTTTAGGGTTTTTAGGGGTTTGAGGGTATTTAGGGTATTTTAATTTTTTTAAGGAGTTTTATGTGTTGTTCTGTTTTTAAGGTTTTCATAGGGGTTTTAGTGTTTTATGTTATAGTTATTTTTAGGTTTTTTAGTATTTTTCATTAATTGTTATTTTTTAAGGGGTTTTTAGGGTATTCTGATTTTTTCGGGGTTTTGTTGGATTTTTGGGGTTTGGGTTTTTTTTTGAATTTTTAGGGATAGTTTGGTTTTAATAGTTTTAATAATTTTAGGGGTATCATGGATTTTTATACTTTTTAGGGGGGTTTTTGGGTTGATTTTGGTATTTATGGTATTTTAGGTTTTTACATTTTTATGGGTTTCCGGGTTTTTAGGGGTTGGTAGGGTGTTTAGCATTTTTATATATTTAGGGGATTAATTTGTTAAATATATTTAATGATTTATTAGTGATTTTGAAGGTATTTTGGTTTTTATGTGTTTATGGATTTTTACAGAATTTTTATAATTTTTTTGTTTTTAGGGGTTTTTTTGGATTTTGAGTGATTTTAGAGTTTATAGAGATTTTAGAGTTTTTTTGGGTTTTTAATATTTTTAGGTTTGACAAGGATTTTTTGTTTTTAAATATTTCAAGGTTTTCTTCGAGTTGTAAGGATTTTTATGTTTTAGGGATGTTTTTTTCCGTTTATTATTTTTATGGGTTTTTAGGGTTTTTATGGTTTTTGGGGTTATAGGTTTTTTAGAGTTATTTTTGATTTGTTTGGGTTTAATGGGTTTTTGAGCATTTAATTATTTAAAAGGGATTTTAGAGTTTAAATTTTTTTAGGGGTTTGAATATTTTTAGAGTTTTTAGTGGGTTTCAAGGGTTTTATGGGGTTTTAGAGGTTTTTTGGAGTGATTTTTTGGTTTTTAGGGGTTTTTGGGATTTTAGTGCCTTTTACGGTTTTTAGGTCTTTTTTAGTTTTTTATGTTTTTATGGGTTTACATGTTTTATCATTGTAAGGTTTTTTTATGGTATTTTTGTTTTTTTGGGTTTTTATGTTTTTAGGGATTTTTATTGATCTTTTGGATTTTTATCATTTTTTTGGTCTTTAAGGATTTTGAGGGTTTTCCAATGATTTGGGTTTTTGGATGTTCTTTAGGTTTTTACCATTATTTAGTTTTTTCAATGTTTTTACATTTTTTTGGTTTTTAATGTTTTCCAAAGGGTTTTCAAATTTTTCAATGTTTTTTTCTTTCGGGACATTTGGTATTTTTTTTGTTTTTTGTCTAGTTTTAGGGTTTACATTGGTTTCTTGGGTTTTTTTTGTTTGTTGGGTTTATATGGTTTTTTATTTTTTTGGGGTTTTTTAGAGTTTTTTAGGGTTTTAAGTTTTTATAGTTATTATGGTTTTATAGGGTTTTAATTGCCTTGAGTGGTTTTGAGGGTTTCTATGGATTTTTTTGGGGTTTGGGTGTAGGGTTTTAGAGTTTTTATGGTTTTATGATGTTTCGTATTTCAAGGTTTTTAAAGGTTTTTAGTGTTATTAGATTTTTATGGTTTTTACGGTTTTTAAGGTTTTTTAAGGTTTTATGGATTGGTGGGCGCGAACTGTTTTTTGCATAGATCGTCCGCATAAGAGCTGGCCCTATAGGATGGTACGTAGAGGAGTTGGCCACGTATAATCTTCCACATAGGGCTTCCGTGTACTATCTTCCACATAGGGGCCTCCGCAAACCGTCTTCCACATATGGGCGCCCACGTACTATCTTCCGCATATGGGCATCCGCGAACTGTTTTCCACAAATGGGCATCCGTGAACTGTTTTTCATATATGGGAATCCACGAATTGTTTTCCGCATATGGGAATCCACGAACTATTTTATTATAATTTTTTATTGGTTCTCTTTTTGGATGTGGAGGTTCTTCCCAATACGGGTCGCGGGGAGGACTTCCCCGAACTGTATTATGCATATGGTTTGGGGGATGGATATTGCAAACTGTTTATTTTTTCACGGGATGGAATCAGCAACCTGCTTATGGTTCATGATATGGAATTCACAAATTGCTTTGGGTGCAGGGGAAATGTCTCCCACACCCTCTACATTCATCATTTAATTTTCACCCATCCCATAGATCTCTTCATCGTCCTTCCTACCCCTTCTTTTTTCTTATTCCCCTGGTGGTACTTTTATAGTGTTTCCTGGAATCTATATATGCGGTAGGCGTGACACCTTCTCCAGAAGCCCATGAAGCAATATCTTGATTCGAAAAAAGACCCAGTAAACTAGGGTTTTCAGAAATGTAGTATGCCGTTGGATTCTACTCATCCGCAAATCACATCGTTCGTGATGATATTACTCGGGCCATACTTCTTCCAGATTCTCGCTAGCGAACAATGGTTCGCAACAGCTTTGGTGCACAAGTAGAAATTCCCCACGATCTAATTCCTTCACTGCCCAATGCCTCGTGGTCCAACGCATCATAGTCCATCCGCGTACCAGTGGTTCACAATTTAAGCCTTCCGCGAACCCTTCCTCGTAATTGGTGCGCGGACAAGCTTGGGTCCTTTTCCAAACTTGATTTCTTCACCTTTTCCCTAATTTTCCAATCAAACATGCATTCATCTTCTTTACTAAACTTTTGGGAGTATCTTCCTTCCATTTGATGAATTTTCAGGACCCTATAGTGTCCTTTATAGTTTTAATAATTTTTAGGTCTCTTTTAGTATTTTTATGGTTTTTAGGTTTTTTTTTGGTTTTTGTGGTTTTTACTATTTTAAGGGAATTTATGATTTATGTTTTTAGTATTTTTTAGAGAATTTAAGTGTTTTTATGTTTTAAATGTTTTATTAGGGGTCACAGAGTTTTATGGTTTTTAATGTAATTAGGGATTTTGGGGTTTTCGGGCTCTTTACAGGTTTTAGGGATTTTTAGGGATTTTAGGTTTTTAAGATTTTTATGGGTTTTTAGGGTTTTGTGTTTTTTAGGGTTTTAGGGTTTTATGATTTTTAGAGTTTTTAATATTTTAATGGGTTTTATAGTTTTTCAGATTTTTTAGTTGGTTTTAGGGTCTTATTGGATTTTATGATTTATTAAGATTTTTAGTATTTTTTACGGGTTGTTTGGGGTTTTTGGGTTTTAGGACATTTTTAGGATTTTTATTTTTTTATGTTTTTTAGGTGTTTTATGTTTTTTTATTATTGTAATGTTTTCTTAGGGTTTTTTTAGTGTTTTTAGGGTTTTTGAATTTCTATATATTTTTACGGGATTTTTGAATTTTATGGGATTTTAGGGTTTTATGGATTTTGAGGCTTCTTAAGGATATTGTGGGTTTTATGGGTTTTTATGGTTTTTAAGGTTTTTGGAGTTTTTATCCTTTTATTTTTTGGGGGTTTTATGTGTGTTTACGATTGTATGGTTTTCTCATGTTTTTTATTTTTTTTTACGTTCATGGATTTTTTTGGAAATTTATAGTATATTTATGGTTTTAAGGGTTTTTAGGTCTTTTTATGGGTTTTAGGGTTTTAGGGTTTTTATGTTTTTTTGGTTTTCAGGTTTTTCTATTTTTATAATGTTTTAATGTTTTTGTATTTTTAAATGGTTTTTGTTATTTTAAGGGTTTTTACTGTTTTAAATGTTTCTTAGGGTTTCATGGGTTTTAATTTTTTTAAGGGTTTTAGGAGTTTTTATCTTTTTTAAGGGAGTTTGGAGTTTTTAGGATTTTTAAGGTTTTTATTTTTTTAGGAATTTTAAGTGTTTTTGGGTTTTAAAGGTTTTCTTATGGGTAATCATGGGTTTTAGTGGTTTTATGTTCTTACAGATATTAGGGATTTTTAAGGATTTTTATGGTTTTTAGGGATTTTAGAGATTTCGATGGTTTTTGGGTTTTTTATTATGTATAGTAATTTTAATGTTTTTTTATATTTTAAGTCGATGTAATTTTTTTAGTTTTTTAATGTTTTCTTTTGGGTTTTTATGGGTTTTAGAGGTTTTTAATTTTTTTAGGGATTTTATAAGATTTTATTGTTTTTAGGGTTTTATGGAATTTAATGGTTTTAGGTTTTTTAGGTTATTAATTTTTAAGTTTTTCATCGAGTTTTTATGAGTTTTTAGGTTTTTTAGAGTTTTTGAATTTTTTTGGGGTTTAACGACTTTTTTATATTTTTAAGTGGTTTTAGTGTTTCTATGGGTTTTTATGGTTTTAGGGGTTTTTTAGTTTTTACTGATTTCAGTGAATTTAGGGCCTTGTTATTTTTATAATGGTTTTAGTGTTTTTTTGGTTTTAAGGGATTTTAATTTTCATTAATCTATTTATGGGTTTTTAGGGTTTTTCATTGTTTTTAGGATTTTCTTTTTTTAAGGATTTTTTGATATTTTTAGGGTTTTTAGGTTTTTTTTGGTGTTTTTGGGTTTTGAGAGTTTGACGGGTTTTAGACGTTTTAGATTTTTTTGGTTTTTAGGGGTTTTAAGTGTTTTTAGGTTTTTAGGGGATTCTTCTTGTTTTTAGGGTTTTTAAAATTTTTAGTGATATTTAGTGCTTTTTATGATTCTAATAGTTTATTGGATTTTTTTTTTGTATTTTTACGGGTTTTAGTGGTTTTTTTTGGGTTTTAGGGTTTTTATGATTATTATCGGTTTAAAGGTTTTTTAGAGTTGTTATCATTTTCAGGGTTTTTATAGGTTTTCAGAGTTTTAAGGGGGGTTTTAGTATTTATGGGTTTTTATGGTTTTTAGTGTTTTTTGGGTTTTTGGATGTTTTTAGGGTTTTTATGGTTATTAGAACTTTTATGGATTTTAGGGGGTTAATTGATTTTAGTTTTTTATGTTTTTTGTAGGGTTTTTAGGAGTTTTTACATTTTTATGATTTTTAGGTATTCTTTTGAATTTTTTTGGATTTTTAGGATTTTTAGATATTTTGAGGGGTTTTATGGTTTTTTAGTGCCCTATGGGTTTATAAGGGTTTTTAGAATTTTTGTCTTTTTAGGGGTTTTATGTGAATTTACGGTTTTAATGTTTTCTTGGGTATTTTTTTGGTTTTTAGGGTTTTTTACATTTTTAGGTATTGTTCATTATTTTAAAGGATTTTTATTGTTTTTAATGTTTTCATGGATTTTGAGGGGATTTATGGTTTTTTAGGGTTTTTTGGATTTTTATGTTGTTTTGCGTTTTTATTTTTTTTATTTTATAGCAGTTTTATGGTTTTTAGAGTTTTTAATATTTTTAGAGTTTTTATTTTGAATTTAGGGTTTTTAGGACTTTTAATGGGTTTTAGGGGATTTTATGGGTTTAAGGGGTTTTATGGATTTTACGGTCTTTTATGGATTTTTAGGGTTTTCATCATTTTTTAGGTTTTTAGGGTTTTTAAGTGTTTTTAGTTTTTTAACTTTTTCTTCAGGTTTTTCAGGGTTTTTAGATTTTTTATGTTTTTAGGGATTTTTAATTATTTTTGAATATTTTTATACTTTTTTATTATTTTGTGGATTTTTTCCATTTTATAGGGTTTTTATGATTTTAATGGGTTTTTATAGTTTTAGGGATTTTTAGGGGTTTTAGGGTTTTTAGTGTTTTAATAGTTTTATTTTTGGGTTTTCTTGGGTTATTTATGAGTTTTTATGTTTTTTATAATTTCGTAAGGATTTTAGTGGTATAAATGGTTTTTATAGTTTTTGGTTTTTTAATAGTTCTGATGGGTCTTTATTAATTTTCTATTAATTTTCTTTTTTTATGCTTTTTTGGGGTTTTAAGGTATATTTTTGTTTTTAGTGTTTTTTAGTTTTTAGGGGTTTTAAGTGTTTTTAGAGTTTTATGGTTTTCTTAGGGGTTATCAGGGTTTTTTGGATTTTTATAATTTTCATGATTTTTTTTATTTTTATGAGGTTTTAAATTTTTTTAGGGATTTTGAGGGGTTTTTAGGGTTTTAAGTGTATTTATGGTGTTTTTGTTTTTTGTTTTGGGTTTTTAGGGTTTTTTGAGTTTTTTTGAGGTTTTTTATGGTTTTTAGAGTTATTTAACAATTTTTGGGATTTAAAGGGTTTTTATATTTTTAAGGGGTTTAGGGTTTTTAGTGTTTTTAAGGATTTTTGGGATTTTAAGTGTCTTTTGGTTTTTATAGTTTTCTTATGGGTTTTCACAGTTTTTATGGATCTATACATTTTCAGGGCTATTTAGAATTTTTTTATTTTTATGTTTCTTAGGGTTTATAGGTATTTTGAGGGGTTTTTTTGGGATTTCTCAGTTTTTTATGGAAAATTTGGATTTTTTAGGGTTTTTTTGGATTTTTAGGGTCTTTAAGGGTTCTAGAGTTTCATAATGATTTTTGGGGTAGAAAGGGTTTTTATATTTTTAGTGGGTTGTTTGGTTTTTTAAATCATTTTTTGTGTTTCTATGTTTTTTATGTATTTTTAGGGATTTTAGAGTCTTTTAGAGTTTTAGATTTTTTATATTTTTAAGGGTTCTAAGAGTTTTTAGTTTTTTAAGGTCTTCATAGGGTTTTTAGGGGTTCATAGTTTTCTCTTACGTTTTATGGATTTTTTTAGGAATTTTTTTATTTTATATATTTATGGATATTTAGGGTTTTGAGGTGTTTTTAGTGTTTTTAGGGTTCTTTGGTTATCATATATTTGTTGGGCTTCTAGGGGTTTTAGTTTTTTTTTGGATTTTACGGATTTCATAGAGTGTTTCATATTTTTTTTGGGTTTTTTATGTTTTTTTTAATATTTATGGATTATAAGGTTTTTATGGTTAATTAGGGTTTTTAGGGGTTTTAGGGGTTTTATGGGTGTTTAGTGTTTTTTAGGTTTTTTGAGTATTTGTTTTGTTTTTGAGTTTTTAAGGTTTTTTAGATTTTTTATGGGTTTAAAGGGTTCTATAATTTTTAATGGTTTTAAATTTTTTCATGTTTGTTAATGTTTTTATTTTTTTATGGTTTAGGGGTTCTTTGTGTTTTTAGGGCTTTTTAGTGTTTTTAGGTTTTCAAAGTTTTTATGTTTTTATGGGTTTAAACTGTTTTTAGGTTTTTTGGGTTTTTAGGGTCTTCTATTTTTTCACATTTGTGGGTATTTAGGTATTTTTTAGGATTTATATAGTATTTTTAATATTTAAGTATTTTGAGGGTTTTGGGGTTTTTTTACTATTTTTTTTCATTTTTATGTCATCTATGGGTTTTTTATTTTTTAGGTTTTTAATGTTTTCTTATGGGTTTTCATTGTTTTTATAAATTTTTATGACACATAATATTTTAGTTGTTTTTTATAAATTTAATAGTATTTAATGATTTTAATGAGTTTTAGGGTTTTTAGAGAATATAGGGTTTCTTTATTTTTATGGTTTTTTGGGTTTTATGGGTTTTATGTGTTTTAGATTTTTAATTTTTCTTCTTTTTATTCGTATATTCAGTAGTTTTTATATTTTTAATGATTTTAGGGATTTTTTATGATGTTTATAGTTTTTAGTGTGTTTAGATATTTTCAAGGGTTTTATGGTTTTTATGGTATTTTAGGTTTTTATTTTTTATAGATTTTAAGTTATTTTATATGTTTTTAGTTCTTTAAGGTTTTATTAGGGTATTTTAAGGTTTTTTTAGGGGTTTATATTTTTTTATGTATTTTTATAGTTTTTAGAATTTTGGTCGTTTTTTAGTGCTTTTAGGTATTTTGTGTGTTTTTATGGTTTTTAGGGATTTTAGTGTTTTTTTATGATTTTTATCATTTTGGTGAGTGGGGTTATAATATTTAAATGTTTTTTTGGTTTTAAGGCCTTCTTATGATTTTTTAGGGTTTTATTATTTTTTATGTTTTTGGGGATTTTTAGGGTGTTTTTAGGATTTTTATGGTTTTATAGGGTTTTAGGAATTTGATAGTGTTTAGGGGATTTTTTGTGTTTATATGGCTTTTTGTTTTTGGGGTATTGGGTTTTTTGGGGGTTTTAATGGTTTTAGCATTTTTTAACATTTTTGGGTTCGAAATGGATTTTAGAGTTTTTATTAGTTTTATGGGGTTTATTGGTTTTTAATGTTTTTTAATTTTTACAAGGGTTTAAGGTTTTTTAGGTTTTTTGTGGTTTTTATGGAATTTAAGGGTTTTTAGTGGGTTTTATGTGGTTTTAGTGTATTTATGCATTTTAGTGGTTTTTATGATTTTTATATGTTTTAGGGTTTTATGGTCTTTTAGGGTTTGTTACCGTTCTATAATATATTATTTTCTTATGGGTTTTATTATTTTATTGTTTTTAAGTTTTTCTTAATGTTTTTATCTTTTTTACATATTTTTGATATTTTTGGAAATTATTAGGATTTTATGGATTTTATTCATTTTAGGTATTTTGAAGGGTTTTAGGGGTTTTAATGTTTTATTTTTTATTTTTAGGGATTTAATGGTTTTCTCTGTTTTTTATTGTTTTCTAAGCGTTAAGGAGTTTTTATAGTTTCTACCAGTTTTTAGGGTATTATTGGTTTTTTTAGTTTGTAGCTGTTTTTTATTGATTTTATTAGATTTTTGGGTCCTTTTAGGGGGTTTTAGTGTCTTTATCATTTTTTTATGTTTTTAGATGTTTTAAGTGTTGTAATGTTTTAAGGATTTATTATGGATTTTCAGAGTTTTAAGTGTTTTTTATGTTTTTAAGCATTTTTAGGGATTTTTTAATTTTTATTGTTATCATAGTATTTAGGGATTTTGATGTTTTTATGGGATTCTGGGTATTTTTATGGGCTTTGTTGTTTTAGGTGTTTAGTGGATTTAAGTGTTTTTTATTTTCTAAGGTTTTCTTTGGGTTTTCAATATTTTTTAGGTTTTTTATATTTTTATGGATTTTTATGGTTTTTAGTAGTTTTTTCTTTTTAAAAATTTTAGTGATTTTTTAGGGGTTTAGGGGGGTCTTTTATTTTTTAGGGGTTTTAGGGTTTTTTAATTTTTCCAAAGGTTTTACGGTTTTTTCGAGTTTTTTATCATTTTAGGGGTTTCAAGGGTTTTTAAATTTTTTAGTTTTTTAGGGTTTTTAGAGATTTTAGGTTTTTAGGGTATTTAATTGTTATAGGTTTTTATGGTTTCCCTAGTGTTTTTTAGGGTTTAATGGGTTCTATAGTTTTTAGGTATTTTTTGGATTTTTTAGTATATTTATTGGTTTTGGGGTACTTTGGGATTTTGATGGGTTTTAAACTTTTTTTTTGTTTTTTAGGGGTTTCAATTTTTTTTACATTCTGAAGGTTTTCTTGGGGTTTTTGTGACTTTTACACTTTTTTGGGTATTAGATATTTTTTAGGCTTTTTATGGTTTTTAGGGTTTTTTGTGATTTTTAGGGGTGTTTTGGGTTTTGGAGTTAATAGGGTATTATGGTATTTCTGGTTTCTAAATATATTTTTTTTGTTTTTTATGGTTTTTTAGATTTTTTATATTATTTATAATGTTGTTTGGGATTTCAATAATTTTTAGAGTTTTTAGTGGTTTTGGGGGTTTTGGATTTTTAGTGTTTACTAATGTTTTCAGTAGCTTTATTATTTTGGGGGGTTTATTGTTTTAAGGACCTTTTAGGGGTTTTTGATTTTTTTATATTTTTAGGGGTTTAAATATTTTTTAGGTATTTAATATTTTCTCATATATTTCATAATTTTAGGGTATTTTATGATTTTAGGGGATTTTATAGATTTTAAGGATTTTTATGGGTTTATAGGGGTTTTAGGTATTTTTATTTTTTTAGGATTTTTATGGTAATTTTTATTTATAGGGTTTTAGTGTTATTAGGTTTTTAGGGATTTTATTGTTTTTAGGTTTTTAATGTTTTTGTAGGGCTTTATTTGGATTTTATGTGTTTTTAGATTTTCTATTTAATTTTTGTGTTTTTAAGATTTTTATGGTTTTAGGGGTTTTATGGTTATTGTGGTGTTTTTAGTATTTTTTTAGTTTATAGTGGGTTTACTGATTTTTTGGGTTTTTGAACATTTTAAATGGGTTAAAGTGTTTTTAGATTTTTAAGTGGTTTACGGTTTTAATTTTTTTATAGATTTTTAAGGTTTCTAAGGGGTTTCTAGTTTATTGGGTTTTCATAGCCTTTTAGGTTTGCTAAGGATTTTTTGTTTTTTGAGGTTTTTAGGGTTTTGAAGTGTTTATATGGTTTTATTGTTTTCTTAGGGGTTTCAGGTTTTTAGGGTTTTTGACATTTTTTGGGATTTTAGGGATTTTTAGGAATTTTATGGGTTTTTGGGTTTTGGGGGATTTTGGGGGGGATTTTGGGTTTTTTAGTGTTTTACAATTTTTTGGAGTTTTATTTTGGTTTTAATGTTTTTTTGGGTTTTTTTAACATATTTAGTGTTTTAAAGGGGTTTTAGAGTTTTGGGGGGGGGGGGGTTAGGGTTTTTAGGGTTTTTTATTTTTTTATTTTTAGGGGTCTTGAGTGTTTTTAGGGGTTTAAGGTCTTCTTTTGGGTTTTAAGGATTCTTAAGGTTTTTAAAATTTTTAGGTATTTTTATGTTGTTTTTTGGGTTTTGAGGGATTTTATGATTTTTAGGAATCTTGAGAGTTCTTATTGTTTTTATAGATTTTATGGTTTTTTATGGTTTTTAGAAGTTTTTAATGTTTTTAGTGACTTTTAACATTTTTAATGTTTTTAAGGGTTTAAATGATTTTTAGATTTTTTAGTGGTTTTAGTGGTTTTATGAGTTTTTAGGGGTTTTAAAGTTTTTAGGGGTATTTATAGTGTCTATTGGATTTTTGGGTATTATGTTCTTTTAGGATTTTTAACATTTTTATGGTTTTATTTGTTTTATGCGTCTATTGGTTTTTACGATTTTTTAGGGTGATTTTAGGTTTTTAGGGTTTTTTAGGGATTTTTAGATATTTTTTAGATTTTTATGGATTTTTATGATTTTTCTGGATTTTGAATATTTTTATGGTTTTTAGGTTTTTTAGTATTTTAGGGGTTTTAATTATTTTTAGGTTTTAAGGTTTTTAGGGGTCTTTAGGGTTTTTAGGGTTTATACATTCTTTGGGATATTTTGGGATTTTATGTATATATTTTTTTGGTTTTTAGGGATTTTGAGGGGTTTTAGTGTTTTAAGGTTATATATATTTTTGGTTTTTTAGGTTCTTTTTTGTTTTTAGGGGTTCAAAGGTTTTTATATTTTTTATCCTCTTTAGGGGTTTAATGGGTTTTTATCACTTTTTGCGGGTTTATATATTTTTTATGGGTTTTAGGGGTATTATGGTTTTTAGGGGTTTTTTGGTTTTAGGGGTTTTTAGTGCCTTTTTGGGTTTTTTTCTATTTTTAGGTTTTAGGGGTTTTAAATATGTTTATGTTTTTAAGGTTTTATTGTGTTTTTTTATAATTTTACATGTTTTTATTAATTTTTAGGTATTTTCTAGATATTTATGGTTTTTAGAGTTTTTAGGGATTTTGAGGGTCTTTGGGGGGTTTTTAGGGATTTTAGTGTTTTTTGGTTTTTTGGTTTTTAGGGTTTTTTGTGTTTTTTATAATTTTATTCGTTTTATAGTTTTTTAGTGTTTATAGAGAATGAAAGGGTTTTTAGAGTTTATATTGGTTTTTAGGGTTTTATTTTGTTTTTAGTGTTTTTATTTTTATTAGGAATTTTATGGGTTTTAAGTGTTTTTCATTTTTTAAGGTTTTCTAAGTGTTTTTTGGTTTTTATGGGTTTTTACATGTTTAGGGATTTTTAGGGATCTTTTTGGATTTTTATATGTTTTTAGGTTTTTAGGGTTTTTTTTCTTCAGTTTTTTAGTTTATAAATGATTTAGAGGTTTCTAACCTTTTTAGGTGTTTAAAGGGTCATTAGAGGTATTTCGGTTTTTGGGTATTTAATGGTTTTTAGTTTTTGTTAAGGTTTTTAGGGGATTCTCTGGTTAGGGGTATATTTTGGTTGTTTTAGGGTGTTTTGTGTTTTTAGGTATTTCAGATGTTTTATGTTTTTATGGTTTTATGTTTTTGTTAAGGTTTTTTAATGGGTTTTAGTTTTTTTTATGTTGTTTGGGAGTTTCATGGATTTTTTTATTTTTATAATATTATGGTTTTTAGAGATTTTGTGGGTCTAAGGGTGTTTTGTGTTTTAGGGGTTTTTTAAGATTTTACGGGTTTCTTAAGGTTATTTTGGGTTATTAGTGGTTTTACATTTTTAGGTATTTTAGGAATTTTTAGTAATTTATGGTTTTTAGGGTTTATGGATTTTGAGGTTTTTGGGGTTTTTATAAATTTTAGGGGGTTTTAGTGTTTTTTTTGAGTTTTTAGGGTTTTTATGGTTTTTATAGTTTTTTAATGCTTTTAGGGTTTGAAAAGGTTTTTAGAGTTTTTAGTGGGATTTTAGTGTTTTTATGGGTTTTAGGTATTTTTAATTTTTTATCTGCTTTAGGGTTTTTATCATTTTTAGGGTAATTTGGGATTAAATTGTTTTTGTATTTTAAAGCTTTTATAATATGTTTTTAGGTTTTTTAGTGTCTTTAACATTTTTCAATTTCTATGTTCTTTTTTCGTTTTAGTGTTTTTTATTTTGTTTAGTTTTTATGTTTTTAGTGTTTTCTATTTTTATAAGGTTTTTAAATTTTTTTTATAGTTTCGGTGGTTTTTAAGGTTTATATGGTTTCTAAGGTTGTTAGGGGTTTTTTAATTTTTAGGGGTTTTAGGTTTTTTAGGGTCTTTTTAGGGATTTAGAGTTTTTATAGTTTATCTTTTAGGTCATATATTTTTTTTAAGTTCTTATGGTGTTCTTAGTGATTTTATATGGTTTTTATGTTTAAATGGATTTTTATGTTTTTATGTATTTTGAGGTTTTTTAGAGGTTTTTTAGGTTTTTAGGGTAGTTTAGGTTTTCAATGTTTTTTTGGGTTTTTAGTGGTTTTAAGTGTTTTTAGGTATTTAAGGTTTTCTTAAGGTTTTTCAGGATTTTTAGGGTTTTCACATTTTTTGTTATTTTAGGGCTATTTTATAGTTTTTATGGTCTTTAGACTTTTTACGGATTGTTTTTTTCGTTTTATGGTTTCGGGGTTTTTTATGGTTTATTTGGGTTTTTCTGGTTTTTATATTTTTTATGGTTTTTAAGGTTTTTTTCGTTTTTAGTGTTTTTTAGGTTATAATTGATTTTTTTTATTTTAGAGTTTTTTACGTTTTTTTTAGTTTTTTGGGGTTTTGTTGTTTTTTGGGGTTTTAGGGTTTTTAGGGTCTTTTTAGGGTTTCTTTATATTTTTAGCATTTTATTGGTTTTTTGGATGTTTTAAGTGTTTTTGGGATTTAATGGGTTTCTTAGGGTTTTAAAGGGTTTTTACATTTTTAGGGATTATTTATGTTTTTTTGGTTTTCTTTGTTTTTATGGGATTTCAATATTTTTTAGGGTTTTTGGGTTTTTTTGTATTTTTTTTTATGTTTTTAGATTTTTAGTGGTTTTTAATGGTTTAAGAATTTTAATACTTTCATAGGGGTTTGGATTATTTTATGTTTTTTTATACTTTTATGGATTTTTGGGACTTTTATGTATTTTTATGGTTTTTTATGTTTTAAGAAATTTGAGTGTATTTAGGGGTTTTAGGATTATTAGGGTTTTATGGATATTTTATTCTTTTGGGGTTTTTTTGAGTTTTTTAGGGTTTCAGATTTTTTATAATTTTTAGGGGTTTAAAGGGTTGTTATATTTTTAGGGGGGTTTTGGGTTTTTTTGGGTTTTATGGTTTTTAGGGTTTTTAGGGTTATATGAGGTATTTAAGGTTTTTAGTATTTTTTAGGGCTTTTAGGGGATTTAAGTGTTTTTCAGTTTTCATGGTTTTCTTAGGGTTTTTATGGTTTTCTTAATGTGTTATGGTATTTTTATGGCTTTTTAGAGTTTCTAGTGGTTTTAGTGGTTTTAGGATATTTAGGGTTTTTTCAGGTTTTTAAGGTTTTAGGGGTTTATAGTGTTTTAGTTTTTGTTATGGGTTTTATCGGTTTTTATGTTTTTAGGGGTTTTTTGTGTTTTTTGGATTTTATGTTATTTTAGGGTTTTTTTGGGTTGTATGTTTTTAGGTATTTTATTGTCTTTTTAGCATTTTCATGTATTTTTATAGCTTTTAGGGATTTTGTGCGGTTTTAGGGTTTTTTAGCGTTTTTAGGATTCTTTTAGCTTTTTAAAGGTTCTAAGGTTTTGTTGTTGTTTTTTTTCAGGTCTTTAAAGTTTGTTAAGAGTTTTTTTCTAATTTTTTAGGGTTTTCTTATGTTTTTATGGGTTTTTTGGGTTTTTATAGTTTTTAGGTAGTTTTAGGGTTTTAATGGCCCTTTTAGGGGGTTTTAGGTTTTTTAGTTTTTTTTTAATGTTTTCAGGGGTTTATGTTTTTTAAATTTTTTAATTTTTTCTTAGGGTTTATTAGGGTGTTATGTTTTTTTTGTGTTTTTAGGTATTTTTAGAGGTTTTTTATATTTTTATGGGTTTTTATCAATTTATGGATATTTTGGGTTTAAATATTTTTATAGTTTTTATCATTTTTTATATTTTTTAGGTGTTCTATGCGTTTTCTGTCTTTTATAGTTTTATTAGGGTATTCAAGGAATTTAGGGTTTTAGTATTTGTAGTGATTTTTATTGATTTTTATGATTTTAATGATTTTTATTGTTTTTAGTGATTTTTTAGGGTTTTAGGGTTTCCTATGGTTTTTTGGGAATTTTAAGTGTTTTAATTTTTTTAGAGTTTTATCATTTTAAGGGTTTAAATGGATTTTATTGTTTTATTGGTTTTTAGGGTTTTTATGGATTTCAGCATTTTCAAGAGATTTATATGTATTATGGTTTTGGGGGGCTGTAGGGTTGTTAGGGTCTCTTTAATATTTTTAGTGTTTTTAGTGTTTTTAGGTTTTTTAGGGGTTTTAAGATTTTTAAGTTTTTCATAGTGTTTTTCAGGTTTTTTATGGGTTTTAAAGTTTTTAGTGTTTTTTGATATTTGTTATAACTTTTATAGTTTTTTTGGATTCTTAGGGATTTTGTGGGAGTTTAGAAGTTTTTACGTTTTTCAATTATTTTTAGGTTTTGTGGGTTTTTTTAGGGTTCTGACGTTTTTTACACTTTAATGGAGTTTTGGGATTTTTTTGGATTTTTATGGTTTTTTTCTTTTTTTGGGATTTTTTTGGTTTTTGGGGTTTTTTTTTGGTTTTTTGGGTTTTATCGTATTTTGGGTTTCTATAATTTTTTAAGTTTTTTATGGTTTTTAAGGGTTTTTTATATTTTTTAAAATCTATTAGGGTTTTAATGGTTTTTATAGTTTCAAGTTATTAGATTTTTTTTGTTTTTTATTATTTTATAATGTTTATAGAGGTTTTATTGGTTTGTGGGGTTTAGGATTTTGGGGTTGTTTAGGGTTTTCGTGCTTTTTAAGTTTTAAGGGGTTTATATTTTTTAGGTATTTTATCTTTTCATATAGTTTTTCTGGGTTTTTTAGGGTTTTCATGGGTCTAAAGTGTTTATAGAGTTTTTTTGATGGTTTTAAGGTTTTAATTTTTTTTGGTTTTTATGGTTTTAAGTATTTTTGGTTTTTTAGGTATTATTTGGGGTGTTTATAGTTTTATTATTTTTTATGTTTCTAGGAACTTATAGGGTTTTTTCTATTTTTATGGGGTTTAAGGGGTTTTAACAATTTTGAAGGTTTTTAGGGTTTTTATGGATATTAGGGGTGGATTTTTTGTTTTTAGTGATTTTTATGATTTTTATGATTTTTATATTTTTTTATAGTTTTTGACATTTTTATGGGTTTAATGGGTTTAATTGTTTTTAGTGTTTTTTAGGGTTTTAATGATCTTTTAGGGTTTTTGGAATTTTTATTTTTTTAGGAATTTTAATTGTTTTTAAACATTAAATGTTTCATAGTGATTTTCAGGGTTTTAGGGGTTTTTATGTTCTTATATATTTTTAGGTATTTTTTATGATTATTATGGTTTTTAGGGTTTTTAAGGATTTTAAATGGGTTTAGAGTTTGTTTATAGTTCTTACAGTTTATTTCAGTTTTTAGGGCTTCTAAGTGTTTTTATGTTATTCCTGTTTCCTTAGGGGGTTTTCAAGTTTTTTTATTTTTTACAGTTTTAGTGTTTTTTAGGATTTTTATGGTTTTGGGGTTTTTTGGGTTTTTAAAGTTTTTATTTATTTTTTTTTGTTTATTTTTTTTAGAGTTTTCATGTTTTTAGGTGGTTAAATGTGTTTTAGAGTTTTTGGTGGCTTTTTTGGGTTTTTATGGGTTTTTAGGGGTTTTTGGGGTTTTTGGGGGGTGAGGTAATGGTTTTTAGATTTTTAGGGTTTTAGCATTTTTTATGCTTTAAGAGGGTTTAAAGATTTTTGGTTTTTAAGAATCCACTATGTTTTCTCCTGGTTTGTCGGGTTTTTTTACATTTTTTGGGTTTTTAAAGATTTTATATGAATTGTATGGGTTTTAGGGTTTTTATGGATTTTGAATGTTTTTTGGGTTTTTATGGGGTTTTGGGGTTTTCTAGGGTTTTAACCATTTTTATGTTTTTAGGGGTTTCATGTTTTATTAGGTTTTTAATGTAATCTTACATTTTTTTGGTTGATAGGGATTTTTACATATTTAGTGATTTTAGGGAATTTTTGTAATATTTATTGGTTTTAGTGTTTTTTTGGTTTTGTTTGGTATTTTAGGGGTTTTATGGTTTATTTAAAGTTTCTGGTTTTTTTAGTTTTTTATGGTTATTATTTTTAAGAGTTTTTTAATGTTTTAACGGATTTGATTGGTTTTTTGAGATCTTAGTGGTTTTTAATATTTTTATGGGTTTTCTAGTTTTATAATTGCAGGGGTTATGATTTTTAGAGTATATAAGTTTTTTAGGGTTTGAAGGGGTTTTAACATGTTTTAAGGTTTTATAGATTTTAAGTGTTTTTAGATTTTTAAGGTTTTCTTTGTGTTTTTCAGGTGTTTTAGGAGTTTTTTTATTTTTAAGGTATTTTTACATCTTTTTAGGAATTTTATGTTTTTTAGGATATTTATGGATTTTACGGGGTTTTAGTATTCTTATTGTTTTTCTGGGTTTTTAGGGTTTTTAAGTTTTTAGGGTTTTTAAAGTTTTTTTTATGTTTTCAAGGTTTTAATGGTTTTAATGGGATTTTAATGGTTGTATTGGTTCTTTTGGGTTTTAATGTGGTTTTCCTATTTTTTAAGGCTTTTAGGAGTTTTTATGGTTTTTAGGGGTTTCTATGGGTTTCAGGGTCTTTTATCAATTTTAGCATTTTAAGGGTTTTTAATAGATTTAAGTGTTTTTAGAGTGGTCTTTTTTTCCTAGGGGTGATTAGGATTTTTTATGTTTTTAGGGATTTTATCGATTTTTTGTAAATTTTTTGGGTCTTAAGGTGTTTATGGATTTTGTGCGTTTTTTGGAATTTATAGGGTTTCTAGTACTTTTCTGTTTTTTATGGTTTTTTAAGGTTTTGTTTGCGGTTGTAAGGGTTTTTATGTTTTTTATGTTTTAATGGATTTTTAAATTTTTCTATTTTTATGGGTTTTAGAGTTTCAATGGATTTTTAGGGTTTTTAGTGATGTAGGTTTTTTTGTTTTTCTTGATTTATAGGGTATTTTTTGAGATTTTTGGAAAATTAAGGTATTTTAGAGTTTTTTTAAAAAGGGTTTTTAGGGTTTTTATAATTTTTTGTGGTTTTTTGGGGTTTATTTGTTCTTTGTGTTTTTTATTTTCTTTAGTAGATTTTAGGGTTTTTAGTGTTTTATGGGATTTTTAGTGATTTTATGGTTTCTCGTGTTTTTTTCATTTTTAATGGGTTTTAATTATTGTTTTATGGTTTTCTTTTGGGGTTTCAAATATTTTAGGGTACTTTACGTCTTTAGTGATTTTTAGGGTTTTTTTTGGATTTTTATGGTTTTCTAGGATTTTAGGGATTTTGAGGGTGATTATTTTTTTCTAAGGGTTTGAGGATTTTATGGATTTGTTTGGTTTTTAGGGTTTTTTGAGTTTTTAAGAGTTCATAATGTTTTATTGTTTTTAATGTTTTTAGAATTTTGAAGTTTTTTTATTGTTAATAGTGGTGTTTTCTAGTTTTTATGGGTTTTATGTGTTTTTAAGGTTTTTAACTGTTTTATGGTTTTTAGTGGGTTTTTGGATTTTTAGGGTATTTTAGGGTTTTTTTCAGTTTTTTATATTTTTAAGGGTCTGAATTTTTTTAGATTTTTAATGTTTTCCTATGTTTTTTAGGGTTTTATAGTTTCTACATTTTTATGTATTTTTCACTTTTAAGATTTTTATTTCTGTTGTGGTTTTTTGGGATTTTGAGAACTTTTTCAGTTTTTTAGGGTTTTTTAGATTTTTAGGGATTTTAAATTTTTTTAGGTTTATAATGTTTCTTAGAGTTTTCATGTTTTTTAGGGGTTTTAATGTATTTTTTAATTTTAGTGATTTTTTTGGATTTCTAGGGTTTTAGGGATTTTAAGGGATTTTAGGGTTTTAAAATTGTTCAAGTTTTCAATTTTTTTATGTTTTTTAGGTTTTATAGGTTTTTTGGGGGTTTTCATGTCTTTTTGGTTTTAATAGTTTTTGGATTTTAAGTGGTCTTAGGATTTATATGATTTTTAGTATTTTAGGGATTTTTAAGATTTTTAGGGTTTTAGGGTTTTTTGTTTTTGTTTTTTTTTTATTTATGGTTTTTTTCATTATTAAATGTATAATGTTGTTTAGGGGTTTTAAAGCTTTTAGGGGTCTATAGGGTTTTTAGTGTCTGTGTTGGGTTTTTAGTCTTTGTATTTCTCTTTATCATTTTTAATTCTTTTTAGTGGTTTTTTATGGCTTTCAATGGTTTTAGGGTTTTTAGGGTATTTTAGGGTTTTCAATGGATTTCATGTATTTTTATGTTTTTATGGTTTTATTATGGTATTTTATATTGTTTAGGGTTTTTATTTTTTAGAGATTTAAGGGATTTTTTAGGATTTTTTTGTTTATATGGTTTTCAAAGATTTGAGGGTTTGTAGGGTTGTCATTATTTTTATAGTTTTTGGGTATTTAGTGTTTTTTAGGATTTTAATTGCATTTATGTTTTCGGGTTCTCTTAGGGATTTTCATGGTTTTTTAAATTTTTTGGGATTTTTATGGCCGTTTTAGGAATTTTATGGGTTTTATCATTTTTATAGATCTTAAGGGTTTTTATAGTTTTTACGAGTTTTAGGGGTTTTTTGTGTTATAGGGATTTTTTCAATTTTTATGGTCCTTATGACTGTATAGAGTTTTTACCATTTTTTGACATTTAAAGTGTTTTTTGAGTTTTATGGAAATTTTTAGGGGTTTTATTGGCTTTTATAGTTTTTTATTTTTTAATGAATTTATGGATTTTAGGGTTTTATTTTTTTTATAGTATTTTAGGGTTTATAGTATTTTTTATGTTTTATGGGTTTTAAGTGTTTTTAGGTTTTTATGGTTTTCATACGGGTTTTCAGGGTTTTAGGATTTTATGCTTTTAGAGATTATTATAGATTTTCTAGGATTTTTGTGGGTTTTTATAGTTTTTAGGTATTTGGAGGGATTTTAGGGGTTTTTATGATTTTAGGGATTTTTTTTCATTTATTTAATTTTATTTTTGCAATTATAAGTGTTTATATGTGTTTAAGCTTTTTTTATGGGTTTTTTGAGTTTTCAGGGTTTTTATTGTTTTTAGGGTTTTTACGTTTTTACGTTTTTAGGGATTACTAGGTATTTATTTGTAATTTTAATGGGTTTCTAGGGATTTTGATGGTTTTACAGTTTTTAGGGGCTTTTAGGATTTTTATGATTTTTATGTTTTTTGGGTTTTTAGTGTTTTTTGTATTTTTTAGGGGTTTTAAGGTTTTGTATAGGTTTTTCACATTTTAGGGGTATAAAGAGTTTTTAGAATTTTTAGAGGGTCTTTTAATTTTTATATCAGTTTTTAGAGTTTTCATGTTTTTATGATGTTTTATGGGTTTTAAGGTAATTAGGATTTTTAGGGCTTTTAACATTGCTTATGAATTTTAGTTTTTTCAGTGTTTCTAAGTTAATAAGGTTTTAATAGGCATTTTAAATGTTTTTTTTTCGTTTTCTATATAAATAGGGGATTTTTTTCTCTTTTTTTGATTTTTATGGTTTTAGTTTTTCATGGGTTTTGAGGGTTTTTTCAATTTTCCAGGTTTTAATTTTTATTAAAGGTTTTTATCATCTTTTTGAGTTTTTTGGGTTTGATGATTTTTTAGTGTTTTTAACATTGTGTTTTAGATTTTTTATTAATTTTTTTTGGATTTTTATGGGGTTTTAAGTGTTTTTATGGTTTTTAGGCTTTTTATGGGGTTTATGGTATTTTAGGTTTTTTATCATTTTTACGGGTTTTCAGTGTTTTTTGGTTTTTGATGTTTTTTTTGTTTTTCTTGGAATTTTGGGGTTTTTTAGTATTTTTGGTATTTTTAGGTATTTATGGGTTTTTAAAATTTTAATTTTTTTTGGGATTTGTGTAATGCCCCGACCCTGGTTACCCAGAGTCGGTGCATTATTACATAACATTGGTATGATCACAAAGGATCAAATATCGAAAGACCGATTAGTTTAGTAGCCTTGTAAACACTAGATACATTCATAAAGTTTACATTACATCATAAAATGAAAACTACAACAACATAGTCTCCATATTCCACACACATATCCCCTCATACTATCCCTTGAGGTCATTCATGAACTACTTCTTCACATCCTGGGAAAAATAAATCATAGAAAGGGGTGAGCTCAAATGCCCAGTAAGGATAACAATATAGCGAAAACTTTCATAATTAAGCATAAACATTTAAGGAAATGTATAACTAAAAAAATAATTTTAAACATGAACTTCAGCATAATATGGAAAAGATAAAATTAAATAATTCAATTTACTTATTCATATGGATATTCTACTAGTCGAATAATCACATGCAATATCAATAACCACTTTCATAATGATGGAATGCATAATTCCAGAATATCATAACCACATAGTCAAGGCCTTGTACGAAGACTAAAAATAAGATTTTGTCAAGGCCTTGTGGCAAGACACTTGTTTGTCTCATGAGACCTACCGATGCATCGAGTAGCTATAGCGGGCGCCACCCGTCACATATTAAGTCCAATCCATTCCTCATATGAACAGGTTTAAACATAACATAAACATTCGTATTACAACTGGCATATGAAATGTCAATACTTTCTCCATAAACCATGAATGGTATAAAAATAACACATCCACAGTCAAACATATTACAAAACCTTCAATACAATATGGATGTTTTGTATCATAATAATAAACTTCAAATAAGCTTAAAATCCATCAATGGATGTTGACATAGATGGAATCAAAACTATTTGAGAGAAATATCTCTTTTTTTGAAATCATTTAAAAGTCACATAATTATAAAATTAAAAATTTACATTGAAAATATTCTAATAAGATTTTAAGGGAAGCTTTGACGATTTTCTAATGGCAGAAAATAGACGCACTCTCCGTATAAGTTAAAAAAGATATTCTTACCTTAATTCTGTAGAAAATGTTAAAAAGGACCTCGTTTGGAAAACGACAGAAATATTCCTTTATAAAAATCTTATAAAAATTCAACAAGGGTACAAATGAATTTATCCCACAGTCCTTAAAATAGTAATAATGATTTGAAATACATTATTATGAAACATGGATGTGGATGATAAATAAGTCTGAGGAGATAATTACGTATAAACAACCTCGGATAATGAAGAGATTTTGAAATAAACCCTTACCTTGTAATTTTCCTTAGTCTATGGTATGTTAACATCATGTATAATATTTAAAACATTTTATTAAATTTTACAAGAACCATATACATAATTATGATATCATATATGATCTTCTAATAATGCTTTGTTAATAATATTTTAGTATTATCGCTGTTTCGGGTGTTAACTTACTCATTTTCTTTTATATGTTTTGTTACATAAGTCGTGTTTATTATGGATAGGTTGTATCTTATACATATCCAGAATGATATAAAGTTCTTAAACATTAATTTTAATCATCAAATGAGAATTAGTCTTGAATGGATCTGATGGGGAATGGATCTCATCACATTCATGGAGGCGGTAGTCTGTACGTACGCACGAGCGATAATATCATTATTTTAATATTAAAATAATATATAATTGGATGGTATATCATATATAAAGAATCATTATCATGTTATATTTATTATTTACATGAATTACATATCATTATTATACCCATCCAAATAATAATGTATTGAATAACAATTACACCATGACGTGGAGACGGTAAGTCGTACGTACGCACGTATGGTGACATGTCATTCTAGGGATGGATAGAATAGTGAATATGGTTGTACAATATTTATAATAACATCACAGTATATAGGAGATACTGGAGTTATTATTTTAGAATGTAAATTATAATGAATGAAGAAGTTGAAGAAGAAAGGAACTTGAAAGAGGGTGGTGAAAACATTACCTCTTCTCCGGGTTCTTCTTTTTTATTTGATCAATAGGGATACTTAGGTTGGATTTCTGATCAAACTAAGGCCTCTATATTGAAGTGAGGGAATTTTAGAGAATATTTGGGCAGATTTCGGCCAAACAAAAGGATTTTAAGGTATGAATTTGTGATAAGGGGGCGTTTCCTTTTATAAGAGGGGTGGGGGGAACCTTAGGAAAAGCTAGAAATATTATTTTATAAAAAAATTATATTAGGTTTCTAATGGCTCCAGATTGGATTATTTAATGGTTAATTTAAGTATGGGTCTAAATTATTTCATCCAATATATTTTAGATAGGTTTGGGTCACAATATTAACCATATCATTTATATTTAACTCTTAGTAAATTAGTTTGACATTTACCATGTCACTTTGTATTTTTATATTATATAGTTAATAAACATACTATATACAATCCAAGAAACCCCCAAGTGGTCCATTAATAATACAAAGATCATGATATAAGTCCTATGGCCGATCCTTGGATTTTTAGGAATATAATATCAATTAATAATATAATATTTGTTTTAAAAACTCTTTTATGTCAATTTTGACACTATTGGGAATTTGATTTTTGTAAAAAAATATAATAGCATGATTACTTCGAAAAAACATAATTAAATAAATACTAACATGTAATATTAACCTATAAAATTAGTGTAATTTATAAAAAGTCTCAAATTACATTTATTTGGATATTTATAATATCAATTATGTTATTATTTCATTAATTAGGTAAATACTGCATCACCATTATGTCATAAATAAATTAAATTATTTAATATCAAAATTTTTAAATAAAATACCATTATGTAGGAAATATTTTTATCTTTCTAATAAATATTTACAATCGAATTTATCTTATGTATAACCCAATATTAAAAATGTTTTACGAATTAAATCTTGATTTTAACTCTTTTAACTCTTCTTTGAATTGAATAATAATAAATATCCTAATCTAATCCAATTGGACCTAAATGATAATATTTTATTCCTAAGGATGTTTTAGGTCGAGATACACATTTCCAATATAATTAGGACATGTGTTAGGGTAATATTAATATCATTTTTACCCTTAATTACACTATTTACTTTTAACCGTGGTAAATAAAATTAGAAAGTTACTATTAACCAAAAAATTATTTTCATCTCATTAAACCACATTATACTCCTCGATATTAACTGTGTCTCTCAGATTTTTGTAATTCCACTCACAGAAGTGGTAATATTAATTTTTATGTGAATTTCCAAATTCTCCTAGGAGGTGGGTAAAAGACGGTGAAAAGTTTAATAAAATTTTTATATATCTAAAATTATTCTAAACTAACTCCAATGAATTACATTGATCATATATAGGTATTATGTATCCATTTTGTCCTTAATTAAATTTAAATAAAATAACAATTATTTAAATAAAATTTTGGTTTTAAACTATAACCCAGTGTTTTTCACTATTCATCAAAAATTGAAAAGTTCTAAGAAAAATACCAAAATTTCACCATAAGCTAATTTTGAAATTCCGAATCCAAAAATGAAGTCCATTTTGAATGATAAAATTTATAAAATTTTAAAAAGTGGGTATTACTATTCATAACGGCTAGTTTGATTGGTTTTGGTGTGAGTTAGAACTCAAAGTTACGTACAACACACGCTACTGTATTATTCAAAGAGGAGTGTACCATGGAAGCTTGGGGTGTTACATTCTCCCCTCCTTCAAATAATTTCTTCCTAGAAATTTCTAGAATAATAATACATGAAAAGACTATGTTGGTTCTTCATCATAAGCTCCTCGGGTTCCCACATTGCCTCTTCCATCTTATGGTTCCTCCATAGAACATTTACCAGACGAGTCATCTGGTTTCTCAGCACTTGTTCTCTAGTATCAAGAATCCGGATGGGCTCTTCACAATAAGACAGATCAGGTTCCAGTTCTAATTCCTCGTATGTGACTACATGTGTTGGATCAGGCATGTATTTCTTCAACAGTGATACATGGAACACAAAATGAACTTTGGAGAGACATGGAGGCATTTCCAAATGGTAAGCTACATCCCCAATTAGTTCTAGAATTTTGAAAGGTCCAATGTACCTGGGACTCAATTGACCCTTCTTACCGAAACGTATAACTCCCTTCCATGGAGATACCTTCAAGAAAACATGATCCCCTATCGAAAATTCCAAATCCTTCCTTTGGTTATCGGCATAGCTCTTCTGCCTACTTTGAGCTACTTTGATGTGGTTTTGGATTACCTTTACCTTTTCCATTGTTTCCTCCACCAGTTCTGGGCCTACAAGTTTTCTTTCACCAACGTCATCCCAACAGGTTGTTGTGTGACATCTCTTTTTGTATAACACTTCATATGGTGCCATCCGAATACTTTAAGGGAAGTTATTGTTATAAGAAAATTCTACCAGAGGTAAATATTGATCCCACATACCCTAAAACTCAAGTGAGCACGATCTCAACATGTCTTATAAGGTTTGAATAGTCCGTTCTGATTGTCCATCTATTTGAGGGTGGTAGGCAGTGCTCAAATGATGTTCAGTATCCAAGGACTTCTGAAGACTCTTCCAGAATCATGAAGTAAAATGGGGATCACAATCAGAAACAATCGATAGGGGTACTCCATGAAGTCTCACAACTTCATTAATATATAGTCTTTCTAGACGTTCCAATGGTAGATCTTTTCTTATAGCATGAAAATGTGTTGACTTGGTTAGACGATCAACAATAACCCATATTGCATCATTCCTTATAGGAGTCTTTGGTAGTCCCATGACAAAGTCGATCATGATATTATCCCTTTTCCACTCAGGTATGGGAAGATGTTTCATGACTCCTCCAGGATGTTGCCTTCCAGCTTTCACTTGTTGAGAAACCATACATCATGAAACAAAATAAGCAATCTCCCTCTTCACGTTGTCGCATCAAAAATGTTCCTTCAAATCTCTACATTTTGGTGCTCCCAGGGTGTATAGATAAATTGGAACTATGAGCATCGTCCAACAATTCCCTTTTTAGATCAGGTATATTGGGAACATGAAGTCTCTTCCCAAATTTTAAAATTCCATCTTCATACACAAAGTCACTCAATCTCCCATCATTCAATGCTTTAATCTTCTTTTGAAATTCATCATCATCATTCTGAGAACTCTTTATCCTTTCTAATAAAGATGGTTTGGCAACCATTTGAAAAATCATTGATGTTTCACCTTCCATGGTGATTCCAATATCCAACTTTACTAGATCCATGAAAATAGGATCCCTTTCAATTCTCATATTGTTCAAATCTATATGATCATTTCTACTCAAATCATCTACTACCTTATTTTCCTTCCTCGGGTGGTAGTGTATCATGCAATCATAATCCTTGAGTAGTTCAATCCATCGCCTTTACCTCATGTTGAGTTCTTTCTGTGAGAAAATATACTTCAAACTCTTGTGATCGGTATATATCTCACATTTTTCACCATAGAGATAATGTCTCCAAATCTTCAAATCAAAGATTATAGTTTCTAACTCGAGATAATGAGTAGGATAGTTTTTCTCATGAATTTTCAGCTGTCATGATGCATAGGCAATAAATCTATCATTCCGAATAAGGACACAACCAAGTCCTTTCTTCGATGCATAACTATAAATAACGAACCCATCATTCCCGGATGGTAGGGTCAATATAGGAGCATTGAATAATATCCTCTTCAGTTATTTGAAACATTCTTCACACTCTTTGGTCCCAAAATATTTAACCCCTTTACGTGTGAGATTCATTAATGGGTTAGCCAATCAGGAAAAATTCTGGACAAAATGTCGATAATAACCTTCTAAACCAATAAAACTGCGTACCTCGATTATACTTTTTGGTGCTGGCCATTCATGGATTGCCTTTGTCTTAAAAGGATCAATAGAGATTCCATCTTTAGAGAAAATATGTCTAAGAAAAGAAATCTCCTGAAGCCAGAATTAAAACTTGCTAAACATCCCATATAATTCATGCATTCTCAGAGTCTTTAGGATAATGTGAAAGTGATTTTCAAGATCTTCATAGCTTTTGGAGTATACCAAGATATCATCAATAAATACAACCACAAAATCATAGAGATATTCCTTGAAAAATCTATTCATTAGATCCCTGAATGTAGAGGGTAAATTAGTCAATCCAAAAGGCATTACTGTAAAATCATAATGCCCGTACCTTGTTCGAAATGCTGTCTTCGGAATGTCTTCCTTCATCACACACAACTGATGGTATCCAGATCGAAGGTCAATCATTGAAAATTATTAAGCTCCATGAATTTGGTCGAATAAATCATCAATGCGAGGTAGGGGATACTTTTTCTTTATTGTTATGGGATTGATTTCCTTATAGTAGATACATAACCTCAAAGATCCATCTTTCTTCTTAACAAAAAGGACAGGGGCTCCCCATGGAGAAACAATTGGGTGAATAAATCCCTTATTACTCAATTTCTATAGTTGTTTCTTTATTTAAACTTATTCTATAGGGCTATTCTATAAGGGGTCCTCGATATGGGCCTTGCACCCGGAATTAAATCAACGGAAAACTCAATTTCTCATTCTAGAGGATGTCCAGGTAAATATTCCAGAAACACATCTACATATTCCTTCACAATAGGTACATCCTCTATTTGAACATTCTTTTCCTCATCCATAGTTACTTCATTCTCTTCATCCCCGATAATTGAATTTAGTTGAGCAACTTGGGGTAGATCTAGATAAGAATTAGGTGGTGGCAATTCTGCCCTAAAGATAAGGTGTTCCTTATCATCATCATAAAAAATTGTAACCTCCTTCTTCTTATAATAAATCTTCGCATCATGTTCAGAAATCCAATCCATACCGAGGATAATATCGAACTCAATCATAGGTATGACAATGAGATCAGCAAATAAAGAACATTTTTATCCTCTAATGGGGACTGATTCACAAAACTTTGTTGTAATGATACTTCCCTTGGGAGTTTTAACTGATAACTCCCTTGTTAAATAAAATTGGAAATATCTAATTTTCTAAGCAAACGTGGAAGATATGAAACAATATGATGATCCAGAATCAAATAAATCATTTTCCAAACTTGAGGAAACCATTAAATTACATGCCACCACGTCTTTCGAAGCTTCTACCTCACCAGTAGTGATAGCATAAGCTTGGCCTTGATCCCTTGTCCTTTTCTGAGGTATGTTCCCCTGACACTTAGGAAATTCATTTGCATAATGTCCCATATCATTGTAGTTGTATCATTGAACATTGGTAGCCTCCTTCTTCCCCTTGCAATCATGAGATTGGTGGCCTTTTTCAACACACTTGTAATAGACTCCCATACCTTTCAAGAAAGTACTGGGGCGTTTCTTCCCACATTTACTGCAAGATGGATATTCAACTTTTCCTTTCATACCTTTTTTTCCATTTCCAGAGTGATCAGCAGATCTCTTTTTCTCTTTCTTTACTTTAAAGTCATAAGACTTAGAAAATGCTTTTTCTGTCTTTGATGGCACATGAGAAAATATCTTCATATGACGAGAAGGATTATGACACTAATTCTCGATGAAGAAGTGGTTTTAACCCATCAAAGAAATGATCAATCTTAATTCTTGGGTTACGTATATAATCTCCAACATACCTTACTAACCTTGTAAATTTAGCCTCATACTTTGCAAACATTCTCATCCTCCTTTTGTCTTTGACTCAGAAATTTCCTTTCCATATCTTCTTGATGGTCATGAGGAAAGTATTTTTCTAAAAATAGATCTTTTAACTCCCTACATTCCATATTTGATACTTCATCATCTTACTTCGTGTTTTGAATCAATGACCACCATTGATCAGTATCTCCAGTGAGGCGGTAAACTGCCATGATTACTTTTTCCCTTTAACTACTCCGCAAATCCTAAAATATTTTCTCTAGGGAACTTATCCACTGCTCAATTACCAATGGATTTGTACTCCCATTGAATGTTGGTGGTTTTGCCTCATTAAGAGATCTAACATTGATACTCCACGCTGTGGATCAGGGTGCTCCATATGGGTAAGGTTACTATTCATAAATTGAGTGAGTTGTCCCAGTATGGTGATAAACTGATCAGCACCTGTGGCATCACCAGCTCCACTATAATTATCTTGAGTAGGAAGGTAATCACTACATGGAGTGCGTGCATTGATACGGTTTCCATTTCTTTCCCTATGTTCCATTTCTAAACAATGGCATAAACTAGATCAGTTTATGAATAAAAATACATAATTCCATACTTGTAAAAAACTTAACATAAATTAAACTATTTATGGATATAATCCATAATCATAAAAAACTTTCTTTGAGGAAGTACATACTCATAAACCCTTCATAATGGTTGGTAATGAAAATGAGAATTATCCAAAACATACCCCCCAGGAGTGTCGTAACCAAGAGTGCTGCAAGGCCCGTTATCATGCACCAGTTCCCGTTCGAGTCTAGCTCAAAGCGGTGTTTTCAGGTTTTACCCCTAGGTACATTTATGCCAAAGCCGCCTCTACCTGCTCATATCCAGAAAAGGATGTATTGCTCAGAAAACTCACAAAATCACTACAATACCAAAATTCTAGGAAGTTCTTCTATACTAATCCTCAAATTCCATCTTAGGTCTATGTGCTTTAATCAGAGTTTATCTAAATCTAGCTTCCAAGGTTTGTACAAAACTTCCCCGGATACCAACTGTAATGCCCCTACCCCAGATACCCAGAGTCAGTGCATTATTACATTACATTGGAATGATCACAAAGGATCAAGTCTCGAAACACCGATTAGCTTAGTATCCTTGGAAACAGTAGATACATTCATAAAATTTACATTACATCATAAAATGAAAACTACAACAACATAGTCTTCATAGTCCACACTCATATCCCCACATACTATCCCTACAGGTCATTCATAAAATATTTCTTCACATCTAGTGAAAAATAAAACATAGAAAGGGGTGAGCTCAAATGCCCATTAAGGATAAAAATATAGCGGAAACTTTCATAAATAAGCATAAAATTTTAAGGCAATGTATAACTAAAACAAAAGCCTTTTAAAAATGAACTTCAGCATAATATGGCAAAGATAAAATGAAATAATTCCATTTACTTATTCACATGGATATTCTACTAGTCTAATAATCAAATTCAATATCAATTACCACTTTCATAATGATGTAATGCATAATGCCAGACTATCATAACCACATAGTCAAGGCCTCGTGCCTAGACTAAAAATAATATTTTTTCAAGGCCTTGTGCCAAGACACTAGTTTGTCTCATGAGACCTACCGATGCATCCAGGATCTATAGTGGGCTCCACCCATCACATATTAAGTCCAACACATCCCTCATATGAACAGGTTTAAACATAATATAAACATTCGTATTAAAACAGGAATAAGAAATGTCAATAATTTCTCCATAAACCATGAATGGTATAAAAATAACACATCCACAGTCAAACATATAACAAAACCTTCAATACAAAATGGAAGTTTTGTATCATAATAATAAACTTCAAATAAGCTTAAAATCCTTCAAAGGATGATGACATAAATGAAATCAAATCTATTTGAGAGAAATATCTCTATTTTTGAACTCATTTAAAAGTCACATAATTATAAAATAAAACATTTACATTGAAAATATTCTTATAAGCTTGTAAGTGAGGCTTTGACGATTTTATAACGGTGGAAAATAGCCGCCCCCACCGCATAAGTTAAAAAACACATTCTTACCTTAATTATGTCGAAAAGGTTAAAAGGTCCTTGTTTGGAAAACGACAGAAAGATTCCTTTATAAAATTCTTATAAAAAGTTGACAAGAGTATAAATGAAATTATCCCATAGTATTTAAAATAGTATGAATGATTTGAAATACATTTTTAGGAAACATGGATGTGGATGATAAAGATGTTCCAGTAGATAATTACGTATAAACAACCACAGATACTGAAGAGATTGTGAAATAAACCATGACCTTGTACTTTTCCTTAATCGAGGGTATGTTAAATTCCTGTATAATAGTTAAAACATTTTTATTAAATTATACAAGAACCATATACATAATTATGATATCATATATGATATTTTAATAATGCTTTGTTAATAACATTTTATTATTATCGTCGTTTCGGGTGTTAACGTACTCATTTTCTTTTATATGTTTTGTTACATAAGTCATGTTTATAATGGACAGGTTGTATCTTATTCATATCCAGAATAATATAAAGTCCTTAAACATTACTTTTAATCATCAAATTAGAATTATTCTTGAATGGATGCGATGGGGAATCAATCTCATGGCATTCGTGGAGACAGTAGTCCGTACGTACACACGAGCGAAAATACCATTCTTTTGATATTAAAATAAAATATAATTGGATGGTATATCATATATAAAGAATCATTATCATGTCATATTTTTTATTTACATGAAATACAAATCATTATTATACCCATCCAAATAATAATGTATTTAATATCAATTACACCACGACGTGGAGATGGTAAGTCGTACGTACGCACGTATGGTGACATGTCATTCAATGGATGGACAGAATACTGAATATGGTTGTACCATATTTATAATAACATAAAATTATATATTAGATAATGTAGTTATTATTTTATAATGGAAATTATAAATAATGAAGAAGTTGAAGAATAAAGGAACTTGAAAGAGGGTGGTGAAAACATTACCTCTTCTTCAGGTTCTTCCTTTTGATTTGATCAAAAGGGCTCCTTAGGTTGGCTTTATGATCAAAATAATTCCTCTAGGTTGAAGTGAGGTAAGTTGAGAGAATATTTGGGCAGAGTTTGGCCGAACCAAAATGCTTTGAAGGTATGAATTTAAGATAAGGAGGAGTTCCCTTTTATAAGAGGGGTGAGGGGAAACTTAGGAAAAGCTAGAAATATTATTTTATAATAAATTAATATTCGGTTTCTAATGGCTCTAGATTGGATTATTTAAAGTTTAATGTGGGTATGCGTCGAAATACTTTCAACCAATAGAGTTTATAATGGTTTGGGTCACAATATTAACCTTATAATTTATATTTAACTCTTAGTTAATTAGTTTTACATTTACCATGTCACTTTGTATTTTTATATTATATAGTTAATAAACTTACTATATACATCCAAGAGACCCCAAAGTGGTCCATTAATAATACACCTATCATGATATAAGTCCTTTTGATGAACCTTATATTTTTATGAATATAATATCAATTAATAATATAATATTTGTTTTAAAAACTCTTTTATGTCAATTTTGACACTATTGGGAATTTTATTTTTCTGAAAATCTTAACAGCATGATTAATTCGAAAAAACATAATTAAATCAATAATAACATGTCATATTAACATATAAAATTAGTGGAATTCATAAAAAGACTCAAATTACATTTATTTGGATATTTATAATATCAATTATGTTATTATTTCATTAATTAGGTAATTACTACATCACCATTGTAACATAAATAAAATAAATTATTTAATGTATAAAAATTATAAATAAAATACCATTATGTAGGAAATATTTTTATCTTTCTAATGAATATTTAAAATATAATTTATATAATTTATAACCGTATATTTAAAATGTTTTTGTAATTAAACATTGATTTTAACTCTTTTAACTCTTCTTTGAATTAAATAATAATAAATGTCCTAATCAAATCCAAGTGGACCTAAATGATAATATTTTATTCCTAAGTTTGTTTTAGGTCGAGATAAACTTGTCCAATATAATTATGATATGTGTTAGGATAATATTAATATCATTTTTACCGTTAATTACCCTATTTACTTTTAACCGTTGTAAATAAAAGTAAAAAGTTACTATTCACCAAAAATTATTTTCATCTCATTGAACCAAATTTTACTCCTTGATATTAACCGTGTCTCTTTCTTATTTTCATAATTCCACTCACATAAGTAGTAAAATTATGTTTTATGTGAATTTCCAAATTCTCAAAAGATGTAGGTAAAAGACGGTGAAAAGTTTAACAAATTTTTATATATCTAAAATTATTCTAAACTAACTCCAACTAATTACATTGAACTTATATAGGTATTATGTATCTATTTTGACCTTAATTAAATTTAAATAAAATAAATAATTATTTAAATAAAATTTAGATTTTAAACTATAACTCAGTGTTTTTCAGTATTCATCAAAAATTGAAAAGTTCTTAGAAAAATACCATAATTTCACCCTAGGCTAATTTCGATATTCAGAATCCAAAAATAAAGTCCATTTTAAAATATAAAATTCATAAAATTTCAAAAAGTGGGTATTACTATTCATAATGGCTAGTTTGATTGGTTGTGGTGTGTGTTAGAACTCAAATTTGCGTACAACACTCGCTATGGTATTATTCAAAGAGGAGAGTACCGTGGAAACTTGGAGTGTTACAATTTGAGTGGTTTTAAATTTTTTATGGTTTTTATTGTTTTTAGGTTTTTAACCATTTTTATGTTTTTAGGTGTTTTATGCGTTTTTAGGGTTTTAAGGCTTTCTTTGGGTTTTTGAGGATTTTTTGGGGGGTTTTATGTTTTTAGGGATTTTTAGGGCCCTTTTTGGATTTTAATTATTTTTTACTGTCTTTGTGGATATTTTTGTGTTTTAGGGTTTTTAGGGGGTTTTTTTCTGTTTTTTGGGTTTTTGGGTTTTTGGGGTTTTGGAGTTATTTATTGATTTTTAGGGGTCTTGGAGTATTATGACATTTTGAAGGGCTTAACGTATTTTTAGAGTTTTTATTAGTTTTTGGGTTTTTTAGTATTTTTGGGGTTTTTGGTGGTTTTAGGTTATTTCAGGGTTTTTTATTATTTTTTAAGTATTTAAGGGTTTTAAGTGTGTTTTTGTTTTTAATTATTTCTTAGGTTTTTTCAAGTTTTTAGGGTTTTTTTATTTTTAGGGTTTTTTATGCATTTTTAGGATTTTTATGGTTTTTATGGTTACTATGGAATTTGAGGTTTTCTAGGGGTTTTTAAGGGTTTTAATGTTTTAGTGGTTTTATCATTTTTTATATTTTAATGGTTTAATTATTTTAGTTTTTTAAGGATTTCAGAGTGTTTTCAGGGTTTTTAGGTTTTTTATGTTTCTAGTCATTTTTAGCAATTTTTTATTTTTTCTGTTTATAAGGATTAATATTCTTTTTTGGGTATTTTAGGGTTTTTTGGTTTTTTGGTATTTTAGGTTTATTTTTAAGTTTCCTAGGGTTTTCAAGGTTTTCAGAGTTTTTAAACATTTTTAGTGGTTTGATGTGTTTTTAGAGTTTTTAGTGGTTTTATGGGTTTTAACTCATTTTATGGTTTTTATGGGGTTTTATGGTTTTTAGGGGGTTTTAACATTTTTTTTCATTTTTTAGGTTTTTATTGGTTTTTACGGTTTTTATAAGGTTTTTCACGGTGGTTAGGGGTTTTATGTTTTTAGGAATTTTTATTGATTTTTTTGGATTTTAATTTATTTTATGGGTTTTTAGGATTTTGAGCATTTTTAGGGTTTTTCATTTGTTTTTGTTTTTTATAATTTTTTAGGTTTTTATGTGTATTAAGTGTTTTAAAATATTTATTTTTTTCTTTGGGGTTTCCATAATTTTTATGAGTTTTTACTTTTTAGGAATTTCTTGAGGTTTTTTAGGGATTTTGAGGGTTTTTGGGCATTTTATGGTTTTTTGTTTTTTAGAGTTTTTAATAGTTTCGGGGTATTAAGGGTTTTATTATTTTAGTGGTTTATTAGAATTTTTTATAGGGTTATTATGTTTTTAGGGGTATTATGGTTTGTAGGGTATTTTCAGGTTTTTGTCATTTTTTGGAATTTAGGGTTTAAGTTTTTTTTTGGTTTTTATGGTTTTCATAGGGGTTTTCAAGGTTTCTAGGGTTTTTGTGTTTATAGGCATTTTTATGTATTTTTAGTATTTTTGTCGGATTTTATGGTTTTTATGGATTTAGATGGTTTTAGGGTAATTTAGGGTTCTAGGTTTTTATGGTTTTTTTATCGTTTAGGGTTTTTTATTTTTAGGGATTATAATTTTTTACTGTTTTTAATGTTTTAGGGGTTTAAATAGATTTTATATATTTTTAGTACTTCTTAGGGATATTATGGATTTTTATGGTTTCTACAATTTTTAGTGGTTTTTCGATTTATATGTTTTTAGAGTTTTTAGGTTCTTTTAGGGTTTTTGTCATTTTCTAGGTTTTCATGGGTTTTATGTGTTTTTGTGATTTTATGGTATTCATAGGGTTTTTTGGGTTTTTAATTTTTTTTATGTTTTATGGGGTTTTAGGATTTTTTAGGCTATATTCTGGACTTTTAGTATTTTTAGGGAATTTAAGGGGTTTTAGGATTTTTAGGGTTTTAATCATTTTTTATATTTTTTAGTTTTTTTAAGTGTTTTAAGGATTTTAATTTCTTAATATGGTTTTTGAAAGGGTTTTTACATTTTAGGGATTATTATGGATTTTTTAATATTTTTTGGGTTTTGGGGGGTTTTAGGGATTTTTGAGTTTTTAGGAATTAGGGTTTTTTATGGTTTTTTTTGGGTTTTAGGGTTTTTAATGAGATTTTAGGGATTTAATTTTTTTAGAGTTTCTAACGTTTTTAGGGATTTAAAGGGGTTTTATAGGTCTTAGTGGTTTTTTGGTTTTTATGTTTTTTAGGATTTTTTAAGGTTTTTAGGGGGATTGATGGGTTTTAGGGGTTTTAGGATTTTTATAATTTTTTACGTCTTCAGGGGTTTTAACAATTTTAATGTTTTTCATGTTTTCTTAGGGTTTTTCCGGGTTTTTAGGGTTCTTTACATTTTTAGTAATTGTTTTCTTTTTTAGAATTTTTATGGTTTTTAAGGTTTTTAGGGATTTTGAGGGTGTTTAGGGTTTTTTAGGGTTTTTACGAGTCATAAGGATTTTAAATATTTAATTTTTTCTTAGGGATTTTCATATTTTAAGGGTTTTGTAGGGATTTATATGGTCTTTTAGGATTTTTATGGGGTTTTAGGGTGGGGGTAGGGATTTAGGGTTTTTAGATTGTTTATGGTGTTTATGTTTCTTGGTTTTTTAGGTTTTTATTTTATTTTTTAGGGTTTTTAAGATTTTTATACTTTTTAAGGTTTTTGGGGGCTTAAAGGGTTTTTAGATTTTTTTTAATGTGTTTTTAGTGTTTTTATGGTTTTTAAGGTTTTTTGGGTTTTTTTGAATTTCAGGGTTTTTAGGGTTTTATGGTATTTGGCATTTTTATGTTTTTAGGGGTTTTATGTGTTTTTAGGTTTTTAAGATTTTTTAAAGGTTTTATGGGTTTTAGTGTTTTTTAAATTTTACCGGTTCTAAATATTTTTTAAGTTTTTGTTATAGTTTTTGGGGATTCTGTGGATTTTTAGGGCTTATAGATTTTATTATTATATTTAGATTTCTGGGGTTTTAGTGTTTTTTGGTTTTTCAGGTTTTTTAAGGTTATTAGAGTTTTTTAATTTTATTAGAAGTTTAATGGGTTCTTAGAGATGTTAGTGTTTTTAGTGTTTTTATTTTTTTATGGTTTTTATGGTTCTTAGTGTTTTTTATTGTTTTTAGTGGATTTTAGGGTTTTCAGGGTCATTTATTTTTTTAACATTTTCTTGGTTTTAAGGGTTTTAAGTGTTTTTAGGCTTTGAAAGATTTCTTATGGGTTTTCATGGTTTTTAGGATCATTTATGTTTTTAGGGATTTTTAGGGATTTATTGTATTTTTTATGGTTTTAGCGTTTTTAGGGATTTTGAGGGGTTTTAGGGTTTTTAGTGGTTTTAGAGTCTTTTAGGGGTTTTAGCATTTCTTGGGGTTTTGGGTTTTTATGTGTTTTTAGGTTTTTAAGGTTTTCCTTGAGATTTTATGGATTGTTAGGGATTTTTACATTTTATTGAATTTTATGGATTTTAAAGGATTTTTATGATTTTTACGTCTTTAGGGATTTTGAGGGTTTTTGGTTTTTTGGGGGGTTTTATGGTTTTATGGTTTTTTTATTTTTAGGGTATTTAAGGATTTTAAAGATTTTTAGGGGTATTTATGGTTTTTAGTAATTTTAGGGTTTTAAAGGGTTTTTATAATTTTTTAGTTTACTTAGGTCATTTATGTTTTTTATGTTTTTATGTTTTTCTTAGGGTTTTTAGGGTTTTTACATTTTTTCAGATTTTCTTCCCTTTTTTAGGATTTTTATTCTTTTATAGAATTTGTTTGATTTTAGGGATTTTAAGGATTTTAGGGTTTAATGGTTTTTTTGGGTTTTTAGGTTTTCTTTATTTTTTTATGGTTTTTAAGGTTTTTATATTTTTTGAACGTTTTTTGGGTTTAATGGGGTTTTAGACATTTTAGTGGGGTTTGGGGTTTTTATAGGTTTTTAGGTATTCTTAAGGTTCTTAGTTGTTTTTATGGGTTTTAGGGGGTTTTAGGGCTTTAGGGTGTTTTAGGGTTTTTAGTGTTTTTTATGTTTTTATGGGTTTAGTGTTTTTAGGTTTTTATGTTTTTCTTATGATGTTTCATGGTTTTATGGTTTTTTATATTTTTAGGAATTTTATGGATTTGTTAGGTTTTGTATTTTTTTTCATGGTTTTTAAAGATTTTTTTGGTTTTAGACTTAATAGGGTTTTTATCGTTTTTTAGATGTTTAGTAGTTTTAAGCATTATTAGGTTTTTAATATTTTCATAGTTATTTTTAGGGTTTTAGGTTTTTTAACATTTTTAGTCATTTATAGGACTTTTTTAGAATTTTTAATGTTTTTAAAGGTTTATAGTGATTTTTAGGGGTATTAAGGTTTTGTTTTGTTTTTACGAAATTTTTTTCATCAGTTTTTAGTGTTTTAAAGGTTTTTTTTGGAGTTTTTGATTGTTTTTAGAAGTTTGAATTACTTTCGGAGTCTTTATTGTTTTTATGGGTTTTTGGGGTTCCTTACGAGTTTTAGGGGTTTTTAGTGTTTTTAAGGAATTTTAGGTTTATTATAATTATTTGTTTTTTAGGATTTTAAGTGTGATTATGTTTTAAAGTTTTCTTCGGGTTTTTTCGAGGTTTTTTGGAGACATACATTTTGAGTTGTTTTTATGGAGTTTTTTTAATTTTTTGATTTTAGAGTTTTTAGGGATTTTTAGGGTTTCTGGGATTTTAAGGGGTTTAAGAGGTTTCTAAGGGTTTTTAGTGTTTTTAGGTGTTTAAAGTGTTTAAATGTTTTCAAGATTTTCTTTTTTTTTTGCTTTTTATTTTCCTTTTCATTTTTAGAGATTTTTTGGGATTTCTAAGACTTTTATGGTTTTTAATGTTATTAGGCATTTTGAAGGTCTTAGTTTGTTAGGGTTTTTAAGATTTTTTATATTTTTTAAATGTTTTTTGGGGTTTAAAGGGTTTTTTGTTGGGTTTAGTGGGTTTTTATGGTTTTTATTGGTTTTTAGGTTTTTTAAATTTTTTAGAGGTTTTATGGTATTTTGGGTATTTAGTGATTTTTAGGGTTTCATGTTTTCAGTGTTTTTTTGGGTTTATTAGGGTTTTAAATGTTTTTAGGTTTTTAAGGATTCCTTTGGGGTTTCTAGGAATTTTTATGTTTTAAGGGATTTTTAGTGCTTTTTGAGGATTTTTAAAAATTTTGGTGTATTTAGGGACCTTTAGAGATTTTAGTTTTTTTTAGGTTTTAGGGGTTTTTAGGATTTTTATCATTTCTAGTCTCTCTACAGGTTTTATGTGTTTTTAGGTTTTTAATGTATTCTATGGGTTTCCAGGGTTTTTATGTTTTTTTTTATTTTCATGGATTTTGGGAGATTTTTTAGGAATTTTATTGTTTTAGGGGGTTTAGGGTTTTTTGGGGGTTTAGTGTTTTTAAGGTTTTTATGGTTTTCTGGTGTTTTTTTTACTTTTATAGGGGTTTGAAAGGTCATTAGAGTTTTTAGTGGTTTTTGGTTTTTTGTGTTTTTAGGGGTTTCCTAATAACTTTTCGGGTTTCAATAGTTTTTTTAGGTTTTAGCGGTTTTAGAAATTATTTATTTATTTTATATTTTCTGTGATTTTTAGGGATTTTTTTGTAATTTTATTGGTTTTAAGGATTTTTAGGGTTTTTATGGGTTTTTAGGATTTTTAATTTTTTTAGTGTTTTTTGGGTTTTTTATGGTTTTTTGGGTTATGTAGTTTATTTTAGTTTTTAAGGGTTTAATGGATTTTTGGTGTTTTTTAAACTTTTTTGGGTAATAAAGTGTTTTTAGAATTTTTAGGGCTTTTGGGGGTTTTCTGGGATTTTAAGGGGTTTTATTGTTTTTTTAGGTTTCTATGGTTTTTACGGTTTAAAGGTTTTGTTGGGGTTTTAGAATTTTTTAGGTTTTTTTACATTTTCAATGATTTTTAACGATTTTTTAGGAATTTTATGGTTTTTATGGTTTTTAGTGTTTTTAGTGTTTTTTGGGTATTTATGGTTTTTTGGGTTTTAGGGTTTTTTTTTATATTTAACGATTTTATGTTATTTGGTGTTTTTTATCTTTTTTAGGGGTTTAAAGGGGTTTTAGAGTTTTAAGTGTTTTTTAGGGGTTTTCTAGGATTTTCATCATTTTAATGTTTTTTCAGGCTTCTATGGGTTTTAAGGTTTTTACGGTTTTTTTGCATTTTTTGGTGTTTTAGGTTTATTAAGTGTTTTTTTTGTTTTAAGGTTTTTATTAGTGTTTTTCTAGGATTTAAGGGTTTTTATGTTTTGGGGGATTTTTAGGTCATTTTTAATATTTTTTTGGTTTTTAGTGTTTTTTGGGTTTTGGGGGTTTTCGTCTTTTTAGTTTATTTTGGGGGTTTTTATTGTTTTTTAAGTATTTAGGTGTGTTTCTGAGTTTTTAGGGTTTTAATTCTATTTTTGAGTTTTTAACATTTTTAGGGGTTTAAAGGGTTTTAAGAGTTTTTAGTTTTTTTAGGGCCTTATGGGTTTTTAGGGTTTTTATGGTTCTATGGGTTTTATGATTTTTTATGTTTTTTAGGGTTTTAGGGTATTTTAGGGTATTTAGATGTTTTTAGGTTATTTAGTGTTTTGAGGGTTTTTTGGGTGTTAGTGTTTTCTTAGGGGTTTTTTGGTTTTTTGGTTTATTTTTATTGATTTCTGGGATTTTTTTTATATTTTTTAAGGTTTTTTATAGGGAAAATAAAATGTAGAATATAACAAACCAACTAGCCACTAATAAGGATCCAAAAAGCAACCCCCATTAACAGTCATCTCTACTCTAGTACCCTACCATCAAAACTAGGAGTCTAATCCTCCACCATTCCTAAAAATATATCCTTCTTACCACACATAGAAAACACCAACCTACAATAGTCATGGGGTCTCTGAGTCATCCAACAAAACATCAGTGGCTCCACGAACAGCCCACACCACCACAAACTTCAGCCTAATTAAACAACCACAATGTTTTAGACATAACCAAAATCCAACCTTACCACAACCCAGCAATGGAACAAGACCTAGTTCACCACTTTAGGCATCACCCAACAACCAAAAACACCCCAAAAATCATCCCAAAAAAATCCTGCACCCACCATCATACAATTCTAAACCTTTTGACCATAGCGATAGAAATTCCAACTCTCACAACATGACATCTAACAAGAGGAAAATGGACACAAAACCATGAGAACAGATGTACTAGATGAATTACACCACCATCATGAAACAAATCCAAATACGATCATCATCTCCAATCGATGAACCATCTTCCAGAAGACATTAAAAATGATCCAAAAACCTAAGATGGTGAAGAAAGAAGATTAATCTCATATAAGAAAAAACATCATCTATGGTGGCATGAAACTACAAAAACAAAAACCAAGAGCACTAAAAATTATTCATCACTGATCTAATACTGATGGGGAAACAATCTCAAGACTCTAACCAAAAATCCAAGAAACATCCACCCTCAAAACTGATGAGACATCGAACCTCCCAAAAGCACCCAAAAGAAAACCAAGACTGAGGATGATGTCTTCTCTACAAAAAACATTCTAGGAAATATATGAGGCTCAACACTCTGATGAAATCATAGGGGATCCAAAGATGATATCTAGTAAAGGCACAGACTAGGAGCTCTGGTGAGGCACCCTGATGTCAAAATAATCATCTTTACCGAACGTCGATATGCAAGCTAGAAAATGAATGAACCAAGGATATTGGATAACATATAATGTTGATGAATGAACATTGATCCTTTCAAACCACCAACACCGATCAAATTACAATGAATAACCAAATATTGATTGATCCACCCATGATCACGAAGATAATTCGATCCTCAAATAAGACTATAGTCATGAAAAAATATCTGGAACTATCTCTAATCTTATAATATCCTTATGAAACTACTATTTAGTGATAAAGAACTTCCACCAATGAAATTTGAGAAATGAGAAACTGATAATGGTGACACACATCGAAAAACCAACCATGGTTCAAAAAATTGTCCCAACAACCGACATTTTAAAAGGTTAAAATAAGAAGCATCACTGGAATATGACATCAAACTAGCTAAAATAGAAGTGTCAAAGAACATCTGACATCAACAAAAACACATCGACCGACTGAAAAGAGCCCCTAAAACATCCCTCATCAAACCAGAAGAGAAATTAATCAAAGAGGATCTTCACACCTACAATGCCCACATCCACCTGCCACACAGAAAGATCTAAAAACTACACCAAACTTGTAATATTGAGGAGCTTCTGTCAGAAAATAGTGAGGACCAAGAACACAAAACTAGGGAAGTATGCCAGTAACTGATCAACAGCCTGGAAAACCATCCAATTTAAAACAAACCCGACAAAAAAACCATGGACTTAATCAAAACATTATATTATGGAGAAGGAAAACTAAGCAACCACCATCAAAATAATGTCATCAATAAACCATGAGAAACCTTCTTCTATGAACCTAGATCCATATCCCAAGACATTCATGTCACTACAAAAAAAATTTATGGTTAGTGAGGGTTTATTATTGAGGGTTCTAATAACAACCATGAAATAGATATAGTTAAAAAATATATATAATATATTATAGGTTTCATAAAACTACTTTATATTTTTACATGTTTTTAATTTGCGGCGGTTTCAATATGACCGCCACTATAAATTTTAAGAAAACCCTAATCCAACCCCCTCCCCCATTTCCCATGTGCGACCCCAACCCCTTCCCCCACCTCCTATGAACTCCTCCTATTTTTTCGTCAGCAGAAACCCCAATCCCAAGACCCCCTTTCCCCCCATCCCAAATCCTCTCCTCACCCTAGTAGTGACCCCGATCCAATAACCCACGACCCCCTAAACCCCCTCCCTCCTCCTACCATGACCCCCCCCCCCCCCGTAACCCTCCACCCTTGGACCTCCTCTCTTGTTAGATTTCAAACAACATGACCCCCCCCCCCCCAACTCTGACCTTCCTCACCCCATATCCGTTCACCTCATTTGTAGTAATGTGGACCCCCTAGCTTCCTCTACTTCTCTCGAATCCCCTCCTTAGTGGAAATTTATACCTCCCATAAATTTTTCATCATACCCACCATAATTGTATTATTTATTAGCATTAGATGGAAAATCATGGGTGATAAAAACAGTATAGAATTTGTTTTTTATTAATTGGATAGTAATTATGTATATAAATTTGGTTTATTGCGTGTTATTTTGGTTTTTCATTTATTTGTTTGGATTTATAATAATCATTAATTTTTGTTATGTTGTATTAAATTAAAAAAATAAATTCGTTATTATATATGTTAGTTATGGAATCTAGATCGTTTATAATTTCATGGATTTTATTTTATATAAATTAATTACACTTTGTTATATATATCCTAATGCCTCAAATTTTTTATAGACACATAATTGAGGCTATTTTTCATCCCATGAAAAATTGGTGGTATGGTTTGGGGTCACACATGGTTTCATAACCATTCCAAAAAAGGTCACTAAGGATAAAGGAATTGAAAATGATATATTATACTCTTTTTAAATTTATCAGAATACTTCATGTTTTATGAATATATGAGTAATAATTTATATTGATAAAATATATCAAATAATTATAGAGAAGTTAAAGTTATGTTTTTAATGCATGAAAATCAATTATTTATTATGGTAACTGGAAGATCCAACATAGTTTCATTGATTTTATTTTAACTAACATGATTTTTAATAAAACAATTTGGAGTGTTTAGTTTTTTTTTGTTGAGTCAAATGAAAAAAAAAATTATCATTAGATTTGAAAATCACATTATACATTATTCAAATTAATGTTAAAATCATATTTTTATGTTTATCTCAAATTTAAGGAATATTTGATTAGATGTTATGAGAGAATATTTGATTTATATAATCATTGAACAACATGAAGTCACACTAAACAAGTTCAGTAGAATATAGATATATAGAGTTGAATACTTTGGGTATGCATGACATATCGTGATATCCAAATGAAGTATACATTTCATTAATATTTTTAAATTGGCGAACTTGGTATTATTTAGATCATGGGAAATGGTTCAGACATTGATCAATGTAGCTAAATTTTCAACGTAATGAATCCTCCTTTTTTATAACACTAGGGTAGAATACACCATTATATTCTATTTGATTCACCTCATTCATCTATGTTTGTGAGAAATAATAATTCATTTGATTCATGTTTTTATATTAGAAGTTTAGTAATAAATAGTTCATTATTTGATTCATCCCATTTTCCTTTATAGTTGTTCTGATGTAGTCAATTGATAAGTTGGGTGATATTTAATTTTGATTTTACTCGAATGATTAAAAATTTATATAATTATATCTGAATGTACATGGATAATAAAATCCAATACCTTTGGATATAATTTTGATTAATTTACCTCGAAACACACCTCCATATACAAAGAATTTGGAATTATCATTAGATTATGCGATTGAAAACCGGTCAGTGGATGATATTATAATGTTTTGAAATCCGGATTGTAAATTCAAGCGATGGTTGAATATAAAAGAAGTATATACTCATTTGATATAGAAATAGTAAAATAATCGATTTGTATTTTGGATTTGGCATGGTGAATCATGTTTTATGCAAAGTCAAAAAAATGAAAATACTATCAACGAAATACAATGTGACCTAGTATGGGAGAATTTAGTTTGAAATTCATTAAATGAAGCATTTGGTTTTTCAGAATACAATGTCCAATATTTCAATAGATAAATAAAACCCCCAGTTGATCCTAAAAAAGTTAATCGTTCTTAGAACTTTAGTGACCAAATTTTTTTTAAGAGTTAGTTGAAGACAGACATAATGAACTATATGAAGTGTGTGCCATGTATTCAAATATTACTATTCTACATGAGTTTTATCATATCAAGTGTCTATGTGGAATTATTGACAAAGAAATTCCCATGATTTTAGAGTTTTTTATGATGTATTTACTAAATTTAAGACCCCCCGATATTCTATGAGATGAAGAAAAACATCAACAAACTTGGACTTGATTATGAAAAGATACATGAATTCCCTAATTATTTCATGTTTTACAAGGTAGAAGAGTCTGATAATGAAGAATGTACAAGATTTCATATAAGCAGATGGAATCCAATGAAAAACATTGAGAGAAGAAATTAATGAAACCCCAGGAAGAAATAGAAGAATAAAACCCCTAAAAAAGGTATTATGTTACTTAATTTATAAACCATTCTTACAAATATTATTCATGTTGTCTTTGACTGCATACGAAATTAAGTGGCATCCTCAAGATAATAACGATGGATTGATGAGACTTCCAAAAGATTAAACATCCAAGAATATGTTTTAGTCTCTATATCCATAATTTTATTTGGATACTAGGAATATAAATTTGGGATTTTCTTTTGATGGTTTAACACTTTTGGTACCTAAAAAAATAATTATAGAATTTGGATAGTTGTTTTGAACCTCTATAATTTACCTCCATGGACGTATATGAGGAAGGATTCATTCATTATTTCAATGATTTTCCCTAGAAAGAAAATTCATATAAATGACATTGATATATACCTTTAACCTATTATTGAATAAATTCAAGAATTATGGGATGATGGCATTGAAATAAATTATTATTCAATGAGACAACTATCCAAAATTCATGATGCTTTAATGTTGAAAATTAGTGACATTACTAGACTATGAAATTTATCTGGTTGAAACACTCATACTTGTTTGGGTTGTCTAGTTTGTAATTTTTATTTCTAACCTGAATGATTACCTCATAGAAGAAAATGGTGTTTTATGTGTCATTGTCAATTTCATGATGATTCACATAAATTCATGTTTAACAATACACGATTCAATGGAGATATTTAAATTATAAAGTCACCAAAAATGTTATCTGGTTCAAAACTCTTTCGAAAATTATTGAAATTCACTAAAAAATTTGGAAAATTTAATCAGTTTAAAGCAGGGGGAAAGGGTATAATGTATAGTATCTAATGAATCCAGAACACAAAAATGGAAGAAAATGGTATATTTTTCAAAATTACTTATTTGTATAATACTTTGATACATTATAATCTTGATGTATTTCATATTGAGAAGAACATTTTTGACAATGTAATTTTTACAGCGAATAATGAGCAGGGTAAATATAAGGATAACCATAATGCTTGTAATGATTTGGATTCAATGAATATAAATCATGGTTTTTTGTAAAATGATAATGGAACGTATCGTTTGGATATTTTTATACTGAAAGCCCATAAGAAATACATATTCCTTCTAACTTTAAATAATGTTAAAGTGAGAGATAGATATTCAAGTAACATATCTTGGTGTGTTGACTTAAAACATCTAATGTTAAATTAATTAAAAATTCATGACTCACATATCTTTTATAGAGCAGTTGTTACCATTGGATTTCTGTAATACTTTTTCTGAAAATGTAACTATGGTTCTAGTTGATTTTAGTACCTTTTTCAGAGTGATTTTTGGGAAAAATCTAAATACAATCAAACGTTATAAACATCAAGAAATAATTTTTTTGAAACTATTTAATTTTGATATATTATTTCCCCCTTTACTCTTCACAGTCATGATTCATTTTACTGTTCATTAGGTTGAAGAATCTAAACTCAGTGGACTGGTACACTATCGATGGATGTATCCAATTGCGAGGTATGATGATATTTTTGTATTTTCATTGGTGACTTTGACTTTATCAAATCATTAAATAATTTTTTTAATATGTTTCTTATTTTTTCAGCAGGTAATTAGGTCTTTTGAAATCATATGTGAGGAATAAATCTCAACCAAAAGGCTCTATTACTAAAGGTTACATAGCTAAAGAGTGACTGACCTTCTGTTCTAGTAATTTGGATGGGGTAGAGACCATATTCAATCATTCTGGACATGGTGATAGAATCTCCACTAATTATAGTTATAAAAATTAGTCATTGATATTTCCAACTATTAGAAGACCAATTTTAAATGGTTCAAATTTTACACTGACTAAATTAAAGTCACTACAAGCACGTATATATGTGCTACTCAATAGTATTACTACAGATCAATTTATTGAATAATTGAGATTGAAAACAAATAGGAGACTAAGGGTTAGAGCTCTAAATGATTTGGAATTATTAAAATTTGTTAATAAGGGGCTTATAAAATGGTTCTCCCATCATGTAATTATATAATCATATTCATATTATTGAGGTATAGTTATTTTTTCTATGTTAAAAATTATATATTGAATCTTTTTTCTAGACAATGAATATTGAAAATTGATCTGAAATATCGAATGATTTGACATTTTTGGCTCCACATACCTTAAGGAAGGCTAAGATATTCTATGCCCACAATATTCATGGCTTCTTGTTTCACACAATTTTTCATGTAGAGGACTCGAAAACTAAAAATAATGGTGTATTTACATTTTTTAGAGGTGGGATAATATGGAAAGTTGATTGATATAATTGAATTAAGTAATCATGGATAGTTTTTATTTATCTTATTCAAATTAAATTGGTTAAACATCGATAGGGGTATAAGGAAATATTCATTACATTTTACTTATCTCAACTTATCTCACTTGATGGATACCAGAGATCTTGGAGATCATGATCCATTTAACTTAGTACCAAAAGTGAAGATTTTTTATTATGAGGATGATGAAATACCTGATGTTTAGAATGTTATTGTACACAAAAATCAGTGATACATATATGATATGGGTGATTAAGATCAATTGATGCTTTGTGATAGTGAACCTCATCAACCACAAAATATTTAATAGTTTCTTCATGAAAATATAGAAATGGTTGAGCTTGAAAGAGAGTGTGAAAATGAATGACTCTTAATAATGGAGGTTGATAACAATTAATATAATGATGATGAAGATAATTTAATGTATACATTTTCAATGAAATTATATTACAATTTATCATTAATAATTGTTTTGTACATATATACATTTTTATAGTTTTTAATTTTTTTTATAAAAAAATTTTGTTTTTAATTATATATATATATATATAATATTATTTATCCATTTGAAACAATGGAATTATAAGAAAAAAAATATCAGGATTCTAGTTGATTAGCATCGCGGAGCATACTAAAACTACCATCATCTTATAGGGATCCTAGTTATTCAATTATAACTGAGACTACAATAGAGACAACTATTTCCCCAAATGTTGTTGGTATCCCACTACCTGATTCATCAATATTGATTTATCAATTGGTCACCCCTCCAAATAGGGGATATTGGTGGGCTACCGTTACATGTATGTATTTCATTTTTCAAAAAACAAATTATATTTTATTAATATTTTAATTAATTTTTCAAACAGATAAAGACAACCATTGATGGGATAGAAATATGAACATAGAAGATGTATGGGACCTAAAGGACTCCAACATTATCATTCTATTTGATGAGATCGGGGTGCCTACCGGTGACACTGTCGGAATATTTGGGAAGACTCTAGGGAATCTTTCTTGTGAGACTATGAGATTTACAATTAATTATAAATATTGGAAGTATATTACTATAATATTGAAAAATGAGGTATTTGATACACAAGTAAAGATAATATTAATTTAATATACACAGAAAAATTAATTTAAAAGACATGAATAATTTTTTAGTATACTTATGAAATCTTATGTTTTTTATTTCAAGATATGTTTTCATTTTGATGTCTCGGGCACCATTTCACATCTATTGACTTTATAAATAACATATATAAGATCTATAAAAAATAAAATGAATATTTTATGTATAAAAACACATTTCGAGTTATACCGACCACATCTTGTGTCGTATTGATGTGTTGTTGATTCCTCCAGATAAAAAGAAAATTATAGATCATTCTCTATAAGTTTGAAAACAATACAATACTGTTTGATCAGTTTTGAATTGGTAAACACTTATGAAAGGTAAAAAAGACTTTAAAAATAGTGTCATGGGGACAAAACCAGGAAAACGATGTCATATTTCCACGAAATTAATGGAAATGGCTATGGATTTAATTTTGAAATTTAGGAAGACACAAAATGTCATTTCAATTGATGATTTTCTTGTTATGAATGTAAATATGTTTTTAGTGTTTGTAAACACTAAAACGGGTATCGAACGGTCAAAAACAAAAGCATGATGTCATATTGTCTTGAAATCATAGAAGAACGACCATAGATTTAATTTTGAAATGTAGGAACTGAAAAAACATCATTTCTGATGATGCTTTTCCTGTTATTTCTGAAAACACATTTTAGTGTTTTAAAATACTAAAATGTGTGTGAAGTAGTAAAAATCATAAAAATGATGTTGTATTTTCATGAAATCAAGGGAAAACCACTAATTTGTTTTTTCTAATGTGTACCAATGGAAAAAACATCAATATGATGTGTGGTGTGATTGTAATTACATAGAAAACACTTATGCAAGGTTCAAAAGTCAAAAAAAGTGTTTAGAGGTCAAAACTAAGGAAATGAATTCAAATTGTCCTAAAATTAGAGGATAATGACCATAGATTTAATTTTGAAATGTATTAACTGGCGACACATTATTTCAAATTACAGTTTTCCCATTATGGCCTTAAACATGTTTAAAGTGTCTTAAGACACTAAATGGTTTGTGGAATGGTCAAAACTAGGAAAATGATGTCATATTGTCCTGAAATTAGGGGAAATAATCTTAGATTTAATTTTAAAATTTAGGAACTAGTGACACATAATTATGAATGATGGTTCACCTGTTATGACTATAAATGTGTTTTTATTATTTTAAAATACTAAAACAAATGTAAAATGGTAAAAAATAGGAAAAACATTTCATTTTATGCTAAAATAAGGTTAAAAAACCTATAGATTTAATTTTAAAATTTTGGAACTAACAACACATCATTCTAAGGGATGGTTTTCCTGGTATTACCGTAAACAAGCTTTTAGTGTTTTAAAACACTAAAACATTTTTAGAATGGTAAAAACCCAAAAAAATCATATTGTCCTGAAATCATAGGTAAAATGGCCATATGTTTAATTGTTAAATTTATTTATTAAAGGTATGTAATTCAAAATGAATGTATTCTCATTATGGTCATAAATTTTTTTTAATGTTTTGAAATACTAAAACGCACATAGAACAGTCAAAAATAAGAAAAAAATATAAGATTACCATGAGATAAGGGGAAAACCTCCTTATATTTAATTGTTAAATGTTGGAACAAATATTACATCCATCCAAATTGTGGTTTCCCTATTATGTCAAAAACACTTTTTTAGTGTTTTAAAACACTAAAACGTTTGTCGAACAGTCAAAGATAGGAAAACAATGTTAGATTCTACTAAAATCAGGGTAAAATGACCATATATTTAATTTTGAAATGTAGGAACTGATGGACCATCATTGTAAATAATGGTTTCCTTCTTATGGAAATAATATCATTTTTAGTTTTTTAAAACACAAAAAAAATGTGTGGAACGATCAAAATAATAAAAAAACATTGGATTGTATTGAAAACTGGGAACAACCCCTATAGATTTAATTTTTAAATTTATGAAATGATGTGACAACATTCTCAATGATGTTTTTCTGGTTTTGGTCATAAACTCAATTATAGCATTTTAAAACACTAAAACGTGCATAGAATAGTCAACACTAGAAAAAGAATGTCATATTTTCATAAAATAATGGTATAACTACTGTATATTTAATTTTAATGTGTAGGAACTCACATAACATCATTCAAAATTACAGTTTTCCTATTATGGCATAAAGTCTGTTTTTATTGTTTTAAAACACTAAACACATATGAAACATTCAAAATCTATAAAATGATGTTGTATTATCCATAAATAAGGGGAAAAGTACCATATATTAAATTTCTTATTGTAGGAACTGATAGAACATCATTCCAAATTATTATTTTACTGTTATGTCCGTAAATATGTTTTTGTGTTTTAAAACAATAGAACATTTTTGGAATGGTCAAAACTAGGAAAAAACATCATATTGATTTGAAATCAATGTTAAAAGAATTTAGATTTAATTTGAAATGCAGGAACTGAAAGGAAATCATTTTGAATGAAGGATTCCCAATTATGGTTGTAAACGGGTTTTTAGTGTTTTAAAACACTAAAATGTGCATAAAACAGTCAAAACCAAGAAAAAAATGTTGGATTGTCCTGAAATTAGGGGAAAAGGACATAGATTTAATTTTCAAATTTAGGAACTGATGAAACATCATTATGAGTGACATTCTTCCTGTTATGCTTGTAAACAGGTTTTTAGTGTTTTAAAATACTAAAACATCTATGGAATTGTAAAAACTAAGAAAACAATGTTATATTTTCCTAAAATTAAATGAAACAACTGTAGGTTTAATTCTAAAAATTTGGAACCAACATCACATCATTCCCAATGATGGTTTACCCGGTATGGACATAAAAGTTTTTTTAGGGTTTTAAAACACTGAAACATGCATGATACTGCCAAATCATAGAAAACGACTTCAGATTGATGTGAAATCATGAGACAACCACCGCATAGTTGTTTTCTGAATTATAAAACATTCTCTAGTATCAAAATATTTAAAATTTGTTTATTAAATATATTTCAAGCACACCGAACATCTCTTTAAAAATAAATTAGAATATTTAATTATCCCTTTTCAGTTTCATGTGTTGAATTTTATCTTAAATAGGTATGTTTCTATTCTAAAAGTTTTTTTCATTATATATTATTTTTTTATGTTAAAATTTATTATTTTTTATTGAAAAAATTTAAAAAAATTATATGCATCATTATGAATATAATATTTTTATTTTATATTTTGTTATTTATTTTCCTAAATATTCTATTTTTTATAATAGGTGGCACATTCTGAAAGTAGTCAGGTGGTTGACCATTCCGATCCACGACATTTTTCATAAAGAAGTCATAAATGTTCTTAGTTTTTGTGGTATGTTAAAACTTTACCATTCTCTACTATAATTCTAATTTATTATGTTTAGTTTTAATTTTTGTTTCATTTTTTGTTACAGTATATGAGATGACATGGTCAGTATCAGTTGATGAGATGATGTGGAGGCAGACATAGGTAATGTAGGTCATGAAATTGATGTGTATTGGGAATGGGCTGTTGTTGGAAATATTTTATATGTATTTTTTGACTACCATGGTTTTCGTTGTTGTATGGGTTGAGTGAGACTTAGGATATGATGATCGTGATTGTTTATATGACTGTGGATGTGTATTGTATTAATGATGGGTTTATCATATATTTATGTTTTAGTTTATATCATGTTAGTTTTGGTATATTTATCGTTTCTTATTAAATATTTTTTTTAAAAATAAAAATATATTTAGCTGTGGTTTTTTGTAACCTCAACTAAACATATATTATTATCTTTATTTACTAATAGTTTGTATTACCCCCAACAAAAAATACTACCGCTAAATTCGTTATGGTGGTTTATTTTATTTTATTTATATTCCCAAATCATTTTTTTATTAAATAATCACCACTAATTGAACAATAAACCACTGCTAAATTATCCACAAATGACACCTAAAAATATACAACAAAATTAAATAAACTACCACTAATTGAGTAGCAGTTCCAAAATACATGAAGGTTTTATAATATGCTCTAAAAAATTTGGAGGAAGTTTAAATTTCCACAAGAGAGCTAAATAAGCACAGTTAACCATTGCTTTTATTGTAGTGTGTGTTCTAAGAACCCAATAACCAAACCCTAAAAGTAAACATTGGAATCCAATTCAGGAATACTACCTGTAGACTTGGGTCCAATTTCAATTGGAACCCTATTCAAATCACATTCATCTACCCTTAAAAACTTTTCCCTGTGAGTATTATCACATAAAAGTGAAGATAAAGGGATAATTTTGTCAAGAAACCCCAACGACAGAGAATAAGATGCATCCACCTTTATACCTGGAGTGAGAAACAATGTAGAACTAGAAATCTCACCAAATACTAAAACCACCCTCCCCGTATTATTAAATGGATGTAAATATGTATTTGGGATAGAAATGGAGACCTTCCATTCTTTGAATAAATAAATCATAGAAAAAGACATAGAAGAACTAGATAAAACATCAATTAGAGTGAGAGAAACTACCTTCCCCTCAAATACCTTCAGCACAATGAAAGAGGCTCCAATGGCAGATGAAGCATCTTTGGAATACCATACAACCTTCTTCATTAGATGAGAATTATACTAACCACCTGGATCTTGAACAACAATAGGTGTCTGATCATTTCTCTTATAAACACGCTTCCTTGGGGAGACCTTAGTTTAAGCCAACTGAGGATCATCCTGAGACTTCTTTATGTGATGATTAACATGATGCACAAAAATCATACAATGAATACACATATTAGGCACCCAAACATACTCTACTCTAATAGAGGTGGATGATCCAGTTCTCAAATCAATAGAGATTGCCTCCAGAACATCCCACTTTGCCTAAATTTCAATGCATAAACACGTAAAGTTGATCTGACTGGTCTCAACTGTGGATTTATCAGCAAAGAGGTGTTTCCCACTACACTCACAATATAAATCATCCCTCCACCATCCAATATTCAAGTGTCACGTTCTAAAGATTCACTAAGACTGGTAACAGAGAAAAGTATTCCTTACCAAGAGACATGCCTAACTACCAAATTCTGAGCACCATTGATCTTCCTGCAAAAAACCAGGGCCCACGCAATAACACATTAACGAGATTGTAGGAAGGAATAAATATGAATAAGTAAAATCCATCATCATTAAAAAAAAGTTTTAATTAAATAACTCCCACAAAAAGTAGAGACAGTTCTAGACACCAATGAGAATGGAAGCTTCCTATCATGGAAATACCCCCCCCCCCACAAACAAGTTATACTATCTAGATGCTCTCTTTTATAGAAAATATGAAGGAAAACAAAGTATTAGCTTCTTACCTCCATAAAGTGGGGTTGGAACATGAAATATTTGGTTCTAATAGAGATTGAAGGATCCGACACACATGAATTAGTCACATTAGAACCCATTGCCGTCAAAGTACCCCCATCATTAACCGAGTAAGGGCACGAGGAGTTTGAAATCATCACAACCACAATAATGTCCAAGATAGGAACTGAACCCTTCACCCTATCCCCAAACCTGACCAAATTCTGGCATAGAATCAATCCATGGAGACATAAACATTGACCAAAATAGAATAACATACTTTTTATGAGCCTTCCAAAGCACTAACATATATGGAACCCCCATTTTCCTCAATTCCCACACCAATAACCATCGGGGAATCCTTGGAATGAGCCTATGAATCTATAATATCCAAAACTTCCACATAATCATCCTTCGACCCAGAGATTATAGGGGTTATTGAAGCATCATCACCCACATTAACCCCATCCGTAGAAGAACCAATTGAATACTTAGATAGACGAAATTCTACCTTCTCATCCCCAAAACCAGTAACCTTTGAATCCAAAACTTCCTTGGCCCATGATATCATCCAAGAAATAGAATCATTCGGAGAAGATATAAGGGTTCCAAAGTGGAAATTATTTGACGATGACCACTCTATAAAAATACCAATAAAGGAGGAGTAGGCCTGCGGGCCGCTCAACATATCTATTCCCAGGAATCCCCATGAGATCCATAGAGAGATAAAGAGGAAATCTTAGCCGATAGAGCCATAAAACCACTAAAAATATTAAACAAACTTATAACACATAAAAAACTAAAAACCCACTAAAAAATATAAAACCCCTATAAACCCCTTAAATATTTAAAAAAGTCTAGAAACCCATAAAACCCTAAAAATCTCAAAAAAATTCCTAAAAACCCAAAAAACTAAAAAACCTAAAATCTATAAAAACCCATAAAAACCCTCATATCTCTAAAAACCATAAAACCTTAAAAATCCTGTAAAATCCCTAAAAATACCAGAAAATGAAAAAAACACCAATTTCCTAAAAATCTAAAAATCACTATAAACCCTCCAAATTCCCAATAACCCTAAAACCCCATAAAATCCTAAAAAACAGTAAAAAGTATTAATAATGTAAAAGACCCTGAAAACAATGAAAACCCCTAAGAAAACCTCACAAAACCTAAAAAACACAAAAAACCCTTAAAACAGAAAAAATTTAAAACCTCTAAAAGACCCTAAAAACCCTAAAAACCTTTAAAAACCATAAACACCCCAAAAATTCTTAAAACCCTAAGAACCTACAAAACCCTAAAATCAATAAAAACACAAAACCCCATAAAATGTTAAAAAACACTAAAAAACCTTATAACCCCAAAAAACTATAAAACCACTCTAACCCTCCCAAAACCATAAGAAACCCAAAAAACCACGAATATTTCAAGAAAACCCAAAAAACCATAAAAATGATAAATAAGCCCCAAAACACCAAAAAATATAAATAACCCTAAACACCCATAAAATACCTAAGAAAACCTTAAAACCCTAAAAACAAATAAAACCTTTAAAACCCTAAAAATGGAAAAAAACCCTAAGAAAAAGAAAATAAAAAACCACAAACCCCTAAAAACGATAAACCCTTGAAAAATCATAAAAAACCAAAAAACCCCCAAAACCCCTAAAAACTCTAAAAACCCCTTAAAAATTAAAAATGTTAAAAACCTCGAAAAAATATGAAACCATTAAAAATTTAAAAGAAACCCTAAAAACCAAAAAAATGATAAAACCCTAAAAACCCCTATAACCACTCAAAATCACTAGGAAACCTAAGAAACCATAAATATCCTAAAAAATATCTAAAATTCGATAAAATTAAAAAAACCATAAAACCCTAAAAATACCTAAGAAAAACATAACACTATAAAACACATAACACCCCTAAAAACCTAAAAAAAACACTAAAACCATTAAAACCCATAAAATCCCTTAAAACCATCAAAACCCAAAAATTCATAAATTCCATAAAAATCCTAAAAATATTTAAAAATACCAAAAATCATAAAAACCATAAAAACCAAAAAACCCCTAAGAAAAACATAAAAAACATAAAACACTTAAAATCCCAAAAAACATACAATACCCAAAAATCCCTAAAAAACCTAAAACCCTAAATACCATAAAAACCCTAAAAATAAATATGGACACAAAAAACCCACTAAATTCTCTAAAAACTATTTAAATTCCTAAAAAACATTAAAAATATCTAAAAACCGCGAAAACCATAAAAATGAAAAGAAATCCTAAAATACCAAAAATCTGAAAAAACCCTCAAAATATCTAAAACCCCTAAAAATCATAATAACCTTAAAAATTCCATAAGAATCCTTAAAAACACTAAAAACCATTAAATCCACTATGAAAACCTTAAAAACCTAAAAAAACCTAAAACCCCTTAAAAACCTAAAAATAATGAAACCCCTTAAATACCCTAAAACCCATAAAATTGTTAAAAACACTAAAACATTAAAAAAACATAAAATCCCATTAAAACCCTAAAACCCACTAAGAACTCAAAAAACCCCTAAAACCCCTAAAAACCATAAGAACCATCAAAATTCAAAAAAATTCATAGAAATCACAAAATACCTAAAAATTATAAAAACATTAGAAACCCCAAAAACCCTGAAAAACAATAATAAAACCATTAAAACCAAAAAACACTTAAAACACCTAAAAACCGAAAAATTGAAAAAAACACTAAAGACCCATAAAAACATTAAAACCCATAAAAAACCAAAAAACCCATAAAATTCAATAAAAACCCAAAACACTATAAAAATTATAAAACACGTCCCTAAAAATTTCAACAAAAAGTAAAATCCCTAAAAACCCTAAAAACCCCAAAGAAAATATTAAAAACAGAAAAACACATAAACCCCCCAAAACCCTAAAAATGATGAAAACCCAAAAAGACACTAAAAAGACACTAAAAACCATAAAACCCAAAAAACTATGAAAACCTAAAACCCCCTAAACCCCCATAAACCTTTAAAATAACAATAAAACTCTAATAACCATTCACACCCCTAAAATATTTAAAAATCTCTAAAAACCCTTAAACACCCATAAAATTATAAATAAACATAAAAATATAAAAAACTATAAAAACTATAAAAAACCATAAATCCTAAAAATCCCTAAAAACCCTAAATAACATAAAAACCTAAAAACCCATAAAATTGCTGAAAAATGAAAAAACTTCTAAAAACCATTAAAAACTCTAAGAAAACCTTACAAATTAAAATGCACTTAAAACCATTAAAAACCTAAAACACTAAAAAATATAAAAATTAAATAAAAATCCTAAAACCCCTAAAACCCTTAAAAACCTTTAAAACCCATAAAACCCTAGAAATAGTAAAAAATCTAAAATCCTTTAACACCCTAAAAACGGTAAAAAACTCATAAGAAACATTAAACCCACAAAAAAGTTCATTAACGAACACTAAAAACCCAGAAAACCATAAAAACCTAAAAACCCTAAAATCCATCAAAATCCCAAAAAATTACTAAAAACCATAAAAATCTTAAACAACCCTAAACATCTTTAAAAATGTAAAAAAACACAAAACCCTAAGAAAACCTAAAAAACCCAAAAACACTTAAAACCCATTAAAAACCTAACAACTCTAAAAACCCTAAAAACCATAAAAACCCACAAAACCCTCAAAGTAAATAAAAACCATAATAGTCCTAAAAAGCCTAAAATTCCATAAAAACGAATCAAAAACCCCAAAACCCCATAGTAAACCTTAAAAACCAAAAAACACATTAAACCCCTAAAAATCCATTAGGATAAAATCCTAAAATTCCTAATGATAAATTTAAAACCCCAAAACCCTTTAAAGATATAGAAAAACCCTAGAGAACATTATAAACCCATGAAAACCCATAAAGTCTCTAAAAATCAATGAATTCTCTAAAAACACATTAAACCCCTAAAATTGGTAAAATTTCTAAAAACCCTAAAAAATCCTAAAAACTCTAAAGAAAACAAAAAAAAATCCTAAAAACTATATAAAACCCAAAACCCCTCAAATCCCAAAAAACCCATATAAAACTAAAAAATACTTAAAAACATAAATAACCCCCAGAACCATAAAAACCCAAAGAAAACCATAAAAACCTAAAAATAATTAAAACCCCTAAACAACCTTAAAAAGGTTAAAAACCCTAATTTCCCCAAAAACCCTAAAACCCTAAGAACCAGCAAAATCCTTAAAAACCCTAAAAACCAGTAAAAGACTAAAAAATCCACAAAACCCCTAAAAATGAAGAAAATCGAGATATCCCTTTAAACCCCTAAGATAACCCTAAAAACCTAAATTCACTTAAAACCCCTAAAACAATATTTTTTTGAAAAACAGAAACACCCCCTAAAAAGAGCCTAAAACCCTTAAAAACCGGTAAAACACTTAAAACCTCGAAAAACCATAAAAACCCAGAAAATCCTCAAAATCCACTAAAAACCCTATAAACCCCTACAAAAATAAAAATACTCTAAAAAAACTAAAAACCCTAAAAAATCATAAAACCCTAAAATCCACAAAAAACCATATCGACACTGAAAATCCAACAAAACTAAAACCCTCAAAATCCATAAAAACCATAAATATACAAAAATAAATAAAATCCCAAAAACATAAAAAACATAAAAACCCTGAAAAATCCTAAGAATACCTTAAAAACCTGAAAAAAAAAATTAGAATCTTTAACCTAAAAAATACTGAAAACCCTAAAACCCCCTAAAACCCTCAAAATTACTCGAAATTATAATAATCCTAATAAATCCCTAAAATCCCTAAAAACATAAAAAAACCTAAAAACACTGAAAACCACTTAGAAAACCTTATAGCCCTAAATAAGATTAATGCACAAAAAACCTAAAAATGATAAAATCCATAAGAACTCTAAAAAGACCTTTACAACACTAAAAACTCATAAGGACCCATAAAGACCCTTAAAATCCCCCAAAAAAAACTCATAAATTCATTTAAACCCCAAAAAAATTAAAAACTCTAAAAACATTTAAAACCCCGAAAAACTAAAAAAACTCCCTAAACCCCTAACAAACCCATAAAAACTGTAAAACCATAAAAATAGTCAAAACACTAAAAATCCCTATAAACACTTCAACCTAATAAAAATTTTAAAAAATCATTTAAAATATTTAAAAAAAGTCATAAAAACCTAAAAACCCTAAGAAAACCACAAAAAACTAAAACACATAAAACCCCTAGAAAACCTAAAAATGCTAAAAACTCTAAAATACCCTAAAAACACTAAAAACCCATAAAACCCATAAAACCCATAAAACCCATAAAAATAACTAAAACCACATAAGATAAATATAGAATATGGAGACTTCAGAAGGTCAACTCCCTCATGATGGAGACATCCCCTCCCTACTAGGTTGAAGATGATGGCGGCCCATGCGCCTCCCCCATCTCTACGGGGGAGGGTCCTCCCTCTGAGGACCGCTCTTTCTCTCCTTTCTCATCCCCTGATTCGCTACCCTACTTTCCCTGAATGGTTCCTTTTCTGAAGGTTCCAAATCTTTTTGAAGGCTGACCGCAACTTCCCCTTTCGCTTCAAGAGTTCAACAAAGCTTCGGATCTGCACTGCTTGACTCTGGTTGCAAGGTTCTGGAAGTGGCACCCCCCTGTGGACATTTTTGTCAGGTTTGTCTATGAACTTTGGAATCTATAGGATTGTGAGACGGTGGGTATAGTGGATGGATCCCACATTATGATTCACTTTGCGTCTAAAGAAGACCTGATCCATTCCTGGTCTGTAGCACCCCAAAGCTGTAATGGTTCTTGCTTCTCCCTCTTTCAGTGTAGTTTCAAATTTCACCTGAAGCGTAACTCCCCGATGGTTGCGACTTGGGTTAGGTTTCCTTAACACCCCTTCCCTTCCAAAATTTCAATAATATTTCTATGCTTTGGAATCTGGTGGGGAGGTTCATCTATGTGGATAGTAGGACTTGGCCCCTCTGTCACCCTGTTGCCTTAAGGGCCTTCATTGAAGTTGATGCTTCAAAGGATCTGGTGGATGCTGTCTGGATTGCTCTAGGAGAGAAGATCTGTTGAAAACAGCCAATAATTTTTGAATCATGGCCAGTTTTCTATTCTAGCTGTTTGATCTTCGGGCATAATGCTCAGTCTGGCGGATGTGCTGACCCTGGTTGGAATGGTTTAAAGCAGGTTTAGTTGATTTTGGGTGAGAACAATCGTGCTCTGGTGGAGGAAAAGGGGGTCAAGAGGGTGAACGAGCCTTTTCCCTCCCAACCATTGGTTGCTACAGTTCATGTTCCTCTCATGAAAGGCCTGATGTCTGGGAGAGATCATGAAGTATCATTGATCGACTCAGGTGGTTTCAATTTATATTTGGCTGGGAATGAATGTGAATCAGGAGATGCAGGCGCTGAGGTAGTGCTTATGGCTGAAGGGAGTACTCGACTTTGTACTAATGAGGTTTGCAGATGTGGTAATTTATTCAGGGAGACCATTGGAAAAGGGAAAAGCTGCTATGCAGGAAACATGGCATGGGAATGAGCATCTGGAGGATCCCCTGACGCTGTCCCTGGAAGGGGAGTCTATGGAATGCAAGAAGAGAAATGGGGTACTAGTATTAGCATACTACCAGACGCGAATGTTGTGACTCTGCAAAATAGGTTTCAAGACTTAGCCTCGACTAAGCCGATTGATATTGATGTGCTGGAGGGTGATCTTGTGCATGGGGATGTAGCTGAGCAGGCTATGAGGGCTGGGGATTATTGGAAATTGTCCTCGGATGAGAAATAGATGATCATGGCAGAGGAGCAGACATAGAGTCCTAGGGTGCGATGCCCCAGTTGGCGAACTTCCCCCTAGTTCTTACTGGGTGTGGCGACGTAGAGAGACCTGACATGGGGGCTGGGATAGGTCCTCTTGCTGAAGAGACTAGAACTAGCTATGTGTAGGGTTTTCCTAGTGCTCATGTATATGATCCGGTTAGGATCCCTCCACCGGGCCCCAACATTGATGAAGGTGAGCTGACCCCGATCCTGCAGAGGGCCATGGTTTTTTATGGTGTTCCATTTGCTGAAGACCATTGTATGCTGCTGCATGACATAATGAAGGATGAATGGGAATGGTTTCCCCTAGAGGATGAGGCTAAGAGACATGGGGAGAGGTTTGTTGAGGATGACCACAGGATAAATGCTGATATGGATAGGTGCAAGGAAGAAAATGAAAAGCTCCAAAAAAGGGGTGGCTCAACTCCTGGTATAGGAAGCAAGAATGGGATCAAATTGGCCTCAAGTGCGGCTAGTGATAGAGAAATATGTGAGAAGGCAGTCCATGAAGATGGTTCCATTTCCACACCCAAAGCGCAGGCAACGGAAGGATTACTCTTCCCTTCCATGACCGATGGTGACCCATTCCACCTCAATGGCGGTTAAGCTGAATATCAATGTCAGTAAACGGGGAGTGTCCTCCATGAAATGCTGAGCAGGAGAGGTCCAAAGAGAAACTTGTGTCTATGCTCAGAATGTAGGAGGACTACAAGTCGGGTTGGGACTCGATGGAAATAGAATCTGACTCATACTTCTGCTTTACTGAGGTGGGCGATGTTGTTGGTGCAAGCTTTGGATCCTGAGGTGTGGGCCTAGATGACTTTGGTGGTGACATAGATTGACTTTCTATTTTCCTCTTTTGTGTGTCTTTTATTTTGGACTTTTTTGGGTGTGATTCTTGTGTGTCTTTACCTTTATTTGTTCTCCTTTTGGGGATTGTTTTTTGGGTATGGGTCGATTGACCCTGCCCCTCACAAGTATGAAGTGTCCTCTTTTTCATAAAAAATTTTGGGGGTATAGGCTAGCCTAGTCCTGCACCTCTTCTGCTGTAAAAATACTTAATAACCCTAAAAATAAAAAAACTTAATGAATCCCTAAAAATAAAAAAAACATAAAAAATTATAAAACCCCTAAAAACCCCTAATAAAAAAAATAAAAACCTAAGAAAATTAAAACCCCTGAAAACCTAAAAACACTACAAACCCTAAGAAACCGTAAAAGTCCCTAAAAACCCCTAAAAACAATAAAACCCAAAAAATATTGAAAAACCCCAAAACCCATCAAAAACACTGAAAACCACTATCAACTCTAAAAACCATTTAAAATCACAATTTTTTTAAAGCCTTATGACATTAAAAACCCTAAAAAACATTAAAACCCATTAAAAGACAATAAAACCATTAAACCCCTCAAAATCCATAGAAACCCTAAAGAAGAAAAAATAGAAAAATCCCAAAAAATAACGTAAAAGGTAAAATTCTTGAAAAGTCCCTAAAACACCAACAGAACCTAAAAACACTTAAATCCATTAAAAATAATAATAACCTAGAAACCCCTAAAACCCTAAAACCCTCAAAATCCCTAAAACCCCATATAACCATAAAAATTCTAAACAAGCCATAATAAATCCAAAACATGTAATACCCCAAAAAATCATTAAAAACCCTAAGATAACATTAAAAAACTAAAAACACTAAAAACCTCAAAAGCCCTAAAAAAATTCTAAAACCCCTAAAACCTTAAAAAACATTAAACCCCTCAGACTCCATAAAAAGACTAAAATACATAAAAATATAAAAAAGGGCATTATAATCCATAAAAATGTAAAAATCTTAAAAATACTGAAAACCCCTAAGATAAACCTAAAAATGCTAGAAACCCCGAAGAATACCCTAAAAACCTAAAAAAGCAAAACCCCTAAATAATGGAAATTGTTAAAAACCCTTAAAAACCAAAAAATATCCCTAAAGCCCCTAAATACTGTAAAAACCCCTTAACACATTAAAAAAATCCTAAAACCCAATAAAAACCCAAAAAACCTCTAAAAACTATAAAAAAATCTAATCCCCAAAAAACCTTAAAAATATAAAAATACAAGAAATCTTAAAAGACTCAAAATAAATCTAAAAACCCAAAAGACCATAAAAATCCTAAAAGGTAAAAAAAATACCTAAAAAATCAAATCTCTAAAAACCCTAAAAACCCCTAAGAAAACCATGAAAAAAACACTTAAAACTCTTAAAACCTTAAAGACACTAAAAACACTAGAAACTTTAAAAACCAAAAAAATGAAAAAAACACTCAAAACCCTAAAAACCATAAAAACCCAAAAAAATCATAAAATACTAAAAAATATCTAAAAATCCCTAAATAATTAAAAAAGCCTAAAAATCCCTCAAAACCCTAAAAAACCAAAAAACCCTAAAAAAGCTTTAATCCCCTAAAAACAAAAATATGGTAGAAATCCTAAAGATGTCCTAAAACCATAATAAACCATAAAAACTATAAAACCACTAAAAACCTTAAAAACCGTAAAAACCAATAAAGACCCTTTAAAATCACTGAAATCACGAAAACCCCTTTTAATCACTAAAATGGTTGAAAACACTAATAAAACAAAAAAAAATTGAAAAATACTAAAAACTAAAAAATATTAAAACCCCAAAAAATTATAAAACACTAAAAACCATAAAACCCCTAAAAACCCTCAAATTCATTAAAGCCAATAATACCCATAAAAGTCATAAACCCCCTAAAATTTTAAAAACCTAAAGCCCTAAAAACCCTTATGAAAATTATAAAAAACTAAAAACACTTAAAGTCCATAAAACCTAAAAATGCTAATATCCCTAAAACCCTAAATCTCGTAAAACCTTAAAAACCCCAAAAAACACTCCAAATCCCTAAAATCCCAAAATCATAAAATTCCTAAAAATTTCATAAAAATCGCAAAAATTTAAAAACACTTTAAAAAAATGAAGAACATAAAAACCTAAAAAAATACTTAAAACCCATAAAACCCCTCAAAATGATAATATCCCAAAAAATCCTAAAAAGAACCCAATACCCGTAAAAACCACCAAAACGCACAAAACCCCTAAAACATTAAAATTCCATAAATCTAATAAAATCCTAAAAATAATAAAAACCCATAAAACACTAAAATCCTATTAAAAAGTATAATTACACATTAAACACATAAAAAAATTAAAAAGTATAAAAAACATTAAAAACTCAAAAAAAACCTAAAAACAAAAAAGAACCATAAAACCATAAATACCATCATTATCCTTAAAATCCCAAACCCATAAAATCCTAAAAAATTCCTAAAAATCCTAGAAAATGTAAAAAAACCCAATAAAATCTGAAAAAACCAAAAGAAAACCTTAAAACCCTAAAAACCTAAAAACACTAAAAACCCCTAAAACCATAAAAAAACCTAAAAAACACAAAAAACACTAAAATCCATAAAGACCCCGAAACCCCTCAAAATAACAAAAAACCCTAAATATCCATAGAAATCCTAGAAAATAACAACAAATCCCTAAAACCGTAAAAAAACCCTAAAAACATGGAAAAACTCTAAGAAAACCTTAAGAACAAAGAAATTACATATAACCACTAAAAACCCTTAAAGCCCAATAAAATGATAGGAAACCATAAAAAGACCCTTAAACACCTAAACCCCAAAAAAACACAGACAAACCTTTAAAACCCATAAAAACCAAAAAAATATTAAATCTATAAAATCCCAATAAACAATTATAAATGACAAAAAACTATACAAACCATAAAAACCCAAAAAACAAAGAAAAACCCCTGAAACCCCAAAATAACCATAAGAACCCCAGAACCCCTAAAAATCCATTAAAGCCCTAAAAATACCTAAAAATCGTCCTAAAAACTCTCAAAAACCCTAAAACATTAAAACACCTAAAACCCATGAAAACCCCTATGAAAACCATAAAAATATAAAAAACATAAAAACCCTAAACCCTAAAAATCATAAAAACCACAAAAAACTCAAAACAAACTCAAAAAACTAAAAAAAACTAAAAAAAACATAAAACCCCAAAAATTACAAAAACCCTAAATCCTAAAAATCATAAAAAACCACAAAAATCTTTAAAAAACCGAAAACCCATAAAACCATAAAAAACTAAAAAAAATCACAAAACAAAAAAAACCATAAATACCCCAAAACTCGCAAAAACCATAAAAATACTTAAAATCTATAAAACCAAAAAAACCCAAAAAATCCTTAACAGCCCTAAAAATCACTAAAATTGTAAAAAAACCTAAAATCGTAACAAACGTAAGAAATACTTAAAAACCATAAAACAATTAAAACCCATAAAAACCCTATAAACTCTAAGACCCTAAAAACCCTGTAAAACTCAAAAACCCCTAGAAAACAATACAAATCCTAAAAAACTACAAGAAATACTTAATAATAAAAAAACCCTAAATACCATAAAAACTGTAAGAAAACCTTAAAAACATAAAAAAATTAAATCTTCTATAAACGTAAAAAACACTGAAAACCCTAAAAACCCTAAAACAACCCTAAAAACACTAAAACCCCTAAAAACACTAAACCCCTAAAAACACAAAAAAAAATTAAAACCACAAAATCATCTAAAACCTCTTTACAGCACTAAAAATGTTGAAAAACTCTAAAAAACCATAATACCATATAAACTCAAAAAAACACTAAAACCCCCAAAACCGCATAGAAACCATAAAACACTAAAAAACTATAAAAACCTCCGAATTCCCAAAAAAACCTAAAAAACATAAAAATATAATAAAAACCTAATAATCTATAAAACTATAAAAAAAACCATTAAACCCCTAAAACACTATGAAATCCTTAAAAACTAAAAACACTTAACTCCCAAATTAAAATAAAAACACGAATACCCTAAAAACCCTAAAAACCCTAAAATGCAAAAAAACCCTTAAAAATCCTAAAACCCCATAAAAACCTTCAAGCCAAAAAAACACTAAAAACTATTTAAACCCATAAAATTTTGAAAAACTCTTAAAACATGAGAATCCCTGAAAAACCCAAAAACCCAAAAATAAAAAAAATAAAATAATACAAATACCCTAAAAACCTCAAAATACCTAAAAATCCTAAAAACTATAAAAATTGTTAAAAAATTCCTAAAAATCCCTAAAAACATAGAAAAACGTAAAAACCATGAAAAACCATATGTAAACATTAAAAACCTAAAAACACTTAAAACCAATAAAAACCTAAAAAACACTAAAAACCCTAAAAACACTAAAAACCTAAATAATCCTAAAAACGATCATAATAGATAAAGAACCAATAAAAATTATAAAAAATCCCACAAAATTCCATAATAAAACCTAATCCCACTAAATCCCCTAAGAAAACCATAAAACCAAAAAAAACATAAAACCCTAAAAAACTAAAAAGTGATTAAAACCTAAAACCACGATAAGGACCCTAAAATCCCTAAACCCACTAAGAACCATAAAATCAATATAAACCATAAAAACCCTAACACCCCATAAATTCCCTAGAACCACTAAAAGCGCAAAAAAAATTTAAGACCCTAAAAATGTTTAAAAGCTTTAAAAACTCATAAAAACACTAAAAATTAAAAAAATGACTTAAAACCCAAAAAACTGACAAAATCCATAAAAACCCTAAAACATATAAAAATCCTGAAAATCCATAAAAATTCAAAAAAATATAAAAAACCCTAAAACCCCTAATAAACAATTAAAAACCTAAAAATAATTTAATACCCTTAAAACCTGAAAAATGATAAAACCCTAAAAACATCAAAATTCCAAAATACATATAAATACTAAAGAATCCCTAAACATATCTAAAAATTTAAAAACCCCTAAAAATCTAGAAAATCCCTAAGAAAATCTTAAAATCCTATAATCACTTAAAATCCCTATACACCAAAAATTGTTAAAAATCCTAAATCACTAAAAAGACCCCAGCATCCCTAAACCCCCCTAAAAATATTAAACACCCCTACAAACATTAAAAATCACCAAAACCCTTGAAAACCTGAATAAAAAAACAAAAAATCAAAAAAAATCATTTAAAACCCTAAAATCGTTAAAATTTATAAAAAATCATGAAACCCTAAAAACAAAAAACAAAAATAAAACACCAAAAAGTTCATAAAAACCTTGAAAACCCCGAAAATCACTAAAAACATAAAAAATCTTCTAAAATCATTAAAATTATCTGAATATATATAACCAAAAACCCTAAATACCTCTATGAAAACCTCAAAACCCAAAGACACATAAAACCTGTCAAAAACTAAAAACCCTAAAATCCCTAAAAACCCTTAAACTAATCAAAATACATAAAACCCATTAAAATACTAAAAAATCTCTAAAAATTCCTCAAACTGTAAAAACATAAAAACCCCTATGAAAACAATAAAAATCTAAAAACACTCAAATCCCCTAATAACCTAAAAACACTAAAATACCCTAAAAACTCTAAAATCCCATAAAAATCATAAAACCCTATCAAAACCATAAAAACCCATAGAAAACCCATAAACCCTCTAAAAACTATAATTAACCTAGAAACCCCTAAAAATGATCAAAATCTCTAGTAACCCAAAGCCGTAACAATCCTAAAAAGTCCATAAAAACCATAAAAATCCCTAAAACTTAAAAAATTTAATCAATCGAAAAAAACCTAAGAAAACCATAAAAACCTGAAAACACTTAAAATGCCAAAAATAAAAAAAATAAAACCATAAATACTATAAAACCATAAAAAACCTTAAAAATCTCTAAAAACCCATAAAAATGTTAAAGGCCCTAAAAATCTCTAAATATATACAAATCCCTATAACAACTTTAAAACCCCAATAAAATATTAAAAACTAAAAACACATTATAACCCTTAAAATCCTTTTAAATATTGATACCCCTAAAAAACCATAAACTACCCTAAACCCCCTAAAACCCATAAAACCCATAAAATCATAAAACACCATAAAAAACCTAAAAACAACTAAAACTCTAAAATCTCTTAAAACCACTAAAAATTTTAAAAATATTAATAAACTATAAAACACCTAAAAACTCAAAAAAAACACTAGTAATCCAAAAAATATATAATCCTAAAGAACCGTAAAACCCATCGAAATCCCTAGAAACACTAAAAACCAAAACAACCCCATAAATAATCCATAAAATCCCTAAAAACATAAAAACCCTGAAATCTATGAAAATCCCTATGAAAATGTCAAAATCCTAAAAACACTTAAAACCCATATAAACCCTAAACCCATAAAAACATTAAAAACATTTAAACCCCTAAAAACTCAATAAAAACCCAAAAAAACCCTAAAACCCTCAAGATTCCATAAAACCCCAAAAACCCATAAAAATCCTAATTTTTTTTAAAAACCCTAAAACCATGAAAAACCCCAAGAAAGCCATAAAACCTAAAAGCACCTAAGACCCCTAAAACCAAAAAATAATTAATAATAACCCTAAACCCCGTAACATCCCTAAAAGATTTAAACAACATAAAAATCCTTAACAACCCTAAAGACCATATAAATCCAAAAAACCTAAAAAATATCTACAAATGTAAAAAACCTCAAAACCTTGAAAACCCCAAATAATACTATAAAACCTAAAAACACTTAAAAATCCTAAAAAACCTAAAAATACTAAAAAACCTAAGAACACTAAAAACATCAAAACCCCTAAAACCATAAAAAACCCAAAAAACACATGAAAACCTAAAAAACTAAAAATCCATAAAAACCCCAAACCCCTTAAAAATTAAAAAAAGACCTAAATATCACTAAATACATAAAATCATTTAAACCACTATAAATACTTAAAAACATAAAATAACATAAAACCCCTAAAAACCTAAAAACTCTAAAAATGCAAAAAACCTCTAAAAGACCAAATAAATCATAAAACCCGTAGACCCCTAAAAACATTGAAAACCCTAGAAACCTTTAAAAACAATAAAAACCCAATAAAAACTCTAACAACATTTTTCTTATAAACTAAAATTATCCTAAATACCAAAAAAATGCTAAAAATCATAAAAAACCTAAAAAACCTAAAAGCACTCAAAACTATAAAAATTCTAAAAACCACTAAAAATCTGTAAAAACATAAAAAATCATAAATAATACTAAAAACCCAAAAAACCCATCAAAATCCCTAAAAACCCTAAAACCCTTAAAAAACATAAAAATCCCTCAAGTACCTAAATACGTAAAAAACCAATAACCCATAAAACCCTAAGAAAAAATTAAAAACCTAAAAAAATAAAACCCCTATAAATCTAAAAATGATAAAATCCTTAAAAACATAAAAGGACATAAAGTCCCTAAAAACCCCTAAGACCCATAAGACCTCGTAAAAACATTAAAACCCCTAAAACCCAATAAAACCCCTAAAATGAGTAAAAAACCTCAAACCCCTATTAACCCCTACAAACGTAAAACAACTCTAAAAACCCATAATACCCTAAAAAACTCAAAAAACACTAAAACCCCAAAAAATAGTAAATCCCCTAAAAACCATCAAAATACCTAAAATCATAAAAATCCTAAAAAATCCCAAAAATCCATAAAAATTTAAAAAACATTAAAATCCATGAAAACCCCTTAGAAAAACATAAAAAATAAAAATGATTGAAACCCTTAAAAAATATAAAAGATGATAAAAACCCAAAAATAACCCTCAATGTCCCCTAAACTGAAAAAATTATAAAAAACCTAAAATAACCATAAATTTCCTAAAAACCTAAAAAACCCAAAGAACCGTGAACCCCCTAAGAAAACATTAAAAAACTAAAAACACCTAAAATCCCCAAACTCTAGGAAATTCTAAAAACCCAAAAATCCCCTAAAAATGCCTTAAACCCCTAAAAACCCCTAAAAATAATAAAAACACTTGAAGACCTAAAAAACACTAAAAACTATAAAAACCCACTAAAACACCAAAAACCTTATACTCTTAAAAACATAAAAAAACTCTAAAAGCCTTAAAAACTAAAAAACACTAAAAACCCCTAAATACCTAAAAATTATAAAAACCCTAAAATACCTAAAAACCCTAAATCCCCTCAAAATCCGTTAAAACTATAAAACCCATGAAAATCTAAAAAAATCCCTAAAAATACCGAGAAATGTAAAAAATCCCAAAATCCCTGAAAACCCCTAAGAAAGCCTTAAAAATCTAAAAATTATAAAAACCCCATTAAAACCAAGAAATCATAAAAAACACTAAAATATCCTAAGGCCCTAAAACAAAAAAAACCAAAAATCATTAAAACCCTAAAAAACAAAAAAAATCCCCTTAAAATCCAATAATAACTCTAAAAACCCTTTAAACCCCTAATAACACTGAAAAACTCTAAAAACCCATACAAACCCTAAAAACTCTAAAAAACCTCTAAAAGTCATAAAAATCAATAAAAATATTAAAAACCAAAAAACCCTCAATAGTTTCCAAAATATAAAAACCCTATAAAATCCTAAAAATCATAAAATACCCTAAAATGTAAAAAAAATTAAAATACAAAAAGAATGAAGAAAACATTGATTACATAAAAACACTTAAAACCCAAAAAATGATAGAACCCCAAAAAAACCCTGAAATCCTTAAGAAACCCATAAAATCATTAAATTGCATAGAACCCTAAAAAACTAAAAAACACTAAAAACCATAAAAGATCCTAAAAACCTTAAAAACCCTTAAAAAAATAAAACCCCCATAAATCTTAAAAACCCCCAAATCCCTAAAATCCATAAAATACAACTAAAAACTCTAAAACCCGTTTAACTCCATAATTTTTTTTAAAAAACTCTGAAAACATTAACATCCCCTAAAAATAAAAAGCTATAAAACCCAAAAAAACCATAAAAACTCTAAAGGCCTAAGAACCCTCAAAATCCCAAAAAACCGAAAACCCAAAAAATATCCTTGAAATCCCAAAAAGTCCATAAAAATTAAAATACATTAATAACCCTGAAAGGACCTAAGAAAACCTTAAAAAACTAAAAACACATAAAACCCTTAAAAACCATAAAAAAGATAAAACCCATTAAACCCTAGAAACCCTAAAAATCCCTTAAAACCCTAAATATCCAAAAAAATCATAAAAAGAACCTAAAGATTCCTAAAAAATATTGAAATCACCCACAACCTGAAAAACCCCTAAGAATACATTAAAAACCTATGAAAAATTAAACCTCTAAAGAAAATAAAAAAATGATACAACCCATAAAGCCCCCTAAAAACTCTCAATGTAACTAAAAACCCTAAACACTATAAAAATTCTAAAAAAATACCTAAAATTTTTTAAAAACATAAAAAACACGAAAAACCAAAAATCCCTAAGAAAACGATAAAAAACTAAAGACACTTAAAACCCCTGAAAATCCAAAAAATGATATAACCCCTTAATTGTCTAAAAATACATTAAAACCCCTAAAAACTATAAAACCATAAACCCCTTAAAACCTTAAAAACCCCAAAACCTAATAAGCTGGAAAACCCAATAAAAACTATAAAAACCATTTAAACCTCGAAAACATTAAAAAATGTAAAAACCCTTAAGACCCCTAAAAATTAAAAAACCCCTAAAACCAAAAAACCATAAAAACCTAAAAACCATAAAAACTCTTAAAACCATAAAACCCCCTAAAACCCTCAAAATATCTAAATACACTAAAAAACATAAAAATCCAAAAAAATACCTATAATCCATAAAAACATAAAAAACCTAAAAATCCAAAAAATCCCTAAAAATATAAAATGATAAAAACACTTAAACCCCCCCTCCCAAACCAAAAAAATCAAAAAAAACCCTAAAAACCTTAAAAATCCAAAAACCCTCAAAATACCTAAAACCCTAAAAACTATAAAAACCCAAAATAAATTCATTAAAATCCCTAAAAACATTAAAAACTAAAAAAACCACAAGAAAAACTTAAAAACCAAAAAAATAAAACCCTTAAAAATGTAATATATGATAAAAATACGTTAAACCCACTAAAAACGATAAAAACCATAAACCCCTAAAAACATTTACAACCCTAAAAATACATAAAAACCTAAAAACTAAAAAAACTATAAAAACATATAAATCACTAAAGATATTAAAGTACTATAAAAACATAAAAACGCTTAAAAGATCCAAAAAAATCCAAAAACAACAAAAAACCATAAGAACCACAAAACCCTAAAATCACTAAATCCCCAAAAAAATCTGTAAGAACCTAAATAATCCTTAAAAATTCCTAAAAAAATAAAAAACACTAAAACCCATGAAAACCCCTAAGAAAACCTTAAGACGTAAAAATACATAAAATCCCAAAAAAAACCTAAAAATTCTTAAACCCTTAAAACACTAAAAACCCTAAAAACCAGCAAAATCCAAAAAAAACAAAAATAACATTAAAATCATATACAAATATGTAAAAATACGTAAAGGCATAATAATCCTAAAACACTAAAAACACCATAGAAAACCTTAAAAACTAAAAAAATATAAAACCTTTAAAAACATAAACAACTCTATCAACCCTAAAACCCTAAAAACCCTAAAATCCAAAAAACACCTTAAAACCGTTAAAAAATATAAAAATACATAAAAACCTAAAAACCCACTAAAAGCTCTAAAACCACTTTAAACTCATAAAATGATAAAAACACGAAAACCTAAAAAACTGTAAAAAACTCAAAAACCCCAAAACACTCAAAAAATTATAAAACCATAAAAGGCTTAAAACCCTAAAAAAATAAAAATCCATTAAAACTCTTAAAAAATCCATAAAAATTACTAAAAAACCTTAAAATAGCTAAAACATAAAAACCCCAAAAAAACCTAAAACCCCTAATAAAACCATAAAAACATAAATACACTTAATCCCCGAAAAAACTATAAAAACACTAAGTACCCTAAAACCCCCTAAAACCCCTAGAACCCCATAAAACCCTCAAAATCCCTAAAAACCCTAAAAACCCAATAAAAGCCATGAAATCCCTAAAAATCCCTAAAAATGTAAAAACCCTAAAAAATATAAAAAACACTAAGAAAACCACAAAAACCTAAAAACACTTAAAACCACAAAAAACCTAAAAACACAAAAATCCCTAAAATCCATAAACCCCAAAAAGCCTAAAACTCCCTAAAACTCCATAAAATTCATAAAATAAACTAAAAACTCTAAAAACCCTTTAAACCCCTAAAAAGATAAAAATTATAAAAAACATAAATAACATAAAACCATAAAAAAATCCTAAAATCCCTTAAAATCCATAGAACCCTAAAAACCTTACAAATCTTAAAATTTCCCTAAAATACATTAAAAAATAAAAACCCCTAAACCTAAAAAAATTAAAAGAAAAAAATTAAAAACTTAAAAACACCTAAAACCCCTAAAAACAAAAAAAAAATCAAAAAAATCGAAATACCCTAAAAACCTAAAAACAACTAAAATCAATTAAAACCACAATAATTTAAAAAATCAAGAAAAATCATTGAAAATGTAAAAAAAACCCAAAAAACCAGAATAAAAAAATAAAAATCTAATACATTTGAAACCAATAAAAAATGAAAAAAATTCTAAAATACACTAAAAACCATTAAAAATAATAAAACCCCTAGAAACCATAAAATATCCTTAAAACACATAAAATGACTAAAAACTACTAAAACCACTAAAAACCCTTAATCCCATGAAAATATTAAAAAATATAAAAAAGATTAGTATCATTAGAAGACTCAAAAACCACTAAAAAACTAGAAAACCCATAAAACCTTTAAACCCCTAAAACCCATTAAAATCCTTAAAAACAATAAAATTAAAAAACTGAAAACCCCAAAACATGTGAAAAACCATTAAAACCATGAAAAAACCCTAATAAGGCCTTAAAACCTAAAAAATATAAAAACTCAAATAAAACAAAAAATAAAATAAATACCTGAAAAATACCTAAAAACATAAAAACCCTAAAATCTCTAAAAATTTAAAAAACCATTAAAACTGGAAAACCCATATAACAACCCTGAAAGCCTAAAAATACTTACAACCCCTGAAAATCATAAAAATTGATAAAACCTCTAAAAAGGAACCAAAGTCCTAAAACCCTTAATAACACTAAGGAAACCCAAAAAAATAAATACACTTAACACCTAGAAAACCCAAATAAGAGTTAAAACCCAAATAAACGTTAAAACCCACAAATCCCTGAAATCCCTCAAAATCAACAAAAACAAAAAATCCAAAAAAATCCATAGAAATCCCCCAAAAAGTGAAAAACAATAAAAATACAAAACAAAAAACCCCCATGAAAACATTAAAAACCTAAAAACACATAACAACCCTAAAATCATTAAAAATTTTAAAACATAAAAAACCCTAAAAACCACAAAATCCCAAAAAACCGCTAAAACCCCCAAAATCCCTAAAAACCCCTAAAACCATAAAAACTAGTAAATATTCAAAACCCTATAAACCAAAAAAACCTATGAAAAATATAAATCCCTTTAAACTAATAAAAAATTAAAAATACTAAAAATAATAAAAACCCTAAAAAAGAACCTCTAAAACCCCAAAAAACCTTTAAACCATAAAAACCCACTAAAATCCCTAAAAACCATAAAGAAACATAAATATTAAAAACAATACCTAAAAATACCAAATAAAAATCTAATAAAACCATAAAAATCTAGAAACACAAAAATCCCCTAAAAACCTAAAAACGCTAAAACCCCTAAAAATTCTCAAAATCCCTCAAAATCCCTAAAAATAATAAAAATCATAAAAAATCACTAATTATACCTAAAAAAATTATAGTCCTAAAAACCCTAAGAAAACCATAAAAATGGAAAGACTTAAATCCCCAAAAAACATCAAAAATGAAAAAAAACTATAAAAACCCTAAAACCCCTAAAATCCGTAAAAACCTAAAAAATAAAAAAAAACCATTAAAACATAAAAAAAACCTTGGAAAACCCTTAAAAACCTAAATATTACTATAAAATATAAAACCCTAATAAACCCCAAAATAGGTAAATAAATCTTAAAACTCAAAAAAAAACCCAAAACCAAGAATTCATAAAAACCCTAAAAACCCAAAAACCCTCGGAATCCCAAAAATCCATAAAACCCATAAAAATTGTTAAAATGATTAAAAATCCACAAAAATGTTAAAAATCATAAAAACCCTAAAAACACATAATAAATCATTAAAAACCAAACACCTACTTAAAACCCATAAAAACCATAAAAACATTAAAAACCCCTAAAAACATAAAAATCCAAAAAACCCCCATCAAAATCCTTAAAACCCTAATAACCATAAAAATACTAAATAAACAATAAAAATTCCTAAAAAAACTATAAAAACCTAAAAATACCTGAAAACCCATAAGTAAAACTTAAAATCATAAAGAATTAAAACCCTAAAAAACACAAAATCCCCAAAAAACCCGAAACATACTCTAAAAACACTAATCCCCTAAAAACCATAAAACCCCTAAAAACTAGAAAAAACAGGAAAAATCATAAAAGACCATAAGAACCACAAAAAATTATAAAAACCTTTAAACCCCTAAAAATATTAAAAAAAAATTAAAAACCTTAAAAACCATTAAAAATCTTAAAAAGGCCTTAAAAACTAAAAAATAGAAAAAGTCCCTAAAAACTGAGAAAATACTAAAAAAATTTAAAACCTAAAAACACTTAAAACCATTAAAGAAACCTAAAAATTTAAAAAACCTTAAAAATCCTAAAAACCTAAAATCCATAAAACCCATCAAAATCCCTAAAACCACTAAAAACCATAAAAATCCAAAAAACCCTAAAAATACCTAAAAATATAAAAAAACGTTAAAAAACTTGAAAACCATAAAACCGCACTGAAAACCATAAAACCGCACTAAAAACCATAAAACCGCACTGAAAATCTAAAACCCCTTTAAAACCAAAATAAAGGTAAAAATACTAAGATTCATTGAAACCAATAAATCTACAAAAACTGGAAAATCCAAAGAAAACATAAGAAACCGAAAATAGTAAAAAAAACCTGAAAACCCTAAAAATTCATAAAAATACGAAAAAATCCCTGAAATCCATAAAAAACATAAAAAACCCAAATGAAATTGAAGAAACTATAAAAGTCATAAAAACCTAAAAACAAATACAACCCTTAAAACCACTAAAAACCCAAAAAACCCAAAAACCCCAAAACCATTAAAATCCCTAAAATCACTAAAAACCATAAAAATCCTAAAAATACCTAAAAATCCCACAAATTATAAAAAATCCTAAAATCCCTAAGGAAACCATAAAACCAAAAAAACAACTAAAAAAACTAAAAAACCAATAAATAATAAAAACCCCAAAAAATCCCTAAAAGACTTTAAAACCCCTAAAACTTTCGTAAAACCATAAAAATGATAAAAAAATGGACCCCCCCCCCCCCTGAAAAACTCATAAAAACCTTTAAAACCCACTAAATACTTTAAAACTCATTAAACCCCAAAAAACATTAAAAACCCTAAAAAACAATACTAACCCTAAAAAACACAAAAATACCATAACAACCCAAAAAACATTCCAAATCCATAAAATCGCTAAAACCCATAAAAAGCCTAAAAACTCCTTAAAAATACATAAAATGTAAAAAACACTAAAAAATAAAAAAAAAACGTTAGAAAAAACTTAAAAAACTATAAAATCCTATAAACCTAGAAAAACTAAAACCCCTAAAACACCTAAACCCCCCCCCCCTCAAAATTTATATAAGCCACAGAAAAACCCAAAAAAAAATCTAAGAGATCCCTGAAAATCCCTAAAAACGTAAAGATCCATAAATTTCATGAAAACCCCTAACAAGACCATAAAATCATAAAAACACTTAAAACCAGTAAAAAAAATAAAAAACTCCAAAAACCCAAAAAGAAATAAAAAGTCCATAAAAACCATAACAACTCCTAAAACCCATAAAAACAGTTAAAACCTTAAAAAATTCTAAACTCCCAAAAACCCCTAAAATCCACAAAATACACTAAAATCCCTTTAAACCCCATTATAAATCTAAAAAACCCAAAAAAACCTTAAAATCCCTAAAAACTCAAAACACAAACATCTAAAAACCCAAAGAAACCATAAAAACCAAAAAACCCCCAAAAGGGCATAAAACCCCTCAAAATCAATATAAACCCTGAAAATTGATAAAATTCCTAAAAATTCATGAAAATCCCTAAAACATAAAGAACACTAAAAACCCAAAAAACACATAAGAAAAAATTAAGAACTTAAAAACACTTAAAATCCCAAAAAACCCTAAAAACTACTCATCGCCCTAAAAACCAAAAAACCCTCAAAATTTCTAAATAACAAAAAAAACATAAAAATCATAAAAATCCATAAAAATACCAAAAAATATAAGGAACAATAAAATCCTTAAAAAACCCCAAAGAATGACACAAAACATAAAACCACTTAAAACCCCTAGAATCCCTAAAATACGCAAAAACCCATAAAATCCCTAAAAATCCCTAAAAATCCTAAAGACATTAAAAACATAAATGTCCCAAAAACCAAAATAAAATCACTAAAAACACTAAACACTCAAAAAACCCATTAATCCCCTAAAAACATTAATGACTCTAAAAAACCAGAGAAATTCTAAAAAACAAAAAAAACCTAAAAACACCAAAAACCATATACCCTATAAAAACCATAAAACCCCTAAAAATCCCTAAAACCCAAAAAACCATTAAAATCCTAAAAAAGCATTATAAATCCCTAGGTAGTGGCCATGCTATCTCTCCCGATTCTGCGCGATATATTCTCCTCTCCCCATCTTGGTTGAAGACAATGGTAGTCTCAGAGCCTTCCCTTCCAATTCCTAGGGGGCTCCACTGGTTCACAATGAGGATCTCTCTTTCGTTATGTTCTCATCTCTTTACCGACTTCCCTATTTTCCACCAACCATGCTTTTACCGAAGGTGATATAACTTTTTTATGGTCTTCAACAGCTCCTGCTATCAATCCAAGAGTTCAATGAAGCCTCGACGCTGCATCATCTTACTCTGATTGTGAGATTCATGAATTTTTTCCCCCAGTTGATAGTTTTGACAGGTTTGTCTTCGAACACTGGGACTTTCAAGATCAGAAAATGGTTGGGCTCATTGATAGTGATCATATCACAATTCTCTTTGCGTCTGAGGAGGATCTCATTCTTTCTTGGTCTGAAGCACCACGAAGCTGTAATGTCGCTCACTTCTCCCTCTCATGATAGAATTTTGATCTTCATCTAAAGTGTGACTCCCCTATGTTTGTAGCTTGGGATAGTTTCCCGAAACTCCCCCATAAAAAATATCTATATAATTTTAATGGTATGGAATATGGTGGGAAGGTTTCTATGTGGGTATATCCTGATGAGGGATCTCTGTCATCTAGTTTCTCTGAGGGCTTTTGTTGAGGTTGACACTTCTAAAGAACCGTCCGATTTTGTGTGGATTGTTGTGGGTGAGGGGAGCTCCGCTGGAAGAAACCAACAGTGTTTGAATCATGGGGTGACTTTTTTTCTTATTTCTATAAGATTGGTCATAGTAAAAAGACTTTTGGTTATGGTGTCAATGGCAGGGGTGGTGTGTATCTGGCGCAAGCAGGCTTTGGGTGAGTGAAACCAGGAAATGGTGGAGGTGAAAGGGAGCATGGGTTTGCACGAGATTCTTCCCTTCCATCCATCTTTTTTATGGTTTTTTTGTGGCTAAGAAAAAGGGATAGGAGAGTTTCAATGGTGGTTTTAGATGGAATGTGTTTTAATATGGCTGGGAATTGTTGTGGAATAGGAGGTGATGGTGCTGAGGTGGTGTCCATGGATGAAGGGGTGGCTCTAATTTTCAGCAGTGTGCAAGATGAAAGTGGAGTGACGATAGGTGGATATAAGTAGGGGAGGAAGCTAGTAAGGGTGGAATGAATGGGCATGTGAACAAGGAGATCCCCCATATACATCCCTTGGATGGCGTTGCAGTGAATTAAAAGAGGATCAGTGAGAAGTAAACCAGCAACTAGTTGATAGGTTTGACTAATGTTGCTCTGAATAATAGGATTGAAGAGTTGGCCTCGGCTGAGTTAGATGTTGATGAGGCTGTACAGGGGGGGTCCAAACAGGGGGAGGTATTCGGGAAGGTGGAGATAGCTAGGACCGGGGAAGAGAATTTTATCATTGGGAAAGGGCTGATCTGGGCAGAAAAGCAAATCAAGGAGAGACCCACTGGTTGGATCATGGATCACCCAGTGGTGATGCATGCTGGAAGTGGGGATTTTGGGAGGTCTGGTATGGGAATATCACCACTTCCCCACAGTGAGGAGGTTGTTGTAGACTGTTCGGAGGACCTGGATCAATTCCCGCTGCCGGGGATGGGAAACAGAAATGGTGAAGGACGCATGGTCCTGTATTTGCATAAGCCCATGGTGGTTCATGGAGTCCATTCTTCTAAAGACCATTGTGTTGTTCTTCTTGAAATGGTGATGGTGGAATGGACAAGGTTCCCCATCAAGGATGAGTCTCTATGATTAGGGGATATCTTTGCTAAGGATGATCGTAGGATTAATGCCAATATGGCCTAGTTCAGGATAGAAATGGTTCATCTTGGGGAATACTATGGAGTATCCTCTAAAGGATACTGGGATGGTGTGGCCAGTTATGGAGTCCTATATGAGAGAGAAGCACCTACGGATGGTGTCACCTATCCCCCCCCCCCCCCAACGGAAGTATATGAGGGACTATTCATTTCTCCCAAGGCCCATGGCGACTAGGGAAACCACTAGGGTGGAGACGCTGAAATTAAAAGTCAAAAGAAGGGAGAGGCCTTTTCACTCTTCCGAATAGGATAGGATTAGGGAGAAATACCTGACGTTGCTAAGATTGTGGGAGGATTTTGAGTCAGGATACAAATCTATGGACTCATGGGTGGACTCAGACTACTACTTTGTTAGTGTGTCTACTGGACTAGACATGGATGATGATCCTTATGAAGTGGGCCTGGTGCATGACTTTAGGGGAAACATTGACTGATTTGTCCATTTTTTGCCCCTTTTTTTGGAGTTTTTGGGATCTGGGTTTGTGGGGGGGGGGGATTTTGGGTGTGGGTCATTAGACCATGCCCCACACATTGTTTGGGTTTTCTATATTTTTTATACATGTTGGAGGAGCTAAGAGTAGCCTATACCTACACCTCCCTTACCCTATAAATCCCTATAAACGTAAAACCAATAAAACCAAGAAAAATTCAAAGAAAAAATTAAACAATTAAAAAAAATGTAAAACCCCTAAATACCTAAAAAATGTTAAACCCCTACAACAGTAAAAAAACCCTAAAACCTCTCAAAATTGGTAAAAAACATAAAAACTATAAAAATTCTAAAAATCCATAAATCCCTAAAAAAATAGAAATATTTCAAAATAGTGAAAACATTAAAATCTAAAAAATTGAATACCCTAGAAAACAAAAAAAAAACACTAAAAAATATAAAAACCCTAAAGATACCATAAAGCCTTGAAACCCCTTAAAACACATAAAAACCTTTTGAAATTCGTAAAAACCCTAATAACCAACTAAAAACACTAAAAACCCTTCAAACAAGTAAAACCGTTAAAAATAAAATAAAAACTTAAAACCCCAAAAAATAATGGAAAACCATCTAAAACCCCAAACAAACCATAAATACCCAAAAAAACCCTAAAACACTAAAATACCAAAAAACATACCTAAAAATCCAAAGAATCCATAAAAAAATAATAAACAATAAGAATCCCGAAAAAAGTAAAAATATCTGAAAACCCTAAAAAAATCCTAGTAATTTTTCTGTGTTTTGAGTGGTTTTTATGTTTTTATTGTTTTATGGATTATTTAGTATTTTTATGTTTTTAGGGGTTTTAGGGATTTTCAGTCTCATTAGGGGTATTAGGGTTTTTAGGGGTTTATGGTTTTTTATATTTTTATGGTTTTTTAACATTTTTAGGGTTTTATGTATTATTAATTTTTTATTTATTTTAGGGGTTTAAAGGTATTTAGAGTGTTTAGTGGTATTTAGTGTTTTATAGTTTTTAGGGTTTTTTTTGTTTTTTATATGTTGTTATAGGTTTTAGGTGTTTTTAGGGCCTTTTATGTTTTAATGGTTTTTTAGTTTTTAAAAAGGTTTTTTTTGTTTTTAGGGTTTTAAGGTTTTATTTGGGTTCTTCCAAGGTATTAGGGTTTTAATGTTTTAAGGGATTTTTATTTCTTTTATTTGATTTTTATGTCTTTTTATGTTTTTAGAGAAATTTAGTCATTTTCGTTATTTTATGTTTTTTGGGTTTTTTGGGGTTTTAAGTGATTTTCTGTTTTTATGATTTTCTTAGGAATTTTCAGGAATTTTTTAAATTTTTTGGGGATCTTACGAATTTTTTGGGATTTTTTATGATTTTTACAGTTTTTATGTGTTTTTAGAGATTTTGTGGGTTTTTTGTGATTTTTTAGTGTTTTAGTGTTTTTTTGGGGGTTTTATTATTGAGTTATTTAGTGTCTCTATGGTATTTTAGTATTTTATGTTTTTGGTGGTTTAAATGGTTATTAAAAGATTTATTGGGTTTAGGGTTTTTATTGGATTTTAGGGATTTTTTGGTTTTTTGGGGTTTTATGGGTTTTATGGTTTAATGGTTTTTAATGGTTTTTTGGGTTTTATCCTTTATTATGTTTTTTTAAGAGATTTAAATTTCTTTCAGATTTAATGGTTTCTTTAGAATTTTCAGAGTTTTTATGGTTCATTACGTCTTCAGGTATTTTTTGGGAATTTTAAAAATATGCACATTATAGATTTTTGGAAATTTTGGGGGTGTGATGGTTCTGCCTAGTTTTTTTTGTTTTTAGGGGTTTTTGACTTTTTTATGTTTTTAGGGGTGTTAATGAGTTTTAATGGTTTTAATGATTTTTAATTTTTAGGGTTTTTTGATATTTTTACATTCATGGGTTTTTAGGTATTTTTTAGGATTAATATGGGTTTTTAGTTGTTTATTGATTTTGAGGGATTCTGGGGTTTAAGGGTTATTCAATTTTTCTGGATTTTTAAGTATGCTAGAAGTTTTTATGAATTTTTAGTGTTTTAAATATTTTTTGGAGTTTTAAAAAAAATTTAGCGGTTTAAAGGGTTTTAGAGTTTTTTCATTTTTAAGGTTTTTATGGGTTTTTAATTTTTTAGCTCTTTTTATGGGTTTTGTGGGGTTTTGGTGTGTCATATGGTTTTTAGAATTTTTTTCTATTTTTAGATTTAATTTTTTATTGTTTTTAAGATGTTTTTTATTTTTTAGGGTCTTAGGTTTTTTTGGGTTATATCGATTTTTAGGGTTTTAGTATTTTTATAGATTTTGGGGTGTCAAGTGATTTTATTTTCATATGGTTTTCATATGGTTTTTTAGGAATGTTTTATGGTTCTTTACATTTTCACTAATTTTGTGGCTTTTTTTAGGATTTTACATGTTTTAGGGTCTTTCGGGATTTTGTGGTTTTTAGGGTTATTTAGGTTATTTAGGGTTTTATGGTTTCTTGCGGGTTTTAGGGATTTATTTATGATTTTAGTGATTTATGGTTTCAGGGTTTTTTAATATTCTAGGGATTTAAATTGTTTTTAATGTTTTCAGTTTTTTATGGTCTTTATCATTTTTAAGCTTTTTTTGGTTTCGGTATTTTTTATGGGGTTTTAGGGTCTTTTAGGTTTTTAGGGTTTTTAGTGTTTTGAGGTTTTTTAGGGGCTTTAAATGTTTATAGGGTTTTAAGGGTTTCTTAGGTTTTAAAAGTGGTTTTTGGGTTTTTTATGTTTTTATAGATTTTTAAGGCTATTTTAGGATTATTAGGGGGTTTAACATTTTTAGGGATTTTTTGGGTTTTAAAAGTTTTTAGGGTTTTTACAATTTTTGGGGGCTTTTAGTGTTTTATTTTTGAATATTTTTGGGTTTTATTGATTTTAGATTCTTTTAACATTTGACAGGTTTCAAGGTTTTTTAGTGTTTTGGTGATTTTTATGCTTTTTATGGGATTTTATAATTTTTTTATGGTTTTTATGATTTTGTTTGTTTTTATGATTCTTAGGGTTTTAAGGGTTTTCTTGAGTTTTTAGCATTTTTTAGTTTTTTAGGGTTTTTAGGGGTTTTAATGTTTTTAGGGATTTTATGTATTTTTTTTTATTTTTATGTTTTTTTATCAATTTTAGGGATTTTGATGTTTTTATGGTTTTTAGTGTGTTTAGGTTTTTTATTGGTTTTTTGAGTTTTTTGGGTTTTTTAGGTTTTTAATGGTTTTTATGGTTTTTTAACGTTTTAGGGGTTTAATGGGGTTTTAATGAATTTATTGATTTCTTGGAGTTTTATGGTTTTTATGGGGGTTTAAATGTTTTTAGGGGTTTTATGGTTTTTAGGGTGTTTATAGTCTTCTTAGGGTTGTTTGGGGTTTTATAATTTTTTAGGTTTTTTTGGGGGTTTTAATTTTTTTATGGTTTTTATAGTTTTCTAAGAGTGTGTCAAGGTTTTTACGGGTCTTTATGTTTCTAGGTAAATTTAGTTATTTTTATGGTTTTTATGTTTTTTATGGTTTTTAGTGATTTTTAGGGGTTTTAGGGGTTTTAGGGTTATTCGGGTTTGTATGAGTTTTAGTATTTTTAGGATTTAAAAGTGTTTTAATTGTTTTTAGATTTTTAAGATTTCATTAGGGGTTTTTAGGGATTATTATGTTTTAAGGATTTTAGGAATTTTTTTATTTTATGGTTTTTAGAATTTTAGCGATTTCTAGAGTTTTATGGTTTTTTGGGTTAATAGGGTTTTTTTACAGTTTTTTTGGTTTTAGAGGTTTTTTGTGTTTTTTAATGTTTTAAATGTTTTTAGAGTTTTTTTAAATTTTAGGGGTATATAGGGTTTTTATATATTTTAGTGACTTTTTATGGTCATTAGGATTTTTAGGGGTTTTTATCATTTCTAGCTTTTTAGGGTCTTTATGGTCTTCTAGATCTTTTATTGTTTTTTGGTTTTAAGGGGTTTTAATTGTATTTAGGTTTTTAAGTTATTCTTATGTTTTTTAGTTTTTTTTATATTTTTGGTCTTTTTAGGGATTTTTAGCATTTTTATGGGTATTAAAGTTTTTTAGGGATTTTAGGTGATTTATGGTTTTTAGGGATTTTAGGAATTTTATGTATTTTCATGGGTATTTATAGTTTTTTAGTTTGTTGGGGTTTTTTAGGTTTTTATTTTTTTTAACATTTTTATGTGTTTAAAGGATTTCTAGAGATTTAAGTGGTTTTTATATTTTTTTATGGGCTTTATGTGTTGATTGGGTTTTCTGATTTTTATGGGTTTTTGTGGGTTTTTTAGTTTTTGGATATTGTATAGTTTTCATCTTTTTTAGGTTCTTTAAGGTTTTAATGTGTTTTTAGGTTTTAGGGTTTTATTAGGGTTTTCAGGGTTATAGGGTTTTTTATGTTTTTAGTGAATTTTTCAGATTTTTTGGGCTTTCTAGGGTTGTTTACATTTTTTAGAGATTTTGGGGTTTTGTAGGGATTTTTAGGGTTTTATCATTTTTATGATTTTTAGTGTTTTTTGGGTTTTTAGGGGATTAAGTGTTTTTAGGTTTTTAAGGTATTCTTATTATTTTTCTTATTTTAGGGGTTTTTAAATTTTTTGGTATTTTTATGGTTTTAGTGTTTTTAGGGATTTTAAGGGGTTTTAGGGTTTTTACTATTTTTTGGGATTTCTGTTTTTTTGGAGTTTTTTAAAGTTTTTTATGTTTTTTAGATTTCATTAACATTTTTTGTTTTTTAATGGGTTTTTAGTGGTTTTATGGAAAAGAAGGCATAAGTCCAATAATGATTAGTCCCCAAAAATTTATTATAAAAAATTAAATGCAATGTGTTACAAGGAAGGGTTACAAACATAGGTGTGGGGATCACCCCTCATATCCGAGTCTATAGAGGACTCACAAAAGTGCGGGGTGAAAAATGGTCGTATCAAGTATCTTTCTTCTATTTCATTCTTGGAATGAACATCAACCACCATAGTCACCTCCCTATGTTCTTGTGTGACATAAAGAGTAAGACCTTGGGAGTCATTGAGACAAAAAATCTATTTTGGGAGAAGTCTCCAAGGTACCCTTTATGATTTTCTTTTAAAGGCCTCCACCGCCAACATTGAGTCGAATTCAATCCAAAGGTGAGTCCACCTAACTTAAATTGTAAATTTGACCACCTTCATCATTTCCCAATGCTCTGACTTGTAAGTAGGTGCGCTCCTAATAAATTGGTAGAAGTGGCCTTTAAATAATCCCTTGAACATGCGAAAAACATTAGCGTGTCCCAAAGGGCTGGGTGTACCCAAGGCCACACCATCAATATTAACTTTGATCCATGGTGGTATTGGGGGAATCCACATGATAAGCTTCAGAGTCAAAGGCTTTTTAGACCAGCCAGAAAAATCAAGTTTGCGAAAAATGATCAGATCATTAGTTTCATTTTCCATTGAACCATTTTGTATGATAAACGCCGCATGGATGAGCTTTTGGATAGTCACCACCCCTTCATGAAAATACCCCTTTTTATTAGATAAAACTACTACATTTAGATCAGCCCAGGTAAAAGAAATGAGAGTGACAACAGATGTAAGCAGTAGTTTCTAAAGTTTCTCGCTGAGGCCGATGGCGGTAATGAAATTCAGCAGGTCAGCCAACTAGTTCTGGTAGGTTTCCATGTGCAGTCAAATCCCAAAAATAGTATGAAGATGTTGTCAAAGGAAAATAAAAATCTACATTTATAAAACAGGTGCATCTTATTCTCCTAGGTATGTAGATAGAGGAGGTATGACGAGGCTATCTACAGCCTAGTATTCTTCATGTGCTACTGCACTAGCAACCAATTTCTCTATATTTTCCACAAAAGAATATTCTTTTCTTGGTGTATGAAAGGATTCCTAAATTTGTGAAGCTAGGATTGAACATTTGTGTCTTCCAGGCAGTTTTATGGTTAAAAATACTTAGTGTTGAATTTCACATTCAAATATGGCTTCCATATTATGGTATCTGTGTTAGAAAATATATATCTATACATTTATAGGGTGATATCAGCTGGAAGGATCTTAGTAAGCTCTCCAACCCAGTGGATAAAGTGATGAATGGGTTGGTGTTGGCAGCTTGGCAGAGGCAGTAGCACATCCGTCAAGTGCCTGTCCACCCAAGTTGTGGTCCAGAAGTTTAGGTCCAAGTGTTTTGAGACCACCCATTTTAACTAGGGCATTATTCATTTTAAATAGGATATGATATCAGCTATGTAGAAGATACAATGTATCATAAGTTTCAATTTTTCCTTGTTTTTTAGTTTTTTGAGATTTATGGATCTTTAGGGTTTATTAACATTTGTAGTTGTTTAATGGTTTTTTAAAGTTTTTGTTCTTTTTTAGGGTTGGTATCTTTTTAATGTTTCTTGTGATTTTAAGGATTTTTTTGGTTTTGGGGGGGTTTTAAGGACTTTTTAGTCTTTTTAACATTTTTTGGGTATTTTATGGTTTTTATGTGTTTTTAGGTGTTTATGTTTTTCTTAGGGTTATTAGGGATTTTTAATTTTTTAGGGGATTCATGGATTTTTTAGGATTTTTATGACTTGTATGACATTTAGTGTTTTAGGGACATTGTGGGTTTTATGGGTTTTTAAGATTCTAGGGGTTTATGGGTTTCTTTAGGATATTTGGGATATTTTTTTTAGGGATTTATATTTTTCTAGTATTTATTTAAGGAATTTAGAGGATTAAAGAGTTTTTAGAATTTTTAGTTGTTTTTAGGGTTTTTGTGGTTTTTTAATGATTTTAAGGTGTTTTGGGGTTTTATGGTTTTAGTGGTTTTAGGTTTTTAAATATTCTTGTGTTTTTTAGAATTTTTAAGTGTTTAGGGGTTTTATAGATTTCTTAATGGTTTTCAGGGTTTTAGGATTTATTATGCTTTTAGGGAAATTTATGGAATTTTTATAATTTTCAGAGTCTTTAGGGATTTTAGTTATTTTGTGATTTTATATGTTTTTTAAGGTTTTTTGTTATTTTAGGTTTTTTAGCATTTTTAGGTTTTTTGTGGGTTTTAAGTGTTTTGAGTTTTTTATGGGTTTCATAGTGGTTTTCAGGGTTTTTCGGGGTTTTTGCATTTTATAAATATTTAGGGATTTTTAGTATTCATTGGTTTTTAGGGGTTTTAGAAATTTGGTGGTGTTTTAGGTTTTTTTGGGTTTTTTTGTATATTTGGTGTTTTAGGGTTTTTTGAGCATTTAGGGGTCTTATGGTTTTGTACAGTTTTTTAATTTTTTTAGTAGTTTAAATTGTTTTTAGAATTTTTAATTGTTTTTTACGGGTTTTACAGATTTATATGTTTTTTTAATGATTTTATCTATTTTTATAGTTTTTAAGGGTTTTAGGTGTTGTAGAATGTTTTTAGGGTTTCTATGATTTTTAAGGGCCTTCATGTTTTTTAAGGAAATATTAGGGGTTTTCAGGGATTTATTGGGTTTTCAACATTTTTAGTAATTTTTATGGATGTTTTAGTATTTATTTTGTTTTAGGGTTGTTAGTTAACATTATGTTTTTGAGGGGTTTTGTAGTGTTTTTTAGGGTTTTAGTTTTTTTAGGGATTTTAAGGGTGTTAATTGAATTTAGGGTTTTCTTGTTTTCAAAGGCATTTCAGGGGTTTGAGGTTAATTATGATTTTAGGGATTTTTTGGGAATTTTTAGATTGTTATTTTTTAGGGTTTTTAGGGTTTCTGAGTGTTTCTTAGGGGTTTATTTGTTTTTTTGGGTATTAGGGTTTTAGTTGAGTTTATATGATTTTGATGGTTTTTAGAGTTTTTTTAATATTTTTGTGGTTTAGGAGGGGTGTTAGAGCTTTCCATAGTTTTTATTTTTTAAGGGTTTTTTAAGAACTTTTATGGTTTTTTGGGTTTTATGGTTTTTAGGGGGGTTTTACGATATTTTTAGTATTTTTTAGCTTTTTTAGCGTTTTGTAGGTTTTTAGTGTCTTTATGTGTTTTTAGGTTTTTATGGGTTTTTAGGCTTTTAAATGGGATTTAGGGTTTTTTAGTTTTATTGGGATATTTAGGGATTTTTTATGATTTTTATGGTTTTTAGAGTTTTTATATGGATTTTGAGAGTTTTTACGTTATTTAGGGTTGTCAAGGGTTTTTTTTGTTTTTTGGGGGTTTAGTGGTTTTTTATTTTTTTACAATTTTTATGTTTTCTAAGTGGTTTTTAAGGTTTCTAGGGTTTAAATTGTTTTTAGAGTTTTAATGGGTTTTTAGGGGTTTATGGGATTTTTAAGAAATTTTTTGTTGTTTAATGGTTTTTAGGTTTTTTATGGTTTTTAGGGTTTTTAGTTTTTTTGGAAATGGGAGTTTTATATTTTTATAGTGTTTTATGTTATTCTTAGTATTTTTCGATTTTTTAGGGTTTTTTACATTTTTGGGGATTTTAAGGCATTTTTTGGATTTTGTTTTTTTAGGTTTTTAGGGATTTTGAGGGGTTTTAGGGGTTTTAAGGGTTTTATTGGTTTTAGTGCGGGGGGGGGGGGGGGTTTAATTCTTAGGATTTTATGGTTTTTAGAGTTTTCTTTCTGTTTTAATGGGCTTAAGGGGATTTTATAGTTGTGTGTGGTTTTCGGGTTTTTAGGGTTTTTAAAAAAAATTAGGGTTTATTTTGGTTTTTAGGGTGTTTAGGGTATTTTTAGTCTTTTTAGTTTTTTATGGTTTTTTTATTTTTAATGTTTTTAGAGGTTTTAAGAGATTTTATTTTCTTAATGTTTTCTATGGATTTTTCAAAGTTTTTTATGTTTTTTAAATTTTTAGGGATTTTCAAAACTTTTTTAGGATTTTATGGTTTTTTAGGGTTTTTTGGATTTTGAGTGTTTTAAGGGGTTTTTAGGGCTTTTTGGGTTTTTATGGGTTTTAGCATTTTGGGGTTTTTGGGGGGTTAAAGTGTTTTTATTTTTCAAGATTTTCGTAGGGTTTTCCAAGGTATATTACGTTTTTGTGATTTAAAGGCTATTTAAAATTTAAATGGTTTTATGGTGTTAATGTATTATTAGGGTTTTTACGGTTTTTTATGTTTTTTAAAGTTTGTATGGTTTTTTTATTTTTAGTGGTTTTTTGAGTATTTTAGGGATTCTAAGGTTTTTTTGTGTTTGAAATGTTTTTATGGGTTTAAAGGGTTTTTAGTGTTTATAGTGGGTTTTAAGGTTTTATTGTTTTTTTGGAATTTTTAAGGCTTTTATGGGTTTTTATGGTTACTCTGTGTTTTAGGGATTTTTAATTATTTTTTAGGGATATTACCATTTTTTGGGGGTTCTACGTATTTTTAGGTTTTTATGATTTTCTTTGGATTCCTCGTGTATTTTTAGGATTTTTAAGGTTTTTATGGTTTTATGGATTTAGATGGGTTTTTGGGTTTTTTTGGGAATTTTGGGTTCTAATGGGTTTTTTTGGGATTTTTATGGTTTTTTGAGTTTTTGAAGTTTTTTTTTGAGTTTTTAGGGTTTTAAATGTTCTTACAGATTTATAACATTTTTAATGGTTTAAATTTTTTTTTATAGTTTTTATTGGTTTTAGAGTTTTATGGTTTTTTATTGGATTTATGGTTTTGAGGGGTTTAGGGTTTTAAGGGTCTTTTATTGTTTTTTAACAATTTTATGGGTTTAAAGAATTTTTAGAGATTTAAGTGGTTTTTATATTTTCTATGGGCTTTATGTGTTGATAGTGTTTTCTGATTTTTATGGGGTTTTATGTGTTTTTTAGTTTTTGGATCTTTTAGATTTTTCTTCTTTTTTAGGTTTTTTAAGGTTTTAATGTCTTTTTAGGTTTTAGGGTTGTATTATGGTTTTTAGGGTTATAGGGTTTTTTATGTTTTTAGTGATTTTTTCATATTTTTGGGCTTTCTATGGTTGTTTACAGTTTTTAGGGATTTTGGGGTTTTGTAGGGATTTTGAGGGTTTTATCGTTTTTATGATTTTAGTGTTTTTTTGGTTTTTAGGGGATTAAGTGTTTTTAGGTTTCTAAGATATTCTTATTATTTTTCTTGTTTTAGGGGTTTTAAATTTTTAGGTATTTTTATGGTTTTTAGTGTTTTTAGGGATTTTAAGGGGTTTTAGGGTTTTTACTATTTTTTGGGATTTCTCTTTTTTTTGGAGTTTTCTTAACGTTTTTTATGGTTTTTAAATTTCTTTAATATATTTTGTTTTTTAAAGGGGTTTTAGTGGTATTTAGGGGTTTATGGGTTTTAATGGTTTTTTCGGACATTAGTGCTTTTATGTTTTTTCCGGTTTTTATGGTTTTTGGGGAAAATAAGGCATAAGTCCAATAATGCTCCATCCCCCAAAAATTATTAGAAAAAATTAAATGCAATGTGTTACAAAGAAGGGATACAAACATAGGTGTGTGGATCACCCCTCATATCTGATTCTATAAAGGACTCACAAAAGTGCGGGGTGAAAAAGAGCCACATCGAGCATCTTTCTTCAATTTCTTTCTTGGAAAGAACATCTACCACCATATTCGCCTCCCTATGTTCATATGTGACATTAAGAGTGAGACCTTGGGAGTCATTGAGACAAAAAATCTATTGTGGGAGAAGTCTCCAAGGTACCCTTTGTGATTTTTTTATGAACGCCTCCACCGCCAACATTGAGTCGAATTCAATCCGAAGGTGAGTCCACCTAAATTAAATTGTAAATTTGAGCACCTTAATCATTTCCCAATGCTCTGACTTGTAAGTAGGTGCACGCCTAATAAAGTGGTAGATGTGGCCTTTAATGAATCCCTTGAATATGCAAAAAACATTAGCGCATCCCAAAGGGAAGGATGTACCCAAGGCCGCACCATCAATATTGATATTTGATCCATGATGGGATTGGGAGAATCCACATGATAAGCTTCAGAGTCAAAGTATTTTTAGACCAGCCAGAGACAACAAGTTTGCGGAAAATTATCAGATCATTAGTTTCATTTGCCATTGAACCAGTTTCTATGCTAGACGCCGCATGCATAGGCTTTTGGATAGTCACCACCCTTTATGAAAATAACCATTTTTATTAGAGAAAGCTACTACATTTCGATCATCCTAGGTAAAAGAAATGAAAGTGGCAGTGGATGTAAGGAGTAGGGTCTAAAGTTTCTCACTGAGGCTGATGGCGGTAATGAAATTCAACAGTTTAGCTAGGTGGTTCTGGTAGGTTTCCATGTGCAGTCAAATCCCAAAAACAGTATGAACATGCTGTCAAAGGTGGATAAAAATCTACATTTAACAAATAGGCGCATCTTGTTTTCCTAGGTATGTAGATAGAGAAGGTTTTATAAGGCCATCTACAGCCTAGTATTCTTCATGTGCTCATGTAGTAACAACCAATTTCTCTATATTTTCCACAAAAGAAGACTCTTTGCTGGGTGGATGAAAGGCTTCCTAAATTGGTGAAGCTAGGATGGAACATTTGTGTCTTCCAGGAAATTTTTTGGTTAAAAATACTTAGTGTTGAGTTTCACATTCAAATATGGCTTCCATATTATGGTATCTGTGTTAGAAAATATATATCTTTAAATTTATATGGTGATATCATCTAGAAGGATCTTAGTAAACTCTCCAACCCTAAGTATAAAGTGATGAATGGGTTGGTGTTGGAATCTTGGCAGCGGCAGTAGCACGTCATTCAAGGGCCTGTCCACTTAAGTTTTGGTCCGAGTGTTTTGAGACCACCCATTTTGAGTAGGTCATGATTCATTTTAAATAGGATATGATTTCATCCATGTAGAAGATACAATGTATCCTAAGTATCAATTTTTCTATGTTTTTTAGTTTTTATAGATTTATGGTTCTTTAGGGTTTATTAACATTTGTATCTGTTTAATGGTTTTTGAAAGTTTTTTTTTGTTTTTTAGGGTTGGGTTTTTTAATGTTTTTTGTGATTTTATGTATTTTGGTGGATTTGGGGGGGTTTTAAGGGCTTTTTAGTGTTTTTTTCATTTATTGGTTATTTTATGGTTTTTATGTGTTTTTAGGTGTTTATGTTTTTCTTAGGGTTATTAGGGGTTTTTAATTTTTAGGGGTTTCATGGAATTTTTAGCATTTTTTATGATTTTTATGGCGTTTAGTGTTTTAGGGACATTGAGGGTTTTTTGGAGTTTTTAGGATTCTAGGGGTTTATGGGTTTCTTTGGGATTTTTGGGATATTTGTTTAGGGATTTATATTTTTCTAGTATTTATTTAAGGATTATAAAGGTTTAAAGAGATTTTAGAATTTTTACTTGGTTTTTGGGTTTTTGTTTGTTTTTAATGATTTTAAGGCGTTTGGGGGTTTTATGGTTTTTAAGGTTTTAGGGTTTAAATATTCTTAGGTTTTTTATAATTTTTAAGTGTTTTGGGGGTTTTATAGATTTCATAATGGTTTTCAGGGTTTTAGGATTTATTATTCTTTTAGGGATAATTATGGAATTTTTATAATTTTTAGGGTCTTTATGGATTTTATGTATTTTGAGATTTTATATGTTTTTTAAGGTTTTTTGTTATTTTAGGTTTTTAGCATGTTTAGGTTTTTTGTGGGTTTTAAGTGTTTTGAGTTTTTTATGGATTTTATAGTGGTTTTTAGGGTTTTAAAGGTTTTTACATTTTAAATATATTAAGGGATTTTTAGGATTTCTTTGTATTTTAGGGGTTTTAGAAAATCAGTGGTGTTTTAGGTTTTTTTGGGTTTTTTCTGTATTTTTGGGGTTCTGGGGTTTTTTTGAGCATTTAGGGGGTTTACGGTTTTTTAGAGTTTTTTAATGTTTTTAGTAGTTTAAATTTTTTTGAGAATTTTTAATTATTTTTTGGGGTTTTTATAGATTTTACGGTTTTTTAATGATTTTAGCTATTTTTATAGTTTTTAAGGGTTTTAGGTGTTGTATAATGTTTTTACGGTTTTTATGATTTTAAAGTGATTTCAAGTTTTTTAAGGATATATTACGTGTTTTCAGGGATTTATTCAGTTTTCTACATTTTTATTAATTTTTAGGGATGTTTTAGTGTTTATTTTGTTTTAGGGTTGTTAGGTATTTTTATGTTTTTGAGGGGTTTTTAGTGTTTTTTAGGGTTTTAGTGTTTTTATTGATTTTAAGGGTGTTAAGTGCATTTAGGGATTTCTTGTTTTCATAGGGATTTCAGGGGTTTGATGTTAATTATGTTTTTAGGGATTTTTTGGGAATTTTTAAGATTGTTATGTTTTTAGGGTTTTTAGGGTATTTGATTGTTTCTTAGGGGTTTTTTTTTGGTTTTTTTGGGTATTAGGGTTTTAGTGGAGTTTTTATGATTTTGATGGGTTTTAGAGTTTTTTTTAATATTTTAGTGGTTTAAGAGGGGTGTTAGAGTTTTCATTAGTTTTTATTTTTTAGTGGTTTTTTAGTAACTTTTATGGTTTTTGGGTTTTAGGGTTTTTAGGGGGTTTTACGATCTTTTTAGGTTTTTTATCTTTTTAAGTGCTTTTGTAGGTTTTTAGTGTCTTTATGTGTTTTTAGGTTTTTATGGGTTTATAGGGTTTTAAATGGGTTTTAGGGTTTTTTATTCTTATATGGATATTTAGGTATTTTTTATGATTTTTATGGTTTTTAGAGTTTTTATATGGATTTTGAGAGTTTTTAAGTTTTTTAGGGTTTTCAGGGATTTTTGGTTTTTTGGGGATTTAGGGGGTTTTTGATTTTTTTTACGATTTTTGTGTTTTCTTAGTGGTTTTTATGTTTTTTAGGGTTTAAATTGTTTTTAGAGTTTTTATGGGTTTTTAGGGTTTTATGGAATTTTTAAGAAGTTTTTAGTTGTTTTGTGGTTTTTAGGTTTTTTATGGTTTTTAGGGTTTTTAGTTTTTTTTGTATTAGGAGTTTTATATTTTTTAGGTTTTTTTGTTATTCTTAGTATTTTTCTGAGTTTTTAGGTTTTTTTACATTTTTAGGGATTTTAAGGCATTTTTTTGAATTTATGTTTTATAGGTTTTTAGGGATTTTGAGGGGTTTTAGGGGTTGTAGGTGTTTTATTGGTTTTAGTGGGGGGTGTTAGTTTTCTGGATATTATGGTTTTTAGAGTTTTTTTCTGTTTTCATGGGTTTAAGGGGATTTTATTGTTTTGTGTGGTTTTAGGGTTTTAGGGTTTCTAGGGTTTTTAAAAGAATTTAGTGTTTATTTTGGTTTTTAGGGTGTTTAGGGTATTTTTAGTCTTTTCAGTTTTTTAAATTTTTAGGGATTTTCAATAATTTTTTAGGATTTTATGTGTTTTTAGGGTTTTTATGATTTTTAGAGGTTTAAGGGGTTTTAGAGCTTTTTGGGTTTTTAGGGGTTTTAGCATTTTGGGGTTTTGGGGGGTTTTAAGTGTTTTTATTTTTCAATATTTTCGTAGGGTTTTCCAAGTTATATTACGTTTTAGTGATTTAAGGGATATTAAAATTATAAATGGTTTTTAGGGAGTTAATGTATTATTAGGGTTTTTTGGATTTTTTAGGGTTTTTAACATTTGTATGGTTTTTCGATTTTTAGGGTTTTTTTGAGTATTTAAGGGCTTCTAAGGATTTTTTGTGTTTTAAATGTTTTTATGGGATTAAAGGGTTTTTAGAGTTTACAGTGAGTTTTAATGTTTTATTGTTTTTTTTGGAATTTTTAAGGCTTTTATGGGTTTTTATGCTTACTATGTGTTTTAGGGGTTTTTAAATATTTTTTAGGGATTTTACCTTTTTTTTGTTTTTTTAGGGTTCTACGTATTTTTAGGTTTTTATGATTTTATTTTTTATTTCTCAGGTATTTTTAGGATTTTTATTTTTTTTATGGTTTTATGGATTTTGATGGGTTTTTGGGTTTTTTTGTGTTTTTTGGGTTCTAATGGTTTTTTTGGGATTTTTATGGGTTTTTGAGTTTTTGAAGTTTTTTTTGAGTTTATTGGGTTTTAAATGTTCTTATATATTTCTAACATTTTTAAGGGTTTAAAGAGTTTTTTTATAGTTTTTATTATTTTTACAGTTTTATGGTTTTTTATGGGTTTTAATGTCTTTATGGGTTTTATGGTTTTGAGGGGTTTTACGGTTTTAATGGTCTTTTATGGTTTTTAGCATTTTTTAGGTTTTTATGGGTTTTATGTTCTTTTAGATTTTTACAATTTTCTTAGTGTTTTTCGAGGTTTTTTATGGTTTAAATGTTTTATAGATTTTTAGGGGTTTTTAGTGTTTATTGATTTTTATAGTTTTAAATATTTTTTATGTTTTGAGGGTTTTAGGGCATTTAGGTTTTTAGGGGCTTATGTGTTTTTTGGATTTTGAGGTTTTCATAGGGGTTTTCTTGGTTTTTTGGTTTTTTTATTATTTAGGGATTCTTAGGGATTTTTTTTATTTTCATTGGTTTTTAGTGTTTTTAGTTATTTTCATGGTTTTTTTTTGGTGTTTTGGTTTTTGTTGTCTTTTTTGAGTTTTAGGTTTTTTTGAGTTTTTTAGGATTTTTATGGTTTTTTAGAGTTTTTAATGTTTTATTATGTTTTAAGTGTTTTTATAACTTCTAGTGGTTTTTTTTTGAGTTTTATGATATTTTAGGGTATTTAGGGGTTTTAATGGTTTTTAAGATTTTCGGGTTTTAAGTGTTTTTTATTGTTTTATGATTTTTAGATTTTCTAGGGGTTTTAATTTTTTAAAAAAATTTAATAGTTTTTAATATTTTTAGGGGTTACTTGTTGATTATAAATTTTTAGTGGTTTTAGGGATTTTTTAGGATTTTTATGGTTTTTAGGGTTTTAGGTATTTTCAGGTCTTTTAAGGATTTTTATTACTTGAAATTTTTGTTATATTTTTTTACAAGTTTTTATTATTTTTACGTTTTTAATGTTTTCATATTTTTTTAGATACTTTAGTGTTTCTTTTCAACTATTAGGATTTTTTGTGCTTTTTTAGGATTTTATGTTTTTTTTTGCATTTTTGAGGGGTTTTTTGATTTTTAGGGATTTTTTGGGATTATAGGATTTTTAGTATTTTAGGGTTTAATGTTTTTAATGGGTTTTTAATGTTTGTAGTGGTTTGACGTACTTTTTGAGTTCTAAGTGAGTTTTATGGGTTTTATGGTTTTTAATATTTTTAATATTTTTATTGTTTTTAAGGGTTTTAGGCTCTTTTGGGATTGTTTATTGTTTTTAGGGTTTTTATAAAGTTTTAGGTTTTGAGGGGTTTATATATTTTTAGTCTTTTAAGGTTTTCTTAGAATTTTTCAGAGTTTTTAAGATTTTTTACATTATTATATTTTTTATGGATTTTTTAAATTGTTTATGGTTTCTTAGTGTTTTTAGGGATTTTGCGTGCTTTTAGGATTTTTTTTGAGGGATTTATGGTTTTTAGGGGTTTTAGTGTTTTTTAAGTTTTTTATGGTTTGTATGTTATTTAGGTTTTTAAGGTTTTCTTAGGTTTTTTATAGTTTTTTACATTTTTAGATATTTTAAGGCTTTATAAGGATTTTTATGGGTTTTTAGGGGTTTTAGGGATTTTGATGGATTTTAGAGTTGTTTACGGTTTTTTTGGATTTTTATGATTTTTTTGGGTTTTTAGGGTTTTCTTGAGTTTTAGGGGATTCAATGTTTTTTAGAGTTTTTTAATTTTTTTAGGTGTTTAAAGGGTTTTAATATTTTTTAGTTAGTTGTTAGGGTTTTATGGGTTTTGAGTATTTCTTTTAATGTTTTTAAATTTTTTATGTGTTTTAGGGTTTTTAGAGTTTTTTAGGATTTTTAGAGTTTCTTATGTTTTTAAGGGGTTTTAACTATTTTTGGGGTTTTATGGTTTTATTAGTGTTTTTCAAGGTTTTAAGTGTTTTTTACATTTTTATGTATTTTTAGGGTTTTACGATTTTTATCATTATTCACGGTTTTAAGTGGTTTTAATGGATTTTAGGTATTTTTAGGGTTTTAGGGTTTTTATGGATTTTTTTGATTTTGGTGATTTTTTTGATTTTTTAGGGTTTTACGGTTTTCTAGTTTTCTAAATGGTTTAGAGAATTAAAGGTTTTTTATAGTATTTAGTAAATATTTAGCGTTTTTACAGGTTTTAAGGGTTTTAATGTTTTTAAAGGATTAATGGTTTTGAAGATTTTAGGTGTTTTGGGATTATTTAGGGGTTTTATCTTTTTTATGTATTTGGGGGTTTTAAGTGTTTTGAGTTTTTTAATGCTTTCTTAGGGTTTTTCACTATTTTTTGGGTTTTTAGTGATTTTAGTGATTTTGGGTGTTTTGGTATTTTTAGGTATTTTAGTGGTTTTATGTGTTTTGTGGCTTTTAGGTGTTTCATAAGGATTTTCTAGCATTCTTGGTTTTTTATGTTTTTTGTATTTTAGTGATTTTTTTACTATTTAAGGATTTTTAATATCTTTAGGGATTTGATGGTTTATTGGTTTTTTTGGGTTTTTAGGGGGTTCTTTTGATCTTTTTGGGGGTTTGTAGTTTTTTAGTGTTTTAATAAATGTTTAAGGGTTTAAAGGGTTTTTAGAGTTTTAGTATATTTTTTGGTGTTTATAGGTTTTTAGGGATTATTATGGTTTATTTTTTTTTTAGGGTTTTTTAGGGATTTTAGGGTGTTTTAGCATTTTTTGTGGTTTAGCGTTTTTTACTTTTTAAACGGTTTTTATGTGTTATTTGGTTTTTAATATTTTCTTTATGTTTTTAAGAGTTTTTGTGTTTTTTACATTTTTAGATATTTTTATGGATTTTCTAGGATTTTTATGAAGTTTTAGGGTTTTATGGATTTTGATGGTATTAAGTTTTTTAGGGTTGTTTAGCTTTTAGGATTTTTAGGGTTTTTATCAGTTTGTTGACATTTAGGGGTTTTATGTGTTTTTGAGTTTTTCTTATGGGTGTTTAGGGTTTTTAGTGTTTTTTACATTTTTATGTATATTAGGACTTTTTTAGGAATTTTATGGGTTTTTTGAGTTTTTTTGTCTTTGATGTCCCTTAGCGTTTTAATAGGTCTTATTGTTTTTGTTTTCGCCTTTTAGGGTTTTTTGAGCCTTCATGGGTTTTAATGTTTTTTAGGGTTTTATCATTTTAGGTATTTAAATGGTTTTTAGTGTTTTTTGTGGTTTTTTAGTTTTTTGGGATTATGTGGTTTTTTATGGTTTTACAGGGTTTTATTCTTTTAGAGTTTTTGGTTTTTTAGTGTTTTCTAGGTTTTTAGCATCACTTTAGGTCTTTAAGGGGTTTTAATTGATTTTAGGTTTATATGGTATTCTTAGGGTTTTATGGTTTTTAGGATTTGTTATATTTTTAAGGATTGTTAGTATTTTTTAGGGTGTTTTTCATTTTTTATGGTTTTAAGGGATTTTTAGTGCTTTAGGTTTTAGGGTTTTAATGGATTTATTCAGATCTTATGGGATTTTTTTGTGTTTTTTAGAGTTTTAAGGATTTACATATTTTTTTAAAAAAATAGTGGTTTAAAGGGTTTTTTAATTTTTTTTGGTTTTAGGGTTTTTATGGGCTTTATGGTATTTAGGGGATTTATTTTTTTTGGGGTTTTTCATGTACTATGTGTATTTTATGTTTTTATCCTTTTTTAGGGTTTTTATGGTTTTTTATGTTTTTCAGTTTTTAAGGTTTGATTAGGGATTTTCAGGGGGTTGTGATTTCTAGGTTTTCAGGGATTTTTAGGGCTTTTTTAGGATTTTTTGGGCTTTTGGTTTTTTATGGATTTTGACGAATTTTAGGTGTTTTGGAGTGTTTAGGGTTTTTAACATTTTTAGAAAATTAATAGTTTTTAAGTGTATTTTGGATATTAATGTTTTCTTTGGGTTTTTTTGGTTTTTGGTGTTTTTACATTTTAACAGTTTTAGGGATTTTTTAGGATTTTTATGGTGTTTTAGCTTTTTTAGGGCTATTGAGGGGTTTAGGGGTTTTTAGGATTTATAGGTTTTTATGGTATTTAGGTTTTTTTGGTTGATAAGGGTTTTAAATGTTTTTAATAGTTTTTAGAATTTTAAGGGGTTTAAATGGTTTAGTTTGAAGTTAATTTTAGAGTTTTTATGGGGTTTTATGGTTTTTTAAGGTTTTCAGGGGTTTTATGGTTTTTAGGGTTTTTATGTTTTTTAATGTTTCTTGGTTTTTAGGTGTTGTGAATATTTTAAGGTATTTAGCTTTTCTTAGGGTGTGTGGGTTTTTACGTTTTTATGGATTTTGAGGGATTTTTTGGGAATTTTTATGGGTTTTAGGTTTCTTTGAGACTTGGAGGTTTTTAGTGCTTTTTAGGTTTTTAGCATTTTTAGGGTTTTAACTGGTTCAAATTGTTTTTTTTAATTTTTATGGTTTTCGTAGTGTTTTTAGGGTTTGTATGGGTTTTTTAGGGATTTTATGGTTTTTTAGAATTTTATTCTTTTTAAGGGTTTTTAAATATTTTTAGGTTTGTTAGGGTTTTTAGGGTTTTAGGGTTTTAATGGTTTTTAAGGAGTTTTTTATTCTTTTAGGTTTTTAATGTTTTTAATTTTTAAACGTTTTTACTTGCTTAAAGGTGTTTTGTTGTTTTTAATGGGTTTTAGGACTTTTAGGGTTTTATGGGGTTTGAGGGTTTTTTTAATGTTTTTAGAGATTTTTAGTTTTTTGGGTTTTTTGTGTTTTCTAGGGTTTTTAAGGTTTTATTATTTTCATGTTTTAAGGGGTTTTAAGTGATAATATGTTTTTATGATTTTCATAGAATTTTTACTATTTTTTATAGATATTGTAGGTATTTTTTGGTATTTTTATGGTTTGTAAGGATTTTGATGGTTTTTAGGGATTTTATTATTTTATGGTTTTTTTTGGGTTTCGGGTTTTAATATAGTTTCTTAAAGGACTGAAGGTTTTTTAGATTTTTTTTAATGTTAGTAAGGAAGAAATGGTGCAAGGCCAGGCTATTCCCGACCACCCAAAATATATTATGAAAAAAAGACACAGTAGACAAGGGAGGGGAGGGGTCAATCAACCCACACCCAAAAACCCTGGATATCCCCACAAAACCCACAAGACCCCAAAAACCCCAAAAGAAACACAAAAACAGAAAAAACAAGAAAACAAAGTCATCTCCATCAGTATCTCCCAGCCAACCAGCAACCAGCATCTCGCAGCACGTTTTTCATCATCCATCACCTCCATGCCAAGCATATCCACCACCAGCAACATAGAAACACCAGCACTAAAATCACAGATAGAAACTTCATAACCTCTTAGTCAAACAGTAGCCAAGGTCCAGGACCTCGTTTTCAAACAACCATCACCTATTTCGATCACCAAATAACTCCCAGCACCCCGCTTCAAATCCAACAACCACATATTCTGACAACCAACATCTCCTTCTGCGCCTCGCAGCCAAACAGCAACAATAGAATGCACCACCAACATTGTCAAAGGACCAAAAACAAGGACATCCACATCCTCACATATCAGCCATGCGGAAATTTCACACCTTCTAGCAACACAAAGTCACCCAGACCAACACCCAAAACCAAAAATCAGCACCCATAGCTCTTTGTTTCAAACCAAAACCAAGCAGCCCCTCACATCAAGGCCAACAATAAGTACCAATTGCAAAACATAACCGAACAATCCAAAACCATTAAAGCAACCAAATAGAACAAGAAAATGAAGAAGATGATAGCAAAAAACCTTCAACTAAGCCTCCCGCAACCTTGGAGAAGAACCGAAAGCACCCATAGTAGCATCCATCACCAATCTCCTTGTTCTGACAAAAAACCAGAAGATCCATTGAGAGTCACCCAGCCCCAGGTTGTTGATGAAAAACTCTGCCTTATCATGATTCCTCACAAGCCTCCTGAGTCCGAACTACCCTGTATGTCGACCAAGAAATCCTCCTTGACACAGAAAAGGTTACAACAAGTGAGAGAGCGCCCGAGGAGGAGAAAAATCCAGATCTGTTAAAGCCAAGAAAAGACACAAGATCCAGGCCATGAAGTCGCCACCCCTTCTTGAGAAGAAAATCCAGAGGCCATCACCGACAAACATCTTCCACATCCCCCACAAGCGCAATTCCAGGGAAGAAGACCACTCGAACAAGAAACCATCTGCATCACAAGGCCCGAACTGCAACTTCTATAAAAACCGCTTCCAAACAGAACTCGTCTACACCTCCTCGCCATGCGAATAGAACCCATGACATTGGAGTGACCTACATCGATGATGAGGCCCCCTGACTCCGTTGATCTGCCCAAGGAAACCCCAGATCTGCAAAGTCAACCCCAAAATGTGGCTAATTTTCATAAAGGTTTCCGACGGCCAAGGAGTCATCTCCTTCGCTGCAATCCAGATTGGACAGATCTTACGATTTTTAGTGTTTTTAGGTTTTTAATGGTTTTATTTTTTTCATGTTTTTATGATTTCTAAGGGTTATTTAGGGTTTTAGGGTTTTTACGTTTTTAGGGATTTTTTGAGCTATTGGTATTTTTATAGGATTTTAGGGTTTTTAGGTATTTGGATGGATTTAATGGGTTTTTATGGTTTTTATCATTTTTAGGTATTTAGGGGTTTAAAGTGTTTTTTTGATTTTATGGTTTTCATTGGGACTTTCAGGGTTTTTTGGGTTTTTAAATTTTTATGGATTTTTTGGGATTTTTTAGGCTTTTTTGGGTTTCCAGAATTTTTTGGGATTTTAAGGGTTTTGGGTATTTTTTTGGGTTTTTATGGATTTTTTGAGTTTTTTATGGTTTTTAGTGTTTCAAGAGTTTTAAAATTTTTACTATATTAATGTTTCTTTATAGTTTTTAGGTTGTCTGTGGGTTTTTATGTATTTTTATTGGTTTTAGGTGTTTTCATGGTTTTTATGGTATTTATAATTTTTATGTTATCCCATGGTTTTAATTATTTTTTGGTATTTAATTTTTTTTCATTGGGTTTTCAGGGTGTTTAGTTTTGTTTACATTATTATGGATATTTTGATATTTTGTATGATTTCTATTGTTTTTATGGTTTTTATGATTTTTTGCGGTTTAAGGGTTTTCTTGGGTTTTTATGGTTTTTCGAGTTTTAAGGATTTTTTTAGTTTCTTAGAGTTTTAAAGATTTTTAAATTTTTAAACAGTTTGAGGGGTTTAAATAATTTTTAGAGTTTTAGTTGTCTTTTTTCATTTTTATGGGGTTTTGTGTTTTTTAATTTTTTTAGGGATTTTTATGGCTTTTTGTGGTTTTTATGCTTTTAAGAGTCTTTTAGAATTATTTAGGGTTTTGGAAATTTTAGGATTTATGGGGATTAAGTGTTTTTATGTTAATATGTTTTCTTAGGTTTTTTATATTTTCTTATGGTTTTTTATAGTTTTTATGGTTTCATACATTTTTAATAATTTTAGGGATTTTTTAGGATTTTTTCATTTTTTTAGGGGTTTTAGGGAATATGATGGGGTTTTTAGGATTTTTTGGGTTGTATTGCTTTTAGAATTTTAAGATTTTATTTTGTGTTTTCATCTTTTTTAGAAGTTATAAATATTTTAGGGTTTTAAGGTATTTTTAGGGGTTTTTTTATTTTTAGAATTTTTACGGATTTTACGGGGTTTTTTTGGGTTTTTAGGGTTTTTAGGGATTTTAAGGGTTTTTTGGGTTCTTTAAGGGTTTTTGGGTTTTTAGGGTTTTATGCATTTTTTGGGTTTTTAGTTTTTTTTTATAGTTTTAGGGTATTTAATGTTTTTATAGTTTTTTAGAATTCTTAGGGTTTAAAATGGTTTTAAATATTTCTAGTGGGTTTTTAGAGTTTTTGGGTTTTTAAGCATTATAGGGGTTTTATAGTTTTTGGGGGTTTTATAGTTTTTTAGAGTTTTATAAATTTTTAGGATTTTAGGTGTTTTAAATATTTTATGTTTTTAATGTTTTTGTATGGTTTTTCAAGGTTTTAGGTTTTTTTTCATTTATAGGGATTTTAAAGGATTTTTTTGTTTTTTAATGTCTTTAATGGATATTATAGATTTTTATGTTTTTAAGGTTTCTAGTTTTTCTTATGGTTCTTGTAATTTTTAGCTATTTTGAGTGGGTTTTTAAGGTTTTCTCAGTGTTATTTAGGTTTTCTACGTTTTTGGTGATTTTTAAGAATATTTTTAGGATTTGTATTGGTTCATAGGTTTTTAGGTACTTTGAGGGGATTATGGTTTTTTGGTTTTTGTGGGTTTTTGGGGGTTTTGGATTATTTTGTTATTTTTTGGGGGAATTTATGTTTTTTGTTAGTTTTTAATGTTTTTAAGGTTTTAAATCACTTTTAGAGTTTTTAGTTTTTTACTGTTTTTATGGGGTTTTAATGTTTTTTGTGGGTTTTTAGGGTTTTTAGGGTTTTATAGGGATTTATCATTTTTGAGGTTTTTTTGTGGTTTTAATTGTTTTTATGTTTTTATGGTTTTCTTGGAGTTTTTTATGGATTTTAAGGTTTTTAATTTCCTTGGTATTTTTAAGGATTTTTTTAGATTTTTTTTGTTATTATGGATTTTTGGTATTTTTATGGTTGTTATAGTTTCTTAGGGTTTTTATGTTTTATTTGTGATTTTAGGGATTTTTTATTTTACGTTTTTGATGATTTTTAGTAAATTTTTATTATTTTTGGTGTTTAAATTTTTTTCATAATTTTTAATTTTTTTTTGGTTTTTTTAAAAAACTATGGGTTATTTATGATTTTTGGATTTTTTTAGAGTTGTTTGGGTATTTTAGGGGTTTTAAGGGTTCTTAGATTTTTGAAAAAATTTTAGATTCAATTGATTTTATATTATTAAGGTTTACTTCTGATTTTTCATGGTTTTTTACATTTATTGGGATTTTTAGGAATTTTTAGGATTTTTGTGGTTTATTAGGATTTTTAGGTATTTTGAGGATTATTACGGATTTTAGGGTTTTTAGGATTTTTAAAGTTTTTTAGGTTTTTAGGGGTTTTATGTTTTTTAGGATTTAAGGTGTTTTAGGCAGGTTTTAAGTGTTTTTAGGGTTTTTTACATTTTTAGGGATATTTGGGGATTTTTTATTTTAATGGTTTTTGGGTTTTTGGGTATTCCAAGGGTTTTTATTATTTCAAAGTTTTTTAGGGTTTTTATGTGTTTTTTAGTTTTTTAGGGTTCTTGAGGGTTTTTAGTGTTTTTTAATGTGTTAGTGGATCAAAGGGTTTTAGAGTTTCTAGGGGTTTTTCTGGTTTTTGTTGTTTTTTAGATTTTTTGGGGGTTTTACATTTTTTTAATTTTTAGGGATTTTATGTGTTTTTAGGTTTTTATGGATTTCTTGGGGGGTTTATGGTTTTTACATGTTTACAAATTTTTTAGGATTTTCCAGCATTTTTATTGACTTTATGGTTTTCAGGGATCTTGATGAGTTTTAGAGCTTCTAGGGTTTTTATCCTTTTTAGGGGTTTTAAGTGTTTATAGGATTTTTTGGTTTTCATAAGGTTGTTCAGGTGATTAGGGGTTTTTATTTTTTTCATGTATTTTTAGGGTTTTTTTGGCTTTTTATGATTTTTCAAAATTTTATGGATTTTTTTTGGTTTTTCAACTTTTTTAAGTTTTTTAGGGTTTTAAGGATTTTTAAATTTTTTTAACATTTGGTGGGGTTTAAAGGGGTTTGAGATTTTTTTGTGGGTTTTAGGGTTTTTATGGGTTTTTAAAGTTTAATGATTTATGGGGTTTTATTTTTTTTAGGTTTTTTTAGGGTTTTTAGGGTTTAATCTTTTTTTTGTTTTTAGGGGTTTTAGGTGTTTTTGTGTTTTAAGGTTTTCAAAGGGGTTTTAGGGTTTTTATTTTTTTATTAATTTTTAGGTCTTTTTAGGATTTTTAGATTTTTTATTTTTTTAGTGATTTTGAGGGTTTAGGGTTTTTAGGGTTTATGGTTTTAATAGTTTTTTTGTTTTGATTTTTTTTTTCAGTTTTAGGGTTTAATGGATTTTGAGAATTTTTAGCATTTTAATGGGGTTAAATGTTTTTTAGACTTTTAGTGGGTTTTCATAGTTTTTATTTTTTATTGGTTTTTTAATTTTATAAGTGGTTTTATGGTTTTTAAGGGTTTTCATGTTTTTTGAGTCTTTTTTGGGTTTTTAAGGGATTTTAGTGGTTTTTATGCTTTTAGGGATTTTTATGGAATTTTTAGGTTTTTTATAGTTTTTTAGGGTTTTTGTTGATTTCGTGGGCTTTAAAATTTTTTTTGTTTTTAGGGTTTTTAGATTTTTATGTTTTTTAGGGGTTTAAAGTGTTTTTAGTTTTTTAATATTTTCTTAGGGTTTTTAGGGGTTTTAGGGGTTTTTTATTTTTTAGGTATTTTAAGGGATTTCATGGAATTTTATGGTTTGTAGGGTCTTTAGGGATTTTGAGGTTTTTTAGGTATTTAGGGGTTTGACTGTTTTTTTGGGTTTTAGGGTTTTTATTAATTTTTTAGGGTTTAAAAGTTTTTTAATTTTTTAAAAATTATTTATGGGTTTAAAGGGTTTTTAGAGTTTTTACTGTGTTTTTAGGGTTTTGTGGGTTATTATTATTTTTAAGGTTTCTAGGGGATTTTATATTTTAAGGGTTATATGGTTCTTTAGTATTTTTTAAATATTTTAGGGTTTTAGGAGTTTTAGGTTATTTTTTTTTATTCTTTACATAGGGTTTTCATTGTTTTTAAAGGTTTTTTACATTTTAAGGATTTTTAGGGATTTTTTATGAATTTTATGTTTTGGGGGGTGTTTAGGGATTTTGGGAATTTTTAGTGTTTAATTGTTTTTAGGGTTTTTCGTGTTTTTTTGGTTTTTATAGGTTTTATGATTGTTTATGTGTTTAAGGTTTTCATTGGGCTTTTTTGTGGATTTAGGGTTTTTTAAATTTTAGGTATTTTTAGCAATGTTTTAGGATTTTTATTGGTTTTTATGGTTTTTAGGGATATTTTGTATTTTTTATTTTTTAGGGTTTTTTTGGTTTTTAGGTTTTCATGGTTTTCATGAGTTTTGTAGTGTTATTATGTTTTTTATAGTTTTTATTAGTTTTTTTGGTTTTATGGATTTTTATAGTTTTTATGGTTCTTAGGAGTTTTATGGTTTTTAGTGTTTTAGGGTTTTTAGGTTTTTTAGGTGTTTCATGTGTTTTTAGGGTTTTTATGTTCTTTAGGTGTTTTATGGGTTTTTATGGTTTAATGTTTTCATAGGTTTTTTTGGAATTTTAGTGTTTTTATGATTTTAGGGATTTTTGGTTATTTCTAGGATTTTTATTCTTTCTTATTTTAGGGATTTTGAGAGATTTTAGGGTTTGTAGGGTTTTTATGGATATCTTAGGCTTTTATTATTTTTTTAGTTTTTAGGGATTTTAAGGTTTTTTACTGATTTTTAACCATTTTAGGGGTTTAAAGGGGTTTAAGAATTTTTAGTCAGTTTTTAGGGTTTTAGGGGTTTTAGGGTTTTTGATGTTTTTAGGGGGTTTATTGTTTCAATTGTTTTATTGATTTTTAAGGACTTTACGATTTTTTATTTTTTAGGTTTTTATGTGTTTTTTTGTTTTTTTTTTTGAGGTTTTCATAGGGTTTTTCAGGGGGTTTATGAATTTTTACGTTTTTCATGATTTTTTTTTGATTTTTACTATTTTTATGGGTTTTTATATTTTTTAGGGTTTTTATGGTTTTTAGCATTTTTAGGGTTTGGGTTTTTAAAGTATTTTTTTTAATATTTTATTATGGGTTTTCATGGTTTTTAAGAGATTTTTATGTATTTTTAGGGCCCTTTATGATTATTATTATTTTTTAGTGTTTTTAAGGATTTTAAGGGGTTTTATGTTAATATATGTTTATGGTTTTCTAGAGGGTTAGTTTTTTATTGAGGTTATTAGGGTTTTAATGGTTACTATTTTTTTAAAACATTTTTAAGGGTTAAAGATTTTTTGGTTTTTTAAGTGGTTTTTTTTGGGTTTTTATGGATTTTAGGGTGTTTTAAGGTTTTTAGGGGTCTTTATTGTTTTTTAGGGTTTTTAGGGACTTTTGGGTTTTTTAGGTTTTTAGCCTTGTTAGGTATTTTAGGGGTTTAAAGTTTTTTTTAGTTTTTTTAATTTTTATTAGGGGTTTTCAAGGATTTATGGTTCTTTATGTTAGAGGGTTTTTTAGGGTTTTAGGATTATTAGGTTTAGGTTTTTGTATTTTTTTGGTTTTTAGTGTTATTTTATCTTTTTATGGGTTTTATGATTTTTTTTTATTTTTAATGTTTTTACAAGTTTAAATGTTTTTTAGAGTTTTTATTAAATTTTAGTGTTTTATGGGGTTTAATGGTTTTTTATGGGTTTTAGGGGTTTTAGGGTTTTTTGGGATTTGGGGTTATTTTGGGTTTTTATGATTTTTATCATCTTTTATGTTTTTGAGGGGTTTTATGTGTTGTTAGGTTTTTAAGGCTTTTATAAGTTTTTCTTGGTTTTGACGTTTTTTACGTTTTTAGGTATTTTGAGAGTTTTTTAGGGTTTTTATGTTTTTTTAGTGTTTCAATGATTTTTAGGGTGTATTTAACTTTAATGTGGTGTTATGTATTTTTAGTGTTTTTATTGTTTTTAGTGTTTTTAGGTTTTTATGGGTTTTAAGTGTTTTTAGGTTTTTATGGTATTCTTAGGTTTTTCAAGGGTTTTAGGGTTTTTTTTAAATTCTTTTTTTATTTTTTAGGATTTTAGGATTTTTAGGTTTTTATGGATTTTGAGGGTTTTAGGGTTTTTTAGGGTTTTAAGGTTTATAATGGTTTTTTACAGTTTTTATCACTTTTATTGGATCAAAGGGTATTTATAATTTTTAGTTGTTTTAGGGTTTTAAAGGTTTTTTGGATTTTTTATGGTTTTAGGGTTTTGTATGGTATTTATTGTTTTTTAGGTTTTTAGGGGTTTAAGTGTTTTTAGGTTTTAAATGTTTTTTAGGGGTTTTAGGGGTTTTTAGGGGTGTAATGGTTTTTTGGGGGTTTTTTTATTTATTTTTTTGGGATTTTATAGGGTTCTAATGTTTTTAAGAGTTTTTTTAAAAAATTTAGGGTTTAATAGGGTTTTTAGAGTTTTTAGTTGTTATTAGGGTTTTTATGGGTGTTTAGTGTTTTTATGGTTTCCAGGGGGTTTTATGGTTTGTTGGTATTTTAGGGTTTTTAGGGTGTTTTAGAGTTTTAAGTGTGTTTAGGTTTTTTGGTGGATTTAAATGTTTATAGGTTCTAATGTTTTCCTTAGGGGTTTTCACAGTTTCTTGGTTTTTTTTATGATTATAGGGATTGTTAATCCTTTTTAAGGATTTTTATGGAATTTAGGGTGTTAGGGATTTTGCTAGTTTTTTTGGTCTTATTACAGTTTTTTAGTTTTTTTATCATTTTTTAGGTTTTTATGGATATTATGTGTGTTTATTATTTTAAGTATATCTTTGGTTTTTTAGGGTTTTATGGTATTTTATGTTTTGGGGGATTTTTATTGTATTTTTATGGGTTATTGGGTTTTTAATGATTATTATGGATTTTGAGGGGTTTTTGTTTTTTTAGGGTTTTTTGGGGTTTATTGGGATTTTTGGGGTCTTTTCATTTTTTAAGTCTGTAATGTTTTTGAGTTTTTTATTATTTTTAAGGGTTCGAAAGGGTTTATATTTTTTTGGGGTTTTAGGCTTTTTATGGATTTTGGGGTTTTGAAAGGATTATTTGGGGGTTTTAGGGTTTTTTATGTCTTTTCGGGTTTTTAAGGTTTTTAGCATTTTTAGGTCTTTTATGGGACTTTTGGGTGTTTAGGTTTTCAAGGTTTTCTTAGGTTTTTTTGGGATTTTTATGTTTTTAGGGATTTTTTAGGATTTTAATGATATTTAGGGTTTTTATATATTTTGAGGGTTTTTAGGTTTTTTGGGTTTTTTAGGGATACAGGGTTTTTTCCTTTTCTTATTTTTTAAGGGTTTTAATTATCTTCAGATTTTAGAGGTTTTTGTAGGGGTTTTTGTGTTTTTTAGGGTTTTTTGGTTTTTTGGGGTTTTAAGCGTTTTTTAGGATTTTAAGGATATTTTATGGTTTTTAGGAATTTATTGTGTTTTAGGGATCTTATTGTTTTTGGGGGGTTTAATGGTTTTTATATGTTTCTATGGTTTTCTATGGATTTTTATATTTTTTAACATTTTTAGTTGTTTAAAATGATTTTATAATTTTTATAGGTTTTTAGGGTTTTTTTTGGTTTTTTGGGATTTTACGGTTTTTAGAAGGGTCTAGGTTTTTTAGGGTCATTTTGGTTTTCTAGTGATTGTAGGGGTTTTAGGGTTTTTAATTGTATATTTTATTAAGGTTTTCATTGAATTTTTAGGGTTTTTATGGTTTCTTATGTTTTAGAGGTTTTTATGTCTTTTTAAAAAATTTAATGTTTCTTAAGTTTTTTAAGTTTTTTAAGTTTTTAGGGTTTTAAAGTGTTTTTATGTTTTTAAATTTTTCTTATGTCCTTTTAGGGTTTTTAAGGATTCTTAAATTTTTAATATCTCTTTGTATTTTTAGTTTTTTTTGGTTTTTAGGGTTTTCAAGGTTTTTTGGTTTTTTGTGAATTATTTTTTTGGGGTTTTAGGTTTTTTTGAGTTCATTGGTTTTTATAAGGTTAATTGAATTTTTTAATGTTTTTAGTGGTTTAAATGGTTTTTAGATTTTTTAGTGGTTTTTTGGCTTTTATGGGTTTTAGGGTTTTAACGATTTTTAAGGGTTTTTTTTGTTTTTTAGGGTTTTTAGGTTTTTTGGGTCTTTATCACTTTTTAGTTTTGTTAGGGGTTTATATATTTTGTATATTTTATGGTTTTATTATGTTTTTTAAAAAAATTATGGTTTTCTAATGTTTTTATAGATCTTTAGGACATTTTTAGGAATGTAATTGATTTTTAGGGATTTTAGGGATTTTGAGGGTTTTAGGGGTTTTTTTGGTTTTTTGGGGTTTTAGAAATTTTTTAGTTTATAAGGGTCTTAATGGGTTTTTTGAGTTTTTTAATGTTACTAGGGGTTTAAATAGTTTTTAGAGTTTTTAGTGATTTTTAGATTTTTATGGGTTTTTTTAAGGTTATTGGGGGTTTTATGGTTTCTAGGGATTTTTAGGGGTTTTAGGGTATTTTTATTGTCTTTTAGGGTTTTTAGCATTTTTATGGGTTTTATGCATTTTCAGGTTTTTATGGTTTCCTCAGGGTTTTTCATGTTTTTTAAATTTTTAGGGATTTTTTGGGTTTTTTAGGAATTTAATGAATTTTCAGTGTTTCTAGGGATTTTGAGGGGATTTAAGGTTTTTAGGGTAGAAGAGGTGAAAGATAGGCTATTCCCAACCCCCTAAAAATTTATTATCAAAGAAAGATGCAACAAACAAGGGTGGGGTGGGGCCAAACATCCCACACCCCAAAAGCCCTGGACCCCCCACCCCCAAACAACAAAATCCCAAAAGACTCAAAAAGAGGAAGATAAAGACGCAGAAAGTACAAGTCAATGTCTCCATTTCCATAAGGGTCCCCATCAACACCTTAACCAGAGGACGCATCCAACTCCACCAAATCCCATTCAGATGATTCACATTGCATTAGGAAGGTAGTGAAATACGCTCTGAGATTTTGCTGCTCCACAATCAACTGAGCCTTTGTAGATAGGCCTCCCTTACCAGAGAAGACTTACATAGCATTGCAAGAGGCTCTCATGGACACAGTCTTTAGAAAAGTCGAATGGTCCTTCCTTGGATTCCTCTTTCGGGAATCTGAAGAGACCCCTGGAGATATTATTTCCTTTCCATATGGGATGTTCACCTCTAGCAAGGATTTCTCCTTGATGAACATCGCCATATATTTATTCATCCTTATACAATCCTCTTGGAAATAATCTTGATCAGGGATGAAGGAGGCTTCTTGATTGAGGGAAAATTCATAAAGAACCCCACAGTGCGGCACACATGGCACCACCAGGGCAGGTTTCTCAACAGCCAGACAAAGAGGGGAAACCACGCCAACCAGGTCCAGCTACAATTTCCCCTCTTCCATAGGCAGCTTGCTTTCATCCTGGAAGGACAGCACAAACCCATGCAAGGCCCTTAGTGCCTGCTGACCAGCACCATACGAGTGTTAAATTATGTCCATCATTTGCTCAGGTTCATTAGCATTTAGTGTCACACTCCCTCCACCATGCCTAGCATCAACTACCTACACTTCACTCAGCGCCTGTACCGAATGCATCGAATTTCTCTCATCAGCAACCGGGGACCCTTTCCCCTCTTCTCCTAGAAGCTTTCTTACATTCCCCTCTTTCAAAACAATTCCATCACGATTGAGAGAAAGCACATACAACCCCTTATCTCTTGCTCGAAATCACCACCCTAGAGCCTAGTGGTGTCCAAAAAAACCTTAGCTTCACTAGAATGCTGGGCCACACACCCTCCATCTCACCCAGCATCAACGACTTGCTCCACACTCTCCGGTACAGCAGACCTATCACTCCCAACATCAACAAGAAGAGGCCCTTGCACCTCCTCCTCAAGCCCCAGCCATTAAAAGTGATTAAAGGCTGGGATGACTTCTTGCGTATACTTCAAATTTCTATCAGAGGAAATCGACATCCCACCAGCAGAAACCTCCCCGCATAAAAAAACATCCAAAATCATTGATCTTCATGTCGCTGCTCAACCGCATGAAAATATCACTCACCTTCGGCTCTATTTGGCACTGAATAGCCACTTTCCCTAAATGGTGATCACCAACTATAGGTCCATGTACCCCCAGCACAACCGGAAGACCATCCCCCACACTCATCAGGCTCAGAGATCTAGAATCAAGTTTGAATAATTGTGCCACCCCCTCAGCAGCAGACCTCCCATGCCCGCATGAAACAATTGTTGAAACACTAGTTACAGGTGCCCCCACCTGAGCCTGACCCCCTTCATCAACCAGAACTCAAGGATCTATTTGCATAACCTCCTATACCTCACCCCAATTCTGAATCCCTTGACTATTCACCACCTAAAAAAGACTCAAAACACCACATTTATTGCCACCACCCCAACAATACTGAACACAATGATCCAGATTCCAGCAGGAGGAGCATAAATTTGTCCAGGACTCAAATATCATAGGTTGTTTCCACCGATGCTCCTCACCAAAAGAAATCTAAACAAAATCAGCTGGTCCTTTAGAAGTATCAATCTCAACAATGTCCCTTGGGGAAACCGGGTGACAAAGGGCCCTAGTTCTACTATCCACATATAAGAACCTTCCCACAAGATTCCCCAGCAAAGAAATAATAGAAAAGTTTTGAAATGGAAGGGGAAGTTCCAGAAATATAACCCATGATGCCACCATCGTTGAGTCGCGGTTCAAATATAGATCAAAGCTCTACTTGGAATGGAAAAATCGGGCACTGATGCATCTTCATGGAGACCAGGAATTGAATAGATCCTCCTTCGATGCAAAGCGAATCAAGATGTGAATACTATCAAGAAGACCTACCATAGCGCGATCTTGGATGTCCCATTGTTCAAACACAAATCTGTCAAAAACATCCATCAGAGGTTTCCAGTTCAAGAATCGAGCCACCAAGGTCAACCTATGCAGGGCGGAGGCCTCATTGAACTCCGTAATCGATAACCGATGCTGTGAATATCCTTCATATAAATCAGGTACCATATAACAAATATAAATCCTCGAAAAGGGGGAAGCAGGTTAGGAACTGATAATGGTACAAAAGGATGCTCACCATCAAGAGCTAGCGGAGGCCCCTCCCTCGTAGAGGGGGTGGGAAAAGCGCAAAAGCGGTCGTTGTATTCAAGCTTGTCCGGGAAGAGGTGAATCATCATCGTGAGAGAGCCGAACTACCAACCTCTAGGTTTTTAGGGATTAGGGTATTTGGGGACTTCTAAGGGTTTTTGTTCCATTAAAATGTTTGGGATGTTTTATGTGTTTAGGTTGTTCATGTTTTATTATGGTTTTAAATTTTTTCAGGGTTTTTTTGTTTTGTGGTAATTTTAGGTATTCTTTAAGAATTTTATAGTTTGTTAGGGTTTTTAGGGATTTTGAGTGTCTTAGGGATTATTTGGGTTTTTAGGGTTTGTACCTCTTTGGGAGATTTTTGTGTATTTTTCAGTTTTTTAGGGGTTTCATGGTTTTGTATTGTTTTTTTTCATTTTTAGGGGTTTAAAGGGTTTTTAACATTTTTATTTGTTTTTTATGTTTTATGGGAATTTATGTGTTTTACAGTTTTTAGGGGTTTTATGGTTTTTAAGGTTTTAAGGTTATTTAGGTGTATTTTTGGGTTTTTAGAAATTTTTAGGTTTTTAGGGGTCCTATGTGTTTTTAGGTTTTAAATTTTTTATTAGTTTTTTTAGTGTTTTTTAAGGTTTTTATGTTTTCAGGGATTTGTTGGCCCGTCTAGGATTTTATTATATTTTGAGGGTTTTTAAGGATTTTGAGAGTGTTTAGGTTTTTAGGGGTTTTTAATTATTTAAAATTTATATGGTTTTAGATTTTTTAGGGTTTTTTATCATTTTATTATTTTCATAGGGTTTTTAGGGGTGTTTAATTTTTTAGGGATTTTTATGAATTTTTATGGATTTTTATGGTTTATCGATTTTTTTTGGGTTTTAAGTGTTTTTTTTTGAGTTTATTAGGGTTTTTAAAGGTTTTTTTAGATTTTTTATCATTTTTAGGGGATTAATGGGTTTTTAGGGGTTTTTTTGGGGTTTTAGGGTTTTCATGGTTTTTACTAACATTTTTAGTTTTTTTTGGTTTCTAGTGTTTTTTGGGTATTGTATGGGTTTTTAGTATTTTAGCATCTTTATATTTTTCAAGGGTTTAAATTTTTTTATGTTTTAAATTTTTTTCTTAGGTGTTTTTAAGGATTTTACATTTTTCACCTTTTTATGGATTTTTATGGTTTTTAGGATTTTTATGGTTTTAAGGGACTATGAGGGTTTAGGAGTTCTATGATTTTTATTGATTTAATTGGTTTTTAAGTTTTTTTTTGAATTTTATATGGGTTTTAAGGTCTTTTAGAGTTTTTTAAAATTTATATGGTTTTAAACATTTTTTAGATTTTTTATTGGTTTTAGGGTTTTTATGGGTGTTTAGGATATTTTTTAATGTTTTTAGGGGAATATATGGGTTTTAGTGGTTTTAGGGTTTTAAGGACTTTTATAGTTTTAGAATTTGAAGGTTTTTGGGGGGTTTTAAGTGTTTCTGGAGTTTTATTTTTTTTCTTAGGAGTCTTCAAGGTTTTTTGGTTTTTTACGTTTTTAATAATTTTTATGGATTTTTATGACTTCTATGGAATTTTAACGTTTTTAGTGATTTTTAGGGTTTCTGGGATTTTTTAGTGTTTTTAGGGTTTTTTAGGGTTTTTTAATTTTTTTGGTTTTAGGGGTTTTAGTTGGTTTTAGTGTTTTAAGTTTATCTTATAGTTTTTCAAGGGTTTTAGGGTTTTTTTGTTTCTGGGTATTTTTAAGGATTTTTTAGGATTTTTATGTTTTTAGTGTTTTTATGGATTTTCAGGGGTTTAGGATTTTTAGGCTTTTATCGTTTTTTCTTAGTTTTTAGTCCTTTAGGGTTTTTTTAGTTTTTTAATTTTTTTCATGAGTTTAAATGGGTTATGTATTTTTAGAGGATTTCTATGATTTTTATGGCTTTTTAGGATTTTTTTATGGTTTTTAGGGGTGTTTTGGGGTCTTTTAGGGTCTTTAGAGGTTTTATCATTTTTAATATATTTTAAGGGTTTTTATTTTTTTTCAATGTTTTATTATGGTTTTCAGGATCATTAGGTGTTTTAATATTTTTAGATATTTTACGGTTTTGTTAGTATTTTTATATTTTTAGGGGTTTTTTGGATTTTGAAAATTTTTAGCGTTTTTACCAATATTTTTGTATTTAGGGGTTTTAATTATTTTTAGGTTTTTAAGGTCATTATAGGATTTTTATGGGTTTTTTGGGGGGGGGGGTTAGTAAGTTTTTGATATTTTTAGTATTTTTATTTTTTTTTGGGGTTTTTTGGGGTTTTTATGGGTTTGAAATGTTTGTAGAGTTTTCATTCTTTTAGGAATTTTATTGGTTTTTTGTATTTTTTGGGGTTATTGGGTTTTATAATTTTTAGGGGGTCTTATGGTTTTATAGGTCTATTTAGGGTTTTATAGTTATTTTTTAATTTTTTAGGACTTTAGGGTTTTAAGTGTTTTAGGTTTGTAATATTTCTTATTTTTTTGAGAGTTTTTAGTGTTTCTTACATTTTAAAGGTATTTTTGTATTTTCATGGTTTTTTAGTTTTTTGGGGATTTTTATTGATTTTATGTTTTTAAGGGTTGGAGGTTTTTTAGTGTTTTCCGCATCTTTTTGGTTTTTAGGAGATTTAAGTGTTTATTTACTTTGTGTGTTCTAATTTTTTAATGTTTTATTTGGATTTTTCTAGGTTTTTTCAACTTGTTGTGTTTTTATGACTTTTTTGGGAATTTCTTAGGACTTTTATGGTTTCTAGAGTTTTTAGGGATTTTGAGGATTTTAAGGTTTTTTAACATCGTTGGGTTTTACGTTTTTTTGGGTTTGTAGGGTTTTTGTTTTTTTTCATCAGATTTTATGTTTTTTTACAGTTTTTAAAATGTTTTTATAGGATTAAAAGGGTTTTAGAGTTTTTTTTTCTGTTTTTAGGTTTTAATGGGTTTTTAATGATTTAGGGGTATTTATGGTTTTCAGGGGTTTTAAGGTATTTCATATTTTTAGGGTTTCTAGGGTTTTTTCTATTTTTTTGGTTTATTGAGGTTATATGTTTTTTTTAGGTTTTTAATATTTTATAGTGATTTTTTAGGGACTTTAGGATTTTTTATGTTTTTATTGATTTTAGGTATTTTTTAGTATTTTTATGTTTTGTAGGGTTTTAGGGATCTTGAGGGTTTTTAGGGTTTTTTAGAGATTTATGGTTTTTTATAGATTTATCAATTTTTTAGGCTTTTAAGGGTGTTAAGTATATTTAGGTATTTATGATTATCTTAGGGTTTTCTAGTGTTTTAGGGGTTTTTACATTATTATGGTTTTTTTGGTATTTTTTGGATTTTTTTAGGGTTTATAAGGATTTTAGTGGTTCAAGGTTTTTAGTTTTTTAATGTTTTTAGGGGTTTTAGGAATTATCTTGAGTTTTTTATGGTTTTTATTTTTTTTAGAGTTTATTTTAAAAAAATTGTGGCTTAATGGGTTTTTTTATTTTTAGTGGTTTTTTATGATTTTATGGGTCTTAAGGGTTTTTAAAGGAATTTAGGGGTTTTTATGGATTTAGGGGATTTAGGGTCTTTTGGGGTTTATTAGGGTTTTTATAATTTTTTAGTTTTTTTTTATTTTAATTTATTTTGGGATTTTCTGGTTTTATTTTGGGTTTTCAGGGGTTTAAGGGGTTTTTATGTTTTTAGGGAAATTTTTGGGATTTTTCAGTATTTTTAATGTTTTTCGGGTTTTTAGGTATATTTTGGGATTTTAGGGGTTTTAAAGTTTTATCCATTATTTAGATTTATGGGGGTTTCAATTGTTTTTATCTTGTTATTTTTTTCTTATGGGTTTTTTGGGATATTAAGGTTTTTTAAATTTTCATGGAAGATTAGGGATTTTTTTGCATTTTTATTATTTTTAAGGTTTTTAGGGATTGTGGTGGTTTTTATGATTTTATAGCATTTTTATGCTGTTTTTTTTTTGTTTTTTGGGGTTTTTAGGGGTTTTTAGGGTTTTCGGGGGTTTAAAAGTTTTTTATAGGTTTTTGATTTTTTTCAGGTTTTAAACAGTTTTTAGAGTTTTTAGTTATTTTTTAGAGTTGTTATTGGTTATTTAGATATTTTACCAATTTTAGTTTTTTTAGGATTTTTTGAAATTTTAGGATTTTTAAGTTTTTTTAGATTTTTTAGATTTTTATGGGTTTTAATTGTTTTTAGGATTTTATGTTTTTCTTTTGTTTTTTCCGGGGTTTTAGGGTTTTATACGATTTAGGTATTTTCAGTAATTTTTTAGTACTTTTATGGTTCTTAACATTTTTAACTGGTTATAGTGTCTTTAGAGTTTTTCGTAGGTTTTTTGGGTTTTTTTGGGTTTTTATGGTTTTTAGAGTTTTTTAGAGGTTTTAGGGTTTTTAAGGTTTTTTATGACTTTTTAGGGTTTTTAGTATTTTTTATGTTTTTAGGGATTTTAAGTGTTTTTAGGATTTGAGGATTTCTTAGAGTTTTATGGGTTTTAGTGTTATTTAATTTTTAGGGATTTCTAGGGATATTTAGTATTTTTATGGGTTTTTATGGTTTTTAGGGATTTTGAGGGTTTTCTGGGTTTTTTAGTTTTTGTGGTTTTTGGGTTTATATGGGTTTTTGGCTATTAGGGGTTTTTTGTTTTTTTAGGGTTTTAAGGGGTTTTTTAGTTTTTTATTGTTTAGGGTTTTAAGGTTTTTAGTTTTTTTAGTGCTTTATGGGTTTTCTAGGGTATTTATATATTTTAGTGGTTTATATGGTTTTTAGTGGTGTTTAGGGTTTTAGGGTCATTTAGAGTTTTTAGCTTTTTTAAAATTTAGGGGTTTTCTATTTTTTGTAGGTTTTTCTGGGTTTCTAGGTTTTTTACATTTTTTATATATTTTTAGTGCTTTTTTAGGATTTTTATCAGTTTTTATGATTTTTAGAGATTTTGAGTGTTTTTAGGGTTTTAAGGGTTTTAGGTTTTTTATCATTTTTAGGGTTTTTAGGGATTCTAAGTGTTTTGAGGTATTGAATTTATTCTTATGGTATTTTAGGGTTTTAGGGTTTTTAATATAATTAGGGATTTTAGTGTGTTTATAGGATTTTTATTTTTTCTTATGGTTTTTTACGATTTTGGGGTTTACAGGGTTTTTTAGTGTTTTATGGATTTTAAGGTTTTTATGTGTTTTGTGGGTTTTTAGGGGTTTTTTGAGTTTTTTAGGGTTTTAAATGAATTTGAGATTTTTGATGTTTTAGAGTTTTAAAGGTTTTTTAGAGTTTTATGTGATTTTTAGGGGTTTTATGGGTTTTAGAGGTTTTAGGGGTTTTATGGTTTTTCCGTAATTTTTTGGTTTTTACGGTATTTTTAGGGTTTCTATCATTTTTTACATTTTTAGGGGTTTAATGTTTTTTTTATATTTCTAATGTTTTCTATGTGGTTTTTAGGGATTTTGAGTTTTTTTTAATTTTTTATGGATTTTTTTGGATTTTTAGGGTTTTAAGGGATTTTGTTATTTTTTTGGGTTTTTAGGATTTTTTAGGGTTTTTAACATTTTTGGGTTTTAATGTGTTTTTATTGTTTTTAGGTTTTCTTAGGTTTTTTAAATGTTTTTATTGTTTTATATTTTTAATGGATTTTTAATGCCTTTTTATGATTTTATGGTTTTTGAGTGTTTTTGGGGTTTTGGGGTTTTAGGGTGTTCATGGTGTTTTGGGTTATTTGTATCTTCTTTGAGTTCTTTAGGGAAAAGAAGGCTTGGGACCAAGTGTTTGTGGTCCCCCAAAATTTATTAAAAAATTAAGCAATAGAGTGTGACAAGGGGGATTACAAACATGGGTTTTCAAATCACGCTTCATGTCAGAATCCCTAATGGGTGAACAAAAAGACGTGGTGATGAATTACCACATCGAGCTCCTTTCCACAATTGTCTGCTTTGAGATAGCATCTGCAACTGAGTTCACCTCCCTATAAGAATATGTAATATTGACCGTGAGAGTCTGAAAAAGTCCGATAAATTCAATACATTGTGTTATAATCTTCCTAGGGACTCTCCGAGACTTTTTCATTAGGGTTTTTTAATATTTTAGGGGGTTTTATGGGTTTTAGGGTTATTTAGGGTTTTTAGAGATTTTTAGGGGTTTTAGGGGTTTTAAGTGTTTTTATGTTTTGGGGGAGGGGGGATGGGATTTTTTGTGTTTTTAGGGGTTTTATGGTTTATAGAGTTTTGAAATGTTTTTTGGGTTTTAAATGGGCCTTTAGAATTTCTAGGGGGTTTTTTGGGTTTTAGGGTTCTTAGGGTTGTTTATGTTTTTTAGGGGTTTAAAATGTTTATATATTTTTAATGTTTTCTGATGGTTTTTATGTTTTTTAGGGTTTTTTTTATTTTATGGATTCTTTTTAGCTTTTTGGCTTTTTGGATTTTTATGTTTTTTTGGGATTTTTGAGGTTTTGATGTTTTATGGTTTTTTTGGGGGAGTGGGTAAGGTTTTTTTTATATTTTCTATGGTTTTTAAGGATTTTTGGAGTTTTTAAAATTTTTAGGGGTCTAAAGCGTTCTTATAGTTTTTAGTGGTTTTTTGGTTTTTTATGGGTTTCTAGGGTTTTTTAAGGTTTTATGGTTTTTTATGTTTTTTAGTGTTTTTAGGGTTTTTAAGGTCTTTTAAGGTTTAATTGTTTTTTCAGTTTTTTGGGGGTTTTAATTGTTTTAAGGTTTTAAGGGTTTCTTAGTTTTTTTTGGAGTTTCTAAGGTTTTTATGTTTTGAGTGATTTTTATGGCTTTTTTATGTTTTTTTGGGTCTTATAGCTTTTAGTGATTTTTTAGAGTTTTTAGTTTTTCTTTGGGTTTTAATGGAGTGTAGGATATTTATAATTTTTAATGTTTTCTTATGGGTTTTAAATCGTTTTTAGGTTTTGAAGATTTTCTTTGGGTTTTCAGGGTTTTTTGGGCGTTTTTATTTTTCGAGATTTTAAGGTATTTTTTTTGGATTCTTATAGTTTTTTAGGATTTAAAGGGGTTTTAGTGTTTTTTTGAGGTTTTAGGGTTTTTAAGGGATTTTTAGTTTTTAATGTTTTTAGGGTTTTGAAGGATTTTAGAGTTTTCTGTGGGTTTTTAGGGTTTTTATGCCTTTTTAGAGTTCTTAATGGTTTTTAGGGGTTTTTGGTGTTTAGGCTTTTTAGGGTTTTATGGTTCTTTTAATGGTTTTTTTATTTGTACCTTTTTCTAGGTATTTTTAGGGGTTTATGTGTTTAGGTTCTTAAGATTTTCTTTGGTTTTTTTATGATTTTTATATATTTCTTCATTTTTAAGGATTCTTAGTAATTTTTTGGGATATTTATGGTATTTATTTTTTAGATGTTTTTACGGGTTTTAGGGGGTATTTTTTATATTTTTTTTTGGAATTTTAGGGAATTTTGAGGTTTTTTAGGGTTTTAGGGTTTTTAGACCTTTTTATCATTTTTAGGGTGTTAATGGTTTTTAGAGTTTTTAGTGGATTTTTAGGGTTTTGATGGGTTTCAGTGTTTTTTATGTTTTTAGAGGTTATTATGTTTATTTTGTTTTTTAGGGTTTTTTGGGTTTATGGGTTTTTAGCGTTTTTTTGTTTTTAGTGGTTTTAAGTGTTTTTAGATTTTTATGATTTTTTTAGGGCTTCTCAGGGTTTTTCAGGTTTTTATATTTTTAGGATTTTTAGGGATTTTATGATATTTATGGTTTTTTGGATTTTATGTATTTTTTTGGGGTTTTATGGTTTTTTATGGATTTTATAGGTTTTAATGGTTTGATTGGGTTTTTTGAGTTTTTTATGGTTTTTAAGGGTTTTTAGATTTTATTTTTATGTTTTTAAGGGTTTAGAGGTTTTTTAGATTGATAGTGGTTTTAAGGTTTTATGGGTTTTTATGGGTTTTTAAGGTTTTTGGGGGGGTTTATGATTCTTAGTTTTTTTTAGCGTTTTTAGAATTTTTATGTTTATAGGGGTTTTATGTCTTTATAGATTTATAATAATTTCATTGGGGTTTTCAGGTTTTGTTAAGATTTTATTGATTTTTAGGAGTTTTGGAGGATAGTTATTGTTTCTTGGGATTTTTGGTATTTTGATGGTTTTTAGATTTTTAATATTTTTTTATGGGTTTTTTGGGTTTTTTTGGTATTTTTGAGTTTTTAATGTATTTAATGTTTTTGGTTTTTTTTAAGGTTTTAGGGGTTTAAATGGTTTTTAGGGGTTCTAGTTGATTTTATAGTTTCTATGGGTTTTATGTTTTTAATGTTTTACAGGTTTTACAATTTTTGGGTGTTTAGGTCCTTTATTGGTTTTTAGATATTTTTAGGGGTTTAATGTGTTTTTTTCATTTTAGGGTTTTCTAAGTGGTTTTTAGGGGTTTTGAGTTTTTTTTATGTTTTTTGGATTTTTAAGGCATGTTTTGGATATTTAGGGTTTATAGGGTTTTTAGGGATTTTAGGGGGTTTTAGGGTTTTTATCATTTTTATTGTTTTGTAGTTTTTTTTGGATTTTTTGGGTTTTTTCGAGTTTTTGGTGTTTTATTGTTATTAATTGTTTTTTAAATTTTTTTGGGTTTTAAAGGGATTTAAGGGTATTTAGTGGGTTTTTAATGTATTTATTGTTTTTTAATGCTTTAGGGGTTTTAATGTTTTTTGGGAATTTAAGGTTTTTTTGGGTCTTTAGGGGTTTTTATGGTTTTTAGGGGTTTCGGTGTTTTTAGGTTTTTAGGACTTTCTTAAGGATTTTATGGGTTTTTAAAGTTTTTTATATTTTTTTATTTTTAGGGTTTTATGAATGTTTATAGTTTTTTGGTGATTTTAGGGGTTTTAGGGGTTTTTTACGGTTTTTAGGGTTTTTGTGGTTTTTACTTTTTTTATGTTTTTATGGGTTTAATTTTTTTTAGATTTTTACAGTATTCCATTGGTTTTCCTATGTTTTTAGGTTTTTTACATTATTAGGGATTTTTTTATTTTTTAGTATTTTTATAGTTTTTAGGGTTTTTAGGGATTTTGAGTGTATATATGGTTTTTAGGGATTTTGAGTGTATATATGGTTTTTAGGGTTTTTTTGTATATTTTTTTTGTTTTTTTTTTGTATTCTTTTTTGCATTTTGTTGAGTTTTTTTACATTTTAATGATTTTTTTATATTTTTTAACATTCTTAGGGGTTAAAATATTTTTTAGAGTTTATAGTAAGTTTTTTGGGTTTTTATTGGTTTTTCGGGGTTTTGAGGGGGGATTTTTTTTGGGGTTTTTTGGTTTTTATGGGTTTTATATCCTTTATGGTGGGGTTATTGTTTTTTAATTTTTTTAGGGGATTTAATTTTTTTAGGTTTTATGGTTTTTATAGGATTCTTCATAATTTTTTGAGGTTTTCTATTTGGTTAGGTATTTTGATGGTTTTTTCTTATTTTTGGGGTTTTTAGGGTTTTTAGATTTTTTTAGGTTTCTTAAGGATTTTTTGTGTTTTTATGGTTTTTTTAGAGGTTTCGGGGGATTAATGTTTTTTCATTTTTAGGTATTTATATGCATTTGTATTATTTTTATGGTTTTTGGGAATTTTTTGAGTTTTTAGGGGTTAAAAGTTGTTATAGAGTATTTTAGCATTTTGAAGGGTGTTTAGAGTTTTACTGATTTTTAATGTTTTTATGGGTTTTATGGTTTTTTAAGGTTTTTAGATATTTTAATGGTTTTTAGGGTTTCTACAGGTTTTATGGGATTTATGGTTTTTATTATGTTTTAGGTTCTTTAGAGTTTTTATGTTTTTAGGGTTTTAATGTTTTCTTTGGGGGTTTCAAGGTTTTTTACATTTTTATGCATTTTTATGGATTTAATAGGATTTTTAATTGTTAGGGTTTATAAGGGTTTTAACAATTTTTACGATTTTTTATAGTTTTGAGGGTTTGATTGTTTTTTTATTTTTAGTGTTTTTTTTGTTTTTTTGGTTTTTTTTGTTTTTAGTGGGTATTTAGTATTTTAGGGTCTTTAAGGGTTTTTAGGGTGATTAATGTTTTTTCGGAGTTTTTACAGTTTTTAGAGGTTTTAGGGTTGTTATGGTCATTTAGTATTTTTAGGGTTTTTGTGTTTTTAGGTTTTTAGGGGGTTTAGTAGCTTTTATATCTTTAAGATTTTCTTAGGGATTTTCAATGATTTCAATGATTTTTGGAATATTATATTTTTATGGATTTTTTTGTATTATTTTGGATTTATATAGTTTTTAATGTTTTTAGGAATTTTAAGGGTGTTTAGAGGTTTTAGGGGATTTAGTATTTTTATTATTTTTTAATTTTTTAGGAAGATTAAGTGTTTTATGGTTTTTAATATTTTATATGGTTTTTTAGGTTTTTTAATTTTTTTTTGGAATTTTAGGGTTTTTTATGTTTTTTATGATTTTTTAGGCATTTTGTGGATTTTAAGGGTTTTGGGGGTTTTTTAGGGTTTTTTTAGATATTTTTGTTTTTTTGGGATTTATGGATTTTTTAGTTTTTAGGGATTTTAAGGTTTTTTAGAGGTTGTAATTTTATTAATGGTTTAAAGGGTTTTTAGAGTTTATAGGGTTTCATTAAGGTTTTAATGGATTTTATGGTTTTTTAAGGGTTTGTTAATTTGGGGGGGGGGGGGGGTATGGTAATTAAAGTTTTTATGGTTTTTTAGTTTTTAGGGGTTTTAAGTGTTTTTATGTTTTTTTAAGGTTTTCCTTGGGTATTCATGGTTTTTAAGTTTTTAACATTTTTCATGATTTTTAGGTATTCTTTAGCATTTGTAGGGTTTTTGGGTTTTCACAGACTTTTTGGATTTCTAGGTTTTTTGAGTTTTTTGGGATTTGAAATGATTTTTGATTTTTTTTGATATTTTTAGAGGTTTGTATGATTTTTAGAGTTTTTAGTGGTTTTAGTGTTTTAGGGGTTTTTATAGTTTTTAAAGGTTTTTTGGTTTTATGGTTTTTAGGGTTTTATGGTTGTATATGTTTTTAAGGATTTTTTCCATTTTCATTTTTTATGGTTTTAATGTGTTTTTTTTGGGTTTTACGGTTTTTTATGGTTTTTTTGGGTTCTTAGGTTTTTTTTTTATTTTTTCAGGAATTTTATCATTTTTATGGTTTTTTTTGGTTTTTTTGGTTTTTAGGTATTTTTATGGTATTTAAGGTTTTATGGGGAAAATAGTGTGTGGGATAAAGCTCGGATTTTCCCCCAAAGATGCATTAAAATAAAATCAAATTGTTATAAGAAAGGTTTACAAATATGGGTGTGAAGATCACACTTCATATCTGATTCCACAAGGTATGAGAAGAAATATGGGGAGACAATGGATTACACTACACTTTTATCTATGATAACTCTTTTGGAGAGCTCATCTACGACCATTTTAACCTCCCTATAGGCATGAGTGACATTGAGATTAATATCCTTAGAGAGTTTTAAGCATTCAATCCTTGTGTTATAATGCTTTAGGGCACACTTCTTGATTTTTTTCTTCATTCTTTCCACTACAAGCATCGAGTTTGATTCAATCCAAATGAGTTTCGACCCAAAATGAAACGAAAATGAAACAACCTTCATCATTACCTAAAGAAAATATTCATATGCACATCTATTTCCAATTTAGTGATGATAACACCCCATCACAAAACCATTGTGCATGTGAAAGACACCACCACACCCCGAGAGGCAAGGTGCTCCCAAGGTAGCGACATCAACATTAACTTTAAAAAAGGATGGTATCAAGGGGATCCAATAGATAAATTTCAAAACCAGTATTTTTTTACTCCTTATAGAAACTCCTAGAAAATGCAAGATTATTAATTAATAAATTTCTTTAGCCATTGATACTATTTGGATATTAGATGCCGCAATATCTACTATGTGAATGGAAACAATTCCACCATATAGGGAGCACCTTATGTTTTTGAAAATAGCAGAGTTCCATGATTCCCATATAAATCTAATAATAGTGGCAGAAACATTAATCAGTAGGTTAAATACTCGCTCACTCATTTGAAGATCAGTGAGGTGTTGTATTAGGTTATCATCTTTTAAATCAAGACTCAAGGTGATATTAAAGAGGTCTTGCATGTAGCCCCGCATGTTGGTAGCATACTTGCACTGGAAAAATAGGCTATGTTTGGTTTCTTCTTCCTGAAGACTGATGGTGCAGGCCGAGACCAGTCGCATACTGTATTTCTTTAGCTAATCATGAAAGTGAATCTTGTTATTCCATATCTTCCAAAGTAATATATCTTTTGAAGGTGGGATTAAATGCTTATATAACGTGGATAGCTAGGAAAAATCGTTTTTCTCAGGTGAGTATTACTTCTGGTAGAGGTTCCTTGTATTCATTTTCCCAACCATGCTTGGTTTTTAGATAAGAGTATCAATATCAAAAAAGATGTATCTCTAGATCTCTAATATAGTGTGAGAAGTTAGAACCTCTGAAATCCCATCAACCCTCTGGTTGAGATCAACAACAGACATGTTTTAAAATCTGTTTAGAGGCTACGCCATCTCATTTAGTGGTTTTTATAGTCAGGTTTTGGTCCAGAAATTCAGGCTAAAATTTTATTAGACAGCTCATTTCAAGTAGAACATGATTTGAAGGAAGGGAAACCCGATTGTAGGCCAGAAATAAGATGGTATATATCCTGAGTATCCTTTGTAAATATTTTGTGTGAATCTATCAATGAGGAAATCCAAACATCCATCATTTTTTGGGAGTAGATTCCAAGTAAACTTCTAAAGAAGCACACCATTAAATTTCCTAAGATCCTTAATACTAAGTCCACCCCTGTCAATTAGTTTAGTGTAATCCATCCATGCAATAGAGACTAGATTCATTTCATTGATACAACTAGTCCATGAAAAAAATCATGATATTTTCTTGTAGGTATTTAGTGATATTGATAGACCATCAATTGATCTAGAAATAATGCACAAACATCGATGTGATGGTATAGTTTATTAGGAATATGCTTCCAACCTAGAACATACACTTTCTTTTCCACTTAGACAATTGATTAGTTATCTTTATTGAGATTCTCCCAAGGTTATAGCTTCTAACCTTCCCCCAAAAGAGGTGTATGCCAAGATAGAAAAAGGTTAAAGAGCCTCTTTTAACACCAATATCTCTGGACATTCAAATTTTTCTAGAGACAAATATTTTTTTTTCCGAAGACTATGAAAGATTTTTTGCAGCTAATGAATTGTCCATCCACGTTCTCATGATGGAAAAGGATCCTTTTGATTGATGTTATGGTTCCCTTGGTGTATTTTCCAAAGATTATAATATTATCCACATATAATAGGTGTGATGGTACATATATATCCATTCCATCTCTAGTCATCTTGTAGAGACCAACATGAGATAGGTCATTGATTCATTGACACAAATAATCTTCAATAATCAAAAAAATAATTCCTAAAAGTGTGTCTCCCTATCTGAGACCACATGAGAATTTTAAGAACCCATTAGGGGAGCCATTAATTAGGATTTACATCCTATAAGATGTTAAAATGGTGTCAATAATTTTGATGAACGTAGTGAAAACCCAAATATGGTGAGGAATTTGAAGATGAAGCTCCACTTTATGGTTTCAAAAGCTTTCAATATGTCTAATTTCAGGTTAAAGTTCCTAAACATAGTTTCCTTCCACATGATGTTGATTACATATAAGGGTGTATAAAGGAGTTTTTGAATGCTACTACTAGGACCAAACCCAAATTGATTAGGGTGATAAAGTTCTACACAACCTTGCCTTACTCATAGTCATAATTTTACTAATAATAATCGGAATGGTATTTCTAATGGAAACTAGCTGAAAATCCCTTATATCCACTAGATTTTCAGTCTTTGTGATGACAAAATCAAAGTGTTAATTGATTCTATAAGTGATTAATATGGAAATCAATAGTTCTATAATTTCATTTTTAATATAAATATGCATGATATCCTAGTACAAAATGAAGAACTTATTGCTAAAACCATCCAAGCTTGCATCACTCTCTATATTTAATGATTACTGGGTATATTTTACTTCCACTTCAAAGGGGAAGTAGTTAAAACCCTATTGTGACTCTCCTTAATAAATGGTAAAATTGGGTTTGCAAGATGAATGATATCCCCATTCTCGTCATCATTTTAGAGAATCATGAAGTAACCCACTAATGCATTTGAGATATCATTTTCAAATGTGAGAAGAGAACTATTTATTAGAATGGAATCTGATACTCAATTGGATTTATTCTCCTTATGTAAGTGATGAAATAACTTAGAGTTCCAATCACTATCTTTATTACATTTTACATTGATTTGGTTCTTTTCTAGCCTTTCATTGAGAACCATAAGGTCATCCATCTTAGCTTGAAGTTTGAGCTCTTCATGGGTGGGTGTATACTATTGCTAGTTTATAATTTGGTGGGTTGCATGATGAGATTTAGTATCCTTGATGTCCACATCCAACCAGGAGAAAGAGTTCTTACTCTATTATCTCAATATACCTTTTATTTTTTTGAGATTAGAAGCCGCAATGAAGAGGGGCCTCCCATTAAATGTTCTATTCTATACATTGACAACATCCTCTATACATCCTGGAATATTATGGCATGTATTATGGAACTTAAAAGTCATTGGTCTAGACCTCATTTCATCCATCTTGATTTCAATGATAAGAGGGTTATGGTCCACATTAAATTTGAGTAGATTGAACCTGGAGAGTGTAATGTGGGCATTCCCTTCATTGATTTTAGAGATTTATCTATCATTATTACTCTCATATCATCTATTGATAGTGAATATTCCCCATGTGAATTCATCTCAAAAAATAGGAACTTCAATGAAATTAAAGTGTTTTAAGAAGCAATAGAATTTATTAGTATAAATTATTGAGATGTTCGATCAAATATTCTCATATGGACTTATAACAGTATTGAAGTCTCCAATAATTGTCCAATTTTGATCCAATTTCTCATTCAACTGAGTCATATTCATCCAAATATTCCTCATCTGGATGTATAATCATGATTCATATATAAAAGAGAGGGTGTGGGCAACAACATGGAATCCAATTTAGATAGAGATAATTTTAGGACTCATCTCATAAGAGAGAACTTGTATATCATCTTTCTTTAGTACCCACGAGTTCTCTAAGGAATACTTATTCAAATTAAGTGAAACAAGAGACTATCCAAGGGAGGCCCAATTAAAATCCTTCCAATTCATGAATTTCATCTTGGGTTCAGCAATTCCGATAAACATTTTCCTATTACAAATAAGAAAGGGATGAGGGATGAGGTTGTGGTATAATTCCCAATCCCATGGAAGTTATATTACATGATCCTCATTGGGTAAAGGGAGAATTGTCCTTTTAATGGGATAGGTTTTTTGTCTCATCAATGGGGGAGTCATTTCATTCCTTCCCATTTCCTTTCCTTCCTTTCTTCTAGGGCCTCCAAACTGGCTTCTTGGGGGTTAATGGTCCCTTCATTCAACCATTATTTTTCCATTATCAAGAGGAAAAAAATCATCATCATCATCAGCCCAATATCAACCACATAATGGGGTGAATTTGTTATTGGATATGACTCCTTCATTGGAGGGTTCTCCACTTGTTTTAATTTTTGCAGCCTTATACATGGATTCATCTGTAAAGGTGTCCTCAATGAGGTCATTAATTGGTAGATTTTATGGTGTGATCTCATGTTCATCAGCAAGATGAGAATTCACTACATGGGAAGTGGGTCTTTCCAAATCTGCCTAAGTGGATATGCTATCTAATGCCTCACCTGCTAACACCTTTTGAGCTTGATGACAACCCTAAGAATAAATATCAAGGTTTTCTTCACCCATATTTAGTATTTATACCTTCCCCTATAACCTAGATAGGTGATTGGGTGTGTTCTATAATGTCTGAACATGGAGGCTATTCCCAGCCACATCTCGTGACACAACTAGATCAATATCACCTCCCCCAGCCAGATTGTCTAAAGGCACATGTGAAGCTGAATCCAGTGATTTCTCCTCATCCTAGAATTCATCCTTAAATTGATATACATGCTTTACAAGGGAACGTTTCACATTACCAAAGTTATTTTCATTCACATCACCAAATATCCAAGGTAGGAATTACCCCAAGTGAGCAATTAGGGTTGGGTCACAGGGGAACCTTATTGACCAGGTTATTATTGATATGCTCACATGAGATTTTGTGCTCCTCCTTATTGAAATTTTATTCATATGGAGAGTATCATTGCAGTCTTTTGAGACCTTAATATCAATATATTTGAGTTTCTCATATTAAGGATTAAATATGGGTGGGTCAGGAGCCTTCCCCTTTCCCTTCCCATGGTTCTTATAGCAGGAGGCCTCATCATTCCCTAAAAGGTTGCAGGCATTAAATAACATCAATAATCAATATTCTGGAAGAAGGTAACCAAATATATTGAAATTTCTAAATAATTTGGGTCTTGTTTCATACTGAATTTCTAGGATGAGTGTGCCCACCATATTAGTCCAAATGACCTCCTCAACAAGGGTGCTCGCCATGTCAACTTCAACAATCACCGTGGCATAATTCACATACCTTGGGATATCCAACTCTCTATCATTTCTAATGAGGAATCAAATTGAGGAAGATATGTACCAGAGGATCTAAGGGTTCCATTAGATCTAGTTGAGTTTGAAAATAAAAATCCAAACATGGTTTAAGGTGTTCTTCACACTAGAGGGGTCAAAATTATGATCCACATCCTAGATCCAAAGAATTCATGGTTTGAGAGAAATAGATACAAAAATCCGGGATTTACATTTCCAGTCATCTGAGGAGAAAATGTAGTGATAATACACCCTTCCTACATCCGTCATTTTTCAATGTCCAAACCCCCAAATTTTATTAATACATTTTGTAAGATCACCAAACATCCAGAGCCTCTCCCCTTTAGGGTCAGGAACATTTCAATAATAGAGAAGCGATACAAATAAATACTCTCCTATACTTTCTCATGGTAAGTTGATATATGGGATTTCTGCCCCTTCTTGATAACATGACTAGGGGAAGGAGTAATACAATCAATGAAAGAAAAATATGACAATTCTTTAACAACCTTAGTGAAATTCTTCCTCAGACTAGTTGTTTTCAAATATGCACGATGATCTTCTTGCTTTGAAAAATTTTGGGTATAGAGTTGGAAGATCTATTTTTACCTGACCAAATCCAACTAATCCAAAAAATGGATTTTTGTAATGAGAGGTGTTCTAGGGATATGATCATGTATCTTCCTAAGGATCACCAAGATTTTCAAAGTTTCCATCTGAGGGATTTGAAAGATGGATTCTCGAGTGCTCCCGATAATTTCTTAGACCCCTCCCTTGCTCTTCAATATTTCACACATAAGATTTTTTAGGGTTTTTAGTGTTTTATGGTTTTTTAGGTTTTTAGGTTTATATGAGGTTTTTAGGGTTTAAGGTTTTTAGTATTTTTTAATGTAGGGGTTTAATGGGTTTTAGATTTTTTGGTGGGTTTTAAGGATTTTATGGGGTTTTTCAAGTTTTTATGGTTTTTTGGGGGTGTATGGTTTTTAGGGATATTTAGGGTTTTTTATCTATTAGGGTTTATATTTTTTTAGGGTTATAATTTTTTTCGTTTTTTTGAGGTTTTTTGGGTTTTTTGGTTTTTAGGGAATTTTGGGGATTGTATTTGATTTTTTTGGTTATTTATTCTTTTAGTGATTTTGAGGGATTTTGGTTTTTTAGGGTTATTCTGGATTTTTGGGATTTTCAAAGTATTTAGGTTTTTAGGGGTTTTAAGTGATTCTCAGATTTATGGTTTTCTTAAGTTTTTTTTGGGTTTTGTAGGGTTTATTAAATTTTATGGAATTTTTAAGGATTTTTTAGAATGTTTATGGTTTTTATGGTTTTTATGGATTTGGTGGGTTTTTAAGGTTTTATGGTTTTTATGGTTTTTATGGTTTTTTGAGTGTTTAAGGGATTTCTAAGTTCTCTATGATTTTAATGGTTTTTAGAGTTTTTTATGTTTTTTGGGGTTTAAAGGTTTTTAGAGTTTTTAGTGGTTTTAGGGGTTTTCTTAGTTTTTAGGGTTTTTAATATTTTTAGGGGTTATTATTGTTTCAAGGGGTTTTAGTGTATTTTTTAATTTTTTTTATGTCTTATAATTTTTTATGTTCTTAGGGGTTTTATGTGTTTTAGGGTTTTTATTTTTATCTTAGTTTTTTCTTGGTTTTTTGGATTTTTTATGTTTTTAGGGACTATTAGGGATTTTTTAGGTTTTTTTGGTTTTTAGAGATTTTGAGGGGTTTTTTGGTTTTTAGTGTTTTTAAGGGTTTTTAGAATTTATTAGGTTTTCTTAAGAGTTATAATTGTTTTTAGGATTCTATGGTTTTCATTGGGTTTTTAGGTTTTTTATGGTTTTATCCATTTTTTGGGATCTGTATGTGTTTTTATGGTTCTTATTGATGTTGATGTTTTTTAGGATTTTTACGGTTTTTGGAGTTTTTATTGTTTTTTTAGTTTTTTATTTTTTCTGAGGTCTTTTAGAGTTTTTTATCATTTTTAGGGATTTAAGGAGTTTTTAGATTTTTTTATTTTGTTATGGTTTTTATAGTGTTATAGGCTTTTGGGATTTTTAGCTTAATTTTATGGTTTTTAGGGTATTTATAATTTTTTTATGTTGTTAGGGGTCTTAAGTGTTTTAAGGTTTTTACAGTTTTCTTAGTGGTATTTGGGGATTTGAGGGTTTATTAGGGTTTTAGTGAATTTAAGGTTTTTTTCGGTATTTCGGTTTTTTAGGGATTTTGAGGGTTTTATGGTTTTTTTATGTTTTATGGCTCTTTATGTTTTCATGGTATTTAATTTTTTTAGTGTTTTTGAAATTTTTAGGGGTTTAAAAGGATTTTATATAATTTAGTTTTTTATTATGTTTTTAATGTATTTTCGGGTTTTTTAGTTTCGTAGGTGTTTTATGGTTTTTTGGGTATTTAGGGATTTTTTGATATCTTTTCTAGGTTTTAAGCATATTTTGGTTTTAATGGTTTTCGTAGGGGTTTTCAATGTTTTTATAGTTTTTTAGGTTTTTTTATTGATTTTAGGTATTTTTTAGGTTTTTATGTTTTTCAGGGGTTTAAGGATTTTGAGGGTTTTTAGGGGTTTTTTAGAATTTTTTTTGTTTATTGGGGTTTTAGTGTTTTTTTAGTTTTTATGTGGTTTTAGTGTTTTTTAAATATTAGGGGTTTAAATTGGTTTTAGGGTTTTTACATGATTTTAATTTTTTAAGGGTTTTGGGGGTTTTTATGTTTTTAGGGGGTTTTATGGTTATTATGATTTTTAGGGATTTTAGGGGATTTTAGGGTTTTTAGAATTTTGTGTTTTTAGGGATTTTACATGTTTTTTGGTTTTTATGTTTTTCTTAGATATTTTAATGGGTTTTTGGGTTTTTTATATTTTTAGGTATTTTCTGTGATTTTTTAGGATATTTATGGTGTGTACGCTTTTTAGGGATTTTTATAGTTTTTATGGGGTTTTAGGGATTTTAGTGTTTTTTGGGTTTTTTTTGTTTTTTTAGGGTTTTTTGAGTTTTTAAAAGGTTTTTATGTTTTTTATATATTTTTTAATAATTTTAGTTGTTTAAATTATTAAAGAGTTTTTAGTCGTTTAATTTCATTTATGGGTTTTAGTGTTTTTTTGTTTTTTGGAGGTTTTAGGGTTTTTAGGGGATTTTTGGGTCTTTTGTGGTTTTTAGGGTTTTAGTGTTTCTATGTTTTATACGGGTTTTATGTGTTTTAAGGTTTTTAATTTTTTTCTTATGGTTTTTTTGGTTTTATACATTTTTTAGGTATGTTGGGATTTTCTTAGGATTTTTATTATTTTTATGGTTTTTATAGATTTTTAGGTTTCAACGGTTTTTTGGTTTTTATGGTTGTTAGGGTGTTTAACATTTTTAATTAATTTAGGGGTTGTAAGTTTTTTTTGGTTTTTAATGTTTTATTAGGACTTTTAAATAGTTTTTATGGTTTTTTAAGGACTATTTTTAAAAAATTTATGGTTTTATGGTTTTTAGGTATTTTGAGGGGTGGGTAGTTTTTTAGGATTTTATGGGTTTTATGGCCTTTACGGGTTTTAGGGTATTTACGCTTTTTAGGGGTTTTAATGTTATTTAGGGTTTTTAATGTTTTTAGGGGTTAAAATGGGTTTTTAGATGTTTTAGTAGTTTTTAATTGGAATTTAGTGTGTTTACGAATTTTAGGAGTTTTTATGCTTATTACGAGTTTTTGTGGTTTTAGGATCTTTTAGGGTTTTTTGGGGTTATAAGTGTTTTTAGGTTTTTATGGTTTTATTTGGGGTTTTCTGGGTTTTCAGTGCTTTATGTTATTTATTTTTTTAAGTATTTTTAGGGATTTATTATGATTTTTATGATTTTTTGGGGATTTGGGGATTTTTAAGATTTTAGGGTTTTAGGATTTTTAGGATTTTTATTTTTCATGGGATTTATGTGTTTTTAGTTTTTTAAGGGTTTTTTACAATTTTTAATGGTTTTTACGTTTTCCTATTTTTTATGTAATTTTAGGGATTTTTTAAAATTGTTATGGGTTTTTATGGTTCATTCGGATTTTGAGGGGTTTTGTGGGTTTTAGGGTTTTTACGGTTTTTTTTTCAGTGTTTTTGGTTTTTTATTTTTTTATTATTTTTAGTTTTTTTAAGGTTTTTATCAAGTTTTTTGTTTTTTAAATGTGTTTTAGGGATTTTGAGGGTTTTAGGGACTTTTTGGGTTTTAGGGTATTTAGTGTGCTTTAAGTTTTTCAGGGGATTTAATACTTTTTAGGTTTTTTTGGTTTTCTTAGGTTTTTTCTTGTTTTTAGTGATTTTTTACATTTTTAGGTATTTTTATGGAATTTTTAGGATGTTTATGGATTTTTAGGGTTTTTAGGGATTCTAAGGGATTTTAGGGTTTTTTCGAGTTTTATGGTTTTTATGTGTTTTCTGGTTGTACTATTTTTTTATCTATTTTTGGGATTTTAGGATTTTTTATAGTCTTCAACTATTTATAGGTGTCTGAATGTTTTTTAGTGATTTTAGTGGTTTAAGTGGTTTTATGGGTATTTAATATTTTTATGGTTTTTAGGGGTTTCATGGTTTTTAATGTTTTTAGGGGTTTTATCATTCTTTAGGGTTTTAGGGGTTTTAAGTGTTTTTTGATATTTAAGGTCTTCCATGGGGATTTTTATGGATTTTTACATTTTTAGGACTTTATTAGAATTTTTATGGGTTATTAGTGTTTTTAGGGAATTTTAGGGGTTTGGGTTTTAGGGTTTTTTGGGTTTTTAATGCCTTTTCTAATTTTTTTCCCATTTTTTAAGTTTTCATTATTTTTTTAAACATTTTAGTTGCTCAAAGGGTTTTTATAGTTTTTAGTGGTTTAAGGGTTTTTATGGGTTTTTTATATTTTTATGGATTTTATCGTTTTTTTAGGTTTTTAGGGTTTTTAGTGTTTTTAGTGTTGTTTAGGATTTCTAGGGGTTTATGTATTTTAATATTTTTATGGTTTTCTTAGTGTTTCCTTGATTTTTTATGTTTTAGTTATTTTTGTTGGATTTTTTTGGATTTTTAGTGTTTTTAGGAATTTTAAGGGTCTTATGGTTTTTATGGTTTAAATGAATTTTATGGTTTTTTATTTTTTTGGTTTTTTGAGTTCTTTAGGGTTTTATGGGTTTTTAGAGATATTAGTGTGTTTTTAGGTTTTTTATGTGTTTTTAGGGTTTTTCAGGTTTTTAGGGGGTTTTATAGTTTTTATACATTCGAGGGTTTTTTAAGGTTATTAGCGTTTATTTTGGTTTCTTAGTGGTTTTAAGTGTTTTTAGGTTTTATAGTTCTCTTACTGTTTTTTAGGATTTTTTTTAGGGTATTTTAGGTATTTTTAGGATTTTTATGTTTTTTGGGGTTTTTAGGTATTTTGGGGTGTTTTTGGTTTTTAAGGTTTTTAGCATTTTTAGTTTTTTTTGGGATTTTATGTTTTTTAGGTTTTTAAGTTTTTTAGGGGTATCCGGGTGTTTTAGGGTTTTTTATGTTTTTTGGTAATTTTTATGGATTTTTATAATTTTTATGGTTTTTAGGATTTTTAGTGATTAGAGGTATTTTAGGGTTTTTTGTGCTTTTAGGGTTTTATTATTATTTTTTAGGTTTTTTATATTTTTTGGGGATTTAAGATTTTTAGAGTTTTTAATGCTTTTTTCATTTAAAGAGTTTTTAGTGGTTTAGTGTTTTTAAGGGTTTTAGTGTTTTTAGGTTTTTATAGGTTTTAGGGTTTTTCTGGGTTTTTCGGTTCTTTTATTGTTTTTAGGGTTTTTAGCATTTTTAGGTTTTGTGGTGTTTATGTTTTTTTATGTTTTTAAGGATTTCTTAGGCGTTTTAGGGTTTTAGGGTTTTTTTTGTTTTTACTGATTTCTGGGATTTTTATAATTTTTTTGGTGTTTAGGGATTTTGGGGATTTTTAGGGGTTTTATGGTTTTTTTGTGTTTTTATGGTTTTTATGGTTTTTGGGGGTTTTATTGTTTTTTTTAGGGTTTGAAATTATTTTTAGAGTATTTTAACATTTTTAGAGTTTTAAATGGTCTTAGAGTATTTAGTGTTTTTAGGGTTTTTAGGCTTTTTCTCGGTTTTAGTGGTTTTTATAGTGTTTAGGGTTTTATGTATTTTCAGGGTTTTTTTATCCTTTTTATGTTTTGTAAGGATTAAAATTTTTATATATTTTTAATGTTTTCATATGGGCTTTTAGGGTCTGTCACGGTTTTTTTACATATTTTAGGTTCTTTAGAGCTTTTAGTATTTTTATGGTTTTTATGGTTTTTAGGGATTTTGAGGTTTTTTGGGTTTTTTGGTTTTTTGGGTTTCTAGCATGTTTTTAGTATTTTATTGTTCTACAGTTTTTTATAGTTTTTTATAAATTTTTGGGGGTTTAATTGTTTTTTAGAGTTTTCATTGTGTTTTTAATGTTTTTATGGTTTTCTAAGATCTTTATACATTTTATGGTTTTTATGGTTTTTAGGGTTTTTAGGGTTTTTCTTTTTTAGTTTATCAAGAGGTTTTATGTGTTTTTACATTTTTTAGGTTTTTATAGGGTTTTTATGTTCTTTTGGTGTTTACATTTCTAGGAATTTTTAATTTTTTATGGGTTTTTAGGGGTTTTATGGGTTTTGTGGGTGTTTGGGTTGTGTATGGTTTTTTGGGGGGCTTAGTATTTTTTGAGTTTTTAGGGTTTGAAGGTTCTTTATAGTGTTTTAACATTTTTATAGGTTCAAGGATTATTTATATATTTTAGTGGGTTTTAATATTTTTATGGGTTTTAGGGTTTTTAAGGTTTTCAGTGGCTTTATGGTTTTTAGGTTTTTTAGGGTTTTAGCATTTTAGGGATTTTAATAGACATCTGGTTTTTAGGTTTTTCTTAGGGTTTCCAGGGTTTTCATTGTTTCTTACATTTTTATGGATTTTTATGGGTTTTTAGTATTTTTATATATTTTTAAGGATTTTAGGGATTTGGATGGTTTTTATGGGTTTTTAGAGTCTTAGGTATTTTTGGTTATTTTAGGGTTTTATATTTTTTGGGGGTTTTAAATTTATTTAGACTTTTTAAAGGTTTTTTAGGTGTTTAAATTTTTTGAATGTTTTTAGTGGTTTTTAGGTATTTTATGTGTTTTTATGTTTTTTATGGTTCTTAGGGGTTTTTAGTTTTTTGAGGGCCTTTTATGATTTTTTTAGTTGTTTATAATTTTTAGGTTTTTAGTCGTTTATATGGTTTTTAGGTTTTTTTACTTTGAGGTTTTAAGATTTTTTAGTTTTTTTTAATTTTTTTGTGATTTTAGGGATTATTTATGATTTTTATGTGTTTTTAGGGTTGATGGGAATTTGTTTGTTTTTAGAGTTTTTTAGTGTTTTAGGGTTTTTTTGGGTTTTATGGTTTAGTTAGTGATTTTTAGGGTTTTCAGGGTTTTTTACATATTCTGTGATTTTAGGGGGTTCTAGGATTTTTATGGTTTTATATTTTTTAGGGATTTTGAGGGTTTAATGGTTTTTTAGGGTTTTCTTATTTTTTTGGGTTTTAGGGTTTTTTAGTTTTTTAGGATTTTATAGTTTTTAAGAGTTTTTAATGTTTTATGGGTTTGAAGGGGTTTTAGAGTTTTTAGTGGGTTTTAGGGTATTTATGAGTTTTTTAATTTTTACAGTTTTTAGTGGTTTCTATACTTTTTAGGGTTTTATAGTTTTATAGGGTTTTTATCAGTTTTTTTAGGAGTTTGAAGTGTTCTTACACAAATGATCTGGGATATGAATTGGTGACCCAACCCATATCCCTCCAAAAATTTATTAAAAAAAGGTAAAGTCAGTGATTACATAAGGTGTAATGAACTTACACCAACTAGGAATTGAAAGGAAGGAAAACATATGATCCAACATAAGCATAACTTGTTCAAACAATTACTTCATCTTCAAAAAAGACATGCCAACAATTATGTGAACCATGGTTGAAGCCTCAAAGAACCTTCCAAATAGTCCATCTAAGAGGTAGCACTGTAATGATGACCATGTGCGTCGAATAGTTTCAATGCAAATCCAGATTCAGATCAAGACAAACGCACAAATCCAATGGATAGAGGTCTGAGAAACAATGCAGAAAACCTACATTGTTTTCATCACAACATGTTCCAGAAAAAACACAACTTCAAACCCTTCAAGAGTAACCATAGAATCCCCAAATCACATAGAAACAATATTGAGGCTCTTCAAAACCATCCATGAAAGTCCATGGGATAGCCCCCAATTCCCAAGACTGCAAAGAAAATAACAAATCAGAAAACAACATGATAGCTTGAAGGTCACAAAGCAAAGACCCTCTAAACTTCATATCGCAGGTGATGGCCAAAGACTCTCAAAGAACCAATGAAACCAAGATGAAATTTTACCATTTTCTCCTATAGCTACAGAACTTTGTCTTAACTTACAAAAAATAGCAAGAAGCAGCCCTGACAATACAACAAAAATGTTATTCCCATTGAAGTTTAAGATAGTCAATATCAGAGTTTCGATCAAGCTCAAGTTCCACTCTATCAAAAATAAACTCCCTGATATTGAGATAATCATAAACAGATATTTCATTATTATGATATCTTCCAAAAGACCACCTTTATTGTTCCTTAGTCCAAAGGTATAAGTCCTCCTTGTATCCTTCTTTAATGACATGAGTACAATTTATAAACTTAATTTTATCCTCTTGTGCCTAAATCCAAGAGTATGTGACCTCTTCATCTGATGAGGAGGAGCCCTCTTCTTCAGCGAATGCTACAGTGGATGGATGATCATTTAACACTGGCTATGAAGGGATATTAATTTCCTTCATTAGAGCCCCTAAGGATCTAGTGACAATGGTTCTCTCTAACATAGGGTAATCAATTCATTTTCTATTTTTCTTAGGATGCGGAGTAATAAATCCACCAGGATTAGTAAAAGGTTTCTTACGTTTCTTGGAACTGGAGTGAAGATAAGCATCCTTAATTTGACATGCTTGCTAATTATCAACATAATTAGAATCACCAGAAACAGAGTGAATCTCATGTACTCTCTCATGACTAGCTGGAATAGGTCCTGAATTGTCTACCAGAGATTTTTCATTCTTGACCCTGACCACAAACCCAGATAAAGGATCAGGTTGTCACTAGGGCTGTTCTAGGTAGTAATCCGGGGCAGACAATGACATAAATGGGACCTTACCATTAGAGGGTTCAGCGTTCTCGTTAAGAGGCCTTCTCTCTTTCTCAATCAAAACTAATTTCCCTTTACATGGTAGAGGTTTACAAATACAATCAGTGATCATAGGGTCTTTCCCAGAACCACAATCTCTTCTGGAATGTCCAAGATGTAGGCAATTCCAGCAGTAACTAGGTACATTTTCATAAACCACTTCTTGAAAAAAAACCAATATCTCCATTTGGAATCCAAATTACTAATGGTAGGTATTGCATAAGATCAACATAAACACAGACACATGCAATCTATGACCTTTTAAGGTTTATATTAGTAGACTCCAACTTAATGGGATGACCTATAAGTTTAGCAGTAGGTAAGAGGGTAATTTGTTTGAAGAAATGCAACGGAAGACCTAGAAACCCTGACCAAACAGGTGCAATCAGGGGTTCAGTGTAAAAAACCACAGGGAACCATTTGAGGACCTTAATATCACAACCCCCAAATCTCCATGAACCCCTAGACCAAGGCCGATAGCAGTCATCTTCAGAGATGAAACGAATTGCAATATTTAGCGAGTTGAGCAGGGAAATTTCAAAATCAAAAAATCCAATGAATTCAAATGATTTCTACAGGAATAAAAGTGATGGACGGTGCTTAAAAATTTCACCAACAAGGAAAAATCTGAGATTGGAAAAGAAAAAAAATGAACCTCTTCCTTCGTAAAAGCAGTGGCTGCATGACCTTTGTGGTGAAATAGCTTCGGATGAAAGGAATCATCGGGTGTTAGAGAGACAATAAGAGTAATGGATCTAGAATTATCTACAACTGCATCAGCGAAGCTTTTTGATTCTCCTCATCTGTACGCATCACCCTCTATCGTTTGTTTTTTTCCCTCTCTCAGCCACTCCATCCAACACATCTCCATTGTTCTTTATATTACATAAGTGTATTTTATGTGTTTTCATTTTTTTAATTTTTTCATAGTGTTTTTCTGTGTTTTGATTTTTTTTTATTTTTTTAGGAAATTTCAGTTATTTTAGTATTTCTATGGTTTTTTATAAGTTTAATGTATTTTGATGGTTTTTATGGGATTTTTTTGGTTTTTGGGGTTTTTTATGTTTTTTATAGGTTTTATGGTTTTTTAAATTTTTTCAATGTTTGTTGGTGTTAAAAGGGTGTTTACATTTTTTAGTGGGTTTCTAGGTGTCTTATTGGTTTTAAGGATTTTTTTTGAATTTTAAGAATTTTTATGGTTTTTAGGGGTTTAGTGATTTTAGGGTTTTTAATATCATTTAAGGGTTCTATGGTTTTTAGCAATTTTTAGGTATTTAGGGGTTTTATGTGTTTCCTTTGGTTTTAAAGTATTCATTGGGGGTTTCAATGTTTTTAGGGTTTTTTCCTTTTTATATATTTCTAGGGTTTTAGGAATTATTATGGTTTACAGGGGTTTTGGGATTTTTAGGGTCTTTCTAGTTTTTTTTTGAGATTTTATGGTTTTTTGGGTTTTTTTGGGTGTTTTGGAGTTTTAATAATTTTTAGGGGTTTTAAGGTTTTATTTTTTTAATGTTTTTAGTGTTTATAATGTTTTTTGAGTTTTTAGTAGCTTTTAGAGGTTTTATGGGTTTTTAAGAATTATTAAGGTTTCAGGGGTTTTATGGTTTTGGGGGGTTTAGGGATTTTAGGGTCTTTAGGGTTTTTAGAATTTATTATGATTTTAGGTGTTTTTTGGGTTTTTAGGTTTTAAAGGTGTTCTTAGTGTTTTTCAGGGTTTCATGGTTTTTATGTTTTTAAATATTTCAGGCATTCTTTAGGATTTTATTGTTTTTTAGTGTTTTAAGAATTTTGTGTGTTTTTGGGTTTTATAGAGGTTTTAGGGTTTATATGGTTTTTTTATTTTTAGTATTTCTTTGAGTTTTAGGGGTTTAAATTTTTTTAGAGTTTTTATAATATTTTTAGTGATTTTATGGGTTTTTAGTGTTTTTAATGGTGTTTTAGGGTTTTTTTTGGTATTTTAGGTTTTTTATAGTTTTAGGGGTCTATAGTTTTTGGATTTTTTAAGAGTTTAGCGATTTTCATTTTTTAGAGTGTTTAGGGGTTTTAATTGATTTTAGGTGTTTAAGGATTTCTTTTGGGTTTTTATGGTTTTGCGGTTTCTACAGTGTTTTAGGGTTTTTAGGGATTTTGAAGGTTTAAAAGTTTTATAGGGTTTTGTTGCATTTTGGGTTTTAGCGTTTTTTAATGTTTTTAAGGTTTTTACAGTTTTTTTAAATAATTTTAGGGGTTTAAAGTGTTTTAGTGTTTTTAGTTGGTTTTTTTGGGTTTTAATGGGTTTTTAGGGTTTTAAAGGTTTTTTTGGGGGGTTTTGGTGCTTTGGGGGTTTTTACAGTATTTAGGGTCTTTTGGGGGTTTTATGATTTTAATGTTTTTTAGGTTTTTAGCGGTTTAATGTTTTTTTAGTTTTTTATGGTTTTCTTAGGTTAATACGGTTTTTATGGTTTTTAGATTTGTAGGTATTTTTAGTGTTTTATTTCGAATTTTAATGTTTTTTTTTGTTTTTAAGGATTTTGAGGGTGTTATGGTTTTTTATGGTTTTAAGGTTTTCTTAGGGTATTTTTAGTTTTTATGGATTTTTAGGATTTTTTTATGATTTTATGATTTTTAGGGTTTTTATGGATTTTGAGAGTTTTAGTATTTTTTGGTTTTTGGGGGATTTAGGGATTTCTTGTGTGTTTTTAATGGTTTTTATGGTTTTTAGATTTTTTTATGTTTTTAGGGGTTTGAATGGTTTTTATTATTTTTAGTGGACTATGGAGATTTATGGGTTTTTAGTGTTTTTTATGGTTTTAGGGGTTTTATGTTTTTTATGGGTTTTTAAGGGTTTAGTGTCTTTTAGGGTTTTATAAGGTTTTTAGCATTTTTGGGTTTTTAGGGGTTTTATGTGTTTTTATATTTTCAAGCTTTTATAAGGGATCTTCAAGTTTTTTAGTGTTTTTTTAAGATTTTAGGTACTTTTGAGATTTTTTATGATTTTTATTGGTTTTATGGTTCATAGTGATTTAAGGGGCTTAGGGTTTTTAGTGTTTTTAGGGTTTTTAGTGTTTTAGGGTTTTTAGTGTTTTTACTATTTTTAGTGTTTAGTGTTTTTTTGGTGTTTTAGGGATTTTAATTGTCCTTAGTTTATTAAGGTGTTCTTAGTCTTTTTCAGGTTTATTAGCATTTTTTACATTTTTATGGATTTTTAGGTATTTTTAGGATTTTAATTAGTTTTTATGGATTTTAGGGATTTTTACGGTTTTTAGGGTTTTCATAGTATTTAAGGTTTTTTGGTTTTGGGATTTTTTGTGTTTTATATGGTTTTTAATGTTTTTTATAGTTTTTAATGTTTTTAGAGGTTTAAATGGTTTTTAGAGTTTTAAGTGGGTTTTTTGGGTGTAAATGGGTTTTAATGATTTTAGGGGTTTTTATTATTTTTAGGGTTTTTAGTCTTTTAGGGTCTTTTATGGTTTTTTAGGGTTCTATAATTTTTATGTTCTTTTTGGGTTCAAATAGTTTTTAGGTTTTCATTTTTTCTTATGAATTTTCATTGTTTTTATGGTTTTTTTGTTTTTTGAATTTTTTGGGATTTTTTTGAATTTTTATGGTTTTTAGGGTTTTTATGGATTCAGAGTGTTATTAGGGTTTTTTAGTGTTTTTAGGGTTTTCAGGGCTTTTATCAATTTTTAGATTTTTAGAGGTTTAAGATTTATCATGTTTCTAAATTTTTATTATGGTCTTTAGGGTTTTTTATTTTTTATGGATTTTTAGGGGTTTTTTAGGATTTTATGGTTTATAGATTTTAGTGATTTTGAGGGATTTTAGGATTTTAAAGGGTTTTATCAGTTTCTTGTTTTTTGGGGGTTTTTGTATTTTTTTTGTTTTTAGGGATTTATAGGGCTTTAGAGGTTTTATGCTTCTTTAGTGCTTTTATGTGTTTTAGTGTTTTTGAAGGTTCTTTGGGTTTTAATGATTTGTAGTGGTTTTAAGGGTTTTTAGCGTCTTTTATGGGTTTCTCTAATTTGTATTGATTTTTCAGTTTTTAAGGTTTTACATGGTTTTTAGAGTTTTTATTTATTTGGGAGTTTTTAGGGATATTTTACGATTTTCATGGCTTTTTATTGTTTTTAGGGGTTTTAGGGTTTTAAGGGGTTTTAGGGTTTTAGAGGTTTTAGGGTGTTTATTGTTTTTATGGTTTTTATGGTTTTTTAGTTTTCTAGGTTTTTAAGTAGTTCTTAGGGGTTTTCCTGTTTTTTGGGGTTTTATGTTTTATGGATTTTAGGGTAGTGTTAGGATTTTTATGGTTTTTTTGGGGTTTTAGTAATTTTGAGGGCTTTATGGCCTTTAATGGTTTTTTCATTTTTATGGTTTCTTAAGGGTTTTAGGGTTTTTTGAGTTTTTTAAGGAATTTATATTTTTATAGAGTTTTTTTAACGTTCTTAATAGTTTAGAGGGTTTTTAGATTTTTTTTTTGGGTTTTAGGGGTTTTATGGGGTTTTTAAGGTTTCTATGGTGGTTTATGGTTATTGGGGGGTTTTGGATTTTTAGTTGTTGTATGGTCTTTTTCTTTTTTAGGATTTTTAGTGTTTTTATGTTTTTTAGTGGTTGTATGTGTTTTTAGGTTTTGAAGTTAATCTTATGCTTTTTCAGGGTATTTAGAGTTTTTTATGTTTTTAGGTATTTTTAGTGATTCTTGTGGATTTTTATGATGGTGTAGGGTTTTTAGATATTTTGTGGGGTTTTAGGGGTTTTTTTGGGTTTCTATAGGTTATTTGGGTTTTAGGTTCTTTTTAGTTCTTAGGGTTTTATAAGATTTTTAGAGTTTTTTAACATTTTTATAGGTTTGAAGTTTTTTAGAGTTTTTATTGGTTTTTAGGATTTTTATTGGGTTGTAGTGTTTTTATGGATTTTAGGGGATTTATAGTTATAGGGTTTAAGGTGTTTATGGTCTTTTCGGGTTTTTTATGGTTTTTAACCTTTTTATATTTTTCAAGTGTTTTATGTGGTTTTTTGTTTTTAAAAATTTTCTAAGGGTTTTGCAGTTTTATAGGGTGTTTTACATTTTTGGGTATTTTTTAGTATTTTTATGGGTTTTTAGGGATTTGAATATTTTTAGGTTTCTAGTTTCTTTATCATTTTAGGGTTTTTAGTTTTTTTGGGTTGTAAGTGATTTTAGGTTTTATAAGGTTTTCATAGGGTTTTTAACGATATTTAGGATTTCTAACATTTTTAGGGTTTATTAGGGATACTGTATGATTTTTATGGTTTTTTAGGGTTTTATGGACATTGAGGGTTTTTGGAGATTTTATGGGTTTTTTAGTATTTAGGGGTTTTTTGAGTTTTTAAGGGGTATTGAGGTTTTTATATATTTTTTAATGTTTTATGGGGTTCAAATGATTTTCAGAGTTTTCATTGGGTTTTAGGGGGATTATATATTTTTTAGGTTTTATGGGTTTTTAGGGTTTTAGCATCTTTTAGGTTTTTTAGGGTTATTAGAGTTTTTTTTATTTTTAGGGGTTTAAAGTGTTTTTAGGTTTTTAAGGATTTTATATGTTTTTTAGGGTTATATGGTTTTTAAAATGTTTTTGTATTTTTTTTTTGGATTTTTATAATTTTTACAATTTTTATGGTTTTAGGTATTTTGAGGGTTTATTGGTTTTTAGCGTTTTAAGCATTTTTTAGGGTTTTAGAGGTATTATGTGTTTTTAGGTTTTTAAGTTTTTTCTTAGGGGTCTTCAGGTTTTTAGGATTTTTGGTGTTCTTAGAGTTTTTTAGGGATCTTTTACTATTTTTATGGGTTTTAGGGTTTTTTGGTATTTTTTGGGTTTTTAGTGTTTTTAGTGTTTTATCGTTTTTTGGGGTTTTTGTGTTTTTTAGTTTTTTTAAGGTTTTTAATGTTTTTTAGAGTTTTTTTAACACTTTTAGGGGTTTAAATTGTTTTTAGTGTTTTTAGTGGTTTTGAGGGTTTTTAGAGTTTTTTAGGGTTTTAAGGTTTTTAGTTGGTTTTATGGTTTTTATGGGGTTTTTGGGTATTTTTTGTGTTTTTGAGAGTTTTGGAATTTTTATATTTTTTATGTGTTTTAAGTGTTTTTAGGTTTTTATGGGTATTTATGGTTTTTCAGGTTTTTTGTAACGCCCCGACCCCAGTTACCCAGAGTCGGTGCATTATTACATAAAATTGGCATGATCTCAAAAGATCAAGTCTCAAAAGATCGATTAGTTAAATAGCTTTTGAAACACTAGATGCACTCATATGGTTTACATTAAATCGTGAAATAAAAACAACAACAACATCTTGTCTCCATATACCACACTCATATTCCCTCATATTATCCCTTCATGTCAATCATAAAATACTTCTTCTCATCCCGGGAAAAATAAAACATAGAAAGGGTGAGCTCAGATGCTCAGTAAGGATAACAATATAGCGGAAACTTTCATAAAGAAGCATAAATATTTAAGGCAGTGTATAACTAAAACAAAATCCTTTTAAACTTGAACGTCAGCATAATATGGTAAAGTTAAAACTAAATAATGTCATTTACTTATTCACATGGATATTCTACTAGTCAAATAATCACATGCAATATCAATAACCACTTTCATAATAATGGAATGTGTAATGCTAGACTTTCATAACCACATAGTCAAGGCCTTGTTCCAAGACTAAAAATAAGATTTTGTCAAGGCCTTGTTCCAAGACGCTAGTTTGTCTCATGATACCTACTGATGCATCGAGGAGCTATAGCAGGCTCCACCCATCACATACTAAGTCCAATGCATTCCTCATATGAAAAGGTTTAAACATAACATAAACATTCACATTAAAACTAGCATAAGAAATGTCAATAATTTATCCATAAACCATGAATGGTATAAAAATAACACATCCACAGTCAATCATATCACAAAACCTTCAATATAATATGGAATTTTTGTATTATAACAAATCAACTTCAAATATGCTTAAAATCTATCAAAGGATGTTGACATAGATGAAATCAAAACTATTTGAGAGAAATATATCATTTTTCAATCATTTAAAAGTAAAATAATTATAAAATAAAACCTTTATTTTGAAAATATTATTATAATATTGTAAGGGAAGATTCAATGATTTTATAATTGCGGAAAATAGATGCACTCGTCGTATAATTTAAAAAAACATCCTTACCATAATTTTGTCGAAAAGCTTAAAAAGGACCTTGTTTGGAAAACGACAGAAAATTCCTTTCAAAAACATATAAGGTCAAATAAGGGTATAATTGACTTTAACCCATTCTATATTAAATAGTAAAAATGTTTTGAAATACATTTTTAAGAAACATGTATGTGGATGATAAAGAGGTCCCAGAAGATAGTCACGTATAAAACAACCTCAGGTAATAAAGAGATTGTGAAATTAACCCTTAGCTTGTACTTTTCCTTGGTCGAGGGTAGGTTAAACTCCTGTATAATGGTGAAATAATTGTTATTAAATTATACAATAATCATATACATTAATATGATATCATATATGATCTTTTGACATTGCTTTGTTAATAATATCTTAGTATTATCATTATTTAGGGTGTTAACTGATTCATTTTCCTTTATATTCTTTGTTACCTATGCCATGTTTATTATGGATAGGTTTTATCTTATTCATATACAGAATGATATTATGTCTTTAAACATTATTTTTAACCATAAAAAGAAAATTAGTCTTGAATGGATACGATGTGGAAATGAATCTCATCGCGTTCGTGAAGACGATAATCCGTACGTACGCACGAGCGAAAAAATCATTTTTTGATATTGAAATAATATATAATTGGATGTTATATCATATATATAGAATCATAATCATGTTATATTTATTATTTACATCAATTAAACATCATCATTATACCCATCCAAATAATAATGTATTGAATAACAATTACACCACAATGTGGAGACGGTAATCCGTACGTACGCACGTATGGTGACATGTCGTTCAAAGGATGGATAGAATAATTAATATGGTTGTACCATATTTATAATAACATCACAGTATATAGAAGATACTGGAGTTATTATTTTATAATGGAGATAAAAAATAAATAAGAAGTGGAAGAAGAAAGGAACGTGAAAGAGGGTGGTGAAATCATTACCTCTTCTTCGGGTTATTCCTTTTGATTTGATCAAAAGGGATCCTTAGGTTGGCTTTATGACTAAAGTAATTCCACTAGGATGAAGTTAGTACAGTTTATAGGGTATTTGGGAAGGGGTTGTCCTAGCCAAAAGTCTTTGAAGGTGTGAATTGGAGAGAAGGGGGAGTGCATTTTCATAAGAGGGGTGAGGGGAACCTTAGGAAAAGTTAGAAATATTATTTTATAATAAATTAATATTTGGATTACAATGTCTCCAAAATGATTTATTTCTAGGATAATGTGGGAATGGGTAAAAAACACCCAACCAATAGGTTTTAGATAGGTTTGGGTCACTATATTAACCTTATCTTTTAGTTTTAACTCTTAGTTAATTAGTATGACATTTACCATGTCTCTTTGTATTTTTATAATATATGGTTAATAAACTTACTATAAACTTCCAAGAGAACCCAAAGTGGTTAATTAATGATATAAATATCATTATATAAGTCCTTTGGCCAAACATTTGATTTTTAGGAATACAATATCATTTAATAATATAATATATATTTTAAAAACTCTTTTATGTCAATTTTGACACTATTTGGTATTTTGTTTTTGTGAAACTCATAATAGCATGATTACTTCTGAAAAAGTTAATTAAATCAATACTAACATGTCATATTAACCTATAAATTCGTGTAATTCATTAAAAGTCTCAAATTATATTTATTTTAACATTTATAATACCATTTATTTGATTCTTTCATTAATAAGGAAAATACTGCATCATTATTGTGTCATAAGAAAATTTAATTATTCAATGTCTATAAATTATAAATAAAATCCAATGATGTAGGAAATATTTTTATCTTTCTAATTAATATTTATAGTCGAAGAGATAACATATATATCCCTATATAAAATTGTTTTACTAAAAGATTTATTCTTATGTCATTTCTGTATTTATTTTAACTTAATTATTATAAAGTGTCATTATCACATACAAGTGGCTCCCTGGGGTCCCAAAATCAACCCAATGATGCCCATGGTCGGACATGAATCAGCCAATAGGGTTAGGACACGTTTTGGGGTAATTTAATATTATTATATTATTATTATTTCACCCTTATTTACCGGATTTTCTCTTTAACCATGGTAAATGAAATATTTACCGAAGTAATTATTCAAAATGTCTAAATATAAAGTTACATCATAACACAATTTGGAACTTCTGATTCTAAATAAGGAATCCATTTTTCTAAATTTAAAACTCATAAGTGGTAGAAATTAATTTAAAATTAATTCCCATTGTTAAAACAAAAAGCGTGTTTTTAAGAAATAATAACTATCAAAAGATTGACACTCGTTTATGTTTAGTTTAAATGTGAAATTACGTCCAATGGCCAACATTGTATTAAATGATAAAAATATATTCTAATTATAATTTAAAACCTCTAAATATTATAATTCAGCACTATAAATTATTTTTATTAAAAAAGTTGTTTTTAATTAAAGTTTTTTATTTTTCACTATTCATCAAATATTGGAAGTTCTCAGAAAAATACCAAAAAATCATCCTAGGATAATTTCGATATTACGAATCCAAAAATGAATTCAATTTTGAAATATAAAATTTATATAATTTCAAAAGTTGGGTATTACTATTCATAATGACTACTTTGATTGGTTGTAGTGTGTTAGAATCTAAAAGTTGCGTACAATGCAAGTTATTGCATTATTCAAGGGAAACGTATCATGGAGGCTTGGGGTCTTACAGTTTCATTGTTTTTTTTCCTTTTTTGGGATTTTTATCATTTTTACGGGTTTTAGGGTTTTTATGGATTTTGAAAGTCTTAGGGTTTTAGGGGGTTTTTCATTTTTTTTATTTGTTTATGGGTTTTAATATTTTTCAGTTTCTAATGTTTTCTTAGTGTTTTGGGGGGTTTTTATGTTTTTAGGGATTTTTAAGGATTTTTTATTTTTTTATGGTTTTTTAGTGTTTCAAATGTTTTTAGGGTTTTTTGGATTTTTAAGGGGTTTTATAGTTATTTTGGGTATTTAGGTTTTTTGTTCTTTAGAGATTTCAAGGGTATCTAAAGTTTTTTATTTTTTTTAGGGGTTTAAAGGGTTATTAGAGCTTTAGTGATTCTTTAGGGGTTTTATGCATTTTAGATAATTTAATGGTTTCTATGGGTTTTATAGATTTTAGGGGGTTTATGGTTTTTAGGGTCTTTTAGGGGTTTTTAGGGTTTCTATCATTTTTTAGGGTTTTAGGGGTTTTAAATTTTTTTAGGATTTTAAGGTTTTCTTAGGTTTTTTCAAGGTTATTTGGGTTTTTATATATTTATAGATTTTTAGGGATTCTTTAGGAATTTTATGGTTACTTATGTTTTTTAGGGAATTCGATGGTTTTTAAGGGGTTTTATGGTTTTTAAATTTCCTTATGGGGTTTATTGTTTTTATAATTTTAAGGGGGTTTTAATTTTTTGAGTTTTTATTGTTTTCTTAGGGTTTTTTTGGTGTTTCAGGATATTTACGTTTTTAGGGATTTTGGGTCTTTCTTAATATTTTTACGATTTTTAGGGGTTTTGGGTATTTTATGGTTTTAAAAGGTTTTTATGGTTTTTTAGGGTTTATAGGTTTTTTTGGAGTTCTTTAGGTAATTTATGAGTTTTTAAGTTTTTTACTATTTTTAGGGATTTAAAGGGTTTTCATAGTTTTAGTGGGTTTTTGGATTTTTTTTAGTTTTTAGGGGTTTTCTGGTTTTAATCAGTTTTATGGTTATTATGGGGTTTTAGGGTTTTTATTGGTGTTAGGGTGTTTAGGGTTTTAGGGTTTTTATGTTTTTTATGTTTTTAGCAGTTTTAAGTGTTCCTAGGTTTTTAAGATTTTCTTAGCAGTTTTCAAGTTTTTTAGGGATTTTATCATTTTTAGTAATTTTTATAGTTTCTTAAGTATTTTTATGGGTTTTAGGGTTTTTATGGATTTTCAGGGGTTTTAGTGTTTTTTAGTTTTTTTAGGGTTTCATGGTTTTTGAGTGTTTTACGGTTTTTTTAGTTTATCTGGGTTTTTAATGTTTTTTAATTTTTTTACATTTTTAGGGGTTTAAATGTTTTTTAGAGTTTTTAGTTTTTTTAATGGTTTTATGGACTTTTAAGGTCTTTTATGGTTTTTAGGAGGTTTTGGGTTTTATAATTGATTAGGGTTTAGGGTATTTTTAGGGGTTTGTAGGATTTTTTTTCATTTTTTAGGTTTTTAGGGGTTTTAAGTGTTTTTAGGTTTTTATGTTTTTATTTAGGGTTTTAGAGTTTTTAAAATTTTAGGGATATTTAGTTATTTGTTAGGATTTGTATAGTTTTGATTGTTTTTGAACATTTTAAGGGTTTTCGGGGGTTTTCGGTTTTTTAATGTTTTTAGGGTTTTTAGAATTTTTAGGTTTTTATGGGTTTTAAGTGTTTTTTGGTTATTATGTTTTTCATATAGATTTCAAAATTTATAGGGTTTTTTACATTTTTAGGAATTTTTAGGAGGTTTTGGATTTTTATAGTTTTTATATTATTTTTACGGTTTTTGAGGATTTTTAGGGGTTTTTTAGTTTTTTGGGGTTTTAGGGGGGATTGTTTGAGTTTTGTTACATTTTTAGGGGTTTGAAGGGATTCTAGAGGTTTTTATTTATTTTTAGGTGTTTATGGGGTTTTAGGGTTTTTGAGTTATTTAAGAGTTTTAAGGTTTTTAGGGATTTTAGGGGTTTTTAGGGTTTTCATCATTTTTAATTTTTTTAGGAGTTTCACATGTTTTCCGGTTTTTATGGATTTCATAGGGTTTTATTAGGATTTTCTAAATAATTTTCAGGGTTTTTTATTTTTTTTTTTATTTTTGGTCTTTTTTATGTTTTTTTATATTTTATAGGGTTTTTAGGGATTTTGAGCATTTTTGGGTTTTTATTTTGTTTAGGGTTATAAGGTTTATTTGGTGTTTTGGGTTTTTTATATTTTTATGGTTTTTAGGGTTTTTAATGTTTTTTATACTTTTTTGACATTTTAATGGGTCTAAATGGTTTATAGAGTTTTTAGTGGGGTTTTACAAGTTTTATGTGATTTTAGTATTTTTTAATGTTTTTAGGGTTTTTATCGTTTTTAGGGGTTTTATGATTTTATAGTCTTTTAGGGTTTGTTAGGGTTTTAAATTTTTTTAGGTTTTTAGGGTTCTTAATTTTATTTATGTTTTTAAGGTTTTCTTAAGGTTTTCTAGGTTTTTAGGGTTTTATACATTTTTAGGGATTGTTAGGGATTTTTTATAATTTTTTTTTGTTCTTCTGGTTTTAGGATTTTTTTTGTTTTTAAGTGTTTTAGGGGTTTTTAGTGTTTTCTTGTTATTTAAGGTTTTCTTAGGTTTTTCAGTGTTTTATGTTTTTTCACTTTTAAAGTGATTTTTATGGTTTTTATGGATTTCAAGGGTTTTTGGGTTTTTGGTGTTTTTTGGGGTGTTTATGGTTTTTTTAGTTTTTTATGGTTTTTTATTTATTTCATGGTTTTTATCTTTTTTATGGGTTCAAATATTTTCTAGAGTTTTAGTGGATTTTAATGTGTTTTTTAGGTTTTTTAGGTTTTTTAGTGTTTTAGGGGGTTTTATGGTTTCTAGGGGTTTTAGGATATTTGATAATTTTATAGTTTTTAGGGTTTTAGTGTATTATAGGATTTTAGGGAAGAAGAGGTGTGAGGCCCGGCTATTCCCAACCACCCAAAATTTATTAGAAAAAAATACGCAACAGACAAGGGAGGGGAGGGGTCAAACGACCCGCACCCAAGAACCCTTAACAAACCCAAACCCAAAAAACCCAAAGAACCAAAAATCACACAAAAACAAGCAAGGGATAAAACCAGAAAAGATCCTAGAAGTATCTCCCAACCAAAAAACAATATGCATCTAGCAGAAACATGGCCATAGACCACAACTTCAGCGCCTCCCAGCTAAGCAGCAACCACCATCCAGCATCACAATTTCCAGCATCCAGCGTCTTCCCTTCAAGCAAGTTCACCACCAGCAACACAGATCCACCAGCACCAAAAAAAGCATAAGAATAACCTTCATCACGTCTCAGCCAAGAAGCATCCAATATCCATCCCATCAGCTTCCAATAGCCAGCACCTCTTTCTACAATTCCCAATGAAGCATTAAACAGAACCCAGTAGCTCCAAATCCAGCGACCAACACCTCCAAGCCATTCGGCACACAACATTCCACACCCATGAGCATAGACAACAACAAAGTACCACCAGCACCAAAGACTTGCACCAATCTGCAGCACCCCCAGGCACCTTGATCATGCCCAGATCCAAGCCACACCTCCACCGACCAAGCCAGCCACCACCAACGAGGTATCCAAAATGCAACCACATAGCATCCAGACATCGCGACCAACAAATCCTCCAACCATAGAGCTCAATTCGGTATATCAGGAACCCCCACACTAGCATAAAAACCATATCACAGCACAACATGAAACAATATGCAATCACATTGTGAAACAAGGCTGAAGCCGAAAATCTATAACCATGAACCTTCATCTCATGTGTAAACAAATGGCAAGCAGATCTAAAATCCCACACACCAGGACCGAGCACGCCACCAACTGGCCAAAAAATCACCCTTTTCCACTATATAAATCTGTCATGAAGCCAGGGAACCCACCAAAATCCTCCCAAAAACCACATCTGGAAGGTACCTCATCACAGATGGCTAAGAGGACCAGTCCATCACACCATCGAATTGTCAGGGTTCCCTTCGCACCTGCCTGAAACAGTCGCGAAGCCAAGGAAGCCACTACAAATCTGGATCCAGCATTGACTTTTCCATCGACCTCTGAGACTGGGCCCAATACATTGGGAGGCCAACGAAAAAGACCGACCTCCTGGAGATTTGACCAAGGACGCCTCCATAAAAAGTAGGAACCTCCATAAGATGAACGACGCCCAATGAGGCAGATCTTCCAAAGCTGATCCAAAAAACCACCAAATCAAGAACAAACTATCACCTCCCAATACCTAACATAGCCGCCAAATCCTGTCACCATTGAGTGCGATCCTTGTCTCCCTCAAGCACTCCATTGAAGAAGACGGCTCGAATAGATCTCCATCCGCATAAAAAGTCCCAAAATGGAAGTGATCAACGAAGCCACCGAGAAGGAATCTAGGAAAAAACCCTAGAGTTTTCCATGTCAGGAGGGAGAACCCAGGAGAGAGTGGTGCAATTTTTTCCTCTATCATTTTAGGGGTTTTAAGTGTTTTGATGTTTTTATGGATTTCTTATGGTTTTGATAGTTTTTCTAGTTTTTTTGGGTTTTTTATGTTTTTATGGATTCTAGTGATTTTATGATATTTTTGGTTTTTATGGTTTTAAGGATTTTGAGTTTTTTAAGGTTTTTAGGGGTTTCATGGTTTCTTGAGGTTTTAAAATGTTTTCTAGGTTTTTTTGGGTTTCTTGGATTTTTTTGATTTTTTTTTGCGGTTTTAGGTTTTTTTAGTCATTTTAAGTGTTTTTAGGTTTTTACAGTTTTGTTAGGTTATTTTAGAGTTTTGTGGATATTTAGGGATTTTTTACGATTTTTTTCATTTTTAAGTATTTTAGGGATTTTGATGGGTTTTAGGGTTTTTTAGATATTTTATGGTATTTAGGGTTTTTTTGTCTTTAGGGGTTTTCTGATTTTTTAGAATTTTTAAGGTTTTTTGGTTTTTTAATGTTTTTAGGGGTTTAAAGGGTTTTAATATTTTTTAGGGGTTTAGGGGTTTAAAGGGTTTTAGAATTTTGAAGGTTTTTATGATTTTTAAGTGATTTTAGGGGTTTTGGGGTCTCTTTGGGTTTTAAAATATTTTTACTTATTTTAGGGTTTTACGGGTTTTATGTATTGTTTGGTTTTTATGATTTTCTTTTTTTTCATGGTTATATAGGATTATTTACATTTTTAGGTATTTTATGTCTTTTTTCAATTTTTATGGGTTTTTAGGGATTTAAGGGAGTTATGGTGTTTTTATGATTTTTTAGGCTTTTAAGGGTTTTTTTGTATTTTTAGTGTTTTTATGCTTTTTATGGGTTTTAGATGTTTTTGGGTTTTAAATTTATTACAAAGAGTTTTTCATTGTTTTTAGGGTTATTTATGTTTTGTCATATTTTTAGTCCTTTTTTAGGATTTTTATGTTTTGAGGTTCTTAGGGATTATAAGGGCTTTTAGGGTTTTTATGTTTTTTATTATTTTTTGGGTTTTATGGGGTTTTTGAGTTTTTTTAGGGTTTTAAGGTTTTTAGAATATTTTGTGGATTTTATAGGTTTAAATGGTTTTTATAGTTTCTCTTGGGGTTTATGGGTTCTATGGGATTTAGGGTTTTTTTAAAAATTTAGGTATTTTTATGGTTTTTAGTTTTTTTAGTATTTTACGGTTCTTAGAGTATTTTAGGTTTTTTAAAGGTTTTAAGTGTGATTCGGTTTCAAATATTTTCTAAGGATTTTTCTTCTTTTTTATGGGTTTTTATATTTTTATGGTTTTTAGGGATTTTTTATGATTTTTATGGTTTTTAGGATTACATAGGGATTTTGAGGGGTTTTATGTTTTTTCAATTTTTTGGGTTTATTTTTTTTTTTGATTTTTGGATTTTTTAGGGGTTAAAAGTGTATTTATAGTATTACATGGTTTTTAAGGTTTTTATAGATTTTTAAAATTTTCATGGTTTTTAGGGTTTTTCTAGTTTTTAGGGATGTTTGGGTTTTTAGATTATTTTTAGAGTTTTTTAGAGTTTTAGGTGTTTAGGGGTTTGAGTTTTTTTAGGTTTTTAAGCTTTTCATAGGGTTTTTCTTGTTTATTAGTGTTTTTAGCTTTTAGGGATTGTTTGGGACTTTTTAGGATTTTGATGTTTTTATAGGTTTTAGGGATTTTTAGGGTTTTTAGTGTTTTTAAGGGGTTTTTAGATTTTTAGGGTTTTAACCATTTTTTTAGGTTTTTTATGGGTTTTAAGTGTTTTTAGGTTTTTATGGGTTTTTAAGGGTTTTTTAGGGGTTTTAGGGGATTTTTATGTTTATGGAAATTTAATGTTTTTTAGGATTTTTATGGGGGTTTAGGAGTTTTAGGGATTTTGAGAGGTTTTTTTTGGTTTTTAGGTTTTTTAGGGTTTTATGGTTTTTTATTGTATTTGTTTGTTTTTTATGTTGTTTTAGAGTTTTTTAATGTTTTATGGGTTTAAAGGATATTTGTAGTTTTAGTGGGTTTTTATGGGGTTTTTGGGTTATTATGACTTTTATAGTTTTTTATGGTTTTAGAGGAGATTATGATTTTTAGATATTTTTAGGATTTTTTAGTATTCTGAGTACTTAAATAGTTTTAAGTGTTTTTAGGTTTTCAGGTTTTTAGGGTTTTTATAGGTAATTTAAGAGTTTTATGGTTTTTTATGCATTTAGTGTATCTAGGGATTTTATAGGATTTTATGGTTTTTTAGGGTTTTTATGGATTTGAGGGTTTTAGGATTTTTTGGGTTTTTAGATATTTTTTAGTTTTTAGGGGTTTTAAGCATTGTTATGTTTTTAAGGTTTTCTTAAGAGTTTCCATGAATTTTTGGTTTTTTATGTTTTTACTAATTTTTAGGGCCTTTTAGGATTTTTATTGTATTTTAGGTTTTTAGGGATTTTTAGGATTTGTTTTGGGCTTTCATGGATTTTAATGTTTTTTAGATTTTCTTAACATTTTTATGGGTTTAAATGGATTTTGGAGTTTTAGTGGGTTTTTAGGTTAGTTATGGATTTTTATGATTTTTAAGGTTTTTAGGGGTTTTTATGGTTTTTAGTAGTTTTACGATCATTTAGGTGTTTTTAGGGTTTTTAACATTTTTAGGTTTATAGGGGTTTTAAGTGTTTTTAGATTTTTATGGTTTTATTAGGGATTTTTAGGGTTTTAGGGTTTTAGTGTTTTTAAATATTTTTAGTGTTTTTTATGATTTTTGTGGTTTTTTAGGTTTTTGGGAATTTTTTCAGTTTTTATTGTTTTTATAGTTTTAGGGTTTTTATCGTTTTTTAGGTTTTTTATGGATTTTATGTGTTTTTATAATTTTATGGTTTTATTCGGGTTTTCAAGGATTTTATGGTTTTTTACATTTTATGGATTTTTAGGGTTTTTTAGGGTTCTAAGGGATTATAAGGGTTTTTAGGGTTTTAGAGTTTTTATGATTTTTTGGGGTTTTTAGGGTTTTTTGTGATTTTTCTGTTTCAGGTTTCTTAGAGTTTTTTAATATTTTAGGGGTTTAAAGGGTTTTTAGATTTTTTAGTGGTTTAGGGTTTTTAGGGTTTTTAGGGTGTTTAGGGTTTTAGGGTATTCATAGTATTTTTATGGGTTTTTAGCATTTTTTAGGTTTTTTAGGAGTTTTAATTGTTTTTTGGGTTTAATGGTTTTCATAGGGGTTATCATGGTTTTAATGGTTTTTTTTTTGTTTTTAGGGATTTTTAGGTTTTTTTATTTTTATGTTTTTTATCTTTTTTTGATATTTTGTTGGGTTTTACAGATTTTCATGGTTTTTAGGGGTTTTATCATTTTTTATGATTTTGGGGTTTTAATTATTTTTAGGCTTTCATGGTTTTCTTAGGGTTTTATATGGTTTTTAGGGTGTTTTATGGTATTAGGGATTTTTATGTATTTTTTGGATTTTAATTGTTTTTAGAGATTTTTGGGATTTAGAGTGGTTTTAGGGGTTTTTATGGTTTTTTGGGATTTTTTGTGGTTTCTCTGGGTTTTTTGATTTTTTTAACGTTGTTATGGTTTTAAAAGGTTTTTATAATTTTTATCACTTTTTAGGAGTTTTTTGGGTTTTTTGGTTTTTTATGGTTCAATGGGATTTTATGTTTTTAGGGGTTTTTTGGTTCTTTTTAAAGTTTATTATTGTTTTTAACATTTTTAGGGTTTTTTTGGGTTTTAAGTATTTTTAGGTTGTTATGGTTTTCTTAGGGTTTTTTCAGGGATTTTGGGTTTTTTACATTTTTTGGATTTTTAGGGATTTTAGGATTTTTATGGTTTTTTGGTTTTTTGGGATTTTGAGGGATTTTAGGGTTTTTGGGGTTTTTATAGTTTTTAAGGTATTTTGGGGTTTTAAGTGTTTTTAGGGTTTCAAGGTTTTCTTAGGGATTCTTCAGAGTTTTAGGGTTTTTAACATTTTTAATGATTTTTTGGGTTTTTTTGGGATTTTGAAGGTTATACGTTTTTTAGGGGTGGTAGTACTTTTTTTGTTTATTGGGGTTTAAATGATTTTTTTTTTGAGTTTTTTAGGGTTTTTTTAGAGTTTTTAACAGTTTTAGGGGTTTAAAGGGTTTTAGAGTTCTAATTAATTTTTAGGGGTTTTATGGGTTTTTATGTTTTTTTTATGGTTTTAGGGGTTTTTATAGTTTTTATGGGTTTTAGGGTATTTTAGGGGTTTTAGTGTTTTTTGTGTTTTTAGGTTTTTTATGGGTTTTAAGTGTTTTTAGGTTTTTATAGTTTTTTGGGGTTTTAGGGTTTTTACATTTTTATTAATCTTTGGTTATTATTAGAATTTTTATGGTTTTTTATGGTTGTTTGAGATTTTGTGGGGTTTTTTAGGTTTTTTTTTGTTTTTTAGATTTTAGAGTTTTTTGGAGTTTTTTATGGTATTTATTGTTTTATAGATTTTTAAAACATTTTTCAGGTTTTAAATGGATTTAAGAGCTTTAAGTGGTTTTTTAGTGTTTTATTTGTTTTAGGGTTTTTTAATGTTTTAAGGGGTTTTATGGTTGTTAGGATTTTTAGGGTGTTTTTGGGTCTTTAACGTTTTTTTGGGGTTTTATGTGTTCTGATTTTTTTAATGTTTTATTAGGGTTTTTTAGTTTTTTTCGGTTTTTTATATTTTTAGAGATTTTTTGGGCTATTTTGGATATTTAATTTTTTTAATGTTTTTAAGATTTTCAGTGTTTTTATGTTTTTTAGTGTTTTAGGGTTTTTTTCTTTTTTGGTGTTTTTGGTTTTTAGTGTTTTTTTGAGTTTATTTTTGTTTTGGTGATTTTATAGAGCTTTTTTCATTTTTTGGGGTTGGAAGGGTTTTTTGAATTTTTTATGGTTTTTGGGGGTTTTTAAGCGTTTTTAGGGTTTTAACGTTTTTAGGGTTTAATGGTTTTGAGGTTTTTAGTGTTTTAGTGTCTTTTTAGGATTTCATAGGGGTTTTAGTGTTGTTTAGGTTTTCTAGGGGTTTAGGTGTTATTATTTTTTTTATGGATTTCTTTGGTGTTTTCAGGGCTTTTAGGGTTTTTTTCATTTTTAGGGATTTTAATTCTTTTTTAGGATTTTTTGGGGTTTTAGGGTATTTAGGGTCATTATGGTTTCTTTGGTTTTAAGGGGTTTTTATGAGTGTTTTAGTGTTTTTAATATTTTCATAATTTTTAAATGTTTTTAGTTGTTTAAATTGATTTAGATTTTTTTAGTGTTCTTTTAGGTTTTTTGGGTTTTTAGGTATTTCAAATGTTTTTAGGGGATTTATGTTTTTTAGGGGGTTTGGGATTTTTAGGGAAATTTAGGGTTTTTAGCATTTTTTAGGTTTTTAGATGATTTATGTGTTTTTAGGATTTTATGGTTTTCATAGGGGTTTTCAGTGTTTTCAAGGTTTTATATATTTTTAGGGATTTTAGGAATTTTTAGTTTTTAGGGTTTGTTAGGTATGTTGGGGGTTTTAGGGTTTTTTATGTATTTTAGGATTTTCAGGGTTTTTAGCCCTTTAGGTTTTTAGGGGGATTAATTGTTTTTAGGTATTAAAGGATTTATTTCAAGGATTAAGGGTTTTTATGGTTTTTAGGTTTTTATGGATTTTAGGGATTTTTATAATTTTTATGGGTTTTAAGAATTTTAAGGGACATTGAAGGTTTTTAGGATTTTTTTTGGTATTTATGGATTTTATTGTTATTTTTATTTTTAGGTTTTTTTTTGAGTTTTTAGGATTTTTAAGGGTTTTAAAAGTTTTTTTTTACGTTTTTTGGACTTTAAAGGGTTTTTAATGTTTTTAGTGGCTTTTTTGGAATTTATTGTTTCTTAGGGATCTTATGGTTCTTAGGGTTTTTATCGTTCTTACGGGTTTAAATTACATTTTTGGGTTTTTTAGGGGTTTAGGTTTTTAGGGGTTTAAAGTGTTTTTAGGTTTTTCAGTTTTTCTTAGGGTTTTTTAGGGTTTTTGGGTTTTTACATTTTAAGTTGTTTTTAGGGATTTTCTAGATTTCATTTTGTTTTTAGTGGTTTTAGGGATTTTCTGGGTTTTTAGTGGTTTTTAGTGTTTTATGGTTTTTATGGTTTCTTTTGGATTTAGTGGGTATTTTTTTTTGGTTTTTTTTATGGTTTTTAAGGTTTTTTATATTTTTTTTAACACTTTTTGGGGTTTAAAGTGTTTCAAGAGTTTTTAGTAGTTTTTCGAGTTTTTATAGGTTTTTAGGGGTTTCTTGGTTTTTATGGGTTTTAATGGTTTTTAGGGTATTAGTGTTTTTAGTTGTTTTAGGGTTTTTACCTTTTTTTAGTTTTTAGGGGTTTTATTTTTTTTAGATTTTTAGGATTTTCTTAGGGTTTTTAGGTTTTCTGGTTTTTTATATTTTTAGGGATTTTTTAGGTTTGTTATTATTATTATGAGTTTTATGGATTTTTAGAGTTTTAGGGGTTTTAAGGATTTTAGTTTTTTTACTGGTTTTTGGGTTTTTCAGGTTTTTTAGAATTTTTAGGGATTTTATTGTTTTTTAGAGTTTTTTTAACATTTTTAGTGCATGGAAGGTGTAGAGTCAGGCTATTCCTGACCCCCCTAATTTATTAGGAAAAGGAGACACAACAGACAAGGGTGGGGATGAGTCAATCGACCCACACCCAAAAACCCTTAACAACCCCCAAAAAAACCAAAAAATAAACCCCAAAATAGAAACACTTCAGTCAACATCACCACCAAATTCAGAAACAAAGTAGTGCCATAAAGGTCACCCTCCGCACCATATCAAGAAGTTGCGTAATCAAAGTAGAAGTCAGAGTCTGCACATGTGTCCATCGACTCCCATCCTAACTCGAAATCCTCATAATGTTTGAGGAGTGCAAGGTGTGCCTCCCAGAATCTTCCTTACTTCAGGGTGTGCTGCTCCTGTTTGTTAATTTTGAATTTCAGTTTGGCCGCCTTTGATGATGCCCAGGTAGCCATTGTCCTGGAAAGAGTGGAGTAATCCTGCTTTATCCTCCTCTTCGAGGGAGCAGGGTGGAACCATCATCCATCTTTATTCACCCTAGATACCCCTGCATATTTGGTTTCCTTTACTTGTGGGATATCCTCCTCAAGAAAGGCCCACTCCTTAGTGATCATAACCATATTGAGGTTCATCCTTCTATCATCCTCCTAGAATTGATCTGGGATGAATGAGGCTTCCCGGTTTAGGGAACAGTCATCAAGAACCCCACACTGCGGCATGCTATGAGATACCAGAACCACACCAGCCTGCACCGGCTACAGTCCCGTATCCTCCTTCAGAATAGGAAAAACCACATCACCATTAAGGCCAACTGTGTTATCCACCTCAAGATCAGGTAGAGAAAGAGTCAATTGCCCCTCCTCCCCAGGAAACTTGCTTACTTTCCCCTGGCAAGAAGACTGGACAACAGGATCATCATCAGGCTCCACACTGTCACTTGGATGATCTTGAGAATCCTCAAGACTTTCACAGGAGACATGGGACCACACTTGATCCTCAAAAAACCCATCACTATTGTGTACAAACACCAACATTGCACTTTTATCCTACTCAAAAGCACTATCCGAGCACCCAGTGCTGTTCAATATTAGCCATGCTTGCTGCTGCCTAATCCCAGCATGCATCACTTGTACCCTATCCCCACGTAGAACAGTAAAAACCTCATATCCCTCCCTAAAAAATTGACACTCACTCATCTCCTACACAAAACAAATCTCCCCATGATGAGCCCCCTGACAAGGCACACTTACAGCAGCTCCCTTAATGACCAACCCAGTATTTTGAATGTCCATTCCATATATGTGTCCAACCCCACCCTCCCCATCCTCTGCATTGATAACCATGGGTATCACCTGCAAGTAATCCTTCCCTTTTTTACTGCAGTCTGAATCCTAAACTGCAGCTCCAACCAAATTATTCACACCGCCCTGTACAGAAGATTCACCCATGGCTCAGTAGGATCAATACATTTGAACTGATTATACAAGGAAACAATGCCCTAGACTTGAACCTACCTTTTATCAGCCTTCCCACCAATATTGCAACCAGCACTTACCACATTGGTAGCACTATGCACCGCCACCTTTCTAGCACTATGAACCACCAAAGTTTTATCACCTGCATCTCCACTACCAGTCCTGGGACTCTCCAAGCTCAAGCCGCATGGGTCCACCTTGTCACCTCCTTATCACGCCACATTTTAAATCATCCCTTAGTCGTGAAAAAATGTACCTAACCTTTGGCTGGGGAGGGTTTAAAATCACCTCCTGCCTCCCTACCAAAATATGACTTACTTTTCCAGGCTCTACTTGAGCTAGATTCAATGCACCAGGTCTCCTTAATCCAAGCCTATAGACCCGGTCCCCATGACCAATCTTCCGACAAGAATAACAAAAATCAACCCATGAATAAAAGATTACCAACTTCTTCCATTGAAGCTCCTCACCAAAAAATTCCATACGAAGTCCACTGGGACATTAGAATCATCAACCTCAACAAAATATCTTTGAGAAACAGGATTACATAAATCCCGAGTTCTTCTATACACACATAAGAACCTTCCCCCCAGATTCCCCAACATTGAAATAATAGAAAAATTATGAAAGGGGAGTGGAAGTTCTGGGAATATCACCCATGTTTCCACCAATGGTGAATCACGATGCAAATTCAGATAAGAACTCCACCGAAATAGAGAGAACCAAATACTATTACATTTACGAGGAGCTGTGGACTATTAAAGGATAAAATCATCCTCATATGCAAATAGAATCATAATATGGTGGCTATCAACAATACATACTATAGCACGGTCCTAAATAACCCAATTTTCAAAAACAAACCTGTCAAAAACGTCTAGGGGAAGGCACCAATTCATGAATTGAGCAACCAAAGTCAGTATATGAAGAGAGGAGGCTTCATTGAACTCCACAATCGAGATCTAGAACTATGGATGTCCTTCATGAAGATCAAGAACCTTAGGGAATAGCATAATCTGTGGAAAAGGAGGTAGTAGATCAGGAACCATGAATAGGGAGAAAGCATGATCTTCGTCGAGAATTAGAAAGGGCCCTCCCTCACAGCGGGGAGAGGGAGAGGTGCGATGAAGGTTGTCGTCTTCATGATTATAGAAGGTGAGAAGAATGACTATGAGAGAGTGGAGGTGCCTCTATCTTCTTCCTTAGTATCTAACATTTTTATGGTGTTAAAGTTTTCTTATATTTTATTTTTTTTTGGATTTGTATGGGTCTTTAGGGTTTTTCATGGATTTTAGGGGTTTTGATGTTTTTTTTGGGTTTTTTGGGGTTTCCAGTCTTTTAGGTTTTTATGATTTATTAGGATTTTTAGGGTTTTTGCACTTTTATGGATTTTTAATCATTTTTCAGTTTTTTTTGGTTTTTAGGCTTTTGAGGGGTTTTTAGGGTCTTTAGGGGTTTTTCATGTGTTTATCATTTTTTAGGGTTTTTAGGGATATTAAATATTTGTAGGTTTTTTGTAACATCCCCCATTCTGAAACTCTCTCACATGCCTGAAACTTGTTGGTTACGAGACCTCAAGTGCACCTACCCATACACTAGAGGATGTCGACTAGAAGTGGCGGTGTGATATGTATAGTGGGGAGACTATACCCCCAATTTATATGGTTACAATACATATAAATATTCATATAACAATAATAAATAAATATCAGCATGTGGAAGTAACAGAATCAATACAAGATAGTGTAAAATCCAACAATAAAATCCAATTGAATAATACAATGAATAATAAAGGAATAATGTAATGTCATTCTAGAATATAATTAAATTTCTTGTTAGAAGTAATGAAAATATACTAGAAGACTTCAAAGATAGTGGTCCTGAACCCCATGTAATTCATGTCTCCAAAATCTATACCATCCAACAAGAAACCATCAATAACAGGGTCCTTTGACCATATCCAAACTTGTATCCATGAAATATACTCAGTTACAAAATGGAATCCTGGATAGGGTGTGAGTATGACTCTATAGGTTGACCCCACAATGTCTATACATAAACAGCCTGATAACAAGTTCATTAATTAATACAATAAATAAGAGTATTAATTAATTAAATAATTAAATAAATTCTACAACAACCTAATTCAGTACCATTCAAAAATATCTTCGATCATATAACACAACCATGCCAACCATAACCATATAAAAATGGCATAAAAATAACCTCTCTCGAAACCATGTTGGAATGTCTTTGAACATGTCTCACAACCATTCCAACCATAACCTTATAATGAAGGTATAAATCACAAAAATATAGGTCAATATATACTATATAATCATTTTAGCATTTACTCGTAGACAATCTTAGTATATAAGCATTTCATCATATATTAGGTCCAAGATCGGTGTATAAGATTTCAATCAGGTATCAATGGTCATAGCCCAGTATATACAAATTTCATCATGTCTGGGGGAATAGCCTGGTATATAAGCATTTCAACATGTGAATTGGGCCAACTCTCTATATAATCATTGCATCATCCTTATATAATCATTATAGATTTTAAATCACAACACATTTTATTGAAACAAATATATCTCAACATCACATCATAAGTATCAATGGATAATTATGTAAATTATCAATTATCTTTCATTTACACATTTCATTTATAATTTTCTCTTAAACCAATAACATGTCATTCGTTTCAATAATCAGGCCCATCCAAGTTGAATCTATATTAAGAAACCACCTGAATCCCATGTCATGTTAGACACACTTTAATCCATTAACCAATTCATTTATAAATGAGGGTTCACTTCCTCGAATGGGATCCACAAGCTAGGTCAATAAACAATTGGATCCAAATATATTCCAAGGAATAATTAAATTCAACCTTTAACTTATTTAGGTGTACGTTATGTTGAATAAATTTCAATATTGCACATACTTGAAAATTATCAAATGATATGGTTAAGGATTAGACCCCCAACCTTTAACTGACTATCAAAAAACACTTCCAAAGAAAAACACCCATGGGGAATAAGGTGGAGATGATTGCAAGAAGGATCCAAGATCAAAAGAAAAAATGATCATGGTCAAAATGTTACACCACATTGATCGGAGAACAAAGGGGGAGAATGGAAAACTAAAGAAAAACTACTCACCAGGGATCATATGTGTAATCCGGACATCTGAAATTAAGACAGGCACTCAAAAATCTCATAGGTGTTTCCCAAGGTTTGAGATGTGGAGTATGAACATGATGGAATGAGATAAATCTCATAACTTCCACCTTTTAAAATTATTCTTGGGAATTTACATGATGGGTAATTAATTATACAACAATTTTTTCTTTTTAGAGTGATATGCTGAAAAATGTGTCACCTCATGTGATTTATAGAACTTCACAGACATTACAAAATGTGTGATGTATTCACAGCATGAATTCATTTTCCATAATGAACTATTCTTATGGATTCTACCTTGAAATAGTTACATGTTGTGTAACTTTGTTACACAATGTGTAATTGCTCTCCAGACAGCCTTCATCCGGTTTCCCATTGAAAGAACCCAAACCACCTCAAAAATCCAAACAAATCATGGAAAACCCTCATAAAAACATTTAACACATTTATACATTGACTCCATTGACTCAGAAAACATATATCCCAAAAATTTAGGTCATTTTCTCAAACAAAGGCTCTTTATATTAGAACAGGACTCGACCAACATAGTTCAAATAAAAAAACCCAAAGAGGGATATACCTAAAAAAAGACCGGATCTTACAACCTCCCCACTATATAAAATCTCATCCCCAATCTGCTCAAAAATCACTGTGCAATCTTGGTAAACAAGTCTAGAAAATTTTCTCACATATCAAACTCCCTATCCCAAGTCTCTTCCTTAACTTTCCCATGTTTCCACTACAATCAAACCAAAGAAACCACCCTACCCTAGAGATATTTTGTACAACGGTCCACAATATATATCGGATTCACCATAAAGGACACATAATCACTAATCTTGATATCTAATACATTGATCACATGAAAAGGGTATGAATAATGTCTTTGAATATGTGACACATGAAACCCTTTATTCATGACATTGTAGTTTTGGGGAAGGTCTAATTGGTTTATTAAGAGACCGACCCTATCCACTATCTCAAATGACCCATAAAACTGAGATATAGCTTTAACTGTATCCAAATATGGTGTTTCCCCAACCTAGAAACCATGTGAAGGAAAACATGATGACCAACCTCGAACTCCAGAGGCTGTATCTGATGGTAAAAGTACAATTTCGACCTTCTCTGTGTGGTTAACAACTTTTGTATGATCAACTAAACATTATAAGATGTCTCTTGTCTGAGTCTTGGAACAAAAATTGTTGACTCAACTACCTCTAACCTACAAAATGGCGAACGAAATGCCTTGTTGTATAAATCCTCTCAAGGTTCCATCTTGATTGATGCTTGGAAGCTGTTATTATATGCCAATTCTACAAGTTCAATCTTCTTCTCCCGCAAGACACCAAAATCTAAAACACGTGATCAGAACATGTATTCCAAAACATGAATAAACCTCTCATATTTTCCTCTAATCTTGTCATAAATGTGATGTTCTCTAAACATACTCAAGATGATGTCAAGATGTTGGGAATGATCATCTTCTAACTAGGAGTACACTAATATTTCTTCTATATAGACAACCACAATCCAATATAGAAATTATGAAATATCCTATTCATCAAGGCCATGAATATCGTTGGTGCATTGGTCAATCCAAATGGAATCACTAAAAAATCATATAAACCATACCTAATCCTAAAATCAATATCAGGTATGTACAGTGGTATCACCCTGAATTGATGGTATCTTGATCTCAAATAAATATTTGAGAAAATATTAAATGTCTCAACTGATCAAAGATGTCATAAATGCATAGAAGATGATATTGGTTTTTGACCATCATTTGGTTCAACATCCGATAATCCACAGATAAGCTTAAAGACCCATAAACATTCTTGGTGAAGGGAAATGGAGATCCCTAAGTATATGTACCAGGCTGTAAGAAACCTTTAGATTCTAAATCTTCTAACTGAACATTCAACTTCCAAAGCTCTATTGGTTCCATTCTATAAGGAGTGATAGAAACTAGATATACTCTCTGTGCTAACTCGATCATAAACTCATTCTCTCTCTTGGGAGGTAATCCATAGAACTTTTTAAAAATAAATCATGAAAATGTACAAACGCTTGAGGAAAATAATATTTCTTCATTCCACTATCATCTAGATCTAGACCAGATATTTGATCCATGATACAATCTAATTTGTACTGAAATAGCCATGTACGACCATCCTAAATGTCCCACACACCTTGGGGAGAATAGCTTCCTCCTCCCAGAGATAGAAAATGTTACTATACTACGGTTATATTCAATATGATCCCATTATATAACTTAGAAATCAATACCAAACTCAAATTAAAACCTATCATTTCTAGTACAATGAGATAACAAAAGAAACGGTAACCATAAATCTCTAAAGTACTCATCTTGAAATGTTTTATATCATCTTACCACACTCCCAATGATGCATCAATGGTCAAAACCCCAAAAAATATTTACACATCCATGACCAAATTGATTAAAAAAAGAGAGGACAGAAAGAAATGTGATGCTTATATAAAAAAACAAAATCAAGAGTAGATGATACAAGAATCATACCTCTGACAGTAGACAATCCAACATCCATAGTATCCAGAGATGTCTGTAAAACATGTTTCTAACCATACCCTCTGGTTTGGGCTCCATCTTGACTCCCCTAAGCTATACCCTATACTTGGTACTTCTGTTCTATAAATGGGGTACCTCATCCCTGGCCTTGACCAAAATTTTATGTGGAACTCCAGCTACCTATCTATTGAGGAGTAGATGAGTCCTTTTCAAACTCTAGTACCTATCTCAATCCTATTCCACTTCTTTACTATTTTATTCCCCTATAAAACCTCAGTATGTGGCACATCCTGCTAAAATCATGACACTCCAAAGTGTGTTTTGGGAACTGAGGTCTTTTGTGGACTATGTTTAGACACTTTTAACACTATAACAAAACACGGTCCTAAGACAACATCCCATTGTCCTTACTTCTCTAACCACTACTACCTTTGAGAAATTTTTTTGAATGATGTGTATTTCCACTAGAATTAAAGTTCACAGTTTTCCCTGAAAAAACTATATGGACACAACTTGGGGAATCTCTTTGATTATATTACATGATGAGTTTCAGATTTATCATATCTGCAAAAATGATCAGATGGAACACATTCACCTGTGACCTGATCTCAAAGTGAAGACCATCCTAAAAACGTCTTACCCTAGGGATCTCATTAACTACGAAATATGCCACAATACTCTATAGGTTGGTGAAACATTCATCATAGTCCATTAATAACATTCCATATTGGATTGAGGGCATGAACTCATGATCTTTCTCATACCTTAATGTCCTAAGATAGAAATGGATTAAATAATTTACCTCGAATTCCACTGAAGATAACTGATCCTGCTTCGCTGCCTAATCTAGAATGTCCCACCAATGCTTGGCTTGTCCACAAATCTAATATACAGTAAGATTCACCCTCCTATCTGTAGGTGTGTTAAGATACTTAAAGATTGTGTGGACTGAATCAATCTAGAAATTGACTACCTGGGGGCCTCCCTCACTAGTGAACATAGGCAGCTGTCATAGTTGGGACCCTCTTGTAATCTTAGACAATGAAGGCATAGTGAGAACATTATCACTTTCCATGGATCATATGACCATCAAGAAGCTATCACGAAGCTGAGCATCGATATGATCCTCATGTGCTACAGGAATATCTTGTTCCTATGTGTTAAGAGAATAATGATTTCCAATATCCTGATGCTCAAATCAAATATGACAAGGAGACATTTCTTCTACAAGACAAACATACTCCATAGAACACTAGTTATAACCACAGGGTAAACCTCAATAGGTGGCAGTAACAAATAACCACTGACTCATAGTCTCTCTAAACATAGATTATGATTGTTTTGGCACAACATAACAGTTTATTTATTTCATTTCATAGATATAGTAGGTTTATAATATCACAGTTAAATAGAAAAGTATGTATCACATGTAATATATATGTCCATATTATGAAAAACACATGCTAATATATATCCCTATGTGCCTATTATGATGCATGAATACTCATCCTGCACTATATCGGGCCATGATTATAAATCTCAAGAACCAATAACATCATAAAATAATAACCTCACACAATATGTGAATAACACAAGCTGAGATAACATCAATTATAACAAGAAAATAGTATAAATAGAAATAAACCCTTGGGCACTCGTATTTTCCCCCAAACATGGGTTAGATACTCCCTTGCACAAGAAAATTACCAAGCATCGAAACATACTAATATTATTTCTACCTTTCTTGAATATTAAATAAATATAATATAAACCTAGTGCGATTCAATATGACTTTGTTACATCCCCAATATGGAACTCTCCCAATTTTCAGAAATTGATTGGTTACGTGACCTCAATCATGCATCCTCATACTCTAGACGTTGTTGACTAGCAGAAAAGGTGTCATATGTATAGTGGGAAGAATATAACCCCTGGTTACAGAGTTATAACATAGTGGAATAATCATATAACAATAATAAATTAATAACATAGTTAAAAAGTAATGGATATAATACAATACATCATAAAAGCCAACAATAAAATCCAACTATAAAATACAATGAATAATGTAATGTTGTATTAGAATGTAACTAAATTTCATGCTAAAAGTAATAAAAATAAAGTCTAATAGACTCAAAAGACCATGGTCATGTACCCTATGTCAGTCCCTTCTCCAAACTCCAGTCTATCCAGCAAGCAACGATCAACATAAATGTCATTTTCCCTTGTCCAGACCTATATCCATGTAATCTTCTCGATCACCAAATGATGACCCGAATAGGGTTTTAGTATTACTCAGTGGGATAACACCACTATGTCTAATAATAACCAGTCTAATAACAAGTTCATGTAATAATGAAATAAATAGGTGTATTGATTAATTAAATAATCAAATCAATAAAACAAAAACCTACTTTGGGACCCTGCGGAAATATCTATGATCATACCTCACAACCATGATAACCATTATCATATATACATGTTAAAATATAACTTTCCTCAGTTCCATACTATAATTTATATGAGAATGTCACACAACCATTCCAAACATAACCTTATAACCAAGGTATAAATCACACAAATATGGATTAAAACACACTATATAATCATTTTTTTATTTAATCAGTCCCAAGACCAATATATAATAATTCCATCATGTATAGGTCCAATCGTGGTATATAATCATTTTAGTATGTATAATTGGGAATATCCCTCCATATAGGCATTTTAATATGTCTCAGGGCAGAAGTCGGTATATAATAATTACGGCAAGTAAACTGGGCCAACACCCTATATAATAATTACACCATGTGAACTGGTCCAATGCCCTATACAATTATTTTAGCATTTAAATCACAAAAAAATGTAATTGAAACAAATATATCTTATTATCACATCATATAGATCAATGGTTAATTATGAAAATTACCATTTATCTTTCATTTACACATTTCAATTATTGTTTGGTCTTAAACCAACAACATGTTATTCAATTCAACAATCAGGCCCAACCAAGCTGAATATATATCAAGGAATTACCCTAATATTATTTAATTATATATATATATATATATTAATATATTAATCAATTCATTTATAAACAAGGTTTCAGTTTCATGAAGGGTAGCCACAATCTTGGCCAATAGCCAATTCGATCCAAATGGATTCCAAGAAATAATCCAATTCAACAATTATTTAATTTAAAAACATTATATGTTGGCTCAACTACAATAATGGTCATATTTGAAAAGTATAAAACCACAGGGTTAATGTTTATACCCCCTACCATTAACAAAAAAATCAAAACAAACATCCCATGGAAAAATCCTATGAGGAGGAAGAAGCAGATCATCGTAAGAAGGATCCAAGATCAAAACAAAAAAAATTCACAGTTAAGATTTTACACAAAAATGGTAAGAGTACAAAGGTAGGGAAGGGAAAACTGAAGCAAAACCGCTCACTAAGTATCATATGCAAGATCCAAACGTCCTGAGAGAATATAGCGGATTAAAAATTGCATGGATGCTTCCCTAGGGTTGAGAGGAGGATGCTTCTTGTGGGGGAATGAGATTAATCTCATGCATGACACCATTTAAAATTATGTTCTTCAAATTACATGGAATGTAATTTAGTTACACATTTTGTATTTATTTTTAGAGAGATATTCTGAAAAACACGTTACCCGAGGTGATTTCTAACACTTCGCAAACATTACAGGATGTGTAATATCTTCACAGCATATATTAATTTTACATCATGAACTAGGATCATGACTTATTCTTGGGAATAGTTACATGTCCTGTAACTTATTATATATTGTATAATTTCTCTACAAACCGCATTTAACCTATTACACATAGAGTGATCCTAAACCACCTCTAAAGACATGGAATGCTTTGAAAACCCTCAAGAACCCATTTAACATATTTATAACTAGACTCAATTGATTCAAACAACATATATCCCCTAACATTATCTCATTTTCTCCAAAAAAGGATCCCTGTCTCCGAACAAGACATGACCACCACAACTCAAATGAAAAAAATCAAATAAGGACATACCTGGAAAAAGAGAGGATCAATAATTTTTAAGGTTTTCTTAATTTATTTTATTATTTTTATGAATTTTATGTTTTTAGTGATTGTTATGTAATTTTAGTATTTTTACGGGTTTATAGTTTTTTAGGGATTCTAAGGTTTTTAAGGTTATTGGATTTTTTTATAATTTCTATAGTTTTTTAGGGTTTTAGGGGAAATATGTGTTGTTAGGTTTTTATTGTTTTCTTAGGATTTCCATGTTTTTAGGGGTTTTTATATTTTTAAGTATTTTTAGGGCTTTTAGGTCTTTTATGTTTTTAGGGGTTTTATGGATTTTGAGGTATTTTAGGGTTTTTTTGGTTTTTTTTGGGTTTTTTGGATTTTTAGGGGTTTTTTTGAGTTTTAGGGGGTTTTAAGGTTTTTTATAATTTTGTTAACATTTTACGCATTTAAATGGGTTTTAAAGTATTTAATGGATTTAATGATTTTATATATTTTTAGGGTTTTTAAGGTTTTTAGGGTTTTTATGGTTTTAGGGGTTTTATTATTTTATGGAATTTATTATTTTTTAGGTTTTTAAGGATTTCTTGGGGTTTTATAGGGTTTTAGGGTTTTTTTATTTTTTAAGGATTTTTAAGGATTTTTTCATGTTTATGTGTTTTATGTTTTTGGGGGGTTTTAGGGCTTTCATTGTGATTTTATGGGGATTGTAAGGATTTTTAGAGTTTTAAAATTTTTATGGGTTTAAAGAGTTTATAGAGTTTTTAGTAATGTTTATAGTTTTAATTTTCTTTTAGGGTTTTTCGGTTTTTAGTTGTTTTTATGATTGTTATGGGTTTTACAATCTTTTAGGGTTTGTAAGTTTTTTAGTGTGTTTCATGTTTTTACGGGTTTTATGTATTTTTTGGTTCTTAAGGATTTCTTAAGGTTTTTTAGGGTTTTTTGTGTTTTTACATTATTTATTAATTTTAGAGACTATTTAGGATTTTTATGTATTCTTTGGGATTTTAGGGAATTTGAGGGTTTTTATTGTTTTTTAGGGTTTAAGGGTTTTTAGGTTTTTTGAGGTTTTAATTTTTTTAGTTTTATAATGTTTTCTTAGGATTTTTTTTGGTTTTTAGGGGTTTTAAATTTTTACAGACTTTTAGGAATTTTTTTAGGATTTTTATGGTCCTAAGGTTTTTATGGATTTTGAGGGTTTTCGTTGTTTTTAGGGTTTTTCCCATTTTTAGGTTTTTTTAGGGTTTTAAGTGTTTTTAGGTTTTTAAGTGTTTCTTAGGGTTTTTAGGGATTTATTTATGTATTTTTAGGGATTTTCTAGGATTTTTATCATCTCTTAGGGTTTTTACATATTTTGATATTTTTTTAGGGTTCTTAAGATTTTTAGTCTTTTTATCATTTTTAGGTCTTTTAGGGGTTTTAATACTTTTTAGGTTTTTAAGTTTTTATTAGGGTTATTTAGGGGTTTTAGGGTTGTTATCATTTTTAGGGATTTAAATCTATTTTTTAGGATTATTATGTTTTTAGGGTTTTTTGGGATTATGGTTTTTAGGGTGTTTTGGGTTTTGGGGGTTTTTTGTGTTTTTGGGGTTTTGGGTTTTTTTAGTATTTTTGGTATTTTTTTTCTTTCAGAGTTCTTAAGATTTTTAGGGGTTAATGGGTTTTTAGATTTTTTATTGTTATTTAAGGGTTTTCATGGTTTTTAGGAGGTCTTATCTTTTTTAGGGGGTTTACAGTTTTTACGGTTTTTAGGGGTTTAAAGGTAATTTTAGGGTTTTAATATTTTTTTTAGGGGATTTATGTGTTTTTAGGTTTTTATGTTTTTTTATGGTTTTAGGGCCTTTAGTATTTTTCTGATTTTTAGGGTTTTAAGGAATGTTGAGGGTTTATAGGATTTTTATGGCTTTTCATATTTTTTACGGTTTTAAGAATTTTTTAGATTTTTTAGGGGTTTGAAGTGTTTTTAGGATTTTAAGGTTTGCATAGGGTATTTCAATATTTTTTTGGTTTTTTACCATTTAGGGTTTTTTTATGATTTTTATGGGATTTATGGTTTTATGAATGTAAAGGGTTTTAACGGTTTTTAGGGTTTTTTAAAAAAAAATTAGGTGTTTAAAGGGTTTTTATAGTTTTTGTGGGTTTTTAGGATTTTTATTGGTTCTTCAGTTTTTTAACGGTTTTAGGGGGTTTTATGGGGTTTAAGGTTTTTTATGTGTTATAGGGGTTTTAGGGATTTTAGGGTCTTTCAGGGGTTCTATGGTTTTTTTAATTTTTTATGTTTTTAAGTGTTTTAAGTGTTTTTATGTTTTTATGTTTTTCTTAGGGTTATTCAGGGTTTTCTGGGTTTTTTATGTTTCTTGGGATTTTTAGGTATTTTTTATTTTTTTATGGTTTTTAGGGTTTTTAGGGATTTTGATGGGTTTTAGGATTTTTAATATTTTTAGGGTTGTTTAGGGTTTTTATTTTTTTAGAGAAACGAAGGATCGAGACCAAGCATGCCCGGTCCCCCAAAAGTTTTTAGAAAAGTAAACAACAGAGCGTTATAAGGAGGGCTTACAAATACGGGTGTTCATGTCACCCTTCATGTCAGAGTACATGAAGGGTGAATAAAAAGATGGGGTGATGAAGGACCACATCGATCTCTATTCCACAATATCCTTCTTGGAGATAGCATCTATAACTAAGTTCACCTCCCTATAGGCACATGTAACATTGAGAGTGAGAGCCTGACAAAGGCTGAGACATTCAATCCATTATGGTGGAAATCTCCAAGGAACTCTCCGGGATATGTTTTTGAGTTCATCCATCGTAAGCATCGAGTATCATTCAAGCCAATGAAACTTCCACTGCAAAGAAACCGCAAATTTGACCACCTTCATCATTGCCCAAAGATCAACTTCATAAGGAAATCCACCTATAATAAAATGATAGAAGCAGCCTTTCAAAAATTCTCTGTGTGTCTGGAAAACCCATTTTCACCACAAGGGACCAGGTGCGCCCAACATTATCCCATCCACATTGAATTTGATCAATGATATAATCGGAGAAATCCAATGAATAAACATTAAAACCTGTTGTTTTTTGTCCTTCCAAAAAGTCCAAGAAAATGAAAGGTAATTAGATCATTGACATCATTATCCATCGCACTAGTTTGAATTTGAGATGTTGCATGGACCAAATTATAGATAAATTGAACACCATCATGAAATGAGATATGCTTCTTGTTGAAAGCCACGTCATTTATAGATACCAAAATATAGGAGAAAACAACATAAAAGACGGTAAGTATAAAATTGAAAACATGCTGAATAAAATTCTTCTCGAAAATGCTGCTAAGCATGTCAAAATTCGAACAGTTCAGGCTAATATTAAGCCTGAATAAATTCTGAAAGTAAGCCCTAAAATCTGCTACAAATTTACATTGTAGAAAGGTGTTCTGAATTGTTTATGCAGCTCCTAGGAAGAGTTAACATACCAAGGCCAGTCTGAGACCAACCTTCTATAGTACCTGTTGGATATTAACCTATTATTCCATTATTTCCATAATAACAAATGATTTTATGGTGGAATTAATAGTCACTATAATTTCCGTAGCCAAAGTGGATCACTTCCCCTTTCACATTTATGTCAGTATAAATCCCTTAAATTAAACATCCCAACAAGTTTTGGCTTCCAAATTATGATATCAATGTTGGTAAAAATGTACCACTGTACTTATAGTGTGATTTCAATAGGAATGATCACATTAATATCCCCATATCTATGGTTAAGATCTGCAATAGAGAAGTTCCATAACTCATGAGGGTGTGTCACAGATTCATGAAAAGGCTTGTAAATCCAGTTGGTGGCCCAAAAGTTCATATTTTAATTCCTTGATACAAACTATTTTGAAAGGGATGAAATATCCCTGTATGAGGTTCTGAATGATGACCATACAGAAGAAGGTATATAACCTATATATCCAACAAAAAATTTCAGCGTGCACCTATCTCGAATAAACTATAGGCCACCATTATGTGAGATGAATGTTTTCCAAGTTAAATTTCCAATGAGGGAATCATTGAATCTTTTGAGGTCCTTAATACCCATCCCCCCAATCAATTGGCTGAGTGAAATATTTCCAAGCCATAGAAACCATCTTTCTTTCACTAATGAAGCATATCCAAGAAAAGTATCTCAACATGTCCTGAAGGCTTTTGACAAGATTTATAGGCCATATATAGATGGAAAATCATGCACAAACATATAGGTGATAAAAGAAATAATCAATAAGACTCTGCTTGCTAGAGATAAACTCTTCCCATTCCATTTGGCAAGTTTCTATGTGATTTTGGAAGATATTCTCTCAACATGAAAGTTCTTAACCCTCCCCCAAAATAGAGATACACCCAAATACATGAATGGGAGTGAGACCCTCTTCAAGATAAGGGATGTAGAAATCCAAAGTTTCTTAGAATTGGAGACCCCCTTTCTAAAGACAATGAAGGATTTTACCCAACATATGGATTTCCCAGCTACACTTTCATAACGGTGGAAGATCCTTCTGATTAAAGAAAATGTTATCTTGTTGTATTTCCCAAACAAGAGGATTTCATCAGTATAATATAAGAAGGATGGAATATGTAGGTCTCTCCCTACCATAATAGGTGTTTTAATTCCATTCTACATGAGATCAATGATTCACCAACTCAAATAATCTTCAGCAATAGCGAAAAGAAGACCCAAAAGTAGGTCCCCCAACTTAACTCCACGAGAACATTGAAATAACCCTTTTGGGGATCCATTAACAAGGATAGAGACCCTAACACTAGACAAGATAGTGTTAAAAATATTATAAAAGTACTGTAGGATTGATATTAACTCAGTACACTGAAAATAAACCTCTACTTGATCGTGTCAAAGGCCTTTATGATATCCAACTTTTCAGAAAAGTTCCCACGATTCGTTTCCTTCCTCATGATGTTGATTCCTTTAGAGGTTGTAAATGGGTATTTCTATATGGACCTCCCAAGAACCAACCAAAAATAATTTGGGGTGATGTGGTCTTGCACAATATTCCCCCACCTGATGATAAAAATCTTGCTAATAATTTTGGGAATGAAATTTCAATTAAAATACTAGCCAAAAATACCCTATGTCAATGGAATTTTCCTTTGGAATCAAAGTAATAAAGTTGGATTTTCTTACATGCGGTAAATAACTAGAAATAAAAAAATATCTGATGGTATTGGTGATCTCAACATGCATAATGTACTTGTAGAACACAAAGAACTTGTTTCTAAAGCCATATGGGCCCACTAAACTATTAGTGTTCAAAGAGAAAAAAGAATATCTGACTTCCTCTTAAAAAGTGGAATCCATTAAGGCATTATTTTTTTTCTCATCAATGCATGGTGAGACTGATCCAGATAGAGAATCATAAAAATATACACCTTCATCATTATATATATCCTTAAAATAATCCACCAGATCTTTGCAAATATCATACCTAGTTGTGAAGGTAGAAGCATTTATCCAGATGGAACTCATGCTCTTCTTGGCCTTCTTCTCCTTATGAAGCCGATTGAATAATTTGGAATTCTTGTCCCCCTCATTGAGTCAGTTAACATTGAATTGGTTTTTGGAAAGCCTCTCCTTAATATCTATAAGATAATCTAATTTGGAATGATGTTGCAACTCCTCCCGAGGGGGCATATGCAGCTGCTGGTTGTTTATTTTACATATGGAAAGATGAAACTTAGCCACCCTAATATCCTCATCAATTTTAGATAATGAATTTCTGCTCCACTCTTTCGGTAGGCATTTTATTTCTTTAAGTTTGGAGGCTAAAATTTAGTGTAGGCTACCATAAAAGGTGATTTTCCATCCAGTGACAACCACTTCCCTGTAACCAGGAATCGTGAACCAAGAATTGTTTAATTTAAAGGGAAAAGGGGTTGACCTTTTGACACCCTCTTGGAGATCAATAATAAGGGGATTATGATCCAAGTTGAACTTGGGAATATTAAACCCAGAGATTTTGGTGAGGATACTCCTGTTAATAATCTGATAGAAACACCTATCAAGTATAATGGTCAGTATTCTATTTGTTATGAACCTTCCCCTTGTAAAAGAGGATTTAGTAATGGAACTTCGATGAGGGTACATTGATCCAAGAAGTGATAGAATCCCTTAGCCGCAGTTCATGATAAAATGTGGCCAATATTATCATATGTTCTCAGGATAGTATTAAAGTTTCCAACAACAATACAATTTTGATCAATGAGACCATTTAATTGAGACAACTTCCTCTAAAGGGACCTTATCCTAGTGTGCAAGCAAGATTCATACACAAATGATGGGTTTCATGGAGGATCCTGAAAATAGATTGAAATTGAGATTATTTTAGAGCTCACCTAAAATGAGAGAACCTAGATTTAATTATGCTTAAGAACCCATAATGTTTCAAGGGAACTCCCCTTTGAATTGTGGGAGACAATTGAGTATCCAAGGCTGGTCTAATTGAAACTTTACTAGTTGTCTAAGTTCACTATAGGTTCTGTAATATCTTCAAGAATTGTCCTATTAGAGAGGAGAAAATGTATAAGTGTCCAGGCTATGGGATAATTCTTGAGCCCTTGGCAATTAGAGAACATGATCCTCATTGATTCAAGGATGATTTCCCCTTAGCACAGGGAAATTACTTTTTACCATACTCATAGGAGGGGTTATTAACCTTCCCATTTCTTCTCCTCCCATTATTTTTAAGTCTACCTATTGGGCTCTTCTTTGTATTAGTACGAATGATATTCTTCTCTACAAGGGGGGGTGATCCTTAGCTTCCTCCAACCAAGTACCACCATCAGGGGTTGATCTTAAACAGTAGGTTTAGATCCATTGGTGTCCTCCAATGTCCAGCTACCATATCTCGTGGTATGGTCCTACACATCATCAGACCAAAAACAACCATTGAGGGGGGTGAATCTATTGAGAGGACATAACCCCTCAGTAGATGTAGCTCCCACTGATTCTCTCCTTGAAATGTTTCTTAAGGGAACCACTGTGAATGAATCATCATGCACGCCAGAAAAAGGTGTTTCTCCGAATGTAGAATCCTATTTCTCAGAGTGGATAGAATCTACTATAGTGGTTAGGGAGGCCAAGAGTGACTTTGATGTGTCATCAACCGATGAGGCAGACACCTGTATAGGATCAGATCCATCAAATTGAGAATCAGGTGCTTCAAACAGCAATTCCATCGAATCAGCAACAACCATGTCACAAGAATCTAGTAGAGTACTAGTTTCCTCATTCTGCTCAACATGGGAATGATCTAGGGTGATGGTTCTCTCATAATTCTGCAGCCCACTTTTAGGGGATGTAGAAAAAATCCTCATCATTGGAGGAATAGCAACAGGTTCAGTGGATGCAACCTGATGTTGTTGTTTGGTGGTCAGGCAGATCACCAAATTACTAGGGGGATACATAATACCCTGATCCACTGGAACAAAACTTGAAACACCATCCTAGAACAAATAACCATCACACCACTTCAAATTCTCCACAGACTCAGGAAGATTGTAGATATCATGCATGTTAACCACTAAAAAGGGATTGAAGGAGTGCTAGATAAGAACACATTTATTAACCACTTCAAACTCAATAATACCAAAAAGTGAAGCTAACAAATGGGCATGTACAGTAGCAACCTCATTGGGTGTGGAATCAGAATCCCTTGAACCTTGAGAAGATTCATTATTAAATTGTCCTGCACTGACATCTCCACTAGGACCTTCACCAGAAGACAAAATGGGAGGTTCAGTAGCATTCCCTTTCCCAGGGTACATGCCTCTTTTGCACGATGACTCATCATGGCCCTTTTTTATGATTTTTTTATAGACCATAGATCTATTTCACTCATAATAATGATGAATAAATAAGTTACAACTACCAAAAAACTTGGTCTTCCATTCATAAAAAATTTCCTGGTTGAATCTGTCGTCTCTCATGGTAAAAACCACTTCCTCCACCAAAGTTTCGACCATGTCAACCTCAAAAATAACTCTTTTAAGTGGCCATACGTTTTATTTTGAGTTTTCATATCAATTCATATTGTATTTCCCACTGATGATGCAATATCCTATAGAATTATAGGATGCTAGTACAACTAATTGAGTTTAAAAATAAGAATCCACACCTATGTATGAGTATTCGTAACATTGAAGGGATCAATGTTCTGATCCCACTACTAGATTATTAGGATTCTAAGATTTAATAAAATATAACCAAATATCTGGGCCCACATTTTATGTTCATTAGAAGGAAATATAATTTGAAAGCAACCTTTCCCCATTGAAATCATCTTCTAGTCACAAAACCCCCAAACCATGGCAATTTGGTCAACCAATATATTAAATCGCCACATTCGCACAACCCTCGGGGTGAATACTTGAGAAACTACTAAAAACATACAAGTTTAAAGCCTCTCCTCAATAGCCTCCTAGTTAGCTAAAACATACACAATTCTACCTTTCTTGATGGAACTTCCGAGTGAAGGGGCTCCAAACTCCTTGAATGCCACACTCAATGCCGATCACAAGACATTTTTAAAATTTATTTTCGAACTAGAAGGATCTAGAGGATGCACAAGATCTGAATTTATGAGCTTTCGAGCTACAGAACGAGAGAAAATCTCCTTCTGTCCCAGTATATCACTCTTTTGAGATAAAAGAACCTTGGTTTTTTCATGGTTTTTTCCTGGTTTTTATGTTTTTAGGGATGTTTTTGGGATTTTTAGGATTTTTGTAGGTTGATTTTTAGGGATTTTGAATGTTTTTAGGGTTTTATGGGGTTTTTGAGTTTTTAGGTGTTTTCATGAGTTTTTTAAGGTTTTTATATTTTTTATATTTTTTACAGTTTTAGGGGTTTAATGGATTTTTAGAGTTTTTAGTGGTTTTTAGGGTTGTAATGGTGTTTTTGGATTTTTAGGATTTTTAGGGTTTTTATGGTTTACAGGGGTTTTAGAGTTTTTATTGACTTTTTATGGTTTTTTGGGTTTTTATAGTTTTTATGTTTTTAGGGTTTTTTAAGTGTTTGTATATTTTTAAGGTTTTCTAATGTTCTTTCCAATTTTTTAGGTTTTTTATGCTTTTATAGATTTTAGGGAATCTTTAGGATTTTGTTAAAGGTTATTTAGGGATTTATAGGGGTTTATGGTTGTTGTGGGTTTTGGGGTTTTTTAGGATTTTTTGTGTTTGTTGGGGTTTTTTAGGGATTTAAGTGTTTTTATGGTTTAAGGTTTTCATTGGGGTTTTCAGGTTTTTTTATTCTTTATTGGTTTTTAGGGATTTTTTTATGATTTATATAGTTTTTAGGGTTTTTAGGGATTTTGATGGGTTTTAGGGTTTTTAGATTTTTATGGTTTTTACAGTATTTCAGATTTTTTAGTGTTTTTTTATTTTTTGGGGTTTTAATGGGTTTTTAAAGTTTTTAACATTTTTTGGGGTGTAAAGGGTTTCAATATTTTTATTGGGTTTTTAGGTTTATGGGGTTTAAATAGTTTTTATGTCTTTTAGGGATTTTATTGTTTTTTTGGTTTTAGGGTTTTTTAGTTTTTTTTGTGTTTTTATGGTTTTGGTTTTTTTGGGTTTTTACGGCTTTCAAGGAATTTTAAGTGTTATAAGTTTTTATGTATTTTTAGGGTTTTTAGTTTTTATTAGGGTTTTTAAGGTTTTTACTGGATTTAATGTTATTAGGGTTTTATAATTTTTTTACGATTTTTATGGTTTTTAGGTTTTTAGGGTTTTTAGGGGTTTTGAGGGTTTTGAAGATTTTGGGGAGGGGGTTTATGGAGTTTTTGGGGCTTTAAGGGTTTTTTGAGTTTTTAGGGTTTCAATAGGTTTTTCCAAATTTTTAGGGGTTCAAAGGGTTTTTAGATTTTTTAGTGTTTGTTTAAATATTTATAGGTTTTTAGTGTTTTCAAAGGTGTTTAGGTGTTTTTATGATATTTTATGGGTTTTATGGTTTTTACCGTCTATATATTTTTTAGGGGTTTTAAGTGTTTTTAGGTTTTTAGTTTTTCGTAGGATTTTTTTTGGGTTTTTAGGGTTTTTTACATTTTTAGGGATTTTTAGGGATTTTTTTTAGAATTTGTATGGGGTTTAAGAAATTTGTGGTATTTTGAGGGTTCTTAAGGTTTTTAGGGTTTTTATGGTTTTTACAGTTTTTGAGGGTTGTTAGAATTTTTAGGTTTTTAGGGGTTTAAAGTTTTTTTTTTCTTTTTAATCATTTCTTAGGGGTGTCCAGGGTATTTAGGGTTTTTTATTATGTTAGAGAATTTTAGGGCATTTTTTCATTTTTTTGGTTTTTAAGGTATTTAGGGGTTTATATGGTTTTTAGGATTCTTATGCTTTTTTGGGTTTTTATAGGTTTTTAATTTTTTTAGGGTTTTTATGGTTTTTAAAATTTTTTATCGTGTTTAGGGGTTTAATGGGTTTTTATAGTTTGTAGTATTTTTACGATTTTAATGTGGTTTTAGGGTTTTTAATGATTTTTAGGTGTTTTGTGGTTTTAAGGGATTTTTTAGAATTTTCTATGGTTTTTAGAATTTTTTAGGGTTTTAAGTATTTTATGTGTTTTTAGTTTATTATGGTTTTGATAGGGGTTCTCATGGATTTGGGGTTTTTTATGATTTTAGGTATTTTTAGGGATTTTTTAGGTTTTTTATTATTTTTAGGGGTTTTTGGATTTTTCAACATATTTAATATATTATGGGGTTTTATGTGTTTTTAGGTTTTTAGGTTTTTCTTAGGGTTTTCACGGTTTTTAGGTTTTTTATTTTTTTGGGGGTTTGTTAATATTTTTATGTTTTTAGGGTTTTAGGGGTTTTTTGAGTTTTTTAGAATTTTAAAGTATTTTAGAGCTTTTAATAGTTTTTGGGGTTTAATGGGTTTTTAGAGTTTTTAGTATGTTTTTCTTTTTTTTGGTTTTTTAGGTTTTTTATGGTTTTTAGGGGTTTTTATGATTTTTAGGAGTTTTTAGGGTTTTATTATCTTTTTGGGTTTTTAGGGTTTTATTATCTTTTTGGGTTTTTAGGGTTATTATCATTATTAGGGTTTTATGGGTTTAGGTATTATTTATCTTTTGCAGGTTTTCTTATGGTTTTCCATGGTTTATAGTGTTTCTTATGTTTTTTGGGATTTGAGGGTTTTTTGGTGTTTTATGGTTTCCATGGTGTTTAGCATTTTATTGGTTTTTAGGGGTTTAAAATGTTTTTAGATTTTTAAGGTTTTCTTTTTTGTTTTTTAAAAATTTTTTAAAAAAAATAAAGGAATTTTATGATTTGAAAGGATGTTTTTTGGGTTTTTAGGGTTTGGGTGGGGTTTGAGGGTTTTTAGTTTTTTTATGGTTTTTTGGGTTTTTTTGGTTTTTTCACTACTGGAAAACTAACCTTTACCAACGGTTTGGAACCGTTGGTATAGGCCTCCAAACCATTGGTATAGCCTATACCAACGGTTTGAAAAACCGTAGCCAAGTAAGTTGTTGGGATAGGTCTATACCAATGGTTTTCCAAAAACCGTTGGTATAGACCTATACCAACAGTTTTGGAAACCGTTGGTATAGGTAATATGAAATCTATACCAACGGTAATGGAACCGTTGGTATATAAATTCCAAAAATAAAACATCCGCTGGGATTTGATCCCAGGACCCCTCGTTTATAATCGAACGACTTAACCACTAAGCTAACATCACTTTTGTAAACATAATTTCATAAATATATATATGTATTATCGTAATTATTTAAAATTTTGATTTATATAATGTTCTCGGTTAGTAGATCTGGAAAAAAAAATTAAAGAACCTATCCCAACGATTTTCAAAACCGTTGGGATAGCCCTTTCCCAACGGTTTTCAAAACCGTTGGGATAGGTTAGAGTGGGCTGAATCCATTCAGGTCGAAGGTTGAATTTGTGGGTTGTTTTTCCAAACGGTTTTGGTGAACCGTTGGGAAAGAGGCTCAATTCTCACACCCTTTCCCAACGGTTTTTGTGAACCGTTGGGAAAGGTTACTCTTCCCCAACGGTTCACCAAAACTGTTGTGAAAGAGGCTCAAAACACACCTTTCCCAACGGTTTAGCATAAACCGTTGGGAAAGAGTGACCCTTTCCCAACGGTTTGTCAAACCGTTGGGAAAGGTGGGGAGATCAATGGCTTTCCCAACGGTTTTGGTGAACCGTTGGGAAATGGTATCTATACCAATGGTTTTTACAAACTTTTTGTATAGAAGTGTTGGGAAAGATCATCTTTCCAGTAGTGTTTAGGGTTTTCCTGGTTTTTAGGTTTTCTATGGGTTTTAAGAGTTTTAAAATTTTATAAGGGTTTTAATGTGTTTTTGGAGTTTTTAGAGGGGTTTTATGGTTTTTATGGGGTTTAAAAAGTTTTCAATGTTTTTTATGGTTTTTAGTATTTTTATATTTTTTAGGGTATTTAGGGTTTTTAGGGGTTTTAGAATTTTTTAGATTTTTATGGGTTTTATGTTTTTTTAGGTTTGTAAGGCTTTCTTAGGGGTTTTCTAGGTTTTTTATGTTTATATATTTTTTAGAGATTTTTCTTTTATTTTTATGGATTTTAGGGATTTTTGTGGGTGGGGTGTTAGGTTTTTTTGGATTTTAAGGGTTTTTGGGTTTGTTAGGGTTTTAGAAGTTTTATGTTTTTGTTTTGAGGATTTCTTACAATTTTTTAGGGTTTTAGGGTTTTTTCTTATATAGGTTTTTTAGGTATTTTTAGTAATTTCATGGTTTTTAGGGATTTAGGTATTTTGAGGGGTTTTTTTGGTATTTTTAGGGTTTTTTAAAGTTTTTATGGGTTTTTGGGTTTTTAGGGTTTTTTGATATTTTAGGATTTTTAATGTTTTTAAGAGTTTTCTAAATTTATTTGAGGTTTTTATGGATTATACAATTTTTTGTCTTTTTTAGGGTTTTATGGTCTTTAGGGGTTTTATGGTTTTAGGGGTTTTTGGTGTTTTAGAAACATTTTGGGTTTTTAGTTTTTTTTTTGTTTTTAGGGGTTTAAAGAGTTTCTAATTTTTAATGTCTCCTTATGGTTTTTCATGGAATTAAGGGTTTTTTATTATATTTAGGTATTTTTAAAACTTTTTATGGGTTTTATGGTTTTTAATGATTTATAGGGATTTTGGGGGTCTTTAATGTTTTTAGAGTTTTTAGGTTTTTCAGAGTATTTATTGGTTTTTAGGTTTTTATGGATTTCTTTATTTTTTTACATTTTCAAGTATATTTTAGTAATTTTATTGTTTTCAAGGATTTTGAGTGGTTTTAGGTTTTATATGTTTTTATTATTTTTCTTGGGTTTTAAGGGGTTTTTGCGTTTTTTGGTTTTTAAGGGTTTTTAGAGCTTTTTATTGTTTTCAGGGTTTTAAGGGGTTTTATAGTTTTTACTGTTTTTTTGGGTTTTATCATTTTTAGGGGTTTTTAAGGTTTTGGGGGGTTTTATGGTTTTTAGGGATCTTTAGGGTTTTTAGCATTTTTTGTTTTTAGGGGTTTTAAGAGTTTTTAGGTTTTTAATGTTTTCTTCGGTTTTTTAGGGGTTTTAGGGGGATTTATATTTTTAAGAATTTCCAAGAGATTTTTAGTATTTTTATGGTTTTTAGGGGTTTTAGGGATTTTGAGTGGTTTTAGGGGATTTTAGATTTTTTAGGGTTTTTAGGGGTTTAATGGTTTTTTAGTTTTTTAAGGGTTATATAGGGTTTTCAAGGGTTTTTATAATTTTTTTTTCATTTAGTTTTAGGAATTTTATTAATTTTATGTTTTTTATGGTTTTTATGGATCTTGAGGGTTTTTAAGGTTTTTAAAGAATTTTGGGTTTTATGGTTTTTGTGGGTTTTTAGGGTTTTTTTGAGTTTTTTTTGTGGTTTTATGGTTTTATAGTGTCTTTTATAATTTTAATGTGTTTAAATGGTTTTTCGAGTTTTAGTGGGTTTTTAGGGTTTTATGGGGTTTTATTATTTGTTGGGGTTTTATGGTTTTTAGGGGTTTTAGTCTTTTTAGGGTATATTTGGGTTTTTAGGGTTTTTAGGTTTTTAATGGTTTTAAGAGTTTTTAGTTTTTTGGTTTAATCATGGGTTTTCATGGTTTTTCTTGTGTTTTGGGGTTTTTATCATTTTTAGTGATTTTGAGGGATTTTTATACTCTTTTTATGGGTTATAGGGGTTTTAGGGTTTTAGGGATTTTTTGCGGGGTTTGGGGTTTTTGTGTTTTTAGTGTGTTAGGATTTTTAGACTATTTTAATTTCTCAAGGGTTTAAAGGGTTTGCATTGTTTGTTTGTAGTTTTTATGGGTTTTAAAGGTTTTTAGGGGTTTTATCATTTTTATGGTTTTTATGGTGTTTAGGACTTTTCCGCTTTTTTAGGTTTTATCATTTTTGGGGTATTTTAAGGGTTTTAGGTTTTTTTTGGTTTTTAAGGTTGTATATGGGGTTTTCAAGCTTTTCAATGATTTTTTTCAATTTTAGAGATTTTTAGATAGGTTTTAGGATTTTTATGGTTTTTCGGAGTTTTGGGGGATTTTGAGGGTTTTTATATTTTCGAGGGTTTTAGAATTTTTAGTACTTTTTTAGGTTCTTGATGGGTTTAAAGGGGTTTTATGTTTTTATCATTATTTCGTAGTTCCTTGGAAAGTGTGTTCTGGTTAAGAATAACTGCTTCCAAGAGGTTTCCATTGGATTTATTCATGGAACCGGAAACATCCAATAGTTCTTTATCCAAATGGGACCTTCATTCCAAAGGTAGGCGTTCATTGAGTTTGAACTCACAATACTTAAGAACATGCATTGGTCGAGAGGATGGCAGGTCGGACTCATCAGACCCTTTTGGGGGGAATTATTTTCTACTATGGGACTCTCTTTATAGATTTGAGGAATTTTCATGAATCCTTATTAATTCAGCAAGTATGAAATAGGTTTCTCTGGAAAATTTCAATAAATTATTAGCTTGAGTGAAATTTAGAATCATTCGTATGTATTAGAGGTTATCCATCGATGGTATTCTATCATATACTATTTAAAGATTCTTTTAATCATTGTTATGATTATACTGGTTTTTAAGCCACTTAGTGGGGAACTCTAGAATTTATTGTCATACAGGGAGACGAAGGTGTGTTTTGATGTGGGGATCGTACCCATAAATGGGCTACCTACGTATCCTTGTGAAAGGAATCAGAACCCTCATAGTTCAGTGCCACTTAATGGGACACATCATACCTTTTAAGGTCATGTGATAAGGACCTAACCGTACATTTTAATGTCATGTTTTAAGGACATCTAAGTGAACGATGCTTATTCAAGGTTTTATGTGCGACTTATTCCTAAGAATCCTAGGGATCTTGGAAATAATATGAGTTTCCAAGTAAAATTAGGACATGTTGGGAATTTTTTCCTAAGAAGAACATGGTTTAATTGAAGTGTTGGGTATAAACCTCAAGGAGGCTTCCTACATATCCCATTTGGATGGAAATGAAATCCCACATATTTAGATGAGACTCATAGGAGGGTGTAGTCCTTTGAGAGAAATAATTTTGGGATTACTTCCTGAAAAGTATGCCTTGTTTATTTGGGAGCTTAATTTGGGGTTTACTCCTAAGGAGGATGCCTAGATTAAGGGAATCAGGGTTGGATTCCTGAAGAGAATATCCAGTGATCTCTGTCCATAAGAAGGATTCCTCCCTATCCAAATTATGGTGGTAATCAGAGTTCTCATAGTTCATTCATGGTTTGTTTAAATTTTATAATCATGAAAAATCTATAATGCCACGTGAGTCATGCTAGTTGTGAGAAACAACAGGATTTCAAAGATTCAACAAATGCACCTACAATTTTCCTCCTCTTCTAGTGGAAGAGGACGCGCCTACGGCAGTAAGGGTGGATGAGGCCGAGGAGACCAGGGAAGAGGATGAGGCGATGAGACTTCCCTCTATTCACTTTACATTTGACAAGGGTCCAATGTAATGAAGGAGTGAAGGTGAAAGAAGTAGAGATGAGAAAGACTAAAACCTTATACTTTAAAAAGTTAGGGGCTTATACCAGGATGAATTCCCTAGTGGATCTCGGTAGAGGAGGGAGATTTCTCATTTTCCTGAATGGAAAAGAATGTGTGAACCGTACCTTCCCTACCAGAGACCCGAGGTTCTGGGTTTTAGAGATGATAAGGGGAGGTCAAAACCCAAACCATAATTATCCAAATTAGGAACTTCCCAAATCTGTTCCTCTGAGAAAGTTCAATGTGACTGCAGATATAAAAACCTATAGACACACCATAAATACTAACCCAATTTCAAAATATATGTGGGAAACCTCTGACTTTGTAAATAAAAACCCAAATAGGAGACACACTGATGTGACTTTCCCAAAGGTTTGATGAGTCAGGAGGTTCTGGTGGAGGCTTCAACATAGTCTCGTTCAAATAAGGGAACCAATGAAGGAGATACCCTACCATGAGTGGCCTTAAAGAGGGTATTTAAATTGATTTTTATGCCTTATAGACACCTCTTCCATGTAGGTACTCTACGTAGGTGTTCTGCGTAGGTAACCCATGTAAGTGTGCCACGTAGCTGTACCACGTAGGTGTGCCACGTAGGCCTTAATGATGACTGAAGAAATACGTCACATAGGGGAACCAAGTCTATGTATGATTAAAATTGGGAAAGACATTCAATTTATTTTTATCCCATCTAATTATATCTTTTTTCATGTTTTTAGAGAGCTACCTAAGACAATTTGAGGGATCTGGGCGAAAGAGCTACGCAATGGGAGCTTCAAGAAGTCTTTAAACTTTTTTTTCAGTCATCAATAAGGATTCTGTTCTGCCTCTGTAGTGGCGCCTTTACGGGTGATGTGGAAATGTTTTGACAAGGATCACCACCCGTCCATTTTCCCATATAGATGGGTTCTCATCGAATTTACCATTCCTTTGTTTTGACTTTTTCAGCATCATTATCCTTTAAAGAAGGTCAGATTAACCCTGCGGGAACTATTGGTCCCTACGGGTGATTGTGTAGGGGTCAAGAACCCATAAAACCAGTCCTTCTCGGATATAACTTCCTCGGATGGTCTCCAAAAGGTTTATTCATGGATCCAATAATGCCCAATGACCCTGGTATCCATGATTAATGGTCCATCATTCCAAAGGCAGGCGCTCGTTGGCTGAAGATTTGGCCAATGATACTTAAGGACTCCATTGTTCAAGAAGATGGGAGGTCAGGCTCACTGCACCCTTCCAAGGGTGTATTGTTTTCTATTCCAGGACTCTCTTATAGATTTAATTTGTGTTCATATATTCTTGAATACTAGATTCATTCACGAAGAGTGTTTCCACATGCTACCCTTGGTTTGCAAGATCGTCATGACCATACATATGTTTGAGGCCACAAAGTTGATGCCGACTTAGCCATATTATAAGGAGCTATGGATTTTATCGTCATCCAGGAGGGACAGACAGTGACTTGATGTTGGGATCGGGCCCATAAGGAGGGCTTCCTACGTATCCTTATAAGAGGAATCAGAACCCACGTAGTTCATAATATGTGGGGCATACGCATAGAAGCTTCCCATTTAAAGGGACATAATTGGGTAGACCCTTTTTTTGAAAGGGCACCCTTTTGAGATCGTGACTTCTAGTAGGCATCCTACGTATCATGATTGGATCAAGAATCAGAGTTCTCATAGTTCAGATGTGTGGGGATTACGTGTGGAAGCTACCTATATGAGGAAACATGATTGGGTGGAAACGTTCCTATGGTCACCCCTTTTGAGATCGGGCCTTCTGGTAGGAATCCTACGTATTCTAATTTGATCAAGAATCAGATTTATCGTATTTTAAATGTGTGGGGATTATGCATGGAAGCTTCCCATTTGAGGAAATGTGATTTGGTGGACCCTTTTAGATGGGAACCCCTTTTGAGATCGGGCCTTCTGGTAGCTGTCCTACATATCCTGATTTGATCAGGAATCATAGATATTGTAGTTCAAATGTTATGATGTATTAATTCTCTAAAACCTCTAAGCCCATGCGTGTCATGATCAGTGTGAGAAATAAGAGGATGTGAAATACTCAACAATAAACATGCCTCCTCCCCTATTGGTGGGGGAGGGAGAGCCCACAGCGGAAGAGGCCGGGGCGACAGTGGGCGAGGGTACAGAGTGATGAACCTTTCCATGTGAGATGGAATTGAAGGTCACGCGGCCCTGCCTTAGATGATTGGGGACTTAGCTCAGTGGGAGGGCCCCAGAGCACATTCTGGGAAGGGGAGGAGTTTTATCCTCGCTAAAAGGGGGGAGAAAACATAACCCCTTCAACTGATCATTGCCCATCATTGAATGGAAAAGAAAGTGATCCCCATTAAACCTGAGAATAGGGAGTTTCTTGTTGATATCCCTAGTTTGGACTCTAGGTTACTGTGGAAATGTAGCATTACAGGAATTCCCAAATCCCCCACCTTTGTGGGGATGGCCCTCATGACTCCACAAACCGTGGGTATGTAGACTCAATGGGGCACACTGATTCACCCGATGGCCTGATCATATGGTTCTGGTGGCTTTGGCGGAGGCTTTGGCCTAATGTTGGGGGACTAGTTACCAGAGGGATCATGGAGGACTAGATGGTAATGGAGGGGTGAGGTTGCAACCGGGAGGAACAATACCTGAAAACACCTCATTCAACACACTGGTTTCTCATGTAGGATGGGAAAGGCTCTGCATACCGTAGCGGTAAGTGGATAGAAGGGCCATCTATGTACCGGTGTGGTACGCGGGAATGGGTATCTCCAACCACGTACCCAAGTGGTACGTGGCTCACCATTCCTCTTTGGGTTATATCTGCATACTAATTGGGTATGCGGCACTGGGCTTAGTCTGCTTAGCGATATGCTTCACGAACCACCATACAGAAAGTGGGTCAAGGGGATTTCCATTCGTAGGAAATTCATCTATGAGAAGTCTTTGGTTCATGGTTTACCATTTATGTTAGTAGTTCCGTTATTATTATTCAATTCCCCTATTTTATGGTTAGAGGATGGTTGTACCTACAGAGTAATTGGTTCACGGTTTGTGCTTCACTGATGAATCAAGACAGAAGTCGGGAAACCTCTATGTCTCCCTCAAACTTTAATCATCTTCCCTTCTCTCTATCTGTATCCCTCTCTCTATGTGTCTCTCTTCTAATGTGATCCTTTTATAGATCATCAGAGTGATCATATCTACTGGGCATGCGACACAATTTGCAGAGGCCCATTGGAGCAATATTCTGACCTGTGGAAGACCCAATCAACCAGAGTTTGCCGAGATTTTGGTTTGTGATAACGATTTCCAGAACCCTACCCGCTCGCTTCATCCGATAACTGATGGGTTCACGGTACAGTACGTAGAATGGTCTTATGCGCACAACTCCTTCGGTTGACATGGTTCACGGTTTTCCTTTCTTGTTATCCATCACCTCACGGGCCAGCGGTTCATGGACCGTGTCACATACATGATGATTCATGATCCTTCTTCTCTAAGTACCTTTCTCGGTGATGGTATGCGGTCCACTTAAGAAACCTTGAAAATTTGAATCCCTTCAAGTTCCTTCAAATAAATGCAACTCAATTTGAGTCCCTTCACCTTGATAGACTTGTAGAAGTGCTTGATTCCCTCTACAAAGTGATTGAGGGGGTATTTATCTCCTTGGATGAATTTTTAGGACCCTAAAAATTCTCCCCATTAGAATGGTGTCTGTTTGGAATGAAAAGGGGACTATTATGATGTATAAGTGGTCCTGAACTGAAATGGTTCATGGTAGAATAGGTAGACCCAGTAGGTGGGGACCACAACTATATATAAGGGCCCATGTCATTTTTATTTTACCATTTCTCGCAGAGAATAGTGCTCCTGATTTTCCTAGCATTCATCACCCTCACGTACCATTCTCCTTGTAAAACACCCATTCACAAACTACTCTGTAGGTTCCGTGAACCGATTTCCATGACGTATCTTAGTTCGCGTACCACATTTTGGATTCCGCGAATGGGACTGTATAACTTGAAATCCATATTCTGCATGACAGAATTCCATATGGCTTTCTTGTTCTCATACAAAACTTGGATCGATGAACCGAACATCAAAAACTATTAATACAGACTTCAATTTTAATCCACAACTTCTGAACGCGAACATAACTGAGGATGTGGTCCACAGTTTCATCATTCTGCAGACCATTTTGTTTTCCATCCAATAGTTTGTGGGCCTATGCCTCGTGGTTATTTCATGTACCATGGTTGTATGCTATGAACTACCTCCATGTACCATATCCATAGGCAAAGTGTCTTCCACATGTCATGTTGAAATGTAATTCTCGTTCCGTGTACTATTTCTAGGAATAGTACTTGGAACATTTTGCGGAAATGTTTTAAATCCATTAGTCATTTTTTCATATACTTTATCCAACATTTTTCTATTGGACTGACTTCTCATCGACTTTTGGATCTTCCTATATTGTCTACAATGACAAATTCACAGGCTACTGGAAAATCGATGAAGGAAAGGGCCACCCTATAGAGGAATAGCGATGATCATCTTCGAACCTACATCATTCCTTGTGACAGCTTTTTGATGGTCTTCCTGATGCCCGAGATTTTGGCTTACCTGTTATCCATACAGTTAACACTTTACATCTTTGGTCTTCCCGCTGACGTGCCTCTATGATTTCCCAACCCTGACATCCCTTTTGTCCTCTTAGAGGAAGCCCAATATCACGATCATTCCAAAATTTCCACAACCAGAGAAGTCATCACCACTCTTATTCAGGAAAATGTCTTCATACTGCGAGGTTCAGCAAGAACTCAGGGCAATCGTGGGTGCCGCAGTGGCATCCTGAGACTAGACATTCGGGAATACACATCCATTATCAGCATCTCTCTGTAAAATCCTCATGGTGTTTGGATCACCAAGTGGGATTTACCGGCCGGAGGATGTTTCTCCAATGAGTGGTATTGAGCGTTCTGGGTGCATCAGACCTGTTTGGAGTCCCCCGACTAGCTTGAGGTGGTGGGTTTACACTAGGAAGCCTCAGTGTCTAAGTTTTCAATCTTCTCTCTGGGAGAAATCCTTCCAGAATTGTTGAGCTACTGGTGTTTGAGAACCAACGCCTTCCACCAACTATATAGAGAGGGGGGGATCAGTCTATGGGATATCTACCATCTTAGAGGTCTTACAATCCTAGGAAAAAAGTACAACGAGTTTCTCCCAGAAGCCACCACATGGAATAATACCGATCACATGTCTCCTTTAAAAAGGATCTTATTAGTCATGGCATCAGGATCACTGGATCATCCCCTCGAGGCTCATTCCCTTATCCCGTTCAAAGCGTGGATAAGTTTATCCCTACAAACGAATGGACCAAGGCCGAAGGATCAACGCAGTCAAACACATCCCACTCGCCAGTCCCACCAAAAACCAGGATCATATTGTGCCACCATTGAAGTAGGGTGACATACCCCATTGGGATATGAGCTTTGGACATAAATTTCACCTAATCTTAGGCCAGTAGGTTTCTTCACCATGTTTTTAAGTGGATGGATTTTCCCATCCCGCGACGTATACACTGGGGTTTGGGCATGTACTTTGATGATGGTAGCCATGCTGGAGGAGGGTCATCCCATTAATTTGGCCCTTCCTACCCTCACCAGGCTTTATGAATTGTTGGGATAGATTCAGGAAGGTAGGTCTTCACATCGTCTCAACAGACCGTTCAAATTCTTGTATGGGTGGACGGTGGAACATTTACACTGTTATGAATATCGACCTACCGCATGGGTTCCCCATTCTCATTTTTATCCTTATCTTCTCATAATTTCTACTGTTCATCCCAGGACGTTGACTGTTACCGATGCGGTTGGGTTGTTGACTTATGCCTCTCATTTCTTGTTCGCACCACATCCTACCCCTCATGGATCATTGAGAGGTCACACTGGTGGTTCCTTGGAGGAATGTTCCTAACTCATGACACTTCGAGATGGAATGCTCACTGCTAGGGTAGACCGAATAATTATTTGTGAGCCATACCACCCATACCATTTTTTAGGAAGTTTGGATGCCTTCAATAGGCTTCACTGCTTCTGGTTGTTCGACTAAGGGGAGAATCTAATTATGTGGTTCTCCTCTAATTTTGAATTATGATGATGCATGGAGGTTCTATAAGGGAGATCATCATTCCTAATACGATGGGGCCCACCTTCCTATCACTTGAGTATGACCAACTATGGGTATATTGTTACCCCATTGGGATACTGAAGGAACCAATTCGATAGGTGTAGAAACCCTTGACTGTTTCCTATCTTGTTCATGATGAAACAATAATGTCATACATTCCTTCTATCGTGAAAAGTACAATAGATATGCCTTCTACTTTCTTCCCCTCAACAACCAAGATTGACACACCTCCTGCTCCTTCTCTTATGGTAATAAAGAATTGATTCCATCATCAAAAGAATTTTGGAGGAGTTTCATCAGTTCAACCCATTTTGGTGGGGAGCAATTAAGACTACTCCCCTCCAGTGGATATTGCCCAGGATCTTAATGAGATTGGCACTAGCCGAGTATCGTCGATCGTCCTGGAGGCCGCAGTTAGCCCTCCAAATCCAGCTCCAGTGGCTGGGCGATTTGAAGGAAAGGAGAGTCTCCAAACATGGGTGACTTTCCTTAGGTCCGTCCCCACTCCCATGGCGACACATCCTACTTACAAACATGTGGCAGCAAGCACTACCACAAATCTAGGTTTTCACAGCGCCACCCTTTAACAGCGCTAAAATAAAGCGCTGATAAAGGATGGACCTTTATCAGTGCTAAAAAAGCATTGATAAAGGGGTACTTTTAACAGCACTAAAAAAGAACTATTAAAAGTGACCCTTTATCAACGCTTTTTTTAGCACTGATAAAGGTCCCCCCTTTATCAGCGCTTTTTTAGTGCTGTTAAAGGGGACCACTTTATCAGTGTTATTTTAGTAGCACTGATAAAGGGGGGATTTTTCAATGCCTTTTCATAGCGCTGATAAATTTTATGTTTCAAAAAAAATTCATGAAAATATTGTTATATAAGTATATTTATATTGATATAAATATAATATATATCTTTTATATATCTTTTAGTTAAGTATAAATAGACAACTACATTTAATATATAAGAAATTTAGTGAAAATGGCTGTAAAATATTTTAAAAAATATTATTAATTAATAATTTACTAATTATCATCGATTAATAATCATTTAAAAACAATCTGAAGACACAAAAAATCAAAAAAAATGAATAAAACATCTAAAATAAGTTGAAAATGTAACTCAAACTTCAAACAGATATAAATTTTGATCTAGGTGTCCATTTGAGCTCTACAACATATCAAATCGAAGCTTGCGACGAGATCTACAATCTAGTGACCCAAGGGAACCTTTTGTAACAATTTTCGAGGCCAAAAATGGCCCAAAAATCATCAAAAACTAAGTTTTTAGTCTGGATACCCCGATTTTTTAACATTCAAACATGCATAACTTTTGATCTGGATGTCCGTTAGGACGGTACCACATATCATATCAAATATTGTTTAATTTTCTTCAATTTTGCTGGTTTTGGAGTTGAAACAAGCTTTGGATTAAAATTTATTGTCTTTTTAACATTCTATGGCTTTTTCAAATACACACATATATATGTATTTATTCGTAAATATATATATGTGTGTGTGTGTGTGTGCGTGTTTGCCTATGTGTGTGTGTGTGTGTGCATTTTGAATATGTGTATGTATGTATTTATTTATTTATAAACACACATAAAAAACATATTTTATAGATGTATTTGAAACTAATATTATAAATATATATTAATAAACAAATAAATATACGGATAAAAAATTATAACTAAAAATATATATAAATAAATATAAAGATAAATTAATATACGAATAAATATATATATACTAATATATAAGTAAATATATATGTATTAATATAACTAAATATATTTATATTAATATGAATCTATATTAATATACGAATAAATATAACTATATATATATAAATAAATAGATATATCATTAAATAGAAAAAAATGAAATGGATTAGTGCTAAAAGTGGAGGTGCGCAAGGGGGAGGTCACGGGTTTGAGTTCTGGTGGGAGGAAGGAGTTGCGCGCAGGGGGGGCATTTGTGGGAAGAACGAACAAGGGCAGTGCGTGGGAGTGGGAGGGGGTCCACCTAGAACTGATAGGGGGGGTCAAGCACTGTTAAAAGCTCCACCCCCCCCCCCCCCACACTAATTATATATTCTTTTGTAATTTTTTTTAATTTTTTTGACTTTTATGAGCCCTTTTTTAGCACTGATAAAAGGGTTGTTTATTGGAGATTTTTTTAGCGTTGATAAAAGACCCCTTTATCAGCGCTTTTCTGAGCCCTGATAAAAGGGACCCCCCTATCTTCGCCTCTATTAACAGCGTTTTTTTAGCGATGTTAATGCACTCTTCTAGCGCGGATAAAAGCCATATTTGTAGTAGTGATGGGAGGATCGAAGTGCTGGTGTTGTGTTGAGACACCAGGTTGTACGTAAATAGGTATGGCGCCAAATACGTTCTCTTTACTCAGAGACACCCCTGGATAATTTTGATGATGAGAGTGAAAATTTTTAGTAGTTATTTACTGAGATGGGTTCCGGCAACTTTGATTATCAACTACTTTATTTCCCTATTTACCAAATCTTCATTGACCGAGAAGACCTCGCCTCCTACGAGGACAAGCTTGCCAGGTTCAATTCTTCCCATTACCAGGTGATGTCCTTTCACGATATTTTGAAAGAATTTGATAATCTAATAGATGATGAGGTGAAGGCTTCCGATTTGGTGGCGACCCGAGATGAGGAGCTATAAGAGTTCGAAGACCGCGTAGGTAGGTTGAGGGAACAACTGGCGTCTTTGCACACCAAATGTGAATCCATCTAGAATAAGGGGTGATACCTTAATGCTATCCTGGAGAGGGTGCATCTGACTATCAAAGCTAAAACAGAGGAAATAACTTCTTTGGAACAAACCATCGACAGCTCGTAGCAGTCACTCGCCATCCTTTTGGAAAGGAAGAATCTGGCCCTTTTGTAATTCTGCCCCAAATTATGATATGTACCCTCCCTTATTTTTTTTAATTCTCTGGAGAGGCTCTGAATTGGGGATGTTCCTCCATTTTTGATGAACCCAATGGAGTAGATTTGGTTTTTAAACATCTCTTTTCCATCTCTTTCGGTCAACATCATTTCAATCATGTATTAACTTTAAACCATTTCTTGAAATCAGTAAACTGAAATAATTGAATCGAGATCTAATTTTTTCCCGAGACAAAGGGACTCAGTGAGTGTAGTTCGACTATTGATGACGTTTTATGTAATACCTCACAAACTTTTATGTCTTTTTTATTATTATCACCCAAATTTTTTCCTAAGCCTATTTGATACAGGATTATCAGGCATAACTTGACTTTTTCTTTGGCCTCCCATTGCGAGTTCCCAGACTAACAACCTTTATGCCTTTTCTAATGACTCGTTATATTTTTCTCTTTTTTTAAACGAATTGACACTCGACTTTTTTCCAGAGGTTCCCTTGACTCATTCTACCTCTGGCTAGTATAGCGTCTTTTTTCTTTACCTAGAAATCCACAGTGCTGATAATCAAACTTATTTTTAGGTCAAACATCTTTGACCAGACTTAATGGGGTAGGGGCTTGAATCAGGGTGGTTAGCCAATAATGTTATAGTATCTTTCAGACCTGGATTTGGGATTTTTCTTGACCCTTGAATTTTGGGCTCTAGACATGCATGAGGTTCAGGAGTTGCTTTGGGCATACAGAGGTCAGAAAGGACTCTCCTATAGAAAAATTTTACTTTGATTGATCGCTATTTTTGTGGGAAATGTATGCATAACCACCTTTGCATGATATAAATAGTCAATAAATGGTTTCAACAAGACACTGGCCATCCATCTCTAATGGACTTTGAGTATTTGCTACATTTTGGCTTTATTTTGATGTTGGGAGCCACAATGGGTGGCTGGCCTGAGTAGTGTTTTCTGAGAACATTAGAAATCTTCATATCGGCCTTTAGTAGACAATTGTTCTTGCACATTTCTTACTTCTGTGAGGGAGAGCTAGTGAATGGTCTATTCAATTCAGAGTCCCCCCCTTTTTTTGTCAGGGGCACTTGGAAAGGAGGTACATAAGTCGTCATCGAGAAGTCTTCCAAATCTGGGGGTTTGAAAAGACATTGAATTTATTTGAGCATACAGAAGCTGGAAAGGACTCTCCTAGGGAAAAAATTGCCTTTGATTGACGGCCATTTTTGTGGGCAACGTATGCAGAGCCACCGGGGCATGATATGAAAAGTCAATCAAAGGTTTCCGCATGACACTGGACTTCAGTTTCCGATGGACGTTTAGGATTATGGAGATTGAGAACATTCTGAATACGGTTCGGAAACTTCGACCCAGGGCTCCTCTAATCATAAAAGGAGGATTTTTAGCTGAAATTCTTCACGGAAACCCTGAAATGAGTGGGGGTACCCTTCCTTTGAATGCAGGTAAACTTCACACATATATATGATACATATTTTAGAAACATCAAAAGAGAACAGAGATAAACCAGGATCATATGTTCTGATATATCTAGGATGTGTGAAAGGAGGAAAATGTAAACCATGACTTTGATAGACCTTGAATTAGGAGGGGTGTAATGAGTCTTGAAATCCATTGGGCATACTGATATAGGAGAGGACTCTCATGGGGGAAAATTTTCCTTTGATTAACAACTATTTTTGTGGGCAACGTATGCAGAGCCACCAAGGCATGATATGCATAGTCAATCAAAGGTGTATGTGGGACACTGTCATTCCTTCCTAGATGGAATTGGAGGGTTATGGGGATTCAAGATCACTCAAATCAAGGAGTTTTAAATATTTCAAGAGTGTATCTGGATATATTGGGGACATTCAGGCAGTGATTTACTCATGGACCGGTTCCCCTTACGTAGATCTGACTCATACTCTAGGTGAGGTATTTGTTCCATCATTGGGATACCTAGTATTTTAACATCACATGACCAGTACATGGGGTTCCTCTTCGTGGAGGGAACCGCAACATTCCTTTTAGGGTTGTGCGGCTAGGACCAAATTACTGGGCCATTTTTCCAAAATGTCACAGTGGATCTCTCGCTAAGATCCATATTCTCATGTGAGCTATTCTCAGTGTGAGAAAAAGGTATTAAATGGGTTCCATGTCACCGTCTAAGAATATTGAATTAAACATTTGGGCATATTTTTAGACTAAATCCATTGTTGTTCAGTTTAAAGTCATGTGGTGTGGATGATTTTGGACTTGCAGTTTAACGTTGTTTGGTGAGGATCATTTTGGACTTGCAGTTGAACGTCGTGCGGTGAGGATGATTTTGGCCTTGCAGCTTATCATCATGTGGTGATGGTGATTTTGTCCTTGCAGTTTAACGTCGTGCAGTGAGGAAGATTTTGGCATTGCGGTTTAACGTCGTGCAGTGAGGAATATTTTGGCCTTGCGGTTTAACGTCGTGCAGTGAGGATGAATTTGGCTTCATAGAGGTCTTCAAACGTTTTTTAGGTTCTTCTCAATTAGGACATTCTAGCATTCCTTAGACTTGAATGATAATAGAAAGTGTAAATCATAGTCCTGAAGGCGACTTGAATCAGGAGGAATGACCTGGGGCTTGAAATCCATTGGGCATACTTGGATAGGAGAGGACTCTCCTAAGGACAAATTTTCCTTTGCTTGATGACAATTTTTGTATGAGACATATGCAGAGCCACTAGGGAAATTATATGAATATTCAATCAAAGGTGTCCATAAGACACTATCCTTCCATATCATATGTCCTTGAATGATTCTGAGGATCCAAGTTTTCCTGAGGTATGGAGTGTGACAGACGGGAAAGATAATCCTGGGAACATGAGAAAATCCGGACCACGATTAACTATAAACTATTGGAGTTTCCACATAAGTATGACCCATGTGTATAAGGGGGATCATGATCTTTTGATTACATGTGACTTAGAGGCATTTGCGGAATCTCATAATACCGAGGACTGGTCCACACATAACTCTCGAAGAATTTTTAAGTTTATTATCATGTGATAGGACCTCTCATAGACTCCTCTCATAAGTCTAACCTATGTTTGGGGGAAAGGGCATTTTTTAGCTGGTGACTAGGCCAGGATACCGAATCTGAGCATAACTACGTATCCCACGAGGGCAGGAATCAAGCCACACGTAATTCTAAATGTTCACTACAAATGTTTTCTCAATGTGTTAGGGATACTTGGGGGCATTTAGGTTTCACTTGATATGGGTTCCCGGACTACCATATTCCCCTACAGTTTATTTTCATAAGAGAATCCCTAACACTGATCCTAATCCCATGGGAGTTATACTCGATGTGAGAAACAAGGATTGGTCACAAAGTCTCATTCGCGAGTGCGAGGCAGTAGATAATATGATGGGGGAATTTTCATTTTCTTTCCTGATGGGTCTGGGCCAAGATTGAGGGTCAAGGAGTCTCTACGTATCCTTCGAGGGAAGGAATCAAGCTTCACGTAGTTCTGCGTATACCACGTACCAATTTGGATCGGTCCAAATTGTAGGGGGGATTTTATTATACTCATCAAGGTTTCCATATCTTCCATGTAATCCCATAGTTGAACTTCGTAAGAGAACCTCTATCACCAATCCTAAGATCACGTGAGTTATACTCGATGTGAGAAACAAGGAGTGATAAGGGTGTCCTATATGAATGTGGGTAGATAGGGGTGTGATGGAGGCATTTTTTTTATGGGGACTGGGCCAAGATTGAAGATCGAGGCATTGTTATGTATCCTGTTAGGGAATGAATTAAGCCACACGTAGTTCTATGAGAGATCATGCAGTTTACTATCATGCAATTAGGAAGTTTTATTCCACGAAGTTTAACATCTCATGGAGAGGTCATGAGTTACAGTTTAATGCCACGTTTCAGGGACGGGTTCCTTACAATTTGACATCATGTGGAAAGTACGATGAGTCTTAGATTAAGGTATTAGAGTTTGGGCCTTAACTCCATGTTTTTTCCTTTACTCATAGTTTATGGTCTTAGAGTTTGGACCATGATATGGATGGAATTTTTTTCATAACTCATAGTTTAACATCGTAGAGCTTGGAAATTTCTATTTAAGTCATTCTTTATGACTCATAGTTTAACGTTGTAGAGCTTGGACCAAGATATGGGAGAATTTTTTTTAAACTCATAGTTTATGGTCTTAGAGTTTGGACCTTAGAATTATAGGAATTATTTATGCGTCATAGTTTAATGTTGTAGATATTGGAAATTGATATTGGGGACATTTTTTCATAAATCATAGTTTAACGACATAGAGCTTGGACATTATCATTGAGACCATTTTTTCTTTTTATGACTCATAGTTTAATTTCATAGATCTTGGACTAAGATATGGGTTACTCAAAGTATTTATTCAAGAACTTCACATTTGTAGGAGTTGTGATGAGATGCACATTAATTGATATTAGGGAATATTCTCCACTAGAATAAACCATGTCTATGACATATGTTTCTTCCCACTTTAGTTCACGCTTTGGGTTTTCTTCCAAAGTATCATCGAGGTTCTGAGGAATAACACCAATTCTCCTTTGAGGGAAAATTGAAGGCGAACCTTTTTGTTGAAGGCTCGTGCAATCTGGTTTTGATAGATTTCCAAATGGTGCAGAGTATGCATCCTTTTAACATCTAGTTGCTCCAATTCATCATACCATCTCTGGGATTGCTTGTCTGTGGAAAGATGATCACAAATGGCCACATGAAGTGATGGAACTTGGATTTTGTTAGGCAATACCACATATTCCCCCTATACTAGTGAGTACGGGTTTTCTAGGGTGGCAGTGCAGGTCATGGTCTAGTAAGTCCACAAAGCATGAAGGAGTTTATCTGGATATGATTTCTTATCCCTATCGACCATCTTTTGAAGTATGTTGGACAGAGTATTATTGAAAGCCTCTATCTGCCCATTGGCCACTGCGTGGTAGTGGGACAATCAGTTGGCCTTGATTCCACATTCCTAGAACATCTTGTCCAGCTTAGCGGAGCATAAGTTGGTTTTTTGTCCATCGGTATTGTATGAGGGACACCAAATCTAGTGATGATTTTTTCCTTCACAAATCTGGTGATGTTTTTCGCCCTGACTTCCTTAAGGGGTATGGATTTGTCCCATTTAGAAATGAAGTTGGTCGTTTTGATTATAAAATTGAATTGTCTTGCTGTAGAGGGAGGATATGGTCCCTCAATATCCATCCCCCATGCGATGAATGTCCAAGAGTACATAGACACATGAAGCAAATCTGGGGGGTCAGTGTCAGAAATTAGCATGAACTATGAAGGAATGGAACTTTTTAGTGAATATGGAATAATCATGTATCATGGTGGGTCTAGTAATACCCAAGCCCTTGAATTTGGTGGGAGATCTTGGTTGTTGACTGGTGTTCTCCACAATCTCTGGTGTGCACTTCTTTCATGACGATAGTTGTCTCTTCTCCATCAATGAACCTAAGAAGGAATCCATCAAGGCCTTGTTTGTAGAGAACCTTCTCTTGGATTACCCAATTGTATAGGGTAAGATTAACTGCCCATCTTCGGAAATGTTCCCTTTCAGCCATAACTGGTGGGAGTTCCCCATTCTTAAGGTAATTTGTAATGGGTGCCAGCATACCAGTGGTATGACCATAAGGCTTAGGAACAGGGCTAATTTCATCAATTTCCTCCGTATTACTCTGGATGAATGGAAAGACCATCCGACGGTGAGCAATGCTATTGAATATTTCATCCCGGTCGGGATCGTCCAAGGTTATGGATGCATTTTCTAAAGCATCGGCTTGAGAATTTTATGATCGGGGGACATGAATCAATGTTGGTTCTAATGTAAATTCTTCCATCAGTGCTCGAACATGGTTCATCAAGGGAACTAATACTTATTTTTTGATAGCATAGTTACTGTTGACCTGTTTGATGAGTAGCTCTAAATCCCCGTTTATTCTGAGGTGTTTGGATTTCACCAGGAGTGACAACTCTAGGCCTGTAATGAGGGGTTGATATTCCACCTCATTGTTAGTACATACTTCCAAAAACAAGAAAGAGTAAGGAAAGATGGCCTTTTGGGAGATACGAGTATGACCACTAGCCCCACTTTGTTGATCTTTATATCCTCCATTATTTTCTCTATCGGACTTCAGGAAGCACAGTCGAAGTACTTTTCCCACATCTGGGGGTTATCCTGGATGGAAAACACTTCTTCACCCGAAATTTCAGCATCCAACGGTGTTTTTTCTTAAGTGGGGTGTTTGACCAAGAAGTCTACTAACACATGGTCTTTGATATCCTTCTGGGGTATGTACCATATGTCAAATTATATTAGGATGACCGCCAATCTTGATAGGAACCCATTTATCAAGGGACAGTTGAGGATATACTTGAGTGGGTTGTAGTGGGAGACCAGATGGACCTCATAGTGCTACAAGTAATGTATGATCTTCTGAACTGTGAAGATTAGGTCTAGGAAGTTCTTTTCAATATTCAAATACTATGTTTCGGCATCGATCATTTCCCGAATGAGGTAGTAGAGGATGTTCTCACTCTTGGAATCATTTCTATGTGCGAGGAAGGTTCCTAATGATAGCTCCAGTGGAGTTATGTATAAAATGGGTGGTCTCCCCTCAACTGGAAGCATGAGAACCTATGATATCAGGAGATATATTTTGAGGTTGTCAAATTCTTCTTGACAATCATTATCCCATCCATATGTATCTCCATTCTTCATGAGCTTGGTGAAAGGTAAGCATTTACCTGCTAGGTTGGCTATGAAGCGCCAAATGTAGGCGAGGTTCCCCTGGTGACCTCTCAACTAGGTGAGGGTTGCAAGGTGAGGATATACCAATAATGGATTTCATCTTCTCAGGGTTGACTTCGATGCCACGATGGCATACGATGAAGCTGATGAATTTTCCCGGGGTAACACCAAAGGGACATTTCATAGGATTCCTCTTTAAATTGTGTTGTCGTAATTTGTTGAAGAGAGTTTCAAGGTCGGCTAGGTGGTTCGAACGATGTCGTGACTTAACCGCCAGGTCGTCGACATAACACTCTATGGATTTTCCCAAAAAGGGGCTTGAAGATGTGATGTGTGGCACATTGATATGTGGTGCCAACATTATTTAGACCCAAGGGTATCACTTTATAATATAAAACTCCATAAGGGGCCCTAAAAGCAGTAGCTTATTCATCTCCTCGGTCCATACAGATTTGTTTGTATCCAGAATAGCCATTCATAAAGAAGAGGGCTTTGTATCTGGCTGGTGCATTGATCAAAAATTCTGTGATCGAGACCGGGAATTCATCTTTTGGGAAATTCCTATTAAGGTCCCTGATGTTAATAATGATTCTAATCTGACCATTATTCTTTTTGATAGGGACTATGTTTGCCAGCCAGATCGGATATTGGACCTCCCATATGAAGTTGGCTTTTATCATTTTATCAACTTCAGCCTCTATTTTGGCAACATGTATTGGGTGGGACCTTCTGGCATCCTTCTTATAGCCTCGGTGATCTCTTGGTAAGCCCATATGGTGGGTGGAGACCTCAGTATCGAGTCCTGGAATCTCCGTGTAATTCCAGGCAAACACATCTCAATTATTCTTTTGGAATGATCTATATGCCTCATGTTCCTAGACAGGCATGGACAAACTGATAAGAGTGTGCCTAAGGTCATTTTCGGTGCCCAGATTTATCTCCATAAGTTCATCGATTATGGTGGAAACACCTTCTTTGAATTCAGGAGGGGCAATTTTGAGGTCTTATTCCTCCTCTTCCTCCCCTTCATCACCTTTGTCATCTTCCTCTTATGATGTAGAAATGATTCTTGAGATAACGTCTCAAATATTGGAAGAGAAAACATATTTTTCCTTCATGTCTGAGGCAAGGGTAGTTTGATGTCCCAAGGACAGGTTGGGTGCATCTTTGATAGGTATTTTCCTAAAAAATGGGCATCATCCCGCTCTTATATGTCGTTGGACTTGGTGTTTGTAATAAAGACCATGTAGATAGATGAATTTTTATCCGGACATGTACTTACTCACTCACCTTGGTTGATGGGTAGAATGTACTCCTCCCCAACCTACTGGAAGGGGTCGGTGGGAGCCATCTCCGATCCATTCGGGGCATTGATCCAATCAACGGTGTCGGTTGAAAGATGTTTTTTATTCCGGCTCATAAAACCCTACGTCGATATAGTGCCACTCGCAGAACCCAAATGTAGATTCATCAGCCTGAAATGTCCCGATTTTCCCATTAGTGAAATATTTAATGCACCAATGGTATGATGATGGAATTATGGCATGCTGATGCAGCCAAGGACTCCCCAGCAGGATGTTGAATATCATACTTTACCACACCACCAAGAACTCAGAATTAGATATGAGATTGTAACGACCCAAATCTAGAGCCACTGAATTGTTGCCCCGTACCTGGTTCACCACATGACCTCAAGCGTGTTTCCCAAAATTACAAAGGCTGCTGACTAGCAGCAAGGGCCTTGGTGAGTTAGTGGGTAAACTATGCCCTCATTTGGTACAGTATACAGCGGAAGGATAAACATAAACAACAGTGGAAGCAATAAACAACTTACAACAACTGAAACTAAACATCGTATGCAATGTATAACATAATAATAATGATGAATCGTGGTACATGTATCTATGGAAAGCATTAAACAAATCAACGTTCTGAAATACAACGGAAATCAAAGTACTAAAATTAAACAGAAACTCTAGCAGCATCGTGAGCCAAAGCCCGGTCCCATGCTCTCCAGCTCCAACCAGCAATCAAGTACCTAAGGTAGAAGGGCCACAATCTCTATCCACACCTGCAACCATATAACCTATTGGGCCAAAAAGCAGGACCCAAACATGGTGTGAGACTAATCCCAATAGGCAACCACCCCAAGATTTGTGCCCTATGTCAGTGAGTAATATAGCAGAAGTAATGAAAGTAAAGATAGTAATGAACTAGGAGTACATCAGTAAACAATCCTACCAATTACCATTCACATTAATTTATCAATTTATCTCATTCATTTAATTAAGAAACCAAGGAATCTAGCAAATCTCTCCATTCCAAGGTAAAGTAAGTAACACAATAGGTATCTCAAAAGACTACCTAAACTACAAGAAGTACAAAACCCAAGCTTGTTCTTTGGCTTGGTGGAGTCGTCACAACCAACTATCAATATTCACCCTGACTCTTTGGGTGGCTCAATATAGCATAACCCTATAGTCCAGTAATCAAACAAGGCACAGACACTCTGGGAATCTCTCACGTCAATTCCCCTATGGTCTTGAAATGATAGTTAAAGACTCTCTGAGGAAGACCTTACATCTAATTCAGCTTGTGGTCTCGATACATGTGTATACTAAGAACACTCTTGGGATGCACAAATTCCTATTCCCGTAGGTCCTGTATATGAAACTAATCCAAAAAGGCCCTCTAGGGAAGCACTTAATCATTTATTCCCTCTTTGATCACCCGCACTAGGTTCTCACAGCCCTAAGTAGTCCAGTCATGCGTAATCAACTATTAGTTGCCCTAAGTAAGTTCAACAACTACTTGGTTAATAGCTACAATGCATCAAAAGCATTTAAACAGTAGGAAACACATGCAATCAGTTATAACAAGCAAACTAGCAATTGCAATAGGGTTTACCTTACAGGCAACTGTGCCAAACGGCGATAAATATACAAAAATGGAAAAACAACCATGGGGTGATCCTCAAACATGAAAACAAGCGTATATTAGTATCAATTAAACTTAATCTAACAAGAAATATAAGTCAATTAAACAATAGGATCAAAATCCCAAACATGAGATAACTGATACATGGGTATCCAGCACTTTTGCAACCAAAACTCAAAGACATTCAACATAGGGAAACAAACCACCTACCTCGATCCTCAAAGATCGATATAATTGAACCTTGGTCTGTGAATCAGCCTAAAATGGAGTAGATCTGTGAAAACATAAAAAACTTTCAACCTCAGATAACTCATAAAGAGAAAGAATTAGGAAACTTGGCCAAAGAAGAACCAAGAACTCACCGCTGTGATTCTATTGCAACCGACGGTGTTCGATTCGGATAACCGGTGACAGATTAGTGGCTCAGAGAAGAATCGTCCTCCTCGGAAGCTCTGGATAGATATAGGAGGAGAAGGAGATGTTTATGAACATTAGACGCGACCCCGGTCCGTTTAATGAAATAAAAAGAAAATACACGGCATGTAATTTTAGAGTACACGACGTGTACTTGGTTTTTTCGTACTCCACTTTAAGCTGCCTCTACATCACCCCTACATGGATATGTGTGTGGCCATGACACGAACAGAACATGACCTCAAGTGGAAACAAATTACATGGCATGTACTTGTAAAGTACACGACATGTACTTAGAAAATTTCCAGATTCTCCACTTTTTCCCAAAAACAACTAGAAAAGGAAAAACATACCTGAAAAGAAGCTCTGGTTTCTTACAAACTTCCCCCCTTAAAGAAATTATTCCCTGAATTTCCCTAAAAAGGTGGCGATGAATTAACCAAGAACAACTATGGACACTGTGATCGCATATCGGCCTCCCTCTCCCAAGTCTCATCCTGTACACGGTCGTGCTTCTATAACACTCGTATCAGAGGAACAGACCGACCACGGAGTACCTTTTCACTATGATCAACAATCCTGATAGGATGCTCCTCTAATTATGCATTCTTATCTAGCTCAACCTCCTCGGGTTGAAAAACATGAGACAGGTCTGAGAAATACCGTCGAAGCTGAGAGACATGGAAGATGTCATGCATAGCCTGGTACCTCTGAGGTAATTACAACCTGTAAGAAAACAAACCGATTCTCTCCAGAAACCCAAACGTCCCGACATATCTCGGTGAAAGATCCCCCTATATCCTAATCCTCTTCTGTCCCATCCTCGGGGTAACACACAAGAAGACCTGATCTCCAACCTTGAACTCCAAGGGTCATCTCCGCTGATCAGCATAAGATTTATGTCGCGACTGTGTAGTAGTCATCCTCTTCCGAATCAACTCTACCTACTCTTTGGTCTCCTGAACAAGATGAGGTCCCATCATAGCTTCCTCTCCTGCCTCCAGCCAACACAAGGGTGATCGGAACGACCTACCGTACAAAACCTCGTAAGGTGCCACTTGAATAGTTGCTTGAAAACTATTATTATAGGCAAACTCCACTAGAGGTATATGATTCTCCCAAGAACCTCCAAAATCAAGGATGTATGCTCGTATCATGTCCTACAGCACCTGAATCATGCACTCTGACTGGCCATCTGTCTAGGGATGGTAAGCTGTACTCAGAAGTACCTGTGTACCCAAATCCCTCTATAGCCCTTTCCAGAAATGCGAATTAAACCGGGCGTCCCTATCGGAAATGATAGAACTCGGAACCCCATGCAAGCGTGCAATCTCACGTATGTACAACCTCCCAAGCTCATCCACACCGAATGTCTCCATGAACATCAAGAAATGTGAAACCTTCATGAGCCTGTCCACCACAACCCAAACCGCATTATCCCCTCGAGGAGATCTCAGTAACCCTACCACAAAGTCCATCGCGACATCATTCCATTTCCACTCCGGAATGGGTAACTGCTGTAAAAGCCCTTCTGGTCGCTGATGCTCTGCCTTCACCTGCTGACAGGTGGAACACCGTATAAGAAAACCAGCCACATCATTCTTCATACCTGGCCACCAATACTAACGATGTAAGTCTCGGTACATCTTTGTGACACCAGGATGAACTGCCCAAGCTGAAGCATGAAACTCCCACATCATCTCCTCACGTATGTCCGCTGAAACACATATGCAGCCATGAAAACATAACATCTCATCATCACTCACTGTCCACCATGGAGTAGGGTCTCCATCTGACACACCCTCCCATAGGACTAGGCCTTCTAGGTCTGATAGCTTCCTCATTCGAACTCAATCTAGAAGAGTAGAGTTAACAACTATAGAAGAAAAAACCATTTTTCCATGTCTGTCGTGCCCCTATAAATGCATCTCAGAGAATAGAACCATAAGCTACCACTGGCTGTTGGCCTCCTGAATTGCCTGTAACTAAGTCCTCCTACTCAGTGCGTCTGCCACAACATTACCTTTCCCAGGCATATAAGCAAGCTCAAAGTCGAAGGACTGTAGGTACTCGACCCACCTCTGTTGTCTCAGATTTATGTCATGCTGTGTGAAGATATATTTGAGGATCTTGTGGTCAGTGTATACCAAAAAATTCTCTCCCAAAAGGTAATGTCTCCAAAAATGAAAAGCATGAACAACAGCAGCCAACTCCAGGTCATGCGAAGGATAGTTCTTCTCATGCGGCCTCAACTTCCGAGATCCATAAGAAATGACATGATCCTCCTGCATAAGCACTGCTCCATGCCCGATTCCAGATGCATCATTGAAAACGGTATAACTCTTTCCTGGATATGGCATCACTAGAATCAGTGATGAAGTCAATCTCCCCTTCAGCTCCTGAAAGGCTGAATCGCAAGCTTCTGACCAAACATACTTCACACCCTTCTTAGTCAAGCTCGTGAACGGTGCTTCTAAACGTGATAAGTCCTATATAAACCGCCTATAATAACCTTCCAGTCCCAAAAAACATCATACCTCGAAGACATTATTTGGATACTTCCAGGTAACTACTAATATCACCTTCTCTGGGTCGACTGATACTCCTTTCTCTGAGATGACATGACCCTGGAAGTGAATCTCATCCATCTAGAAGCGGCACTTTGAGAGCTTAGCATATAAAGGATACTCTCTCAGTGTACTCAATATGATCTCAAAATGGGTAGCGTGGTCATGTTGAATGTGAGAGTACACCAAGATATCATCCATGAAATCCACCACGAAGGAATCTAACGATGGATGGAAAAATTTGTTCATCAGCGCCATGAAAACTGTAGGCGCTTTCGTGAGACCGAACGGCATAACCAAATACTCGTACAGACCATACCTTCTCCAAAAGGATGTAAGGGGTATATCTGATGTTCTGGCATGCAACTGATGATAACCGGATCTCAAGTCGATCTTTGAGAACACCCTGGCTCCTCGAAACTGATCAAAAAGGTCATCAATCCTCGGAAATGGATACCAGTTCTTGACCGTCAACTGGTTCAGCTTCCGATAGTCCACACCAAGCCGCAAAGTACCATCCGCCTACTTTGCAAATAAAAAAGGAAAACCCCAAGGAGAATTACTAGGTCGGATAAAACCCTTTTCCTAAAACTCTTCCAACTCCTTCTTGAGCTCTTGGAACTCAGGCATAGCCATCCTATAAGGAGGTATGGATACCAGTGCTGCTCCTGGCACAAGCTCATTAGAGAAGTCTACCTCACGCTCTGGAGGCAACCCTGAAAAGTCTTCTGGAAAGATATCCGGAAAACGATCAACCACCGGAGGGAAGTCTATCTGAGAAGTCCCCTGGTCATCTAGATATAAGATAGAAATCTGGGCGGTAACACTACCCAACCCATGATGCTCTGGTCCAGCTCTGCTTTCCTGAACATCCCATACACCCTTATGAAGAAAAGATCCGCCCTCTGGTGATGTGAAACTCACCCCGTGACGATAGAAATCTACAAAGGCCTGAAAAGGAACTAGACAGTCCATTATGAGAATGAAATCATAACCTGTCATCTCTAGGACATAAAGATCCCATAGAAAGTGACATCCACCGAACTCAAGGGGGCACTCCTTGCACTGATGTACACTAGCAGTACTAAGTCCAAAGGGAGTTTCTAGTCTCATCTTATCCTCAGAAGTTAAGATAGTAAGTCTAAGGCTCTCCATAGTGTGCACAGAAATAAAGCTATGAGAATATCCTATATCAAAATGTGAAGAAGATAAAACTGAGGCTACTAAGATTGTACCTCGAACTGTAGACGGTCTAGGATCCTGCTCCAGATGAATCTGGTCTACCGCAAGCATCTGGCCCATACCACATCCCTATATAGCATCCTGAGATCCCTAAACTGATCCTCCCTGATCCTTACCATTGTGTCCATGGCCTCTACCCTGGCCTGAATGACCTGAAGAACTCCAGCCCCCAGTCTGCTACGGAATTGGTAACACCACTCCCACACGAGGAGTAGAAACTGATCCTCCTTCACAAGCCACTGGAAGAAGAACTTTGCAAAAACATTGTAGATGACCCATCTTTCCGCATGATCGGCACTCCACTAGGTCTCTTGGGAACTGAGGCTTCTTATTCCCACTCTTTCCACACTAATATCACACCACATGGATTCTAGAAGGAAGATCATGCCTACTTGAAGGACTACCTCGCTTCCTCGAGTCACCTCGAGTAGACTCTCGGTGGCGCTTCCTCTTGTCAGTATGAAATGAATCAGCCCTGGATGTTGATCCGCCCTGGTCCACATCTCCAGTCTCCCTCAGGTTCCATTCTATGATAAGCTCCTGGTTGACTATTATCATAATAGAAGTCAACTGGAAGATATTCACCTGTGATCTGATCTCTGGTTTGAGTCCTTCCTCAAACTTCCTTGCCAAAAATTGCTCGTCATTTCCCAGAATGGGAGTAAAATTTTGTAGCTCTGTGAAACGGGAGGAATACTCCATAACCTAAAGAGTACCCTATTTCAGGTTCATGAACTCTGTAGCTCTGTCGGCCCTCAGCATCTCCGGGTAGAAGTAGTCATAGAACGTACGCTAGAACTCATCCCAATCCATAGTCCATTGGTGTCGTGCCCGTGAAACTACATCCCACCATCTCTTGGAATAATCTTGTAGCATGTATGTAGTGATATTTACTCTCCTCTATGGAGGCGTCTCCAGATGCTCGAAGATAGAAATCATGGCTTCCAACCATGACTCTGTAGCCTATGGTCCTCCATCCCTAGATAATGTGGGATGCTACTGCAACTGAAAATGTTAAGTCAATAAAGTTTTCCTTATGACTTTTTCCATTCATTCTTATCTTGAAAATCACAAACACCCTATACTTAAGAAAATATACATTTTACTTATATAAGGAAAATTTACTTCTCTAAGGAATTTACCCCTACCATTTTTTTCATTGCTCATATCAATATTTTTCTTAAGTATAAAAATCGGATTCATATCAAAAACCTCAGAATCATATAATAATTAGATATGAAGCATTTTGTTTTAGGATCCGAATTCTGGATATGAACTATAATGAAGTTCTACTCCGAATTATGGATATGAACTGTAATGAAGTTTGACTCCGAATTCTGGATGTGAACTGTAATGAAGTTCCACTCCGAATTCTATATATGAACTGTAATGATGTTCCACTTCGATTTCTGGATATGAACTGTAATTAAGTTCCACTCTGAATTCTGCATATGAACTGTAATGAAGTTCCACTCCAAATTCTCGATAGGAACTGAAATGAAGTTCCACTCCGAATTCTGGATACGAACTCTAATAAAGTTCCACTCCGAATTCTGGATACGAACTCTCATGAAGTTCCATTCCGAATTATAGATATGAACTCTCATGTAGTTTGACTCCGAATTCTGATTACGAACTTATATATGTTCTGACTCCGAGTTCTCTGAATTCAGACCTCGAACTCTTATGAGTTCTAACTCTGAATTCCTATAAACTCTGACTCCGAACTTTGTAAGTTCTGGTTCCAAATTCTAGTGAAACTAGACTCCGAATTTCCTTAGAAATTGAGACTCCAGATTTCTACAGAATTCAGGTTCCGAATTCCTAAAAAACAGAATCCAAATATCTTTTTATTAGAGACTCTGAATTCTATTTTGGTTAGACTCCGAACTTTTATTTTTCTTACATTATGAACTTTTTACTTACACTCCGATTTGTTAAGTTTCTTTTAAAACGACGTTGTTCTTTTAGTTACACATTTTTTGTTATAAAACGATGTCGTCCATTCTGTTTCTAAATAACTGTTGGTTGAGTGACACTGATAAAACACTATTTTATTGAATATTTTATTGATAATAAATGATATAATTTCCTCACATTGTGTTAAATATGTTCAATTAGAAAGTATTTGGGATTAGAACATTCATTTGAATATTTGATGAAAATTCCAGTTTTACCCTTTCAAAATCACTGTAGTATTTCAGTCATAAAAATTTTTATTTCAATTATTTGAACTTAATATTTTGTAACTAAGTTCCTTACTTCATGGGATACAAATTTCATTCATGTAACTAGATCAAAATAATGCATTTGGATAGAGTAATTGGGCCATAACGTCAAAGGTGGGCTGGACACGCCAGAATGGAGAAGCTTATGTATTTCGACCATAACTCCTTCATATGGGCTTTTATTGAGCCCCACCTTTTAGAGGAGATATAGGACCCATATCCACATATATGATCCTTCTGGAAGGCCATCCAATTCACGCGTTTTGGTGGTCAAATAGGCGGTACAATTTGGCATAAAATATTTGGCAGAGATTCCCCATTCACACTTGAAACCACATTGAACCTAGCCTCCCCACCACAATATAAATTGGTTTTTTTCTCATTTGGTGGGTTTGGGACGTGAATTAGGAGATTGGAGGTATATGAGAATTGGTTTCACCCAAATTATCCAACCATTGTATGATGGGTAGCTCTTGAAGCAAGGATCCCCTCATCGAAGCCTCCTTATCTTCTTCATTTTGTAATGTTTTCATTTGTGTAATAAACTTCTTTGATCTTCTTTTATTCCTAATATTTTCTTATGTTTTATTTAAATTTCTTCTTCTCTTAATATTCCTAATTGGGTTGGAATTCTTGAGTAGAATTTTTATTGGGTTATACCCATTATAAACATTTTCACATGCAAAACACTTCTATGATGACTACACCGCCCATGGAAGAGTAGTTCTTTTTAGTAATCGATATTCCTCTATCCTTCTTCATTCATTTATTTTGAATCAATGAGCTACTGTAATTCACATATTATGATCTATTAATTGAGTTTTTAATTTAAATGAAACTAAGCAAGAAATTTAATAGTTAACACAAAACACACGAGGTCGGGAATTGTGTGAACTGTGAGAGCGCAACCTTAACCGGAAATTCAAAACCACATCGGATTAATTTGTAGAGTTCAAACAAAATACCTAAACTCAATTAGTCCTCATTTCCAGAATGGATATGTGCCTTAATTTACCACTGACCATAAGCTAATATTAGAACATCAATCAAATCAGGGTGTTGCGATTGCATGTTCTGAAGATTATCCTAGGGTTAAATTCACTTCATCTTCGTGGTAAAGTTAATTCTCGTAGGGTTCGGGGGTTAACAAATTAAGGGATCATAATTAAGTGAATATTAATTTAAATGATAATGATAAATAAATGATTGAAGTGGTAGAGTTAGGTCGATTATGTCTTTTAAAATATTTTCTAAAAAAACATCTTCTTTTTGTATCTTTTTAATCAAACTTCATTTCAAAATTAAAAACAAAAAAAATTGCTATCTTATTCTAGAAAACTTCTTCATGTTTTATAAACTTCATACACCCCCATCCTTTCATGTAGTGTTTTTATTCTCTTTTATTTAATTTTTGAAATACCTCTAGAAAGTTGTTTTAATTCACTTCCTCCATTGAGAGACGACCTTGGTCAGCCACTCTGCTGCACCTAAGTACACCAAAATCATACTAACCATTTGAGGACACCCATGAAAGTGATCTTTCAAATTGGCGCCGTTTCCAGGGAGGAAAGTAATTATTTCAACAAATTAGAGGTATTTATTTTATTTTACATTTTAATATATTCCTCTCTTCTTTCTTCCTTCTTTATCCAATCTGATTTTTTTCTTCCTCTTTTATTTTCTTCTACTTCTTTTTGGACCATCAACTCAAACTTCTAATTTTTATTTTACTCTGGTCCACTTTACTTCTTTTTATCTTTCATTGATTGATGACACGAACTAATCCCGATGATCTCTTAGATCTTGACCCTGAGATTGAACGCAGACTTATGGCACGAATCAGACACTCTCAGTATACGGGAAGTTTCAATATTCAACCTGTTGGTGAATTCCTCTCTTCTGGAAACATTGAAATTGGAAGCTATTAAAATTCAAATAAAAAAGAAGAACCAATGGCTGACAATAATTGAAATGATCTTAATAGAACCATTTGAGAATTGGCTGCACCTGATATTAACTATCAACTAAATTGTATTGCATACCCAAATCTCGAATCGGACTTTGAACTGAAATCTGGGTTAATTCACTTACTTACAAAGTTCCATGGCCTCTCTGGTGAGGATCCCAATAAACATTTGAAAGAATTTAATGTGGTTTGATAAACCTTGAAACCAAGAAATTTATCTGAAGACCAAATCAAATTAAGAGCATTCCCATTCTCACTTGATAGAGCTACGAATGATTGGATGTATTATTTACAACCCAATGATGTAACTTGTTGGAACGATTTGAAACGTCTTTTATTGCAGAGATTTTTTCCAGCATCAAGGACCACTTCCATTCATAAGGAGATCTTAGGGATCAATCAAGCACAAGGGGTGTCAATGTATGAGTATTGTGAACGATTCAAGAAGTTGTGTGCAAGATGCCCACATCACCAAATCAGTGAGCAATTACTCATCCAGTACTTCTATGAAGGACTCACGACTATGGAGAGAATCATGGTGGATGTTGCTGCTGGAGGAGCATTGGTGGAAAAGACACCAATAGCTGCACGTGCATTGATTGACAAGATAGCCCAAAACTCCAAACAATTTGGCGATAGAGGTACACTACATGTCAAGGGAGTACATCAGGTAAGTCCTTCCTCTCTTGAAAGTCATTTGATTGATACCAATTTGGAAGAATTGACCACTATGGTGAGGCAGATTGCTTTGGCTCAAAAGACATCTAAACCCCCTCCTTCAAGGCCTTGTGGTATTTTCCCTGAGACAAGCCACCCAACTGACTGTTGCCCCCAACTACGAGAAACAGAATATTGTGTAGCAGTATTCCCTGGGAGACCATATCAACAACAACAACCACATCCCCAAAATAAGTATGACTCCATTTCACCAACATTAAAACAAGGGTGGAAGGATCAATTAGATATGAGATATGTCTATGGGTAACAACAAAGGCCCCCTTTCCAACCAAACTTCCAGCAGTCTCCACCTTACCAACAGGGTTTCCAACAACCCCAAAAGATATTCGAAGCTCAAACATCAACAAGTCAACAACAAGGGAATCTCCAACACAAGGTAGACTCTAACACTGATGATATTTTGAAACAAATTATTCTTAATAAACAGAATAAGTTGAAGAGTCAAGGTTAGGAGTTGAGGTAGTTGAAGACTCAAATGAGCCAGATTGCCACCGCCCTCCATGAACTTGTGAGTAAGAATTCTGAAAATCTACCTTCCCAACCCACTCCAAATCCAAAGGGGAATGTCAGTGCCATCACATTGAGAAGTGGGAAGAAAATGAACGATACATCTGTACCTACCATTCCACCGGGATTCACCTCAACTCTAGAGAAGCCGCATTCCATACCAACTGATGAGAAATCCAAGGAGAAAGATAAATGTAAGAAAAAGATTGATGATGTTCCTCCTAAACCCCTTCCTTTTCCAAACAGGGTTGTTCAAACCAAGAATATGGATGAAGAAGCAATGAAAAAGGAGGTTTTGGACACATTCAAGAGTGTGGAGATCAAAATTCCTCTACTTGAAGCCATTAAGAAAATCCCAAGGTATGCCAAATTCTTAAAAGAACTCTGCACCAGTCGAAGAGGGCTCAAGGGAAATGAGGGGATCAATCTTGGAAGGAATTTGTCAGCACTCATTACACCAACTCTAGCCATGTCGACAATGTGCAAGGATCCAGGGACATTCACCATCCCATGTACCATAGGGGAGTTGCACTTCTCTGATGCTATTTGTGATTTAGGAGCTTCAATAAATGTAATTACTCACTCTGTATTCTCTTCTTTACAGGTTGGTGAGTTGAAGCCGACGAGAGTAGTGGTGAAACTGAAGAATAGAGCTACGACATATCCAGGGGGAGTTCTTGAGGATGTACTTGTCCAGGTAAGAGACATGATCTTTCCAGTAGATTTCTATGTTCTTAACATAGAGGATGATCAGGTAAGTTCTCATGCCCCCATTATCTTAGGTAGACCCTTCCTCAAAACTGCAAAAACTATCATAAATGTCAATGAGGGTACACTTTCCATGGAGTTTGGAGATGAATTTGTGGTATTTAATGTCATGGAATCCATGAAGTACCCCTCAGTGGAACATTCTGCTTTTGTTATCTCCCATTTTGAACCACCAAATAAAAACTCCATGGAATTTGATTGTACTATGCTTAGGGAGATTATGAGTATTGGTTCGAGTTTGATGTCTAAGATCACTTCCACACATGTTGCTGATACACAATCCTCTCTTGGATTTGATTTTGATGTGGATTCATATTATGATTTTGATCATGTTCACTCTAATTATGACATGGCTGTTGAGTATGCTGATGGATTTGATGCTTTATTCTCTGATTTTGATGATGTATATTCTGATACTGATGCTCTTTGTGCACGTATTTCAGTTCCTTCAATGTCTCCATCCATACTACACCCTCTTTCTTTAGAACTCAAGCCATTACCACCAAATCTGAAATATGCATACTTGTTGAGTGGTGATAGATTACCTGTTATCATTGCTAAAAATCCCCCTTTTGAACATGAAGAAAAACATTTGAATCTTTTGAGGGAGAACATTAGGGAAATCGGGTGGACCTTGGATGACATATCAGGTATTAGCCCCCCCCCCCCCATTTGCATGCATAGGATTCTTTTGGAGGATGGGGCTAAACCGGTGAGGCAACCACAAAGGAGACTCAATCCAACCCTTCTGGAGGTTGTTAAAAAAGAGGTTGAAAAATTGCTCGAGGCAGGTATAATTTACCCTATTTCTGAATCACAATGGGTTAGCCCTATCCAGGTTGTACCAAAGAAAACTGGTGTTACTATTGTTAAAAATGATAAAGATGATTTAGTTCCAATGAGGGTACAAAATATTTGGCGTGTGTTTATTGATTATAGGAAACTAAATCATTCCACTCACAAAAAACCATTTCCCCCTCCCATTTATTGATCAGATGCTTGAGAGACTAACTGGGAAGACACACTATTGTTTCTTGGATGGATTTTCTGGCTATTTTCAGGTTCCCATTGAAACAGAGGACCAGGAGAAGACTACATTCACCTGTCCCTTTGGCACATTTGCCAACCGGAGGATGCCATTTGGTCTTTGCAACGCCCCAGGTATCTTCCAGAGATGCATGGAGAGTATTTTCTCAGATTTCATTGAGACCTGCATGGAGGTATTTATGGATGATTTTACAGTTTATGGATCCTCATTTGATGAATGTCTCTCTAGTTTGGGTGATGTGTTGCATCGTTGTATTAAGAAGAATCTGTTCTTAAATTTTGAAAAATGTAATTTCATGGTCGAAAAGGGAATTGTATTAGGTCGTATAGTCTCACAACATGGCATTGAAGTTGATAAATATAAGGTAGAAATTATTTCATCCCTCCTCCTACATGTGTGCGCGATGTTCGATCATTCCTTGGACATGTTGGATTTTATCGACGCTTCATCAGAGATTTTAGTAAGATCGCTCTACCCTTATCTTGATTGCTTCAAAAAGATATTGACTTCAATTATGATGATTCATGCAGGGTATCATTTGATGGGATAAAGAAGTGTCTGACCACTCCACCAATTATACAGCCCCCGCGGTGGGACCTTCCATTTGAGCTTATGTGTGATGCCTCCAACTTCGTGGTTAAAGATGTCTTATCTCAGAGGGTGGAGGGACGTTCACATGTGATCGCCTATGCATAAAGGATAGTGGATTCAGCCCAATCAAACTACACAACCACGGAAAAAGAGTTATTGCCGTCATATTTTCTTTAGATAAATTCCATTCATATATTTTGGGCTCTAAAGTAGTTGTTTTTTCTGACCATGCAGCTTTGAGGTACCTCTTGAAGAATCCAGATGCAAATCCCAGGCTGATCCGATGGATGATCCTTATTCAAGAATTTGATATTGAGATAAAGGAAAAAAAGGGGTCAGAAAACTTGGTGGCGGAGCACATGAGTAGTCTTACTCACACACTAGTGGATGACACCTCGGACCAGGTACCACTTCGGGACACTTTCCCCAATGAGCATCTTTATTCCATCTCAGGAATAAATCCTTGTATGCATATTTAATTAATTACCTTTTTTCCTATGAAATCCCTGCAAATTTAAAGAAACATCAAGTCCAAAAATTAAAAAGTGAGTCTACGTTTTATTTGTGGGATGATCCTTACCTCTGACGCATGTGTAGTGACCAAGTCATTAGGAGGTGTGTTCCCGATCATGAGTTTGAGTCTATTTTGCATTTCTGTCATACACTTGCTTTTGGTGGACACTTTGGACCCCAACGGATAGCTAGGAAGGTTTTGGACTCTGGATTATATTGGCCTAGCTTATTTCATGATGCCCATGTGTTTTGTAAGTCATGCTCTCATTGCCAACACACTGGGAACATTTCTAGGAGACATGAGATGCCCCAACAACCCATACTATTCTGTGAGATTTTTTATATATGGGGCATTGATTTTATGGGTACTTTTCTTAGTTCATTTGGATTTTTGTATATTTTGGTTTCTGTGGATTATGTGAGTAAATGGGTGGAGGCCAAGGCCACCAGGACTGACGATTCTCATGTTGTAATGGATTTTTTCAAGGCTCAAATTTTCTCCAGATTTGGAGTACCAAAGGCTATCATCAGTGACCAAGGGACACATTTCTTCAATCGGAATCTTTCTTCCCTTCTTCGGAAGTATGGGGTGACACACAAAAAATTAACACCATACCACCCCCAAACAAATGGCCAAGCTGAGGTTTCAAATCGTGAGTTGAAACAAATTTTAGAGAAAACTGTGCAGCCAAATAGGAAGGATTGGAGCAAGCGCTTGGATGATTCATTGTGGGATTATATGATAGAATACAAGACACCTATTGGTATGTCCCCATTTTGGATTGTTTTTGGGAAAGCATGTCATCTCCCAGTGGAAGTCGAGCATCAGGCATATTGGGCTATAAAGAAATGCAACATGGATTTGGCCCAATCTGGAATTCAATGGAATTTGCAAATTCAAGAGCTTGAGGAGATTCGACTGTCATCATATGAGAACTCAAGGCTCTACATGGAAATATCAAAAGAAGCTCATGACAAAATGATCCAACAAAGGGAGTTTCATGTTGGAGATAAAGTCCTTCTCTATAGTTCATGACTAAAGCTGATGTCTAGTAAGTTGCGTTCCAGATGGTTAGGTCCTTATGTTGTGACTAATGTTTTTCTTTATGGTGCAGTGGAGATCACACAAGAGGACACTGGAAGGAGCTTTACAGTCAATGGGAAATGTTTAAAGATATACATTGAGGGACTTCCTACTAATGCAGTGGATTTTATCACACTGCATGAACCCATCATCACTTGACCACATCAGGCTATTCCTAACCCTTTCACTTTTATATTATTTGTCCTATTTAAAAATTCTGCATTTCATGTGCATATATCATCTCATGGGTTCACATTGAGGAAAATGCAATATTTAAAGTGTGGGGGAGGGAACCTTTTAGTTTAGTAATTTCAATTGTTTTCCTGTTTAAAAAAACAAAAGAAAAAATTGTGTGTTTTTTAAATTTTGTGTTTTTGTTTTTCAATTTTCTTTATGTTTTTTAAATTTTTTAGCTGAAATGATTCTCATCATAATTTTAAAATTCATATCAATTAGTGAAACAATTTATCCCATGAAACAGATCTTAAATGAATGCTGAAAATGACTTTGTTTCAAGTTCAAATATTTAGAAATTTCATGAAAAGTAAACTGAATTTTGAATCCCATGCCACATCTCACTGTCTTTATATTTGAAATCACTTTCTTGTGAGGCTTCTGAACCATTATTTTCATATTATTTACATTCACCTCACTTTTTGAGAGAACCAAACCATGCTTGATTTAACCAGAATTTGATATATTTCGGTCAAAACTTGAGGGTTTGAGGTACTTATGTTTAAATGATTGAGGAATTTGTATGGTATTAAAGCCCCTATTTCAAAGAATCCTTTTTTAAAACACATTCCAGTTTTACCATTTCAAAATCACTGTAGTATTTCATTCATAAATATTTTTTTTGAATTATTTGAACTCAATATTCTGTAAATATGTTCCGTACTTCATGGGATACAACTTTAATTCATGACACTAGATCAAAATAATGCATTTGGATGGAGTAATTGGGCCATAAAGTCAATGGTGGGCTGGACACGACAGAATGGAGAAGCTTCTGTATTTCGGACATAACTCCTTGATATGGGCTTGTATTGAGACCAACTTTTTAGAGGAAATAGAGAACCCATATCTGTACATATAATCCTTCTGGAAGGCTGGAAAATGCACGTGTTTTGGTGGTCCAATGGGCGGTACAAGTTGGCATAAAATATTTGGCCGAGATTCCCCATTCACAATTGAACCCACTATGAACCTAGCCTCCCCACCACTCTATAAATTGGTGTTTTTATCATTTGGTGGGGTTGGGACGTGCATTAGGAGATTGGATTCATAGTAGAATTGGTTTCACCCAAATTCTCTAACCATTGTAAGAGGGGTATCTCTTGAAGCAAGGATCCCCTCATCGAAGCCTCCTTCTCTTCTTCATTTTGTAATGTTTTCATTTGTATAATAAACTTCGTTGATATTCTTTTATTCCTCATATTTTCTTCTGTTTTGTTTAAATTTATTCTTCTCTTAATCATCCTAATTGGGTTGGAATTCTTGATTAGACGTTCTATTGGGTTATACCCATTACAAACCTTTGCACATGAAAAACACTTCTACGATGACTACACCGCCCATGGAAGAGTAGTTCTTTTTAGTAATCGATCTACCTATATCCTTATTCATTCATTTATTTTGAATCAATGAGATACTGTAATTCACATATTATGATCTATTAATTTATTTTTTAATTTAAATGAAACTATGCAAGCAATTGAATATTTAAAACAAAACACGCGAGTTTGGGAATTGTGTGAACTGTGAGAGCACAACCTTAACCGGTAATTCAAAACCACATGGGATTCATTTGTAGAGTTCAAACATAATCCATAAATTCAATTAGTCCTCATTTCCAGAATGGATATGTGACTTAATTTAACACTGAACATAAGCAAATCTTAGAACATCAATCAAAGCTGGGTGTTGCGATTGCATGTTCTGAAGATTAGCCTAGGGTTAAATTCAGTTCATCTTCGTGGTAAAGTTAATTCTCATAGGGTTCGGGGGTTAACAAATTAAGGGATCATAATTAAGTGAATATTAATTTAAATGATAATGATTAATAAATTATTGTAGATGTAGAGTTAGATCGATTAAGTGTTTTAAAATATTTTCTAAAAAAACATCTTCTTGTTGTGTCTTTTTAATCAAAATTCATTTCAAAATTAAAAAAAATGCAATCTTCATCCAGCCAACATCTTCAAGTTTTATAATCTTCAAACACCCCCCATCCTTTCATGTTGTGTTTTTATTCTATTTTATTTTATTTTTTGAATACCTCTAGAAAGTTGTTTTAATTCACTTTCTCCTTTGAGAGACGACCTTGGTCAGCCAATCTGGTGCACCTAAGTACCCCAAAATCATACTAATAATTTGAGGTCACCCACGACAGTTCTCTTTCAGAAATTTATATAGTTCCATATGAAATTCAAGGAGAAATATGACCATTGGAGAAGGGATCCGGCCATTGGAGCTTTTCCTATAAATAGGAGCTCATTGGAACACAACTTTGACAACTTTTACATATGTGCTTACATGCTGTTGAAGGGATTTCTAGAGAGAGAGGCTCTTATTAACTCTCAAAGCTTCATGCAGAAAGATTTAATAGTTTTTTAAAACTTTTCATTGTGCTTACTTGCTTTGTGTGACTCCAAATGTTGGTGATTACATTCACGGGCTTCCGGGGATAGGAAGACAGAGATTCCGACTACCTTGAAGTTCAAGGGATTCCATGCTGAGGAAGACAGAGGTTCCAACTACCATGAAGTTGAGGGCTTGTGGGGATAGAATGATAGAGACTCTGATCTTTATATCGAGGGCTTACCCAGGTGTGGGTAATACATAATTTCTTGAACGTATAAATCAAGGGACCTTTATCCAAGGTTGTTGGATACCCTTCTCTTTGGGTTAAAAGATTTATATCTTGTTACTTGTTTTAGTTACAAGTTTTTCCGCTGTATTTTGTATTTTAAGGAACGTATAACCTTCTTATATTTTCTTAAACTTGTACTCTGATTCATTTAGATTCTATACGATTTAAGGTAGAATCCCATATTGTATGCTTTCATTATGTTTCAGTTTTCCATAATCATATTTCCGGATCCATCTTTTCGAAATCATATTTCCGGAACCTATTTTTCGGAATCGCATTCCAGATTTAAGCAAGTATATAGAACTACCAGTTTATAACTTCATACCTTGTTCCAATTCTACAATTGGTGTTATAGGTGTTGTGAATTTTATTAGTTTAACTTTGTTAAACTTAGATCATTCCTTGTTTAAGGAAATTTTTAAAGTATACAATTCACCCCCCTTCTTGTATATTGAGCATCTACATCGTTATTTCGATCCCACAATTGGTATCAGAGGAGGTCTTTGAAATACGTATACTCTCATATAATTTTTTCCTTCTTCATTTTTTCATTGTTCTATATTTTCCTTGCTTAGGAATATTTTTCTTGAATCCGAACTTTTTCTATTAACAATTTTTTGTGTAGAAAGATTTTTAAGATGGTAGTAATGAATATTGGTTCTATAGACAACCTAAATCCTACAAGACAACCAATTTTTGGATGGTAGTGATTATGAGTATTGGAGAGATCGAATTAAGACATTCGTTTTCAATACTGGAGTTGAAAATTTTGTTATGCTTACTGGAGGTTATCAAATTCCTGATAAGGAAGTTAGTACTTTCACAAACCAAGAGAAGCATGATTATCAACTTAACTATAAGCTACACAATACTTTACTCTGTTCAATGACTAGGAACATATATATCCCAATTTCTTATTGTGAAGCAGCTAACTGTATATGAAAGAAACTTGAAGTTACACATTTTAGTACATCCAAAGTGATTAAGACTAGAAGAGCCGTGCTTAGAGCTGAGTATCATGGTTTTAATTTTCCTTATGGAGAACCCATTTGTATTGTGGAACAAAGGATTATGAATATCATGAATATCTTACAATCTATCGGAGAAAAAGGTCTAGATGATGAAGCTCTTTCTGATAAGATCATTGATATTATGCCCAATGAGTCGGAATCAAAGAGAACAGCTGTTGATGAGAACATGAAGGTCACTCAAATTTCCATAGATGAGCTATTTGGAACTCTTCTTCAACATGAAACAAGGATGAAGAGTGATACAGACAACATCAAAAAGAATAATGAGAATGGTATTGTTGCTTTTACTACAACTTCAAATCACATGAAACATAAAACTCCTGAGAGAGTAACTAGATCCAAGTCCAAGAAGGATTCTATCAAATCCTAATCTAGTGAGAGTGAAGTCTTAGAGAATGAGTTATCTAATCTTGCTCGAAGAATGAACAAGATAGATGGTCAAAGAAATTTCCAATCCAAGTATAAGAAGAAGGAAAGGAAAGATAAGAAATATTCAGAGGTCACATGCTATGAATTCAAGATAAGTGGACACATACGACCTGATTTCCTTATGCTTAAAAAGAAAGAAAGAAAATAGAGGCATTCTAAAAAGAACAGGAAAAATTTCTACAAAGCTAAAGCTAAGAAAAGTCTGAAAGCTAATACTACTTGGAGTGCTAGATGTGGAGACTCTTCATAAAGTAAATCTTCTGAATATAATTCATCAGTTCATAAGAATATGGGATTTATTTCTAATACTTCTTTTTCAGAGACATGTCTTATGGCCAAGGTACGCTTTGCCGAGGCTTTAACAAATTTATCTCTTGATAAGAATTACAATTCTGAAAATAGTACTTCTAATGAAGATACTTCATCCTCAAAAAATGAAGAACCTTCATATGAAGAAGTATCTATATTTTCCAAGTTACTTAAAGCAAAAAATTGTAAGATTTCTAAGAAATTAGACAAGGAAAATACTAGGGAAGAAATTGTTTCAAAATAGATTTCAGATCTAACTGAAAATCATAGAGATAAAGAAGAGATTCTAGAAAAACTTTCTAAATACCTTGAGAAAGAAAATTCTGATAAGGAAGAACTTTATAAAGATCTGAAGAATGTTATTTTAAAGTTGAATTTTTTTTAGGAAAAACCTAACTCTATGGAAATGATTCCCGAGGATGGGAATATAGTCATTAGACTGAAATCCGAAATTTTTTCTCTTAAGAAGCTCCTTGAAAAATTTACTTTAGGGAAGGAAATTTTTTGCCAAGATGTATTCTCAAATTAAACCTCAAGGAAACACTACTGGAGTAGGTTATACTCACCAAAAAACTGTTTTCAAAAAAACTATTTTTTCCTTCTAAAGCCCCTTTTTTCACTAAGTGTAAAAGTGGTGGGCATTGGAAGAAAAACTGTTCTTTGAATAAAGTTCAATCTCATTGGTTTCATATAGAATATTTCTCTAAAAAAATGTGGATACCCAAAATTTTGATATCTGAAAATCTCATATCCAAACAAGTTTGGATTCTGAAAGTCTAATTCTTTTCTTATTTTTAGGAAGATAAAGGAAGTTACAACAGTAACACATGGTTAATGGATAGTGGATGTTCCCAGCATATGACTGGTAAAAAAACTATTTTGAAAAGATTATCAAGGCAAAAGGAGGAAAAGTAACTTTCGGAGATAATGCTCAGGGAGAAATTGTTGGTATGGGTAATATTGTTCTTCTTGGTAAAACTTTGATTTCAAATGTTTTGTTTGTTAAGGGTCTTAAGCACAACCTCATTAGCACATGTCTGTTATGTGATGACGGATACCTTGTGAATTTTAGGAATGATAAATGGGTAGTTCACAATTCCAAGGAAGATTTTATTCTCTCAGCCCATAGGCAAGAGAATGTATACACTTTGAACTTAGAAGACCTTAGGAGCCAAGACTTACCTTGCCTAAGTTAAATGGAAGATCATTCTTTGTTATGGAATCGAAGTTTAGGACACCGTAACCTTAGGAACTTATGAAAAATCTCTAAGAAAGGTTTAGTTAAGAATCTACCAGAGCTTAGATTTGATTCTTATAAAGTTTGTGATCCTTGTCAATATGGAAAGAAACATAAATCTAGTTTTAAATAAATCAGTTAAGTCTCAAAAACTGAAGCATTACAGTTGGTGCACTTGGATCTTTTTGGTCCAACACAAACTGTAATCATTGGAGGCAAATACTATGTGTTTGTTCTAGTTGATGATTACACTAGATTTACATGGGTCTATTTCCTAGAAAAGAAGTTTGAAGATTTTTCTTATTTCAAAAGTTTTAGAGCCCAAGTTAAAAATGAGAAAAACCTTCCATTGAAAACTATTCATAGTGATCATGGAGGAGAATTTCAAAATTATGATTTTGAAACATTTTTTAGTAGAAAAGGTATTACTCACAAATTTTCATCACCTAGAACTCCTCAACAAAATGGTGTAGTTTAAAGAAGAAATATAATTCTTCAAGAGATAACTAGAACCATGTTGAGTGAATATTCTATAGCTAGACATTTCTGGGCTGAAGTTGTAAGTACAACTTGTTATACTATAAATCGAGTTTTGATTAGACCTTTTCTTAATAAAACTCTTTATGAGTTATGGAATTTTAGAAAACCTAGACTTTCCTACTTAAGGGTTTTTGGTTGTAAGGTATTCATCCTGAATACTAAAGATAACTTACACAAATTCACACCAAAATATGATGAAGTAATTTTCTTAAGCTACTCCACAACCTCTAAGGCTTATAGAGCTTTCAACAAAAACACTTGTACTGTTGAAGAAACAGTGGATGTAAACTTTGATGAATCTAATCCTTTTGTTTTTAAATCACACCAACCTACATCCTCATATGCATTTTCAAAAACTGATAATCAACCTTTGATGGAAAATCCTTCTGATAAGGAAAATTTTCAAGAAGATACTTCTGAAACATTTACCTTAGAAGATTTCCTACCCTATGTTAATGAACACTTTTTACAAAACCCAAACAAGTTGTTTCTTAAGAATCATCCTAGTGATAGAATCATTGGTGATGTCAATAAACTTGTAAGGACTAGAAGTTCCTTAAGAAATGAAGTTGAACATCTAGCATTTCATTCCGAATTAGAACCAAAAAGCACTGATGAAGCTTTAGGAGTTGATGATTAGATAAAAGCCATGCAAGATGAACTAAATGAATTCGAACGGAATAAAGTCTGGAACTTGGTTGAAAGACCTAAGGAAACATCTGTTATTAGAGTAAAATGGGTCTTCAGAAATAAGTGTGATGAAAATGGAGTCATTGTTAAAAATAAAGCTAGACTAGTTACTAAAGGCTATAATCAGAAAGAGGGAATAGACTATGAAGAAACCTATGATCCAGTAGTAAGACTTGAATCTATTCGTATTTTACTTGCCTTTGCAGTATTCTTCAATTTTACACTTTTTCAAATGGATGTGAAATGTGCTTTTCTTAATGGTTATGTTCCAGAGGAAGTTTTTGTTGAACAACCTCCTGGCTTTGAAGACACAAAATATCCTGATCATGTTTTTCGACTTTCCAAAGATTTGTATAGCCTTAAACAAGCCCCACGAGCATGGTATGATAGACTTACATGATTTTTTCTTCAAAATAACTATGTTAAGGGAAATGAAGATCCGACCCTTTTTGTAATGAAAGATAAGAAAAATGATTTAATTGTTCAAATTTATGTTGATGACATTATATTTGGTTCAACCCAGAAATCTTTAACTGATTACTTTGTGGATCAAATGAAATATGATTTTGAAATGAGTATGATGGGTGAGTTAACATTTTTCCTTGGTTTCCAAATTTCTCAAAAACAAGAAGGAACTTATATATCTCAACATAAGTATAGTAAATATCTTCTTAAAAAGTATGGATTTTACAACACTGAAAGTATTAGTACTCCCATTGGTACCTCAAACACATGTGATCTTGATGATGCTGGGAAACCAGTAGATCAAACATCTTTTAGAGTTATGATAGAAATCCTACTATACTTAACAGCTAGTTGTCCGGACTTAATGTGTTCAGTATTCTTATGTGCTAGATATCAATCCAATCCTAAGGAATCTCATTTAAAGGTAGTGAAAAGAATTTTTCGCTACTTAAAGGGAACCATGGATTTAGGACTCTTTTATACATCTGGAAATGATTTTGTTTTAAAAAGCTTTTCAGATGCTGAATTTGGTGGATGTAGAATGGATAGAAAAAGTACATCCAGAACTTGTCATTTCTTAGGATATTCATTGGTTTCTTGGTCCTGCAAGAAGCAACACTCAGTAGCACTCTCCACTACTGAAGCTGAATATATAGCAGCTGGAAGTTGTTGTGCTCAAGTGTTGTGGATGCAACTCACACTCACAGAATATGGCTTGAGCTTTACTAAGACTCAAATTTTGTGTGATAACACAAGTGTCATTGCCCTTGGTAAATGCCCTACACATCACTCCCGTGCAAAGAACATAGATATTAGGCATCACTTTCTTAGGGATCACACACTAAAAGAAGATATCATTCTTCAGTTTATCAGAACGCAAGATCAACTTTCTCACATTTTCACAAAATCTTTACCTTCCGATAGATTTAAATACATTAAACAGAAGTTAGGAATGATAATCGTGAGGTAATCCTTCTTATTTAACTTATTGTTAAACAATCTCCTTACAGTAATAAACTCCTTTTCATAGGGGGGTACATTTGCTTGTTAGTGTAATTAAAAATTTTCGTAGTCAGTTTTTCAAGCTCTTGTAACCAAAATTTTCATAATGAGAATTTTCGTAATAAAATTTTCGTACTGAAACTTTCATAATGAAATTTTCGTAATGAGAATTTTTGTAATGAAAATTTTCGTAATGAGAATTTTCGTAATAATATTTTCGTTCTGAAATTTTTGTAATGAAATATTTATACTAAAACTTTCGTAATGAAATTTTTGTAATGAGAATTTTCTTAATAAAATTTTCGTACTAAAACTTTCGTAATGAAATTTTCGTAATGATAATTTTTGTAATGAGAATTTTCATAATGAGAATTTTCATAATAAAATTTTCGTACTGAAATTTTCGTAATGAAATTTTCGTACTGGAACTTTCATAATGAAATTTTTGTACTGAAATTTTCGTAATGAGAATTTTTGTAACGGAAATTTTCGGAACTGGAACTTTCGTAATGAGAATTTTCGTACTCAGAATTTTCATAATGAAAATTTTTCATACTCATAGTTTTTGTATTGGAGTATTGGTACTCAAAGTCTTTTCAACTCTAATTTTTTCGTAGTTAGTTTTTTGTAGTCAAATTTTTCATCAAGAATAATATCACCTATTATGAATATACTTCCTAGTTAATCCAAATTGTATGATTTCCTTACTTAAGTTTTCATAGTCATATTTTTCTTGCTGGTATTTTCTTATGAGTTTTAAAATATTTTGGATTCTAGTTTTTCTTAAAATCCGGTTGTTTTTCTTAAACCTCACAAGATCAGATTCAAGATTTCCTTGCGGGTATGTTTTCAACCGTCAGATCAGATCAGATATTTTTTCAACTGTTAGATTGTTTTTGGTAGCTCAAAGGTCACCTCCATCGCTTATATAAAGGGGACCCCCGAGGGTTGTCCCACATCGATCTTCAAGCTCTCACGTGTTGAACTTATGCCTACCTTCTTTAAGACCATTCTGAATCTTCTAGAGCTCTCCATTCCGAATGTCTGCAGAATAAACTTCCCAAGATATGTCTACCACGAAGCCAATTTCAAAATGGAATGTGTACAGAGAAAGGTTGGTCCATCTGAACTTTTACAAGTACGATTCCATCAGCTCTAAGAATATCATGCTGAATTGTTGGAAAGATGTATGTATATCTAAGATTGGTGATCAAGATGTGGTCTATCCAGAGTTACTTATATAATTCTATGAATCAGAAAGTTTCTATGAAGAAGAGGGAAGAGAGAAGTTTTTTTTCAAGTCTTATGGGAAGACTTACAAACTTACTTACACCAAGGCAGCAATCTTGGTGGGGATGGAATATGATGGAGGGGCTGAATTCTGCTCACATAAACTTCCGGATGTTCAGGGTAGTTTTATTAAGGTAAAGGCCTTGGATTTTCTTGGGCTTGATGATGTAAAGACAGCCAAGATTTCTCACCTTTCCTCTAATAATCGGATCCTTCAGTTATGGGTACAAGTTTTCTTGGTTCCGAGAAAGGGTGACAAAGAAACCTTGAAGAAAAGTGATATATATTTCTTAGACTACTTGGTGAATCTAAGAAAAATCAATCTGATGAGGTATGTTCTTGTGACAATCAAGAACATCAAGGAAGGAAATTTGAGAGCTCAAATCATTATGTTCCCTGCCTTACTATCAAATATTATAGTTCAGTGTCTGGATTCATTCAATATTTCATGTAAGATTAAGGCTTGTAATTGTAAGGTTATTCTTGTTAGTGATGATACCTTGAAGAGGATGAATATGGCCTATTCCAACGAAACAAGAGAGTTCTATAATTTTCTAGAGGAAAGAAGTTGAAGCCAATCTAGAAATTGTGGAGAAGGATGGACCAATGAAGAAGGTTTCTAAGAAAAGAAAGTTGAAAGAAGTGGTGGCTGAAGACAAGAACCCCAAAGTTAAGGAAACCCAATCCGCACCTCCCAAGCCGAAAAAACAAAAAGCCTATCTAGATGAGGTGGCTGAAAATGGAGAGAGGATAAGGAGAAGTGGAAGGAAGGGGATCCACAGTTCCGTCTGGACCCTGCTGAGGCTGAGGCCTTAAGAGAAAAAGTTGCGGATGAGTTATAGATTCAATAAAAAGAAAATAAGATGAAGAAGAAGATGTCAGAGGAATAGATTGTTCCATCTCTTTTGAAAGCAACGGAGATGGCTTCTGAGAAGATTATGATTCCAGAGTCTTTCCTTACTGAACCATTACTAGAGACACCAGGAAAGAACTACTTATCTCAGGAAAAGCTTAAAGAGAAAGAACATGTTGAAAGAGCAGATGAATAAGTTACTGAGAGAGTATATGAAGAAGTATAGGAAGAAGAAGAAGTAGAAGAAGGATGTGTTGATCTAGATAAACTAATTAAACAAGTTGAGTATTATCAGGAAAAGGATGAATCCGCAAAACTTGTCAATCTGGGAAAGGAAGTTGAGAGATAAGGTAACAAAGATAATGATAAGGAAGAGGAAGAGAAAGAGTATGAATTGTCTGAGGAAGAGACCTATGAAAAGAATTTTCTTGAAGAAGGAGCAGAGAACGAGAAAATAGATGAAGACAAGATCGTTCAACTATCAGAAAGTGAAGGAGAATATCCAGATTATCAACCCATTCTGAAAACTGATAAAGGTAAGAAAATGCTCATGGATACACCAACAAAAGATATCATCAGGAAGAAAGAAGTTAGTGGTTCTTCTAGAAGGAAGTTGGTGGATAATGAAGATGAACAATCTCCAAGCAAAGTGTCTGAATCGGAATCGTTAGCACAGGGCCATGATTTTTTTGTCGAGTCTTTGAAAAAGTTGATGGACACCATTTTGATTTTTCCAATCATAGAATCAAGGTGCCAGATGCTACAACATAGTCTAAATCAAAAATCGGAATCCTTATCCCTGGTGATGGATAAGTGTGTGAAGATTGAAGCTGACCATAGAAATTTTGTTATCAATTATGATGTTCATAGAAAATCATGCAGCAAAATCACCCTGTGGGAAAAGAATGTGGATGATGACTTGGTTGAGTTTGATAATTTTCAGAATGAGGTAAAATATGATTTTCATAACGGGGATGCAAAGATAAAGAATCTTCAGGATGAGCTAATCATTGAGAAAAGTTCTCAGAATCAACAAGTAAAGGACTTGAATGGGAAGTTTAATTCTCTTGCTCAAAATTTTAAAAGGGATAGAGATATTCGGATTGAGCTTCATGAAAAGATTGTAATGCAAGATGAGTTACTGAAGATGCAAGAAGAGGCCATGAATGCTCAGGCAGAAGTCTTGAATGTTCAAGATGAAAGGATAAAAGCTTTGGAGAGGCAAACTGAGGAGGATCAAAAAGATTTGAAGAAGCTAAAAGCCTTGTTGAAGAAGCTAATCCCAAAGGAAAAGGAAGACAAATAGGTTCAATCTGATATTTTGTTGGTTTTTTCTTTCATTGTAAAAATTATTTCAACCCTAATGAAGTTTTTGGTTGGTTGTATCTTGTGTTATTATGTACTAATGTTTCAGGTACTTTATTTCTTTCCATTCCCTTAAATTCTTTTTGAAAATCACAAAGGGGGAGAAAGAAAAAGAATTACTCAAAAGAAAAAGAAGGAAAAATTTCTAAGTCAAGAACTATCCCTAATAAGGGGGAGCTTATCTAAGGGGGAGTTCCTCATTACGAAGTTTTTCATTTCAAATGATAATGAAAACTCCATTCTGAAAATTCGGAATACAATCCTTAGAGTTCCTAAGCCTAAGGGGGAGTTAGTTGTATTCACCATTATCCATAAACAAAGGGAGATAAGCTTTAATTTCAAAGTCTAGAAATTTATTCTAAGCCTTTATATTATTTTTCATAAGGTTGTTTGTGCTTTCCAAAAAGGGGTGATTGTTAAGTCAATAAGGCTTTCCTTATGACTTTCTCCATTCCTTCTTGTTTTGAAAATCACAAACACCCTATACATAAGAAAATCTATATTTTACTTATATAAGGAAAATTTCCTTCTCCAAGGAATTTACCCCTACCATTTTTTTCATTGCTCATATCAATATTTTTCTTATGTATAAAAATTAGATTCATATCAAAAACCTCAGAATCATATAATACTTATATATGAAGCAATCTATTTTAGGATCTGAATTCTGGATATGAACTGTAATGAAGTTCCGCTCCGAATTATGGATATGAACTGTAATGAAGTTCCAGTCCGAATTCTGGATATAAACTGTAATGAAGTTCCACTCCGAAATCTGGATATGAACTGTAATGAAGTTTCACTCTAAATTATGGAAATGAACTGTAATGGAGTTCCAGCCTGAATTCTGAATATGAACTGTAATGAAGTTCCACTCCGAATTCTAGATAGGAACTGAAATGAAGTTCCACTTCGAATTCTGGATATGAACTCTAATGAAGTTCCATTCTGAATTCTGGATACGAACTCTAATGAAGTTCAACTACGAATTCTGGATATAAACTTTCATGAAGTTCCATTCCAAATTATGGATATGAACTCTCATGATGTTCGACTCCGAATTCTGATTACCAACATATCTAAGTTCTGACTTCAATTTCTCTGAATTCAGACCTCGAACTCTTATGAGTTCTCACTACAAATTTCTATAAACTCTGACTCCGAACTTTGTAAGTTCTGGTTCCGAATTCTAGTGAAACCAGACTCAAATTTCCTTAGAAATTCAGACTCCGGATTTCTACATAATCCCGATTCTAAATTCATACAAAAAAGAATCCAAATATCTTTTTTATTATAGACTCTGAATTCCATTTTGGTTAGACTCTGAACTTTTATTTTGCTTACATTATGAACTTTTTACTTACACTCTGATTTGTAATGTTTGTTTTAAAATGATGTTGTGCTTTCAGTTACACATGTTTTGTTATAAAACGATGTCGTCCATTCTGTTTTCAACTAACCATTGGTTGAGTGACACGTATACATGTCCCTCCTAAATTCAAGGAGAAATATGACTGTTGGAGGACGGATCTGACCGTTGGAGCTTCGCCTATAAATAGGAGCTCATTTGAACACAAATTTGACAACTTTGACATGTGTGCTTACATACTGTTGAAGTGATTTCTAGAGATAGAGGCTCTTATTAACTCTCAAAGCTTCGTGCAGAAAGTTTGAACAGCTTGTTCAAACATTTCTTTGTGCAAACTTTCTTTGTGCGACTCCGAATGTTGGTGATTACATTCGAGGTCTTCCGGGGATAAGAAGACAGAGGTTCCGACTACCATGAAGTTGGAGGTATTCCTTGCTGAGGAAGACAGAGGTTCCAACTACCTTGAAGTTGAGGGCTTGCGGGGATAGCAAGACAGAGACTCTGATCTTCGTATCGAAGGATTACCCGAGTTTGGTTAAGACAGACTTTCTTGAAAGTATAAACCAAGTGACCTTTATCCAAGGTAGTTGGATACCCTTCTCTTTGGGTTAAAAGATTTATATCTTGTTACTTGTTTTAGTTACATGTTTTTCCACTGTATTTTGTATTGTACGGAAAGTATAACCGTATTATATTTCCCTACACTTGTACTCTGATTCATATAGATTCTATACGCTTTAAGGTAGAATACCATATTGTAAACTTTCATTAAGTTTTAGTTTTCCAGAATCATATTTCTGGATCCATCTTTTCAGATCATATTTCCAGAACATGTTTTTCGGAATTGCTTTCCAGATTTAAGCAAGTACATAGAACTAAAAGTTTATAACTTCATACATTGTTCCAATTCTCCAATTGGTGTTAGAGGTGTTGTGAATTTTCTTAGTTTAACTTCGTTAAACTTAGATCTTTCCTTGTTTAAGGAAATTTTTAAAGTATACAATTCACCCCCCCCCCTCTTGTATATTGATCATCTACATCGTTATTTCGATCCTACAGAAAAACCCGCATCAGCTCTACCATAGATGGGGTAGGATGCTAAGATCCCAGGCAGGTCTACATGAATCTAATGAAACCCTCTCTGAACTGAGCATTAGCACCAGTGTCTGGAATCACTGCAGGTACCATGTCCGGAATGATTGGCGGAACTACAGGTAGCCCCTGGTCTACCATATTAGGCGTATGGTCACTACCTGGTTCCTGATGTGGAACGGGAGGACGTCTTGATGCCATATCTCTAAAAGGTCAAAATCACACCTCAGATCAAGATTAACAACGACAGAAAAAACTGAAGGCACAAGAAGGAAGAGGGAAAAGAAGGCATTCAAGTTACGAAAAACATGACTACACGGCGTGTTCCTTCCCTACACTGCATGTTCCTCTAGGTCATTCACATGGGCATGCTCTTCTACCTATATTGGTCGTGTAACATCCCAAATACACGGCGTGTTGTCCTAACACACGACTTGTACTAGAATCCTATCCCCTTCTTGAGTCCTTTAACACGGTTAAGCCACACGGATCCTCTAAGACAAAACTACAGGGCATGTTCAAGGGGGACACAACCTATACTAGACATGTCTTACCTGGCCTGTGTTGTTATCGAAATGGCCTTTCACACGGTTTCCACTACACGGCGTGTTCCAAACGGACATGGAGTGTTCGAGGGAAGGTCACACCAACCCGTGTTGTTATTGACACAGTCGGGTACCTAGATCAAACTTCACAGCGTGTAAGATTCAGACACCACATGTAGGTGAAAAGATAACACAACCGTTTTTTTCATGACACGGCCAGGTACCTATTCCATACTACACGGTGTGCTAAATTAGTACATGGCGTGTTCCTACAAGAACTTTCACAACCTCGTGTCCCTTTCCACACAGTCAGTGACATAGTTTAAAAACTACACAGCGTGTATTAATAAAATACACATCGTGTATTCTTGGTTTTTTTCTGGGCAATAGCTTAGAAACTGCACCGGAGCCCAGAAAACACTGAAAACCAAGCGTTAAGGTGCCAAATTCCGATCCGTGGGGGCCAATAATCCCTGTGAATCAAAGCTTGAAATCATAACAATACATATAAAAAGTTAACAGTATAATGATCCCATGATCCGCCAAATTATGATCCTCGAGGGCCCATAACACATCTAAGACCAATGTTTGGAGTCCATGATAAATAAGTTGTAAAATAAAAAATACCCTATCAACATAGTAGGTATCTCTATCATAGTAACTTTCACATCATCATGCATAATCTATCATGACATCTATCACAACAGCATGAAATTTCTAATGCACCCTAGATGGCATGGTAAAATGCATGATATGTGATTTTGTAACCAGTTTCTATATGATGGATGAGATGGAATACCCTCATCTCATCGGGTTGCAAAAAAGTAGAACAACAATCTTATAAACTGTAACAACACAAAACAAGTGCATCACCCAATGGTGAAATATAATCAACTGTAACACTTGGAAAAACTAAAAAGTAAAATTACGGGGTAATATAGCTTTTCCCTATACATGGGTTAATTACTCTCGGGCACAGTTAAGTACCAACTACCCATTTCTTCCTATCCCTATCTATTGTCACCCAACAGTAAGGAAACAGAAAAGAAACAAAACTCCTCCGATACCACTTTGTAACGACCCGAATCTGGAGCCACTCAACTGGTGCCCCGTACTCATTTCACCACATGACCTCAAGCGTGTTTTCCCAAACGCCAGAGGCTACCGACTAGAAACAAGGGCCTTGGTGAGTAATTGGGGTAACAATGCCCTCATTTGGTACAGTATACAACGGAAGGATAAACAACATACAACAACTGAAACTAAACAGCAGAAGCAATGTATAACATAATAATAATGATGCAGCATGGTACATGTATCTATGGAAAGTAGTAAACAAATCAACGTGTTGAAATACAACTAAAATCAAAGTACTAAAAGTAAACAGCAACTCCATCAGCATCGCAAGCCAAAGCCCTGTCTCATGCTCTCCAACTCCAACCAGCAATCAAGTACCTAAGGTAGAAGGGCCACAATCCCAATCCACACCTAAAACCATATAACCTATTAGGGTCAAAAAGCAGGACCCAAACAGGGTGTGAGACTAATCCCAGTAGGCAACCACCACAATATTTGTACCCTACTATCAGTGAGTAATATTGCAGAAGTAATGAAAGTAAAGACAGTAATGAACTAGGAGTATACCGGTAAACAATCCTACCAATTACCATTCACATTCATTTAACAATTTAACTCATTCATTTAATTAAGAAACCATGAAATCTAGAAAATCTCTCCATTCCAAGGTGAAGTAAGTAACACAACAGGTATTGAAAAATACTACCTAAACTACAAGTAGTAAAAAACCCAAGCTTGTTCTTTGGCTTGGTGGACTCATCACAACCAACCATCAATATTCACACTGACTCTCTGGGTGGATCAATCTAGTAGACCGCTATTTTCCAGTAATCAAACAAGGCACATACACTCTGGGAAGCTGTCACGTCAATTCCCCTATGGTCTTGCAACGATAGCTACAGACTCTCTGAGGAAGCCCTTACATCTAATTCCTCCTATGGTATCTATACGTGTGTAAACTAATAACACTCTTGGGAAGCACAAATTCTTATTCCCATAGGTCCTTCATATGATACAAATCCAAATATACCCTTTAGGGAAGCACTTAATCGTCTATTCTCTCTTTGATCTCCCACACTAGGTTCTCATAGCCCTGAGCAGTCCAGTCGTGCGTAATCGACTATCAGAAGCCCTAAGTATGTTCAACAACAACTTTTCTAATAGCTACAATGCACCAAAATCATTTAAACAGCATGCAACACATGAAACTAGTTATAACAAGCAAACTAGCAATTTCAATAGGGTTTACCTTGCAGGCAACTGTGCCAAACGGTGATAAATATAAAATAGGAAAAAACACACATAGGGTGATCCTCAAACATGAAAACAAGCATATATCAGTATCAATTAACCTTAAGATAAAAATTAATATAAGTTAATTAAACAATAGGATCAAAATCCCAAACACGAGATATAAGATACATGGGTATCCGACACTTTTGCAACCAAAACCCAAATACATTCAACATAGGGCAACAAACCACCTTCCTCGATCCTCAAAGATCGATATAATTGAACCTTGGCCTGTGAATCAGCCTAAAATGGAGTAGATCTACAAAAATATATAAAATGTTCAACCTCAGATAACTCATACAAGAGTAAGAATCAGGAATCTAGGCCAATGAAGAACCAAGAAATCACCGTTGTGATTCTATTGCAACCGATGGTGTTCGATTTGGATTACTAGTGATGGATCGGTAAATTGTAGAAGAATCGGCCTCCTCGGATGCTCTGGACGGAGATAGGTGGAGAAGAAGATGTTTATGAACCTTAGACGTGACCCCGGTCCATTTAATGAAATAAAAAGAAAGTACACGGTGTGTACTTTTAGAGTACATAGTGTGTACTGGGTTTTTACGTACTCCGCTTTAAGCAGCCTCCACATCACCCCTACATGGCCATGTGTGTGGCCATGACACGGCCAGAACATGGCCTCGAGCAGAAACAAAGTACACGGCGTGTACTTGTAAAGTACACGACATGTACATAGAAAATTTCCAGATTCTCCTCTTTTTCCCAAAAACGACCAGAAAAGGAAAAACATACCAGAAAAGAAGGCCCAGATTTTTACAGAGATCTTTGAGAAAAGTATTAAGCTTGATTCATCCCAATGGTTTCTCCTCACTTTTTTCATATCCCAGCAGAGTTGTAGTGAAGGGTGTCAAGATTTCTTCATCATACCCCAGTCGACGGAGCATTCTCAGCGGGAGGAGGTTAACTCCAGAGCCATTGTCGATGAAGATCCTTCGAACATCAATTCTATTTATCTTGTTGGAAATATATAAGGGTTTTATGTGCCCCTTCATGAGATTGTCTTCATACCTATCTATGAAGGAGATGATGACATGACATTATTTGGGGCTAGTGTCTGTTTGGTAGACTTAAGATGCTTCTACTTCTATATATAACTCTTGGGGACTTAGTAAGGCTTCATTGAGTTCCTCCCTAAGATCTGTGGATAGACTTAATGAGTCCAGGATTAAAATATTTTCTAGTACTGAATCTAGCTACTTTAGAATGTCATTCTTCTACTCTAAAGGTCGGTACTTTCCGGCTTGGGGTTTCTCTTTCTCATACACTTTAGGGGTTCGAGATTTGGACATAGATGGTTCCCCCTCTATAGAAGGGGTCGACGGTGCTACAGTCCATTCCACGTTTGGCTGAACTAGTCTGCCTGCATACCTTGGGAAGTTTGGTACTTTTTATTCCCCTAATGGATACTCCAAGATAATTGTTCTTGGGTTTCTTATGGCGGGGGTGAAGGAGCATTCTGGTTCCTGTTCTGTCTACCAGAGGGTCCTTCCACAAGTTTCCATGATGTTAATGATTTTAATTGTGGCATAGCAAGGAATTTGACTCCATCCACAATCATGCCTTTGAGAAAACATCTGACCTTTGTGGCCTCTTCCTCCGGCTCTCCAATAGGGCATGAGGATTTTGGGTTCGTGTACATAGTCTTCATTAGAGAATGGATCCATCATGTGAATGAAATTTATGGAGCCAAAGATCAGTTCTTAATACGGTACTGTCTCTATTTGACTATCTTCTTCTGATGGTTCCATTTGGTGGGGTGGTTCCTGTTGTACCATTTGTCGGGGTGGTGCCCGTTGTACCAAGATTGCTGGCATGAAGTCCAAAAGAGTCAACATTGACATCAGCTTTGGTGTCATATCATCTTATGTCCCTTTCCTTCTGCCCTTCAGGCCTTTAGTGGTCCGCGGGACTAAGGAGGATGGATGTGTTGCATTGGGAGATTTTTGGGGAGAAGTTTGTCATTTCAAATATTCCTGGAGAATTCCTTGAACTCGGTTAACGGTCTTCCGGGTCATCCAGTTGTCAAACTTTTTCTCCTTCTTACTAGTGACTGTTTTGTACTCCTCTTATTCTATTGAGTCTGAGGTGGAAACACAAGCCACTTGTGTTGGCGGCGGGCCCAACATGACTTTCCTGGAATCCACCATCTTTTGTAAGATATTCTTGAAAATAAATCATTCCTTGATGGTGTGTCCTAGTATCCGATGATACCGACAGTAATTTGGATGGTCGTTGAGAACCACATCATCGGTTCGCTTTGGCTCTGGCAGCCGAAGCGGATTACAATTCATGGCATCTATGAAATAGTCGCAGACTTGGTCATCTTAGAAATAATAAACATTATTTATTCATTCTTTGAACTAATTTCTTTTGGCACCTCATCGCTCTTATGGCCGAGGTGGGGGTGGTTGTAGGCATCCAGGGGGTCCCACACGGTTCATTGGGGGCCTCGTAACTGGAGCTGGTTCCAGGGGTGGCTTAAGCATAACAGAATCCTCTTCATATTTTCCCATTCATTTCCCAGGGGCCGATGGGGATAATCGGGACTTAAGATTGGTCCTTTGTAATGAGTTCTCTATCCTTTGGGAAATGATAGAGAAGTATCTAAACCCACTAGTGTAATTCACTAGGATGAGCAATGTTCAGAATTCATCTCAAAGGATATCGATGCACATGGAGAGCATCTCATCCTGGGGGAGTGGTTGGTTTAGGGAATATGTGAGGCCTTTCCATCTAGCAATGAAGTTCGAGACTCTTTCTTTGTCTCACTAATTGCAGTTCTTGAGATCACTAAACATCATATTGGGTAGCTTCAAACTGAAATGGAAGATAAACTATCACTGTAGGTCCTCCCATATTGTAATTTAGTATACCACACAAATGTCGAGCCCTATAGGTTTTGTAAGAAGAAACTGAGTTTTATGGCTTCTTGCCACTCTGGAGTGCCAGTCATGGGGTCACAGTAAGAGGAATAGTGCATTAAATGCTATTTTGGGTCCCCCTCAGCCATTGAATAGTAGGAATATGGTTTTCCCAAAGTTTGGTGGTGGTAGACCATTGCTCACCCACTCGGGTTAGGGTTTGAGCTCTGGCTGTATCAAAGCGCACTGCCCCTCCATGGCTTCTAGTCGAGCTGTTAGATGCTCGACAATGTTTAAGATCCCTTGATGCATATCCTGTCAGGCATGATCTTGAGATGGAATGGAAAGTGCCAAGACGGGGTGTACCGGTGCTGCTGGTATTTGAGGTGGATACCCAGCCGGGGGCATCATTTGTGGGTTTACCTAGATATATTATGGATGCCTTCCAAGTAGGGGGAAGTCTTGATATCCTTCTAGGGCTAGGTAGAACGAGCTTTTGAGCTTGGATTCATTCTCTAGGATGAGTGCATGTGGTATGGGATCCTCTTCTGGGAGAACCTTCTGACGTTCCGCATAGGGAACACATCCAGCAAGATAACTCTCTCAAACTAGATCAACATTAATTATACTGAGCACTTTCATTTCTTCTTCGTGCTTGGCTAACCTTTCCTCAAGGGTGAGAGACACGTTCTCATGGGTAGGAGGATGTGGTTCATAGATAGCCTTGGATTTATTTTTCTCCTTTTTGGAGTTTCATGGGGGAGGTAGTGACGAATTAGCTGAGGGGGTGCCCAAATTTCAGATCGTTATCTGGTTCTGGGTATGTATTCCATCAGGCTCGTTGTGGAATTCTTCTAGGAGAAAACCATCATACTTCATATCCTCTCCCTCCATGTAATTTCTTGTGATATCCATGGGGTTTACATTTACCACATTCACTAAGGAATACTGTATTTGGGGTGGTGTTCCCATTTCTGAATGTTAGGAAGGCTTCCAGCACCCTTTATTATACTTTCTTCTTCCATTATGTAGTATTCTCTAAGTTTCGTGATGAAGATTAACCTGAAGGGAGCCAAGGTCTGACCTTGAAATTCACCTTTGTCTCAGAGGGTGCGGACCACAAGAATGGGTGGAACAAGAAACTCCTTTGTCCATTGTTTTTTCTAGATGGTGGAAGACATGCCTCCACCGTGTATGGATTTGTGGTAAAAATTCACTCAGTCCTACGGGTTGGGGCTGTTACCATTCTCCTATCTCTACGTTACGTCGTGGATCTGTTGGTAGTACGGGGGAATTATGATTTAAAAATTCCCCCATCTCTAGGGGATGGTGCTGTTCTCGTATCTTGGCGGTATCCACTGCTATTTACACCCTTTATATTTCACATACTCCCACACGGGTGCGTGTCGAGTATGGTGTTGGGACGACATGGAGTTTACAGTCTTTTGAATATATGAGCACTTCTTTCTGGTTGGCTTCCCCTAGGCGGGAAGCCTGCTGGATGTTCCTGGTCTCCTGACTCAGAAGTATTTCGATGGCTTGATCTCTTCGGTCCTGACGCTTTCGAGACTTACTCTGGGCTGTGTTTTGTGGAGTATCCCATCTTTCTTGAGTAGGGGTTTCATTTGATTATTCCTCTGGGTGATGACATTGCAGGATTTCATTCCCAAGGGGCCTACTAAATGGGATGTGGGTGAAGTGAAAAGATCCATGTTATCCCCACCCCTGAATGTGAACTCCAGTCGGGGCGTTGCCAATGTGGTGACGCAATTTATGCATTTAATAGAGGGAATCTAGTTCGAGGTTTTTCTTTCGCCTTTCTGATTGTGGATTCCTTGTAGACAGGGGGGCTTATGAGACTATTAGATAGAGAAGCTCTCCTATTGTGATGACATGGTCCATGTACCCTTCATAGGGAAATAATTTTTCCTTCAGCTGTCGAAGAGTCGTCCATATGTTGAGGCGAATTTCATGTGTGCATTCCCCAGACAACTCTCCCAGTATGTCAAAGTGGGTGGTGGTCGTAGGCCAATACATCACTGGTATATTATCCCTAGCTAGTTATCTTCTCACAAGAAACATGTCATGTTGTTGTTCTTCCGGAGGCTCCTCTACTTGATATTCCCAGCTCGACTTCTTCTTAATAATTTCATTCCAAGTGACTGGGCCGTTGGGAACCCTACTGTTTTTTGGACACCATAGGGGTGGATCTGAAGATTAGTGTGGCCCCGGGCCATCCTCTGGATGAGAAAGAACTTCACTCATTATAGACAGAGTTCTAGATATGTCTAACTCCTTTCCGTGAACCTCAACATAGGAGGGATTTCTCATATTCATTCCGTAAAGGGGAGGACCTTCTTGATAGTATGAATTTTGATTGTGGGGAGGACCTCATCAGTTGGTTCTGCAAAGGAGAAGGCTACTATTTTAACTTGAATCTTGATCGCGGGAATTTTCATAACATCATATACCCTGAGGAGGACCTTCAATATGATTTATGTTACTATGGGAAGTACCTTCATATCAACTATCATTGTGAGGAGGGACTTCTCAATGGAAGTCATCATGGAGAGTACTACCATCAGGACATGATGTCCAACTATAGAGAGAATCATATCTACAGCATATAACCTAGGGAGGACCCTCAGGGCGGATAACCGCATGGGGAGGACCTTCTTACTATATGATCTCCAGGTTGAGTTGAGGGCTACCCCAATGCACATTAGTAGATAGTCTCTCGTGATATATCATTCTTGACCCACGGAGTAAGCCCCCATGGGTGCTCTGTGGAGGGCCTTTAGAGCTACTGGTAGTGACACTGCGGGGAGGACCTTAGAAACTACTACTACTAATTCCTTAATTTTTTAATGGAAGGATAGTGTCTTGATCCTCTTTTGATATATGTTTGAGGGCGTCAAGAACCCCAGCTTCTAGCAGAGCAGGATCATGTATGTGCTCTTCATTTTCTGTTTTCCTTTGGCACTTTTCATTTTTGGTCACACTCTTGCAGGTAACTGGGGACATGTGTTGTTGGTAATGGCCTTCATATATGGGTCCTTATCTTTTTGGTTATCGTGATTTCATCGGGATACGCTGACGAGCATCTTGAGTTTTTGAAGGGATATATTCTTGCCCTGGAGTGGCCACCAAGTTTGACCAGATTCCCCCAGTTGGAATGGGTATTTTTTATCGATTTGGTTGTCCGTATATTGTAGGATATTGCCATCGACCCTCCTAGACTGAAGTAGGGATTCATAATTGCTCCGAAGTGACTAACTCATTTTGAGAGTGAGTCATTCCGATCAAGGAAATTGGGTCATGGGACTGATTTATCGCCTTTTCCACTGATGAAATGATATCTTGCCATGTTTTGAATATATGGTATGTAATCAATGTCTGATCTTCTATCATTTCCAAGATGTGCTGAGATACATCTTTGGCTGGAATGGGTATGAAGGACCATTGCAATGTCAGAGCAGGATTTTGTGCCAACTCTGATCCTCCATGAGTTTCCAGTAGATACCGGTAGTTCTCCTACGCTAGGACAGAGGAATGAGTCTGTCGTTGGTTGTCTTCTTTGGTTGCCACCACATTTGACTGGTGGTCTTCATATTCACGAGCGGGGATTTTTATCCACTCATTTTCCACTATATTTGTCTCACATACTTTGTATGAATCCAAAGGAATTGGAATATACTCATATTTGGTTTCTTCCCTATTTAGATGGAGGGATGGGTGTGAGTCAGCAGGTATTTGTCCCTGCGTATAGCTAGTTGCCACCCTATTTTGATGGCAGGCTTGAAATGTGTCAGCAGATGTTTATGCCTGCATGTAGCTAAGTGCCACCCTAATTGGATGGTGGTCTTATAGTGTTTTGGAAGATAGCTGCATATTCCGGTAGTTTATTGCTCTATCTATATTTCGAGACCGACGAGCATTAACAGGAATGTTCATATGCTCATTTTGTGCCACCCTATTTCTGTGGTGGGCTTGGGTGGAGGGGGTGGAGTCATAGGTCATCCCGTTGAATGTCATCGCATTAGTACATCAGAGCTTCTCCTCAGGAACCAGGGTGATAGAATGTTCCTAGTTGTATATTCTCCACCCTTGGAGGGAAGCCCAAGGGGCCCGAGTCTCCTAGACGTTGGCAGGTGCCCTCGGCATAAGGTCCTCCTCAGCAGGAGGAGGTCTGGTCATCCAGTGTTGGCGGCGACACTCTCTGGAGGGGGCCTGTAGGTAGGACCCCCGTGAAGTTGAGATGAAGTATTTAGCATTGACTTCATTTACATACCTATGGTAAGGGAGGTACTCATTGTCACGTTCTGGGGACAGGCTCTCAAAACAGTTTGAGATGACCACCAAGACCACCTTGTATTGGGGTGCCGGTAGCGGCTGAAGAGGTAGATGGCGGACCTTCACTAACCAGAGGGCTTGACTCATGGCCTCCAGCATGGGGAGAGTACCATTTCAGTGGTACTCCTTGATCAGCATGTTGGATACCCAGTGCTGAAGATAATGGGTAGGTGAGGGGCTCCTGCTCTTTGTTAAGGCCTCGAATACCTGTGGGGTCATAGATGTGTGTGTCTGCATGGGCCACTGGGATTCCATTTGGATCGAAGGTCACTCTTCTAGAACCTATGACATACATATATGACATACAAAACAGAAAACCTCATCAAAGTATCATCCTTTTAAACATATTCATATTTGTAAATTCAGCTTGGCCCCCTTCCCCTTTGGTTTTGATGCGGGGCAAAGGGGCCAAAGTGGGGTGAGACCACCACCTTGGTTAAGGATTCACGTCGAGTTCACCATTTTTTTTCTGCCTCCGAGGTGGAGCGTTTTGTGCATACCGGGGTGAATAAAATGGTCCTACATGTACTATCCTTTTGTATTTTATCATTTGGGTAGAACCACCACCTTGGTTAAGGATTCACATTGGGTTCACCATTTTTGTTTTGCCTATGGGGTGGTACATTTATGGGTAGTGCAGAAATGGTTCTACAAGGTTCATCACCCATCTGTTTTTCCATAGAGATGGGTTCTTGTTGAATTTACCATTGCTTTGTTTCAACCTATTCGACGTCATTATCCTTTAAGGAAAGTTGGATTAACCCTGCGAGAACTATTGGTCCCAACAGGTGATTATGTGTGGGTCAAGCACTCATGAAATCGGTCCTTCTCGAATATAACTTCCTATGATGGTATCCAAAAGGATTATTCATGGAGCCATGAATTCCCAATGGACCCAATATCCATGATTCATGGACCTACTTTTCAATGGCAGGCGCTAGTTGGTTGACTATTTGGCCAACGACACTTAAGGACTCCATTGGTTGAGAGGATGGGAGGTCAGGCTCACCACACCCATACGGGGGGAGGATTGTCACCTGTTCTGGGACTCTCTTTTAGATTTAATTCATGTTCATACATTCGTTAATCCTTGGTTCATTCCCAAAGAGTTTGTCCATGGGCTACCCTTGGTGTGCAAGATCGTCGTGAGCATGCATTTGTTTGATGCCACGAAGGTGATGCCGACTTAGCTATATTATAAGGATCTCTGGAGTTTATCGACATCCAGGAGGGATAGAAAGTGACTTGATGTTGGGATCGGGCCCATAAGGAGGGCTTCTTGCATATCCTCAGGAGAGGAATTGGAACCCATGTAGTTCAGAATATGCGGGGCTTACGCATATCGGCTGTCCATTTAAGGGGACATAATTGGGTGGACCATTTTTTTGGATGGGAACCCTTTTGAGCTCAGGCCTTCTGGTAGGAATCTTACGTATCCTGATTTGACATGAAATCAGAGTTCTCATAGTTCAGATGTGGGGGGATTACGCGTGGAAGCTACCCATTTGAGGAAACATGATTGGCTGGACCCTTTTGGATGGGAACCCCTTTTGGGATCAGGCATTCTGGTAGGCATCCTATGTATCATGATTTGATCAGGAATCAGAGTTCTCATAGATCAGATGTGTGGGGATTATGCATGGAATCATCCCATTTTAGGAATCACGATTGGTTGGCCCTTTCAGATATGTACCTCTTTTGACTTCGGGCCTTCTGGTAGGCGTCCTACATATCCTGATTTGATTAGGAATCAGAGTTATCATAGTTCAAATGTGATGATGTTGTAATCCTCACAAACCTCTAATCCCACATGAGTAATGCTCGGTGTGAGAAACATGAGGATGTGAGAGATTCAACAATGCACATGCCTCCTCCTCTCTTGGTGGGGGAGGGAGAGCCCATGACGAAAGAGGCAGGGGCGATTATGGCGAGGGTGCGAAGCGATGAACCTTTCCATGTGAGATGTCATAGGTCATGCAACCCTACCTCCGAAGATTGGGGACATACCTTAGTGGGAGGGCTATAGAGAACGTTTTGGGATCGAGAGGAGTTTCGTCCTCGCCAACGAGGGGAGAAAACATAACCCATTTGACTGATCATTATCCCTCATTGAATGGAAAACCAAGTGATCACCCTTAACCCCAAGAACAAATAGGTTCATGTTGGTATCCCATGTTTTGACTCAGGGTTATCATTGGAATGTATCCTTACATGCATTATCGAAGCCCTCACCTTTGTGGGGATGGCCTTCGTGACTCTTCTTACCGTGGGTATGTAGATTCAATGGGGCACGCTGATGCACCCGATGACCTGATCATACGGGTCTGATGGCTTTGAAGGAGGCTTTGGCCTAATTTCGGGGGACTATTTAGCATAGGGATCATAGAGTACTGGACGGTAATGGATGGTTGAGGTTGGAACCAGGAGGAACAATACCTGAAAACACCCTATTCGGCGTACTGGTTTCTCATGCGGGATGGGGAAGGCTCCGCATACCGTAGCGGTATGTGGGTAGAAGGGCCATCTGCATATCGATGTGGTATGTGGGCATGGGTATTTCCAACCACATACCCAAGTGGTATGCAGCTCACCATGCTGCTTTGGGTAATATCTACGTACCGATTGGGTACGCGGCGCTGATCTCAGTCGGCGTAGCGAAATGCTTCGCGGAGCACCATACTGAAGGAGGGTCAAGAGGATTACCATTTGTGGGAAATTCATCCACAATAAGTCTTTGCATTTTGGTTTACCCATTATGTTCGCGGTTCCATTTTTATTATTCAATTCCCCCATTTTATGGTTCGCATCTGGCTGTACCTGCGGAGGAAGTGGTTCGTGGTTCGTACTTCTCCGATGAATCAAAATGGAAGGCGAGAAAACTCTAAGTCTCCCTCAAGATTTCATCAGCTTTCCTTGTCTCTATCTATATCCCTCTCTTTGTGTGTCTCCCTTCTATTGTGCTCCTTTATATAGCATTATAGTGATCATATATACTGTGAAAGAAGCCCCATTTGCAGAGGCCCATTAAAGCAATATTCTATATTACGGAAGACCCGGTCAACCAGGGTTTGTGGAGGTTTTGGTTCATGATAATGGTTCATAGAACCCTACCCACTCACTTTATCTACAAAGTGATGGGTTTGTGGTACTGTACACAAAATGTCCATACATGCACAACTCCTTCGATTGATGCGGTTCACGGTTTTCCTTGCTCGTTGGCCATCACCTCACGGTCCAGCAGTTCGTGGACCGTGTCACATACCTAATGGATCACGATCCTTCTTCTCCACATACCTTTCCCAGTGATGGTACGTGGTTCACATAAAAATCCTTGAAAACTTGAATCCCTTCACATTCCTTCAAAGAAATGAAACTCAATCCGAGTCCCTTCGCCCTGATAGACTTGTAGAAGTGATTGGTTCCTTTTGAAAAGATATTGCAGGGGTATTTATCTCCATGGAAGAATTTTTAGGTCCCTACAAATTCCAAGGGTCCTATTTATAGGAAAGGAGGGGCTGATCGAAGGAATTTTTTTGGCATAGGTCCACCACACTATCCCTCTACGTAGGTTCGTTGCGTATAGGTACAGAAATTATACTGCTGAAAAGGTCCATCATTGAGGTCTTCCACGGAGGTCTACCATGCAGGTATTATGTGCAGGTATTCCACACAAGTCTTCTGCATAGGTCTTCTACACAGGCCATTAAAACTTTTTATTTCCATTTAATTGTTCAAACATCATCTTGAGATTTTGAAATATCTGAGGGCTGCCTTAATACTATTTTTATCTTTCTAAGTAGTGTCAATACAATCCCCCCCTCAGGATTGGATCCGATTAAAAAGAGGGTCGAGTCCTAAGGTAAAATAGTAGAGAAAATACTATGGATTAATTTCTTAACTATGACGGTTTTCCACATAACTATTTTTCACAGGTCTGGAGAGTAGATTTTTCATACAGGAATACCATGTAGGTCTGTTGATGTCTATAAATAGGTCTGATCCTTTGTGATTTTCTTCACCCGTACTCTCAGAATCTCCATCTCTCATTGAGTAGCTCATCTAGCCTCAAAACATTATGATATCGTGTAGTTTCCTTGAAATTTTTTCAAGGTGAAACTACATGAGCGATAAATCTATGTGGAAGGACTTCTTCAGAGTTGTGATATGACCCTTGTCGAAGGACATGCGCAATAGACCATGTCGAAGGACCAACGTGAAGAGTTTCGTTTGAAAAATTATCAGGTTTCTTTAATTTTAAATTTGAATTTTCTTAATTCAAAATTCCAACCTGACAGGGGGAGTTTGGTAATTCTTTTGCAGCAAATTGATCACTTAATATCCTCTACTGATGAAGCTATGGTTGGTCAAAGTGAGATGATAATGATCACCGGACCAAACTATTATGATGTTGTTGAAAGTACTCTTCCTTGACTATGGAAAGGTTTAATTCTATATCAATGTGAATATCCACAAAGTCACTACCTGCCCCTGTATGGACATGGGATTTTATAAGATTCCCACATTCCATCTATTAAGAAATACTTCCCAAAGAATTGGTTTCTCCAGTACTCAAATTATCAATGCATGAATATTACCGTGAGGGGTATGCTAGTTCATGAGGGAACAACCACTATTGGCTACATAATACATCATAGTGGATGTAATCCTAATATGAATGATTATGTTGTAGATCCAAGACCACATTTCTATTATTCAACCTTTCATGCCTCTTAAACAGACCAGTTTAATGGTTGGAAGGAAGATTGGGATCTTCATTCTATAGGAGGTGTTAAACCTGAATGGATTTTGGCATTTTGGGTGTGCCGAACTTGTCTAGAATTCAAAAAAGTGCTATCAGATATTTATATTTATGAATATTTTTGGATGGGACAAACTTATGTTTATAAAAACGATTTCATTCTTGAATTGCTGAGTTGATGGAGTCCGCAGATGAATACCTTCCACTTGATGCATGGTGAGGTTGACATTAGTTTATGGGATATATACCCAATAGATGGGGTTCCAATTCTAGGGTAGATGTATGATGAGTTTATTTCACCGGTTACAACATGGGGTGATGTTATCATAACACCACCATTGGATCATGAAATATTCAAAATAGCAATGAAATATCCCAAAGAAAAGAAAGATAATCATTCCAGAGTGTGGATGGAATCCCTTTTAGAACCAACAATAGAGAAAGGTCCCACCTATGGACATACAACTATTTGTCCTTCTACAGATAACCAGGGCAGTTCAGGCACATATTGGCCTACACTGGAGAGAGGTGACTATAAGCACCAGGGCTATAAAGTCAAATCTGATATTGATGTAAATATATGCATATCCATCTTCCTTTCCATGTGTCTTATCATTTACTTGCTTCTAGTTCGTGAGTCTGGAGGTGGTGTAAGGAAAGGGACTTTTGTTATTGCAGCTAAATTGGTAAATGGAAAGTATATTGGATTAGAAACTCCTATATTGGACAGAATTTATTATTCCCTACTGCATTTATACAATGGGAAGTCTCCATTTAGACTTGAAGGGCCATTCCAAGTATTTTGGGGATAGATTAAGGCACACTTTTCTTCATACTCAGTGTTGAATTAAGTTAGATTCCCCAACGGTCGATTTACCCCATTTTTACATAAATTTTCAATTATTCAGCCTCAAAACATGAGACCCGATGTTGTGATAAGGGAATTGAATGCATCTAGAGAATTCATCTTCATTCCTTTTGGTCACCTGCCAACTGGAACAATTATTGATGATGGTAAGGAAGATAATTAGGATATGAGGTCTTACATGATGGCATTCAGGGATAGTGTATTTTCGACCAGGATTGATGGTGAAATTATCTGGGAGTCTTAAGTCCCCTATAAATTTTTCTCACCAGTTCAGATGTCTTCAACAATCAAACTCTTTCCCTCCCACGTATGTTAGACATGAGAAACACCCAATGGTAGAGAGATAATTGTTGATTTTTATGGATTTAGAGACATCCAAATTGTCAATTACCTTTCCTCCATCATATGCATCAATCAGATTGGAATCTGGATATGAAAAATCTTGGTTTTCTGCATACCCTTAGAAGGATTTGAAAAAAGGAATATAGAAAGTGGTGGCCACAACAACTGTTGTGCGTAGTAATCATGGTATGAAGTCCAAATACAAAGATGAGGCATAAGTTTCTGACGTTTTAGAACCATCAAAACCTCTTTGCAGAAGGTATACCAGGAAGACTAGAGCTAGATATGCAGTACCTTTGGCACCAAGGAGATCAAGCTACCACCATATGAAAGAGATTCTAATCCCATCTGTTTTCCTTTCGGAAGAAGAAAAAGAAGGGAGGCTTGACGAGGCTCATTAGTCATAAGGCATTGATTTTTCTCCACAACCAACCATACTTGGATAGAATTATGTGCGGCCTCCAGCCATTCAATTTTGGGACAGCTTGACCTATGAACTTAGGGATGCATGGGAATTCCTAAAACACAACCTTCGGATACCAGATGTGTGTGACATTAAGGCACCTTCTAATTTCAATCCGGATAATAACTTAGCTAAAGTACATGAGTATATTACGGAACTTGAGGCCTTTATATATGAAACTTATGAAGAAATCCTGGCCTCTAAACGAGTAACTCATATGATGGAATTAGGGATACACTAAGGGGTAATTATTAATCCGGAAGAGGAATGTGACCTTTATATTATTACTGAGAATGTATTTTCTTTTTCCTTTTATCTCAATTATGTTTTACAACTCAATATCATTAATCTTGATGAAATTGAATTTTGTAGCTTGAATTCAGGGAATGAACCTCCAAACAGGTTCTTATGTCACCAAGGTATGGACCTATAGGTTCTCCTACCAAAAAATCAAATGATCCTCCCAAGTATCTATAACATTCACTAGGATCGTTAATCATGACTGGAGTAATTGAGACAGATAATCCTCATCCACTACCTCATGTTTCTCCTATGAAGAGAGTGTTTCGATTTATCCTCAATCTTATGAATAGAAATGCAAGAGAGAAATGATATTGGTCTAAAGTGTTCATTGAATAAGTAAGTGTTTATACTATCCTCAGGCATTATGACCTGCTTGAAACACTCTGGTAATCACATTTATACTCTTGCAAGATCTGCATCTCTCTCCTCTCTCAAGGGATTAAGAGCTGATTCTTCAAGACTAGAGAAGAAAATCCCAGGAGAAGCCCAGGTTCATGTGGACGAATCTGCTACCTTAATAGATAAAACATCAAAAGGTTCAGTAATTCCTACTACTGATTCTATTGAGAGAGAGGAAATCCATTGTAATATCAACTAAATTTTTCTTGAATATTATATTATTTTATAATATTATTCTTTTCAACATATCTCAGATCAATTTTCCTTGCCAATGGATCCTTCAATAATCAATTTTGATATTACTTTTTCTTCAAAAGGAAGGACTGAAGATCTAGGGTAGTCTGAAGTAGATACTAGAATTGACCTAAACCTGGAAAGATCTGATGATGTTGTACCAATTGATGAAATGGTGGAACATAATGTCAGCGGAGCCAATTTTAGAATCAACCAACATTTGTTTGATACCTTATATGGTAAGGATGATATATCATTCCAAGCTGCATACACTGAAATGATGGACTCCCTTAATCCAAACATTGATATTCTAGGTTCCATCAAGGATTTTGGGTATTTTCGTAAGGAATTAAAAGGATTTAAGTTCTAATTATTCCATTTTCCATACATAATTTTTGTTTATTTAATTGATACTTCACATCAAAGATTAACTTATGCAACTTTGTTTGCAGAAAATGTTGCAAAGGCTCTTCAAGAATGGGGAGTTCGACTCTATAATTTTTCTACTGAAGCTGGAGAAATATTTACTGAGGATCCCACATTGATAGACATTCTAGAGCCTTCAATTATGGAAACTGAGAAAACTCAGAAGAAATCCCCTCCTCAATAAACATCAACTCAAATTGCTATAGCTGAGAACACTGAGGATGAATCCAGTCAAGCGGCTGACTTATTATTGGGTAAATGTTATCAGCTGTCTAGATCTTGCTCTATTACTACCATTTTTATTAAACTAACAATGATCACGATTCATCATTCAGGGTTATCATCTCCCAATTCTAGATCGTAAGGTGAATCTTATACATTGGCTCATGCATTAGAAGAATTTGATGTATCTACTATTCCGAAAGAAGTAGAACAAGGAAACTATTTAAGTGATTTGTTTCTATAGTACATTCTATCCCATGGTAGTGACTCAGATTCAGACTTAGATATGCAATATTCTCTTAGTATGGAACGTAAGAAGACATGGGGGTATATATGGAGCATAATTTCTATGAAACTGTTGGATGAGATGTTTTCCCATTTCGACAAACTCCCATCACTATTATGCGTATTGGGATTTGGTGGATTTAATTATCGACCAGTCTACGATGCAATGAAAGTGACCATTCTCCAATGGGAGAAGGAATATAAGATACGGAAAGATCTTGAAGAGGCTAAACAACTTATTAATATTGAGAGCTTCTAAGATGTAGTAGATGAGGTAGAGGCCAATCATATAAAGAAGTCAATTGAAATTGGCCAAAAAATTAAACAAGCCACGAAATAATTGGTATATCTTAAACAACAACTAGATGTTGTTCATAAAAAACTTGAGTAGTTGAATCAAACACTGGGAGAAACCCAATTGGAGGGGATTACTTCCATTTCAGCTTCCAAACAAGCACTTCATCAATCCAAGGAGGATGAATTTTCTCATTTATCAGAACATCAACAGGTGGTTGATAGGGCTCATGAGGCAATTCAACAAATGAGGAGTCATGTTGAGAGCTTCTTTTAACACATGACAGAGAGGCTCTATTATGTGGATGTCCCTCTGATTTCATATAAATTAAAGGAATCTTGTCTCCAATCATATATGTCTTCATTCTTGCTTTCTGTGATTGCAATATTAAAGGTAATGATGATGATTTTTTTAAACATCAATCCTTTATGTCGAATAATCATGATTACAATAAAGGTAATTGGAGTTCTCAACATTTTCTTATTAATCATATGGGCTTAATGATATTAGTTTGATTTTTTTACTAGGGTTATATAGAAAAACCCCCACAAACATGGTATCTTTGGACTTTTTATATCCCAATATTACCTAAACCATAAAAAAATGTACATTTAGTGAACTAAGACTCGACTACTGTCTAGGATTCCCATTGAAGGATTTCAATTTGGTGAGTAACACGTCTCTTGTTATTGTCATTTTAGAGTCATGCATGTGAGACTAAAAAAGGATAGTGTTTAAGGCCAAATCTCTTTGACAATAAATTTTGAAATTTGATGCTAAACAAGGCTCGGTGGATATAAATTTCTCTAATATTCATTAAATACTTACAAGGGTATTCTTGAGTCATGATTTTAATGGTCACCAAATCTAAAAATTTTGAAAACATAAAAGAAGTCTTTTCCACAAATGAGGTTAGCATTATTTGAAGAACCCATTATGGGGCTATATTATGCAGGACCAACTAGGGCATATGCTACATAGCCAAACATTGGCATCTTTTGAATAATAGGCCTATTATGTAGGAAAATTTTATGCAAGGCCTCTGGGGCCATGTACTACATATTCAAGTAGAAGATCTCTTAGGAATTTAAAATTATATTGTTGATAGATAAGGTAAAATGAGATTTGGGTGACTCAAGACCACAGTGGTTGGTTTTTCCAACTAAAGGGATTTTAAGAATAAAGAGTTATCTATGCTGATATCTGTAATGAATAGAAAACCCATTTCTTCACAAATTTAGTGTATGAGGAATGATTAAAATTTTCCAAAAAGGGGGCTTTCTGATATCGTACTGTGATATTTTAATCCATGCAGTGAGGAAATTATATTGTGTAGATTTAAGTCATGCAGTGAGGACATTGGTTAACTTTAATTTAAGGTCTTTAGCTATGACCAATGGTTTGAGACTCTCCAATTTCGTTATAATTGTTTAGAAATATAATACCATGTTCAAGTATGGAAGGTAAGAATTGTAAACTATGATTTGGGAATTTCTAGATCTAATAAATGATATGGAAAAGGGGATAAAATGAATTAGAATAAGTCTTTCCTAAGAACAAAGTTACCATTATTTGACTAACCAGTTATGGGGGTTGTATTATGCAAGGTCGATTGAGGCATATGCTGCATATCCAAATAGTTCCATCTTTTGACTAACATGAATGTTATATAGGAAACTTATGAAAGGCCACCTAGGGGTATGTACTGCAAATTCATGAAAAATTGTTCTCAAAAGTTTGGCATTCTATTGATAAAATCTGAAGAAAGTGTATGGAGATTCAGATTTTCCACATCACAGAGTTTGGTTCATGGAGAAAGGTACCTAAATAAGGAAAGAATATTTCCAATCATGATATCTAAAGAATCAGAGGAATATGATTTCTATGAAGGTCTGACCCAAATGTAGGAAGTATGGTGTCTATAGTTTTAGGTCATACGACTAGGACCAAAATGGAAACAGTAGATGATATGTGATCAAATGATCCAAGATTATTTCATAATGATATGAACATATGGAGAGTGAAATGTTTAAACCATGATCTTAAAGATTTTCAGATTGAGAGAATGTTAATGGGACAAATATACATGAATGACTTCTTTAAGATACAGATTATTGGATATTATCATCAAATTTTGAAGGGGACAAAAGACCACTGAACCAAGAATGAAGTTACCATTTTTTTGACAAAACTATTATGGGGGTTGTATTATGCAGGGCCGACTGTGGAATATGATCCATAGACAAATAGTGGAATCTTTTGACTGGAAGGCCCGTTATGTAGGGAACTTATGTCCGACCACCTAAGGGCATGTACTGCCTAGTTTGGAAAAAGAGTTCTCAGATATCAGAAACTCTACAACCAAACACCATAAGAAATATTATGAATATCTGAAAATATTCACGTCTATGAGTGTGAAATATGAAAGGGGTAATTCTCACTGCACATGAGAAATATTTGAATCAATATTGGCCATGATCTTGGAGTCCTTTACATATATCTGACTCACATGTAAAATGGGGACATTCCTTGTTTCCTTTGAATAAATATTATGTTGTGAAGTTTATAGTCATGCAGCAAGGACATTATGTTGTGCAGTTCAGAGTCATGCAGTGAGGACATGAATTGATTCCGTCATAAAAAGGGAATATTGTGGCTAGACCAAGGAATTAAACCCAGGTGTCACTAAGTATCTCATATGGATGAGAATCAAACCATACATTGTTCTTTGAACATTCCCTATGTAGGTTTGATTCATACATAGGGAATAAATGGGGTTATTTTTTATCATGGATGGGCCTATGATTTTAGATTTAGGAATCTCTACATATCTCATATGGATGAGAATCATGCCAAAAGTAGTTCTTTAAAAAATCATTTCCCACACCAATCAAGTTTCACATGGGAGAAGGAAGCTTTTAAAACATTCTAGAAGAACAGTTTATACTTAAAACACAAAATGGTACAAAGATCAAACCATGTATCTCAAAATACCACTCTATATAGATTTTGTTCGTATACAGGAGGAGAAAAATAAAAAAAATTGTGGTTGCGGCTGGGCCCAAGATTGGAGATCAAGGCATCTCTACGTATCTCATCGAAAATGAGAATCAAGCCACACGTAGTTCTTGAAATAATAATTTCCCCCACTAATCGAGTTTGTTATGGGAGACGAGATATTTTAATGCATTCTAGAAGAATGGTTTAAACATAAAACACAAAATGGTATGAAGATCAAACCATGTATCTCAAAATAGAATTCTGTATACATCTGGTTCATATACAGGAGGATAAAAAAATTGTGGTAGTTGTTGGTCCCATGTTTGGAGTTCCCTGCATATTTACATATCTCATTGAAAATGGGAATCAAGTCACATGTAGCTCTTGAAATGAAGGCACTATGCAGATCTGATTCATACTTAGGGATAAATGAACTCATATGATGTCACGACCTGTCCTCGGGGCCCGTGTCGTGACTACCCCAAGCCGACCTTCCATAGGTCAGGGGCTGGCGACTAGCACCAAAGGCGTAAATCCCAAAAGAAGGGAATGAATTGCCTTTATGATGTAACATACACAACAGAGTACGCAAGTGAAAAAAGCACTAAGAAAAACTGGGTACAAGATAAGTGCTAAAAAAGTAAATGGGCCAGTATACAAACCCAACTGAAAGTACAGTACAACTGAAAGGGAAAGTACAACATCAGTAAGTAAACAGAAACATCGAGTCATCGTCCGGAAGTCCCACCTGAAGGGTGGGTATAGATATCCTCCTCAGCCCCTCAGGTCCGGTCGTCCGCTCCGTATACGTCCCGCCAAGTAGTCTACCTTCGGGTACCATCCAGCTCTACAAGCCTCCACCTCGATCAGTGTTGTCCGTTGACTTCATCCAACACAACGTAGTGCGGGAGTAGCCCGTGCAGGGGTGAGTAAATGTTACTCAGTAGGGACCCCGAGACCCCCGAAGGTCTCTCAGAATCAACGAAGGATAAAAAATAAAGGAAATATACAATCACGAAGTATCAACAACACTACATATTTATATGCCCATACATATACCTAAGTCACCAGTTACAGAACATGTCCAACTCTCGAGCCCAAGCACAACCCAGTCCACACGGGAAAACACAATCCAGTCTACACAAGAAAACACAACCCATACCACACAGGAAAGAAAAACAATCACATCAATGAGAATGATTGAGAATCAAGACTCAGCTCACACAGGTATACACTTTGTAAGGCGATAGAGATGATCAGATGTAGCCACTGATTCATTTAAGCTGTCGGAACCACATAGGATACAAGACCAGCTAAGCTGTTGGACCCACAAAGGATACAAGACTAGCTACTCTGCTGGACCCACATAGGATACAAGTACAGAGTCAAATAATTCTGTAGCCACATAGGATACAAGAACAGTAGTCATCGTCGTTGAACCCACGGAGGATTCCAGTATGTTCGTCATCGCTGCCGAACCCACGGAGGATCCAAGTACAGTAGTCCTCGCTACCGAACCCACGGAGGATCCAAGTGTCATCGTCATCGTCGCAGTCGCAGCCAGCTCTAGGGTTCCCACTCAAAGCATGCCCGATTTCCGAAGGGTCCGCTCCTCGAGCAAAAGAGATAGAGTCGATAGATCCACTATCACGAAGTCCAGAGTTGATTTATCCCAATGTTCTTTCTCGTTAAAAGAAACCTGACGCGACAGACGGTGCGTCAATCGGACGCCCGATCTGAGAGTTATTGGCTTTTCCGTTCCAGGGGCCCGGTTGGTTTTTAAGCTAAAACCAACCCTATAGTACTCTAGCAGAATGTTATAGGCTATGTCTTGTCGGACAACCATGAAATCTGAATTAGACATAAGATCTCCAAACTGAGTTTTGAGTGTAATCTTTCCCAGAGGATCTTGCTCATTATTATCAAAACCTTGAAACATCACAGTGTAAGGAGATAAGTAAGATTCCGTGAGGCCCAATTGATGAAGTATACATATAGGAATGAGTTTTATCTTAAGAAATTATCAATGAAGGCACATCGGATGTCTATATCATTGACCCAACCAGATAGATACAAGGGCCTAATGTTTCTATACACAACATCAACTACATATTCATCCGTAAAATATATAACTATATAAAATTCTGCAGGATCATTCTCTATACAGTAAACTCTAGCAACAAAAACTTCGGTTTCAAACTCTTGAAGACTTGACAAAACATTAATAAGTGCTTATCGAATATCTTTTGAAAATTTAAGGCATCAAAAATTGAAAAATTGAATGGTACATTTGCTATCTTTTTCAAAACATCGTACTTTTGTTCTGGAGGTCTGTGTTTCCCAGCATGGAGATGTCATTTTGTAGGTGCCTTGGAAGTTGAAGCTCCTGATGTAGATGTAATTTGTGTCAGAGAAGAAGCTGGAAATACTTATGCTTTTGGTATATTAGACTAACTAGGTATATTTAATTTCTAAGAGAATGATGGTGTATCCTCTAATCGGTCCTCTAAAATAATCATGTCAGGATCTATCCTATCATGCGTAAGAGAACTTATGTGTTCTTGATGAGCTCGCTGAAGGGCTCTCCGATGAGTTTCCACCGCATATACGGTTCAAGCATGGATAGAGTTAAAATAATGTATTCTAGAATAACCACATATTCCCCTATATCCCCGACCTTGGCTTCTTCCCCTGGTTAGGTACAGGGAATTCAGGTTCCTAATAACCAGAATCATCATTGGCATAGGGTTCCGTTATGTGGATAATGTTAACAGAACCAAAAATAAATTCTTCATATGTTGAAGATTCCTCTTGATAGATCGGTTCTGTTGATGCTGTTTGGCAGGGCAGTGCCTGTGATTTTGAAACATATGCCATGAAATCTTCTAGAGTTAAGGAAAACTTTGGCCTTGACACAAGCTCTCCATGTTCTGACTGCTCTTTGTTCTTCTGATCATGTCGCTTGTTTAAGGATTGACCTTTGGAGGATTGATCTTTTGAGGAATGTGGTTTTTATGTGGTGAGAGTGGAATAAGACACAATCGGTTGTTTCAACTACATTTGTTGAATGGAATGAGTTTGGTTGATCATTTTCCTAATCTTACAATCATCATATTTCTGCACATTTTTAATTTTGACTTTATGCCATTCTCCTTCTTTCTCTGGATCAGTAGCAGTAACACAAGCTACTTGGGATGATGAACATTTCAGTTTCACTTATCCAGAGTCTACCATTTTTTTGCAGGAGGTATTTAAAAACAAAACACTCTTGAATGGGATGTCCCAACATCTAGTGAAAGGGACAATAATTTGGAATATCTTCATCTACTACCTTGTTTGATTTCTTCGACCTTGGTAACTAAACCAAATTGTTTTCCAAAGCTGATATGAAGTAATTGGGAACCTATTCATTTCTAAAAGAATAAACTTGGTTCTTTAACTCCTCAATTTGTATCCTCCTTTGATATTTTTGATCATCTTGACGAGGAGTTCATTGTAGCTGATGCTCTAGAGGTGGATCCCTTCGATATGATGAAGGTTTTGAAGTGGAAGTAGGTATAGGTTCTTGCTTGAGTGTGACTGTGGAAGACTTTTCTTTCCCTATTCTTCTTACCAAAGAAAATGGAATTACATGAGATTTAGATTTAGTTTTCACAATAGAATCCTCCATCTGTTGGTTGATTGAAGTAAGGTCTCTAAACCCTTCTGTGTATTTCATAGGGATTAGTGGTGTGCATAACTCATCGCACATATTTTTCACACAAATTGAAAACAAATCTTCCTGAGGGAGTTCCAAATTTAAAGAATATTTTAATCTTTTCCATCGAGAAATGAAATCTGAAACTCTTTCATTTTCCTTTTGTTTGCAATTTTTAATATCAAAAATTGTTTTCATCAACAGTGTTGAGTTAATTGAAGCAGTAATTTCTCACAGAGATCTTTCCATCAATTAATTGATCGAGATTGAAAATATGTACACTAGACAAAATTTGGTCCCTATAATAATTGCATAAATAATCTGAGCTTTACTGATTCTTGTTGTTGAGGGCTCCCCATCATGGGATCACAACGAGAAAAAAATGCTTTAAGTTTTGTTCAGAATTTACTGAACCATGAAAGTTTGGGAATGAAGTATTCCCAAAGTTTGGTGGGGGAGGGATCGGATCCACCCATTCAGGGTAAGTTCTCTTTTCCGGATGAACAGGTGAATGTCATTCTTCCATAGCTTCTAATCGAGTTTTTAATGCCTCAATTGTGTTCGTAAGAATTTAAGGAATATCAAGATGAGCTAAGACCTGTACCGGTACAGCAGCTGGACCTTGAACTGGTGCAATGACAGACAAAACCACTAGTGGTGGTGCTTCTGGTATATTTCTTGGATAACCCATGGGGATAGACCTATAATGACGTGTTTTATCCTACCCTGGATGTGTACCCAATAGATGAAATTCATTATCTTCATCTGTAGTTACAACACATAATCTTTACTAAGGAGTCCCTAAAAGATGTTCAATTTGAGGATCTTCTTGGGGAGCATGTCTAGAAGAAATGCTACTTCTATGTAAATCTGTATTGAGTCATTTAAACTATTTAATCTCCTCTTCTTGTTGTGAAAATCTTTCTTCAAGTAAAAGAGATTGACCTTCTATAGTGGCAAAGTGAGATGTGATCTGAATTTTACCATTCCCCTTGTTAGATACCTTTTGAAGGGGTGTGAGTTGGTTACTTGAGGACATACCAAGTTTTTGGGTAAGCCTCTGATTTTGGGTACACACACCTCCTTCATTTTCTTCAGTGTGTACCGTATTATGGATAAGAACTTCATCTTCTGATTCCCTTGAATAAGAATCATTTTTTGTAGGATCTTATACAATGGTATTAATGACATTCACTGACGCATAATGCATTGATGAAATTCTGTCAGTATCCTTGTAAGATTGTGTCCTTCTGTATCTTCCATGAGACTCTGTTCTCCTATATGATGAATTCCCGAGTTCTTTTTGACAGACAGTTACTCGAAAGGAATCCCTGGATAGTTCAGTTGTGTGTTCTCTTTGTTGATTCTTCCCTAATCTGGATAAAATGGACTTCTGTTGACGAGGGGATTATATATGTGAACAATCCCCTAGCCTTGAAGGATAGGGTTGTTCTTCTTCTTCTTCTTGAAACCTTCGAATTTTTTTTATTGAATTCGAATGCTGAATTAAACAATCCCTCAACCCTGTAGGCTAGGGTGGCTCTTGAAATACTATAGCTGAGATTCGCACAACTGATCTTCTGATTTTTCAAATTTTGGTCCAAACATTGTTTGGGTGCATTATCTAACAACCACTCAAATCACTTGGTTTGGAAAACTACTGTGATATTTTAGACATTTTCACTATATAATGGCTAACATCCTCTAACTGGGAGTCCTGGTGAATATTTTCATAAGCTTGATGCAAAAGTATCTCAATAACTTTCCTTCTTTGTGCCTGACTCCAATGAGATCTAGTTGAGGAATGTTTTGTACTTATACATGATTATACATAAAATCTGTTGATTGTTGCTAGACATGGGAAATAACATTGCATGAGACCACTTTTTGAGGGCTTTGCTAATTTTGGATCATAGTGAAATGAAATGCTTTGTGTGAACCTCATCCTATGATATGAACATCAGATGGGGTATCAGAAATTAACTGGTGCAACCTCTTTAGTGCATCGAGGAATGAAAAATGAAGGGTTATATATTACTTTTCATCCTTTGGATGTCGGGAAACTAAGATAGATGCCATGTCTATTTGGTGTTAAAACCCTTATATTACCTTTAAATGATTCGGATATTCATAATTTGGTAATAATTTGGATTTCAAATGATGAAGAGTCTTCCATAAGTTGAGGCAGACATCATGAATGAAATATTCTACCATCAATTCTGGAATGTTGTATTGAGAATTTTCCAAAGCCCATAACATTACTGGTACTACTCCTTTAGACAATTTCTTTCACAAGTTCAAGTTATCTTTATCATATTTTACTAGAGGTTTCTCCACTTGGTCCGAATAGAGTGGGAACTTCTCAATTGTTTTATTACAAACAAGGGAATCACCTGATTTTTCCTCTACTGTATTAGAAGGAATATGACCCAAGGAAGGTTCGAAGAATGACTATGGACATTGGATTTCTTCTGATTGAGAATGCATTTCACCTGTTAGTGATAAGGAATCAGACATGACCGTACTTATGTTATAAAGTGCTTCAAGATAAGAGGGATTTATCATTACTAAATTTCTGATTAGGGAATTGTCTCAACAATGTAAAACACTAATGCAGAGAGAACTTTAGCAGAAAATGCCATAATGGGGAGGACCACCATGGTGGATTTTAGAAAGGGTTAAATCCTCTTTCTCCTTGGTATTTTGGCTATAGGAAGGGTTTATGTGGCTCTCATCTGGAGATAGTATCTCTGGATTGACTGAATTTTAATGAAGAAAACCATCATGAAGAAGTGTATTACAGGGAAATTAATAATTACTAATACTACTCCCATAATTTGGTAATGAGAGGGTATGATCTCAAGCTGCAATAGATAAATGTCTAAGGTCCTAAAGAACTCCAGAATTAAGAGAGCTAGATCACAGATTAACTCTTTATTTTCCAATAGTGTTTGGAAAGACTTCTTCTTGGATGATCTCTTACACTTAGCTGGGGACAATTTCATAGAGAAGTGATTATCATGGGAAGGTTTATGGTCATGACTTGGAGTGGTCATCAGAATGGGATGATTACCTCCAATTGGAAAGGGTGTATATTACCAATATAGTTGTCTACATGATATGGGAGAGTATTCCCCAAAACCCTCATGGACTAGAACAGAGGTATGTATCTTCTCTGGGGTGGCATCTTTATGTGTCATACCAGGTGTGGGGACATAGTTATGTGTTTGTTCCCCTGGAACTGTTGAAGTTGTAGTTATGATATTCTGGCATGCTTCAGAATATGGGTAGGAATTTATGTCTTCCCTTTCACCATTTCTAAGATGTGTTTGGTGACTTCAGTGGCCGGAACGAGAATATTCGTCCATTCCGTATCTGGAGAAAGTTTATGTGCCTTCTCAAGTCCTCCCTTTCCTGTTATTGGGTACTGACAATACTTATGTATGGGGGTAGAGAGTTGAGTCTGCCCCAGGTTTGTCGTCAGAGCTTTTCGACTAACTTCTCCGGGTGCTGCCAAACGAGACTGTTAGATGGATTAATGAATAATGATAGGTGTATAGTCTTATTGGCTATATTTTTCAATCATGTTTGATGGAATTCTTTTAATACTAGCAGAAGAGATTACTGGAAGAATTGGTGAGTGTAAGCAGGTGTATGCTTCAGTTTACCAGTTGCCACCACATTTGATTGGCAGGCTTCCTTGAATACAGTTAGACTAGGATATTGACTGGATGATAATTTTTAAATATTTCTATGGGAATATTCATGCCACTCCACTATATTTACCTAGTAGTATTGGTGGTTCAATTCCAAACGAGTCTGCTGGGCAGTGGAATTAGGACAGACTGGTGCCTGTGCCTGCTTGTTGTTTGCCATCAAGTTAGGTTGATGGACTTATTTGGATGGAGAAAAGGTAAAAAAAACTACTCCCTATTGGCTAGACGTTGTCCTCGGAGGTTCTTCTTATGCACCCGGGTATGAGGGACCTAGGCCGAAAAACCGAAGGCAACACCCCCATCATGTTGGGGGCTAACTGTCGCGCAATCCTGTTGGCGGCGATTGTTGTTGGTAGTCCTAAGGAAGGACCCCCGCATCTTTGAATTGAGGCCATTTGTGCCCTCTTGATCTTCCTCCCTGTAGTATGGGAGGGAATAGTTGTTTCATTCCTAGGATAAGGACCTGAAACAGTTGAATATGGTGGTTGGCACCGTCTTCTTCTTAACCACCGGTCATCACTAACTGGATGACTAAGGGTTATTGTTAACTGAGAGAGACTATCAGGACGACTCCATAGTTGGGACAGTACTATGCTAATGGAATTAAGTTACCAATACATTGGAGACCCAACAATGGAGATACTGAGTTGGTGATGAAGTCCTTCCAGTGGATGAGGATACATCATGAGAAGTGGTCGGGGCATTCACAGTTGAAAATTTTAAGGAAGCCATTTGGAGTGAAGAGAGTTCTGAGAAAACTTGAAAACAAAAATAATATCCATTAAAGAAATATATTTTATATGGATATATGCATGATTGATTCCTTTTTCTAGACTTCCTTTATCAATTGATAGGGTCCTGGGAGGTGGGTAACACTATTAACATTGTTAAGGATTCACGTCGGGTTCACCATTTTTTGTTTCTTAGTTCCTTGGAAAATGTGTTATTGTTAATAATTACTACATCTAGGTGGTTTCCATTAGATTTATTCATGGAAATGGAAACATCCAACAATTATTTATCCAAAAGGGACCTTCTTTACAAAGGAAGGAATTCATTTAGTTTAAACATACGATACTTAAGAACATGCATTGGTCGAGAGAATGGGAGGTCGGACTCATCCCACCCTTTTTGAGGGGAATTATTGTCTACTATGGGAATCTGTTTATATATTTGAGATATTTTCATGAATCCTTATTAATTCACCAAGTAGGACATAGGTTTCCCTTGGAATTTTCAATCAATTATTAACATGTGTGAAATTTATAATCATCTGTGTGTATTCAAGGTTCTTCATTAACGGAGACATCCATAAGTATTTGAGGTTCTCCATCAATGGTATCCAATCATATACTATTTATAGATTCTTTTAATCATCGTTATGATAATACTAGTTTTTAATCCAGTTATTGGGGCACTTTGGAATTTATTGTCATCAAGGGAGACGAAGGTTTATTTTGATGTTGGGATCATACCCATAAATGGTCTACCTACGTATCCTTGTGAAATGAATCATAACCCTTGTAGTTTGGTGCCTCTTTATGGGAAAAATCATACATTTTATGATCATGGTACAAGGACTTAACAATACAGTTTAATGTCATGTGGTAATAACATCTAAGTGAAATCTACTTAGTCAAGGTCTGATATTGGACTTATGCCTAAGCATCCCAAAGAACTTGGAAAGAATATGAGTTTCCAAGTAAATTTAGTCCATGATGGGAATGTTTTCCTAAGAAGAACATGGTTTATTTGAAGTGTTGGGTTTGATCCTCAAGGAGGATTCCTGCATATCCCATTCGAATGGAAATCAAATCCCGTGTAGTTTGATGAGTATCATAGGAGAGTGTATTCCATTGAGAGAAATTATTTCGGACTTACTTCCTGGAAAGGATTCCTTGGATATTTGGGAGCTTAATTCGGGGTTTAATCATAAGGAGGATGCATGGATTAAGGGAATTAGGTTTAGGTTTCTAAGGAGAATATCTGGTGATCTCAGGCCATAATAGGGCTTCCTACGTCTCCCGATTTTGGTGGGAATCAGAGTTATCAAAGTTCATTCATGGTTTTTTCAAATGTTATAATCATGAAAAATATATAATCCCACATGAGTCATGCTCAGTGTGAGAAACAAGAGGATGTAAAAAATTCAACAAATGCACCCACACTTTTTCTCCTCTACTAGTGGAAGAGGACGTGCCAATGTCGGTGAGGGTGGATGAGGCCGAGGTGACCGGGGAAGAGGGAGAGGCGATGAGCCTTCAAACTATTTACTTTAATTTGGACAAGGGTCCAATATAAGGAAAGAGTGAAGGTGAAGGAACTTTAGGGGAGCAAGACTACAACCTTCTACATAAAAAATTTAGGGGCTTATACCAGGATGGTTGTCCTAGTGGATCTCAGTAGAGGAGGGATAATTCTCATTTAGTTTAGTGGAAAAGAAAGTGTGAACCATACATTCCCTACCAGAGACCTGAGGTTTCGAGTTTTAGAGTTGAGAAGGGGAGGTCAGAACCCAAACCCTAATTCTAAAAACCGGGAACTTCCCATCATTTTTCTTGGGAGAAAGGTTCATGTGACAACTAATGTACAAACCCACAGACACTACATGAATCCTAACCCCATTGCAAAACAGATGTGGGAAACCTATGACTGTTTAAATACAAACCCAAATATGAGACACACTGATGTACCTTTCCCAAACATTTGATGAGTCAGTAGGTTTTGGTGGAGGCATTAACTTAGTCCCTTTCAAATAAGTGAACCAAGGAAGGAGATACCCTGCCATGAGTGGACTTAAAGAGGGTATTTAAGTTGATATGTTTTCCTTATACACAGTTCTTCTGTGTTGGTACACCGCATAGTTTTTCTGCGTAGGTACCCCACGTAGGTGTGTCGTGTAGTTGTACCATGCATGTGGTCCGTGTAGGCCTTAATGATTACTAAAGAAACGCTTCACATTGGGGAACCAAGCCAATGTAAGCTTTAAATTGTGAAATAATTTCAAAATATGATTATACCATTTAATTATCCATTCTCTCAGGTTTTTAGAGAGCTATCTAAGACAATTTGAGGTATTTGGGTGAAAGATCTACACAATGGGAGATTCTGGAAGCCTTTAAACTTTTTTTCATTCATAAATGTGGAGTCCAAGGGTCCTTTTTATAGGCATGGAGGGGGGATGGTTAAAGGAAATTTGTCTGCCGAGGTCCACCATGAAGTCCCTCCATGTAGGTCCGCCGCGTATAGGTATAGAATGTATACTTCCATGAAGGTCTACTGCGTAGGTCTTCCGCACATGTATTCCACATAGGTATTCTGTGCAGGTCTTTTGTGTAGTTCTGCCGCGCAGGCCCTTCAAACCTTGTCTTTCCTTTTAATTCTTCACACTCCATATTGAGATTTTGAAATATTCGGGGTCCGCCTTCATAGTCATTTTTTTTCTTACTATGTAGTGTCAGAAATCAGTTTCATAGGGGTTTCCTAGGTTTTAGGTTTTTTTTTACATTTTTAGGGATTTTAGGGAATTTTTTAGGAATTTTATGGTTTTCAGATTTTTAGGTATTTTGAGTGTTTTTAAGATTTGATACGGTATTGATGGGTTTATTTGGGGTATTTTTTGGTTTTTTTGGTTTTTTTGGTTTCTTTATTCTCTTCACAGTTTTAATTTTTTTTATAGTTTTTTAATGTTTTTAGGACTTTAAATGGTTTTTATAGTTTTAGTTCTTTTTATGGATTTTATTTGTTTTAATTTTTTTAATGTTTCTAAGAGTTTTTATAGTTTATAGGGGTTTTAGGGTTTTTAGGGTCTTTTAGGTTTTATTTTGGTTTTAAGTGTTTTTATGTTTTTGCGGGGTATTAATCATTTTTAGGATTTTAATTATTTCATAGGATTTTTAGGGTTTTAGGGTATCTTATTTTTTTGGGGGTTTTAACGATTTTTAGTATTTATTTATATTTTTAGGGCTTTTAGGGATTTTTAGGGGTTTTAGGGATTTTTAGGGGTTTTAGGGATTTTTAGGGGTTTTAGGGTTTCTAGTTTTTTTTGGGGGTTTTTTATTTTTTCAGTTTATTTAGTGGTTTTAAGTGTTTTTAGGTTTTAATGATCTTATTAGGGGGTTTCGAGGTTTTTTACATTTAATTTTTTATGCATTTTTAGTTATTTTTTAGGATTTAAATGGTTTTAGGTATTTTGACATGTTTTAGGGTTTTTAGGGGTTTTAGGGTTTTTATGGTTTTTGGGTTTTAGGGTTATTTTTTGAGTTTTTAGGGGTTTTTATGTTTTTTTTAATTAATATTTTATGGTTTTAAAGGGTTTTTAGAGTTTTTATTGTTTTTTAGGGTATTTATTGGGTTTTAGGGGTTTTAAAGATTTTAATGTGTTATATGGTTTTTAGGATTTTATGGGTCTTTAGAGATTTTAGAGGGTTTTTAAGCGATATAGGTTTTTAAGGTTATATTTTGGGATCTCAGAGTTTTTATTATTTTTAGATTTTTTGGGTTTTTTAGATTTTTATGGGTTTTTTGTGTTTTAGGGTTTTTTGGGTTTTCGGTTTTTATTAGTTTCTTAGTTTTTTTTGAGTTTTTTAGGTTTTTTTATGGTCGGAAATCATTTTTTTTTCATTTTTTTTATTTTTTTAGGGGTATGATGAGTTTTCATAAATTTTTATTGGGTTTTTATGGTTTTTATGGGTTTTTAATGTTTTAAATACTTTTAAGGGTTTTTATGGTATTCATAGGGTTTTGTGCTTTTTAGAGTCTTTTTATAGTTTTTAGGGATTTTTTCATTTTTTTGGGTTTTAAGGGTTTTATGTTCTTTTAGGTTTTTACGGTTTTCTTATGGGGTTTCAAGGTGTTTATGGTTTTTATCACTATTAGGGTTTTTAGATTATCTTAGGATATTTATGGTTTTTGATTTTTTGGGGGATTTTGAGGTTCTTTAGGGTGTTTAGGATTTTTAGGGTCTTTAAGGGTCATTAGCATTTTCTTATGTTTCTAAGGGTTTTAAGTGTTTTTTGGTTTTTCATATTTTCTTAGGATTTTTCAGGGCTTTTTGGGTTTTTTACTTTTTTAGTATTTTTAGATATTTTTATGATTTTTAGGCTTTTAGTATTTTTAATGTTTTGGGGGAATTTGAGGGTTTTTAGGGTTTTTAGGGTTTTTATGGTTTAATTCATTTTAGGGTTTTTTTTTGTTTTTTAGGATTTTAATGTTTTTTAGAGTCTTTTAACTTTTTAAGGGGTTTAAAGTGAATTTAGAGTTTTTAGTGGGTTTTTAGGGTTTTTATGATTTTTTGGGATTTTTATGGATTTTAGGGGGTTTAGGGTTTTTGGGTGTTTTAGTGGTTTTTAGGGTTTTTAGATTTTTTTTTGGTTGTTAGGGGTTTTTAGTGTGTTTCTTTTTTTATATTTTCATTGGGTATTTCAGGGTATTTATGGTTTTTATATTTTTAGGGATATTTAGGAATTTTTTTAGGATTCTATGGTTTTGAAGGTATTTTAGTGATTTTGAGAGTTTTAGGGGTTTTGGGGATTTAGGGTTTTTTAAGGTCTTATGCATTTTTTAGGTTTTTATGGGTTTTATGGGTTTCTAGGTTTTTAGGGTATTCTTAGGGATTTTTAAGGATTTTAGGGATTTTTATATTCTTAGATATTGTGAGGGATTTTTAGGGTTTTTATTTTAGTTAATGGCTTTTAGGGACTTTAGGGTTTTTTTTGTTTTTAGGGGTTTTAAGGGTTTCAGGGTTTTTGGTTTTTAGGTGTTTTTTTTTTATTTTTTTTTTGGTTTTTAAGGATTTTTAGAGTTTTTAACAATTTATGTGTTTAAATTTTTTTATGGATTTTTTCAATTTTAGGGATTTAATGGGTTTTTATGGTTTTTAAAGATTTTTTGGGGTATTAGGGTCTTTTTAGGGTTTTGAGTGGTTTTAACATTTTTTTTTGGTTTTTCAGGGTTTTGGGGGGGGGGGGGGGTTGGGGTTATTGGTTTTCAAGGTTATCTTAGGGTTTTTAGGGTTTTGGGGTGTTTTTACGTTTTTAAAGATTTTTTGGGATTTTCAGATTTTTTTGGTTTTTAGGATTTTTAGGGATTTTAATTGGATTTAGGTTTTTTTTCATATTTTTTTTATTTTTTATGGTTTTTTAGCATTCGTAGGTTTTTCGGGGATTTATGTTTTTTTGTTTTTAAGGATTTTAAGGTTTTTCTGGTATTTTATGGGTTTTTACATTTTTAGATATTTTTAGGGATTTTTAGGATTTTTATGGGTTTTTAGGGTTTTCTAGATTTTTAGGGGTTTTAGAGTTTTATGGATTTTAGGGTTTTTATGGTTTTTTGGGGTTTTAGGTTTTTTTATATTTTTATGGTTTCCAATATTTTTTAGATTTTTTAAATATTTGTATGGGTTTAAAAGTATTTAATAGTTTTTAGTGATTTTTTAGTGTTTTGTGGCATTTTTAGGTTCTGTTATGGTTTGGGGGAGTTTTTATGGTATTCGGGGGTTATGAGGGTTTTTTAGGGTTTTATGGTATTTTTAGGAATTTTTAGAGTTTTTAGTATTTTTAGGTTTTCATATAGGTTTTATGTGTTTTTATATTTTTATGGGTTTTTATCGTCTTTCAAGGTTTTTAAGGTTTTCAATGTTTTTAGATATTTTTTTTGGGATTTTTTAGGATTTCTCTGGTTTTTTATTTTTAGGGATTTTGATGGGTTATAGGGTTTTTATGGTTTTGGGGTTTTTATATTTTTTATGTTTTAGGGGTTTAAATTGTTTTTATGTTTATAATATTTTCTTAGGGTTTTTCATGGTTTTTAAGGTTTAATGTTTTTTAGGGAATTTATTGAATTTTCGACATATTTCTAGTTTTTAAGGTTTCTATAGATTTTAAGAGGATTTAGGTTTTTTAGGTTTTTTATAGTTTTTATGTTTTTTTATTTCTTCTTTGTTTTTGAGTTTTTTAGGTTTTTATGGTTTTTAAGAGTTTTTTTGAAAATTTAGTGGTTTAAAGGGTTTTTATATTATTTAGTGATTTTTGGGTTTTTAGAGTTTTTATTGGTTTTTCAGCATTTTTATGGGTGTCTAGGTTTTTTAATTTTTTTAGTTGTTTTGATGATTTTGGGGGCTTAAGTGTCTTTTTAGGGTTTTCGGGTTTTGATCATTTTTTATGTTTTTAGTGGTTTTAAGTGTTTTTTAGTTTTTATGGTTTTCTTAGCGGTTTTCAAGGTTTTGGAGTTTTTTATGTTTTTAGGGATTTTTATGGATTTTTTAGGATTTTTATGGTTTTTTGGAATTTTGAGGATTTTAAGCGGTTCATGGGTTTTAATGTTTTTAGGGATTTTTAGTGTTTGTAGTGTTTTTATATTTTTAGGTGTCTTATGTTTTTTTAGTATTTATGATTTTCTTAGGGTTTTTAGTATTTTTACCGTCTTTTACGTTTTTAGGATTTTTTAGGGGTTTTAATGATTTTTACTTTTTTTATGCGTTATAAGGATTTTAAATTTTTTAGGGGTTTTTAGAGTTTTAGGTTTTTTACGGTTCTAATGGTTTTTGGGGTTTTGGTTTTTTTTAGTTTTTTAGGGTTTAAATGGTTTTTATAGTTTTGTAATGTTTTTAGGGGATTAATATGTATTTAGAGTCAGTAGTGTTTTTTTACAGTTTTTATGGGTTTATAGTTTTTAAGGTTTTTTGGGTTTTTTATGGTTTTTTGGGGTTTTATGGGTTTTTAGGGTTATTAGGGTCTTTCAAGGGATTTTAGGGGGTTTTATATTTTGAGGTTTTTAGGGGTTTTAAGTGTTTTAGGGTTTTAAGGTTTTCTTTGGGGTTTTCAGGGTTTTTAGGGTCTTTATGTTTTTAGGAATTTTTAGATATTTTTAGGATTTATATAGTTTTCAGGGTTTTTATGGATTTTGTGGGTTTTTAGTATTTTTTTTATCATTTTTGAGGTTTTTAGGGGTTTTGTGTTTTTTTAGGTTTTTAAGGGTCTCTTAGGGTTTTTTCATGGTTTTAGGTTTTTTTACATTTTTAGGGATTTTGAAGTCCTTTTTTATGATTTTTATGGGTTTTTAGTGTTTTAAGGTATTTTGAGGGGTTTTAGTATTTTTTCGATTTTTAGGGATTTTTAAGTTTTTTGGGTCTTTTGGGTTTTTTTGGTTTATAGGATTTTTTTGTTTTTATTGTTTTAATGGTTTTTTGAGTTTTTTAATTCTATTAGGGGATTCAAGATTTTTCAGAGTATTAGTGGGTTTTTAGGGTTTTAGGGTTTTTATGGTTTTAGGGGTTTTTGTGGGTTTTGGGGGGTTTTGGGGTTTTAAGGGTCCTTTATGGTTTTAAGGGGTTTTTTTATATTTTTATGCCTTTTAAGGGTTTATGTTTTTGAGTTTTTTACGTTTTTATTAGTGTTTTTCAGGGATTTTAATGCTTTTTATGTTTTTAGGAATTTTTATATATTTTTCAGTATTTTTATAATTTTTTAGGGTTTTTAGGGTTTTTAGGGTTTTTAGTATTTTTAGGGTTTTCAGGGGTTTTAGTTTTTTCTTTGTTTTTAGGGTTTTTAGGGGTTTTAAATGTTCTAATGTTTTTATTATTTTTTATGTTTTTATGTGTTTTTAGGGTTTTTCCATTTTTAAGGATTTTTATGGATTTTTGTTGGATTTTTTGGGATTTTTATTCCATTTTAGGGATTTTGAGCGTTTTTTGGGTTTTTATGATTTTCTTCATTTTAGGGATTTAAAGGGTTTTTAGTTGGTTTATGGTTTTTAGTGTTTTTATGGTTTTTTTGGGTTTTATGGTTTTAGGGGTTTTAGGGGGTTTTAGGGTTTTTAAGAGTTTTTAGGGTTTTTAGAGTTTTTCAATTTTTAATGTTTCTAAGCATTTTTAGGTTTTTATGGTATTCTTAGGGTTTTTCATATTTTTTAGGGTATTATGTTTTTAAGGATTTTTAGTATTTTTTTTATTATTTTTAGGGATTTTTAGGGTTTTCAGTGATTTTGATGGTTTTTAGGGTTTTTATGGGTTTTTTTGGTTTTTTTTTTGTGTTTTATAGAATTTCATTAGTTTTTAGGGGTTTTATGTATTTTAAGATTTTTTAACATTTACAGGGGTTTTAAGGGATTTTATAGTTTCTAGTGGGTTTTTTGGGATTCTTTAGGTTTTTATGGGTTTGATGTTTTTAGGGGTTTATAGTGTTAAGGGGTTCTGGAGATTTTATGGTATTTTAGTATTTTTAGCATTTTTAGGTTTTTTATGGGATTTAAGTTTTTTAGGTTTTTATGGTTTTTCTTAAGGTTTTTTAGGGTTTTATGTTTTTTTACGTTTTTAAGGATTTTTTTAGGATTTTTATGGTTTTATAGGGGGTTTAGGGATTTCTATTGGTTTTAGGGGTTTGGGGGGGTTTAAGGTTATTTACAAGATCAAAGTGTATTTGGGTTTTTGTGGTTTTCTTAGGGGTTTTTAGGGGTTTTAGGTTTATGATTTTTTTTGGATTTTCCAGGATTTTATTGGATTTTTAATGTTTTTTGGGATTTTTTGGTTTTTAGGGTTTTTATTGGTTTTTTAATTTTTAGCATTCTTTTAAGTTTTTTAGGATTAATTAGGTTTTTATATTTTTTTAACATTTTTAGGGGTTTAATGTGTTAATATACTTTTTAGTGGATTTAGGGGTTTTAGGGGTTTTAAGGGTTTTAGAGGATATTATGGTTTTTAGGGGTTTTTAGGTTTTTTATGGTCTTTTAGGGTTTTTAATGTTTTTAGGTTTTTAGGGGTTTTAATTTTTTTAGGGTTTTATTGATTTCTAAGGGTTTTATAGTATTTTATGTTTTTAGGGAATTTTATGGTTGTAAATCTTAGGTTTTTTAGGATTTTAATGAATTTTTGGAGTTTTATGGATTTTGATGGTTTTTTGGGTTTTTTGCATTGTCATGATTTTTATGGTTTTAAAGATTTTTTTTGTTTTTTTAGGTTTTATTATGGTTTTTTGGGGTATTTATTTATTTTTTGTTTTTAGGAATGTTTAGGAATTTTTCTAGTTTTTTAAGGTTTTAGGGATTTTATAGGTTTTACGGTTTTTAAGGCTTTAGGGTTTTTAGGGTTTTTTGGGGTTATTTTGGGTTTTTAGGTTTCTTTTTAGTTTTTATGGTTTTTATGGATTCTTTTAGTTTTTAAAAAATTTAGGGGTTTAAAGGGTTTTAATGTTTTTATTGGTTTTTTAGGGTTATTAAATATTTTTAGGGTTTTTAAGGTTCTTAGGGTTTTTTATGGGTTTTAGTAGTTTTTAGGGTTTTATGGTATTTTTTAGGTTTTTAGGGATTTTAGTGTTTTTAAGTTTTCAGGGGATTTAAGTGCTTTTATGTTTTAAGGTTTTCTTAGTGTATTTCAGGGTTTTTAGGTTTTTTTTTGGTTTTTAGGTATTTTTTGGGATTTTTTAGTGTTTTTATGTGGTTTTAGGTTTTTTAGGGAGTTGGGGGTTTTAGGGTGTTTAGGGATTTTAGTTTTATTGGGGGTTTCATCAATTTTTGGGTTTTAGGGGATTTATGTATTTTTATGGTTTTAAGGTTTTCTTTTTTTTTCAGGGTTTCTAGGTTTTTTTACTATTTTTGGGTTTTTTTAGGATTTTTAGGGTTTTTAAGGCTGTTAGGGATTTTGAGGGTTTTATGGTTTTTAGAGTTTTTTGGGTTTTTTGTGTTTTTTTTTCATTTTTAGGGTTTTTTGGGGTTTTAAGGATTTTGAAGGGTTTTTAGAGTCTTTACGGTTTTTAGGTGTCTAAATTGTTTTTATCATTTTTTGTGGTTTTAGGTTTTTGTGGTTTTTTAGGGTTTGTAAGGTTTTTATGGGCTTTTATGTTTTTATGGGTTTTTTGGTATTTTTGGGTTTTTATTGTTTTTATCTTTTTTATGGGATTTAATATTTTTTGTTTTTTTATGTTTTTCTTATAGATTTTCATGTTTTTTAGTGTTTTTAAAATTTTAAATAATTTTTAGGGATTTTTTTTAGATTTTTATGGGTTTTTATACTTTTTAGGTATTTTATGGTTTTTAGGGATATAGTTTTTATAATTTTTGAGTTCTTTTAGGTGTTTTAATTGTTTTTATGTTCTAATGGTTTTCTTAGGGGGTTTCTTGGTTTTTACAGATTTTTAACTTTTATAAATTTTTAGGGTTTTTTATGAATTTATGGGTTTTTAGGGTTCTTAGGGATTTTGCGGGTTTTAGGGTTTTTATGGTTTTTTATGTTTTTAGGGTTGTTTTTTATTTTTTTATGGTTGTTATGTTTTATATATTTTTTAACTCTTTTTTGAGTTTAATGGGATTTTAGAGTTCTTATATAGTTTTAATAGTTTTTATGGGTTTTTGGGTTTTTAAGGGTTTTACAGTCTTTTAGGGTTTATAAATTTTTTTAGGAATTTTACGAGTTTTAATTTTTTTAGGTTTTTATTGTGTTTTTAGTTTTTTCAGGGTTTTTTTTGTTTTTTACATTTTTATGGATTTTTATGGATTTTTTAAGATTATTATGGTCTAGGTGTTCTCACTAATATTGATGATTTTTTGGGTTTTTTAGGGATTTTATGGTTTTTTAGTGTTTTTAGTGTTCTTTTAGATTTTATGGGTTTTAATTTTTTTAGTTTTTCAAGGTTTTCTTATATTTTTTAAAGGTTTTTAGGATTTTTAAGATTTTAGATATTTTTAGTTTTTCTAAATTTTTTTTCATGGTTTTGTGGGATTCTGATGGGTTTCATGATTATTTAGACTTTTTTTAGTTGTATGGGTTTTGGGTTTTTTAGAGTTTTGTGTATTTTTATGGGTTTTATGGGTTTTTTATTTTTTTAATGTATTTTGTGGTGTAAAGGGTTTTTAGAGTTTTTAATGGTTTTTATGGGGTTTTACGGTTTTACGGTTTTTATGAATTTTTAAGCTTTTTAGGGGTTTTAGTTTTCTTAGGGAATTTTGAGGGTTGTTTGGGGTTTTAGTATTTTATAGGTTTTTAGGGGTCTTATGTGTTTTTGGTTTTTAAGGATTTATTTGTGTTTTTCATGATTTTTAGTGTTTTTAATATTTTTAGGGATTTTTAGAGATTTTTGGGATTTTTATTGTTTTTGGGATTTTAAGAATTTTGAAGTTTTTAGGAGTTTTTAGGGATTTTAGGATGTTAGGTTTTTAAGGATTTCATAGGGTATTTTAGGGGTTTTAGGGTTTTTTTTGTTTTCAGGGATCTTTAGGGAATTTATATGGGTTTTCTAGGGTTTTAGGAAATTTAATGTTTTTTATGGTTTTTTAGTGTTTTTAGGGTTTTTTAGGTTTTTATAGTTTTTATAGGTATAAATTTTATTTAGAGTTTTTTTTGGTTTTTGGATTTTTATGGGGGTTTAGGGTTTTTTTAGGTTTTTAGGATTTTTAGGATTTTGTAATGTTTTTAATGGTTTTAAGAGTTATTTTAGGTTTTTAAGATTTTTAGCATTTTTTAGGTTTTTAGGCCCTTTAAGTTTTTTTTATATTTTTAATGTTTTATTAACATTTTTTGGGTATTCAAGGTTTTTTAGTGTTTTTAATGTTTTCAAGGGTTTAAAGGGTTTTTATAGTTTTTAGTGTGATTTTACTGTTTTTATTGGTTTTACGGTTTTTTCAGGTATTATGGGTTTTGTGGTTTTTAGGGGTTTTGGGTTTTTATGGTCTTTTTATGATTTTTATGGTTTTTGGGATTTTTATCATTTCTTAGTTATTTTAGGTGTTTTGATTGTTTTTCTGGAATTTGTTTCTAAGTTTTTATATATTTTTATGTATTTATTGATTTTTACTGATTTTTTGGATTTTTATTATTTTTTAGAGTTTTTATAGATTTTCAGGATTTTTATAGTTTTTAGGTGAATATGTTTTTTTAGAATATTTAGTGTTTTTTATTTTTTTTTCTGGGTTTTAATTGTTTGTTTCTTAAGGGTTTCTTTGGGGTTTTCAATGTTTTTTCAGATTTTTAACTATCTTTATGGTTTTTGTGGTTTTTAGGGATTTTGATGGTCTTTATGGATTTTAGGGTTTTTGGGGGTTTTCGGGGTTTCGTTTATTTTTTTAGGTTTTTAAAGGTTTTTATATAGTTTTTTAGTTTAAAGGGTTGTTATCATTTTTAGTTTTTTAGGGTATTATGGGTTTTAAGGATTTTCTAAGGTTATTAATCTTTTATGGTGTTTAAGGTTTTTAGGTTTTTTACACTTTTAGGGGTTTTTAGGGATTTTTTATAATATTTATGGGTTTTTATATCTTTCTTGAATTTTGATGGTTTTAAGGGTTTTTATGGATTTTAATGTTTTTTATGGTTTTTAGAATTTTATAAGGTTTTTGGGGGTTTTATGTTTTTATGTATTTTTAGTTCTCTTTTAGGATTTTTATGGTTTTTAGGGGTTTTTGGGATTTCAAGTGTTTTTAGTATTTTTGGGGGTTTTATTCGTTTTTATGGAATTTATCATTTTTAGTGGATTCAAATGATTTTAGGTTTTTATGTTTCTCTTAGGTTTTGTCAAGACTTTTTATGGGTTTTTACTTTTTATATAATATTAGGGATTTTAATTATTTTTATTGTTTATTATGTTTTTTAGATAATTTTAGGGGTTTTAGGGTTTTTTGGGTTTTTTGATTTTTTAGGGGTTTTAAGGTTTTTTGGGGGTTTTAAAAGTTTTTAAGGGATTTCATGGTTTTTAGAGTTTTTAGTGGATTCTAGGGGTTTTATTTTTTTTAAGGGTTTTATGGGTTTTATTGTTTTTATGGGTTTTAGGTTCTATTTAGGTTTTTAGAGTTTTTAGCAGTTTTTGGTTATTTAGTGGTTTCGTTTGTTTTTTGGTTTTTAATGTTTTCATATTAGTTTATAGGGTTTTTAGGGTTTTTATTTTTGTAGGTATTTTTAGGGAAAGGAAGGCTCGGGGCCCGGAAGAAGTGCCCCCCCCCCCCAATTTAAACAAAAATAAAGGTACAAACATAGTGCTACAAGGGGGATTACATAACCGGGTGTGCACCTCACCCTTCAAATCAGACACAACAAACGGGGAGCAGGGAGGTGTGGCAACAAAGGACCAAAAAGAACAATGTTCCACAATAGCCTGCTTGGAGAGAGCATCTGCAACCACATTGGCCTCCTGGTAGACATGTGTCACAGTGAGATGCAACCTTTGGCACATGGAAAGGCAGTCCATCCACGGAGTAAGGAGCCTCCAGGGGACACACTGAGATCTTCCTTTAAGAGCACTCATTATAAGCATGGAGTCAGACTCGAGCCACATAAAAATACACCCGAAGCTGACAGCATATTCAATCGCCTTTATAATGGCCCATAACTTAGCATCAAGGGCACACCCATCACCGATAAAATGTTGAAAACATCCCTTGGCAAAACCCCAATAAGTGCGGAAGACTCCACCACATCCTGCAGGGCCCGGGGCACCAAGGGCCGCACCATCCACATTGAACTTGATCAAGGAGGGGAGTGGAGGGATCCAGAAAATAAACTTGGGGACCATGGGTTTTTTTCCCTACTTGTTATGCCAAGAAATCGAAGGATAATTAGTTCACGGACGTGATTCTCCATATGTCCTGTCTGAATCCGAGAGGCCGCATAAATAGCCCTGGGAATCGCCACAACTCTAGCATGGAAGGAGAGTCGTTTCTTATTGAAGGACACCGCATTACGAGAAGTCCAAATAAAGTAGATGGTGCCTACAACCGCAACCAGTAAACAATTTTGAACCTGCTCACTGTAATCCCAGTTGGACAGGTACGCCAGGAGCTCAAAAAGAGGCCTGTCAAGGCTAGCTGGGAAGCCAAAAATCCGCTGAAAATAACCCCAAAGACCAGCACTGAATCTGCACTACAGGAAGGTGTGTTGGAAATTTTCTTCCACAACAATGAAAAGGAAACAAATAGAGGTAAGGTTGAGACCCGCGTGCTGCAATTGACCCTGGATGGGCAACCGATTTTTCCAGATTTTCTAGATAAGAAGGTGATTTGCTGGGGGAATGAAATTCATCTTGAACTTGGAGATCCAGGTCGGTGGAAGGGATCCCCTGGCACAATTGTACCGATAGTATTCCTTAGAATTGAGTCGCACAACCAAATTGGGATTCCAGATCAGGATATCCGAATCTATGAAGTGATATCGCTGAATTTGGAGTAAGACAGCAGGCAGGGGGCCTCGAAATGTTCCAGCTGCGGGATGAACTCCGCAATAGACAGTCGCTTCAGTCTAGGAGGAGGGCTGATGAGATCTTGTAGGGGCCTGTCAAGCCAAGGCATAGACCATGCATTCAAGGATGAGTGCTTGGAGACAAACCATTTAGAAAGAGGGACAATGGCCTTGTACGAGGCCCGAATTGCTGGCCAAACAGAGGAGGGGAAATACCCTTCATATCCATCACAGAGCTTGAGCACAAATCTTTCTAGAGTAAAGTCCAAGCTCGGAGCCATAGGACTTAACATCCCCCAAGTATACTTATCAAGGAGGGCATCGTTGTAGCGTCTGAGGTCTTTGATACCAATCCCACCCAACTCAAAAGGCTTGGTGAATTCCTTCCAGGCCACGGTGACTAGTTTCCTTTGAGTTATTCACCCCGTCCAGGAAAAATTCCTGATATTTTCTTGCAGATCCTTGATGAGATTAACCGGCCACCTGTAAATGGAGAAAGCATAAGTGAACATAGAGGTAATCACCGAGTTGATGAGACAGACCCTGCCAGCTTGCGAGAGGGACTCCCCTTTCCATTTCTCCAGCTGTTGAGTGATTTTAGAGGCAATTTCTCATGGTAACACCACTTGAAACGTCCCCAAATGATGGGAAAACCTAATTAGTCAAATGGTAATGACCCTATCTTTACAATAAGGGACATGGAAATGGAGATCCGTCGAGACCATGAAATCCCCTTCTGAAAGACAATCAAAGACTTACTCCAGCTGATGGATTGTCCTGCAACATGCTCGTAATGCCGGAAAATAATCCGAATGGAATCAAGAGTACGTTTATCAGCCTACCCGAACAGGATAATATCATTTGCATACAGTAGATGTGATGAAACATGAAGGTCCCTCCCTGCCTGGATAGGACTGAAGAGGCCAGCCTGGCAAATATCAATGAGGCACCTTCTAAAGTAGTCTTCAGCGATCGCAAAAAGGATTCCTGAAAGAGGATCACCCTGTCTAACTACATGGGATCAGGGGAAAAACCCTTAGGGGAGCCATTAAGAGGAACATAGTCCCATCCACTACTAAGAATGGACATTATGATCCTAATAAAATTACTCGATAAGCCACACATAGTCCGGACCTGAGAAATAAAGCTCCACTTAATAGTGTCAAAAGCCTTGGAAATGTCAACCTTTAGTGAAATTTTTCCATGCTTGGACAGCTTCCGCATGACTTTGTTGCTTTCCGAGGCCGTGAACAGGCAGTCCTAAATGCTCGTGCCCGGGACAAACCCAAACTGGTAGGGGGTGAGGATATCCCCCAGGAACTTCCCAAGTCTCATGACCATAATCTTGCTGATAATTTTGGGGACAATGTTTCCAATGGCCACTGGTCGAAAATCACTAATATTAATGGCATTGTCTCTTTTAGGAATCAGAGTAATGAAATTAGAGTTGACCCCCCATAGAAAGATTGTAGTGAGAAACAATTCCCACACAACGCTAATGATGCCTTTATGCAGGATGTCCCAGTAGAACATGATGAATTTGTTGGTGAAGCCATCTGGTCCCGCTATGTTGTCAATGTTCAAAGAGAACAGAGCAGCCCTAACCTCCTCCGCAAGGGACGAGATGATGAGAGCTCGATTCTGATGCTCATCAACACAAGGAAGTATAGATTCCATCAAGGGGAGGGTGTATTCTCTTCCATCATCCGAATAAATCCCTTGAAAGTAATTAACAATATCTGAGGAGATATCATCCTCCGAGGTAAAGGTAGAACCCGAAATGTGAACAGCCTTCAGATAGGTTTTGGGTTTTTATGTTTCTTTCTTTTTTAGGGATTTTTCAGGGGGTTTTAGGGTTGTTAAATTCTTTTATGGTTTTTTTGTATTTTTAGTGTTTTTTGGTTTTTAAGTGTTTTTTGGTTTTTAAGTGTTTTTTGGTTTTCGAGGTTTTCTTGGAATTTTTCTTGGTCTTTAGGTTTTTTTATCTTTATATGGTTTTTAGGGATTTTAATATTTTTATGTTTTTAGAATTTTTAGGGATTTTGTGGATTTTTTAGGGGTTTTTTATTTTTTTATGGTTTTTAATTATTTTAGGGGTTTTATTATTTTTATGATTTTTAAGGTATTCTTAAGTGTTTTTAGTATTTTAATGATTTTTATTTTTATGGTTATTATTTCAGATATTTCTAGGGATTTTATGGTTTTTATGTTTTTTATGTTATTTAGGGATTAGGGGTTCTTATGGTTTTTAGAGGTTTTAGGTTTTTTGGTTTTCTTGGGTTTTAGGGATGTTTTGAGTTTTTTGGTTTCTTAAAATTTTTAAAGTTTTTTAATCATTTTAAAGGGTTTAAAGGGGTTTTAAAGTTTTTTTTATTTTTATGTTTTTTATGGTTTTTAGGATTTTTTAATGTTTTAGGGTTTTACAGTTTTTAGTCATTCTGGGGTCTTTTAGGGGTTTGTATACCATTTAGGCGTTATAGGTGTTTATAGGTTTTTATGTTTTTCTAAGGGTTTGTAGTATTTTTTGGGGTTTTTTATGTTTTAAGATATTTATAAGGAATTTTTAGGATCATTATGGTTTTTTAGTTTTTAGTGTTTTTTTTGTTTTATTTGTTTAGAATGGATTTTTAGAGTTTTTTTAACTTTTTAATGGTTTAAAGAAGTTTTGGGTTTTTTTTATTTTTTAGGGTTTTTATGGGTTTAATGGGTTTGTAAATTGTTTACAGTTTTTTATTGTTTTTAATGTTTTTAGGGTTTTTGGGCTGGGTCTAGGGTTTTTAGGTTTTTTAGAGGTTTAATGTGTTTTTATTTTTTTAATTTTCTCTTATGGGTTTTTAGTGTTTTATGGTTTTTTTCATTTTTGGGGATATTTAGGGTTTTTTTAGGATTTTTATGGTTTTGTGGGGTTTTAGGGATTTTTATGGGTTTTAGGGATTTCTATTATTTTTATGATTTTTAGGTTTTTTTTGGGATTTTAGATATTTTTTGAATGTTTTTGGGTTTTATGAATTTTTAGAGTGATTTCTCATTTTTAGGGGTTTTAAGGGTTCTTTTTTTACTTTTAGTGACTTGTTTGGGTTTTTATGTGTTTTTAGGGCTTAATAAGGATTGCAGGGGGGGTTTTGTATTTTTTTGTTTTAGGTTTTTTATTGTTTTTTAGGTTTCAAGAGTTTTTAATATTTTTAGGTGTTTTAACTGTTTTTAGGTTTTTATGGTTTTTTTAGGTTATTCGATGTTTTAGGGATTTTTCGGTTTTTAGGTTTTAGGGAGTTTTTATAGTTTTTATGTGTTTTTAAGTTTTTTAGTGATTTTTAGTGTTTTAGGGGTTTTAGGGATTTTTAGGGTTTTTAGTATTTTGTAGGTTTTTTAGGGGTATTAAGTTTTTTTGGTTTTAAGGTTTTCTAAGGGGTTTAATGTTATTTTAAAATTTTAGTCAGTTTTAGGTATTTTTTAGGATTTTTATGCTTTTTTGGGTTTTTAGTGATTTTGTGGGTTTTTTGGTGTTTTGGTGTTTTGGGGTTTTATGGATTTTTAGGTTTTTAGGGTTTTTGGGTATTTAGTGTTTTTAGAGTTTTTTTAACATTTTTAGAGTTTTAATGGGCTTTTAGAGAATTTAGTGGTTTTATGGTTTTTATGGGTATTTAGGTATTTTAAAAATTTTAGGGTTTTTTTTGGATTTTTATGGGGTCTTACGGTTTTTATGGGTTTTTAGAAATTTTTATATTTTTAGGGGTTTAATGTTTTTTTGGTTTCTAAGGTTTTCCAAGGGTTTTCATGGTTTTTTACATTTTTACTGTTCTTTAGGTTTTTTTAGGATTTTTATGGTTTTTAATGTTTTTTGGGATTTAGAGGGGTTTTAGGGTTTACATATTTTTATGGTTTTTAGGGTTTTTATCATTTTTTAGGTTTTCAGCGGTTTAAATATTTTTAGTTTTTGTATGGTTTTCTTTGATTTTTTTTTCATATTTTTATGTTTTTATGGATTTTTAGGGATTTTTTGGATTTGTATGGGTTTATGGGTTTTTAGGATTTTAGGGTTTTTTTGAGTTTTATGGTTTTTAATTTTTTCAGTTTTTTTAATTTGTTGGGTGTTTAAAGTGTTTTTTTGTGTTTTTAGTGGTTTTTATGTGTTTTGTTGTTTTTTTAAGGTTTTTAAGGGTTTTATGGTTTTTTTGGATTTTGTGGTTTTTATGGTATTTCATCTTTTCAATTTTCATATAATTTTTCTATATATTTAGGTATTAAATGTTTTTTAGCGTTTTTCAGTGTTTTTAGGGGTTTTTACATTTTTGGGGATTTTTAGGGATTTTTAGTTTTTTTGGTTTTGTAGGGGTCTAGGGTGGGGGAGGGGTTGGATTTTTTATGTTTTTTTATTGTTTTTAGATTTTTTTTATGTTTTTATGGTTTAAAGTTATTTAATATATTTTGGTTGTTTTTTTAGATTTTATGTGTTTTAGGGTTTTATGGGTTGTTAAGGTTTTTTGGGGTTTTATGGTTTTTAGTGGTTTTTAGGGGTTTAGGGTCTTCAAGGGTTTTTAGATTTATTTAGGTTTTTAGGGGTTCTAAGTGTTTTTAGGTTTTTATGGGTTTCTTAGGGGTTTTCAGGTTTTTTAGGGGTTTTTAAAATTTTAAGGATTATTATAGATTTTTTAGGAATTTTATGGTTTTTATGTTTTTTAGGTATTTTGAGGATTTTTATGGTTTTTTGCATTTATATGGATTTTAACGCTTTTTTATGGGGCTTAAATAATTTTTATGTTTTTAGGGTTTTCGTTGGGTTTTTCATGGATTTTAGGGGGGTTTTATATTTTTAGGGAATTTTTGGGATTTTTTAGGATTTTAATGGTTTTTAGAGTTTATATCGATTTTGTTGCTTTGTAGAGTTTTTAGGGATTTAAGTTTTTTTTATTTTTTGTTTATATGGTTCATTTTGAGTTTTTAGGGGTTTAACATGTTTTAAGAAATTTTTAAGATTTTAAGGTGTTTAAAAGGTTCTTATATTATTTAGTGGTTTTAGGGTTTTGATGGTGTTTTATGTTTTTTAAAGTTTAATGGGTTTTATGGTATTTAGGCTATTTATGGTTTTAGGGTTTTTAGCATTGTTTGGGTTTTTAGGGATTTTAAGTGATTATAGTTTTTTAATGATTTATTAGGGGTTTTAAGTGATTATAGGGTTTTGAGGATTTATTAATGGTTTTTATTTGTTTTAGGGTTTTTTTACATTTTTATGTATTTTAAGGATTTTTTAGGATTATTATCATTTTTTAGGATTTCTAGGTTTTTTGAGAGGTTTTAGCTTTTTAGGGATTTTAGGGATTTTAGTGTTTTTAGGGGTTTCAAGTGTCTTTAGGATTTTAAGGTTTTCCTCTGATTTTTCAGGGTGTTTTCGGTTTTTTACATTTTAGGGATATTTGAGAATTTTTTAGGATTTTTTTGGTTTTAGGGTTTTTTTGGGTTTTTTAGGGTTTTCTTGGTTTTTTTGGGTTTAATGTTTTTTTTTTGAGTTTTTAGGTTTTTTAGAGTTTTTAGATTTTTTTAATGTTTTTAGAGGTTTATAATGATTTTCGAGTTTTTTTGGGTTTGAGGGTTTTCATGGGTTTTATTTTTTTTAAGGATTTTGGATTTTTAGGGTTTTAGGTTTTTTAGCGCCTTTTATGTTTATTAGGGGTTTTAAGTATTTTTTGGTTTTTCGGATTTTCATATGGGTCTTCAGGGTTTTTTTGGGGGTTTTTATTTTTCCAAGTAGTTTTAGGTATTTTTTAGGATTCTTATTTGTTTTAGGGGTTTTAGGGATTTTGAGGGTTACTAGGGATTTTACAGTAATTTGTGGTTTTTTTGGTTTTCAGGATTTTTTTTTATTTTTTAATGTTTTTATAGGGTTTTAGAATTTTTTAATTTTCTTAGGGGTTTAAAGGGGTTATAGATTTTTTCATGAGTTTTGGTATTTTATGGGTTTTTAGGTTTTTAAGGTCTTTAGGATTTTTTTTTATTTTTATGTGTTTTAAGATTTTTAGGGTCTTCTAGGGTTTTTTTATCATTTCTTAGGTTTTATGGATTTTAAGTGTTTTTAGGTTTTTAGGGTGTTCTTAGGGGTTTTGGGGTTCTTAGTGTTTTTTTATGTTTTTAGGGATTGTTAGGGATTTTAGGATTTTTATGGCTTTATAGGATTTTTAGTGATTTTGAGGGTTTTAGGGTTTTTTTACCTTTTTTAGGTTATTTGGTGTTTTATGTGTTTTTAGATTTTTATGTATTTATAATCTTTTTCTTGGGTTTCTAGAGTTTTTTAATTTTTTTGGAATTTTTAGGAATTTTAATATTTTTATGTGTTTTTAGGGATTTTTTAGGGTTATTAGTGTTTTTAGCGTTTTAGGGTTTTTATGCTTGGGGGGGTTAGGGTTTTTGTTGAGTTTTTAAGGTTTTTAAGGTTTTTAGAATCTTTTAATGTTTAATGGGGTTTAATGGGGTTTTATATTTTTTTAGTGGTTTTTTTGGGATTTTTGGGATTTTTAGGTTTTTAGGGGTTTTATGGATTTTAGGGTTTTTAATGTTTTTAGGGGGCTTTAGGGTTTTCAAAAAATTTAGGTTTTTATGGGTTTTACATGTTTTTAGGTCTTTAAGGTTTTCTTAGGGTTTTTATTGGTTTTTATGGTTTTTTACATTTTTAGGGATTTTTAGGGCTTTTTAGGGTTTTTATGGGTTTTTAGGGCTTCAAAACAAATTAGGGTTTTATGTTTTTTTGGGGTTTTATGATTTTTATCTTTTTTAGAATTTTTTCGGTCCTTAAGGGTTTTTATTATTTTTAGGATTTTGAGGTTTTCATTGGGTTTTTCAGGGTTTGAAGGTTATTTTATTTTGTAGGGAATTTAAGAGATTTTTAGGATTTTTATAGGTTTTAGTAATTTTATAGTTTATTAGTGATTTTAGGGTTTTAATTTTTTATGGTATTTTGGGGTTTCCAGGGTTTTTTCATAGTTTTTTCGGTTTTAAAGGGTTTTTATATTTTTTACCATTTTAGGGGTTTAAAGGGTTTTGAGATTTTTTTAGTGGGTTTTTAGGGTTTTAATGGGGTTTTAAGGTTTTTAGGGGTCTTTATATTTTTTAGGATTTTTAAGGGTTTTAGGGTTTTTTATTTATTTTTTGGTTTTAAGAGTTTTTAGTTTTTTATGGTTTCCTTAGAATTTTTTGTGTTTTTTAGGATTTTTTATGTTTTTAGGGATTTTTAGAGCATTTTTAGAATTTTTAGGGTATTTATGGTTTTTAGGGTCTTTGTGGGTTTTGGGGGATTTTTAGGTTTGTAGTTTTTTTATATGTTTTTGGGTTTTTAGGGGTTTTATTAAGTTTTTTATGATTTTTAGAGTTTTTTAATGTTTTATGGATTTTTTGGTGTTTTAATGATTTGGGGGGTTTTCTAGGATTAATGGTCATTAGGATTTTTAGCATCTTTTATGTTTTTAGGTGTTTTAAGTGTTTTTACGTTTTTAACGATTTATTGGGGGTGTTTTAGGGGTTTTAGGGTTGTATACATTTTTATGGAATTTATATTATTTTTTTCAGTTTTTTATGATTTTTAGGGTTTTAGAAATTTTGAGGGGTTTTAGGCATTTTTAGGTGTTTTCGGGTTTTACAATTTTTATATTTTTTGGGCTTTAAAGTTTTTTTCATTTTCATAGGGGCTTACAAGGTTTTTAGGAATTTTTACATTTTCAAGGATTTTTAGGGTTTTTTAGTACTTTTAAGGGTTTTTGGGATTTTGAGGGGTTTTAGGGTATTAATTGTTTTTATGTTTTTTTTTGTAATTTTATAGGGTTTTTAAGATTTTTAAGATTTTTTACATGTTTTAGGGGTTTAATGTGTTTTTATATTTTTCAGTGGGTTTTAGGGATTCTATTTTTTATGGGTTTTAATGTTATTAGGGGTTTTTAGAGTTTTTTAGGGTTTTTAGCATTTTAGGTTATTATGGGATTTATGTTTTTTAGGTTTTTAAGGTTTTCTTAGGTGTTTTCAGAGTTTTCTTGGATATTTCAATTTTTAGGGATTTTTAGGATTTGTTTTTGCATTTTTTGGGATTTTATGGATTTTATGGGATTTTATGGTTTTTTGGGTATCTTGATTTTTTTTGTTTTAAGGGTTTTTTTTAGTTTTTAAGGTTTTTTATAGTTTTCAAATACATTAAGGGTTTTAACGGGTTTTTAGTGGTTTTAGTGTTTTTAAGGGTATTAGGGGTTTTAAGTGTTTTGATGGTTTTATTGTTTTTCAGGGTTTTTAGGGTTTTTAGGGTTTTTTTGGTTTTTAGTGTTTTACGCATTTTTCCAATGTAGAAAGATATATATATCAAATGAATTTGATTTTTTTGGGATTTTTAAGGATTTTAAGTGTTTTGATGTTTTTATGGTTTTCTTAGTGTTTTTGGATTTTTAAGCGTTTTTTTATTTTTAATTATTTATATGCATTTATTAGATTTTTATGGTTTTTAGGGTTTTATGGATTTTGAGTATTTGGGTTTTTAGGGTTTTTCTCATTTTTTAGGTTTTTTGGGATTTTATGTGCTTTTAAATTTTATAGTTTTTAAGGTTTTTCTAGGTTTTAAGGATTTTTATGTCTTTATGAATTTTTAGGAAATTTTTAGGATTTTTATGGTTTTTAGGGGGTTTAGGAATTTTATGGGTTTTTAGGGTCTTTATATTTTTAAGGGTTTTCTAGGGTTTATGTTTTTAGGTTTTAATTGTTTTCTCTGGGTTTTTCTATGTTTCTATTGTTTTAAAAAATTATTGATTTTTAGGAATTTTTTTGGATTTTTATGGTTTTTAGGTTATTTAGTGATATTGAGGGTCTTTATAGATTGTAGGGTTTTAGCGTATATTTGGTTTCTTAAGGGTTTTAAGTGTTTTCAAAAAATTTAAGGTTTTATTACGGCTTTTCACAATTTTAGGTTTTTTTACGTATTTAGGAATATTAGGGTGTTTTAAGATTTTATTTTTTTAGTGTATTTAGTTGTTTTTAGTGTTGTATGGTTTTTAGGGGTTTTAGGGTTTTATGGATTTTTTGGGATTTAGGGTTTTTTTGAGTTTTTAAGGTTATTATGGTTTTTTGAATATCTTAATGTTCTGATATGGTTAAAGGGGTTATAGATTTTTAGTGGTTTTTAAGGTTTTTAATTTATTAGGCGTTTTTAAAAACTTTCGGGGCTTTTATTATTTTTCAGGATTTTAGGTTTATTTATTTTTTAGGAGGTTAATACTTTTTTAGGTTTTTAGGGGTTTAAAGTGTTTTTTTGTTTTAGGGGTTTCTTTATGTTTTTCTGGTTATTTAGGGTTTTCTACATTTTGGGGTTTTGGGGGATTTTTTATGATTTTTTTGGGTTTTATGTTTTTTAGGGATTTTGTATGTTTTTTAGGTTTTTTTGGGTTTTTATGGTTTTTTCGGATTTCTAGGTTTTTTTTTCTAGTGTTTTTATGTTTTTATTATTTTTTACCATATTGAGGTGTTTAAAAGTTGTTAAGAATTTTGGTGGTTTTTAGGGTTTTGATGGGTTTCTAGGTATTTAAGTTATTAGGGGTTTTATGGGTTTTTAGGGGTTTTTAGTGTTTTTAGGGTCCCTTAAGGTTTTTATAATTTCTTTAGGTTTTTATGGGTTTAAAGTGAATTTAGTTATTTAAGGGTTTCTTAGGGATTTCAGGGTTTTTTTGGTTTTTTTATGTTTTCAGTGGTTTTATGGATTTTTTTTTGGAATTTTATGGTTTTTATGGTTTTTAGGGAATTTGACGGTTTATAATGTTTTTAGGGTATTGATCCTTTTATATTTTTTAGGGGTTTTATGTTTTTTTTAATTTATAATGTTTTCTTAAAGTTTTTAGGGTTTTTATGGTCTTTTACATTTTTAGGGATTTGTAGGATTTTTTTGGGTTTTATGGTTTTTGGGATTTTAAGGGATTTTATGGTTTTTTGGGTTTTATGTTTTTTATGGGTTTTTTGGATTTTAGGGTTTTTTATGTTTTAAGGGTTTTTATTGTTTTTTGTAGTTTTTAATGTTTTTAGGGATTTCAATGTTTTTTTATAATTTTGAATGGTCTTTTTGGGTTTTTTATGGGTTTTAGGGTTTATTAAGGATTTTTGGGTTATTTATAGTTTTTAGGGTATTTAGGATTTTATATGGTTCTTAGTATTTTTAGGTTTTTTTAGGGGTTTTAAGTGTTTTTATGTTTTTAAGGCCTTCTGTGGGGTTTTTGGGATTTATATGGTTTTTTAGGTTTTAGGGATTTTTAGAGATTTTTTAGGATTTTTTTTGGGGTTTTTAGGGTTATTAGGAGATTAAAGGGTTTTTATGGTTTTTTAGGGTTTGGGGGTTTTAATTTTTTTGGGTCTTTAGGGTTTATTTTTGAGTATTTTAGGGGTTTTATGTTTTTTTAGATTTTTTTAACATTTTTAGGGGTTTAATGAGTTTTTGTAGTTATTAGTGGGTCAAAAAGTTTTTATGGATTTTTAATAATTTTAATGGGTTTTATGGTTTTTTGGGGTTTTAGGGTTTTTAGGGTCTTTTAGGATTTTTAGTGGTTTTATCATTTTTTTGGTTTTTTTTGCAAGGTAAAAGAAAATATATGAATGAAATTGGCATTTTTAGGTGGTTTAGGGATTTTAAGGGTTTTTTGTTTTTCTAGGTTTTTAGGGGTTTAAGGGTTTTTTTGTTTTTAGGGATTTTTAGGGATTTTTTTTGTGTTTTTATTGATTTTTTGTTTTTTTAGCGATCTTGAGGTATTTTATGCTATTTTAGGGTTTTTAACATTTTTTTGGTTTTTAGGCGTTCTAAGTGTTTTAGGCTTTTATGTTTTTAGGGGTTTTCTATGTTTTTATGGTTTTTTTGTATTTAAGGATTTTTATTGATTTTTTCTGATTTTTTTGGTTTTTAGGGATTTTATGGATTTTGATGGTTTTTAGGGGATTTAGGGATTTTAAGATATTTATTGTTTTTAGGGGTTGAGGGATTTTGATTGTTTTTAATGTTTTTAAGGTTTTTAGGGTTTTCATGGATTTTTTGGTTTTTTGGGTTTTTTGATATTTTTAGGGATTTTATGGTTTTTTAGAGTTTTTTAACTTTCTTAGGAGTTTAAAGGGTTTTTAGATTTTTATTGTTTTTATGGTTTTTATGGGGTTTTATGGAATTTTAAGGATTTCAGGGCTTTTATGGGTTTTAGAGTTTTTATATTTATTTAGGATTTTAGTGGTTTTATGTTTTTTAGGTTTTAAGGTTTTCTTATAGTTTTTCATGGTTAATAGGGTTTTTTCATTTTTAGTGAGTTTTAGGGTTTTTTGGATTTTTATTGTCTTTAGGGTTTTTAGCATTTTTTTGGGTTTTAACGGGTTTTAAGTGTTTTTATGTTTTTATGGTTTTCATATGGGGTTTTAGGGGTTTTAGATTGTTTTAACATATTTATGGATTTTAAGGATTTTTATGATATTTTTATGGGTTTTAGTGGTTTTTAGGGTTTTTAGGGTCTTTATGGTTTTATGAATTTTTAGGGTTTTAGGAGTTTTTAAAGTTTTTTAGTGTTTTTAATGCTTTGTAGAGTTTCTTAATGTTTTTAGAGGTTTAAATGGGTTTTGGAATTTTTAGTGGCTTGTTATGGTTTGAATTTTTTTAAGGTTTTTTACATCTTTAAGGGCTTTAAGGTTTTTAGTTTTTTTAGGTTTTTTATTATCTTTAGGGGCCTTAGTGTTTTTTAGGGTTTGAGGGGTTTGATATGTTTTTAGGTTTTTAAGATTTCATTATGTTTCTTTAGGGTTTTTATGTTTTCCTATGTTTTTAGGGATTTTAGGGATTTTTTAAGATTTTTTTGGGTTTTAATGTTTTTAGGGTTTTTTAGGGGTTTCAGGGTTTTTTCTTGGGTTTTATGGTTTTTTGGGTTTTTTGGTGGGTTTTTTGAGTTTTTAGGGGTTTTTTTAGGGTTTTTAATTATTTTTAGTGGTTTAAAGGGTTTTGAGAGTTTTAGTGGGTTATTAGGGTTTTTATGGTTTTTTAGGGTTTTCATGTTTTTTATGGGGTTTTATGATTTTAAGGGATTGTTTTGGTTTTTTTGGGTCTTTTAGGGTCTTTATCTTGTTATGGGTTCTTTAGGGGTTTAAAGTAATATATTATTTTAAGGTTTTCTTCAGAATTTCAGGGTTTTACGGTTTTCTATGTTTTTATGGATTTTTAGGGATTTTTTAGGATTTTAATGGGTTTTATGGTTTTTAAGGTTTTTTAGAATTTTTAGGGTTTTGAGACTTTTTTGGATTTTATGGGTATTATGTGTTTTTTGTTTCTATAGTTTTCTCAGTGTTCTTTTGGGTATTATAGTCTCTAATAGTTTAGGGAGTTTTATGAATTTTTGTCGGGTTTTAGGGTTTTTTCTTGGGATTTTGAGGGATTTTAGTGTTTTTGGGGGGTTATTGGTTTTTTTTTGGGTTTAAGGGGGTTTTTTAGTTTTTAAGGGGTTTTAAGGGTTATTAGTGTTTATTAAAAAATTTAGGACCTTTAAGAATTTTTATATTTTTGAGTGTTTTTTAGGTTTTTATGGGTTTTAGGGTTTATTAAGAATTTTATTGGATTTATGGTTTTTAGTTTTTGGGGGGTGTTAGGTTTTAGAATTTTTTTCTTTTTTAGCATTTTTTCGAATTCTCAGGGGTTTTAAGTGTTTTTAAGTTTGTACGTTTTTATGTTTTTTCAACGGTTTTAAAGGATTTTTAGGGGTTTCTATGTTTTTAAGAATTTTAGGGATTCTTTTAGGATTTTTTGGTTTTTTATAGTTTTTAGGGATATTAATGGTTTATAGGATTTTTTAGGGTTTTAGTGTATTAGGGTTTTTATGGATTTTAGGATTTTTAGGGGTTTTATAGTTTTTTAGGGTTTTTAAGGTTTTCTAGACTTTTTAAGGTTTTTTGGGTTTAAAGGGTTGTTAGTATTTTTAGTTGTTTTTAGGGTTTTTATGTATTTTTAGAGTTTTTAAGGTTTTCAGGTGTTTTATGGTTGTTAGGGTTTTTGGGGTTTTTTAGTATTTTTTAGATTTTTTAGCGTTTTTAATAGTTTTATGTGTTTTTTTGTTTTTTTGTTTTGTATAGGATTTTCTGGATTTTTAGGGTTTTTAAATTATTAGGGATTTTTAGGCCTTTTAGAGGAATTTAATATTTTTTATGGTTTTTGAGGGTTTTTAGGATTTGTTATGGTTTTAAGGTTTTTTAAGGTTTAGAATTTTTATGTTTTTATTAGGGGTTTTCAGGGTAATTTGGATTTTTTTTTATTTTTATGGGTTTTAGAGTTTTATGATTTTCGTAGGGGTGTTTGGATTTTTTTAGTTTTTCGAGTTCTTTAGGATTTTTAAGGTTCTTTGTTTTTTTATTTTTTTCAGGGTTTTAAATGCCTTTTAGAATTTTTAGTGTTTTGAGGGTTTTTAGCATTTTTTAGGTTTTTAGGGTTTTTATGGGTTTTATGTGTTTTTATGTTTTCATGGTTTTCTTAGGGGTTTTCGGAGGTTTTCGGGGATTTTATGGTTTTTTACATTTTTTTGTATTTTTAGGTATTTTTTGAGATTTTTTATGGGTTTTAGGGTTATTAGGGATTTGAGGGGTTTTAGGTTTTTTATGGTTTTAGGGTTTTGGGGTTTTTAGTGTTTTTTATGTTTTTAGGGGTTTTAATTTTTTTTAGTTTTTGATGGTTTTCTTAGGGTTTTCATGGTTTTTAATGTTTTTAAATTTTTAGGGATTTATGGACTTTTTTAAAGATTTTTTTAGGGCTTTTGGTTTTAGGGATTTGAGGATTTTATGGGTTTTTAGGGGTTTTTAGTTTTTATGGTTTTTAGGGTTTAGGTTTTTTCTTTATGTTCTTTGGGGTTTTTATGGATTTATAGTTTTTTTATGTTTCTAAGGGCTTAAATTGTTTTTAATGTTTTTAGTGGGTTTTAGGGTTTTATGGGTTTTAGGATTTTAGAGTTTTTTTGGGTTTTAGTGTATTTTATATTTTTTAGAGGTTTTAAGTGTATTTTGGTTTTTAATGTTTTCTTAAGGATTTTCTAGGTTTTTAGGTTTCTTTAAATTTTTAGTGATTTTTACGTCTTTTTTAGGATTTTTATGGTTTTTAGTGTTTTATGGGATTTTGAGGGTTTTTGGGTTTTTATTGGTTTTTTGGGTTTTTTTAATTTTTAGTGGTTTTATTATTTTTTAGAGTTTTTTGATGTTTTTAGGGTTTTAATGAATTTTCAGTGTTTTTAGTGGGTTTTAGTGTTTTATGGGGTTTTATAGTTTTAGGGGGTTTTATGGTTTCTATGTTTTTTAGGGGTTTTAGTGTTTTAATCGTTTTTAGGTTTTTTGGGGGTTTTAGTTTTTTTATATTTTTACGGTTTTATTAGGGTCGTCAATGTTTTTACAGTTTTTTATTTTTTTAGGGATTTTTCGGGATTATTAAGGATTTTTATGGTATTTTATGGTTTTTAGGGGTTTAGAGGGATTATATGGGTTTTTGTTTTTTTGGGTTTTTTTTGAGTTTTTACAGGTTTTAGAGCATTTGTACGGTTTTTATGGTTTTAGGGGTTTAAAGGGTTTTAGAGTTTTTTTTGGTTTTATGGTTTTTATGGGTTTTTTGGGTTTTATGGATTTTAAGGTTTTTTCGTATTTTAAGTGGTTTTTTGGTTTTTTGGGTTTTTTGGGTTTTTAGAATATTTAGGATTTTTAGGGGTTTTATGTGTTTTTAGGTATTTAATATTTTCATATGTTTTTTCAGTGTTTTTAGGGTTTTTTATAATTTTATGGAATTTTAGGCCCTTTATAATTTTAATGTTTTTTGGTTTTTAGTGGTTCTATGCATTTTTTTGTTTTTAGGGTTTTTTTATTTTTTTAGAATTTTAAGGTTTTTTAGATATTTTTAACATTTTTAAGGGTTTAAATTTTTTTATGAGTTTATAGTGTTTTTTAATTTATGTTTGTTTTTTTACATTTTTATGAGTTAATAGGGTTTTTTGGCATTTTTAGCATTTTTAGTTTTTTTAGGGGTTTTAAGTATTTTTAATTTTTTTGGTTTTGGGGGGTTTTTTAAGGTTTTTAGGGGTTTTATGGTTTTAGGGATTTTAGGATTTTTAAGGTTTTTAGGGTTTTATGGATTTTTTGGGTCTTTAGGGTTTTAGAATAATTTATTTTTTTAGGGATTTTAATTGTTTCTATGTTTTTATGGTTTTCACAGGGTTTGATGAGAGCCATGAAAAACACGGGAATCGAGGGGTTGAAGGAGTACTTGATGAGGAGGGCAGAATGTGCGTGATTGCACAAGACCTGTTGCGGGGAGTTGGTAGCCCAATGACAAGAGAGAGGACCAAGAGAATGAAGGAGGCCTTAGATGGTATAATCATGGAATTCTAAGTGGTGTCCCAATACCCTTTCTTGGGGGAAGCATCTGAGCCTATATTTATATTAATTAAGGTCCCAACATGGTTTTAAAAACCCATCCCATATTGTACTAAAAATTTCAGTACCACTCACCATGTGATCTTCAATGTCTAATGTGGCGGTCTAGTTGTCTTTACTTCCCAAAAGGGTGTTCCACATATCCCTTAAAGTCATGGGTTTGTGCCAAAATTGTTAAAACCGTCATTTAGGATTTAGGAATTGGATAAACTAGGTGTTAGACTTTTATATCACTCTTGTATATAAATATCCACCCCCTTATACTATTTAATTTATGTTATTTAAGTGTATAAAATCATTAGGTTAAGTTTTGGGAGGTTCGTAGGAGATTTGTCTTGTTTTTATGCTTTTCTGGAGGTTCACCTTTTGAGAATGGTTAGTAGAAACCATGAAACACCTCTAGGAAACCATGCAACTAAAACATCATACATTGGGGATGTGCACGATTAGGCATACAGTTTTGGCCAAACCATGCGGATGCCTTATAAAAACTGTACAATGTAGGATAGTAGGGTATAGCATAGTTGGTGATTTTTTTGTCTAACTGTGCAAGTGAACCACATGAGGTGTGTTTTGATTGAGTGGATCATGCATTATTAGCACACAATTTTCCAAATAATGTTCCCTAAACATGCACCATGGAAAATTAGATCTGAAAATTGTGGATCAATTCCAATTTACCTCCTAGACCACTCATTTTTTCCTAAATAGACCATAACATGAATTTCTCTTCCTCCCAAGGCATTGGAGGAAATTCTCTTCAATCCAGAAGTGATTCCTAGGAGAATCAAAGTGCTTTGAATACCTGGATTAATTGGTAAGTTCTCATTGTTCATAATGTCCCTTAGATCTCTTCTCATTCCCTCTCTTGGAATCAAGGATGTAGTTCTCTGGGATAAATCCACGTTGTATGATGTCAATATTTATGGGATGTGATTGGTTTGATTTAAGTTAATGAGATTTATGTTCGAATCTTAAACATTTAATCCATGTTTGTGCCAAAATACATGCCATGATAGTGGTCCAGAAAGACATATCCGATTTGGAATAAATCTATGTCAAGACACCCCAAAAACCCTCTTGATGGTATGCCTCGTGAAGCCCTACCTCTTTGCAAATGGATGAGGTCTCAAATCTCCCCAACCAAGGAGTCCCCTTTGCGAACACACGAAGTCTTGATGGTGTTCCTCCATGAGTCTGAGGTGTCCCCTTAGAGAATGCTTAAAGCCTTAAATGATTTTCATCTGTGATTTCAGGGAGTCCCCTTTTTTAATACGTGAAGCCTTGATGGTTTTCCTCTATGAGTCTATCGATGCTTCATTACCACGTGAATGATTGACGATGTTCCTTGCAAATGCTGATTGATTCATGCCAGTTCACGAATCCCACAAACTCATCATGAACCATTTCCAACCCCTTTCCTATAAATACTCCTTCATTACAATCTTAGGAGGATGGTTATCCCGATCATTCAGCTTCCAAATTACTCTCAATTCGTGAACTTCTTGTGCATCGTGAACCAGACCAAAATGGATCATCCATGGTACCTAGGAATGTCGAAACACCAACCTGTGTTTTCTTAAAATCCTCCCCATTAGGTAGATATTCCTTTAGAAAATTTCTAAACCATTTATGGAAGAAGAAGGCCATAGGGGCACTTTTTGGTTCACGAAGCATTTAACCTTCATGAAGACTCTTTTCCAGAGCCATGACATTTTCCTGAGGTAGGTTCACCTTGTTTTGTGAATCCTACTCCTTTAAGAAGAAACTAACCTCTGAAAATCACCTAATATTTGTGAGGAACCTCTCTGTGATGCCCTAGAATTCATGAAACCTCTCTCCTGGGCCTCTTCATGTTGCCTCCCTTCTGCTGACACCTCTTTACGAAGGCTGAGTTCCCATAACCCCCTCACTTGTCCAGGACTATTCTAGTTTCACCTCAAGTCCTTTTGTGACTTGTACCACCCATTCCTCTAGCCCACTCTACTTAAAGTGAAACCCCATACTCTCACCTACCTTCTTCTTCTCATCATAGGTATGATAATGCATGTCAATTCTAAACATAGGAACACTAATGTGGACCTCGTGACTGACCACTCCTCCTATCATTATAACCTAGTCGTTCTAAACCCATTCCCCGAATAGAGGTGCATGAGTAGTGGTCATATAATCTCATGTAATGGTGAGTGAGTTAGTCCACATCCAAGCTATATGACGTAAAACATCCTAGTCCTAACATCCCCAACACATGATGTTAAATTGTGGCCTTTACCTTTGAAATAAGCATAGTATAATCCATGTATTAGTGGAATGGGATGGTCTCCACACTACCTACCTTCATCAGAAATGAGATCCTCCTCACATGGAATGGCATCCTCTTCAGTCAGCTTCCATGCGTAATCCCCACACTATCTCTTGTTGACGCGTATTTCATGACACAAGCATCAGGACTACTTCTTCCTCTTGTTTCTCACACTGAGCATGAATCATGTGGGATTAGTAGTTAGTAGATATCATGAAACCCACCAAATCATAACCATGGGACTCCTATATGGTATAATCCTCAGTATCCACCTTGAATGGGCCACTCCTATGTGTAATCACAAACCATAAAAACCCCATGGGCTGATTTCACACATAAACCCCAACTATATGCTCCTTTGGGCCTCCTCCTAATGTAAAAGACCTAGTGCATTTAGGACTATGCGATATTTGATTCCCAAACAATTGGGATACATAAGAAGCCTCTAGGAGGTCCAAACCCAACATCCTCATCCATCCTAATTTTCATCGTGTCACATCCCCAGTAAGATCATATCACTCACCTAGGCGATCACATCTTTTCTAGGACTATTGGGAAGATTCAATGCGTAAGACCCACACTATCCCTATGAAATAATACCTTTAAGTTGTGAGTGTCCTTTTCATATGAAATTAAACTGCATGGACAAGTCCTGTCACATGACCTTAAACTGCGACATCAAACTATTTTTGTTTTGATCCATGTCCTCTAAACAGGGTATGTGGGAAACCTCCATAAGATTTAATCTTGATCAGTGATAAAATTAGGTTCTACCTCCTAGGTACACACCTTAATAATCTTATTTAAAGGGTGTTCTGATCAAATCCTTGGGTCTGCTTTAAGGGCATCCCAACCAGTGGTAATATTAGCTGCTCCCTCCTAGGGATGCACCTCCCCGGTCTACCTCAAGGGGAATTCTAATCAACTCCCCTAGTCTTATTCATGGGGCATCCCAACCAATGGTAAACTTATGTGCCCCTCTTAGGTATTCATCTCTCAGATCTATCTTTATGGACATATTGACCTATCTAAAACATATTCTATTCAATGGGAGTTCTAGTTTATATCTCTCAGAACTATCTCAAGGGATGTCTTGATCCATCCATCCCAAATTTTCTTCAAGGGGAGTTCTAGTTCACCAATCTCAGATCTGTAACAAGGGAAATCCTGATCCATCCATCCCATATTTCCTTCAAGGGGAATTCTAGTTCACTTATCCCAGAACCATCTTAAGGGACTTCCTAATCCATCTCATGGATTAATCTCCATGGATAATTCTCATCCATCAGGTGTGGCATCATCCCTCCTGGCGTCCCACCTTCTTGATCCTTATCCATGGGAAATTTTGATCAACCTCTTCTCGTCTCCAAAGAAAATACAAATCTGTACCCTTCATGTGATTCCACATCATGAAAAACAACGGATGATTAAGGTTAAATACTTGGACGATATGCACCTATGGTGTCCCCTACCTCATGGAAAACATGAGATGCCTTATGTGAAATCCTTGGAAGATATGTGATCATGGCATCAGATACCTCATGAAAAATAAGGGATTCCTAAGGTTAAATAATTGGAAGATATTGGAATTCATTGTTAGATACCTCATAGTTGGCATAGGATGCATTGGGATCCATGCCTAAGAAACCTCTATGATATTCCCTCCCCAGATGAAGAATACAGGTGACCAATTTTCATAGCATCAAGAAATTTCATTGATACCCAACATGAATACACTTGCGACCGAAGGTTACTTCCCTATCAATGCCCAATAGAATTTCCACATGAAAGTATTGTAATTAATAGGATTCAATAATAAAAAGGAACTGGGAATGAGTTCCTAGAGCATGACTTAACACTATTAAGGAGACGCAGACTGTGAGAAAAGTTATAATGAAGAACTGAAATCTCATCATCCCATTTAGGTAAAGGATAAGACATCATCAATGAAAGTGATGAAAAACACATGCCTTTGGAATGCTGGAATGAAAGGTAACATGCATTCTAACACACATTCACATGAGGGTGGCGTCCCCAGTGAAAACATTGTAAATAGAAATGGTGATCCAGAAGTGAAACTATTCTCCTCAACAAGGGGACTATTATCAAGTGAAATATCATCCAATTAACATTTAATCAGATTTAGACATCTGACATTGGGTCCATCCTTGAAAATTTTTGGTCTAGTGTGGGACTCCCCATAAATTGGGGCAGTAAACATTGGGCATTCTTAGTTTTTGACATCTTCAGCACAAATCCCTCTCTGCCTTCTGAATATTGGATGGCATTAGGGAACTAGACATCGATTTCATTATATATATACTGATCACTGAATCCACCTACTTCTTAGGATACTAGACATAGTAAATCTATCACCCAACACCAAAAGATGAAGGTTTAGGAGAAATGATAATGTGGAAATCCCACATGACTCCACGTTCCACCACATCTTCTTCCACATCTACAGCTATAGGGCACCCATGCCCCATCTCACCCTCAAAAATTATTCGGAGGATGTTGATGGACACCATTTTACATTGGTATGAGCAGTATGGGGTCATTACCATAAGTAACATGGCTCTCCAAGACCTATTTTCTGCATCACCTCTCATACACCACCTCCCCCAAGGGCCATACAAGGAGCTTCCACTCCCCACTCCAATTGTGAATTGCTTTGGGAGTCTCTCCCTAGAGTGATCCTATGACTCACTCCAATATACTGAGGTGGTAGAGGATGCCCATGTGACCCTGGATATGAATAATACTTGCGAGACTTCGGGGAGGGTTCCCACCAGGCGATGCCTATGACAGTAAAAACTTGTCCCTTAGGCCAAATAGTAGGGGGGAACATACCACAACTCCATTAGCCCCAGTCTAAACCTCATGATTCCAACGTTGAGAACAACATCAAAAAAAATCCTATAAAGTGGAATCATCATCTATATCATTAGTTTCCCATGACACCATCAGCGAATTCCGACAAATCCCTACCACCAATAAATAAGGATCTGTCATCTCCCAGTTGGGATCTATACCTCGACCACCCCATAAATAGGTTGTGTTGAATCTTTCGATCGTTCTCACCCCCATAAGTCATAACAGGTTGATACATGCTGATGATATAGGTATGGGGGTATTCCCTCCATTGTGTCCAACCCTAGAGGAGGTCCTCCCCACACCATTAACAACCATTATAGAGGTATTATCCATATTTTTTCTCCTCATCACAGAGGTCCTCCCCATGTCTATTTTGAAAAAAATGAGAACCTTCTTCATGATTCAACCCACCAATGAAAATTTCTTCCCTATTCTAAAGACATACCTTTCCCTAAAGAGAAATCCCAAGGTATAAGGTTTAATTATCTCCATCACCAGTTAAATCTTGTGAAATACGAAATTCTCATCAACTCATCGATCTTTCAAACTTAGAGGATGAATTTGACTCAAAAATGGAATCTACACACTGACCGCTAGAGTTTAGAGTAGGAGACGGACATGTGATATTTTCCATCCTAGAAGGTGAAATCCATATATAGGGTCCCAAAATCCCTATATAGGTACATATAGATGGAAGAATTTATGGATCCCCTCTATAGGATCATGATGCAACAATCTATATGATCATCAGTTTTCATCTCCACCTCTACCCAAGATCATAGAGAATTGTTCTGGAAAGGGATATATGAAGAGAATCTATTTAATCCACTGATGAGCACAACAACCCTTACACATGAGGAAGTGGTGAACACCCGGTCCTATAACTACATGATTATTTGATTGGTACCACCCTCAAGAGATGACCCAACATATAGTGAACAGGTAACTCATGCAGTGGATCCTCTTCCATCCAACCAGCTTCCACATTGGTCTACGTCACTGTCGCTACCCATATCTTTGATAGTGCTAAACAAAACCTAGTCCAACCAAGAAAAAGGCCTTACGTTTGAGTAGAAAATTCTATGGGAGACTCTAGATTCCAATGAGTTTTCCATCATGTTATGGAAAAATGAAAATTCAAACATTGATATCCTGGAGTCCCGCATCAAGGGCCATACTTCATGTTTTCACTAGACCATCTTGGAAACACTACACCATCTCTGTGATTGTTAGTTGGTCTACCCAGGAATCCTGGGACAATTCAATGACATTGATCATTAATGATGAATGGTTTAGTTTAAATAACTCATAGTTGTTTAGCACCCTAGATCAATCATCTACCATTGGAACCCCCAAAAAAGATCCATCAAGATCCTCGTAGTTCTCTATAGAATCATGAAATAGGATTCTCTATATATGCAGGTCCAGGGCTAGTAATAGCATGCAGTTCTTCATTTCAACCATATCCTTCGACAACCTAACCTACCCATTGATATTTAGGATTTTACTCTTGGTATTTTTTTAATAAACATGGTTATTTATGAGTTGTATAAGTACATCGACTTTGATGTAGGTATGGATGGGAAAAACCCACCCCTAGGGGTAGTACAACACTAGGTGCACCCTCAAACAAGTGTTCTCACATGCCAGTAAAGCTAGGATCTTGGCCTTGAGGATCCTAATGAGAAATTACCCACCATTAAACACCTTATCAAGGGTAAATAGCATTTTGGGTCGTCTAATCTTTCCAATCCATACGATATTGCACCAAAAATAGAGGCTAGTCCCATGGTTATCACCTTGATCTATGAGGTTGAAAACCAAAAAGTGATCATCAATGAACTCTTTACTGAGAAACATTCAAATACAATTCTCCTCAAAGGGATCCCATATCTTCTATAATGGGAAAAAAGAAATTATTCCTCATCTAGTTGATCCTAGTAGATCCTGGTAATCCCATGTATACTGATATATTAGATGTGGGAGTGGATGGAAAGTGATTGTGGTATGAGTCATCGAACCTTCCCAAGCAATGTGTTCACATTACTTGGGATCCAAATCGAGCCACTCCATTTGTCACCAAACCTGATTACCAAGTTGATGAGCCTATTAACACATTGGTCATTAGTAATACTCACCATGATAGGGATCCTCACCTGGATCATTTATTTCCACACTCACTGCTCAAATTGAGCCCTTGGAAATGCAATTGGTGTTGATCCCTCCTGACAGTAAGTTTTACCCAGCATGGGTGGATGATATGCAATCACCCTCAAACTTAGGGAACCCAAGAGTTCCCCATTCAATGGGATGGGTGAACCACTAAGAATTTGTACCACTTCATATCAAGGTGAGGGACCATGTTGGGAACCCCAGAGTAGTAGGAGTTCACCAATATCTGATGTTTCGTTCAGACATTTGAAAGACCTATATTCATCTGGTACAACCAATTTCCCATCGGGTCCATCACTAGTTGGGAAGATATTTAATGATAGTTCCTCTGCTATTTCATCTCCACCATGTGGATGAAAAGCATTTCTAACCAATTTAATTGTGAGAAAATACCTGATGATTGCATCACATACTTCTTTTCCTAGTTGACATTCCTCATGTATTCACTCTATATTCAACCAACTCAAGAGTAGTTATCGACGATGTGCATGGGTAACGTCAAGACAGAGCTGGTCCCTACCCTCATCACTCGGAAATTCCAAGGAGGGTTCTATGTTTTTTCAAAAAAAATCCGAACATCTAGAGTAATCCTCGCAACAAGCTATTAGGAATGTCCTTTTCCTATTATATCTCCCATGAGAAGTTCTTACATGGAAACAACTATCACTGCCATCCAGGTGGGGACTTATAAGACGCTAGAGTTGTTGGACCATCTTCCAAAAGAATTTTTCTAAGTGAAACGGTCTCACCAGGAACCACCTTTCCCAACGTAGAATCAATAAGAATCTCCTCTCCAAATTAAGATTCCTGGATGGGAGAATGTGGCTCTATCCCCTCATCAGGCTCTATCCCCCCATAAGGGAAAGGATCTCATAAAAACCTTTTGATGTAGGAAACATTAGAACAATTCCATAATGTATTTATAGGTCTTTTGTAATTACCTTAGTGCTATGGAGAAAAGGATTATGATGTTTCTAGAATACAGGAGGCCCCATGAATTCGATGCACTGATCACCCTTACTATTTCCTCTACCATAGGATATTTGGGCATACCATTAAGGAATTTTATGTGTTCAAGAACTGGCTCTAAGACAAGGTGGATAACAAATTGGTCAAATTGGGTAGTATTTCAACACAAGTCACGCAAAAATATTCAAATACTGACAATGACAGTGAGGGTATAGGTGAATGTAAGTAGGTTTCCAACCACAAGGCTCAGAATTATGATGTCTTTTTGTTACATAAATTTGTTTCTCATGCCTATGGTTTCATCTGTTCCTTATTAGGCTAGAAAACCCCACCAGAAGTCACCATTCCTTATTTGGTTGATGCTTCTTCCTCAATGTCACAACCTTCTAAATATTAAAATAGTATGAACCGTTGGCTGAAGGGAAATTATATTTCCTTACCAGTGTCGAAGTCATCTATCACCCTCAGAGACTTTATGCCTCCATAATTGGGAGTCTCTCTTAGTGTCATCCTAGCACTGGAAGACCACACTAATGATGAACATGATTTTTACTTCATGAACTTCATCAATTTAATAGATTGAATCATACAATATAAAAATGAAAAATATTATGAAAACCCTTCGAGTGCCTCCAATTGATGCTGACAAAGAGGGGGCCAAGGATAGGAAACCCTAGGAATACCTAGGAAAACACATCGAACCAAGCGATGCATGATACTAAGACCAAGAATCAGGTAATGCGTAGAGCTTAGCAAACACAATACTCCCTGCCCACTCTATCATACACACTACCATATTTGATCATGCTAAATGTCCAAGAATATATAGAGTAACCGCATCATGATCGGCTATATCCATCTAAAGCTAGACCTTATCTAGCTGATAGTCAGCCTATAGAGGTTTTGGGAAAGTTAACTGATGAGCAGTAGGATAGTTATAACAGCATTTAAAATACTAGGGTATAACTGGTTTCATCTGTTTCACCTCCCACCAAAGAGCGACCCCTGTGGGTAGAAATGTGCATCTCGCACGAAAGTATGATGTGCTAAAGAAGCTCACCAGAATACCGACAAGGATATTTATCCTTGAGGACCCTTAATTTTCTAAGTAAATGTGTGAGCCCTCATATTATCCTTAAAGATCCCCTCCAGTTTGAATCATAGGTATTATCCTCAAATACTATCTATGAACAGGAGGTTGAGTGAGAGGAATGCCAATCAATCATCTCATTCTCTAGAGAAGATGATGGTTCCCTCATGCAGGGTCACATTCTCCCACTGTACATCACCAAACAATTCAATTTCCTGGAAATTCATCACTTTCTAGTAGACATAAATTCCAGGGTCAATCTCATATAGACCTTGATGCTCCATAGGTTAGTGATGAATGAAGAATATTTGAGTCCCTATGAACTGAAGATCTAGGGTTATGATAGAATTGAGAATATTCCATGTGACTGGATTCATTTTAAGACCTAGTTTGGTGTATTGGTAGCAAGAATTAAGTTCAAGGATGTCTCATAGGATACCACCTATAACACATTGTTGGGTATGCCTTGGATTCATCTACATGTATAATTCTCATCCCCGTATCACAAATGCCTCAAGTACATCGTCGATGGTCAAGTATGCATTCTTTAGGGTGAATCATATCCCTTCGAATCCTTTGAATCTTACTATTTGGATGTCATCTATTACAAGATAAAAGGTAATCATGTTTAGACCAATTAGGTTGAGAGAACAACTATTGCACTATGACCATGGGTAGACTTGGATGATGCTTTAATTCTCCCAATTAATTCGTAGGAGGCCACAACTCCAGACATGGGAAGTTGCTTCATCGTCTCCTAGAGAAAGGGGAATCACATACCTATATATAAGAAGTTTAAAAAGATTACCTCATACTCCAACATAGGATAGGCTCAAGTGATACCAGAAGCACCTACCCCTATAAAGTGCTGAGAAGTTATCCTTATGGAAACCATTCCATGGAAATCCCACAGGTTGTGAAGATTAGGGTTAAATCAACGAAAAAAACCCACCACCATTGATTTAACATTGGGAATGGACCCAATAGTTAAAGTCCTAATGTAATTGGTTGAACAACCACTATCTCCATGGTTTCAGTAAATCCAGAGTCCCCCATCAAGGATTTTGTATCTACCTAAACAGGCACTAGAATTCCCCCAGAATTAGTCAGCCTATATTAATCATATCCTCCCATAGATTCACCAACCTTAGATGATGAAGTGGATATGGAAGATGATCCTCCCACATTTGAAGAGGGCATCTCCACAACTATCGATGAGTTGATTCAGGTGAACCTCAATACTGATGCAGATCTGAGGCCAATAGTAATCAATGTAGATATGCCTCTATAGGAACAATTGAAATATGTGTCTTTTATAAAGAAAAATAATTATGTATTCACCTTTATTTATAACAAGATTTCATTACTAGACCTGTAGGTCATCATCCATCATCTTGGACTTCCAGTGAGTCACTGTAGATACATGCATCCTCCTAGGGAAATGAACCCTTCTCATGGTTCCATGTTCATGTACAAGGTTCATAATATTATCAAATCCAACATCATCTGGAAAGTTCATTATCCAAAATGTTTTCAAAATATTGTTCTAGTTGGGAAGAATAATGGGAAGAACAGATTCTGTATTGACTTCCAGGATCTCAATTGCCATTATTTGATGGATAATTGTCCCCTTCAAGTGATATAGCTATTGATCAATTCCACATCTAGTTTCAGGTCTTATCCTTCCTATATGGATACTCTAGATATAACCAGATCTATATAACCCCCAAATATGCGGAGTCTACCTGCTCCAGTGCAATGCAAGGTAATTGTTTCTATTAGAAAGTTCCCTTTAGTCTAAATAATGTAGGGCCACTTATCAGTGGGCCATGCACTACATCTTCAATTTGATCCTTGGGATTCTAGTGTAATTACATTTGTATGATTTGGTGGTCAAATCCAAATAGCGTTAAAAATATATCATAGATCTTGAGAATGTTTTTGGATTCCTTTTCTCTTGGAATTTGAAGATGAACCACCTAAAGTTTTCATTTTGGGTTACCTATAGGAAGTTTCTTGGATTCATTGTCTGATATTGACGAAAAGAGATCAACCAATATAATATCAGTACCATCATCCATATTCCTCCCTCGAGCAACCTCCCTGAGCTCTGAGGACTCCAAGGAAACTTAGCATACATACACTGATTCATCATGAATCTAGTTGACAAGTGTGATCCCTTATAGTGGATTATGAAGAAAGGTACCATCTACTAGTGGTATGTGGAGTTATAAAATGACTTTGAGGAAATTAATCAGAATATAATATAACCTATGGTTATGATTCTACCCATATTCAGGAATCCTTCAGTCCTATATGTGACTTCCCTAGAACAATCCCTCGACACATTTCTTTCCCAGAAGAACATTTAAGGTGGAGAGAATAGTTTATACTATCTCATTATCATGATACTTGAAACATAGGATAGATAATACCTTATCTAAAATATCTTCCTATCATTGGTTTTCATAGTGAAGAAGTTGCAGTATTATCTATAATATCATGAGATATAGTTGGGGTCCTATGTGGACCAGCTGAAGTATATCCTGAATTACCCCATGTTGATGGGATAGCTAGAATGAAGGGTGTTAATCCTTTAGTATTCAGACATCATATTCATTCTATAGAAACCCATCAAGGTTTGGGCATTGGAAGACTTATTGTATGCCGATCTGGTCCCTGAAGAGATTCCCCTTGAGGTTGACTTCCCAAACGAATCCATCAACTTAGTAGATCTGGTTGTGCTGATTTAGAAGATGTATTTTGATGGTTACACTCATATAAGAATCCTTATAAGTCTAAATGATCCCAATATCAGTAGATGATGCCTGAGGATCATCTTTATAACCCCTACGAAATTCATTATTCCTTGATCATTCCTACTATCAAAAGGTTGCACCAACAACAAGGTAGATTATTAGGCTCTCATTACCAGTCTCGAGTTGGCTCTCGATAATGATGTTCAATTATTTTATGTAAATGGAGACACTAAGTTAGTTATAAAAAAAATAAATGGTGAATATATTGTAAGGAATACATAGATACTTTCACTTCTTGAGAGAACACACCAGATGGTTGCCCAGTTCTATTCTCAATGTGAAGTGACTGATGTCCCTCAGTCATAAAATGGTCAAGATGACACCCTAACTAGTAAATATGTATCTATTTTAGAGCTTCACCATGATGATTTCTTCATTCATGTGGTGCATCATAGATTCATAGTTCATTTTATCCTAGCTGATGATGACATCCAGAAGGTAGATCAGTTGATTTTCGGTACATCTATATCAGGATCCACAGGTCCCTCCGTTATAGAATAAGCCTCTGATTGGATAAATCTTTTCATTGAGTGTATCTATCATTTCATTCTCCCACTAAATCAAGCTGAGTGTGGAAGAATCTATTGGCATGTAGTGCAGTTCATTCTCGTAGTGGGCCTAACCTCGAGCTGACTCTCTACAAATGATGGTTTGATAGACTTCTCCTTCATTGCATCCAAGGAGATGATATTCCCCAGGTTATAAAGAGAGTTCTTGTTGGGTATTGTGGTTTGCATCAAGTGGTATTAAATCTCTCATACTATATTCATATGATGGGATACTTATGGAACACCATTATCCATGATTTTATGAAGTTTTCCAAGAGTTTCCAAGCATGTCAGAGACATGCCAACTTTGTGAATCCACTTCTGAAAGTCCTCCACACCACTAATTAATCTTGTCCCTTTGTAGTGTAGGGAATCGATGTTGTGGGACTATATCCACCAGTGATAGCTCCCTAGTACAGATTCATTCTAAACACAATATATTTATTCTTCAAGTGGGCATAAGATATTCCTATTTTGGAATTAAAGTCCTGATCAATGATCGAATTCATGATCTCCCACATCACCAATTGATTCGAAGTTCCTCATGCCATTCTCACTAATAACGGAACCAACTTATGGGATACTGAGCAGATGAAATTTTATACCATGAACAATATCTAGTCTAACCATACGTTCTATTATCACAAATGAGTTAATGGACAGGTAGAGGATTTTAATAAAATCCCTCTCAAAAATTCTATAGAAGATGGAAGTAAAAAATAATAAAATTTGGTCGAACAAGATCCCCAATGACCTCTGGTATTATCATACAACAATTCTTTGTTTCACCTAGCTGATTCCATATTCCATGGTGTATGGAACAAAGGTAGTACATCTCATCATGTTTCATCTACTGTCGCTTTAAATAACTATCAATGACTAGATGATGCTAGAGAGAATGAAATAATTACATCTAGATGAGCTATAATCCCTCAAATAGAATAGGCTCCAATCCTTACATAATATAGAGTGGTATCAAAACAATATAGAAAGGGAATTAAAAAATAAGGTTCACCTCCACTACTTACTCCTAGGTGACATGGTTTTGGACTTCAAGAATATTGATGATACCTTGAAACAAGCCACCAAAGTTGGATCGCACATGGGAAGAACCATACACCATTCATAATGTCTATTCCAATGGAGTATACTCCTTGATCACCATGTAAGGAGAGTGTATCGCACCTACAACCAATGAAATGTTTATCAAATAGTACTTCACATAAGGAAAACATGCTTCCTAGTTTCATGATGTTAAACTGTGTAACAAATAGCATCCTATTTTCATGACATTAAACTACATAACAACTATTTTCCATACTAAATGATGTTAAACTACTTCTAAATGTACCAAGAACATGAAATTATATTGTTCACTTGGTCTAAAGTCTATGAAGTTGAAATAGGAACTAACATCCACAAATTTACAATTTTAACCTTCAATCCTACATTGAGGAAGATTGAGATGCCACTTAAAAACATGAGATATGGTTCATACCCCCTTTTAAATTTGGATTCCTCATAGGTCTTGTATGAGTTAGTCAACAAAATATTATCACAATTCTGTAATGTGGGATTCCTCACAATAATCATTGGATGCCTTGGTTCCCTCACTAGAGAGGATTTCCCCCATCGGGGTTAGTCCATTGTCACATAATGATCACAGAAGTATGTGTAGCTTGATTCCCATGATCATGGGATACATAGATATGCTCAATCATTTTTCTTTGGGCCCATCCATAAATTCATCAACCCTTTAGCCCCTTGGTCTTGTTTTTGGTATAGAAATTATGACCTTAAACAGTACATAGTCTATATCAAGGTTTGTATGAGGTACATTAGCATATTTGGATCAATTCAGATTGGGTTATTACTCTCCCATGATGCATAGATGACCGGGAAATTAACCTTTCGCATTCGAAGCAACATGAGATTAAACTATTCGCAATTTTTTCACCTAGTCAAAGTCTTATGACCCTAAATTGTGTGTCATTTTCCCCTGTTACTTCATTGTTTTGGTTCCACCTTGGATCTCATTCACGTGATATTTAAATTCTTTCATTTCACATTTGTATCCTTAAATAAAACACCTTTTTTCAGTTCTTATATCATGAAATTAAATTGATCGCCCATTTCAGTCCAGATTGTATGACCTAAAATTATGTGTGTTCATGTCCAGAACTCTGTGTGGCTTGATTCCCATACTCATGGAATACATAAGGACAACCAGATATTTTATCTTGGGTGTAGCTCCTTCGTCATTTTCTATGATATCTTCTATTTCAAAATTCCATAATGTTAACCTAATGTGTGGTTTTTTTAAGATTTTTGTGGTAAAGGGGATATTTCAACCCCATTTCATGTTGATTTTTCACTCTTCTACACCACATGATATTCCCTAGGATTTTTGTGATACCCATGTTGTCTTGTTTTTATGACTTTAAATTACCAATCCCAACTTCCTCAGTGCACAATGTTAAACTAACGGACTGCCATTAATCATGCCGGGATGCTTCATGACTAGTATGAGATAGACATGTTACCTCAGAAAAACCCAAGATGCCTCCTAAAGTGAGATGATGTGATATTCCCCATCCTATTAGGTTCAATCCTAATTTCAGATATATATAATTTACATGGTCAAATTCACTGTGTCATGGTACCTAGGTCATTGAATCCAGCACAAACATTCCCTCAATCCATATCAACCCATTGAGTTTGTCTCTATCCAAGTTTCCAGCATCCTTAAAATCTAAATGTGTACCCCAAACTATATGGTGTTTGTACAATGATCACCTTCCATAATGAGATAATTAATTGATGGATCTTTGGAAAAAAATGGAATATCATGTGTTTAAAAGTTGTTCAGCAATTGATTTTTTATTTTCTCACCCCATTCATGACTGATGTGGTTATGGTCCCTATGTTTCAAATATGGTTAACAGTTGATATGTACCCATTGGTCACCCTTTATCTGGACCCTTAAAGTATTTATTTACCTCCATTTCACCTTATTATGTCTTTTTATAATTATAACACCCCATGGGTCACCCTCTAAGTATGTGCGGATGTCGATAAAGAAAGTAGATAATTGGGAAATTCTCAAACTTGACTCCTTCTTACACCCTCTTTATGGTTCCACATGTTTGGAAAATTACTTCATCAATCATTATTTCACACAATCGATAATGTATCATGTGGGATTAGGAGTCTTGGTAGGAAGTATACCAATGTGGTAAAGCCACATGGAATCCAAGTCCAAGCATCAAAACTCTAAACAATGCTAAAATCCTACCTAGAATACGTGGTGTGGCACTGGGACTCTTTGGTCCTCATTCACATTGGGTTTATCAACTCACCATACCACAAAAATCTATTTGGATCACCCTCACCAAAGGAAAAACTCTATGATCTTAAACTAAGAAGAATAGTCCATGCAACATGTCTTTAAACTATTTTCCGTAGTCTAGTACATATGGCCTTAAACTATGTGAAACATCCCGATAAAATGACATTGAATTGTGAGATGCATCTGGATGACATGATGTTAAACTATACTATGCACCTTCTCCACCGTATGATGTTAAATTGTGTGTCTATCATCCTTATTGTTTGAAAAATAACAGCAAGGCATCCTAGGACCTCACTTGAGATGTCCTCTTCTCCAGTGTTGGTCATCTACTACATCATTCACATTTTAATATATCACTCAACATCTGAGATGATGCTATCTTGGATGATTAGTTTTTACCTTTGTGCATACCAATAAACCTACACCAACATGCTCTAAGCCACAATGGCATAATTCCAAGAGTGTTGGAATCTATTTGAACACTGCATCACTTCATTCCCATGTTTTTCATGCCCCTTATTTAGATCACCATCTTCATAAAAATATGAAGGGACCCCCCATAATGTAATAGTGTCTAGCTAAGGATCGACTACCATCAAAGGTACACACCCTTGAAGACTTTAGATGACATTTCAAGACAAGTTCCATTTTTCAAACATGGTCAGCATTTGAATATCGATTTTTAATCTCCTCTCCTCAATTGAGAGATGTGGATTTTTTATTTGGAAAATAGTCAAAAACAATCCTATACCATGAAATCTCTCTCCTCATTTTCTATATTTTGGGCATCATGATTCACACCTTTCTATTCACCCTTGTTCGGGTAGAATTCGACAACATTGACATTACCCCATTCATGCGCTAGCACATGTTGTAAAAGTAAGTAAGGTGTTCTGAGAGCCTCATTCTCTAGATGCAACCTCTCTCAACCCAGAAACTCTTGTTGGTTAGACAATAATAGAAGAACCCGTGACTTCCAACACTATCATATGAAGGGAAATCGCATAGTATTCCCTTATTTCTCACCGGGCATGACCTGCATGGTCTTAGGGTTTGGTCGTTAGTTGTCTCAAAAATATTATCAAAGTAATAAAATAAAGTAAAAAATATGTTTGAGAATCAAAATTAAAAAAAACTATGTTTCAGAGAGCTATCAACATATCAGATCCTCCCATCCACAAAATGTGCCACTATGGATCTATCTCAGAGATCGAGTGCCTGAGCTCATCCAAACTATATTGTGTGGTCTATAAGACCTTAATCCATGCAACCAATTATTCCTCTTATTAATTTTACATGTAATGAACATATTAATCTCTAATACATTTTTGGTCCTACCCTAGATGAACCCTCAGACTCATCTCGTCCTGAGTAGTAGTGGCCATCACGTGCTACTTTTCCAACCCCTCCCGATGAAAAATATATTCCACAACTTTCTAAAGATCTTGGGAACCCTCATCCTTGTGTTTTCTCCAGTCTAGGATAATCCCATTCTATTACACATGTTCCCACTAGACATGAAAGTCTCGGGCCAACACGTGAATATTTCTGGAATTCAGCCCACCGGCCCCCAATCTAACTAAACAATGATGGAGAGATCGCACCCTTTATTGCAAGTCATTTATCCATATACGAGTGATTAGGTTACAAAAACTCCTCCCCACCTTAAAATGGATAGAATGATTATCAAAAGATTAATCTAGTCCAGAATTCTAAAAATCGCCAGGTAGCGTAGGCTTATGAGGAGGAAATATCGCCAATATATTTTCAGTTGAATCCTTATGGTGTAGGTATTTAAATGTGATTGGATCAAAAACTATTCCATATATAGGTGTGAGAAGATAAATGACTATCCTAGGGAATAGTTACTCATAAGACTCTCCACCTATAGAAGAATCCTCTAATGTACCTTGTGGTACCATAGAGGTAGACGCCATCATCCCATCTCCCTTAGCTACTTCTGCAGGTGGTGCCACCTCAACCGGAACTCCTACAACTTCCATCGGTGGAAATTATGCTACAGGTGCATCCAATGCAGCCTCTCAAACTACTTTATAATCCGAAATATTCACCATCCTTTCCACTTCAACTTTGGATCTTCAATTCAATTTTGGTGGCACCTCTTTGATTAGATTATCCAACATAAATACATTATCCATCCCTATTGTGTGCCTTGAATAAACCCCCTCCATCGAGGGTACATTCTTAGAAACCCCTCCAGCAGTTCCTCTATGGTTGGCCCAATCGTCATAGCCTCCCTTTTCATCTCTTCTGAGAAATTATCACCCTTCATATTCATCACATCATCTATTACAACTACCCCAGTGGTATACTCTAATGATTTATCACCCATGAAAAAAACATTAAGGATGGTCCCACACTCTCCCTATTATGGGTTGAGGTTCCCACTTCCTCCACATGAGGTCTATCAGGGACTTCCCTTTCTTTAGTGCTCACTTTATTCCTACATAAGAAAAGAAAGGATCTGTCAAAGAGATTGAAGACTGAGTAGTACTTGAAATCATGTAGAGAATAGTGAATTTACCTAGTCGGCAATAGAACACATTTCCCCTTCTAATATCTGATAGGCATCAATCCACTAATAGACTTTTGGTTTTTCACAATCTGTCACACTGGTAGCTACACGAATCATGAGGGTATCCTTAAGGGAATACATTCCCATTAGTGTCTTCACCCAATCGATCAAAGGATGCATGCTACCACGAGAGTAAATTACCTCCTCCAACTTCACCGTGTATTTAATCACATTAGAATAGGGAGTAGACTGCCCTAACCGTACGTGGACTAGTTTAGTGAGGGATATCCCAATAGTAATGAGATGCTTCCATACCCCTTGAGGAGTGTTGATATGCTTATGAAGTCACTAGTCATCCAAGGAATTCTAATACATGGCGTTACAAGGAACATTTGGGAGGCCTACTCATTTCCATGGACCTTGAAAGTGAAACCTCAAGATCTACCCAGAGGGATCCCCTTTATCCCATGTCCACCAACCTAAGATCATTAAGCTTTCTGTTGTTCCTATGCATATTTCTCTTTCATATCTAGTCCCATGAACTGTTGGACTCTCTGTTGTTGTCCTACCAACTAGACTGGCTCTACCACCGTGGTTTCCTCTAAACACCATTCAACCCCAGCCTCACATTGGGGGGGGGGATCTTCATTAGCTAGGATTCCCCATTGTCTCAGTATATCCACTGGATATGAACTCTCTAATCTCAGCACATACTCAGGGGTGAGCCCATATGAAATAGTTGATGGTGGAAACTCATTCCACATCTTCTAATATTCACAAATAAACATACATCAAATATGCCACTACACTGAGGGGTGATATTCATTTATTTCCTCTGATTACCCCTTTGGAGTTAGCCTCTACATACATCTAAATTTCCTTATAAACTGGTGTGGATTTTATGACTTGAAAACTGACTCGATGTCAACTCTGGCTACCAGTACACCACCTCAAAAGGCCAAGAGGTACAATCTCTATTCCTCAGTCCTTGTGTTGTCATCATCTACCACCCTAGTCGGTTGGGAGAATAAATGAAATATAATGTACTCTACCATCCAGACCTTATCTAGAACTTCCATCATGCCCAACTTGAATGGGATAATTCTCATAATGTTTAGAATTGTCAGTTTGATGTTTGATGTGGGAGGGGAAATGGGGTTCGGGTACTCATAACCTACCATGTGTTTGGCCAACCAACTATATAGAAAATGAAAAGTCACATGCACAAGTAGTGGTGTATTCCCTTATCTATTATGCTTTATTACCTTGTATAATTTTTCAATTATTGAGACAAAAAGGTTGACACACTGCCTTGTCACCATCATCACCACCATTATGAAGGGCATGGTCTTACCCCCATGTGTGCATCCCTCATAGAGAGAGTCCAACCAAAAATGAGCACTATGATGAACCATGATAGCCTGAATAATGTTGATCCTTATTCCTGACACTGTAACACCACATCCTTTACTGGATAACCTCCAGAATATTTCAGTAGGATCCCTCATTTCCCTGTTTGTATCCCTCAGGACATGTCGGATACCTTGTTAGAAAATTCTTTGCTAGAGCCTCTTTTTCAATTGGATATATTTTTAGTTATTTCAAGAATCATATAAACCAATTATTAAAGGGAATTCCCATCATTCATGTCTTATCTTCCCTCGTGCCCTGCACCAGATCCAGTAGTGCCTTAACCAGTTCTAGAAATTGCTATTTTTTTCCCCATACATTCTCTTCAGGGAGGAATTCATCATACATTTCCCCCTTGATCGTGATCCCAAATATTTTTTGAAGGTACCAAAGGATGGTTTCGACCTCCTCATGATAAAAGCGGAATGTATTGGTCCCCAGAGACCACATTCTGAGAATCTTGGGCATGATCTCCTTTGTATGGTAAAAACGGAACTGCAAAGCCCATGTCACTTCAAAAAGTCCTACCCACATCAACTTTTCATCTAATTATTGGAATGAATCACAGGACCATTAGGCCTAGGCCAACTCATATGTGAAGTTTCCCCCCTAAAACAAATCACATCTATAATTATATCCTTTATAGGGATCCCCCAAACCCTATTTGATAATTTTTTGAAACTACAATAGGTATTCTTAATCCTCTAGATTCTCCCCATCAACATTGTTGATATGATTGTAGAGGAATTATATTCTGATTGTTGAATGATCCTTCTATAAGTCTTCATCAAAATCCTTGTGCACTTTGTATTTTCTTAGTATTCCCCTAAACTAGGAAGTCGGTTCATCCCTAATTTCTACCAAAATGAAAACATTTCCTCCCAAGAAAATTATATAAAGTGGAAACCTATTTCAAAAAGGATATTCCTTTTGATCCTTTGATATATTATAGTGTAGTGACTCACGGTATGAGGTTCTCCAAACGAAATCCTCAATCATGATGTTTTGGTGCATAGCTTCCCTCAGAAAATATTCTACATTGAATTCCTAAAAATTCATTGGATTCAATAATTACATCTTTTATGAGTGGGGTTCATGAATGATGTTTATGAAGACCATTGGTTGTGATATGTTTGTGGAGAAATGGGTTGTAGGGATTGATTAAAAAATATTTGGTTCACAGTGTCTGGTTCACTAAGAAGAGTTTGTGGAGTAAAGGTCCAAAAGTCCAATTCTCTAAATTAGTGTTTGTGGAGAAAGTTCATAGAGATGAATATATTAATGAAAAGAGTGAATGCAATTTTCTTTTCAAAAAGGATTGGTGTGTTTGAGGCCCCCCTATTTTATATTTATAGGCGTACTTATAGCTCAGGATTCTCAACGGACTTCATGCTAGTGACTGTCTCAAATAAGAATCATGAGTAATCATTGCAAATGACCTCTAAAAAAGGGACTAGATTGTCTATTTTTAGTGATTTTCCCTCATAATTCGACACTCCTTCTACCATCGACTCTCATTCCAAGGGGGGGGGTACTAGAATATGTTTCATAGGAGTATTTGTGAAATACATGGAAGATTTGGAATGAATCCAGCCAAGATAGACCCAAACACCTCTTCAGGGCCTTCATCATGAAGCCATGCCTCCTTATGAATGTTTGCGGTCACAACACTCCCCAGCTGAGGAGTCCCCTTTTAAAACATTAAAATACTTGATCGTGTACCTCTGTGAGTCAGAGGAATCTCATTTTTTAATGTGTAAAGCCTTTATGGTGTTCCTCCATGATTCTGAGGAGTCCCCTTCATGAAAACGTAAATCCTTGATAGTGTTCCTTCATGAGTATGGCGATGCCTCATGATTGCACGAATGATTGATGGTGTTCTATAGTGAGGCCGATGGATCCGTTCCCATTCGATATTCCCAAAAATTATTCATGAACTTCTTCCAACCACTTGCATATAAATACCCCCTCATTTCAATATGAGGAGGAAGGTTACCCAGACCTTTGAAATTCTAAATTGCTCCAAATTTGCGAACTTCTTTTGCATCAAAGAACAAAAGAAATATGATATCCAAGGAAACCGGGCTTCACAAAATCACATTTAGTGTGTTCCAAAAATCCTCTACCATTGGTAGAGATTTATTTCATGAAGTAATATGCCCTTGATGGTGGAAGAAGTACCTATAGAGAACTTGAGGCTTTATGAATTATTCAGACTTTGCGAAGCAATCCTTTCTCGAGCAAGGAATTCATCCCAGGGTAGGGTCACCGTGTTTCTAAAAGCTTAATTCTTGAAGAAGTCTGTGACCTCTATGAATAACCCAAGATTCATAAATAACCTCTCTTTAAGGCCCTAATCTTCATGAAACCACTCTCCTCAGACTCTCCATGATGACTCCTTTATGATAACACCTCTTTTCAAAGGTTGATCACCCAAATCCCCAGTCTCTACCTTGAATGGTACGCTCCTATACATAAGCCTTAACCATACAAACCCCATGGTATTCTATTACATGTAAGCTACAACCACATTCTCCTTTGGAACTTCTCCTTAGATATAAAGCCAAGATCATTTTGATTTTTATGGGATTTTATTCCCAATTAAACGAGATACTTAAGAAGCCTCCATGAGGTCCAAACCCAACATCCATATCCATCCTGATTTTCTCCAGGTCACATCCCTAGTAAGATCATGCCCCTCACCTGGGAGATCACATCTCCCCCATGTCCCTTAGTAAGCTTCAATGTGTAAGCCCCACATCACTACTCATTGATTCTCCCTTGAAGATGTGATCACCCTTATCATATGATGTTAAACTACATGAATCGGTCCTCCCACATGAGCATAAACTGCATCATCAAACTATGTGGGTTTTAATCCCTATCCTCTAAATAGTGTATATAGGATGCCTCCCTGAGGTTCAATCCTGACCAATGGTAAAATTAGGTGATTCCTCCCAGGGAACCACCTCCATGGTCTACCTCAAGGGGGTTTCTAAACAACTCCCCAGGCCTTCATCAAGGGGCATCTTACCAATGGTAAAAATAGGTGCTCCATATTAGGGAATAACCTCCTAGATAATCCTCAAGGAGAATTCTAATCAACTCCCTAGGTCTGCCTCAAGGGGTATCCAATGCAATGGTAAAATTATGTGCTACCTCATAGGGACACATCTCCCAGATCCATCTCAAGGTATGTCCAGATCCATCCATCATGGATTTTCATCAAGGGGTGTTATGGTTTGAATCTCTTAGATCTATCTCAGGGGAAGTATTGATCCATCCGTCCCATATTTTTTTCAGGGGGTTTTCTGGTTAAAATCTATCAGATCCATATCAAGGGATGTCCTAATTCATCCATCCCAGATTTCCTTCAAGGGGTGTTCTGGTCGGATTAGTCTAAAGGGGCGTCCTGATCTATCCATACTATATTTTATTCAAGAGGAATTATGGTTCACATCTCCCGGATTTGTCTCAAGGGATGTCCCGATCCATCTCCTGGATTTGTTTCGATAGATAATTCCTATACATCAGGAATGAAATCATCCCTCCTAGGGACACACCTCCTTGATTTGTCTACATGGGGAGTTCTAGTCAACCTATTCTCATCTCCACATGATATATAAATCATAACATATCTCATGATTTCACCTCATGAAAAACACGAGATGCCTAAGGTGAATTCCTTGGAAGTTATGTGAATATGGTGTCAAATACCTACTTATAACATGGGATGTCTAAGGTTAAATCCTTGGAATATATGCACCCATGGCGTCAGATACCTCTTGAAAAACATGGGATGCCTAAGGTGAAACCCTTGGACGATATATGCCTTTCATATTAGATAACTCATAATTGAAATGGCATTCTATGGATTTCATTCCTAAGATTCCTCCATAAAATTTCATCCCATGAGGAAGAATATAAGTGACCAATGCTCCTAGCGTCAAGACATTCCAGTGATTCCCAACATGAATACTCTCCTTACCGAAGGTTGTTTCCCTATCAAGACCCACATGAATTTCCATAAACTTTTAGTGTAATTAACCAGTGTCCATAAAGATATTGAAATTAGAATGAGTTCCATGAACATGACTTAACACTATGAGGGAGACCCATACTAGGAGAAAAGTTCCAAAGAGGAATCCTTAAAAGTAGAAACCATCATCCCATCATCCTGTTTCAATCAATAAGAAGACATCACCGATGAAAGTGATGAAAGTCAATTAAATTTATAAAGTGGGAATATAGGGTAATAACTACATAGACATACATTAACACATGGGAAGTGTCCCTAAAAAAAGAATCAGAAGTAATCTAGTTTTTTAATTTTTTTGTATCATTATTTGTTTTTTATTACATTTGAGAGGTAGGTGGATTCTCTCTTGACTCATATTGATTAGAACATGAAGGATTTATTTCAAATTGATTTAATTTCTTGAATTTTTTTTGAAAATAATGGAGTGATTTGATAGAGTTATCATTTGAATTATGGTTTTGTACATCATGTGAATTGGATGGATTTTGGGAAAACCATTGTTTATAATTTTAAAATAGCGATTCTAAAATTATGTTTGGTTGAAAAAAGTAAATTATTTGTTGAAATTATTTTATTCAACTGGTTTGATATGATTTTTCCATAATGTATTGGTATGGGATGAATGGTATGGATAATGGTGGTGAAGTACAACCATCAATGCTACAAAGTATGGACCTGAAGCTGTACTGTCAATGGTAACACCAATCTTGTGTGTGTGTCTATTTTGAAGATGTGTGCGTACATGGAATTTTTTATGTCAACTCATAAATTGATAAATTTTTAAAAGTTTTTTTAATGTTCCTTGAAAAATTATTGTGTTATTTGTTGATGTATTCCTTGAAAAAAAATTATTTTAAATGCTTTATTTATTTTTTTCAATGGAAAACTATTTTGGTTGGATATAAACTACTTTAAATTGTTTTTAAACTATTTTATATAAATGTGATGAATTTTTACATACTAGTAGTGTGAGTTGGGAATGAATTGGGGAAATCCAATTGAGTTTTATACTCACCCCCTTTTTGGGCACTATGGTGAATTTACAGATGTTATATATCGAGACACATGAAAAGTTAAAGTATCCCAGTTATTTGGTGATTCTTCTTGATAACCTTGGTTGGGAATGTGAATTTGGATCTTCGATAAGATTGGGAGTTGTAGTTGATGTGCATTTTGTCTTTTGGGTTTGTTATCATTTGGTTTTAATGGTTATGTCACATTGATTATACTTATACCCTGATATTTTATTTTGGGTTAGTCTTGCATTGGATTTCTTTTTTCGTACTAATACATCATTAAGAATTTTTGTTGTTATAGTTATCATTGGTTTGGTAATTATAAAATAAAAGGGAAAATAATCCCCTAACTATTTATGGCTCCCTTGAAATTTATTGTTAGCCAGCAGTGTCTTGGGGATGTCACCTAAGACATAATATCTACCCTATCACTTAACAAGGTAATGAGGAGGGGCAGGGTGTTACAAATGGTATCAAATTATCTATTCCATAATTTTAAAATCATATGGGTTGGTATATTGGTATGTTATATAAGAGAAATTGTTATTAGAGATCAAAATTTAAAGCATAAAAATCCATATTTAACCTCTTTATGCTGAAACTCAAGTTACCAGGGAGCTGGGTACATTAATGTTGTGATAAATTTCGATGAGTTTTCACATCATCATCATGGGTTTAGATTATTACAATAGAATGAAATACATTGATAGAAATAACTTCACATTAATAGTAAATAATTTATTTTGATTAATGATTAATGATTTTGTAAAAAATGGTTGATTTTTTAAAATAGTTGAAAATGGTTTGATTTTTAAAAGCAAGAGTGAATTTTCAAAAATGGTTTAAAAGTATACATTGTTGAATTTTGGAAATCCTTCTTGTGATATGTGTGATGTGGTAAATTTGAAATAAATAATTCTTCTATTCAAGATATTGAAACTAAATGGAGTTTTATTTTGGTTATATAAAATGAAACCAAGTAAGCATTGTAGAAACCAATAGGAAGAGGCTGCTGAGAATGTGGTTCTACCTGAGTCACAGGTGAACCAAAAATTGGTTCATAGTATTGTCTAGGAATTTTAGGTCATTGATAGAGGGAATAAAAATAATGAACTAAGGAAATTAGATCATTAATTTCCATTCCAAAAGTATAATCCATCCATCTTTTTGGATGATTCAGAACCAAAATAAGAAGAAGTGTGGCTAAATAGAATGAAACAAATCATTTATTTCCTTGGAAGACAAAATGAGCTGATGTTGAAGCTGGAAATGTACGTGATGGAATATCTTGCATGCCAGTGGTGGGATTTCTATGTTCATTTTAAATAGGACCAAGGCATGATATGGGATTATTTTTAATAATTTTTTAACAAAAAGTTATGCCCTTATATTTTAATATTTCAAGAACAACAGAATTCTTAATTTTGATGCAATATAACCACACTATGATAGAGTATATGGATAAATTTATGAATTTAGTCTTCTTTTCACCCAAATTTGTTTCACATTCATCCTTGAAGGAAAAAGCTTTTTTGAATCAGGGTTAAGACCAATGATTTGATCAAGTATTTCTTTGCTTTGTGTGTTAAATTATAGAGAGATGTTCGATAGAGAAATAGTGGAAGAAAAGAATTTATTAGGAAATATTGTTGAAAGAAGCATGTCAATACCTATGGGAACTAGTGGAAACTCTAATGTTGTTAATTAATATAAGAGGAACACATATTTTCAATGTGGTGGTATGACATAAAATTAGATGATAGGATCAGTGAATCATCTTTGAAAACAAAAGGATACAACCAATTGTTTTCAATTTTTTGTATTGATCACATAAATCGAGATTGTAGAGAAAAACCTAGAGTCTATACTTATGGAATATTTGTTTGATACGGGCATGTCTCATTCATTTACTTTTCTCATTCTATTGATCTTTGTGGGTTTCATATTGAGATGATTCCCTCTATTTTGAAACTTCAAACTCATGTTGAAAAAAAAGAATGTAGATCCCATGTGTGTAAAGAATGTTCTATAACTATAGATGGGGATGAATTGATTTGGGACTTCTTTGTGCTTGAGATGGACGTTTATGACTTAATCTTGGGAATGGATTGGTTGAAAATTTTCAAATATCACATCGACTGTAATACACAAAGTGTACATTTTACCACCGATGATAACTTCGAGCATATCTTTAGAGTAAATCAGAATGTAAAGTCAAGTGGAGATGGATTTTTGGAACTATTATTTGAAACTATCTAATACTAGTTGGTATCCATGAACTTGTAATTTGGGGATTATATCATGAATAGAACTTTTAAAATAATTATTGATTATTATATTGATGTTTTTCATGATAATTTCATAGGGTTTCCACCTATATGAGAAGTAGAGTTTATGATTAATCTATTAACAAGGACCAGTCCAATCTCACATACATCTTATCAGATGGCACCTATAGAATCAAGGGAATTTATATAATTGTTTAAAGAGTTGGATACAAAATAATTTATTTATCCTATTATGTATTTGGGGGAAGCACCGGTAATTTTTTGAAAAAGGTAGATGGAACTATTAAAATTTATGTGGATTATCATAAGATTAATAAAGTTAGATAAATAATTGGCGTTCTCTTCCAAGAATTGATGAACAATTTGATTAATTGATGGGATCCTATTGTTTTTCTATAATTAATTTGCATTCAGGATATCACCATTTATGGTTTCAAAAGTAGTATATTCCGAAGATAGATATTAGAAGTAGATAAGGCCATTATGAGTTGTTGGTTATGAATTTCAATATTATGAATGTATCATATGTTTTTATTTCATTGATAAAACAGATATTTCAAATGTATATGGATTATTTCATGGTGATATTTTTAGATGGAATATTGGTGTTCTCTAGGAAAAAGGTTGAGCGTGAGATATATGTGGAAATAGTGTTGGATTTATTGTGGGGTCATCATCTGTATGACAAAACTTAAAAGTGTGATTTTTGGATACAAGTGGCTTGCTTCCTTGGTTGTGTTATCTATAAAAAAGGTGTTTCTATGGATCCATAAAATATAGAGGTTTTTATCACATGGAAATAGCCAAATAATTTCTTTGAGATACATATTTTCCTTGGCCTGGTTGGTTATTATCGACATCTTATTCATGACTTTTCATGAATAGATTCACTAATGATAGCTTTGAAAAGGAAAATTATTCCATTACAACTCATCTGTAAATATCAAAATTATTTTCAAGATCTTAAAGTACTCCTTAAATCATCAACAATCTTGATATTTCCAGAATTAGGACAAGGATATGTGGTGTATTGTGATGCTTCAGGATCTAGGTTGGGGTGTGTTCCCCTGAATAGAGATCATGTTGTTTCTTATAGATCAAAAAAGTTATGGTTCCATGAGAATAACTACCAAACACACTATTGGGAATTAGCTACTATGGTCCATGATTTGAAGACCTATCATCATTTCCTTTTTGGTGAGAAATTCATGGTGTTTACGAATCATAAGAGCTTGAATCACATTTTCTCACAATGATATGTGGTTTTAAATAAAGGATATGGATAGATTTTCTTCAAATGTTTGACTTTGAATTAATGTATACACCATGTAAAGGTAAATGTTTTGTAGATTCATGAATACGAAAGTCATATAGTCAGTTTCCAAAAGAGGCTTCAGATTAATGGAAGCTAATGTTGGTGACTGTTGAAATGTACTTGGATTGTGAAGATAGAGGTAGTGTTGTTATTTTATTTCTATTTTTTTTTGTTCCTAATTTGATAGATAAGGTTAAAGAGGCACATACATATGACTCTGAATGTGTTTCTTTGAGGTCAAAACTCAATGGTTCTTTGATCATTGAGGGATGGGATCTTGATAGAAGATCAAAATTATGTTTTTTAGCTAATATGTTCATAGTTTTTTCTTATTAGGAATCACTCCGTCATTATTATCACTGTTCGATATGGGATATTCATCCTAGAATAAAAAATTTGTATAAGGAACTATAAACACAATTTTGGTGGGTTGGCATGAAAATAATGGTACATAAGTTTTTTTTGAGATGCCTCACCTGTCAACAGGTTAATGAAGAGAACCAACGACAAGTGGGTATGCTATAGTATTTACCAATACCAATATTGAATTGGTATAAAATATATATGTATTTTGGAATATATCTAACAAGGATGGTTTGGAAACACTATTCCATAGGGTTGATATTGTATGGTCTCACAAAGTCGGCCCATTTCATCCCTATCCACGAATCCAATATAGTGGAGGACATGTTAAAATTTTATATTCAAGAATATTCAAAGTGTCATGGTGTTCCAGAAACAATTATATCTAAAAAAGACCAAACGTTTATGTCTCAATTTTAAAAAACCTTACAGAAGTCCCTTGGGAATAATTTGACTATAATCATGGAGTATCATTCTCAAATGGAAGGAAAATATGAAAGGTTGATCCAAACATTTGAGGATATGATTAGGGATTATGTGATGGATTTATTGGCCCATCAGAGGAGCACATACTGTTAATGGAGTTCTGATACAACAATATTTTCCATGCCTCAATAAATTTTGTTTCTTTTTAAGAAATTTATGTATTTCCTTTTCATTTTCCACGTGGTTTGGTGGAAATAAGTGAGACTTTTCTGGTTGGACCAAACCTTATGAAATAGACAATATAGAAGATTCAGTTAATCAGAAAGAGGATAAAGACAACATAGAATCATTATAAATCATATGTTGATCATCTTCGATGACCGTTTTCATTTTAGGTGAGTGATCTTGTGTTCTAGAGAATCTATCTATTGATTGGGAATCATCATTTTGGGAAGAAAGGAAGGTTATTTCCTTAATACATAGAACCTTTTTAGTTACTTGAATGGGTGGGTGTGGTGGAATATCATTTGGATTCACCAAAATGGTTCAGTTAAGTGCATAATTTGTTTGACATATCTCAATTGAAGATTTATCAACCTTATCATGACCATGTGATTCTGTGGGATCACTTTGACCTAGAGACGGATTCTATGGTGGTTCATGAGCCTGTACAAATTCTAGTTTGGAAAGAGAAATTATTGCATGGGAAAAGCATTAGTCTAGTACATGTTTTATGGTAACATGGTCAGATTCCATAGGAAACATGGGAACATGAAAACAAAATGATAGAGCAATGGCCATAACTCTTCAAATAAAACTATGGTTTTATACTTTCCAATAATGGAAATACCGATGGTGGGGATAATGTATCACCCTCAGTTTTAGTTATATAACCATTTATTTATGTATTTTAGGTATCTAAAATTATTGGGTTATGTTTTGGGAGGTTTAGAGGATATTTGGCATGTTTTTTAGGCTTTTTGGTTGTTCAAATTTTGAGAATGGTTAGTAGAAACTATGAAACACCTCTAGGAAACCATGAAATGGAAATAATGTACACTAGGGATGTGCATGGTTAGGTGCACAATTTGTAAAAATCATGTGGATTCCCAATAGAAACCGTACTGTGCTATATAGTGGGGTATAACATGGTTGTTTCATGGTTTGTCTAACCACATTATCCAAACATGTGAGGTGTGTTTATAGGTAGTGGTTCATGCACAGTAAGAATATTGTTTGCCTAACCATGCACCCTAATCACGCACCATGGAAAATTAGATTCAAAAATTGTGGATCTTACGCAATTTACCTCATAAACCACTCTTTTTTCCCCAAATAGTCCATAATAAGAATTCCTCTTCCTCTTAAGGAATTACATACAATTTCTTTTGATTCTAGAGTGATTACTAGGTGAATATAGGTGTATTGGAGACCCAGATTCATCAGTAAGTTCTCATTTTTCATCATTTTCCTTAGTTATCTTTCCCTTCCCACATTTCGAACCATGTATCTAGTTAATTTTGGATATATCCATGTTTTGTGATGTCAATCGTGATGTTATATTAATTTTTTTATTGAAGGGAACATTATCTTAGTTGGAATCATGAAGAATTAACCCAGTTTATTAAAATTGTTGTGTTATTCTTTATTTTCTCCTATGTTTGAGAGGTAGGAGGATTCTATAGAAAACCCTCTTGATTAAAAATTTAAGGCTTGATTTCAAATTGATTTAATTTATTTATTTTTTTTGGGAAAATCATGGTGTTATTTGATGTAATTCTCATTTGAATGATGGTTTTTAAAATCATGGGAATTGGATGGATTTTGGAAAATCTTTGGTTATAATTTTAAAATGGTGGTTCTAAAATTATGGTTGGTTGATGCAGGTAAAGTATTTGTTGAAATCATTTTATTGAAATGGATTTATATGATTTTTTCATGATTTTTGTGATGAGTTTAATGGGATGTATAATGGGTTTTAAGTACCACCATAAAATGGATGGAGTAATGATATGAATTTCCACCATCAATGGAATCATAAATCATGTGTGTGTGTTTGTGTTGATGATATGTGTGGACATGGAATTTTTTGTTACAAATCATAAATTGAGAAATGTTTACAAGATTTTTTTATTTTACTTGAATAATTATTATGTCAGTTTTTGAAGTATTCCTTGAAAATAATGTTTTGAAAAATCTTGTTTGATTGTTTTCCTTAGAAAGCCATTTTGGTTGGATATAAACTACATTAATTTTTTAAAACTATTCTATATAATTTTTTTGAAATGTTCAATCCCAGCAGCATGAGTTGGGAATTCATTGGGAAAATACCATTGAGGATTATATTCACCCCTACATGGAAACTATAGAGGATCTGTCGAGGTTATATATCGATACACATGTAAAGGAAAGGTATCCTAGTTATTTATTGATTCTTATTGATACCATGGTATGGTAATTAGGATTTTGATCTTGGATAAAAAAATTATTTTTTTAAGTCCTTTGGTGTCTTTTTGTTTTTTTATCATCTGGTTAGATTGGTTATGTCACATTGATATCTCTTGTACTCTAATATATTATTTTTATTTAGTCATTTATTGGATTTCATTTTGGTACTCATGCATCATTAAGAAGTTTTGTTTTTATGGTTATCATTGGTTTGGTAATTTTATCTTAAAATTTTAAATTATCCACCAACTATTTATGAGGCCCTGGGAATTTATTTCCAACCATTGGTGTCTTGGGGATGTCACTTATGGCCTACTATCTCCCCCATCACTTCTTACGATAATGAGGAGGGTCGGGTTGTTTCAACACAACTCCAACTTTAATTCCATTTTATGTTTCAAATTATTTCTTCTACAAAATTTACATATTAAAAATTCATCTTCTTTCTAAAACATTAATTAAAAAAAAGAGCCAAAAAATGAAAACAAATAATGGAAAAAATATTGCAGCATCTTGAGTCCTACGTCCATTTATCATTTTTCTTCATACGTTATCTTCCCCTTCACACATTTTCCTCTTGAATACATTTTTTATATTATATTTGAATTCTATTTCATTATTTCCACACTCCAAAAATCTTTTATATTTGTTGTAATTGGGTAATAATTCAATAGGAATAAAGTTGAGTGATAAATGTAAAGAGTGTTACATTTTGTTAAAAAGGACAAAATTGAGTGAGACATGATAAAACATAATATTTGTGAGTTTAAACACATGATTGAGTGTGTGAAGTCCATATTCATTTCTCTTCAAATTTTCTTATAGGATTCTTAAATAGAGGAGGCAAGTAACACCAATGAAATAGAGATTATGTTGGTCATGAGGGATTTGTAAGAATAATTCCAAAGGATTAATGAGAGGATGGATGAAATGAAATCACATTCCAATTATAGATCTCCACTAAGGAGGATGGTTTTTGAAGAAAAGTAAGCATTCTTTGATTTTCAGGAGTCAACAATTCATAGAAAGAAACCACCATGGAAGCAAACCAATGATCATTGAGGAGTAATGTTTAGGATCCCTTAATTCCAAGGTAATAATGATCTCAAAACCTACTTGGAATGGGAATTAAATATAGAGCATGATTTTGATTATTAAAACTATTCGAAGGAAAATAATGTGAAGTTGGAGGCTATGGAATTCACCAACTATTCTAGTATTTGGTGGGACCAACTCAAAGCGAGTTGAAGAAAAAGTGGAGAAAGACTCAGCTGAACATGAAAAGATATGGATGTGTTAATTCTGAAGAGGTTTGTTTGTATCCACTATTATCACGATTTTTTTTCTTCATGTTTTTGGGTTTGAAACAAGGATCTATGAGTGTTAAAGAGTATCATAAAGATATGGAGATCATTATGATTTGGACCAACATTGATGAGGAGAGATGGGCCCCCATGGAATGGTTTTTGAAAGATCTTAACCATGTCATTCAAGGCATAGTGGACATGCACCACTATTAAGTTATGGAGAATATTCTTCACATGGGTACTAAAGTGGAGAGGGAAGTGAAGGAAATAATGACGTTCCCTGTAACTTAGGGTAAGTATTATAAATATTATTTAAATTCATAGGATTCAAAAACAAAAGATCATGTAAGGGAATATAAAATAGATTAAGAGGAGGTGACCAAACAAAAAACATTCTTTTTGTAATCCAAACATAAAATAGAGGGTAAGTATTTTACAAATCACATGATATCAAATGTTTTAAATTCCAAGGATTTAGACATTTTCCCTCATAATGACCAAATAATAGTATCGTGATTATTTTGGATGATGGAGATGTTATTAGCGAAAGCTCAATAAAATATGAAATGATGCCACTCGAGGAGTGTTCATATGTGGAAATAGATATCCCCGTGCACAGAGAAATTTTTGTGGTAAGGCATTCTTTGATTTCTCAACCCGAAGGAGAACATGATCAAGATAAAAGGGAACACATTTTTCATACTAGATGCATAATTAAAGATAAGTTATTTAGTATGATCACTGATGGGTTCAGTTTCACAAATGTAGCAAGTGGTTTGATAATTGATAAATTGGGCTTATCTGTGACCAAGCATCCTAGGCCATATATATTGTAATTTTTAAATAATAGTTGGGATGTTAAAGTGGCTAATAAAGTTAAAGTTTCATTTTCTAATGGAATTTATGAAGGAAATTTTATATGTGATGTTGTTCCCAGGCATGATAGTCATGTATTTTTGGGAAGGCCTTGGAAATTTTATAGGAGGGTCATACATGATGGATACACCAAAAACTATTCATTTGAGTAAAAAAAGAGTATGATTATACTTACAATATTGAGGTATCTTCAAGCTTATCAAGACTAGGTTAGGATTGAGAGATGTTATAAAAAATAGTGAAAAATAAAAGAGATAAAAAATAGAGATAATGGAGAAAAAGAGTAAAAAATAAGGGATGAGTAACATCAAAATAAATGAGGGAAAAGAAAAAGTAGAAAACAATAGTCAAAATAAGATAGAAAACAAGAGTGTTGAGGGAAAATGAGTTTATTTTTCTAGAAAAGGATAGATAAAGGGATATTTAAAGTGGGAGGAAACTCTCATGCTTCTATGAAAGGGATAAATTTTTACCACTAACTCTCTCAACCCATCAATATCATCTTTTGTTGTGTATTTATTACAAGAATGTGGTGATCGTGCATAGATGTATTGGAAACAAGAAAAATTTTATCTAGGTGGTTTGGTATGGAAAAACCATATAAAAAAGAGGTTCCTAGAGAAATAAAAATAAAAACATCAAACATTAGGATAAGTACCTTTCCAAGTTTTAGATAAGATAATTGATAATGTATACAAGATTCATTTACCTGATTGGTATGGAAATATTAGTGTCACCTTTAATGTTGTTGATATTTACCCCTTTGAATTTTAAGATTAGAGGATGAATCCTTTTAAAGAGGGAGAGGATGATGAGGATCATGAAACACATGGGCATCAAAGGTTTGAAGGAAAACATGATGGTGAATGTGGAATTCACATGATTCCACAAGACCGATTTGCGAGGATTTGATGGCCCAATGAAAAGAGAGCGACCAAGACAATAAAGGTGGAATTAAATGTGTTAATCAAGTAATTACAAGGGAAATCCCCATAAAATTTCTTTGGGGAAGTTTGTAGGCCTATAATTATATTAATTAAGTCCCAAATATTCTTTGGAAGACCCATCCTATAGTGTTCTATGAATTTCATGCCCACTCCGACATGGAATCATCTAATTAAAAAGTGGTGGGATAATTATCTTTACTTTCCAAAGGGGTGTGCTACTTATACCTTAAAGTCATGGACATATTCCAAAATTTTCAAAATAATAATTTAGTCTTTTTTACTTTTGGAAACTAGGTTTTATAATTTTGAATCACTATTTGAAAATAAATATCCACCCCTTGTACTCTTTGAAAATCATGAATGAAGGTAATGTTATTATGGTGAGTTTTACTTTAAACCATTGTGTTCTCACTTAATTTTAAACTTGTGAAAGCATTTTCTATCTTTTGTGGTGTCTTACAGCTATATTTAATAGAAAACATTTCTCTTTGGGTTATACCATGACCAAGTCTCACCATTCTTCCTTATTTCCACCATTTATAGCCCTTCTTAGTTGTCTTCTTATGGAGATCTGGGTTCTCAACATTATAACATTGAAAAAGTTTCCTAGGACACTTACTAGTAGGTCTTGGATCCTATATCAAGGTTTTTAGGGTTTCTATGTTTACTTAACTTCATATGGATTTTAGGGATTTTATGGTTTTTAGGGTTTTTAGGGGTTTTAGGGTTTTTAGGTTTTTGTTGAGTTTAGGGATTTTTTCAGTTATTTAGGTTTATATGTTTTTCTAGAGTTTTTAACATTTTATAAGTTTAATGGGTTTTTAGTGTTTTTAGTGGTTTTTGGGGTTTTAATTTTTTTACTTGTTTTTATGGTTTTTAGGTTTTTAGATTTTTATTTTTAGTGGTTTTATGTTTTTTATGATTTCAATGTTTTTTAGGGTCATCAAGGTTTTCAGGGTTTTTTAAATTTTTAGGGATTTTAGGAATTTTTAATAATTTTTATGATTTTTTGGGTTTTTAATGATTTTGAAGAGTTTTATAGTAGTAAGGGTTATATTGTTTTTTGTATTTTTAGGTATTTTTGAGTTTATAGTGTTATTAAGGTTTTTATATTTTTATCATTTTTAGGGGTTTATTGGTTTTTTATATTTTTTAGTGTTTTAGAGTTTTTATGGGTTTTTAGGGATTTTAAGGTTTTAAATGGTTTTTATGGTTTTTAGGGTTTTTATGGTTTTTAGGGTTTTTTTAGGGTTTTTAACAATTTTAGGTTTTTAGGGGTTTTAAGTGTTTTTATATTTTTAATGATTTCTTAGGGTTTTTTTTTTGGTTTTTTAGGGTTTCTAACTTTTTTAGATATTTAAGGGCTTTTTAATAATTTTATAGATTTTTAGGGTCTTTAGGTATTTCAATGGTGTTTATCGGTTTTGAGGGTTTTATAGTTTTTATGTTTTTTGGGGGGGGGGGGGGTTAGGGTTGTTTTGAGTTTTTTTTTGGTTTTTATGGAGTTTAAAGTTTTTTATTATTTTTAGGGGTTTAAATGGGTTTTTGTAGGTTTTTTTGGTTTGTATGGGTTATTAGGGGATTTTCAGGTTTTTAGGTGTATTTATAGTTTTTAGGGGGTTTTATGGGTTTTAGGGTCTTTTAGGGTTTATAGAGTTTTTAGGTTTTTTAAAGGTTTTAAGTGTTTTAGGATTTTAATGTATTATTATTGGTTTTATGGGTTTTTATAGTTTTTTATTTTTTTAGGGATTTTTAGGGATTTTTTTTATTTTTATGGATTTAGGTTTTTTAGGTATTCTGAGGGTTTTTAGGGGATTTAGGGTTTTAGAGTTTTTATTGTATTAAGGTTGTTTAGTGTTTTTATGTTATTTTATGTTTTTATGGTTTTATTAGGGGTTTTCATGGTTTTACAGTTTTTAATGTTTTAAGGTTTTAGAGGGATTTTTTAGGATTTTTATGGTTTTATGCAGTTTTTAGGGATTTTGAGAGTTTCTACAGTATTTTGAGTTTTTATGATTTTTATGGGATTTTTGGGGTTTTAGGGTATTTTTTAGTTTATATTGGTTTTAAATTTTTATATAGTTTTTAAATTTTTTAAGGGTTTAAATCAATTTTAGTGTTTTCTGGGTATTTTTAGGGGTTTTAAGGTTTATATATTTATTTTGGTTTGTAGTAGGTTTATGTCTTTTTAGGTTTTTTATGGTTTTATTTAGGTTTTTTAGGTTTTTAGGGTTTTTTACATTTTTATGTATTTTTAGGGCTTTTTTATAATTTTTATGGTTTTAGGGTTTTTTAGTGTTTTATAGGTTTTTATGGGTTTTAATTATTTTTAGGTTTTTTATTAGTTTTTAGGGATTGGTAGCGGATTATAAGGATTATTAAGAATTTTTTTTTTGTTTTTAGGGTTTTATGGGTTTTTAGGGATTTATGGCTTTTAGGGGTTTTATGGTTTTTAGTTTTTTAAGGGGTTTTGGGTTTTTAGTGGTTTTTAGGTTTTAGGGGTTTTATGTGTTTTTAGGTTTTAAGGTTTTATTAGGGGGTTTAGGGGTTTTATTGGTTTTTTACGTTTTTATAAATTTTTAGGGATTTTTTATGATATTTATGGTTTTTAGGGTTTTTATGTATTTGAGGGGTTTTATGGTTTTTAATATTTTTGTGGTTTTAGGGTTTTTTGAGAGTTTTTAGGGTTTTTAAGGTTTTCAGTGTTTTTTTTATATTTTTAGGGGTTTAAAGTGTTTTTAGTGTTTCTAGTTGTTTTGAGGGTTTCATGGGTTTTTAGGGTTGTATGGTTTTAGGGGTATTTATGGGTTTTTTGGGTTTTTTGGGGGTTTAAGTGCTTTTTTTTTGAATTTTTGTATTTTTTAGGTTTTTGGGGTTTATGTGGTTTTAATTTTTTGATGTCTTCTTATGGGTTTCTATGGTTTTTATGGCCTTTTTTGTTTTTCGTGATTTCTATGGCCTTTTAAGATTTTTATGTTTTTTGGGGGGTTTTAGGGATTTTTAAGGATTTTTGGGATTTTGTGGATATTTTTTATTTTTATGGGTTTTTTAGTTTTTTAGTGTTTTTAAGGTTTTTAGAGTTTTTTAAAACAAATTGGGGTTTAACCCTAAGATAACCATAAAAATCTAAAACCCAAAAAACCATAAAAACACTAAAAACCCACTAAAAATCTACAAACACTTTAAACCCCAAAAAATGTTAAAAAATTATAAAAAACCATAAACCCTAAAAATCTCATGAAAAACCTCAAACTCCAAAAAACCATAAAAACCCTAAAATCCAGAAAAAAACCCTATAACCCTCAAAATCTATAAAAAAAATTTAAAACCCAAAAAAAATCATCAAATCCCCCAAAATCCCAAAAAACATAAAAAAACCAAAACAAACATGAAAATCCCTAAGAAAACCTTAAAAACCAAAAAACAAATAAAACCCCTAAAAACATACAACATTATAAATTCTATAAGAACCCTAAAAAACATAAAAACCGTAAAAACCCTAAATAGCCAAAAAAACCTAAAAATAATTAAAACCCTAAGAAACTCAAAAAACATACAAACCATTAAACCCTAAAAACCAACAAAAAACTCTAAAACCCTTCAAAATCCTAAAAACATTTAGAAAACTCTAAAGCCCTTAAAACCCCCCCAAAAAATCTCAATGAAATCACAAAATCCCAAAAAGAAATAAAAACCATAAAAACCTAAATAAACAATAAACCCCCTAAAATCCCTAAAAACCCTAGAAAACATAAATATCCTAAAAATCCATAAAAATCTCAAAAAATCTAAAAACCCTAGAAACCATGAAAAAACCATAGAAAACTTAATAAGATAAAAACATTTAAAACCCCTAAAAACACTAAAAATACCAACAAACCATCAAAACCCTTAAAAATAATAAAAATTAATGAAAATCCTAAAAAACAATAAAAATTCCTGAAAATTTAGAAAATTTTAAAAACATATAAAAACCATAAGAAAGACATAAAAACATAAAAACACTCAATATCCTTAAAAACATAAATAACTCTATGACCCTAAAGAACCCTAAAAACCCTAAAAACCATTAAACCCCAAAAAATATAAATATCCTAAAAGCCCAAGAAAACCCTAAAAACTAGTAATAACTCTAAAAACCATTTAAACCTTTAAATATGTTAAAATAATCTAAACCCCCATTAAAATAAAAAACTCAAAAAACCCCTAAGACCCCAAACAAACTATAAACACATAAAAACCCTCAAAATCCCTAAAGGCCCCAAAAAACCATAAATATCCAAAAAACCCCTGAAATCACTAAAAACATAAAAAATCATTAAAACCCTAAAACCCCCTAAGAAAGCCTTAAAACCTAAAAACACACAAACCCCATGAAAAACCTAAAATCGCATAAGAACCCAAAACCCCTAAAAATCATAAAACCCCTAAAAACCATCAAAATACCTAAAAATCCATAAAAACCCAAAAAACCTTAAAAAACCTATAAAATCCATTGAAATACCTATGAGCTTAAAAACCTGTAAAAAACTGAAAAAACTTTAGAAAACCTTAAAACCCTAAAAACTGAAGGGTTTTTGGGTGTGGGTCGTTTGACCCCTCCCCTCCCTTGTCTGCAGGTCTTTCTGTCTTTTCTTTTAATAAATTTTGGGGGTGCCAGGAATAGCCTGGACCCGAGCCTTCCTTTGCCTAAAAACCCTCTAAATCCTTAAAAACCCTAAAACACATAAAAATCCTAAAAATCCCTAAAAATGTAAAATAACCAAAAAAACATATGAAAACCTTAAATACATAAAAACACTTTAAAACCCTTAATAACCTAATACTCTTAAAACCCATAAAGTTCCTAAAACCCTAAAAACCATCAAAATCTCTCAAAATCCTCAAAAACATACAAATCCTAAAAAATATTAAAAAAACACCTAAAAATGTAAAAAACCCTAAAAACACCCCTAAAAATCCTTAAAAACATAAATATGATCTAAAACACTATAACCCTAAAAACTCTAAAAACACTAAAAGTATAAAAAACCTAAAAACCATAGAAACCCCTAAAAACCTTAACACCCAATAAAACCCCTAAAAGCCATTAAAAACTATGAACCCCCTTTAAATCCCTAAAAACTTTAAGATATATAAAAACATTAAAACCAAAAAAATATGAAAAAGAAAACTCTTAAACCCCTAATAATGATAAAAATCCAAAGCCCCCTAAAAATCCCTAAAAACCATAAAATCCAAAAAAACTCTAAAAATCCCTAAAATTTTAAAAAACTCTAAATCCCATGAAAAAAAACCTTATGTTCATTGAAGTTGGTAGAGATACCCTCTTATAATGAAATAAGGGAATCTCTAAGGTCTTCTTCCTCTTATTACCCTAAATCCTCTTCCTCTTCACCTTCTCAGGGGGAGAGGGCTCTTGATGTGGGCTCCCCAAAGCTCAGAGGCAAGATGTTGCATCGGCGCTCTGTGGTAAAAGTGACTTGAGAGGAAACCTATGGAGAGGGAGAAGCATGGGGTGACAAGTGTCATGTCCTTCTACCGTTTCATAGAGCGCATTAGGGATATCTTGATATTCCAATGATAGGGCGTTAGCACCCATACTCGAGCATTCATCCTCAGATTTAGGGTTAGTAGGTGCTTCTGCATTAGCATACTCGGCTGCCATGACTTAGATCATGAGAACAACTGGATATGCATCCGAACTCAGATTCTTGTCCTCAATAAGGTCAAGGGGTAGCATGTACTCTTCACCGAACTACTTGAGGGGGTTTTAGGGAACCAATTCCAGACCGTTTGGGGCAGGGACCCAATCAATGCCATCAATTGTAGATGTATTCCCATTTTTCTTATAAAATCTGGCATCGATATAATGCGACTCAGAGAACTCAAATAGGGCCTTATCAGCATGCAATGTCCCACTTAGTCCATTGAGGAAATATTTGATACACTGGTGGTAGGAAGAAGGAATGGACATGTGTTGATGAAACCATGGCCTTCCTAATAGAGCATTGAATGTCGTATTTTTCTAAACCCCCAGGAACTCTGAATGGGCCATAAGGTCACCAAAATCTGTTCTAAGCTTGATTTTTTCCACTGGATTCTATTCTCTCTTGTCATAACCTAAGAGAGTTGGGGTCGAGGGTGTCAGGTCATCCTCATTATAGTTTAACCTACGAAATGTTTGTAGTGGGGGAAGGTTGACTCTGGAGCCATTTTCGATGAAGACATTCTGGACTTCAACTTCATTCAGCATACCAGAAAAATATAGGGGGTCTGATGTGTCCTTTCATGGTGGCATCTTCATCCAAATTGGTGAAGTAAATCATTGTATTAAATTCAATCGGGCTAGTCTCCATTCGATATATCTTGGCGGTAGGAACTTCGGCTTGAAATTCCTAGGGGTTGAGCATGTCTTCTATGACTGCCTCGCTGAGGTCTGCTGGCAAACTTAGGGCATCCGGGACTGATATCTTGGCTGGTACTAAGTCCGACTACTTTAGGATATCATACTTTTTCTCTAGAGGCCAGCACTTCTCCAATTGTGGGATCGCTTTAATGGGAAATTTAGGGACTGGAGCATGAGATGAGTAGGGACCAGTCACAGGGGCAAGAGTTGGTAGTGCTCCTGCGTTTTGAGGACCTGACTTGGTTGGTTTACCTAGGCACCCTGGGTGACTAGACACTTGTTCCTCCTCTGATGGGTATCATAGAATAATGGGACTAGAGTGGCTGCTTGTGGTGGAAGGGGAATATTCTTGCTCGTACTGGGTCTATTGAAGGGCTCTGCCTTGAGTTTCCGCAATATTAATTGTTTGATCCAAGGTATAACCATAAGGTCGGTTATGGCCACAGATGTGACAACCTCGGTATCCCCTACCTCTTCGGTTCCTCTTTTCTGTCCCCTAATCGGGTGTTGAGAAATCAGGTTCATAACCATACTCTTTATCAGATAATGGTTCAATTAAATGGACAACATTGATGGAATTAAAGATTAGTTCCTCGTTTGATAATAGATTAGACTAGTTGGCTGCCTCTGATGGTGTCGTTTGGTGGGTTGGTACCTGTTGCGTAAAGCCCAAGGGCATGAAATCCGAAAGTGTCAAGGCTAGCTTTGGCCCTGTCACAGACTAATCCTCTTGTACATGTTTCATCCCTATCTGATTATGCCTAGATGACTAGATGTTGGAGGGTTATGGGGCTAAGTACAGCGACTGTGTTGCATTAAGAGCTATTGGCTGCACATCTGGTTGCTGAAATTGAGCACGGAGAATTCCATGAGCTCGGTTGATCGTATTCCGAGTAATCCAACCGTCACATTTCTTCTCCCTTTTTCTAAAGACTTTCTTCCACTCCTCCCCATTATCTGGGTCAGTGGAAGAAACATATGTTACATGTGTCGGGGGTGGTCCTGGCTTGACCTACCCTGATTTCCCCATCCTTTGTAGGAGGTATTTGAAAACGAAGCATTCCTTAATATTGTGTCCCAACATCCGATGGTAGGAACAATAATCTGGTTGGTAGTCAAGGCCGAATTCCTCAGGCTTTCTTGGCTCTGGTAAGTGGAGAAAGTTTCAATTCATGGAAGCTATGAAGTAGCCACGGACTTGGTCCTCTCACAATGAGTAAACATTATTTCATCATTCCTAAAATTTGTTTTTCCCAAGTCCTCTTTGATCGTCTCGCCGGGGCGGAGGCGATCATTGATATACCAGAGGCCCATGGAAATTTTGTGGAGGCCTAGGCAGTGGAGTAGGTGCGGGGGCTAGATTGACCGTGAAAGAGGATGCTTCAGCTCTACCTACTCTCTTTGCAGAAGCATGTGAGGCTATTTGAGACTTGAGGTTAGTCCACATCATGGAGTCTTCGATCCTCTGGGAAAGATCAGTGAAATACTGGAATCTTGTGGTGCATTTCACTGGTATGAGTGGCATTCGCAGCTCATCTTGGAGGTTTTTGATGCATATAGTGAACATATCATCCTAGGGAAGTGGCCTATTCAGAGAGCAGGTCAGACCCTTTTATATGGAGATCAAGTCTGAGACCCTCCCTTTCTCCCTCTTTTTGTAATTAATAAGGTCTCTAACCCTTGTATTGGGTAACGTTGAGCTGAAGTGGAACAACAACTGCTACCAAAGATCCTCCCATCCTTTTATTGACTGATTTGGAAAACTTGTATACTATATCAAGGACAAACCTTGTATGGTTTACATGAAGCATCTGAGTTTCAGTGCTTCTTTTTGTTCCGGAGTTCCCATCACAGGGTCACAATGAGACGCATAGTTCATCCAATGCTATTCCGGGTCTCCTGAGCCATTGAGTATGGGGAATACAGGGCTCCCAAAATTTAGTGGAGGTGGCATGTTGCTCACCCAGTCTGGGTAAAGCTTTTTCTCTGGCTTTATCAGAGCACGCTGGACTTCCATTGCTTCCAATAGAGCTGTCAGTGATTCGATGGTAATGGCGAGACCCTGGTTTACATTCTGTTGGGCCTGATCCCTAACGGGTACATCCTGGGGTACTACCTAAAGTGCTGGCTTGGTTGGTACCTGAGCACAGATGCCATCGGTGGTATTTTCAGAGGATTTAGATGCACTCGCTCTGGTTTCATATTGAGTGGAGGGAAGTCTTGTTATAATTTTGAAACCAAGATCAATTAGTTGGACGGGCTAGGTTCCACACTAGGCAGGGGCCCTGACCTTGTTTCATTTTCCGAGGAAAACCCTTTTTGTTGAGGCATATTTGTTGGAAGTGTGTACTATGACCCATCTTGGGGAATATATTTGATAAGACAATTCCTCTAGAGTATCTTGGCATTAATCCGCCTTAATTCCCTCATTTCCACCTCTTATTGAGCGAACCTCTATTCGAGCTTGAGGGGCTCATTTGTGTTGAGAGAAGGAGATGTGTTGAGGAAAACCATACCTTTGTTCATTTCTCTATTAGTGACTCACTGAATAATTGGAGGGGGATTTTCTAGACAGGCCAGGTTTAGGGCGGCCCTCTGGTTCTGGGTGTACACGTCTGCTGGCTCATTGTGATTTATATTCTGAACAGAACCATCTTCTCCTGATCCCTCTTAATTTACATCATCTTCAATGTCACCCATGTTGTTAACATCCACAATGTTAAAAGTTGAATAATTCAGGGTGGAGGAGGTTTCATCTTCTTTGTAGGAAGAGGACCATCTGCTCATCATACTGGATTTCTCCCTTCTGTCCCGAGATTGTCTTCCGGTCTCTTGACAAAGGGTGATGCGGGAGGATCCTTGGGGAGACCTTCTGGAATGCCTCCCTCTTTGAGTGGATGATGCTTCAAGGGATGAGACTAGGCAGGATCCTAATCTTCTAACTACCCTCCCCAAACGAGAGAATACTGATTCTTGTGGGGGAGGTTTTTGTTGTGGTAAAAATTCCCCCAGTCCTGCAGGCTGGGGTTGGCTCCGTTCCATGGGCACCGAGCCTCTTCCCATTTTTTCTAGTCTTACGGGGGAATTTTTTGTTAAAAATTCCCTCAGCCCTACAGGCTAGGGTTGGTCCTGTATTTCAGTAGCTACTGCTACTATCGCTTCCTACCTGATCTCACGAGCTCCCGTTCAAGGGTGAGCCATACCTGGTGTCGAGTTCACCTGTGAATTAATTCCCTATGGGGAGGCAAGCACTGATCGCTGATTGGATTTTATTAGGTGAGAATCCTACGAAATATGTTCGGTATCATGATTCACGAGTTCATGAATAGCTTGCTCTCATCGATCTTGATTCTTTTGAGACTTACTCAAGGCTCGTTTCTGTCAGATGTGCTTCCTCTCTTGAATAGGGACTTCATTTGACCTATGTCTCGACGTGATGGAATTGCAAGACCATACGCCGAACAGGTTTTACTGGATGGGGAGTGGAGTTAACTATAGATCCCCATGTTCTCCCCATCCACATATATGAACTCCCATCAGAGTGTCATTGATAAGGTGATTCAATATGTGCAGTGCACAGAGGCAGGTTGAATCAAGATCCCTTTTGTGCCTCTCTGATCGTGGTCGTCATGCCGAAGGAAGGGCTTCTAGGACAATGTGATGCAGGAGCTCTCCTATTATCTTAACATGATCTATATACCCTTCATATGGATGGAAGTTTAATTTTAACCGGAGAAGGGTTGTCCATATGTTGGAGTGGATGTCATGTATGCTTCCTTCTGACAACTCTCTTGGTATGTCGAATTGAGTGGTGGCCATGGGCCAAAAAATTACTGGTATATCATCCCTGTCTAGTTGTTTCCTTATGTGCAATACATCAGCATGCACCACTGCCAGTGATTCCTCTACATGATCAGCCCAGTTAAGACGCTCCTTGACATTATGACCGGAGGAAGCGGGGCTGGTAGGGTTCAAACCATTATTTGGGAAGATCTGGGGTGGCCTAGATGATGAACGTGGTCCCAAACCATCTCCTAATTGAAGAAGGATGTCGTTGACAGTTGACTGGGAATCTGACATGCTTGATTCACTCCTTCTGAGTGCCTCAGCATAGGAGGGCTTTTCAATGCTTAATTCTATAGGGGGAGGACCTTCCTGTTAGTATGATATGTTACAGTGGGGAGGACCTCTGAATTTGGCACTGCAGTGGAGAGGGCTTCCATTGCGGCTTGAAGTCTGACTTCCAGAAATAATTCCATAGTGCATACCCTGAGGAGGACCTTCAGAGTGGACTGCAACAAGGAGATGACCTTCTTACTATTCAAGGCCATTATAGGTCAGGCCTTATCAGTGGCTATCATGGTGGCGAGGATTACCATCATGGTTTGATGTTCGTTGTGCATCCTGGGGAGGGACTTTAGGACACACTGCTACAAGGGAATGGCCTTCTTTTTTATTAAGGCCATTGCGGGGAGGAACTTCGCAATGGCAGCCATGATGGCGAGGACTACCATCATAGCTGCCGAAGGGAGAATATCTGCAGGGCACACCCTGGGGATGGCCTTCATCATGTACCAAAATTAGGGGATGACCTTTTCTTTACTTGGCGTCTCTATGGGGAGGACCTCCGCAATTATAGGGGCAAGGACTACCACTACAATCTGATGCATGGCTATGTGAAATATTGCTGCAACATAACCCCTGGGGAGGACCTTCAGGGCATGCCACGACAAGGAGAGGGCATTCATGTTGTGATGATATGCCACTGTGGGGAGGACCTATATTGTTATGACTATGATGGTGAGGACTACCATCATAATCTATGGTACCACTACACAGAGAGTGTTTCTAGTGTATACATTGGGGAGGACCATCAGGGTGGACCGAAACAATTATAGGACCTTCTTACTGCTCGATCATCTGGTCAAACAGAGGGATTATGTGACTCGCATCAAAAGAGGAGATCTCTTGATCTATCATTATATCCCCATGATGGAGGCCCTCATGGGTGCTCTGAGGAGGACCTTCAGAGCCGTTGGTAGTGACATTGGGGGGAGGACCTTCACAACTGATATTTTTGCTCCCATAGTATTGTAATGGGTTGGAAGTGTTCTAATACTTTGAGACATGTTTGGTGGTGTTCAGAACCCCAACTTCCAGTAGAGTGGAGTCATATACCCCCTCTTTATTTTTCGGCTTCCTTCGGTGCGTTCAGGGTGCTCTCTTGCAGGCAGCAGGGACCGTTTGCTGTTGATAACAGTCGTCACCTCTGGTCCCCTATCTAATTGGGCCATATGATGTTTCTGGGATACGTTGACGAACATGTTGAGTTTTGGAAGGGATATATGCCTGCCTTGGAGCATCCAACGTGATGGACGGGTGTCCCCCAGTAGGAACGAGTGAGTATGCTCGATCCGGTAGCCCTTGTGTCATGGGATATAATCGATAACCCTCTGGGGTGGAAGCAGGGATGCAAATCTGCTATGAGGTGGCTATATCATCTCCTAGATGAGTCACCTCAATTGGGGAGATGGGCTCACATGCCTGATTCCTTGTTTTTTCCCATGATTCAATTTCATTTAGGAAAGTCTGCAAGACATGATTTGGGATTGATACCTGCTCCTCCATCATTGCCTAGATATGTAGAGAGAAATCCTTTGCCGAAACAGGTATGAGGGACCATTCCACTATCGAAGTAGAAATGTCCTACTCCGTTCCTCCAATAGTCAGTGAATACTGACAATTCTATTATGTCGGGGTAGTTTAATGATTCTTCACCTATGCTGGGATATGCCTTCTTACTTCTTTGTTTGCTGCCACATTGGGTTGATGCACTTTATGTGCATCTGCAGGGATCTAGCCCTGCATATGTTGGTGTCCCACCATATCGAGTCGATGGTCTCTATTGGTAGGTAGATGTGCCTGCTTGTTGAACACCACCATATCGGGATGGCGGGCTTCAGAAGCATCTGGGAGGATATGGTCTTGCAGGTGCTACATTTCAACCACATCTGGTTGGTGGGATTCATGATCCTGGGTAGGGAGAGGTGCCTGCCAGGTAGGTGCCGTCATGTATGGGAAACGGGCTCGACGAGGCTCGGCAGGGATGCACGCGTGTTCATGATATGCCTCAGTGTCTGACTAGCGGAGTTTATCCTCAAGAACAAGGGTGATGACCTATTCTTGGTTGTATGTTCTCTGCCCTAGGCAGGCGGTCCGAGGGGCCGGAGCTCAGGGAGCATGGGTGTAGATCCTCAGGGTGGTATCCTCTTCAGGGTGAGGATACAAGGTCACAGAGTAATTGCAGCAACATCATCCTTCAAGGGCCTTAGAGTGGAACCCGTTTCTAGCATGGGTGAATTCATCAGCATCGACCACATCCACATCCCTAAGATAAGGGAGGTATTAATTATCTCGTTCCATGGGAAGGCTCCCCAAACAATTCATGAAGGCTACTGTGGATGCCTAGATCTTCTCCATCAGTCGCTTCTAGTCAAGCGGCTGATGGGACTTAGCCGTCTGGAGGGTGTACATAGCAGCCTCCATAGTAGGGAGAGTACGGTTTAGGTGGTACTCTCAGATCAGTGCCTTCGAGACCTAGAATTGAATATGATGGGTGGGCCAGGGTTCCTCTACCAATTGAGAGGCCCTGTCTTCGTGTTGATCATCATGCATGTCGGTGAACTCCTTTGTGACGTTATTGTATTTAAGGAAGCTATGATGTGTACCTGTTAAAACAATTTGAATGTATGAACATCAAAACCTGTCAACGTAGCATCTCATAATCCCATGCGTAATTAATGTCCTTTCTTGGCCCTCCTTTTGAGCACGAAAGGGGGCATGAAATGGGATTATTTAACCACCTCATTTGAAGTCTCACGGTCAGGTCCATTTTTTTGGTTGGAGAACAAACAAGATGGCCCATCAGATATTAATCATCCATTTATTATTATAGAGAATTTTAGATTAGGGTAAATCTGTCATGCTGGTTAAAGATTCCGGTTGGGTTCACCATTTTTGTTTTGCGGCGAAGGGGACGTGATGGGTTCCCATGTCTGGTTAAAGGGAGTCGGTGCTATTTAACCATTTCTATCGGATTCCCTATCATCACGACTTCTCCTGGTCTCCAATGAGTTTATTCGTGGAGCCAGAAATTCCCAACGGTTACTGTATCCAATGATCCATGGACTTTCTTTCCAAAGGCAGGTCTTTATTGTGAAATATGGCCAATGGCACTTAAGAACTCACACTGGTCAAGGGAATGGGAAGTTGGGATCATCACACCCTTTTGGGGGGAAATTATTACCTACTCAAGGACTCTCTTACAGATTTAATATATGTTCATATGTTTTAAAATCTTTGGTTTATCCCCTAGTATAGTATCCACGGAGTACCCCTACTTTTCAAGTCACAGGTATACGTAGGGATCCAAAACCATCTACCTCTGATGTTTACCATCCCTCATTGGATTGGTGATTCTAGGGATATTTGAGTTTTTTCAGACAATACTATTCTCAAGCATTATAATTAGGGGCTCTAGAGTTTATTGTCATCCAGGTGGGACAGAGAGTTACTTGAGCATCTGGATCAAACCCATAATATGGGCTTCCTACGTATCCTTGTGAGAGGAATCAGAATCCATATAGTTTGGTGACACTTGGTAGGACACATCACCTTTTAAGGTCATTTGACAAGGACCTAGTCGTATGGTTTAACGTCATGTGTAAAGTATGTCTAGGAGATAGGTTCCTAGTCATGGATGGGGTGGGACTTACTCTAAAGCGACCCGGAGGGTCCAGAGGAAATGATTTCTTGGGCCCAGGCATGATCGAGGCTTACAAACGGTTGGTGGCTCGAGTTGGGGTTGAACCTTAGGGAGGTGTCCTACATACCCTATTTAGGAGAGAGGGATCAAAAACCACGTTATTCAGAATTAGGTTGGTAAACTGATGTGAAATGGTCGGGACCAATGGTTATTGGGATTGGACCTCATGAAGGATTCCTACCTACCCCACCATGGCAAAGATCAAAGTCAACGTAGTTCTGAAGTGGTGTTGGTGAACCAACGTGAAGTGGTCTAGACCAATTGTTGATGGTATTGAACCTTGGGGAGGCTTCCTACATACCCTTCCATGGAAAGGATCAAACTCCATGTAGTTCAGGAGTGGTGTTGGTGAACCGACGTGAAGTGGTCGGGACAAATGGTTGTTGGGCATGAACCTCGGGGAGGCTTCCTACATACCATGACTTGGAAAGGATCAAAGTCCACTTATTTTGAGATGAGGTTATTGAACCAATGTGAAGTGGTTGAGACCAATAGTTGTCGGTCTTGAACCTCGGGGAGTCTTCCTATGTACCCTACCTTGCCCAGGATTAAAGTCCACATAGTAAAGAAGTGGTGTTGGTGTTGTAATCCTCACAAACCTTTAAGCCCACGTGATTCATGCTCAGTGTGAGAAACAAGAGGATTTGAAATATTAGACAATGCACATGGCTCCTCCCCTGTTGGTGGGGGAGGGAGAGCCTGTAGTGAAAGAGGCTGGGGAAACTGTGGGCGAGGGCGCAGAACAACAAACCTTCTCAGATGAAAGGGGAAAGGCTACTGGTATCTAGTGAGGATGGTCTGGGGATTACTCTAGGAGGGATTCCCAGACACTCTCTTCAGGGTGGGGATATGTTCCCACCACTGGCACTCACTGAATGGGAAGGTGTGTGGGATCCCTCAATCCTGAAGAGTAATGGGGCAGAAAGGGGCTCCCGGGATCAGACCCTGCACTACCGTAGGCATGTGAACCCAAGAGTGCTCTAAATGTCCATTAAATGGATGAGGAAAACCCTTTTTATCCTCCTTACATGGTTATGTAAACACAAGAGGATGCGCTAATGCACCCGAAGATTCCAGCATGCCGGTCCGGTGTCTTTGGGAGAGGCCTTGGCTTGGTGCCGATAGATAGGCTACTAAGGGGATTCTGGAGGATTGGACTGAATTGGAAGGGCTATATATGACTCGGGGGATGGAAACACTGAAGGCCTTGATGGGACATATGTCCATATGAGGAGTGGTTCCCTTCATGTAGGTAGGTTCTATGCGTATGGAGAGATCGTCCGCATACCTGTGTGGTATGCACACTGAGGGGAACCCTGTGTACCGAAGTGGTACGTGACATTGGGTTTGATTCACGTACCAAATTGGTACACGTTTCTAGAGTCTTCTTGAGTAGTGGTGGCTAGGAGTAGTGCTGGTCAGGGCTTCTCCAATATATGAAGGTCCTACGCGGCGTGCTGGATCGAAGAAGGGGCATAGGCTCCCAAGTTCGCAGGGAGAGCATCCACGCAGGGAGCATGGTTTGCGGTTTTCCAATTTTAGGTTTGCAATTTATCAATTTGCTTATTCATTCTTCAAATCTTGACAATTATTCCCCAGTTTATACCTATTTCGGGCTCACGAATCGTATCTTCGCGGTTTGTGAAATCTTAAGCTCCCAGAAGCCTCTTTCTTCTCAAAAATATGATCGCCAAGAATCCAATCCTCAATCATCTGACCCCTTTCTTCTCCCCCTTGAAATCCTTTTATAGAGGGGGGAAAAGGGTTGTATAAATGTTCATGTGGCACCTTTTGAAGAGGCCCATGATAGGACACCTGACCTACAAATGACTTAGTCAACCTAAGGTTCATAGGGTATATTGAATGCACCTCGCCCATGAACCAAATCGGTGATGGGGGTGCTTTGGAGCTGCGCAGGGTTCTGCCTCTGTTTCGAAAATGATTTTGTGCGTGGTTCGTGTCTTCATATCGGTCTAGCCACACTTTCCTTGTCATTTGGTTCACGCCCGCATAAGAGATCCACCTCAGTTTCATGAACGATAACGTCCACAGGTGGTGCGGTTCGTGTCGCAGTTCATTGATCCGGTCGTGTACCATGGATGATTAACCGATACACAGACTGGTTAGATCCTTGAACATTCTTCATATCTTTCCCAAATTATTGATGAATATTGGGTAGATTCTTCAACTAATTTCAATGGAGTATCTTCCTTCCCTTCTGCTGATTTTTTCAGGACCCTTGTTTCTTGGTGAAGGGGACGTGATCGGTTCCCATGTCTGATTAAAGGGATTCAGTGCTGTTTAACCATTTCTATTGGATTATATATCATTTTGACTTCACCTGGTCTCGAACGGGTGTATTCATAGAGACAGAAACGCCCAAAGTTTCTTGTATCCAATGATCAATGGACCTGCTTTCCAAAGGCACGCGCTTGTTCGATGATATGGCCAAAAAATATTAAGAACTCACATCGGTTGAAAGGATGGGAATTAGGGCTCATCACACCATTTTGGGGGGAAATTTTTGCCTATTATAGGACTTTCTTATAGATTTAATACATGTTCATATGTTCACCAATCATTGGTTTATCCCCCAGCATAGTATCCCCGGATTACCCCTGGGTTGCAAGTCACAGGTATACACAAGGATCTAGAACCTTCTACATCCGAGGTTTACCATTCCTCATTGGATTGGAGATTCTAGGGAAGTTTGAGTTTGTTTAGAAAGCACTGGTCTCAAGACTTATAATTTGGTTCTCTAGAGTTTATTGTCATCCAGGGGTGACAGAGTGACTTGAACGTATGGATCGAACCCATAATACGGCCTTCCAACGTATCCTCGGGAGAGGAATCAGAATCCACATAGTTTGGTGCCACTTGGCAGGGAACATCACCATTTAAGGTCGTGTGAAAAGGACCTAACTGTACAAGTTATCATCATGTGGAAAGGACATCTACTATATTTTATTATCATGCAGTAAGGAAATCATGGGTTTGGCAGTTTAATATCCTGCAGATCGGATGAAAACTGATCTTATAGTTATACAAAATATTTCTTCAGAAATCTCACATTTGTAGGAGCAGTGGTGAGATTCGCATCCATGTAGATAAGGGAATATGCTCCATTGGAGTATACCTTCTGTATGACATATGGTCCCTCCCACTTTCGCTCCGGCTTTAGGGGATTTTTTCCTCGTATCATTGGGGTCCGGAGGACCAATACCAATTCCCCTTCAAGGAAAGACTGAAGACGAACCTTTTTCTTGAAGGCTTGTGAAATATGGTTTTGATATACTTCCAGGTGGTTCATAGAATGCAACAACTTCTCATCCAGTCACTCTAATTCATCAAATCTCTTTTCCACTTTCTCATCGTCGGACAATTAATCACAAATGGAAATGCGGTGTGATGACCATTGGAGTTCAATGGGAAGAACTGATTCCATTATGTATACTAATGAGTATTGAGTATCTTGAGTAGCGGTGCGAGTTGTGGTTCGATAGGCTCACAAGGCATGGAAGAGTTTTTCTGGCCATGACTTCTTGTCTTTATCTACCACTTTCTAGAGTATGTTAGATAGGGTTTTTTTGAAGGCCTCTATCTGTCTGTTGACTATCGCATGGTAGCGGGATAAATGGTTGGTCTTGATACCATATTCCTAGTATATTTTATCCAATTCAGTATATCATAAGTTGGGGCCATTTTCCATTAGTATTGTATGAGGGACACCAAATATGGTGATGATATTGTATTTCACAAAGATGACAATGTTTCTTTCCTCGACTTCCTTAAGGGGTGCAGTTTTAGCCCACTTGGAAAAGAAGTCGGTCATTTTGAGAATATAGTAGAATTGTTTGACCATGGTGGGAGGATATGGTCCCATGATGTCCATTCCATAGATGAAGAATGGTCAGGAGTACTTAGCTTGGTGAAGTAGCTCTGGGGTCTGATGAATGAAGATGTCATGAATTTGGAAGGAGTGACATTTCGCGGTAAGGTTCGTGTAATCCTATGTCAGGGTGGGCCAATAGTATCTAAGACTTCGAATATGACGAGAGATCTTGGATCCTGAATGATGTGCTCCACAAACCCTGAAATGCACTTCATTAATGAAGGAACCAGTCTCTTCTCCATCAATGCATCTAAGAAGGACTCCATCAAGTCCTTGCTTATAGAGGACCTCCTACTGTCTCATGTTTCCATATAGGAAAAAATTGACTACCCTTCTCTGTATTTTCTCTCTTCCCTCCCTATTCGATGGAAGTTCTCCCTTTTGAAGGTAGTTCGTAATGGGGGTCATCCATCTGATAGTAGGATCATATGGATCATGGACATGGTTTAATTCGTCGATTTATTCCGCATTAGTTTGAACATATGGTAAGACCATTCAATGGTGAGAAATGCCGATAACTGTTTTATCCCAGTCCGGGTTAGCTAGGGTTGTGGATGCATTGGCTAACACATCGGCCTGAAAATTATGAGACTGGGGAACATAGGTCAATGTTGGTTCTGTGGGGAACTCTTCCATTATCCCTCGGGTGTTCTCGAATAGGGGGATCAACACCTCCTTCTTAATAGCATAGTCACCATTGACTTGATTTGTGACTAGTTCTGATTCTCCCTTTACTTTAAGGCACTGCGCTTGCACCTTGAGTGCGGGCTCTTGACGTGCACTGAGGTCCTGGTATTCTGCCTCATTGTTTCTGCATCCTTATGATAAGAGGAAGGAATATAGAAAGACCTCCTGCTATGGTGATATGAGTATGACTCCCAACCCCACCTTTTTAAACATGGGTTCTTCCATTATTTTACCTTTCGGGCTTCTGGATGCACCATCAAAGTACATTTCCCACATTCGGGAATCCTTTGGCATAGAGAAGATGTCTTGGTTAGGGAGTTCTTGTAACACCCTGAGATTTTATGAAATATATTATTTTTAATTTCTTTGATCTTCTATTATAAACTACACCAAGATTAGCTTGTACTATATGCAACACCTCATTAGCTTGCAGTATATGCAACACTATTCTTGGCTTGCATTACACGCAATCGCGACCTACCTTGATAGCGTGTGTAGTACGGAATACCGGGTTTTACTAAACAACGATATATTGTTATAATATTATTATGGACTAGCCGTTATGAATAGTATTAATTACATTTTGAATTTTATAACATTATTATTCATCATACACATTTTCTAAAATATGGTATGAGAACAAAATAAATTTTTCGTGTAAAATATGTATTTTTCAAAAATTGCAGTTTTCCCGCCTTTTGATGGCGCACCCACCTTAAATCTTGTTTTTTACATGTCTATAATTTCAATTTGACAAAATAAAATTCTTCTTTGGAATCAAGATATAAAAATTTACTTTGGATAAATTTTTCATATTATTCTGATAACTTTAATATTTTAATGAATAGTAAAAACACGCTATATTTTAATTAAAAACAACTTTTTCATGGAAATAATTTATATGGTCAGATTATCTTTTTAATTGGTTTTAAAGTATAATTAGAATATATTTTTACCATTTAATCCAATGTTGTTCATTGGAATTAATTTCACTTTGAAATTGGATATAAACAAGTATCAATCTTTTGATAGTTTTTGTTTCTTAAAAACACGCTATTTATTTTGTTAATGGGAATTAATTTTAAAATTAATTAATGCCACTTATATGTTTTGAATTTGGAAAAATAGACATCAATTTTGAATTCGGAATATCAAATAATGCTTAGGCTGAATTATTGGTATTTTTCTGAAAAACTTCAATTTTCGATGAATAGTGAAACCACTTAGTGATAGTTAAAAAACTGAATTTTTCATTTAAATGAAATTTTACCACTTTTGTTAATTTAATTTTGAAAATCCGAGAGACACGGTTGATATAAAGGACTAAAATGTGGTTCAATGAGATGAAAATAATTTTTGGTGAATCGTAACTTTTTATTTTTATTTACCACGATTAAAAGTAAATAGGGTAATTAAGGTTTAAAATGATATTAATATTACCCCAACACATGTCCTAATTCTATTTTATAAGAGTAATTGGACCATTTAGGCCCACTTGGATTATATTAAGACATTTAATATTATTTTATTTAAAGAATAGTTAAAATAGTTAAAATCAAAGTTTAATAACTAAAACATTTTTAATATAGGGTTATACATAAGATAAATTCGACTATAAATATTAATTAGAAATCTAACAATATTTCCTACATAATGGTATTTTATTTATAATTTTTAGACATTAAATAAGTTAATTTATTTATGACACAATGATGATACATCAATTATCTCATTAATGAAATATTGACATAATTACTGTTATAAATACTCAAATAAATATAATTTGAGACTGTTTATGAATTACACTGATTTTATAGGTTAATATGACATGTTAGTATTGATTTAATTAACCTTTTTCGAACTAATCATTCTGTTATGATTTCCACAAAAATCAATTACCAAATAGTGTCAAAATTGACATAAAATAGTTTTTTAAACAAATATTATATTATTAATTGTTATTTAATTCCTAAAAATCTAAGGTTCTCAAAAATGACTTAGATAAGGTTATATATATTAATAATAAACAACTTGGGGTTCTTTTGTCTTGTTATAGTAATTTTATTAACCTTATAGTGTAAGAAAACAAGAAGACACGGTAAAAGTAAAATTATTTAATTTAAAGTTAAATCTAAATGATAAGGTTAAAATAGAAACCTAAAATTGTCTAAATTATATTTTATGAGATTATTTCGACCCATACCCACCTTATCTTTGAAATAAATCAATTTGGAGCTATTAAAAACCGAATATGACTTTATAATAAAATAATATTTTATGTTTTCCTAAGGTGCCGCTCTCCTCCCTTATAAAAGGGCACCTCCTCCCTCTCTTCCACACACCACTTTGAGCCTTCAAGCTCGACCAAACCCTGACAATTTCTCTTCTAAACTTCCCTAGAATCATCCTAGAGGTCCTGGTCTTCTTCAAATACCATCTTTAGTGCCCTAAGAGGAGGTTACGAAGAGGCGCTTCAAAGAAGAGGTAATGTCTGTTACCGATTCTTTCAACGTCATTTCTTCTTCTACTTCTTCTTCTTTAGTTTTTTCACTATGAAGTAATAACATCAGTATCACTAATATACTGATATGTTATTATAAGTATGAAACAAACCTATTTCACAATATATCCATCCTATGGAAAACGAAATCACTGCGCGTGCGTACGTACGGAATACAGTCTCCACGCGGTGGTGTAATCTGTTTTCGACCACCACCTTACATGGATGCGTATGATGGTGTAAATAAATAAATATATATGATTATTGAAAAGTTATATTGATTCTGAAATATTATACATACAATTCAATACAATTCCACGATCATGGGAATGATATCATTGCTCGTGTGTACGTACGGACTACCGTCTCCACGACGCGATGAGATTCATTGTCCATGTTAACCATTCATGAATGATTATAAAGTATATATAATAAGTAATCATGAAATATATGACATAATAATGATACTGGATTTATGTATATATATATGTATGTAATCTACTTAATTCCATTCTATTCAATAAGGAAACGAAAACAGCGTTCATGCGTACGTACGACCTACCGTCTCCATGAACGGTGTATTTCATTCCATTTATTGATCTATCATATATATATGTATATGATGAATATATGTTACATATAAACAATTTTTTACATTATGTAATTAAGTAAATCAGGATATAAGTAATAATATCAAGAACAACAAGTCCAAACATGTATGATAAATAAAACGATTTTACCCAAAACACTGCTTTAACATGGAACTTACAAAAGAATGGGTAATATAAAGTCATAAGTGAACCATATATGATATCATAACAATGAATAGGATTCTGTAATATGTCAATGAAATTATTTAAATAATTATACAGGAGGTTCGGATACGTACGAAGCATATCAGACCTAAGGTAAGGGATAATTATTCCAATCTCATTCTTATCCGAGATTATTTATTCGTAAGAATTTACTGGGGATATTGTTATCATCCATGTCCATGTTTTCTAAAAGTGTATTTATGTATTCTTAAAGTCCTTTTTACCCATTTTTGAATTTTACCACATGTTATTAAAGTAATATTTTTTTTACCATACGAGGAACTTTTTGACTTTTCTGACAAAAGTACGAGGAGAATGTTTTTTTAACTTATACGGCATGAACAAATTTTTACAGTTTCATAATGCCTTATTTTAATGAAGCTTACTCTACAAGATTTAATGAATATTTTCAACAAAATCCTTTTCTTTTAAAATTTCATGTCATTTTGTGAAAATAAAATGTTTTTGAAGAAGAAAGGATATTTTCATCAAGAATTCATTTCAAGTGTTTTGTCAAAACTATTTTCCATCTATGATGAAATTATTTAGTATGATTATGTTTCAAGTATAATGACTCTATGTTTTACATGGTTTCACTTTTCTTATGATTAAATTATATCCATTTGTTTTAAATGGATTATGTTATGATGGGATGATGTTTGTGAAACCCATTTTATACTTTGGGTAATGATGAATGATTTATGTTCATGTTGTGGCACAAGTAAGAATGATTTCATTATGAGATGGGTGGGACCTATATCTCCCTTCAATGCATTGGGTAAAGATTTATATCTCATGAGATAGACATGGATGGAACGGTAAGTTAATCTGGTTCAGTAATACAGGACTGGAACGAGGAGTGAACTCGATTCAGAAAGGGAATTTTTCCACTAAGATGGTCTTGGAAGAAATGTCTTGGCTACTATGGAAATCATATCATGTGATTAATGTTTTTCCACAATTAAAAGTTTTATTTACAATCTATTTTATCATGATTGATGTTATATTTTGATCTATTCCTTACGTACTGCCAGGTTTTATGTCATTGCACAAGATTTCTATATTTAAACATTATGTACATGTTTTTATATTCAAATGTATATGGTTTGTTTTATTTTCTTCATGCATACCCTTACTGAGCATTTGAGCTCACCCTTTTTTATGTATTCTTTTCCCCGGGATATAAAGAAAGGTTTTAGGTAAGAAAAAAAGTGGAGGATATTTATGGGAGATATTGAAGATCTTTCACCATGATTAGAAGATTGCATTCCAAGTTTCCAAAGACACTAAACTATTACAGTCCTTGTGTGTTTTTTTTTGTTATGTACTAAGTATTTCGCAAAAGTAATGTAATGTACATGTATGTCAAGCTTTGGGACTCTACAGTTGTTATTAGAGGAATGGTTTAGTTAACCTTTGGAAACTAGGATGTGAAAATGTTAGTGAGATCCCTAGAGATATTTCTAAGGTATGTTTAGGGATGTCCCTAAGGATAAGTATACATATATTATATAGTCATAGAACTACGGTAATGATCATATAATTTAACCTAAGATGTTAGATATTGAAGGTACTCCCCCTTTATTATGTTGTTTTCCCTAGCATGATTTTTTCCACTCACACTATTCATTTCGGGTTTTAGATGATGGCTGGAACCCAAAGGAACCGTGTTGATCAATGTAATGGACAATGCAGTGATTTTCCTCATGACTAAACCAATGTCATAATAGATGGAGTGCACAATCTTATTTCTATACTTACACAAGCTATGAATCATTCTGGACTTCAAAATGAGCAGAGAAAGGAGAAACATTCGGTTGAATCCTTCATGAGGCATCGTCCACCTTTATTCAGCAGGTCTTGTGATCCCTTAGTGGCTGAACAATGGATTAGTACCACTGAAAAGATATTTTCAGTTCTAAAATGTTGTGATCATGATAAAGTCATCTTAGGATTATATCGTATGGAAGGTGATGCTGATCAATGGTGGAATCTTATCAAGAATATGAGGCAAATAGATGAAATTGAGTCCATGGAATGGGACGAGTTCAAGAACTTATTTTTCAATAAGTACTTCCCTCGTATTATTCGAACAAATATGAAGAAGGAGTTTCTTGAACTAAAGAAAAAGGATGATGAATCTGTTGGTATATATGAAGCGAATTTTACAAGGCTTGCAAGGTATGCATCTGGCTTTATCATCCAACCTGAAATTAAAGTTGATCAATTTTTCAATGGCTTAAAACCAAGTCTTCGAAGGGAATTAGTTATAAGAGACTTCAGTAGCTATGGAGAAATTGTGCATTGTGCTATCAAGGTAGAACTGGAAGTTGGCCTAACATATCCATCTCATGGTTTTGATAAGAAACAAAAGATGGAGTTCAAGGAGAAATCTTAGAACAATGGTGAAAGAGGATGAATGTTTCTTTATGCTCAAAGTGTGGAAAGAAGCATGGTGGAGATTTCTTAAATGGTACTAGAAAATGTTTTAAGTGTGGAAAAGAAGGTCATCGAGCAGTTGATTGTCGAAGTAATGGGAAAAAGGTTGCTAATTATGTGAATAGATAAAAGACTACAGAGAACTCTCCACCAACACTTCAATGTTTCAAGTGCAAGGAAATGGGGAATTATGCTAATAAATGCCCTAATCCATGGGTTAATGATGAGCAACGTGAGAAACCTCTTAAGGCAAAGGATAAAGGGATGTCTCATGTGATCACTATTTGTGATGTTGAGTTTGAAAATGATGTTGTGTAATGATTAAGTGTTTATGTAATGGGATTTCAAAATAGTATCATGGAATCTCATTTATGGTATTGTGGAATTTTGGAATATCTATGTATTGGTTTTCAATAATTATATGGTACTGGTAACCATGAAAAAGTGATTGAAATATTTTTGGAAAGATGATGAAATGCGCATAATGAAGGGATAAGGAGAAAATAACATGATAGTAATCATGAGCTCATGACTAAAATAAGGACAAAGTGATATCATGGTTTGAGTTTATAGAAATTTTGGGATTTTGGTATGTGGAAAGAGTTAACTTTTGACAGAATACATGTTTTCACTAAGGATAAATGGGTATTCATTTTTTTTCAAGAGAATACAGGATTAAGGTATTCACATGATTGGATTGTGATCAACAAGATAAATCGGGGATAAATGATGGTATTAACTTGCTTGGTAGATGACATTTCTAGTAATTGTTTTCTTTATACTATAAGCTTGGAAAAAAGTATTTTGGATAAGCCTAAAGATTTGAAATGGATTATGTTGAACATAAGTTAGTTTAAGGCTAGAACTGTTTTCGATATTATCGATGGAATGTCATAATGATGTAATTTTAGAAAAAGGACAACCTGCAGGATGGGGGACAACCCATCGCGTCGGACAAGGATGTGGGAATCGAACCCACAACCGAAGTAGGACTGGCCTTTATTGCATACCACTAGACTACAGGAAGTACCTGGTTAGTAGAAACTAGTTTTATTTTATTAAGCGGTATGATATTTGAAGTATAAGTTCATTTTTGGAATCGTATATGATTAACCTCACTATAGATGGACTTATGTATATTTGATAACTTTTTCTAAAATTTTGTTTGAAATAGATGGAATGACCCATCAGTCTATCACATGATCTGTTAACACTTCACGAATAACAAATTCAACTTCATTTCTGTATGATATGAAGTGGAAATTGTTCAAAGCACGAACAACAATTAGATTGTACCAAAATCAAGCAAGTATTTCTTCTAATTCAAAATTTTCAACTTTAGGGAAATGATATTGAAAACCAAAAATGTTTTCCTAGTGCTCTTATATCTGATGAATCAGATGGTACCTTAGATCATCACAAATTTATGGCTTTGTGATTGATGGATTTTTCATAGCCATGTTCTCTACCACTCTCAATCAGAACTTGATGGTTAGATTTTTCTTCCATATCCATATTTTCACCTATGTTATCTTATATGGAAACCCAGTGATGAGTTACGTTGGGTAATAATTACATTTCATACTTTAGTTTTTAAAATTAAGTTTTAGTATTCCTTTTTATGATGTGGGTTTCAATGAATAGTAAATGATTTATAACCCCGACGAATTTCGAGGAGGAAATTCATTTTAAGGGGGGTAGAATGTAACACCCTGAGATTTTATGAGATATATTATTTTTAATTTCTTTGATCTTATATTATACACTACACAAAGATTATCTTGTACTATACACAACACCTCATTAGCTTGCAGTATACACAATACTATTCTTGGCTTGCATTACACGCAAACGCGACCTACCTCGATAGCTTGTGTAGTACGCAATACCATGTTTTACTAAACAATGATATATTGTTATAATATTATTATGGACTAGTAGTTATGAATATTATTAACTACATTTTGAATATTATAACATTATTATTCATCTTATACATTTTCTATAATATGGTATGAGAACAAAATATATTTTTCGTGTAAAATATGTATTTTTCAAAAATTGCAGTTTTCGCACCTTTTGATGGTGCACCCACCTTAATTCTTGTTTTTGACATGTCTATAAGTTCAATTTGAAAAAATAAAATTCTTCATTGGAATTAGGACATAAAAATTTACATTGGATAAATTTTTCATATTATTCTGATAACTTTCATATTTTAATGAATAGTAAAAACACCCTATATTTTAATTAAAAACAACTTTTTTCATCGCAATAATTTATATGGTTAGATTATCTTTTTAATTGGTTTTAAAGTTTAATTAGAATATATTTTTACCATTTAGTCTAATTTTTTTCATTGGAATTAATTTCACTTTGAAATTGGATATAAACAAGTATCAATCTTTTGATAGTTTTTGTTTCTTAAAAACATGCTATTTGTTTTGATAATGGGAATTAATTTTAAAATTAATTAATGCAACTTCTATGTTTTGAATTTGGACAAATAGACATCAATTTTGAATTCGTAATATTAAATAATTCTTAGGCTGAATGTTTTGTATTTTTCTGAAAAACTTCAATTTTCGATGAATAGTGAAACCACTTAGTGGTAGTTAAAAAAACTTACTTTTTCATTTAAATGAAAATTTACCACTTCTATGAATTTAAGTTGAAAAATCTAAGAGACACGGTTAATATCAAGGACTAAAATTTGGTTCAATTAGATGAAAATAATTTTTGGTGAATAGTAACTTTTTACTTTTATTTACCACGGTTAAAAGTAAATAGGGTAATTAAGGGTAAAAATGATATTAATATTACCCCAAAACATTTCCTAATTCTATTGGACAAGTGTAATTCAACCATAAAAAACATTAGGAATAAATTTTGACCATTTAGGCCCACTTGGATTAGATTAGGACATATATTATTATTTTATTTAAAGAATAGTTAAAATAGTTAAAATCAATGTTTAATAACTAAAACATTTTTAATATAGGGTTATAAATAAGATAAATTCGATTGTAAATATTCATTAGAAAGATAAAAATATTTCCCGCATAATGGTATTTTATTTATAATTTTTAGACATTAAATAATTTAATATATTTATAACACAATGATGATGCAGTAATTATCTCATTAATGAAATATTGACATAATTGATGTTATAAATACTCAAAAAATGTAATTTGAGACTTTTTGTGAATTACACTAATTTTCTAGGTTAATATGACATGTTAGTATTTATATAATTAACTTATTTTGAACTAATCATTCTATTATTAGTTTCTCAAAAATCAATTACCAAATAGTGTCAAAATTGACATAAAATAGTTTTTTAAAAACATATTATATTATTAATTGTTATTTAATTCCTAAAAATATATGGTTCGACAAAATGACTTAGATAAGGTTATATATATTAATAATAAACAACTTGGGGTTCTTTTGGCTTGTTATAGTAAGTTTATTAACCTTATGGTGTAAGAAAACAAGAAGACACAGTAAAAGTAAAATTATTTTAACTTAAAGTTAAATCTAAATGATAAGGGTAAAATAGAAACCTAAACCTATCTAAAATCTATTGGATGAGTAGCTTTCGACCCATCCCCACCATAGCTTTGAAATAAATCAATTTGGAGTTATTAAAAACAGAATATGACTTTATAATAAAATAATATTTTAAGTTTTCCTAAGGTGCCCCTCTCATCCCTTATAAAAGGGCACCTCCTCCCTCTCTTCCACACACCACATTGAGCCTTCAAGCTCGGAAAAACCCTTACAATTTCTCTTCTCCACTTCCCTAGAAACATCCTAGATGTCCTTGTCTTCTTCAGAGACCATATTTAGTGTCCTAAGAGGAGGTTAAAAAGAGGCGCTTCAAAGAAGAGGTAATGTCCGTTACCGATTCTTTCAACTTTATTTCTTCTTCTACTTATTCTTATTTAGTTGTTTCATTATGAAGTAATAACATAAGTATCACTCATATACCGATATGTTATTATAAGTATGAAATAACCCTATTTCACCATCTATCCATCCTACGGAAAATGAAATCACCGCGCGTGCATACGTACGGAATACTGTCTCCACGCCGTGGTGTAATCTGTTTTCAACCACCACCTTACTTGGATGGGTATAATGGTGTAAATAAATGACTATATATGATTATTTCAAAGTGATATTGATTCTGATATATTATACATACACTTCAATACAATTCCTCGATCATGGGAATGATATCATCGCTCGTGCGTACGTACGGACTACCGTCTCCATGATGCGATGAGATTCATTGTCCATGTTAACCATTCATGAATGATTATAAAGTATATATAATAAGTAAACATGAAATATATGACATAATAATGATATTGTATTTATATATATATATATATATATGTATGTCATCTACTTAATTCCATTCAATTCAATAAGGAAACGAAAACAGCATTCATGCGTACGTATGGCCTACTGTCTCCATGAACGGTGTATTTCATTCCATTTATTGATCTATCATATATATTTGTATATGATGAATATATATTACATATAAATCATGTTTTAAATTCTTTATTTAATTAAATAAGGATATAAGTAATAATATCAAGAACAACAAGTCCAAACATGTACGATAAATAAAACGATTTTACCCAAAACGCTGCTTTAACATGGAACTTACAAAAGAACGGGTAATATAAAGTCATAAGTGAACCATATGTGATATCATAACAATGAATAGGATTCTGTAATAATTAAATTACATTATTTAAATAATTATACAGGATGTTCGGATACGTACGAAGCATATTGGACCTAAGGTAAGGGATAATTATTTCAATCTCATTCTTATCCGAGATTGTTTATTCGTAAGTATTTACTAGGGATATTGTTATCATCTATGTCCATGTTTTATAAATGTGTATTTATTTATGGTTAAACTCCTTTTTACCAATTTTTGACTTTTACCACATGTTATTAATGTAATATTTTTTTTACCATACGAGGAACTTTTTGACTTTTCCAGCAAAAGTATGAGGAGAATGTTTTTTTAACTTATACGGCATGAAGAGATTTTTTCGGTTTCATAATTCCTTATTTTCATGAATCTTACTCTACAAGATTTAATGAATACATTCGAAAAAATCCTTTTCTTTTAAAATTTCATGGCATTTTGTGAAAATAAAATGTTTTTGAAGAAGAAAGGATATTTTTCTCAAGAATTCATTTCAAGTGTTTTGTCAAAACTATTTTCCATCTATGGTGAAATTATTTAGTATGATTATGTTTCATGTATAATGTCTCTATGTTTTACATGATTTCACTTTTATTATGATGAAATGATATCCATTTGTTTTATATGAATTATGTTATGATGTGATGATGTTTGTGAAACCGATTATATACTTTGGGTAATGATGAATGATTTATGTTCATGTTGTGGCACAAGTAAGAATTATTTCATTATGAGATGGGTGGGACCTATATCTCCCTCCAATTCATTGGGTAAATATTTATATCTCATGATATAGACATGGCTGGAATGGTAAGTTAATCTGGTTCAGTAATACAGAACTGGAACAAGGAGTGAACTCGATTCAGAAAGGGACTTTGTCCACTAAGATTGTCATGGCAGCAATGCCTTGGCTACTATAGAAATCATATCATGTGCTTAATGTTTTTCCACAATTACAAGTTTTATTTACAAGCTATTTTATCATTATTGATGTTCTATTTTGATCTATGACTTATGTACTTCCATGTTTTATGTCATTGCACAAGATTTCGATGTTTAAACATTTTGTACATGTTTTTATGTTCAAATGTATATGGTTTGTTTTATTTTATCCATGCTTACCCTTATTGAGCATTTGAGCTCACCCTTTTTTATGTTTTCTTTTCCCTAGGATATAAAGAAAGGTTTTAGGTAAGAAAAAAAGGGGAAGATATTTATGGGATATGTTGAAGATCTTTCACCATGATTAGAAGATTACGTTCCAAGTTTCCAAAGACACTAAACTATTACGGTCCTTGTGTGTCTGTTTTTGTTATGTACTACGTATTTCGCAAAAGTAATGTAATGTCCATGTACGTCAAGCTTTGGGTCTCTACGGTTCTATATTTGATGAGGTGGTCTCTATCAAGGGATGATCTGCCAGAAAATCTACCAACACTTGGCCCTTGATATCTTTTTGAGGCACAAACCTGAATTCAAACTATTTTAGGATGAATTTCCATCGGGATAGGCATCCAGTCATCATTGGACGATTGATGATGTACTTCAGCGGATTACTGCACAAGATTAGATGGACTTCATGATGCTTCAAATAATGTTGTAACTTATGGACTGCGAAGACCAGAGCCAAAAATTTCTTCTCAATATTTGAATACCAGGTCTCAGCATCTATTACAGTTCGACTGAGATAATAAAGGTTGTTTTCACAACCGGACTCATTCTTCTACGTAAGGAAAGCTCCTAGTGACAGTTCTTGGGTCATCACATACAGTATAAGTAACCTTACTTCAACCAGTTGCATGATCACTGGTGGACTCAAGAGGTATAGCTTGAGGTTGTTTAATGCCTTTTGGAAATCATCTGTCCATTGGTAGGTAACTCCCTTCATCAATAATCTAGTAAAGGGAAGATATTTACATGTGAGTTTGGATATAAAATGCCTAATATAGGCCAAGTGTCCTTAGAGTCCTCTCTTCTCAGTGAGGTTGTGGGGAGGTGGAAACCCAATGATATCCTTTGTCATTTTCAGGATCAATTTCTATGCCACGATGGCGTATGACGAAGCTGAGAAATTTCCCTGAGGTAACCCTGAAGACGCATTTCAAGGGGTTCATCTTCAGGCTATGTGGTCGAAGTTTTCTAAAGACAGTTTCGAGGTATAACAAGTTATCCAAGAACTATCATTATTTTACCACCAATTCATCAACATAAAATTTGAATAACTTCCCTAAGAATGGTTTGAAAATGCGATTCATGGCATGTTGATATGTGGCGCCAGCATTTTTTAGACCAAAGGGCATGAATTTTTAATGAAATACTCCCTGGGGGGACCTGAAGGTATGGTATTATTCATCTTCTCAACCCATTCTAATTTGATTATATTCATAATAATCGTCCATGAAGTAGAGAGCCTTATATTCAGCTTTCACATTGATCAAGAGTTCGGTGATCGGGACCGGGAAATCGTCTTTCGGGCAGTGCCGATTAAGATCTCTAAAATCGATGCATACATGGATCTATCGGCTCATATTTTTAATGGGGACTATGTTCACAAACCATATGGGATATTGGACCTATCTAATGAAGTATTCATTGTTGATCTTGTCAACTCCAGCCTCTATCTTGGACGCATGTGTGGGGTGCATCCTTCTAGAGGTTTTCTTATAGCCTCGGTGATCTTCTGGCAGGCCTAGGTTATACGTCGCCACATCGGGATCGAGTCTTAACATTTATATATAATTCCAGGTGAAAACATCTCGATTAATACTCAATAAGGACGTATATACCACTTGTTACTTGAAATACATGGCCTCACTAATAAGAGTGGGTCTCGGGTCTTCTTCTGTACCCAGGTTTATTTCCCTGAGTTTGTTGATAGTGGTAGAGATATACTCTTCGCATGCAGGAGGATAATCTCTAAGGTCCTCTTCCTCTTCTTCCCCCAAATCCTCCTCCTCTTCTCCTTCTTATGGGGAGAGAGCTCTTGATGTGGACTCTCCAGAGATCAGAGGAAAGATGTCGCATGGGCGCTCTGTGGCGGAAGAGACTTGAGAGGAATCCTCTGGAGAGGGAGAAGCATGGGGGTGACAAGCATCTTATCTGTCTTCCATTTCAAAGAGAGAATCATGTATATCATGAGATTCCAAGGATGAGGTGTGGGAACCCTTTCTTGAACATTCTTCCCCATATTGAGGGTCAGTAGGTGCTTCTGCATTGGCATACTCGGTTGTCACGACTGAGATCATGAGAACATCTTGATATGGGTCCGGACTCAGATTCCTAGTTTCAACATGGTTGAGGGGTAGCGCATACTCTTCACCAAGCTTCTTGAGGGGGTCTTTGGGAACTACTTCCAAACCATTTGGGGCGGGGACCCAGTTAATACCATCAATTATAGATGTCTTCCCCTTTTCTCATAAAATCTGGCATCAATGTAATGCAACTCAGAGAGCTCAAATGGGGACTTATCAGCGTGTAATGTCCCAAATTGTCCATTGACACAATATTTGAGACACTGGTGGTAGGAGGAACGAATGGCCTTATGTTGATGTATCCATGGACTTCCTAACAGGACATTTAATGTCGTGCTTTTCCGAACCACCAAGAAATATGAATGGGCCACCAGGTCACCAAAATGGGTTTTGATCTTGATTTGTCCCATTGGCTTCTATTTGATCTTATCAAAACCCAAGATAGTTGTGGTCGAAGGTGTCAGGTTGTCCCCATTTTATCCCATCCTAATAAATGTTCATAGTGGGAGATGGTTGACTCCAGAGCCATTTTCGATGAAGACTTTCCAAACTTCAATGTCATTCAGCATGCCTGACACATATAGGGGTCTGATGTGTCCTTGCATGGTGGCATCTTCATCCTGATCAGTGAAGGAAATCACTGTATTACATTCTGTCGGGCTACTCTCTGTTCAATATATCTCGGTGGTAGAAACTTCAGATTCAAATTCCTATGTGCAGAGCTGGGATTCTATGAGTTCCTCCCTGAGGTCTGCTGACAAACTCTGGGCATCCTGAATTGATATCTTGGATGGTACAAAGGCCAGCTACTTTAGGATATCATACTTTTTCTTTAGAGGACAGCGCTTATCCATTTTTTGGAGCTCTTTAACAGGAATTTTAGGGTCTGGAGCATGATATGATGAGGGACCGGTTGTAGGGGAAAGAGTTGTTAGTGCTCTTGCATTCTGAGGATCTGACCTGGTCGGTTTACCTGTGCACCCTGGGAGGCTAGAAAAATGTTCCTCCTCTGATAGGTACTGAAGAATAATGGGACTAGAGTGGTTGCTCATAGGGGTAGGGGAATATTCTTTCTCCTTCTAGGTCTGTTGAAGGGCTCTCCCATGAGTCTCCTCAATATTGATGGTTTGATCCAGGTTATAAATTGAGTGTCAGTTCTGGCCCTGGCTACGTCTGCCTCGGTATCCCCTACCTCTATGATTCCTCTTTTCGGTCCCCTGATCGTGTGTCAGAAACATGGGATCATAACCATACACTTCGTCAGATGATGGTTTAATTAAATGGAAGACATTGATGGAATCGAAGATTAGTTCCTCGTTCAATGACAGATTATCCTAGTTGGATGCCTCTGATGGAGCCATTTGGTGGGTTGGTGCCCGTTGCGTCAATCCTGAGGGCATGAAATCCGAAAGTGTTAAGGATAGTTTTGGCCCTGTCACAGACTTCTCCTCTTGTAGATATTTCTTCCTTCTCTAATTACACCTAGATGACTGTCTTGTGGAGGGTTTGGGGATGAGAACGATGGTTGTGTTTCATTAGGAGTTGTTGGTGGCACAAATGATTGCTACAATTGAGCTCAGGAGGCCATGAGCTCAGTTGACCGTCATCTGAGTCATCCAACCATCAAAATTATTCTCCCTTTTGCTAATGACTTTCTTCCACTCCTCTCCCTTATCAGGGTAGGTGGCCGAAACATATGATATGTGTGTCATGGGAGGTCCTAGATTGACCTACCCTGAATTCACCATCCTTTGTAGGAGGTCTTTAAAGACGTAACATTCCTGAATATTATGTCCCAACATCCGATGGTAGGGACAATAATCCAGTCAGTTTTTGAGGCTATATTCTTCAAGATTTCTTCTCTATGGTAAGTGGAGAATGTTTCAATTCCTGGAGGTTGTGAAATTTCCATGGACTTGGTCCTCTCAGAATGAGTAAACTTTATTTATTCATTCCTAAAATTTGTTTATCCTAAGTCCTCTTTGATTGTCTCTTCTGGGCAGAGGTGGTCGCTGATATACTGGATGCCCTTAGTGATTTGACAGAGGCCTAGGTGGTGTAGCAAGGGAAGGGGCTGGCATGATAATGATAGAGGACGCTTTAGCTCTACCTGCTCTCTTTTTAGGAGCATGTGAGGCTATTCTGGAATTGAGGTTAGTCCGCTTCAAGGAGTCTTGGATCCTCTGGGCAATATCAGAGAAATCCCAGAATCTAGTGGTTCATTTCAATAGTATGAGTGGCATTCGCAGATCATCTTGGAGGTTTTCGATGCATATAAAGAGCATATCATCATTGGGATGTGGCCTATTTAGAGAGTAGGTCATACCCTTCCATCTTGCGATGTATTATGAGACCCTATCTTTCTCCCTATGTTTGTAATTCATAAGGTCACTAACCATTGTCTTGGGTAACGTTGAGCTAAAGTGGAATAAGAACTTCTACCGAAGATCCTCTCATCATTTTACTGATTAAGATGGAAAACTTTCATACCAGAAAAAGGCCAAACATTCTAAGGTTCACCCGAAGCATATGAGTTTCACGGCTTCTTGGTGTTCCAGATTTCCCATCACTGGGTCGAAATGAGATGCATAGTGCATCGAATGCTATTCCGGGTCACCTGAGCCATTGAATATGGGGAATATAGGGATCCCAAAATTTGGTGGAGGTGGCATGTTTCTCACCCAGTCTGGGTAAGTCTTTCTCTCTAGCTGTATCAGAGCATGTCGACCTTCCATTTCATCCAATCGAGTTGTTAGTGCTTTGAAGGTTTTGGTGAGACCCTGGTTTACATCCTGTTGGGACTAATCCTAAACAGGTACAACCTGGGGTACTGACTGAAGTGATAGCTCAACTAGTAACTAAGGTGCATATGTCATCGGTGGTATTTTTGGAGGATTTAGATGTACTCGCTCCTGATTCTTCTTGAGTGGAGGTAAATCTTGGTATGCTCCTGAATCCAAGTTCAGGTAGTTGGTCGGGCTAGGTGCCACACTGGCCAGGGGTCATGAACTTATTTCGTTTTCTAGGGAAAACCTTTGTGGTTGAGGCACACCTTCTCGAAGTGCATACTGTGACCCATCTTTAAGAATGTATTCGACAGTACAGTTCCTCTGGAGTAGTTCAGCGTTAATCCGCCTTAGTTCCTTTATTTCTGCCACTGCTGGGCAAACCACTTTTCGAGCATGAGAGGCTTGTTTGTGTTGAGAGAAAAAGACGGGCTGAGGGCAACCTGGCCTTTTTTCCTTTCTCAATTAGCGACTCACTAAGGAAGTGGAGGGGGATTTTCTAGAGCGTCCAGGTTCAAGGTGTCCTTCTTGTTCCAGGTGTACACGCCTACTAGATCATTGTGAATCTTATCCTGAACGGAACCATCTTCTCCCAATCCCTATGTATTTTCATCATCTTCAGTTCCACCCATGGGGTTAACATCCACATTGTTGAAAGATTCATAATATTGGGTGGAGAAGGTGTCATCTTCCAAGTAGGAAGAGGACCTTCCGCTCCTCATTATTGTTTTCTCCCTTCTGTCCCGGTATTGTCTTCCGGTATCTTGGCGAAGGGTGATGCCGGAGGATCCTTGGTGTGACCATATGGGACACCTACCCCTTGGAGGGGATGATTCTTCAAGGGACAAGAATATGAAGGAAACTCCTCTTCTGACTACCCACCCCAAACGATAGAATACTGATTCTCATGGGGGAGGTTTTTGTTGAGGTAAATATGCCACAACCCTGCAGGATGGGGTTGGATTAATTCCTTGGGAACCATTCCTCTTCCCATTTTTGTTGGTATTATGGGGGAATTTGTTGTTAAAAATTCCCCCAGCCCTACAGGCTGGGGTTGGTCCCGTATTGTGGAAGCTGCTGTTGCTATCGCTTCCTTCCTGATCTTGTGTGCTCTGGTTCGAGGGTGATCCAGACCTGGTGTCGAGTTAACCTATGAATTAATTCACTCTAGGGAGGAAAGCGCTGATCACTTATGGGATTTTCTTAGTTGAGAATCCAACTGAATGTTTTCGGTCACCTGATTCAGGATTTTGTGAATGGATCACTCTCATGAGGCGCAATTCTTTTGGGACTTACTCGAGGCCTGTTTCTATTGGATGTGCTGCCACTCTTGAATAGAGATTTCATTTAATTTTCATCTTGACGTGATGGAATTGAAAGACCTTACGCCTATCTGGTTCTGCTAGATGAGAAGTGCAGTGAAATGCAGAGCCCCATGTTCTCCCCATCCACAGATATGAACTCTCGTCAGAGCGTCGTCAATAAGGTGACACAATATGTGCAGTGCATGGAGGCAGGTTGACTCAAGGTTCTTTTTGTGCCTCTATGATCACGTTCATTGTGATGAAGGAAGGGATTCTTGATCAATGTGATGTAAGAGATCTCTTATTGTCTTGATATGATCTACTTACCTATTATATGGTAAGAAGATTAATTTTAACCAGCGAAGGGTTTTCCAGATGTTGGAGAGGATTTCATGTATGCTTTCTTCTGAAAACTCTCTAGGTATGTCGAATTGAGAGGTGGTCGTATGCCAATACATTACTGGTATATCATCCATAGACAGTCATTTCCTTAGGTGAAATACATCGACATGATCCTCCGCCAGTGATTCCTCTACTTGGACAGAAAATTTAAGATTCTCCTTGACAGTATGATCGGAGGTAGCAGGGCTGGTAGGGGTCCAACCGTTATGTGTGCGGCTCTGAGGTGGCTCAAAGGATGAACATTTACCCTGACCATCTTCTAATTGAATAAGGATGCTGTTGATAGTTGGGTGGGAATCCAAAATTCTTGATTCCCTCATTCTGAGCACCTTAGCATAGGAGATATTTTATCTGCTTAATTCGTAAGGGGTAGGACCTTCCTAATGGTATGATATGTTACCACGGGGAGGACCTCCATATTTGGAGTTGTAGTGGAAAGGGATACCATTTTGGCTTGAAGTCTGACTGCCAAAAATAATTCTGTAGTGCATACCCTGGGGAGGACCTTTAGTGTGGGTTGCTACAAGGGGAGGACCTTCTTTCTTTTCAAGTCCATTGTGGGGAGGGACTTCTCAATGGCTATCATGGTGGCGAGGATGGCCATCATGGTTTGATGTTCGATTTGAATCCTGGGGAGGGCCTTCATGATGCATTTATACAAGGGGAGGACCTTCTTATCGCTTATGTACATTGCAAGGAGGACCTTCGCAATGGCAGCCATGATGGTGAGGACTCCCATCATAGTTTCCATAGGGAGAATATCTTCAGGGCACACCCTGGGGAGGGTCTTCATCATGTACCTCAACGAGGGAAGGACATTTTTTTTGCTTGGTGTCTCTGAGGGGAGTACCTTCGCTATTATTGAGGCAAGGACACCAACCATAATCCGATGCCTGGATTCATGAACTATTGTTGCACTGTAACCCCTAGAGAGGACCTTCAAGGTAGGACACAACAAGGGGAGGGCATTCTTGTCGTGATGAGATGTCACTGTGGGGAGGAGCTCTGTATTTGCAACTATGATGGTGAGGACTACCATCATAATCTTTGTCCCCACTGCATGGAGTGTTTTTCCAGCGTATACCCTAGGGAGGACCATCGGGGAGGAACACAACAAGTGGAGGACATTCTTACTACTCAATCTTCTGGTTATGAGGAGGGATTCTGTGACTTCGTATAAAAAGAGGATCTCTTGTGATCAATCATTATTTTCCCATGAGGGAGGCCCTCATGGGTGCTCTAGGGAGGACCTTCAGAGGCGCTGGTACCGACATTGTGGGGATGAACTTTGAAACTAATATTACCACTCCCATGGTATGGTAATGGTTTAGAAAATTTCTAAGCCTTTTATACATTCTTGGAAGTGTTGAGAACCCCATCTGTCAGAAGAGTGGAGTCATGGACCCCCTATTTATTTTCCGGCTGCGTTCGGTGTGTTCGGGGTGCTCTCTTGTGGGCAGCGGGGACCGTCTGTTGTTGATAGCAGCTGTCACCTCTGGTTCCCTGTCTAATTGGGCCATGTGATGTTTTTGGGATATGCCGATGAACATATTATGTTTTTGTAGGGATATATGTCTGCCCTGGAGCATCCATCCTGATGGACGGGTATCCTCTAGTTGGAACGAGAGAGTATGCTCGATCCGGTTGCCCTTGTATCTCGAGATATATCTGAAAACCCTCCTTGGTGGAAGTAGGGATTCAGATTTTCACTGAGGTGGTTATCTTGTCTCCTAGATGAGTCACCTCAATTGGGGAGACAATATCATGGTCCCGAGACTTTACTGTTGCTGCCGATGCAATTACATTCTCGAAAGTCCGCAAGATATGATCTTGGATCGATACCTGGTCCTCCATCATTACTAATATATATTGAGAGACATCCTTGGTTGGAATGGGTATGAGGTCTTAGTCCGCTATCGGAGTAGGAATGTCGTGCTTCGGTCCTCCAATGGTCAGTGGATACTAACGATTCTCCTGTGTTAGGGCAGATGGATGAGTCTACCACTCTGCTGGGATATGCCATCTTACTTCTCTATTTGCCACCACATTGGGATGAAAGACTTTACATTCATCCATAGGGAGATGGCCTTGTATATTTTGGTGTCCCACCGTATCGAGTCGGTGGTCTTTGTTAGAAGGGAGACGTGCCCGCCTGTTGACTGCCACCATATCGAGATGGCGGGCGTCAGAAGCATCTGCAAGGAGTTGTTCCTACAGGCGCTGGATTTCCACCACATCTGGTAGGTGGGGTTCTTGACCCTGGTCAGAGAGAGGTTCTATTTATATAGGTTTCATCTTATATGGGAGAAGGTCATGACGAGGCTTTGCGGGGATGTGCACCTGCTCATAGGTTGCTGCCATGTCGGGATGGAGGGCTTTGTAAGAGCGGACATGTTTATGGGCCTGCCCGTGGTATGTCTCAATGTTTGAGAAGTGGATTTCTTCTTCAGGAATGAGGGTGATAACCTATTCCTAGTTTTATGTTTTCCGACCTAGGCTGATAGTCTGATGGGTTGGATCTTGGGGAGTATGGGCGTGGATCCTCGAGTTGGTATCCTCTTCAAGGCGAGGATACAAGGTCACATCATAGTTGTGGTGACGTATTCTAGTGGGAGCCTTGGATCAGAACCCATTTCTATCAGGGATGAAGTCATCAACATCGACCTCATCAACCTCTCTAAGATAATGGAGGTATTAATTATCTCGTTCTGGGGAAAGGCTCCCGAAATGGTTCAAGACGACTACACGGGCCGCCTGGATCTTCTCCCTCGGTCTCTGTTGGGCAAGCAGCTGATGGGACTTAGCTGACCGGAGGGTATACATAGCCACCTCCACAGTAGGGAGAGTACCATTCAAGTGGTACTATCAGATTAGTGCATCCAAGACGCAGCGTTGAAGACGCTGTGTGGGAAATGAGGTCCTCTGCTAATTTGGAGGCCCTGTCTTTGTGTTGATCATCATACGTGACTGTGAACTCCTTTGTGATGCCATTGGATTGAAGGAATCTCTGCTGCCTACCTGTTAAAAAAATTTGAAAGTAAAAATAGAAAAACCCATCAACGTAGCATCACATAATCCCTTGAGTAATTAATTTCCATTCTTGGCCCTCCTTTTGAGCAAGAAAGGGGGTGCGAAGTGGGATTATTTCACCACCTCAGTTGAAGGCTCACGGCCAGGTCCATTTAGATTTTTGTTGGAGAATGAAGAAGATGGCCCATCAGATATTAATCATCCATTTATTGTTATGGATAATTTCATATTAGGGTAAATTATTCAAGCTGGTTAAAGATTCACATCGGGTTCACCATTTTTTGTTTTGCGGTGAAGGGGATGCGATTAGTTCCCATGTATGATTAAAGGGAGTCGGTGTTGTTTAACCATTTCTATCGGATTCCCTATCATCGTGACTTTGCTCGGTCTCCAACAGCTTTATTCTTAAAGACAAAAATTCCCAATGGTTCTTGTATCCAACAATCCATGGACCTTATTTCCAAAGGCAGACGCTTGGTGGGTGATATGGCCAACGACACTTAAGAACTCACATTGGATGAGAGGATGTGAAGTCGGGCTCATCACACCCTTTTGAGGGAAAATTATTACCTATTACAGGACTCTCTTATAGATTTATGACATGTTCATATGTTCGGGAATCTTTGGTTTATCCCCAAGAATAGAATCCACAGATTACTCCTGGGTTGGAAGTCACTGGTATATGCTGGGATTCAAAACCGTCTACATCCGAGGTTTACCATACCTCATTGGATTGGCTATTCTGGGGAAGTTTGAGTTTGTTCAGACAACACTGGTCTCAAGACTTATAATTAGGTTCTCTAGAGTTTATTATCATCTAGGGGGACATAGAGTGACTTGAGCATCTGGATCAAACCCATAATACGGGCTTCCTACGTATCCTCGTGAGAGGAACACTACTACAAAAACGGGAAAGGGAACAACCAACTTTTATCAGCACTAAGAAAAAAGCACTAATAAAGGTAATTCTTTATCAGTGCTAATAAAGGGATCCTTTATCTGCACTAAAATTTTAGCACAGATAAAGGGTGATCTTTATCATTTCTTTTCTAGCACTGATAAAGTCCACCCTTTATCGGCCCTAAAATTTTAGCACTGATAAAACCATAGTACCATTTTATAAAATGGGGTGCACAGTGCCCTCTGTTTATTGCGCCCTCAAGCTCTTGTGGTACCATACCTCTGCGACAACTCCCCCAAGGATCATCTCTTTTCCGGACCTCTGTTGTTATCCCTAATTCACTGCTATCCATACCCCACCATGAACCCTACACCTTATCCTCCCCCTCGAACCCCTTCCACAAATCCTCCTCCATGCGAACCCTACTTCTCCTCCTCCCCACTGGACCGTACTCCTTGAAAACCCTACTTCAAGTGTTTGGTATTCCTTTTGACGAGGTTTGATTCTTGGATTCCCATCTTTTATCTTCGGTGATTTCTCCTCTCATCCTCATCTGTTTCATTTTTTTCTTATTCAAATATTCACCATGGTGGTTTAGTTTGGTTTAGTTTGTTTCATTTTTTGGGCTACGTTTTTATGACTTTTTGGTTCAGTAGGTTAATTAGTTGTTTGTCATGGTGCGGTTATGGTAGGAGGACATTTATTTTTCACCTTGCGGTGTGAAATGATTTGTAAATATTCATTGAGTTATGGAATCCATCATTTATATTTATTGTGTATCATGCGGTAGGGGTTAATTATCATGTTAATCATTAAAATATGGTGGTGATGTCTTAATAAAAGATAAATAATTAAAGGGTAAAGAGGTTTTATTTTCATGTTTTTACAGCCTTATTATTATTTATGAGAGGTCGGGGATGCGGGCGTGGAAGGGAAGAGTTGGATGCTATTAGAGATGAAGAACGAAAGCTTACTGAGCATCTTCTCAAAAAGATAAGAAAATAGTATCTTTTGTTTTGGGTGTTCCATGTTTTCCCTTTCCCTTCTCATTTGGTACTTTCATTTTCTTTCTTCAAATAAAAGGTTTCACCTTACCCTTTTAAAAAAATTATTTATGATATTATGATTTCACAAGATAGATACTCCATTGAAAATTATGGCCATTGGGGGATTTATTTACACTCAATGATGTGCTATGTGATTTATGATTTTGTTTTTATTATTGTTATATCACCCTAATATGGAAATTAGCTAACCACTTACATTTGGATAATAAAATGGTTTCCCTTAGATTATGGTCTGTTTGATAAAGCCCTTAAAAAATAAAGTGGAATGAGATCAAAGACCCTTTTTAAATCATTAAAATGATATTGATTTATTGTGATGTGTGGAAATGCTTGTGGGTGGCAATGTGTGGTTGGGAAATGTGTGGATGATGGTTGTTGGCTGTGATTTTGGGGTAGTGAGGTGGTTTTTTTGTTTTCTTTTTTGGTAGTGAGGGGGTTTGTTTGGACGTGCTTTTTGAGGTGGTGAGGTGATGGTTTCAATGTGCTAAATGATTGGGTATTGATGGAATTAATAATTTTTTAATAAAGATTTAAATGGAATGGGTTGGTTTGGTTAATGAGATGGAATCAAATGATATTTAATTAAATGGTTGGTTGTGTGGTTAAATGTGGTTGATGCTAAATAATGAAATGAATTGGTTGGATAATGTGAATTTTTGGGAAATGTGAAAAGATGATTGTGGATTATTGGGTATTTTTATGCATTTAGAGGTGGAAAAAATAGTCTCAATGTCGTGAGTTGGTTATCATTTGGTTGTAAACCCATATGATGGGCTTGTGTGTGTGGATATTTGTATATACTTGCATATTATTCATGATTTATGTATACACCCTACCCACATCAAGCACCATGTTTTGAAACCCAAATAGTCACGTGACTGGTGTTTTTCCTAACATCCAGTGAGGAGGACAGATGTTTGATTTACTTGGTATGCATTACTTTATGAATGTGACTTGGTGAGTTTTTGGGTGGATAGTTGACCTATTTAGGTGTTGTTGGTTATATTATTTTTCATGCGTATGTGTTTGAAATGAATTTTAATAAAGGAAATGGTTATGTTTTGTGTGTGTTGTAATTTAATACTTCTTAGAAAGGGTATTATGGGTTGTTTTAAAGGTGTGAAATATGTTTTAAAGTGCATTATAGGTGAGAATGGGTTTGCGTGTAGGTTTTAAAAAGGAAACATAATAATTTAGCATGTTTGGCTTGTTGTGAATTTTTAAATATGAGTTCTGTGTTGCTCAAATTATGAAAGGCATGTTTTGAAATTATTCTTGGTTTATGTTTGATTTTGTAAAGGGGGATCGACCCATGAAGTTGGTTTATTAATTGTATGATCTTCTACTATTTCATTAAAATGTAATTTTTCAAATGTGCGGGTAATGGAAAATGTATTTGAAAGGGGTTTGGGTGTGAGTAAAAATAGAAAATGGGTTTTTATGGAAAATGGAGATTTCCTTGAAATTATAGGCATTGAGATGTGGAGGAGTAGGGTTCATGGAGCCTTCTTTGGATTGTATCATATTTCAATGAGAAAGGAAAATTATTGAAATGATGTCTTGGAAATGTTTTTATGGTGTGATTGTGATTCTAATAAATTATTAATTTATATTAAGTGAGGATTTATGAAGTTTGAACTGGATTGGAATCTTATTCTATTTTTATGGTAAATGTCTATATTAAACTTTATATAGTTTATCTTTTAAATCTTGTTTGGTCCTCTTGATTTACCCTTGAACAATTCACCCCTTTATGAAGGATGTTTTATCACTATTTGATACTTTTATCCCCTCATGTGTGAGTTTTTTAACACTAAGGGGTTATTGTTTATCCCTTTGTATGAGAATGTTAATTTTTATAGAATGTATTTAAGACGTGTCTGTGGATATTAGTTACAAGTTTGGGGAAGGTGAGGGAGAGTTATTGCATATCCTTTAGATGTTCATGATAGAATTTATGTTCACTAACCTCAATTTTCAATTTCTTATGTTAATTTGGGTAAAAAAAATATAAGATATTCCATAGTAATTTTGGATAAACCTAGGTTATTTGTCTCCCCTACAAACCCCTTTGTGTTTGGAAATGTATCTACTATATTAGTTTTCTCATCAAAATTGTATCATTGTTTTCATTTTTTTGAGTTTGGTCACTAGTTTTGTGCTGTTTAATGTGATAATTTTATTATGAATGAGGTGGATGGTAGGGTTGGTTAAAAGGATGTTTAATGTTTTTCTGTAAGGGTGGTGGGTGCTAGAACAATCGGTAAGGGGGTTGTAAAGTGTGTTGATTTTGATGGGGGGGTCTATCCTGGTTCTGTTGATTTCCAAATATTTATTGGAAATGGTTAGGCTCAATTAATCTCTATTTTTGTAAGTAAGTGGTTCTCTTATACTATATTTGGTAGTCCAGGTTTGTGTATTTGAATCATAAATAATAATATTTGAGATTAAAATAGGATGGAGATGAATAAATATCGGATGGATGCTATTCGTTTGACAATAGAGTATGGGAATGGAGTGAAAGATATCATCAAGTTTGAAAAGGATCATGAAAAGGATCTTTCTCAAATACTTTGTCTGTGTTTACATTTTTGTTATTCTAGACTAATTACTATATAGGAGTTGGAAGAAAATTTGATATGTCACGAAATAGATCAGAGTTATAAATGTTGGAATAAACACAGAGAAAAAGTGAATCTAGCTATTGGCTGGGATAAAACTGTGTTTTATGGATCATCAGATATGATTACAAATATGGATAATGAAGAAGACCGTATGGAGGATGTGATTATAGATGTCAATGATGATGAAGATCATATTGAGGGAATGACAAGGACAGTTGAAGATGAACTTTGTGATTTCCCAAAATTGTTTGTGAAGTTAAAGAGTTGTTCAAAGATGCCATTGTATACTGGTTGCACTAAATATACAACATTGTCAGTTGTACTGAAGTTGTATAAATTGAAAGAAGGAAAAAAATATAGTGATTTCAGTTTTACAGAACTACTTTATCTCTTGAATGACATGCTCCTGGAAGATAATGAGCTCCCAAACCAGACATATGAAGCTAAATGAATGCTACACTTGATGGGTATGATTTCTGAAATAATACCTGCCTTCTCGAAGGACTGTATATTGTTTCGCAAGGAGAGAAATCACTTACAGAATGACCAATGTGTGGTGCTTCTTGATACAAGAAAGATGAATCTAGTCCTATGAAAGTTGTATGGTACATTCCAATAATTCCAAGGTTTCAGCATCTATATGGAAGTGAAGAAACTGCAACACAATTATCATGGCATGTAGATAAAAGAAATAAAGATGGGAAATTACATCACCCGACTGACTATTCTCAATGGAAGATAATTGATCATGAGTATCCTAAATTTGGAAATGAGACGAGAAACCCTCATCTTGCGTTATCTATAGATGCAGTGAATCCTTTGGGTTTCAAACTAGCACTCATTGTACATGGAATATCATGTTGGTAAATTATAACTTTCCACCCTGATTATGCATGAAACAGAAATTCATTATGTTATCTATGCTTATATCAGGACCAAATAAAAGTAACGATATTAATTTTTATTTGGATTCTTTGATAGATGGTTTTAAGTTTATGTGGGATTCAGGTGTTGTGTTGTATGGTGCTTATAAAAGTGAATACTTCACATTGTGAGTAATGTTGTATGGGACGATAAATGATTTCCCTACTCATGGAAATGTTTCAGGCTATAGAATTAAAGGAACTCAAGGGTGTCCCTTGTGTGAAGAAGATACAGAATCAATTAGGTTGAAACATTCATCAAAATCTGTGTTTCTAGGACATCGTAGATTTCTACCCCATCGGCATAAGTACCGATCTTGGACGACATCATTCAATGGAAGTTAAGAACAACATATAACATTGTCTCCACTAACAGGTGATCAGCTATTTGAGAAATTAAAAGATGTGAACACTGTTTTTTGTAAACCATTTTCGAAAAACCATACGAATATCTCTTGGAAAAAGAGATCAGTTTTTTTTGAATTACCATACTGGAATTGTATGTATGTCATAAATATTCTTTATGTGATTCATGTGGGAAAAAATTTATGTGACAGTGTTATCAGAATCTTGCTAAATGCACCTGGAAAAATAGAGGATGGAATTAAGGCAAGGTTAGACATGGTTGACATGGGAATACGAGAAGAGTTGGCTTCTGTGAAGGGTGAAAATAGAATGTTTCTTCCTCCGTCTACTTATACTCTTTCCAGGGAGGATAGATATCAGTTTTGAAACTTCTTCAACGATGTAACAGTTTTAGAGGGGTATTCATCAAATATCAAGAACATTTTTTCAATGAATGATTTTAAGTTAAAAGGTTTTAAATCCCATGAATTCCATTTTTTGATGAAAGATTTAATTCCTATAGCTTTATATTTCATTTTTCCCAATAATTTTAATCATACGTTAACCAAACATTGTTTATTTTTCAAAGCTATATGTAGCAATGTTTTAAACCGGGCGAAATTGCCAGCTATGGAAAGAGAAATTGTCATCATATTACATGAATTAGAAATGTTCTTCCCACCATTATTCTTTGATATGACGGTTCTTTTGATGGTTCAATTAGTGAGAGAGATTCGTTTTTGTGGTCCTATTTACTATAGACGGATGTACCCCATTAAACGGTTTATGAATATTTTGAAAGGGTATGTCAAAAATCGAAGTCAGATAGAGGGTTGTATTGTGGAGCGATATATTGTTGAGGAATCCATTGAATTATTTACCGAATACCTATCTAATGTGGAAATAATTGGTCTCCCGAAATATCGTCACACTGGACGCATTGAGGGTGAGGTAATTTCTGGAAGAGATGTTGTGACAATCAATATTACAGATCAGGAGTAGGCCCACCTTTATGTTTTGCATAACAGTTGGGAGGTTTCTCCGTATATTGAAACCCACAAATAAATTCTTAGGTAGTTGAATACATCAAGGGATGAAAATGGATATCAAATAAACATAATCACCATTTTATAGGATGGTTTTGTGACCATATTTTTAAGGAGTAAAATGAAAATCCGAATTCAATTTCAGAACTACTTCAATGGCCAACCACCAGACCAAGTGTTTATGTATTATCTTACAATGGTTATGTAATTAATGGTTATACATTATATAAAGATGAACATGATGAAGATAGTACCATGCAAAATAGTGGAGTTACACTTGTGGCTGAAGTAATGCATGTTTCTAGTAGTAAGGATAGAAATTCAATTTATGTGAACCTGTCATACTATGGAATTATCAAACAAATATGGGAGTTGGATTATATGACATTCCAATTGCCAATTTTTTCAATGAAGATGGGTTGATAACAACATTGGTGTTAAAATAGATGATTTGGGATTTGTGAAAGTTTATTTTAGTAAAGAAGGGTATAAAGACAAACAATTTATAATGGCATCACAAGCGGTACAAGTATTTTATGTTCCAGATCCCACAAACCGAAAGTGGTCGATTGTTCTGTTATCATCCAAAAATGCTGAAGGGTCTGATGAAAATTCAATTGAGGATGATCCTTTCAGTGGTATGTCACAATCATTTCGCAGTGGTCCCAATGTAGATGAAATTTTGTATGTTATAGGAGAGAATAATGAAGGGATTTGGATCATCGATAGAGGTTTCAAATCCATTTAGCCTTTAAAAAAAATAAATAGAGTTCAATAAACAGGTTATATTTTGTTTGTAAAATAGATCTTGTTATATCATGTTATTATCTTATCATTGCTGAATTTATGTAATCTAAATTAACTTTTCGACCACTTTTTCATATAATGACTTTTTTACGTTCTGGTGCTCCTAACCTCGAGGATAAAGAAGTCTCTCAAGATACTACTGTTGTTGCTCATAGTGAAGAGAAACAACAAGTTTCTGAACCTATTGCTTCTCCTAGTGTTGAGGTCCAACAATCATCAGCACATGCCATTGCTACCATTCCAGATGAACTTATTTATGATGTTTATATTGATGAAATGTTTGGGGATGAAGGAACAACGTCACAGAAAACACAAGTGTGTCGTAGTTTGACGGTGTTAGCCAAAGTTCATAAGGAGAAAAGAAAAGTCATCAAATTTTATGTTAGATGGAACGCACAAGGCCAACATGTGAATCCAAACAAGGCTATTTTTAATAGTTACATTGGAATTGTCACTTGGAAACTCATTTTGATTGACATAGATTCATGGAACCATATTGTATCTAGGCTAAAGGTTGTGATATGGGAAGAAATTACGGTAACATTATGATATAATTTCTTTAAATTACTAGCAAATAAAATAATGAAACAATGTCTTACTCTTCTTAATCCCCTGTAGAGTACAATTATATTAGATGATTCACAAAAGAATTATGTACTATGTATTGCAGGAAGGATTCATCGAGGTTTTCGTACAATTTTAACAAAATGTCACCTAAAAGATTCCAAAGGTAAAATAAAACCAAACCCAACCCTTTTCTACGCTCACCTGATATCCCAAGAAGCATGGGATGCATTTATTGGCCACTGTGGGGATGAGAAGTTTCAGGTACATTGTGGATGATAATAAATTGTTTGAGGATACGTGTATTCATCACTATGATTGTCAATATTTCATTTGTGAAATAGCAACTCAGTACTGAAAATAAGGAACGTGCATCAAAACCAACATACCCCTATCATAAAGCCAAGATGGGGAATGCTTCACTAGAAAAGAAAATTGCACGTATTATAAATTTACAGTAATATAGTTTGGTGCCCAGATTCAACATCACAATTATCTTTCAATATATATATGTATGTTAATGAGTCTAATGAAAAAGACACTTCCATCCTACGTCATGTTCTATGGAAGGTGGCACGTGTGAATAAGGAAGGGAATATAGTAGATGAAAACACACAAAAAATGTGGGAAATATGTGTAAGTAGGAAACGATAAAATGTTTTGTTTTAAATTTATATTACATAATAATAATTACTTTTTTTTATATACGACAGTCACAGGAATCAGCTACTCCTGTAGCGGATGCAGACCTATTATCGAAGGATTTAAAGCGGCCAGAACAATATGGTCGTGTCTGAGGTGCAGGGTTTTGGAGGACACCCTGAGTATATTTTGAGGAAAAAAACAAATGGATGATAGAAATGAAGAAATGAAACAAATGAGTGAAATAATATCAAGTCTTGAAGAAAAATTTCAATGGTAGGGAGAGTTTCTAGAAACTATAATGGGTAAGAAGCAAGGAGAAGACACAACTTAGGAACAAATAGCCTGTGAAGATCTCGCCCCACCCACCACCAGCTTTGAGGTGAGCCATTACCCTCAAAGAGCTATCTTATCTGTGGTAATCAATATTCTAATAATTGTTCCAATGAAATGTGAATCAAAATATCACTGATAATTTTCCTTTACTGATCTTCTATAGGGTGATAATGACTGTGATTTATATCTGTCAACACCCACACATCACCTTGCAGTGAGGGTTACGGTGTTCAACATCCCATAGGACAAGCTGCATAATAGACCACTTCCCACATATCATCTAAAAGTGACGATTACTATAGCTCATGAGCCAAATGCAGAGCTACCTATTCTACTTCATGATGATGATATTCATATGGTCGAAAAGGATATTAGGAAATTCATTTCATGTTTTTCACAACTTGTAAGATTAGATGTGGACAAAGAGGTATTTATTTCCATTTTTTTCAATCTAAACCTTTAACAATTAATAAAAAAAGGTCTAAACCAATGAATGTTATTATATATGGAGAAAGGGAAGGGTTGACAAGAAACATGGGCTCAAAAGCATCTAAAGGATCGACCAAATGATCCAAAGGATCTACTAAAAGCACAATTACACCAACTGTTCTCAATCCACATTTACTAGCATTGAAGACTCATGTGGATATGAAGCTAAGTAGTGGTAGTAGTCATATAGTTGTTTTTGAAATGAATATAAATGGAGAGGAAATTTCAGATTACATTTCTGCTGAAAATGTAAATGACATCCTTTAATATGGTTGGCTAGGCGTCACAGTTGTAAGTGTATATATGAGGTATGTTTTCATGAATTTATTTTCTAAAAGATGATATAATGTGATAATTACGACTAAATGCATTTTATATTATTGGAAGGCATATATATGAAAAATAGTTGAAGGGTTTTCCCATGACCAAAAACTTGGACTCGTTTGTCCTCATAGAACATCTACAAAACTAACAAAATTAGAGCCTTCAATAAGGGATGAAATAGATAAAGGCTTGCTGAAAACATTTGAAAGAAAGATTACAGATGACAGACTCTTACTAATACCAACCATGCATGGGTAAAACTCTACGTTTAAATCATATAAATTATATTTTTACTTATTTCATTAATTATTACTTTTTTTCGTTTTTAGGAAACATTGGCAGCTAATTGCAGTAAACTTGGATACTCCAAAGATTTTTTTTCTGGATTCAATGTAAGGATATCCAACAAACTGACCACGAATGATGGAGTTTATGAATATGGAAGGCACTAGATCCTTCATTTTATGTCTAAACATCATGTTATATAATTTATATTATCTATTACTGAGGATTCTGTTATGATTTGGTGGTGTATCAATATCGTCTAAAAACGAATGAGGATAGGGGCTAAGCATAAGGAGGCAAGCAAGTACTAAGTCTGGAAAAGTATCAGGGTTTATATAATAAAATTTCACTATCCAAACACATATAAAAACTAGTTAATTATTCTCCTAATGATCAATGTTTCTTTCAGTGTCCAAAACAAACAAACGATAAATTTTGCGGTTATTATTTTTGTAAGCTTATGAGAGAGATCATTTTCCATCAACAAAATAGCATCCCTAAAGAGGTATTTTCAAAAAAAAATATTATTTAATTTATATTATTTATTAATTACTTATTTATATATTTTTTAATACTAATCTGATTTTCGAAAAGACTCATATTCACAAGACGATATGTATTTGTTCAGAAACGAGTGGGCCACATACTTGATGGAAGATTACACACAAATAGCATGAAGATCTGACTTGGGGACGTGTACAATTGGTGGACATTTTTGAGAGGGGTTCATGGAGATCAAAAGATAAAACATTTTTGTATGTAAATGTTAATAGAAAAATTTTAATTGTTATTAAATAAAAAATCCTTTCTTCAATGAGTCATTTTTCCATTTTGACTGATGAAATGCACTAGCAACATGAAAGAATGATGAACCACTTTTCTTTGGGCTCTGGATAAGAAAAACTAGTAAAATCTCCAAAATACCTTCATATCACGCATTCCCACTCACATTCCAAGAAAATGTGAGTAAACATATCCTCACTAAATTGATTGCAGTGTGAGCATCGAGATGCCAAATGGATTCCCATGCGTTGAACATTTTCATTGGTAGAAATTGTGTGTTTTCTGATTATCCATAATAAGAAAGTGAACATTGTAGGAACCTCCGTACTCCATATGGTCTCCCCCCACACATCCATGTTTTCAATTTATCACAATGATCCATGGGTCATTTTTGACGTGTGTGAGTCAACCCCGCCTCAATCTGAGGCACGATGTTGCCGGTATCACTCAAAGTGTCTCTCTTTTGTTTAAAATGGATGAAAATTTTAAGTGAAAACAACAAATGACATACGGAAAACCAACCAAACACATTCATATTTTATTTATACTTTATGATTATGATCCATGGGTCATTTGTGAGTTGTACGAGTCAACCCAACTTCAATCTGAGGCACAGTGTGACCGGTATCACTCAAAGTGTCTCTCTTTTGTTTAAAATGGACAGAATTTTAAGTGAAAACAACAACTAACATACGGAAAACTGACAAAACACATTTGGATTGTGTTGATACTTTAGATCAATGATTAGTGGGTCATGTGTGATGTGTAAGATTCAACCCCGCATCAATCCGAGGAACGGTGTGGCTAGTATCACTTAATGTGTCTCTCTTTTGTTTAAAATGGACATAATTTTAAGTGAAAACAACAACTGACATACGAAAAACCTTCCAAACGCATTCATATTGTGTTAATACTTTAGGAAAACGATAAATGGGTCAATTTTGATGTGTAAGAGTAAAACCCGCCTCAATCTGAGGCACGGTGTGGCCGATATCACTGAAAATGTCTCTCTTTTGTTTAAAATGGACAGAATTTTAAGTGAAAACAACAACTGACATACGGAAAACTGAAAAATGCATTTAGATTATGTTGATACATTATAAAAACGATCCATGGGTTATTTTTGACGTTTAATATTTGACCCCACCTCAATCCAAGATACGGTGTGTCCGGTATCACTCAAAGTGTCTCTCTTTTGTTTAAAATGAACAGAATTTTAAGTGAAAACAACAACTGACATACGAAAAACCAAACAAACACATCCAAATTGTGTTGATACTTTAGGAAAACAATCCATGGGTCATGTGTGACATGTAAGAGTTAACCCCACCTCAATTCAAGGTAAGGTGTAACCAGTATCACTCAAAGTGTCTCTCTTTTGTATAAAATGGACAAAATTTTAAGTGAAAACAACAACTGACATACAAAAAAATGACCAACGCTTTCGGATTGTGTTGATACATTAGGAGAATAATCCATGGGTCATTTTTGACATTTAATAGTCATCCTCGCCTCATGTTGATGCACGTTGTGATTGGTATCACTCAAAGTGTTTCTTTTTTGTTTAAAATGGACATAATTTTTAAGTGAAAACAACAACTGACGTACGGAAAACTGACCAAACACATTCGGATTGTGTTGATACTTTATAAGAATAATAAATGGGTCATTTTAGACATGTAATATTCAACCCAAACTCAATAATATGCATGGTGAGACCAGTATCAGTCAAAGTGTCTCCCTTTTGTTTAAAATGGACATAATTTTATGTGAAAACAACAACTGACATACAGAAAACCAACCAAAAGCATTCAGATTGTGTTGATACGTTAGGAAAAATATCCATGGGTCATGTCTCATGTGTATGAGTTAAACCTGCCTCAATACGAGGCATGGTGTGGCCGGTATCACTCCAAGTCTCTTTCTTTTGTTTAAAATGCACATAATCTTATGTGAAAACAACAACTGACGTATGGAAAACCAAACAAACGCATTAGGATTGTGTTGATAATTTAGGAGAATAATACATTGGTCATCTATGATGTGTATGAGTCAAACCCACCACAATATTGGGCACAGTGTGACCGGTATCACTCAAGATGTCTCTCTTTTGTTTAAAATGGACAAAATTTTAAGTGAATACAACAACTGACATAAGAAAAACCAACCAAACGCATTCGGATTGTGTTGATAATTTAGGAAAAAGATCCATGCATCATGTTTGATGTTTAAGATTCAACCTTTCCTCAATAAGAGGGATGGTGTGGCCGATATCACTCAAAGTGTCTCTCTTTTGTTTAAAATGAACATAATTTTTATGTGAAAACAACAACTAACGTATGGAAAACCAACCAAAAGAATTCATATTGTGTTGATAATTTAGAAGAAAGATGCATGGGTAGTTTTTGATGTGTAAGAGTCAACCCTGCCTCAATCTGAGGCACGGTGTGATGGGTATCCCTCAAAGTGTCTCTCTTTTGTTTAAAATGGACAAAATTTAAGTGAAAATAACAACTGACATACAGAAAACTGACCAAAATCATTCGTATTGTGTTGATACTTTATTAAAACAATACATGGGTCATTTTTGACGTGTAAGAGTAAACCCCACCTCAATATTAGGTACGGTGAGTCCGATATCACTCAATGTGTCTCTCTTTTGTTTAAAATGGACAGAATTTGAAGTGAAGACAACAACTAACATACGGAAAACTGACCAAACACATTCATATTGTGTTGATAATTTAGGATAATGATCCATGGGTCATTTATGAAAAGGAAGTGTAATCCCTGCCTCAATCCGAGGCATGTTTTGACTGGTATCACTGAAAGTGTCTCTCTTTTGTTTGAAATGGACAAAATTTTAAGTGAAAACAACAACTGACATACAAAAAACTGATCAAACGAATTCAGATTGAGTTTATAATTTAGGAAAACGATCCATGGGTCATGTGTGACGTGTACAAGTCAAATTATTCTTAATCTTAGGCACAGTGTGGCTGGTATTATCAGATTGTCTCTCTTTTGTTTAAAATGGACATAATTTTAAGTGAAAACAACAACTGACATACGGAAAAAAGACCAAACACATTCGGATTGTGTTGATAATTTAGGAGAACGATCCATGGGTCATTTGTGACATGTATGAGTCAACCCTGCCTCAATACAAGTCATGGTGTGACTGGTATCACTCAAAGTGTCTCTCTTTTGTTTAAAATGGACATAATTTTTATGTGAAAACAAAAACTGATGTACGAAAACAATCCAAAAGTCATTACCTATGACATAAGACACATAGAAAAGCCTCATAGATTCCTAAGTAGTCCTTAGAAAATAAACCCCCATTAATAATTCATCACACACCCTAAATATAAACCCTTATCCCTAAAGTTCATGGCGAGGGATGAAAACAAAGAGGAATGGGAGAGGTAGAAGAACGAAAGGGAATGGAAAAAGAATAGAGGATTTAAATTGGATAAATTTTCAAGATAAATGGAAATTAGATTAAGTTTCAAGAAGGGGACGGGAGAAAATAATTTGAAATCCCTTTAATTATTCCATATCATCGGCAACATTTATGGTCTGGTTGGGCAGTTTTCCAAACTATTCACCAATTTTTTGGGAGAAATTGGATAAGAAACCCTCTTCTGCATAGGTTGAACAAATAGTTTACTAACTGTGTTCCAATCATTCAAAATGACTTAGTTAAACTAAATATCCATACCACATGGTTTCTCATAACCGTGAACAACCCATGTTCCTAACAACTCCCTCAAAAATGTAAGTTGCATGGTTTTTACTTGGAGTCATACAACCCATCTTTTTCCTATGTATGTAAAATAATAAAAGTTCAAAATGAATAAGAAACATTCCCATGAAAGTGTTCCCACATGGGTTCTTCTAAATTTTGTCTCCCAATAAAATCGCTACATGACTAGTAAGAAAAAATATTTGATGGAAAAAGAATAAGAATATATATCCCCACAATTTATAAATTCTATAAATGGGGTGAAAAGAAGACAACACACCACAAGATAAAGGCATCAACCACAAGAATACATTTCCTTAAGTGTCCCAAGAATCACCCAAATACATCTACTATGAGGAATATACAGGGGAAAATCACTAAGTCTTAAGGAAACATATCCCAAAAAGAAATCAAAATATCTAAACAGATTCCATATCCATGATTGACATGAATCTTAACCATAAATATAATGAATAATAACTCGCATGCATGCTTTAATCAAATTTTTCTAATGGTTTTGACATTGAACTCTTTCTCTATATTTTAATTGAGAAATGTAAGATATCATTTGGAGGGGATAATATTTAATAGTACCTTTTGATAATTATAATGAATAATTAGTACATCAAATTAGGTATGTATTTTTTCTCATCCTTTGATCCCAAATTCACTACCACTGTGTATTTTTTCTTTGTGAACTGCTTATTTGATATGCTGATTTTTTTGTAGGTCTTTTTTTGGGTGGGATATTATAGAATTTAATGTTACAATAGTCAAGGAATTTATCAGCGCTAAATAATAGTTGATAAAGGATCCCTTTATCAGCGCTAAAAAAGTGCTGATAAAATATCCCTTTAGCAGTGCTAAAAAAGAACTGATAAAGGAATCCTTTATCAGTGCTTTTTTAGCGCTGATAAAGGCTCTCTTTATCAGCTCTTTTTTATCACTGATAAAGGGGACCCCCCCTATCAGTGTTGAGCTTTACAGTGCTTATTTAGCGCTGTTAAAACCCATTTTGAGCGCTGATAAAGCCCGTTTTTTAGTAGTGGAATCAGAATCCACATGGTTCGGTGCAACTTGGAAGGGCACATCACCTTTTATGGTTGTGTGACAAGGACCTAACCGTACAGTTTAATGTAATCTGGAAAGGATGTCTACAAGATAGGTTCCTAGTCAAGGTTGGTGCAGGACTAACTTCGAAGCGACCTAGAGGGTCCAGGGGAAATGATTTCCTGGGCCCGAGCATGATCAAGGATTACATGCGGTTGGTGGACCGAGTTGGGGTTGAACATCAAGGAGGTGTCCTACGTACCCTGTTTAGGAGACATGGATGAAAACCAGGATAATTTGGAATGATGTTGGTGAACTGATGTGAAATGGTCAGGACCAATGGTTGTTGGTCTTTAACCTTGGGGGGGCTTCCTATGTACCCTGCCTTAGCAAGGATCAAAGTCCACATAGTTCAGAATGTGGTTGGTAAACCGACGTGAAGTGGTCGGGACTAATGGTTGTTGGGATTGAACCTCGGGTAGGCTTACTAAGTACCATGCTTGGGCCATGATCAAAGTCCATTTAGTTCAAGATGAGGTTGGTGAACCAACATGAAGTGGTCGGGACCAATGATTGTTGGTCTTGAACCTTAGGGAGGCTTCATATGTACCCTACCTTGTCAAAGATCAATGTCTACATAGTTTGGAATGGGTGTTGGTGTTGAAATCCTCACAAACCTCTAAACCCACATGAGTCATGAACGGTGTGAGAAACAAGTGGATGTGAAAGATTCGACAATGCAGATGCCTCCTCCCCTGTTGGTGGGGGAGGGAGAGCTCGTGATAGAAGAGGCTGGGGCAACTGTGGGAGAGGGCACGGAACAACCAACCTTCCCATATGAAAGGGGAAAGGCTATTACCGTCTGGCGAGGATGGTGTGGGGCATACTCCATGAGGGATTCCCAGACACTCTCTTTAGGGAAGGGAGAAGTGCTCACCGCTGGTGCTCATTGAATGGGAAAGAGAGCGGGATCCCTCAATACTGAAGAGTGGAGAGGTAGAAAGGGGCTCCTAGGATCGGACCATGCACTACCATGGGTATGTGAATCCAGGAGTGTTCCGGATGTCTGTTCAAGGGATGGGGAAACCCCTTTGTCTCTTCCTATCATGGGTATGTGAACACAGGACGATGCACTAATGCGCCCGAAGATTTCAGCATACCGGTCCTATGACTTTGGGAGAGGCCTTGGATTGGTGCTCATAGATAGGATACTAATGGAATTCTGGAGTATTGGACTAAATTAGAAGGGCATTATATGACTCGGGGGATGGAAACACCGAAGGCCTTGATGGGCCATATGAGGAGTGGAGCCCTTCGCGTAGGTAGGTGCTACGCGGATGCAGAGGCCGTCTGCATACCAGTGTGGTACGAAGATTGAGGGGAACCCTGCGTACCGAAGTGACACGCGGCTTCGGGTTTGGACCATGTACCAAATTGGTATGTGGTGCTGGAGTCCACTCGAATAGCGGTGTATGGGAGCAGTACTGGTCAAGGCTTCGCCCACGTAGGAGGGTGCTACGTAGCGCGCTGGATCGAAGAAGGGGCATAGGCTCCCTAGTTTGCGGGGAGTGTATCCGCACAGGGAGCATGGTATGCGGTTTTCCAATTTTAGGTTCACATTTTATCAATTTTCTTATGAGTTCTTCAGTTCTTAACAATTCATCCTCAGTTTATACATATTTCTTGTTCACGAATTAGAACATCACAGTCCACGAAATCCTAAGCTCCCAGAAGCCTCTTTCTTCTCCAAAAGTCAATCGCCAAGAATCAAATCCCCAATTAGTCGATCACTTTCTTCTCCCCCTTTATGTCTTTTTAAAGATGGGGGGAAAGGTGGTATCTATGGTCATTCAACACCTTTTGTGGATTCCAATGAAAGGAAACCCGACATACAGATGACTTAGTCAACCCGAGGTTCATGGGGTATATTGAATGCACCTCGCCCGCAAACCAACTCGGTCACGGGGGTGCTTCGTGGCCACACATGGTTTTACCTACATTTCACGAATGATGTTGTGTGTGGTCTGTGTCTGCGTATCGGTTCAACCACACTTCATTGGTCGTTTGGTTCACACTTGCATAGGAGCTCCGCCTTCATTTCGCGAATGACGGAGTCCGCAGGTGGTGCGGTTCACCGAACTGGCCGCATAACATTGATGACAGACTGGTACGCGGGCCGGTTAGGTCCTTTATCATTATTCAAATTTTTCCCAATTTATTGATGAATATTTTGTTGATTGTTCCACTGATTTTAAGGGAGTATCTTCCTTTCCTTCTGTGGATTTTTGCAGGTCCCTACATCCCCTAAAACCCTAACACCCCCTAAAACCCTAAAACCCCTAAAAACCCCAAAAATCCAGCAAAAAACTATAAAAACCATTTAAACCCCGAAAAACATTAACATACTCTAAAAACCATAGAATCCCAAAAAACTACAAAAAAAAATGTAAATACCAAAAAAACCAAAAAAACCAAAAAAAACCCTAAAAATCCCTAAAAACATAAAAAACCTAAAAACACTGAAAAATCCCAAAGAAAAACTTGAAAACATAAAAACACATAAAACCCTAAAAACCTAAAAACCCTCAAAATCCCAAAAAACCCAAAAAACCTATAAAAATCCTATAAAATCACAAAAAATATCTAAAAACGTAAAAAACCCTAAAACCGTAAAAACACTAATAAAAAAATAAAAATGTAAAAACAATGAAAACCTCTAAAAACCTAAAAAATGCTAAAAACCATAAAAATACAGAAAGATGCAAAAACTCCTAAACCCCCCTAAAAACCATAAAATTCCATAAAACCCTTAAAAAGATCTAAAACACCATAAACCCATAAAGACCAACTAAACTCTAAAAACCCTTTAGATCCTTAAAATTTTTAAAAATTATAAAAAACCTTTAAAATTCTAAAAACTCAAATAACCCTCAAAACTCAAAAAAAAACATAAAACCCCTCAAAACCCCTCAAAACCCAAAAAACTATCAAAATCCCTAAAACACATTAAACTCCATAAAAATCCTAAAAAATCCCTAATAATACTTGAAAATGTAAAAAACACTGAAAACCCAAATAACAATTAAAAAAATAAAATGAATAAAATCCCCTAAAGAACCCAAAAATTGCTAAAAACCCTTAAAACCCTAATAACCATAAAAACCATAAAAACCATAAAAACCCCCTAAAAACCCTAAAAACTCATAAAAATAATTAAAAATACCTAAATATCCCTAAAAATTTATAAATTTATAAAAAAATTGAAATCCATTAAAAACCATAAAACCATGAAAACACAGAAAACCCCGAAAGAACTTAAAAACGGTAGAAGCCATAAAAAACCATAAAAAATATAAAAACACCTAAGAACCATAAAAACCCTAAATATTAATAATAAACCTAAAAATCACTAAAAATACAAGTAAATTTAGAAAACTAAAAACATAAATAAGTCCAAAATACTATAAAAACCAAATATTTCAAAAAAACCCTAAAACCCCCAAAAAATCCATAAAAACCACAAAACCCCTAAAATCCAAAAAATCCCAAAAGAACCTAAAAACCCATAAAATCAAAAAAATAGCCTAAACATTCCTATATTCATAAAACCGTATAAAACTCGAAGAAAACATTAAAAAAATAAAAACACCTAAACCCCTAAAAACCATAAAAACACTAAAAACCATAAAACCCTTAAAACCCTAAATACCCTGTAAATCTCCAAAAATCCTAAAAATAAATAAAAATTATAAAAATACATAACATTTTTAAAATCCCTAGAAACCTTGAAAAAATATATGGAATCCTTAAAACCAAAAAAATGCTTAAAAATGCAAAAAACCAAAAAAATTGACAAAACCCCTAAAATTAAAAAAAAACCCATAAAATCCCAAAAAATCATAAAAGTATATAAAAAATAATTAATCATACATACAATCCCTAATAACGTAAAACCCCCTAAAAACCAATAAAAACCTATGAAGACCATAAAAACTTAAAAAATATTAAAACCCCTTAAAAACCTAAAAAATGATAAAACCCCTAAAAACTTTATGAGCCCTTTAAAGCACTAAAAATATTTAAAAGCTCAAAAAAACCTACAAAACACAAACACAAATTCCTTATAACAAAAAAACAAAAAAAACTGAAGAACTATCAAAATCCCTAAAGACCCTAAAATGATAAAATCCTTAAAAATACCTAAAAAATTAGAAAACCATAAAAAACTTGAGAACCCTAAATAACAGTAAAAACCAAAAAACCAAAAACCACTAAAACCCTAAAAAACATAAAAATGGTAGAAAAATAAAACCCCTAAAATTATAAAAAACCAAAAAACTCTCAAAATAATTACAAACCACAAAAACCATAAAATTCCTAATTTTTTTTAAAAAATTCTAAAAATATAAAAAACCCAAAAACCATACAAAATCCAAAAAAACATTAAAATTTTAAAAATACATAAAACACTAGAAAACCTAAAAAATCTAAAACCCAAAACCTCTAAAGGACCCTAAAAACCCTAAAATTCCAAAAAACTGTAATAACCCCTAAAAACCATAAAACCCCTAAAAACCCATAAAAACCTTAAAAACCCACTAAAAACTCTGAAAAAACCTTTAAACCCCTAAAACTATTAAAAACTATAAAAACATTAAAAAACCTAAAAACTTAAAAATCCTAAAAAATTCAAAAAAACCAAAATACCCTACAACCCTAAAAAACCTAAAAACATTAAAAAACCTTAAATATACCTAAAAGTGTAAAAAACTATAAAAACCCTAATACCCAAAAGAAAACATAAAAATCCAAAAAAACTTAGGGGTTTTCAGGGTTTTTAGTTTTTTTTTGTTTTTATGGATTTTTAGATATTTTTATAGGATTTAAGGTGTTTTAGGGATTTTGAGGTATTTAATAGTTTTTAGGGGTTTTAGGGATTTATTGCTTTGGGGTTTCATCATTTTTATTTAAATTTTTATGTTCTTATGTTTTTTAGTTTTTTTAATTTTTAGGGGTTTTAAGGTGTTTTATAGTTTTAGTAATTTCTTAGGGTTTTTATGGGGTTTTAGGGGGTTTGAAGGGATTTATAGATTTTTAATGTTATTAAGGATTTTGGAGTTTTTATTGTTTTTATGGTTTTTTGTGATTATTTGGTTTTTTGGGTTTTAAGTGTTAATATGTTTTTATGGTTTTTGATGGGTTTTCAAGGTTTTTAGTGTTTCATAAATTTTGTGGGATTTTTATGATTTTATGTGTTTTAAGGGATTTTAGGGATTTTGAGGGGACTTTTTTGTGTTTTTATGGTTTTCCTCCTATTTTTGTGGTTTTAGGGGTTCTTTTTAGTTTTTTAGGGTTTTAAGGATTTTTAGATTCTTTTAAACATATTTATGGGTTTAAAGGGTTTTTGGAGTTTTTAGTGGTTTTATAGTTTTTAAAGGATTATAGGGTTTTTATGGTGTTTATGTGATTTAGGGGTTTTAGGTTCTTTTTAGGGGTTTAAAGGTTTTTAGGGGTTTTAAAATATTTGTGGTATTTAAGGTTTTCTTTGGGGTTTTCATGGTTTCTTGGGTTTTTTATGTTTTAGGGATTAGCGGGTTCTTTTAGGGATTTTTTTTTGGTTTTTTTTGTATTTTTAGGGTTTTATGGTTTTAATAGGGTTTTAGGGTTTTGTTTTGGAATATTTTATGGTTTTAATAGTTTTTAGAGTTTTTTTATCTTTTTTAGTGGTTTAAATGGGTTTTATAGTTATAGTGGTTAATTAGGATTTTTATGAGTGTTTAGGTTTTTTAAGGTTTCTTTGGGATTTTTATGGGTTTTACATATTTTAATTATTTTTAGGGATTTATAATTGTTTTTAGAATTTTTTAGGTTTTTTTATGTTTAATTTTTTATGGTTTTCATAGGGTTTTTCTAGGTTTTTATTGTTTTTTACATTTTAGGTATTTTCATGGATTTTAAGGGATTTTTTAGAATTTTTATGTATTTTTAATGATTTTAGGGCTTTTGAGTATTTTTTAGGGTTTTTAGGGTTTTAGATGATTTCTTAGTTTTTAGGGGGTTTTTTGAGTTTTTTAGGGTTTTAAAGATTTTCATAGTTTTTCAATTTTTTAGGGGTTTACACAGTTTTTATAGTTTTTAGTTGATTTTCTCTGTTTTTATGACTTTTTTTTGTTTTTAAAGGTTTCTAAGGGTATTTATTATTTTGAGAGGTTTTTTATGGTTTTGGGGTCCTTTTTTGGTTTTTAGGGTTTATTAGCACTATAAGGTTTTTAGTGGTTTAAAGTGTTTTAGGGTTTTAAGGTTTCCTTATGGGATTTTAGGGTTTTAAGGATTTTTTACATTTTTAGGGATTTATAGAGATTTATTCAGATTTTTTTGGTTTCTTGGGGTTTTAGGTATTTTTTGGGATTTTTGGGGTTTTAGGGGTTTTTGTAGTTTTTTTGGGGTTTAGGGGGTTTTTGAGTTTTTAGGGGTTTTATTATTTTTAGTTTTTTTTAACATTTTTATGGGTTTAAGAGTTTTTAGAGTTTTTAGTTGTTTTTTGGGTTTTATGGGGTTTTATGTTTTTTATGGTTTTAGGGATTTTAGGGTTTTTAGGACCTTTTTTAGTGTTGTTACAATTTTTTATGTATTTTTGGGGTTTTAAGTGTTTTTATGTTTTTAAATTTTTTTCGGGTCTTTTCAAGAGTTTTAGAGTCTTTTTATTTTTATGGATTATTTGGGATTTTTTAAAGACATTATGGGTTCTTAGGTTCTTTAGGGATTTTGGGGGGTTTTGGGTTTTTTAGTATTTTTATGGTTTTTATGGTTTTTCTGGGTTTTTTTATTTTTTAGGTTTTTTAAGGGTTTTTAGAGTTTTTAATGTTTTTAGGGGTTTATAGGGTTTTTAAGGTTTTGGTGGGTTTTTAAGGTTTTTATGGGTTTTAGGGTATTTTATGGGTTTTAGGATTTTTAGGGGTTTTAAGGTTTTTATGGTGTTTATCATTTTTTAGTTTTTGGAATTTTATGTGTTTTTACATTTTTAATGTTTTCTTAGGTGTTTTTTAGAGTTTTTAGGGTTTTCTATATTTTTAAGGATTTTTGTTTCTTTTGGGGTTTCAAGGTATTTTGTGGGTTTTCTTGGATTTTAGGGTTTTATGGGTTTTTAGATATTTCTGAGTATTTAGTGTTATTAAGGTTTTTTATAATTTTATTATTGTTTTTAGGGTAATAAAGTGTTTTTGGAGTTTTTAATGGATTTCTAGGGTTTCAGGGTTAAAATTTATTTATGGTTTTTAGGGGTTTAGCGTCTTTTAGGGTTTTTAGTTTTTTTTTGGAATTTTATGGGTTTAATGTGTTTTTAGTTTTTTAAGGTTTTCTTAAGGGTTTTCAGGTTTTTAAGTGTTTTTTGAGTTTTAGGGATTTTTATGACTCTTTTAGTATTTCTAAGGTTTTATAGAGTTTCAGCCATTTTGATGGTTTTTAAGGGTTTAGGGTTTTTATGGGTTTGTATTTTTTGAGGTGTTTGAGGATTTATTTGGGGTTTTAGTGTTTTTGGGTGTTTTTACGTTTTTATAGATTGTTCGGGTTTTTTTAAAATTTTACATTTTGTCGGGTTTTTGGGATTTTTAGGTAATTTAGGTTTTTATTTTTTTTATGTTTTTACGGGTTTTTTGAGTTTTTTTCAGTTTTAATGGATTTTGGAATTTCTAATATTTTTTTGAAGCATAAATGGGTTTCATAGTTTTTAGACATTTTTATGCATTTAATTTTTTAATTTTTGCGGTTTTTATGGGTTTTAGGGATTTTAATCATTTTGATTGGTTCTAGGTTTTTTTGAGTTTTTTTTTGTTTTTATGTTTTTCAGGGGTTTTAAGTGTTTTTATGTTTTTAAGGTTTTCTTTGGGTTTTTTAGGCTTTTGTGGGTTTTTATGTTTATAGTGATTTTTCGTGAATTTTTAACTCTTTTATGGTTTTTAGAGTTTTTACGATTTGTAGGGGTTTATCGTTATTATGTTTTTTTGGGGTTTTAGGGTTTTTTTGAAATTATTATGGGTTTTATGTTTTTTTGAGTTATTTTTAAATTTTTAAGAGGTTAAATGTTTTTAGTTTTTTTAGTGGATTTTAGGGTCTTATGGGTTTTATTATGGTTTTTAGTGGTTTTAGGGATTTTTGGGATTATTGAGTTTCTTAGGGTTTTTAGTGCAATTTATGTTTTAAGGAGTATTAAGTGTTTTTATGATTTTAAGGTTTTCATAGGGGATTTCAATGTTTACTTGTAATTTTTTAAATTTTTAGGTATTTTTTGGAATTTAATGGTTTTAGGGTTATTTAGTATTTTAAATAATTGTTTTTATGAAATTTATTGTATTTTAGGGGGGGTAGTTTTAATTATTTTTAATATTTTTTAGAGTTTTTAATGGTTTTAGGGTTTTAAAGGGATTTTTATAGTTTTTGGTGGATTTTTAGTGTTTTTATGGTTAGTTAGGGTAATTATGGTTGTAGGGTGTTTTATTGTTTTTATGGTTTTTAGAAGTTTTAGGGTTTTTAATGTTTTTATGTTTCTTAGGGGTTTTAATTTTGTAAGGTTTTGAAGGTTTTATAATGGTTGTTAGGCATTTTGGGGTTTTTTTCATTTAGAGATTTTTTTTTTCTTTTTTAGGATTTTTATAGGTTTTTCTGGTTTTTATGGTTTAGGTTTTTAGGGTTTTTAAGGGTTTTGTGGTTTTATGGTTTTGAGGGTTTTTTAATTTTTTTTTAAAATTTTTTAAGGGTTTTTAGGTTTTTTTAGAGTTATTAAATGTTTTTAGTCATTTAATGGGTTTTCATAGTTCATAGTGAATTTTTTAGGGTTTTATGGTTCTCATGTTTTTAGGGTTTTAGGGGTTTTAGGGGTTTTAGGGTGTTTAGGTTTTTTTAGGGTTTTTAGGGTTTTTAGTGTTTTTAGGTTTTCAGGGGTTTTAATATTTTTTATGTTTTTATGGTTTTGTTATGGTTTTCCAATTTTTTAGGGGATTTTATGTTTCTTTGTTTTTAGGGATTTTTTAGGATTATTATTATTTTTTAGGGTTTTTATGGATTTTGAGTTTTTTTATGGTTTTTAAGTTTTTTGGGGGGTTTTAGGATTTTTTGAGTTTTTATATTTTTTATGGTTTTTTATAGTTTTTTAAAAATATTAGGGGTTTAAAGTGTTTTTAGTGTTTTTTTGTTTTTTTACTGGGTTTTAGGTTTTTAAGGGTTTTAGGTATTTTATGGTATTTTGGTTTTTTAGGATTTTTATGTTTTTAGGGTTTTAGGTGTTTTATGTTTTTAAGTTTTTCTTTGGTATTTTTATGGTTTTTAGGTTTTTTCATGTTTTTATTGATTTTTATAGATTTTTTTATTATTTTCTTGGGTTTTTAGGTTTTTTAAGAATTTTTATTGTCTTATAGGGGTTTTAGGTTTTTTTGGGTTTTTTGGGTTTTTAGGAGTTTTTTTATTCTTTTATGGTTTTAAATGTTTTTTAAAGCTTATTATGTTTTAATGGATTTAAAGGGGTTTTAGAGTATTTTGTGGTTATTAGGAATTTTATGGGGTTGTAAGGTTTTTAAAATTTTTTATGGTTTTTCTGATTTTTTTGGTTGTTAGGGTTTTAGGGTATTTTTAGTATGTTTTTAGGGTTCACAGGGATTTTAATTTTTTTAGGGGTTCTATGTTTTTTTAGATTTTTAATATTTTCTTCATGTCTTAGGGGTTTTTTCTTGTTTTTTATGTTTTAGGTATTTTTAGATATTTTTTAGGAATTTTATGGTTTTTATTGTTTTCATGTATTTTGAGTGTTTTCCGGTTTTTAGGGATTTAGGGTTTTTATGGGTTTTTTGGGTATTTTCAGTCTTTTATTTTTTTAATTTTTTTAGTGTTTTAATTTTTTTAGGGTTTTAAAGGGTTTTTAGAATTTTTAGTTGTTTTTAGTGTTTTTATGATGTATTTGTGTCTTTACAATTTTAGGGTTGTTATGGTTTTTTGTGATTTTTAGTGTTTTCAGCATTTTTAGGTTTTTAGGGATTTTAAGTGATACTATGTTTTAATGGTTTTCTTAGATGTTTTCATGGATTTTATGGTTTTTTATATTTTTTGGGGGTTTTATGGATTTTATAGGATTTAATAGTATTTTAGGTACATATGGGATTTGAGGGTTTTTTGGGTTTTTTGGGTTTTAAGGGTTTTTATTCTTTTTTTGGTTTTAGGGGTTTTTAAAGTTTGTTAGGGTGTTAAGAATTTTTAACACTTTTACAGTTTTTGATGGGTTTTAGAGTATTTAGTGGTTATTTGTGGTTTTATTGGTTTTTAGGGTTTTTTGGGTTTTAGAGTTTTTTATGGATTTTAAAAGTTTTGGGGGTTTGGTGTATATTTCAAATTTTTGGCGTTTTTATAATTTTTTAGGTTTTTAAGGTTATTAATTTTTTTAGGTTTTTATGTTTCTCTTAGGGTTTTTATGTGTTTAGGGGGTTTTAAATATTTATGTATTTTTAGGAATTTTTTATAATTTTTATTGTTTTGGGGATTTTGAGGGGTTTTAGGGCAAGGAAGGTGTGAGGCCAGGCTATTCCTAGCCCCCCAAAATTTATAAAAAGAAAAGAAATACGTACAAGGGTGGGTGGGGCCAAACATCCCACACCAAAAACCCTGGACGCCCAGAGGCACCAAAACCCCAAAAGTCTTGAAGAGCAGAATAGAAAGAATCAGGACCTAAAAATCAATGACTGCATCCCCAAATGGGTCCCCATAAACACCCTAAGTAGAGGAAGCATCTGACTCCACCAAATCCCATTCAGATGATTCATCTTGCTTTAGGAAGATAGTGTAGTACTCTTTGAGACGTTACTACTCCACATTTAGCTGCACCTTGACAGACCAACCTCCCCTATCATAGGAAACTTCCATAGATTTGCAAGAGGCTCTCATGGACACTTTCTTTGTGTTGTTTATGGTTTTTGTGGTTTTATGGGTTTTATGGTTTTAAAGGGATTTTAGAGTTTCTAGGTTTTTAGTGGTTTTTAGTGTTTTTACAATTTTAAGGTTATCTTAGGGTTTTTGGGTTTTTTTATTTTTAGAGATTTTTAGGTATTTATATGGATTTTTAGAGTTTTTAGGGTTTTTATGAATTTTAATAGCATTTATGTTTTTAGGGGTTTTAGGTTTTTTTGGTATTTAGTTGTTTTTTTAGTTTTTAGGGGTTTAAAGGTTTTTTAGAGTTTTTAAAACATTTTTAGGGGTTTCAATAGTTATTAGTGTTTTTTATAGTTTTAGGGTTTTTATAGATTTGTAAGGATTTTAGGGGATTTAATAGGTTTTAGGGGTTTTAGGGTCATTTTTTGTTTTTTCTGGTTTTTAGCATTTTTTTGTTTTTAAATATTTTAAGTGTTTTTAGGTTTTTAAGCTTTTGTTATGTTCCTTCAAGGTTTTATGGTCTTTTAAATTTTTTGCTTTTTTATGGTTATTCAAAGTTTTTATAAATTTTTAGGGGTTTAAAGGGTTTTTAAATTTGTTAGTGGGTTTTTAGGGTTTTACCAGTTTTAGGGTTTTTATGTTTTTATGAGTTTTTATTTTTTAGGGGTGTTTGGGTGTTTTATGGGTTTCAGGGGTTTTAGGGTTTTTAGGTTTTTAGTGGTTTTAAGTGTTTTTTAGTTTGTTAGTATTTTCTTAGCAGTATTCTTCATTTTTGGGTTTTTATGTTTTTATTTATTTTTATGTTATTTTTAGTATTTTTATGGGTTTTTACGTTTTTTGGGATTTTGTTGATTTTTAGGGTTTTATGGTTTTTATGGTTTTTTGGGTTGTATGATTTTTTTTACTTTTTAGGCGTTTTAAGGTTTTTAGAGGGATCAAACGTTTTAAGGGGGTTAAAGGGTTTTTAAAGTTTTAGGGTTTTTTTGGGTGTTTAGTGTTTTAAAGGTTTTAATGATTTTTATGGGTTTTATGGGCTTTTAGGGTTTTAGGGTTTTTTCTGTTATCTCGTTTTTAAGGGTTTTAATTGTCTTTATATTTTTAGGTTTTTCTTAATGTTTTAAGGGTCTTTTAGTTTTTTTTATATTTTTGAGTTTTTTAAGGATTTTTTTTGAATTTTTAGGGTTTTTAGGGATTTTACGGATTTTGAGTGTTCGTAGGTTTTTAAGGGATTTTTGGTGTTTTTTTGGTTTTAATGGATTTTAGTGCTTTTTAATATTTTTTGGGTATAATGTGTTTTTAGGGTATTTATTAGTTTTTTCGGTTTTTATGGGGTTTTAGGGTTTTGTAAGGTTTTTAGGGGTTTAGTTTTTTACGGTTTTTACGGGTTTTGGAATTTTTAGGGGTTTTATGTGTTTTAATTTTATTATGGTTTTCTTTGTGTTTTCAGGGATTTTAGTGGTTTTTATGTTTTCAGGAATTTTTAGGGATTTATTAGGTTTTTAGGGTTTTTAGGGTTCATAGTGATTTTGAGGGGTCTTAGGGGTTTTGGAGTTTTTTTTTGTGTTTTTAGGGTTTTTAAGAGTTTTTAGTGGGTTTTATGGTTTTTATGGGTTTATATATATTTTAGGGGGCTTTTGGGTCAGTAGGGGTTTTAGGATCTTTTTAGGGTTTTTAGGGGTTTTAGAGTTTTTATGTTTTTTGGGATTTTTAGTGATTTTTTATTATTTTTATGGTGTTTTAGTGATTTGAGGGATTTTCAGGGTTTTTAAAGGTTTCAGTGGATTTACGATTTTTTTAGTCTTTAAGGGTTAAAAGGTTTTTTATAGTTTTTTAATGGTTCTAGGAGTTTAAGGGGATTTTTGAGTTTTTATAGGGTTTTAGGATTTTATAGGTTTTATGGTTGGTTTTTAGGTGTTCTTATGGTTTTTAGTGTTTTTAGTATTTTTTGGTTTTAAGGGGTTTAAGTGTTTTTATGATTTAAGGTCTTCTTTGGATTTTTCATGGGATTTAAGTGTTTCAATGTATTTTTTTTGGTTTTTAAGGACTTATTATAATTTTTATGGTTTTTTAGGGTTTAATTATTTGGAGGAGTTTTGGGTTTTTTACTGTTTTTATGATATTTTTGGGGTTTTAGGGTTTTTTAGGGTTTTAATGTTTTTTATGGGTTTTATTGGTTTTAGGGGAATAATGGGTCTTAATATTTTTTAGTGGATTTCATAGAATTTATTGATTTTTAGGTATTTTATGTTTTTTGGGGGTTTATGTGGTTTTTAGTGGTTTTTAGGGTCATTTGAGGGGTTTTAGAGTTTTATCCTTTTTTAGGTTTTTAAGTGGTTTAAGTATTTTTAGGTTTTTTAGGTTTTATTTTTTAGGATTTTTTTACCTTTTCAGGTATTTTAGGAACTTTTTAGTATTTTTATGGTTTTTAGGGTTTCTAGGGATTTTTAGGGTTTTAGGGTTTTAGGGTTTTTATGGTTTTAGGGGTTTTGGTGTTTATTTTTTGTTTTTAAGGGTTTTAAGTTTTTATAGGTTTTTAATGTTTTATTTTGGTTTTCCTAGGTTTTTAGGGTTTTAAAACTTTTTAGGGATTTTTATGGATTTTTTAGAATAAATACAGGGTATTTGGGTTTTTAGGGACTTTTTGGGGGTTTTCGTGATTTTTAGGGTTCTTGGGGATTTTATGGATTTTATGGTTTTTAGAGATTTTTTTTAATTTTTAAGGTTTTTTGGTTTTTTTGAGATGTTTACCATTTTTAGGGATTAAAAGTGTTTTTTGAGTTTCAATGGGTTTTTATAGTTTTATGGGTTTTAAGGTGTTTAATGGTTTTTATAGGTTTTAAGGTTTTTCAGTTTTTTAAGGTTTCTATCATTTTTTAGGTTTTTAGAGGATTTAGTGTTTTTAGGTTTTTACGGTTTTCATAGGGTTTTAGGGATTTTTCTTTTTTTGGGGATTTCTAGTAATTTTTCATGATTTTTAAGGCTTTTAGTGGTTTTACGGATTTTGAGTGTTTTAGAGTTTCTACGTTTTTTTGTATTTTTGTCTTTTTAGGATTTGTTTTGTATTTTTTGGGTTATTAAGGGTTTTTAGAGTTATTTTAATATTTTTAGTGGTTTAATTTTTTTTAGTTATCAGTGGTTTTTAAGGTTTTTAGCATTTTTAAGGTTTTAGGGTTTTTTTGTGTTTTTCAGGGTCTTCAGGGTCTTTAGGGGATTTAGGGTTTTTTTTCATTTTTAGGTGTTTTCATGGTTTAATGTGATCTTAGGTTTTATGGTTTTCTTAGGTTTTTTGGGTTTTTTGAGTCTTTTATATTTTTTGGGATTTGTATGGATTTTATTAGATATTTATGGTTTTTAGGGTTTTTTGGGATTTGATTGTTTTTAGGGGTTTTTTGGTTTTTTAGTGGTTTATTTATTTTTGGGGTTTTAGGGGTGTTTTGTGTTTTTTCTATTTTTTAATGTTCTTTATAGTTTTTAAAAGTTTTTAGGGGTTAAAGGGTTTTAGTGTTTTTAGTGGTATTTTTTATTTTTTATAGTTTGTAGGGGATTTTAGGCTTTATAGGTTATTTTTATGGTTTTTAGGGTTTTTATCATTTTTATGGTTTTCTAGTGGTCTTAAGTGTTTTTATGTTTTTTAATGTTATCTTAGTTTTTTTAATATTCTTATATTTTTTCAAATTTTTAGAGATTTTAGATATTTTAGGGTCTTTTCATATTTTTTATGATCTTTTAGAGTTTTTAGGGATTTCAGGGTTTTAGGGTTATTTATGGTTTTATGGTTTTATTGGGTTTGAGGTTTTTTTTTGAGTTTTTATGTTTTTTAGAATTTTTTTATCTTTTTAGGGGAATGGAGGGTTTTTAGTGTTTCAGTTGGTTTTTTAGGGTTTTTTTAGATTTTACGTTTTTTATGGTTTTTATTTTTTGGGGTATAGGGTTTTAGGGTCTTTTAGAGATCTTTTAGAGTGTTTAACATTTTTAGGTTTTTAAGGATTTTATATTTTTTGGTTTTTATTATTTTCTTAGGGGTGTTCTGGTTATTTAGGGTTTTTTATGTTTTAAGTAATTTTAGGGGAGTTTTTTTAGATTTTTATGGGTTTTAATGGTTATTTGGGTTTTTAGGGGTTTTTTAGTTTTTTATGGTTTATAGGTTTTTTTTATTTTTTACGGTTTTTATGGTTTTTAATGTACTTTAATGTTTTAAGGTGTAAAATGGGTTTGAGAGTTTTTATTTCTTAGGGGTTTTAGGTTTTTTAATGTTTTATGGGTTTTATGGGTTTTATGGGTTTTAGTGTTTTATTGTTTTTATGGTTTATATCATTTTTATGTTTTTTATGGGTCTTATGTTTGTTTCGGTTTTTAAGGTTATCTTTTTGAATTTTAGGGGTTTTAGTATTTTTTAGGGAATTTATATGATTTTATTGATTTTGGGTTTCTTAGGGATGTTGACTGTTTAAATGGGGTTTTATGGTTTTTTGGGGGGGTTTTATGTTTTTTTGGGGTTTTAGGGTTTTTTTGAGTTTTTTATTGTTTAAATGTTTTTATTGAGTTTTTAACGTTTTATGGGTTTAAAGGGATTTTAATGTTTTTAGTGGTTTTTTAGTCTTTTTTTGGGTTTTTAAATTTTTCAGGTTTTATTATGGTTTTGAGGGATTTAGGGACTTTTTAGAGTTTTAGCAGTTTTATTGTTTTTAGTTTTTTAGTCATTTTACGTTTTTGTAGGGTTTTAAGGTTTTTTTAGGGGATTTCACGAGTTTTAGGGTTTTTATGTTTTTAGGGATTTTTCATAAGTTGTAGGTGTTTTAGGGGTTTTTAGAGATTTTGAGGGGTTTTAATGTTTTTAGTGTTTTTAGGGTTTTTGTGGTTTTATAAGGTTTTATAATTTTTTTAGTTTTAGAGAGTTTTAAGGTTTTTTTCAAAAAAATTAATGTTTTTTTGGGACTTAACTAGTTTTCTATGTTTATAGTGGTTTTTAGGGGTTTTAGAGTTTTTAAGGATTTCAGTGGTTTTTATGGTTTTTAGGGGTTTGGGGTTTTTATATTTTCTCTTCATTTTTACCGTTCTTTGGTTTTTTAGGCTTTTTAGGTGTCATTGAATTTTTAGGTTTTCTTATGGGTTTTCAATTTTTAAGGTTTTCTACAATTTAATGGATTTTAAGGATTTTTAGGGTGTTTTTAGGTTTTTTGGATTTTTTTTTATTTTAAGGGTTTTTTAGGTTTTTTTGGTTTTCATGGTTTTTTTCTTTTTAGAGGCTTTAGAGGTTTTTGGGTTTTTAGAGTTTTTAAATTTTTATGGGTTGACAGTTTTTTAGTGTTTTGAGTGATTTTTAGGGTTTTTATGGTGTTTTATATTTTTTATGGTTTTTAGGGGTTTTTACGATTTTTTGGGTATTTATAATTTTTAAGGATTCTAGGGGGTCTAAGTGTTATTATTTTTTTAAGGTTTTCTTAGGGATTTTAAGTGTTTTTAGGGTTTTACAATTTTGGGGATTTTTAGGGATTTTATTGATTTTAAGGGGTTGTTGGGTTTTTTGTTTTTATTGGGTTATTAGGAGTTTTTCTGATTTTTTATGGGTTTTAATGTTTTTATAAATTTTTAACTTTTTTGGGTTTAAAGAGTTTTTAGATTTCATTTTGGGGTTTTTAGGGGTTTATGGGTTTTTAAGGACTTTATGATTTTTAAGGGTTTTTTTGGTTTTTTTGGTTTTTAGATTTTTGGTGTTTTAATATGTTTTTTGTGTTTTAGGTGTTTTAAGTGTTTTTATGTTTTTATGATTTTCATATGGTTCTTAGTGTATTTTATGTTTTTAGGGATTTTATGGGTTTTTAGGATTTTTATCTATTTTTAGGGTTTATTTTATATTTTGAGGGGTTTTAACGGTTTTTTGGGATTTATGGATTTATTTGGCTTTTTAGGTACTTTTGGTTTGTTATAGTTCTTAGGGTTTTTAGTGTTTTTTACATTTTTTGGGGTTTATAGTGGTTTTAGAGTTTTTAGTGGTTTTAGGGATTTTATGGGATTTAAATATTTAGGGGTTTTTAGGGATTTTATCAATTTTTTATGTTTTCAAGGGTTTTAAGTGTTATTAGGTTCTTATGGTCTTCTTAGATATTTTCTAAGTATTAGGGTTTTTTATGATTTTAGGTGTTTTTTTATTTTTATGGGTTTTTAGGGTGTTTAGGGATTTTGAGGGTTGTTAGGGTTTTACCATTTTTCCAGTTTTATGTGTTTTAAGTATTTTTAGGTTTCTAAGTTTTTAATAGTGTTTTTATGTACTTTAGGGTTTTTTATGTTTTTAGTTATTTTCTATAATTTTTTATGAATTTTATGTGTTTTTAGGGTTTTAGGGATTGGGGGGTTATGGTTTTTTGAGGTGTTTTATGGTTTTTATGTTTTTTTTGGGTTCTTAGGGTTATATTTTATTTTTTAGGGTTTTTATTATTTTTTATATTTTTTAATTTTTTTAGGTTTTAGATGATTTTTAGAGATTTTACTGGGTATTGTGGGTTTTTAAAGGATTTTAAGGTTTTTAGGGTTTTATATGGTTTTTATTATTTTTAGGAGTTTTAAGGGTTTTTAACACTTTTTAGGTTTTTACTGGGATTAAGTGTTTTTAGCATTTTAAGGTTTTCTTAAGGTTTTAAAGGTTTTTAGGATTTTTTTACCTTTTTAGGATTTTTATGGTTTTTAGGGATTTTGAGTGTTTTTAGGATTTTTAGGGGTTTTATGGGTTTTGTTTGGGTTTTCAGGGGATTTTTTTAGGTTTTTTCCTTTTTATGGTTTTTAGAGTTTTTAGAAAAAATTATATTTTAAAGGGATTCTATAGTTTTTAGTGGTTTTTATGGTTTTCATGAGTTTTAGAGATTTTATGGCTTTCAAGCATTTTATGGTTTTTAGGGGTTTTTGAGTATTTTTAGGAATTTTTCCATTTTTTGGGTTATAGGATTTTAAGTGTCTTTAGGTTTTTATTTTTTCCTTATGGTTATACAGTATTTTGAAGTATTTTATGTTTTTAGGGATTCTCAAGGTTTTTTGGATTTTAATGGTTTTTAGTGTCTTTTTTGGATTTTGAGGGGTTTCTGGGTTTTCATGGTTTTAATGAGTTTTATGGTTTATTTTGGTTTTTAGGATTTTTTAGTTTTTTAGGGTTTTTAATATTTTTAGAGTTTTATTAACTTTTTAGGTGTATAAATGTTTTTAGAGTGTTTAGCGGGATTTTAGGGTTTTACATGTTTCTAATGTTTTTAAGGGTTTTATGGTTTTTAGAGTTTTTTTTCGTTTTTTATGTTTTTAGGTTTTTAAGTGCTTTTAGGTTTTTAGGGTTTTCATTGGATTTTTAGTTGTTTTTATGTTTTTGGGTAATTTTTATGGTTTTTTAGGTTATTTATATTTTTAGGTATTTTTTGGATTTTGAGGGTTTTTAGGGTTCTTAGGGTTTTAGGGGTTTCATTTTTTTCTTTGGTTTTTATGGATTTTTTGAGTTTTTTAGGTTTTTAAAGAGTGTTTAGAGTTTTTTCGTTTTAGGGGTTTAAAGGGGTTTTATGTTTTTTATTTCTTTTTTGGGGGTTTTTTATGGTTTTTTGGGGTTTTTATGATTTTTAGGGGTTTTGAGATTTTTCGAGGGGTTTACGGATTTCAATGTTTTTTAGGTTTTTATATGTTTTAAGGTTTTCTTTCGGTTTTTATGGTTTATACATTTTTAAGGATTTTAGAGTTTTGGGGATTTATTGGTTTTTTGGGGGGTTTTGGGGGGGGGGGGGAGGGGGTTTGAGGGGTTTTATGGGTTTGGGGGTTTTGGGGGTGTTTTTGAGTTTTTTAGGGTTTTAATTTTTTACAGTATTTTAACATTTTTAAGGGTTTAAAGGGTTTTTTGTGTTTTTTGGGTTTTTATTGTTATTTATATATTTTAGTGTTTTTATGAAAATTAGGGGTTTTAAGTGTTTTTTATTTTTAATTTTTTCTTAGAGTATTTATGTTTTTAGGATTTTTAGGGATTTAAATGGTATTTGGGGGTTTTGAAATTTTTATTTTTTTTAGGTTGTTTTGATTTTTGGGGTTTTTTGAGATTTTTCGATTTATTAAGGTTTTTTATAGTTTTTTACATATTTTGTGTTTTTTAAAATTTTTAGAGTTTTTTTACATTTTTAGGGGTTTATAGTGTTTTTAGTGGGTTTTAGGAATTTTTGTGTTTTTTATGTTTTTTAGGGATTCCATGTTTTTAGATGTTTCAGGGTTTTTTTTTATTTTTGGGTTTTTAATCTTTTTATAGTTTTATGGGTTTTAGGGGATTTGAGTGTTTCTAGGTTTTTATGGTTTTCTTAGGTATTCCCAAGGTTTCATGGTTTTTTATAATTTTTTAGGGTTTTTATCATTTCTAGAGTTTTTTAAATTTTTTATAGTATTAAAGGGTTTTCATATTTATTATTATTTTTAGAATTTTTATTGGTTTTTAGGGGTTTTTATGGTTTTAGGGGGTTTAGGGTTTTTAAGGTTTTTAGCATTTTTTATGTTTTTATAGGGGTTTAATGTGTTTTTGTGTTTTAATGTTTTTCATAGGGGGTTCCATGTTTTTTACGTTTTTTCCTATTTTTATGGATTTTTTAGGGTTGTAATTCTTTTTTACGTTTTTTTATTTAGAGGGTTTTTAGGGGTTTTCGGTTTTTAGGGGTTTATAGGTTCTTAGTGTTTTTTTAGTTTTTTTATTTCTTTTGAGGTTATTCATATTTTTTAATTTTTTGTAAGGGATTAAAGTGTTTTTAGATTTTGTACTATGTTTTTAGGGTTTTATGGGGTTTTTAATGTTTTTTTTTGGAATTAGCGGTTTTATGGAATTTTTAGGGTTTTAGCTGTTTTTTAGGTTTTTTAAAGGTTTTATCTGTTTTTAAGTTTTTATGGTTTTCTTAGGGTCTTAAAGTTTTATAGGGGTTTTATGTTATTAGGGATTGTTAGGTATTTTTATGTTTTTTATGGTTTTTAGTGTTTTATGTTTTTTGAGGGGTCTTTATAATTTTTGGGGGGTTTAGGTTTTTTTGGTTTTTTTGGTTTTAAGGTTTTTTTGAGTTTTTAGGGGTCCTATGGGTTTTTAGAGTTTTTTATGATTTAATGTTTTTTTAGTTTTTGATGGTTTTTAGTGTTTTTATTGGTTTTATTATTTTTTTAATGTATTTAGGTGATTTATGGTTTTCCATAATTTTAGAATGTTTTATATTATTTAGTGGTTTTACTCTTTTTAGGTTTCTAAGGTTTTCATAAGGGTTTTCTTGGTTTTTAGTGATTTTAATTTTTTTAGGGATTCTACGGGATTTTTTTATTTGTATATTTTTTATATTTTTTAGAGATTTTTGGGGGTTTTAGGGTTTTTAGGGATTTTAGGGCTTTTATGGTTTTTTTTGTTTTTAGGTTTATTTTTTATTTTTTATGGTTTTAGTTTTTTTTACATTTTTTGGGTTTAAAGGGTTTTATAGTTTTTAGTGATTTTTAGGGGTTTTAGGGGTTTTAGGGGTTTTATGGTATCTATGTTTTTAGTGTTTTTAGGGGGTTTTATGGTTTTTATGTTTTCAAGGATTTCTTTGTGGTTTTATAGGTTTTTACATTTTAGGTGTTTTTGGGCCTTTTTTAGGATGTATATGGTTTTTTAGTATTTTTAGAGATTTAGTGGGTTTTTATGGTTTTTTCTGGTTTTATGGATTTTAGGTTTTTTTGGATTTTTAGGGTTTTTGATGTTTTCAGTGTTTTTTATGTTTTTAGGGGTTAAAATGGTTTTTTGAGTTTTAGTGGTTTTTAGGGTTTTTTTTAGTGTTTTGAGGTTTTTATGATTTCTTAGGGTTTTTAGAGTTTTTATCTTTTTTATGTTTATAGGTATTTAATGTGTTTTTTTATTTTTAAGGGTTTCCTATGGTTTTTCATGGTTTTTAGGGTGTTTTATATCTTTTTGTATTTTTGGGTATTTTTAGGATTTTTATGGTTTGTAGGGTTTTCATGTTATTTTAGTGTTTTTGGGTTTTTCTCACTTTTTTAGGTTTTAAGGTTTTTTATAGTTTTGTTAACGTTTTTTAGAGTTTTAAGGTTTTTGGCGGTTTAATGGGTTTTTAGTGTTTTTACTGGTTTTAATGGTTTTTATTGGTTTTTTAAATTTTTTAATATTTTAGTGGTTTTAGGGTTTTAGGGTTTTTTTAAAGTTGTAAAGAACTTATTATTGATTTTCATAATATTAAGAATTTTTTGGTTTTTAGGGGTTTTAAGTGTCTTTATGTTTTAAGGGGTTTTCAAAATAATTTCATGGTTTTTAGTGTTTTTTATATTTTTAGGGTTTTGATGGATTTTTCATGATTTTTAATTTTTTTTAGGATTTTTAGGGATTTTAAGGTCTATTAGGAGTTTTAGCGTCTATTAGTGTTTAGGGGTTTTAATTGTTTTTATGATGTTTCTGTTTCTTAGGGTATCTTATGTTTTTTGTGGTTCTAATGATTTTAGGGAATTTTAAGGGCTTTCTATTGTTTTTATGGTTTTTCCGGTTTTAGTGTTTGTGAGGGGTTTTAGTGTTTTTTAGGGTTTATAGGGTTTTTACATGTTTTTTTGGGTTTTTAGAGTTATTTAGTTTCTATGGTTTTTAGTGTTTTTTAAAAAATAGGGGTTTTATAGTTTTTTATTATTATGTTATTTGATGTTTTTAGTGGTTTTTAAAATTTAATGGGTTTTTTGGTTTTTTGGGTCTTTTTAGTATTTTTAGGGTTTTTTTCATTTTTAGGTTTTAATGGGTTTTTAGTGTTTTAATTTTTTTATGGTTTTATTATTGTTTTTCATTATTTTATGGGGTGTTTTACATTTTTATGTATTTTTAGGGTTTTTAGGATTTCTATGATTTTTAAGGATTTTAGGTATTTTGAGGGTTTTTTGGGGTTTTAAGTGTCTCTAGAATTTTTAATATTTTTATGGCATTTATAGATTTTAGTTTTTTAATCTTTTCTTAGGGTTTTTAGGGTTTTTATATTTTTTAGAGTTTTTAAAGATTTTATGATTTTTATAATTTTTAGGGGTTTTAGGGATATTGATTGTTTTTATGTGATTTTTAATTTTAGGGTTTATTTTCGTTTTTCAGGGTTTTTAATATTTTTAGAGTTATTTAATTTTTTTCGTTTATAGTTTTTTAGAGAATTTATTGGTAATTATTTTTTTATTGTTTTTTATGTTTTTATGGGTTTTTGGGGGTTTTTATGGTTTTAGGGGGTATAAGTTTGTTATGGTCTTTTTATGTTTTTAGTGTTTTAAGTGTATTTCAGGTTTTTAGGGGATTTAATTGTTTTTAGGTTTTTTAGTGATTTTCCTTTTTTAGGATTTTTATGTTTTTTATAAATATTTATTTTTTTTAAGAATTTTAAGTGTTTTTAGGTCTTAATTTTTTCTTCTGGTTTTTGGGATTTTAGTGTTTTTTATGATTTTAGGGATTTTTAGGGCCTTTTTAGAATTTTTAGGTTTTTTGGTTTTTTGGGATTTTGAGTGTTTTTATGGTTTTGTGGGTTTTTTGGGGCCTTAGTTTTTTTATGTTTTCAACATTTTTAGGATTTTTAGAGTTTTTTAATGTTTTTAGGGGTATAAAATGGTTTTAGAGTTTTTAGTGGGATTTACTGTTTTATGGGATTTTAGGGGATTTATAGGCTTATAGGGGTTTTATGGTTTTAGGGTTATAGGGATTTTTAGGGTTTTTAGGGTTTTTAGGTTTTCATGATTTTTAAATATTTTTAGGTTTTTAAGGTTTTTTCTTGGTTTTGAAGAGGTTGTTATGTTTTTATTGATTTTTATGACTTTTTTAGGAATTTTATGGGTTTTAGGGATTTTACGTTTTTAGGGATTTTGAGAATTTCTAGTATTTTTTAAGGATGTATGGTTTTATGGTTTTTTTGGGTTTTTAGGATTTTTTTAGTTTTTAGGGAATTCAAGATTTTTTAGTGTTAAAACATATTTTAAATTTGTTTAACGTTTTCATGGTTTTAAAGGGTTTTTAGATTTTTCGTGGGTTTTTAAGGTTTATATTGGTTTTTACGATTTTTTTAATGTTTTTAGCATTTTTATGTTTTTGGAGGTTTAGGGATTTTAGGGCATTTTTAGGGTTTTTAGGAATTTAATGCTTTTATCATTTTTTTCATTTCTAGATTTTAGATGTTTTATGTTATTTTAGGTTTTCACGGTTTTCTTAGGGGTTTTTGGGTGTTTAGTGTTTTTTATGTTTTTAGGGATTTTTAGTTATTTTAGTATTTCAATGTGTGTTTAGGTTTTTAAGGATTTTGAGGGTTTGTAGGAACTTTTAGGGTTTTTATTTTTTAGGGTTTTTTTAGGGTTTTAGCATTTTAAATGTTTTTATATTTTTTAACTTTTTTGTGGGTTTAAAGGGATTTTAGGGTTTTTAGTGGTTCTTACGGTTTTTATAGATTTTAAGGGTTTTTATGGTTTTTTGGGTGTTTAAGGTCATTTTAGGGGTTTTAGGGTTTCTAACTTTTTTTATGTTTTTAGTGGTTTTAGGTTTTTTTTTCTTATTTTTTCTAGGTTCTTTATATTTGGTTATATTTTTATGGATTTTTATGTATTTTTAAATATATTTACAGTTTTTGGGCTTTTTAGGGATTTTGAGGGTTTTTAATGTTTTTAGGGATTTTCATGATTTTGGGGATTTTATTATTTTTTGGGGGTTTAGGATTTTTTTTGTTTTTTAGGTTTTTTATGGTTTTAGAGTTTTCTTACATTTTTAGGTGTTAAGGCTGGTTTTAGTGTTTTTAGTGGTTTTTAGGTGTTTATGGGTTTTAGGGTTTTATTGTATTTTTTGGATTTTAGATATTTTTGGATTTTTAAGTGTTTTATGTGGTTTTTGGTTTTTAAGGTTTTTAGAGTTTTTAGTCTTTTTTACATTTTGGAGTTTTTTATTTCGTTTTTATGATTTTTATTATTTTTAGGGTTTTTATAGATTTTGAGGGTTTTTAGGGCTTTTAGGGTTTTTTTGAGTTTTTATGGTTTTGTAGAGTTTTTAACATTTTTAGGATTATAAAGAGGTTTTAGAGTTTTTAGAGGTATTTTAAGGTTTTTATGGGTTATAAGGGTTTTTATGGTTTTAGTGGATTTTATGGTTTTTAGGGGTTTTAGGGTTTTTAATGTCTTTTTTGGGTTTTTTTGGGTTTTCTGTTGTTTTTTGTTTTTTTAGGGATTTTATGTGTTTATGGTTTTAAGGTTTTCTTAAGTGTTTTCAGGGTATTCAATGTTTTTAGGGGTTTCAATGTATTTAGGAATTTTATAGACTTTTAGGATTTTTATGGTTTTTGCGTATAAAGAGATTTTAGGGTTTTTAGGGATTTTGAGTGTTTTTATGGTTTTTTCAGTTTTTAGAGTTTTTTTGTACTTCTTGTGTTTTAATATTTGTTGAAGTTTTTAACGTTTTTGAAGTTTAAAGGTTTTTTAGTGATTTTAGTGGATTTTAGGGTTTTTTTTGTGTTTTTAGTAATTTTTAATATTTTAGAGGGTTGTACAGTTTTTTGTTGTTATGGGTTTTTAGTTTTTTTCATAATTTTTAGGTTTTTGATGGGTTTTATTCATTTTTTGGTTTTATTTTTTCATATGGGTTCTCAAGGTTTTTAGGGTTTTCATATTTTGAGGGATTTTTAGGGATTTTTATGATTTTTATGGGTTTTGGTGTCTTTAGGGATTTTTATTGTTTTTTGGGTTTTTTTATGTTTTTCTGAGTTTTTAGGTGTATTAAGGTTTTTATAGTTTTTTAAACTATTTAGGGATGTAAATTTTTTTAGTATATTTTTTTATTTTTTGGGTTTTTATTGGTGTCTAGTGTTTTTAAAGGTTTTTTGAGGCTTTTTATAGGTTTTTATGGGTTTTATCATTTTTTAGGTTTTTAAGGGTATTTAAGTATTTCTTGGTTTTGGAAGATTTCTGAGGGGTTTACAGGGGTTTTAAGGGTTTTTACTTTTTTTGGATTTTTTTGGTTTTTTATGGTTTTTAGGGTTTTGGTTGTTTTGAGTGTTTTATGGTTTTTTGAGTTTTGAGGTTTTTTTATTTTTTTAGTGTTTCTATGGTTTTTATATAATTTTTAATGTTTTTACGGTTTTAATTATTTTTTTGTGTTTTTAGTGGGTTTTGTGGTATATATTATTTGTATCCATTTTTATGGTTTTCGGGTTTTTAGCTTTTTCAGGTTCTTTTTGGGTATTTATAATTTTTTTGGTTTTAAGGGTTTTATGTGTTTTTAGGTCTTTATGGTTTTCTTAGGGGTGTTTAGGGATTTTAGGGCTTTTTTACCTTTTTGGTATTTTTATGGATTTTTAAGATTTTTATGGTTTTTATGGTGTATTGGGATTTTGGGGTAAGGGGTTTAGGATGTTTAGGGGTTTTAGAGTTTTTTAGGTTTTTATGGGGTTTAAGTGGTTTTATGTTTTTAAGGTTTTCTTTGACATTTTCAAGATTTTTATGGTCTTTTATGTTTTTAGCGATTTTTAGGGATTTTTGAGGCTTTTTATTGTTTTTAGGGTTTTTAGGTATTTTGAATATTTTGAAGGGTTTTTATGCGTTTTTAGTGTTTTTATGAGTTTTGGGTGGGGGCTTATTTTTTGGGGGGTTTTAATGGTTTTTAGGGTTTTACGGTTTTTTAAGGTTTTTAGCATTTCTTGGTTTTTTATGGGTTTAGTGTTTTTATGTTTTTATGGTCTTCCTAGAGGGTTTTTATGTTTTTAGTGTTTTTTTATGTTTTATGGTTTTTAGTTATTTTTTAGGATTTTATGTTTTTATGTTTTTTGGGATTCTGTGGGTTTTTAGGATTTTTAGGGTTTTTATAGTTTTTTTTGAGTTCTTAGGGCTTTTAAGGTGTTTTAGGGTTTTTATGGTTTTTAGGGGTTTAAAGGGGTTTTAGTGTTTTTAGAGGGGTTTTAGGTTTTTATCGGGTTTTAGGATTATTTATGGTCTTTAGGGGTTTATAGTTTTTGGGTTTTCCGGTTTTTAGGTTTTTAGGGTTTTTTAGGACTTTACAGGTTTAAAGAGTTTTTAGGTTTTTAAGGTTTTCATAGTGGTTTTCAAGATTTTTATGGATTTATATATTTCTAGGGAGTTTTTTGTATTTTTAGTATTTTTATATTTTTTATGTTTTTCTGGATTTTTTGGGGGTTGGGCATTTTTTTGGGGTTTTTATGATCTTTTTTTAGTTATTTAGTTTTTTAGTGTTTAATATTATTAGTTTTTTTTTACATTTTTAGGGTTTTTTTGACTTTTAATGTTTTTAGTGGTTTTTAAGGGATTTATGGATTTTAAGGTCATTTTGGTATTTTATGGTTTTTAAGGGGTTTAACTAGTTTTGGGTTTTTAATGTTTTCTATTGCTTTTTAGCGTTTTAATAGGTTTTTCATGATTTTAGGGATTTCAAGGGATATTGGGTGATTTTTATGGTTTTTTAGGGTCCTTAGGTATTTTGGGGAGTTTTAATGTTTTTATGATATTTTTTGGGGTTTTAGGGTTTTTGAATTTTATTTGGGGTTTTAGGGGTTAAAAGGGGTTATAGAGTTTTTTCTGGTTTTTAAGGGTTTTATGGGTTTTTAGGGGTTTAAAGGTTTTTTGGGGGTTTTATGGTTTTTAGTGTTTTTAGTGTTTTTATGTGTTTTGGGGGTTGTAAGTGTTTTTAAGTTTTTAAGGGTTTCTTAGGGATTTTCATGGTTTTTGAGGTATTTTATGATTTAATGGATTTTAGGGATTTTCTAGGATTTTATTGTTTTTAGTGTTTTTAGGAATTTAAAATCATTTTTGGGTTTTTATTGTTTTATGGGTTTTAGGGTTATGTGAATTTTTTACTGTTTTTAGAATTTTCAGAGTTTTTTAAATATTTTTTGGGGTTTAAATGGGTTTTAGAGTTTTTAGTGGGTTTTTATGAATTTTATGGGTTTGAGGGTTGTAAGGGTTTATAGGATTATTATGGGTTTTTATGGGTTTAAGGATTATTTAGGGATTTTAGTTTTCTTTACGTTTTTAAAAGTTTTAATAGGTTTTAGGTTTTTCATTTTTTTATCGGTTTTTAGTTTTTTTGTGCTTTTACATTTTTAGGCCTTTTTTTGGTATTTATGGTTTTAGAGATTTTTGGGATTTCTAGGGTTTTTATGGGATTTAGGTTTTTTATGATTTATTTGTGTTTCCATGGTTTTTTCCTTCAATTTTTAGGGATTCTAATGTTTTCTCTAGTTTTTTATATCATTTTTAGGGTTTAAAGAGGTTTTAGAATTTTTAGTGGTTTTAGGGTTTTTTGGGTGTTTTAAGGTTTTTAGAGGTTTTCATGGTTTAAGGGGTTTTAAGTGTCTTTTAGGGTTTGGTAATTTTTTTTGGTTTTTTGCGGTTTTAAGTGCTTTTAGATTTTATGGTTTTCATTTGGGTTTTAAATTTTTTTAGAAGTTTTTACATTTTTGCGATTTTCAGATCATTTTTAGTATTTTTAAGAATTTTTAGGGTTTCTCAGATTTTGAGGCTTTTTAAGGTTTTTTTTGGGATTTTAGGGTTTTTAAGGTTCATAGAGACTTTTATGATTTAAGAATTTCTGGGTGAGTTTATGTTTTTAAGGTTTTCTTAATGATTTTAGGGGTTTCAAAAAATTTATATCTTTTTAGGGCCTCAATAGGATTTCTATAGTTTTTTGGTTTTTTAACGATATTGGGTCCTTTTGAGTGGTTTTTAGTGTTTTTAGGGTTTTAGGTTTTTATGGGTTTTTAGAATTTTTAGGAGTTTTAAGTGTGTTCATGTTTTTAAGTTTTTCTTATAGTTTTTCCAAGTTTTTACGGGTTTGTACAATTTTAGGTAATTTGTTTTGGATTTATTAGGATTTAATATTTTTTATGGATTTTAGGGATTTTGAGAGGTTTTTTGGTTTTTAGGGATATATGGGTTTTTAAGGTTTTCAGTTTTTTTCGTATTTTTAGGGGTTTTATGTGTTTTTAGGTTTTTAAGGTTTTCTTATGGTTTTTAAGGTTTTTTCATTTTTAGATATTTTTTGGTTTTTTTGGATTTTTATAGATTTTTAGGGGTTTTAGGGATTTTGATGGGTTTCGTGGCATTCTGTGTTTTCTAGTTTTTAAAGTTTTCTTGATTTGAGGGGGGTGTAAGGGTTTTTAGAGTTTTTAACATTTTTAGGAGTTTAAAGTGTTTTATATTTTATTAGTAGGTTTTAGGGTTTTATGGGTTTTTAGGGGATTTAAGGTCTTTAAGGGTTTCATGGTGGTTATGGTTTTTAGTGTTTTATAGGTTTTAGGGACTTTAACCTTTTTAAGATTTTTTAGGGCTTCAAAATTTTTTAGATTTTTAATGTCTATTAGGGATTATTCATTGGTTTAGGGTTTTTTTATGTTTTTTGGGATTTTCAAGGCTTTTTAGGAGTTTAATGGTTTTCTTGGTTTTTTATGGATTTTATGGATTTTTGGGTTTTTTTTTGTTCTTTGGTTTTTATGGTTTGTTGTGTTTCTAGGGTTTGTTTGAGTTTTTTTAGGGATTTAAAGGGGTTTTAGGTTTTCTTAACATTTTTAGGGATTTATAGGGTTTTTATACTTTTAGTGGATTAAAGGTGTTTTTATGGGGTTTTAGGGGTTTTAAAGGTTTTTAATTGTTTTTATGGTTTTTTTTTGTTTTTTGGGTTTTAGCATTTTTAGGGTTTTTAGCGGTTTTTTGGCTATTATGATGTATAATTCGGCATTTTCTGTGTTGTTTTATGTTTGTGGTTCTCTTTTCTTTGATTGAAGTTTTATTTTGGGGTCCCAAACACCCATAAACCGACTTCTTTAAAATGAAAAAAAACGATTAGCAGAATATTCTGGATTTTTAGGTATTTTTAATAATTTTTATGGTTTTATGGGGTTTTATGGATTTTGAGGGGTTTCATTGGGTTTTTTGGTTTTTTGGGTTTTTAGGGGGGTTTTGGGTTTTTAGGGTTTTAACGGGTTTTTATATTTTTTTTATCATTTTTGGGGTTTAAATGGTCTTTAGATTGTTTAGTTGGGTTCTAAGGGTTTTAGGTGGTTTTAGGTGTTTTAATTTTTTTTTGGTGTATTTAGGGTGTTTGGGGTCTTTTAGGTTTTTTTTCATTTTTCAGGTTTTAAGGGTTGTAGGTATTTTTTGGTTTTAAAGTTTTCTAAGGGTTTTAGGGTTTTATGGTTTTTTAATTTTTTTGGAAATTTGATGGATTTTTTTAAAACATTATGGTATTTAGGGTTTTATGGATTTTGAGGGTATGTAGTATTTTTTTTATAGGTTTAGGGTTTTTTTTAGAATTTTTTAGGTTTTTAGTAGTTTTAAGTGTTTTGGGGTTTTAATGTTTTCTGACGGGTTTTCATAGTTTTCCACTTTTTAGGGATTATTATGACCCTTTAAGGATATTTATGTTTCTTTAGGTTTCTCAGGATTTTGATTGTTTTAGGGTTTATTATATTTTTAGGGTTTTATGGTTTCCTTAGGGGTTTTGGAGGGTATTTTTAGTTTTTTAGGTTTGTTAGTATTTTTAGAGTTTTTTTACAATTTTTACATGTTTATAGGGGTTTTAAGTTTTTAGTTGTTTTTTAGTGTTTTATGGTTTTTGGTTTTTCTACGTTTTTTGCGGTTTTATGGTGTTTACGGTTTCTATGGTTTTCTTGTGGGTTTTCGGTTTTTTTTAGGTTTTTAGGGGTTTTAAATCTGTTTTGGTGGTAAGGTTTGGTTAGGGTTTTTTAGGGCTTATTGAGTTTTTTATGTTTTTACGATTTTTTGTGTTTTTAGAATTTTTATGGATTTTAGGGTTTTTCGATATTTTGAGGGGTTTTAGGGTTTTAGGGTTTTTATCAGTTTTTTTGTGTTTTGATGCTTTTTGAGTTTTTATTGAGGTTTTATGTTTTTTAGATTTATTTAATTTCTTAAGAAGTTTATAGTGTTTTTAGTGTTTTTTGGTGGTGGGTATTTTGGGTTATATGGGTATTTAGGGTTTTAAATGTTTTTAAGGGTATTTATTTTTTAGGGTTTTTAGGTGTTTTAGAATTTTTAGGTTTTTTGAGGTTTTTTATTTGTTTCTAGGTTTTTAATATTTTCTTTAGATTTTTCTAGGGTTTTAGGGGTTTTTAATTTATTAGGTATTTTTATAGATTTTTTTAACTCTTGTGGTATGTTAGGGTTTTAGGATTTTGGAGTGCTTTTGGATTTCAGGGTTTTTTTGGTTTTTTTCTTTTAGGGTTTTTTGAGTAATTTAGTTATTAAGGGTTTTTTGTGGTTTTTTAATAATTTTAGGGGTTTAAACCAATTTAATAGTTTTTAGTGGTTTTAGGGTTTTAGGGGTTTTAGGGTTTTTATGGGTTTTATATGTTTTTACAGTTTTTAGTGTCTTTTATAGTTTTTACTGCTTTTAGGTTTTTAGGGTTTTAATATTTTTTAGGATTTGATGGATTTCATAGGGGTTTTCAAGTTTTTAGGGTTTTTTACATTTTTTGGGATTTTTAGGATTTTTTTATATTTTTTTTGGGTCTTTATGGATTTTCAGGCTTTTAGGGTTTTATGGTTATTTATATTTTTGGGTGTTTTTTTGTTTTTAGATTTCTTAAGTTTTTTTTGGTTTTAAAGGTTTTCATTGGGATTTTTCAAGTGTTTTAGGGTTTCTATGTATTTAAGTATTTTTTTGAATCTTTAATATTGTTACGGTTTTTAGGATATTTAGGGATTTTGATGGAATTTAGGTTTATTTTGGGTTTTAGGTTTTTTTTTGAGTATTTATGGTTTTACATTTTTTAGATTTTTTTAAACATTTAAGGGGTATAAAAGGATTTAAGAGTTATTATTGGTTTTAGGGGTTTTGGAGGGGTATTTAGGGGTTTTAAGGTTTTTATGGGTTTTTATGATTTTAGGGGATTTTATAGTTTTTAGAGTTTTTATGATTTTTTTTGGGTGGTTTAAGTGTTTTTAGGTTTTTATGGATTTATTTTGGTTTTCAGATTTTCAGTGCAATTTATGTTTTTAATGATTTTATGATATTTATTTAGTTTTTTTTTTATTTTTTTAGGGTTTTTAGTAATTTTGATATTTTACGGTTTTTTAGGGTTTTTAGGGCCTTCAGTTTTTAGGTTCTAAGGGTTTTAAGTGTTATTAGGCTTTAAGGTTTTCTTGGGGCTTTTAGGGATTTTATGGTTTTTTATTTTCTTAGTATTTTTTTGTATTTTTATTTTTTTAGGGATTTTAGTGATTTTAGGGATTTTGAGGTTCTTTGGATTTTTTTAGGGTTTTAAGGGTTTTCCTTATTTTTTAGGGTTTTAGTGTTTTCCAGTGTTTTTAGGGGTTTTATGATTTTTAGAGTATATTACTTCTTAGAGGTTTTTAAAGGGTTTTTAGAGTTTCTATTATTGTTTAATGTTTTTATGGGTTTTTAAAGGTTTTTAATTTTTTCTTGATTGTGGGTTTTAGGGTTTTTAAGGGTTTTATGCTTTTTTATTATTTTTAGGGTTTTAATATTTTTTGTTTTTTAAGGGATGCGTAGTTTTTTTCAGCGGTTTTAGGATTTTATCATTTTTAGGGATTTTTGTGATTTTTTTGATTTTAGGGTTTTTTAGGGTTTTAGGTATTTTCATGGTTACTAGGGTTTTTATCATTCTTAAATGTTTAAGGGTTTTATGTTTTTTTAGGTTCTTTATTATTTTCTTAGGGGTTCTCAGGATATTTAGTGTTTTTTATGGTTTAGGGGTTTTAGTGATTTTTTTGTATTTTTATAGTTTCTTGGTATTTTTAGGTATTTCAATGGTTTTAGGGGTTTTATAGTTTTTTATGATTTTAGTGTTTTTTTAGGTTTTAGGGGTTTTAAGGTTTTTAGAGACTTTTAACATTTTTAGGGGGTTTAAAGGGTTTTTAAATTATCAGTTGTTTTTAGGATTTTTATGGTTTTGGGGGTTATATGGTTTTTAGAGGTTTTTATGGATTCCAGGGGTTTTAGCGGTTTTAGAGTTTTTAAGGGGTTTTAATGTTTTTTAGGTTACTTATGAGTTTTTAGTATTTTTAGGTTTCTATGTTTTGTAAGGATTTTTTTGGGGGTTTTCTGGGTGTTTTACATTTTTAGGGATTTTAGGGATTTTGTAGGATTTGTTTTTATTTTTTAGGGATTTTAGGAATTTTTAAGGATTTTATTTTTTTTAATATTTTTATGGTTTTTATGGTTTTTATGGTTTTTTTTTTTTGGTTTTAGGGCTTTTAGTTTTTTAGGTTTGTATTTTTTTTTAATTCTTTTAGGTGTTTGAAGGGTTTTAGAGTTTTTAATAGGGTTTTTTATAGGTTTTTTGGGGTTTTATTGGATTTTTAGAATTTTTGGGGTTTTAATTTTCTTAGTGGTTTATGGTTTTTATGGTTTTTAGTGTTTTTATGATTTTTTGGGGTTTATAGAGTTTTTGGTTATTAAGGTTTTCTTTGGGTTTTTTAGGGTTTTCATAAATTTTTATGTTTTTATAGAATTTTAGGGTTTTTTATGATTTTTATGGTATAAGGATTTTTAGGGATTTTATGGGTTTTAGGGTTTTTATGGGTATTAGGGATTTAATGGGTTTTTTTGGGTTTTTTTGGTTATTAGCGTTTTTTGTTTTTTTAATGGGTTTTATGGTTTTTTATATTTCTTAATATTTTTTCATGGTTTAATGGTTTTAGAGTTTTTAGTGGGTTTTTAGGGGTTTATCTGTTTTTAGGGTTTTTAAGGTTTTTAGTATTTTTAGGTTTTTAGGGGTTTTAAGTGTTTTTATGTTTTTAAAGTATTATAATATTTTTTAAGGTTTTTAGGGTTTCTTATGTTTTAGGTGTTGTTAGGATTTTTTTAGTATTTTCACGTTTTTTATATTTTTAGGTATTTTTGGGTATTTAGGCAGTGCAGGTTCGGGGCCAGGCGTGTCCCGACCCCACAAAATTTATTAAAAAAAATTAAGTACAAGGCTTTACATGGAGGGTCTGCACAACCGAGTATGAAAGTCACCCTTCATGTCCGAGTCCACAAGGGGAGTACAAAAATCAGGTGCTACAAATGACCACATGGAACGTCCATCCTCAATTGCTTTCTTGGAGAGCATGTCTGCCCCCTTGTTCGATTTCCTGTATGCATGTGTGACCATAATGTTCATACCTTGAGAAATTCTCAGACACACAACCCATTTTATGAGGAGACTCCATGGGACTTTCCTTGTTTTTCTTTTGAGGGCTTCCACCATGACCATCGATTCAGATTCAATCCATAACTGCTTCCTCCAAAAGTGAACTGCAAACTGGATAGCCTTAATCATGACCCAAAGCTCTGCTTCAAATGCACACCCATTACCAATGATGTGATAAAAGCATCCTTTAACAAAGCCTCTGTACGTCCAGAAAATACCACCACAACTGGAGAGACCAGGCTCACCCAGAGCAGCACCATCCACATTGACTTTTATCCATTCTGGGATTGGTGGAATCCACCGAATGAATTTAAAGTCCCATGGTTTCCTGCAACTTCCAGAAACTCTGAGAGTTCTCGACAAAATAAGATAATTAAGATCATTAGCCATAGTAACATCTTGGATATGACACACCATGCATATGGGTTTGTGGATCTCCACCACACCAGTGCGTAGGCATCATGGAGCGTTATCAAAAATTTTGGTATTTAGGTATTTTTATAGTTTTTAGGGTTTTTATTTGTTTTGAGATATTTTTGTTTTTATTTTATTTTATTTTATTTTTTTGAAATTATTTTAGAGTTTTTTAACATTTTTAGGGGTTTAAAGGTTTTTATATTTTTTGAGTGTGTTTTAGGTTTTTTATGGGGTTTAAGGGTTTTTAGGTTTTTAGGTGTTTTTATGCGTTTTTGTGTTTTTTCGGGTTTTTTATTTTCTAAATTTTTTTATGGGTTTAAAGAGTTTTTCAGTTTTTATTATTTACTTATTGGTTTTCATGTTTTTTATGTTTTTATCGTTTTTAGGTATTTTGTATTATTTTTATGGTATTAGGGTTTTAGAGATTTAAAGTGTTTTAGGTTTTTATGGTTTTTTGGGGTTTTATGGTTTTTAGGGTTTTTAAGGTTTTTATAGTTTTTAGATTTTTTGAATTTTTTTAGGGGTTTAAAGGGTTTTTATAGTATTGTTGTGTTTTTTGGTTTTTAGGGTTTTTCTAGGTTTTTATTAGTTTTAGGATTTTTTAGGTTTTTATCATTTTTAAGTATTTTATTGGTTTTAAGTGTTTTTATGTTTTTAAGGTTTTATTTGGACTTCTTAAGGTATTTAGGGGGTTATACTTTTAGGGATTTTAGGGATTTTTTTTGGATTTTTAGTTTTTTTTTGTTTTTGGGATTTTGAATGTTTTTTTTGAGGTTTTAGATTTTTTAAGCTTTTAGGGGTTTTAAGTGTTTATATGTATTTAATTTTTTCTTATGTTTTTCATGGGTTTTATGATTTCTTATTGGGGGGGTATTTTATTATTTTTATGGGTTTTAAGATATTTTAATAGTTTTTACGATTTTTATGGATTTTGATGGTTTTTAGGTTTTTTTAGTTTTTTTTGGTTTTTTGGAATTTAGGGGTGTTTATTTTTTAGGGTTTTCTGGTTTTTATTTTTTTATTGTTTTTAGGGATGTTGAGGGTTTATATAGTTTTAGTAGTTTTTTATGGTTCTTACGGGTTAGTATGGTTGTTATGTTTTTAGGGGGTTTGAGTTGTTTTTAGAGATTAAAGGGATTTTATGGTTTTTAGCTTTTTTCAGGTTTTTTGAGTTATTATTTTTTTTATGTTTTTAGGATTTTCTTTGGGGTTTTTGGAGTTTTCTGTGATTTTTAGTGATTTTATAGGATTTAATGGTTTTTATTTCATTTAGGGATTTTTTAGATTTTTTTGGGTTTTAGGGTTTTTTAGGTTTTTTAGTGTTTTTAGGTTTTTAGTGATTTTAAGTGTTTTTAAGATTTTAGGTGTTTCTTAGTGTTTTTAGATTTATTACGGTTTTTTACATTTTTATTTATTTTTAGCATATTTTTGTATTTTTATGGATTTTAGGGATCTTTAGGGGTTTAATGGTTTTTATTATTTTTAGGGTTTTATGGGTTTTATTCGGTTTTCGGGGTTTTTTTACTTTTTTAAAGGTTTTGAGGTTTTTCTAGTTCATTAACATTTAAAAAAAATTATAGTTTTTTGAAGTTTTTGAAGTTGTTATGGGTTTTTAGAGCTTTTTAAAGTTTTAGTGTTTTTTATGGATTTCATGGATTCTTAGGGTTTTAGGGTCATTTAGGGTTTTTAGTGTTGTTTTGTTTGGGGTTTTAATTGTTTTTAAATTTGTATCTATTTCTTAAGGTATCTCTAGTTTTTTGGATTATTTATTTTTAAGGGATTCTCAGGGATTTTTTAGGATTTTTATGATTTTTTAGGGTTTTACGTATTTTTGATGGTTTTGGGGGTTTTGGGGGTTTTTTGGTTTTTAGGGATTATATCTTTTTAGGTTTAGGGTCTTTATGTATTTTAATTTTTTAAGGTTTTCTTATTGCTTTTAGGGTTCTTATGGATTTTAATGTTTTAAAAATTTTGGGGTTTTTTCTGTTTTTATGGGTTCTTTGGTTTTTTGGGTTTGTGTTGGTTTTTAAGGGTTTTAGGAATTTTATTGTTCTTTGGGGATTAGGGGTTTTTATTTTCTAGGTATTTTAATTTTTTTAGAGTTTATTAACATTTTTACTCGTTTAAACAGTTTCTATAGTTTTTAGTGGTTCTTAGATTTTTTCCAGTTTTTATTTTTTAATGTTTTTAGGGGTTTTTTGGTTTCAAGGGGTTTTAGGGGTTTTGAGTTATTTTAGGGTTTTTAGCATGTTTTATGGATTTTAGGGTTTTTAAATGTTTTTAGGTTTTTACAGATTTTATAAGGATATTAATATTTTTTTAAGATTTTTATGTAATTATATATTTTTAGGTCTTTTTTAGGATTTCTTTATTTTTTACGGTTTTTAGGGTTTGGTGTTTTATTTGTGGTTTTTAGGGTTTTTTAGTATTTTTATGGGTTTTAGAATTATTTTTTTAGGGGAATAATTGTTTTTAGGTTTCTAAGGTCTCTTGGGGATTTTCAGGGTTCTTAGGGTATTAAAATTTTAGGGATTTTTATGGATTTTTTAATATCATTATGATTTTTTGGTTTTTTATGGATTTTGAGTTTTTTTAAGGATTTATGTTTTTTTATTTTTAGGGATATTATAGATTTTTTGTTTTTAATGTTTCATAGGGTTTTTACAGTTTTGGGGGGTTTTATGGTTTTTAGGGTCTTTATGGGTTTTTAGTGTTTTTAGGGTTTTTAATAATTTTAGGATTTTAGAGTTTTTAATGGGGTTTTCAGGGTTTTAGGGATTTTTACTTTTTTTGGGACCATTAGTATTTTTTTAGTATTTTTAATGGTTTTTATGGTTATTTATATATTCTGAGTTTTTTATAGATATTTAATGTTTTTGTAATTTTTTAGTTTTTAAGGGTTTTAGGTGTTTTTATTTTTTTATTGTTTTCATAGGGGTTTTAAGGGTTTTTAAGATTAATTTTTTTAAAGAAATTTTTAGTGATTATTTATGTTTATGTTTTTTTAGTTTTTAGGGATTTTGAGGGTTTTTAGTGTTCTTAGGGTTTCTGGGTTTTTGGGGTCTTTATCATTTTATAGCTTTTAGGGCAGAAGAGGTGTGAGGCTAGGCTATTCCTCACCCCCTTAAATTTATTAATAAGAAAAAGATGCAATAGAAAGAGGCAGGGCAGGGTCAATCGACTCATACCCAAAACAAAGCCTCAAAAGGAAAACAAAGAGCAATTACAAGTCCAAAGGAGAGGGGAAAGTAGAAGAGAACAAGGAAAAACACCAGCACAGGGTCTACCAGTCTTCCCCACCATCATCATCATAGTCTTCCCTAGGGGGGTCTCCCTCGACACCGTAACCGGAAGCCGAATTAGTGTCTGCTGACTCCCATTCAGAAGAGTCATATTTCTACTAGAAGATGGTGTAATACTCCCTTAGCTTCACCTACTCCACATTCAAATTCTTCTTAGTAGGACGCCCCCACCATTCCAGGGGAGTTCTTAAAGCTTTGCTGGAAGCCCCCGTAGAAATCATTTGCGGATAGGACGAGTAGTCCTTCCTTGGCCTCCTCCCTTTTAGGACTGCAGCGTCAACATCGTCATATTGTATCTGAAAAGGGATAACAGTGTCTTCCTGGTTGAGAATACAAGAGGTGGGAGGAAACCTCTCTCTGGATAGGCCCCCTGCAACATTTTCTTTCGCAAAAGAGGAAAATTCTCCAAGTAGGTCCTTGTCTTTCAAAATATTGGCCATGTTGGATTTCATTCTAGATTCATCATCAGAGACACTCCCCCAAAACATCGGGCACTGGGGTTTCATTCCCTCCTGCAAAAGAGAAATCTGCACAGGTACTTTCATCACATTAGGATCCTTCGAAGCCATGTCTTTCAAAACCAAACATTTTAAGTTTCCATCCTCCGTGTCCCTAATCATCCCATCTTCAACAAATTTCATATCATGTGACCCAAAGGGGACGAATGCCTATGATACATCCACTGCGATCGGAACTGGTTCATGGGAGTCAGGAGCGTTCATTAAAGGCCTGGTGAAGACACCCCCATCAGCCAGGGCATCCTCATGAACCTCCATAATTGGCTCCAACCCCTCCCCCTGTGTAGCGGCATCCCCTTTCCCATGCTCATCCCCCATCCTTGCACCCTCCTCCTTCCCGCACCCCTTCCCAACCACCTCGTGCAACTGATTCACTGGAACCTGCACCTCCACCTCCCCCTGCTCAGTCACACGACATGAAGCATCACTAGCAGCCCCCTCAATCACCACCTCAGGCATATTCAACTCCAGTCCAGTAGACCAGCAACATTCCCCACCCTCTGAGCCATCCTACCCGACCATCCCATGTACTGCTAATTTCTTCATAACATTTTCATCAAAGTATCCAGCCAACTGTGCTTGCACAACGTGATGCTCCTAAGTCAACTCCTTTGAATCCAAGCCATCAAACTGATTGTACAAGGAGACATCATCATCTCCCACGTGCACTGTAAATGGTTTGTCAGAAACTCTGGCCACCTCCGAACCTCCAGGAATAGGATAAGGCCCATGCAACTCCATTATCTGTGACTCCATCATCCTCAGACTCTCGGATCCTTCCACAGGTTTCACCACACCCATGCTGTACACAATTACTAGATCACATTTCAGCCTATCAAAGACCTCACAGACCCTCAGGTTATAAAGGGGTTTCCGATCATCCAGCATCATACCATCCCTGAGCACGATAACCTCATGATCCTCAGCCAGAGTCGAATTAGCCATTTCAGTAGGGAGACCCTCATTGTGCATTCCATGTTCCCTCCTGGGAGGTGCAACTAAACCACCAGGTAGAACCATTTTCCACTGAGGAGCAAGCTTGACAGAGGAAACACACATACATGAAGAGGCATGGTGGCCCAACCTATAGAAGGATGAGTAAAAAGGAACATAGGATTCAACGAATATGTCCTGGTACCACCTGATCTCACCTTCAATCTTAACACAGACAAAATTAACCAGAGCTTTGGACACATCCACCTGAACACAAATCCTCTGCGCAACCGGGTGGCAGGAAACACTTTTCTGATCATCTATACATAGGAATCTACCAATGAGGTTACCAATGATGCGTAGGATGGCTGGGTTTTGGAAGGGCAGGTTGAGACCAGGAAGGGTAATCCACAAATCCATGCTCGTGGGATCCCAATGCAGATGAAAGTAAAAATTCCAATGGAATAAATGAAACTGAATTCCATCATCAGATCGAGGAGAAAAATCCTAGACAGAGACAAGATCCTCTTCATTCCTAAACAGAATCAAAAAGTTTCGAGTGTCCAAAAATACTACAACCACGTGTTCACGAAGATTCCATGAAGAAGTCACAAACCTTTTAAAATCATCCACAGAGGGTAGTATCCTTCCAAAATAGGCCACTAGAGTGAGATGCAGAAGAGCGGAGTCTATTGAGAACTCTCAGGAAGAGATTTCAAACGAAGGCACACCATTATCATAGAATGGGACATTAGGACAGACATCAATATCTAGAAATCAAGGATGCTGTGTTGGATCAGAAGAAGGAGAAGAGGGAAGCTGCGAGGAAGGCTCAGCCACCGGCTCCCCTGGCCAGGGAGCAGGGCGGGGAGACGTCGATGAATCCATAGGCTAGGTCGTCGTCAACCTACATGTCGTGTAGGGGATAACCCATCACGAGAGTTCAGACGCCTCCATCCTTATAGCTTTTAGGGGTTTAACATATTTTTAGAGTTTTAATGTTTTCTTAGGTAACTCTGTGTTTCTTAGCTTCTTTATGCCTTTAAGGATTTTTATGTCCTTTTAAATTTATTTTGGGTTTCAAGGTTCTTTGCGATTTTAGGAATGTTTTGGGATTTTTTTATTTTTCTAGGTTTTGGGTTTTTAGGGATTTAGTGGGGTTTTTATGATTTTGGTGGGGTTTATGATTTTTTTTGGGTTTTAGGGTTTTTTTTGAGTTTTTTGGGTCTTTAATTTTTTTAGAGTTTCTTCAACTTTTTTAAGAGTTTAAATGTTTTTGGAGTTTTAGTTCTTTTTATGATTTTTATGTATTGTTATTGTTTTTAATGTTTTTATGGGTTTTATAGTTTTTATGGGTTTTAAGGATTTTATTATCATTTAGGTTTTTTAGATTTTTTTGGTTTTTAGTGCTTTTCAGTATTGTTAGGGTTTTAATTTTTTTCTTTGTGATCTTCTGGGTTTTAAGGGGTTTTTATGTTTTCAGGGATTTCATAGGGTTTTTATGTTTTTTATAGTTTTTTTGGATTCTGAAAGTTTTTTGGTTTTTTTAGGGTTTTAATCTTGTTAGGTTTTTAGGGGTTCTAAGTATTTTAGGTTTTTAAGGTGTTCTTAACAGTTCTTATTCTTCTTGGGAATTTTAGCACCTTTTTTATTTTTATGATTTTAGGGTTTTTATGAATTTTAAGAGGGTTCATATTTTTTAGGGTTTATAGTTTTTTGGGGTTTTGGGGTTTTCTGTGTTTTTAAGGGTTTTAGGGGTGTCTAGAATTTTTTTAATGTTTTTAGGGGATTAAAGTGTTTTTATAGTTTTTATGGATTTTTTACATCTTTATGGATTTTTAGGGTTTTTAAGGGTTTTAGGGGGTTTTATATTTTTTTATGGGGTTTTGGTTTTTAGGGTATTTCAGTATTTTAGTGTTTTTAGGTGTTTTAAGGGTCTTACGTGGATTTATGTTTTTATGTTTTTCTTCGATATTTTCAATTTTTTTAGCGTTTTTTACATTTTTAGGTATTTTTAGGGATTTTTAGATTTTTTTATTGTTTTTAGGGGTTTTAGGGATTTTTGGGGGGTTTAAAGATTTTTATGTATTTTAGGGTTTTTAGGGTTTTAAGAATATATTAGGCTTTTAGGGGTTTAAATGTTTTTTATAATTTTAAGGTTTACTTAGTGTTTTTTAGATATTTTATGGGTATTTATGTTTTTAATAATTTTTAGATATTTTTATGTTTTTTATTATTTTTAGGGTGTTTTGGTATTTTGAGGGGTTTTAGTGTTTTTTAGGGTTTTTAGGGGTTTGACGGTTTTTTGGGATTTTAGGCTTTATTTAGTTTTTTAGTGTTTTAAAGGTTTTTTATATATTTTAATGTTTTTAATGGTTTAATGTGTTTCTATAGTTTTTAGTGGTTTTTAGGGATTTTTTGGGTTTTTATATTTTTTAATATCTTCAACGAGATTTTATTTTGTTTAGGGTTGTTTAGGTTTTTAGGATATTTTAGGCTTTTTAGCATTTTTATAATTTTCATGGGTTTTATGTATTTTTAGGTTTTTAAGGTTTTATTAGGGTTTATTGGTGTTTTTAAGGGTTTTTACGTTATTTTTTTGTAAGTATTCTTTAGGATTTTTAAGGTTTTTAGGGTTTTAGTGATTTTGATGGGTTTTTAGGGTTTTTAGAGGTTTTAGTGTGTTTAGGGTTTTAAGGGGTTTTTAGTGTTTATTGGTTTTTATTGTAATCTTATGATTGTTTAGGGTTTTTAAGGGTTTTATTTTTTATGGACTTTTAGGGAATTATTAGAATTTTTATCGGTTTTTATGATTTTAGGGATTTTGATGGTTTTTAGGGTATTTTTGTTTTTGTGGTTTTTATGATTTTTTTAGAGTTTTTTTGGATTTTTTTGGTATTATGGCTTTAGAGTTTTTAAAAAAAAATAGCATTTTAATGTGGTTTTATGGTTTTAGTGGGTTTTAGGGTTTTATGTGTTTAAAAGGTTTTTGGTTGTATAATGGTTTTTAGGGGGTTTAGGGTATTTTAGGGTTTTTTCATTTTTCTATTTTTTGTGGTATTAAGTGTCTTAGTGTTTTTAATGTTTTCCTAGTGTATTTCTAGGGTTTTCCATTTTTAGGTATTTTTTGTGATTTTTTATTATATTTAGGGGTTTTGGGTTCTTAGGGATTTTGATGGATTTTAGTGTTTTTTCGGGTTTTTTTGGTTTCTATGATTTTTTGGGTCTTTGAGAGTTTTATGGTTTTTAATGGTTTTTTTTGGTTAATGGTACTTTTTATTTTTTTGCATATTTTTTGTTTTCTAGGTTTTTTATTTTTTTTGGTTTTTATGGTTGTCTTATGGGCTTTTAGGGTTTTTTTATTTTTGTTACATTTTTAAGGTTTTTAAGATTTTTAGAGTTTTTTAACATTTTTAGGCATCTAATGGGTTTTTAGGGTAATAGTGGTTTTAAGTGTTTTTATTGATTTTTTTTATTTTTTTTAATTTTGAGGGGTTTTTGTGTTTGTTGTTGTTTTAGGGATTTTTCGGTCTTTTAGGGGTTTTGGGATTTTCAGGTTTTAGGGGTTTTAAGTGTTTTTAGGTTTTAAATATATTCTTAGGGGTTGTTAGGGTTTTTCTAGATATATTTTGTTTAGGGTTCTTAGGTATTTTTTATGATTTTTATAGTTTTAATGGATTTTGAGGGTTTTTAGGATATTTATGGTTTTTCTGGTTTTTGAATTTTTCTATTGAGTTTTTGGGTTCTAAGTGTTTTTATTGTTTTCAAATGCTCTTTGTGGTTTATAGGGTTTTTGATTTTTTAGTGGTTTTTATTGGGTTTATGGTTTTTAGGTTTTATTATGGTTTTTATGTGGTTTTATGGTTTTTATTGTCTTTTAGTGTCGATTTGGGATTTTCCTCTGAGCGGCGCCTATCTCCTCTCTCATTTGCCTAGTGTTTACTCTGCGCCGTCATTCTCCTCCCCCCTCCAACATGTCGGTGTGGCATGGCATCGGCAGTCAGGATCCCATCGTGTCGTCGGCGTGGCCAGATGATGAAGGATCGCTGCTGGTGAACCGAGATTCGGATTCTCGGCTCAGGGCTTTGTCTGGATCTCGGTTGGATTCCAGTGCAGCTTGGCCTCAGCGCAGTGTCGACGTGGCTTGGAAATGGCTTCTGGATTCGAGATCTGATCTCGGATGGCCCTCGGCGTCGGGTGTTTTCTGGCGTGTCTTGGCGTCTGCTCTGAAGTGTCTTGGAGGGGGGGATTTTCTTATTTTTGGTTATTGAAGGTGGATTTTCGGATCAGTGGTTTGTGGTTCAGTTTCATTCATGTACATTTTTTGGATGTTGGTATTGTTGTGGTGGTGCATCACTGGAGTGGTTGCCTCCTTCCTTGCCGGTCCCTTCAGCTTCTCGTGGTTCATCTGATTCAGAATCCGGTGAGGGTTATTCTGTGGCTTTGGTCTGATCGGCTCCAGCCCAGAGTGGTGTTGCTATCCTGGATCGGCTCGGTTCCCCTCAACGGCGATGCTCCATTGACCTGCTGTTGATCTTCCAGTCCTGGGTGATGAAGAATCAGCTCCATGCTCCATGGTTTATCCTCCCCTTCGGGTTGCTATGTATGTCATTGAAGGGTGCCTCGTGGATGCAGAGGGCAGTTCCTGCGGCGCTTTGCAGCAGGGGAGTTCAGATTCTCGGCTTCCCCCTTTAAGTTCCTTTTTGGTGTGAATCTCTTTTGGTGTGGTTTGTTGGTCTACGGAGTGTTGTTTGGATAGTGGTTGCGCTGCAGTGGATGTGGATTGGGGCATGGCGTCTGGATGGCCTGTGTTTCCTCGTTCTTGTTTCTTTATCACCCTTTGTGGATGAGCTCTTTGGGTCATCTCACTTCGTTGGAGGGTTGGGTGAAATCCGACTGGATTTCACCGATAGGCTTTTGGATTTGGGCTGGTGTTGACGGTCGCATCAGTGGGCGCTTGAGGAGAACAATTCTATGGTTTGACATGCTTTTCTGACATTCATGTTCCCTGTTTCGTGGTACCTCGGTCTTCTCTTGACGATTTCAACTCCATCTACAAAGGTATGTCATTTTGAATTCTTGTTCCTCTCATTGTGTTTGAAGGTTATTTGTTGTGATGCCTTGTATTGTTTTTTGTGGGGATGTGAGGAAGTGTGGAAGTGAGGAAATGGCGAAGTGATGAAATGGTGAATTCATGTATGGTTTCTCACTTTTTCCTCAAAAGTGTTGACATTTTAATAAAAAAAAATTAGTCAGTCAGTCAGTGTCTTTTATTGTCATTAATATTTTTTAGGTTTTTAGGGGTTTTATGATTTTTTAAGGTAGTATTAAAGGTTTGTAGGTTTTTTAAGTTTTTTCAGGGTTTTAGGGTCTTTTTTGGATTTTTTTTGTTTTTAATGTTTTTGGTATTTTGAATGTATTTAGGGTTTTTATTTTTCTTTTGGTTTTAGGGTTTTTAATTTTTTCAGTTTTATGGGTTTTAAATGTTTTTAGTTATTATGTTTTCTTAGGGTTTTTTATGGTTTTTAGGAGGGTTTTTTATTTCTAGGGATTTTTTTATTTTTCTGGGTTTTTATAGTTTTTTTGTTTTTTAGGGACATTGATGGTTATAAGGTTTTTTTGGGTTTTAAGGTTTTTTGGGGTTTTTTTGGGTCTTTGTGTTTTTTTTAGTTTTTTAGGGTTTTTACGGTTTTTAGGGGTTTTAATTGTTTTTAGGGTTTTTGATGTTTTTATAGTGGTTTTCAGGGTTTCTTGGGTTTTACACTTTTATGTAATTTTTAGGTTTTTAAGGATTTTTATGGTTTTTAGGGATTTTAAGGGTTCTTAGGTTTTTTAGCATTTTTTGGGTTTTAGGGGTTTTAGTATTATTTTTTATTTCTATGGGTTTTATGTGTTTTTCTGGTTTTTAATATTTTCCTATTTATTTCAATGATTTTAGGGGTCTTTACGTTCTTAGGTATTTTAATGGATTATTTTGGATTTTTATGGTTTTTAGGGATTTCGATGGTTTTTTAGGGTTTTAGGGATTTTTATCGTTTTTAGGGTTTTTTGGATTTTTAGGGTGTTTAGGATTTTTTTTGAGTGTTATGGTTTCTAAGGTTTTCTAGAGTTTTTAAGGTTTTTTAATCATCTAAAGATATATATGTGTTTTTAATTTTTTTAGGGGTTTATCATTTTTTAGAGTTTTTTGTGGTTTATAGGGGTTTTGTGTGTTTATTATTTTTTAGTGTTTTAGGGTATTTTTTTACAATTTTAGGTATTTTAGGGTATTTATGTGTGTTTAGGTTGTTATTTTTTTCTTATGGGGTATTAGGGTTTTTATGTTTTTTTATGATTGAAAGGATTTATCGTGATTTTTTAGGATTTTTATGGGTTTTTAGGGTTTCTTAGAATTTGTGTTTTTTAATGTTTTTTGGGTGTTTTGGGGTTTTTATCATTTTTAGGTTTTTAATGGGTTTATGTGTTTTTATATCTATAGCGGTTTCTTAAGGTTTTTCTGGGTTTTCTAGGTTATTTAAAGTTTAGGTATTTTTAGGGATTTTTTAGGATTTTTTATGGGTTTTAAGGACTTTAGGGCTATTGGGGTTTTTAAGTTTTTAGGGGTTTTTTACTGGTTTTGGAGGTTTTTTGAGGTTTTTTTGGATTTTTATGGTGTTTATAGTTTTTTAAAAAAATAGGGTTTTAAATATTTTTTATATTTTTTAGCAATATTTAAGGGTTTTGTTGGCATTTAGTGTTTTTCATGTTTTTAGTGGTTTTATGGTTTTTAGGTGCTTTAGGGTTTTAGGATATTTTAGGGGTCTTACTATTTTTAGGTTTTTTGGTGGTTTTAAGTGTTTTTTTGTTTTTAATGATTTCTTAGGAGATTAAGGGTTTTTAGAGTTATCTATGTTTTTATCGATTTTAGGGTTTTTTTTTTGATTTTTTTGGAGTTTAAATTTTTATTTATTTCGAGGGTTGTGGATTTTATAGGGGTTTTATGGTTTTTAGGGGTTTTGTGGTTTTTAGGTTTTTTAGGGGTTTTATGTTTTTTCGAGTTTTTAGGGATCTCTAAGGATTTTATATGGTTTTTAGGGGTTTTAGGTTTTTATGTATTTTTAGTGTTTTTTAATGATTTTTATTGTTTTTAGGGTTTTTATAGATTTTAAGGGATTTCAGGGGTTTTAGGGTTTTTATCATTTTCTTGGGTTTTTTCTGTATTTGTTTTGATTTGTTAGTGTTTTTATGGTTTTTTAGATTTTTATAAATTTTTAGGGTTTTAAAAGGCTTTTAGTGTTTTTAGTGGTTTTCAGGGTTTTATGGGGTTTTAGGGTTTTATATTGTTTGTGGTTTGTTATATTTTTTAGAGGTTATTTTTAAAGTTTTAGGGCCATCTATGGTTTTTAGTGTTTTTTAGTTTTTTAGAGTTTTAATATTTTTTTAAGATTTTTTAGGGTTTTTAGTGTTTTAGGGTTTTTTTAATTTTTTTGGTATTTTTAGGGAATTTTAGGGATTTTTATTGTTTTTTGGGTTTTTATGTAATTTGAGGGTTTTTAGGTTTTTTATATTTTTTAGGAATTTTAACATGTTTTAGAGATTTTAGGGGTTTTATGTGTTTTTATGTTTTTATGGGTTTCTAAGTTGTTTCCATGCTTATTTATATTTGTTTGGATTTTCTGGAATTTTTTTGGAATTTTTTTTTATTTTTTTGGGGTTTTAGTGTTTTTTGGGTTTATGGTTTTTTGGGGTTTTAGTGCTTTTTTGAGTTTTTATGGTTTTTAAATATTTTTATAATTTTTATCTTTTTTAGGGGTCTGAATGGTTTTCAAATATGTTAGTGGTTCTTTTTGTTTTTATGGATTTTTGGGGTTTTAATGGTGTTTAGGGGTTTTATGTTTTTTAGAGGTTTTAGGGTTTTATGGTCTTTTAGGGGTTTTAGTGTTTTTAGGGATTTAGGTGTTTTAAGTGTTTTTTGGTTTTTACGTTTTTCTTAGTGTATTTTTGTTTTTCTAGGGTTTTTTTATGTTTTTATCCATTTTTAATGATTCTTATGGGTTTTTAGTGGTTTTAGGGTTTTTTATGGTTTTAAGTTATTTTTATGTTTTTTTTCATTTTTAGGATTTTTGTGGATGTTTAGTGTTTTGAGGATTTTAATATTTTCTTAGGATTTATCAATGTTTTAAGGGTTTTTACGTTTTTAGGTACTTTTAGGTATTTTTAATATTTTTATGGTTTTTTGTGTTATTTTGGATTTTTTAGGTTTTTTATTATTTTTTCAGATTTATTTGGATATTTTGGTTTTTTCGAGTTTCTGGGATTTTATGGTTTTTATAATAATTTCACATTTTTAGGGGTTTAAGGGTTTTTATTGTTTTTGAGGGTTATTATGGGTTTTACGGGGTGTTTATGGTTTTTACGGATTTTAGGGACCTTTACAGTTTTTATCATTTTTCAGTTTTTGTATGGGATTTAATAATTTTTTTAGTTTCTGATGATTTATTTGGGGATTTCAATGAATTTTTGGGGTTTTTTCATTTTTAGGTATTTTTAGGGGGTTTAAAGATTTTTATGATTTTTAGGGATTTAGAAGGGTTATAAGGTTTTTAGGGTTTTTATGTTTTTATCATTTTTTAGGTTTTTATGGGGTTTAAGTGTTTTTAGGGTTTAATGGTTTTCTTTGGTTATTTTAATGTTTTTAGAGATTTTAGGGTTTTTATGTTTTTAGAGATATTTAGGGATTTTATAGGATTTTTATGGTTTTTAGGTTTTTAGGTATTTTGAGAGTTTTTATTGTTTTTAGGATTTTAGTGTTTTATTGAGTTTTTAGTTGTTTTAATCAGTTTTAGAGTATTTATTGTTTTTAGGGGTTTAGAGGATTTCTAGTTCTTTTACAGGATTATAGTGTTTTAATGGGTTTTAGGATTTTTAAGTCTTTTGGGGGGGTTTTATGGGTTTTAGGGGTTTAATGTTTTTTTTACATTTTTTAAGGATTTCATTGGGTTTTTCATGGTTTTAGGGTTTTTATGTTTTTATGAATTTTTGTGAATTTTTGTTAATTTTATAGAATTCTAGGGGTTTTAGGAATTTTTAGGTGTTTTAGGGTTTTTAAGATTTTTATGGGTTTTAGCATTTTTAGGTTTTTCGAGTGTTTTAAGTGTTTTTAGGTTTTTGAGATTTTCTTAGTGTTTTCATCGTTTTTAGTGTTTTTTATATTATTAGGTATTTTTAGGCCCTTTTATGTTTTTATAGTTTTTAGTGTTTTTATGGATTTTTAGGGGTTTTAGCGTTTTGGGGTTTTTAAGGGGTTTTAGGGGTTTTTTATGTTTTTAGGAGTTTTAATCAGTTTTATGTTTTTAGGGTTTTTTTATTTATTTTTTGGGTTTTTTAGGGGTTTTCAGGTTTTTATGGATTTTTAGGGTTTTTAGGATATTTATTACTTTTTGGAATTTTTATGGATTTTGAGTAGTTTTAGGGATTTAAGGTTTTTACGATATTAATGGGTTTTTTAGGTTTTTTGGGTTTTTATGTTTTTAGTGTTTTTGAATGTTTTGAAAGGTTTAAAGGGTTTTTATATTTTTTTAGTAGGTTTTTAGGTTTTTTATGGGGTTCCATAATTTTCGTGGTTTTTAGGGGTTTTATGTTTTTTAGGGGTTTCAGGGTCTTTTAGTGTTTTTAGAGTTTTTGAAGTTTTTTAGGAATTTTATTTTTATTTTTGCATGGTTTTCTAAGTTATTTTCTGGGTTTTTAGGGGTTTTTATATTTTTTAGAATTTTTGTGATTTTTAGGTTATTTTAAGTTTTTTAGAGTTTTTAAGAGTTTTGAGTGCTTTAGGTTTCTAGGTTTTTATGATTTTTATGGGTTTTAGCATCTTTAGCTTTTTAGGGGTGTTAAGTGTTTTTAGAGATTTTGTGTTTTCATAGGGGATTTTAGGGTTTTTAGGGATTTTTTATTTTTTGGGGGTATTTAGGGATTTTGAAGGTTTTTAGGGTTTCTATGGGTTTTTTTGTTTTTATGGTTTTTCTGGTTTTCTTTGGTTTTTATGTTTTTTAGATTGTTTTAATGTTTGACGGGGTTTAAAGGATTTTTATATTTTTTAGTTTTATTTATGGTTTTCATGATTTTTTATGGTTTTTATGGTATTTAGGATTTTTAGGGTTTTTTATTTTTTATGATTTTTAGGGGGGTTTATTGTAATTAGATTTTTAAGGGTTTTTTTGGATTTTACGGTTTTTTACGAACATATGTTTTTTTGGGATTTCAAATATTTTTACGTTTTATTCAGGGTTTTTAGACATTTTTATGGTATTTTAGGGTTTTTTACAGTTTTAAAGATTTTATTATTTTTTTTGGGTTTTTAGGGGTTTTAAGATCTTCTAGGTTTTTAAGGTTTTCTTAGGGGTATTCATGGTTTTTGGGTTATTGCTGATTTTATGGATTTTTTAGGTTTTTAATGTTTCTGGGACTTTTTTGGATTTTAAGGGTTTCAAAAGTATCTTAGTGTTTTATGGTTTCTCATGTTTTTTTGGTTTTTAGGTTTTTTTAGAGTTTTCCGGGATTTTAATTATTTTAAGGTTTTTTATTGTAATTAAGGGTTTAAAGGGGTTTTATTATTTTTAGTGTTTTTATGGTCTTCAAGGTTTTAGGGGTTCTTTAGTTTTTAGGTGATTTTAGGGTTTTTAGTGTGTTTTAGGGTTTTTAGAATTTTTTAGGTTTATTAAGATTTTTAAGTGTATTTATGATTTTATGTTTTTATTAGGGGTTTTCAAGGTTTTTATAGGTTTTTACGTATTTAGAAATTTTTATGGTATTTTTAGAATTGTTATGGGTTTTCATGGTTTTTAGCGATTTCAATGGTTTCTATGGTTTTTTAGGTTTATAGGGTTTTTTAGGGTTTTAGAATTTTTAGGTTTTTAGGGTTTTTAATTGTTTTTAGGTTTTTAATTTTCTCTTAGGGTTTTCAGGGTTTTTTATATATTTTTTTGTTTTTAGTGATTTTAAAGGAATATTATAGGATTCTTATGGTTTTTAGGGGTTTATGAATTTTTAGGGTTTTGAGGGTTTTTTGTGTTTTTATGTATTTTTTGGTTTTAGGGGTTTTTTGAGTTTTTAGGGTATTTATGTTTCTTAGGGTTTTTAAAAAAAAAGGGTTTAGCAATTTTATGGTTTATAGGGTTTTCATGGTTTTTAGGGGTTTTTATAATTTTTAGGAGTTTTTATATTTTTTAGGGTTGTTTAGGGTCTTTTAGGATTTTTAGTCTTTGGGGGGGTGGGGTAGTGGTGTAAGTGTTTTTTGAGGTTTTCTTCCTATTTTTAGGTGTTTTAGGGGGGGGTCATTTTATGTATTTTTACATCTTTTTTTGGATTTTTATGGCCACTTATGGTTATAGAGATTTTTAGGATTTTTAGGGTTTTTTGGGTTTTTAGGGTTTCTAGCATTTTTTGGGTTTTATTTGAATTTATGTTTTTGAGTTTTCCTGAGGGATTTTTTGAGTTTTTTTAGGATTTTTTACATTTTTTAGATTTTTATGGATTTTTAACGATTATTATGAATTTTAGGGTTTTTAGAGATTTTAAGGGGTTTTAGGGGGGTTGCTTTTTATGGTTTTAATGGGTTTTAGAGTATTTTTAAAATTCTTAGGGGTTTATAAGGTGTTTTTTTTTAGTTTTTAGTGGTTTTTAGCAGTTTTATGGGTTTTTATGGGTTTTATGCCATTTAGGGGTTTTATAGTTTTTCAAGGATTTAGGGTCTTTTAGGGTTTTAGAATTCTTAGGTTTTTTAAGTGTTTTATATTTTTTTAGGTTTTCAGGGTTTTCTTAGGGTTTTAAATGTTTTTTATGTTTTTAGGGATTTTCAATGATTTTTTAGGATTTTTAGGGTTTTTATGTTTTTATGTGATTTTTAGGGTTTTTAGGGGTTTTGGGGTTTTTAGATAATTTTAGGTTTTAATGTATTTAAGTGATTTTAGTTTTTAATGTTTTCTTAGTGTTTTCAGGTTTTTTAAGGTTTTCTACTTTTTTAGGTATTTTTAGGGATTTTCTAGAATTTATATGGTTTTTAGGGTTATAAGGATTTTGAGGGGTTTTAGGGTTTTTCAGGTTTTATGGTTTTTTATAATTTTAGGGGTTTTTGATTTTTCAAGGGATTTTAAGGGTTTTTAGATTTTTTTAATGTTTTTGGGGGTTTAAGGGGTTTTTTTTTATTTTTTAGTGGTTTTAGGGTTTTTATGGGTTTTGGGGTATTTAATGTTTGTTGGGGTTTCTATATTTTTCATATTTTCTATGTTTTTATGGGTTTTTATGGAATTTTGGATTTTTAGTGGTTTTATGATATTAGGGGTTTTTAGTTTTTTTATGTTTTGAAGGTTTTTAGGGGATTTCTGGTTTTTTAGGGTTTTTGTGTGTTTAAGTATTTTTAGGTTTGTGTTGGGATTTTTATTTCTATTAGAATGTTTAGGGATCTTTAAGGATTTAGGGATTTTTAGGGTTCTTAGAATTTTTAGGGTTTTAGGGGTTTATGTTTATTAAATATTATATGGTTTTCTAAGGGGTTTTTATAGTTTTAGGGATTTTTATGTTTTTAGTGATTTTTAGGGTTTTTTATAATTTTTATGGTTCATTAAATTTTTTAGGGATTTTGTGGGTATTTAATATATTTTGTGGTTTTAGGGTTTTTAGATTTTTTGGGGGGTTAGGTTTTTATTTTATTTTTTGGGGTTTTAAGTGTTTTAGAGTTTGTTAACATTTTTAGAGGTTTAAATTTTTTTATATTTTTTAGTGTTTTTTGGGTTTTTTGGGTTTTCATATTTATAAAAGGTTTTTTGGAGGTTTTATAGTTTTAACTGGTTTTGGGTTATTTTAGGGTTTTAAAATTTTTAGGGTTTTTAACTGTTTTTAGGTTTTTAAGGATTTTATAAGGGTTTTTAGGGGTTCATGGGTTGTTATGTTTTTATGTATTTTTTTGTATTTTTTATAGTTTTTATGGTTTCAGGTATTTTTAGGGGTTTTAGAATTTATAGGTTTTCAGTGGTTTTATGTTTATTTATTTTTTCATGGTTTCCTTGGGTATTTTTAGGTTTTTAATGGTTTTTATGTTTTTTTGAGATTTTTAGGGATTTTTTGGATTTTTATAGTTTTTAAGGATTTTAAGGGTTTTCAGGGTTTTATGATTTTTTTTGGGGGGGGGGGGTTCGTTTTTTTGTGTTTTAAGGGTTTTTAATGTTATTTAGTGTTTTTTAATACTTTTCTAGGGTTTAAGGTTTTTTAGTGTATTTAGTGGGTTTTTAAGGGTCCTTTGTGTTTTTATGGTTTTTAGGGTTTTTGGGGTCTTTTAGGGTTTTTGGCATTTTATAGGTTTTTAGGGGTTTTAAGTATTTTTATTTTTTAAGGGTTTCTTAGGGTTTTCATAGGGGATTTATGATTTTTTACATTTTTAGGTACTTTTTGGGATTTTAAGGGTTTTTATTGGTTTTTTGGGTTATCATGGATTTTGAGATGTTTTAAGGTTTTAGGGTTTTTTAGAGTTTTTAGGATTTTTTTGGGTTTTTAGTGGTTTTAATTTTGTTTAAGTTTTTTGGGTTTTCATAGGTGTTTTTATGGTTTTTAGGTTTTTTATTATTTAATGAATGTTTAGGGATTTTTTAGGATTTTTATCGGTTTTTAAGTATTTTAAGGATTTTGTGTGTTTTTAGGGTTTTTAGAGATATTAGTGATTTTTATATTTTTAGGGGTTTTATGATTGTTTAGGGTTCTCAATTTTTTTAGGTTTATTTATTTTTTATGAATTTTTAGTGTTTTTTAGGATTTTTATTGTTTTTTGTGATTTTAGGGGGGTTTTTGGTTTTATGGTTTTTTTGGTTTTTCGGGTTTTTTTTTCATTTTTAGGGTTTTTAAGGTTATTTAATGTTTCATTACCATTTTTGTGTGATTAAAGTTCTTTTATAGTTTTTAGTTGTTTTTAGGGTTTTTCTGGGATTTTAGGGGTGTAAAGGCTTTTAATGGTTTTTATGGTTGTTAGATTTTTTTAGGGTTTTTTATGTTCTTTTAGGGGTTTTAACATTTGTTAGGTTTTTATGGGTTTTAAGTGTTTTATATTTTTAATGTTTTATTAGATTTTTTAGGGTTTTTTACGATTTTATGAATTTTTAGGGATTTTTAGTACAATTAGGGTTTTTTATGTTTTTAGATTTTTTCAGAGTTCTAATAATTTTTGGTGTTTTTTGTATTTTTCAACATTTTTAGGAGTTTTATGGGTTTTTATTTTTTAAGGATTTCTAATGGGTTTTCAAGGTTTTTATCATTTTAAACCTTTTATATATTTTTAGGGATTTTCATGATTTTTATGGTTTTTAGGGGTTATAGGGATTTTAGGGTTTTTATTATTTTTTAGGGTTTTATTATTTTTTTTGGGTTTTTATCGGTTTTTAGGGTTTTATGGAGTTTTAGGGTGTTTTTTGGGTCTTAGGTGTCTTATTTTGAGGGTTTTTTTGGTTTTTGGGGTATTTTATGGTTTTTAGATGTTTTTTTTTTGTTTTTTTATGAGTATTAATTTTTTTAGGGGTTAATGGTTTTCTAAGGGTTGTATAAGGGTTTTAGTGTTTTCATACATTTTTAGGGATTTAAAAGGTTTTTCAAGATTTATATGGTTTTCTATTTCTTTTATGGATTTTTCCTTTTTTAGGTTTTAGGTTTTTATGGTTCTTAGTATTTTATAGATTTTTTGGGTTTTTAAGAGTTTTTAGGATTTTAAGTCATTCTTAGGGGTTTTTAGGGTTTTAGGGGGTTTTATGTTTTCATGGATTTTAAGGGTTTTTAGGTATTTTTTTAATTTTTAGGGTTCTGGGGGATTTTGAGGGTATTAGGGTTTTTAGGATTTTAGAAGTTTTTAAGGGGTTTTAGGGGTTTTAGGGGTTTCTTTGAGTTTTCTATGTTTTTAAGATGTTTTTAGAGTTTTTCACATTTTTATGGGTTTAATGGGTTTTTTGAGTTTTTAGTGGTTTTTAGTGTTTTTATTGGATTTTAGAGTATTTAAGGTTTTTGGAAGTTTTATGGTATTTAGGGGTTTTAGGGTTTTTAATGAATTTTAGCGTTTTTAAAATTTTTAAGGGTCTTTATTGGTTTTAATTTTTTTAGGTTTTATGGGTTTCATAGGGTTTTCAGGAGATTTAGGGTTTTTAGAGTTTAGGGATTTTTAGGGGGGTTTATGAATTGTATGGTTTTTAGTATTTTTAGGGAACATGAGGGTTTTATGGTTTTTTTAATTTATTTTGTTTTTTAGGTTTTTAGGGTTTTATGTGTTTTTAGTTCTTTAAGGTTTTCTCAAGGGTATTCATGGTTTTTAGGATTTTTATGATTTTTGGGATTTTTATGGAATTTTTAGAATTTTTTTGTGTTTTCATGGTTTTTTATGATTTTGATTAATTTTAGGGTTTTGAGGATTTTTTGGTGTTTTTTAATTTCTTTTTGTGTTTTTGGAGTTTTTTTCAATTTTTTAAGTTTTTAAGGTTTTTTATAGTTTTTATCATTTCCAAAGGTATAAAGGGTTTTTAGGGGTTTTAGTGATTTTAATAGATTTTTAGGGTTTATGGTTTTTCGGGGTTTATGGGTTATATGGTTTTTTAGAGTGTTTTTGGTTTTTAAGGTTTTTAATATTTATTGGGTTCTTAGGGGTTTTATGTTTTTTTAGGTTGTAAGGTTTTCTTTTTGTTTTTCATGTTTTTTTGGGGTTTTAGAGATTTTAATTATTTTTCTATTTTTAGGGGTTTTTGAATTTTTGGATTTTTTGGGGTTTTAGTGTTTTTGGAGGTTTTTTAGCCATTTTAGGTTTTTTAGAGTTTTTAACATTTTTAGCGGTTTAAAAGTTTTTTAGAGTTTTTAGTAGTCGTATAGTGTTTTTATGAGGTTTTTTGGTTCCTTAAGTTTTTAGGGTTTTAGTGGTTTAGGGTATTTTATGGTTTTTAACAATTTTTATTATTTTAGGGGATTATGTGTTTTTAAATTTTTAAATTTTGTAATGTGTTTTTCGGGGTTTAAGGGTTTCTTATATTTTAGATAATTTTAGGTCTTTTTTATGATTTTCATGGTTTTTTGGGTTTTATGGATTTTAAGAGTTTTAGTGTTTTTTAGGGTTTTTAGTATTTTTACTATTTTTTAGGGTGTTAATTTTTTTTTTAGGTTTTCATATTTCTTTTCATGGTTTTAATGATTTTTTATTTTTTTTTTGTTTTTTATGATTTTTATTGGTTTTTAGGTTTTTTTTGTATTTTTAGGGGATTTAAGGTTTTATAGATTTTTTCAAAATTTTTTGGGGTTTAAAGTGTTTTTATAGTTTTATTGGTTTGGTGGGTTTTCATGGGTATTTACTTTTTTAAGGTTTTCTTGGTATTTATGGATCTTATGGGGTTTTATGGTCATTAGGGTCGTTTAGAGTTTTTAGAATTTTTAATTTTTTAGTGGATTTAAGTGTTTTAGATTTTTATAGATTTCTTATGGGTTTTAAGGGTTTCAAGTTTTATTTTTTTACATATTTTCTGGTCCTTTTAAATATTTTATGCTTTTTAGGGATATTAGGGGTTTTAGGGTTTTTAGGGTTTTTAGAGTTTTCATGGTTTTTTGGGTTTTAGGTTTTCTTTGAGTTTTATTTGAGGTTTTAAGGGTTTTTAGAGTTTTTAATGCTTTTACGTGATTAATGGTTTTTAGATTTTATATTGGGTTTTAAGGGTTTTAAAGGTTTTTTAAGGTTTTAGGTGTTATTATAGTATTAGGGTTTCTTAGAGTTTTTAGGGTCATTTATGGGTTTTACTGTTTTTTAGGCTTTTAGGGGTTTTAATAGTTTTTTATGTTTTTTTAGGTATTCTTAGGGTTTTTATAATTTTAAGGTTCTTTTAATTTTATAGTTTTTAGGTTTCTTATAGTATTTTTACCATTTTATATTGTTTTTAGGGAATTTGAGGGGTTTGGGTGTTTTTTACTTTTTTTAAATGGTTTTTAGTGTTTTTTTTATTTTTAGGATTTGTAGTGTTTTTACGTTCTTTAGTTTTTCATATAGCTTTAATAGTTTTAAGGGGTTTTATGTTTCTATGGATTTTAAGGGATTTATAAGGATTTTTAAGGTTTTTAGCATTTTCATTGATTTTGATTTATTTAGGGATTTTAGGTGTTTTAGGTGTTTTAGGGTTTTTAGAGGTTTAGAGTATTTCAGGGTTTTTGGGGGTCTTAAGTGTTTTTTTGTTTTTTAAGGGGTTTTTGTGGTTTTCATGGATTTTTTTGTGTTTTTTATGTTTTTAGGGATTTTAAGATCATTTTAGGAGTTTTACGGGCCTAAGGGTTTTTAGGGATTTTTAGGGTTTTATGGTTTTTAGGGTTTTTATTCTTTTTTGGGTTTAAGGAGTTTTTTGAGTTTTTTTGAGTTTTTTTTATTTCATAACGTTTTATGGGTCTAAAGGTTTTTTAGTGTTTTAGTGGGTTTTGGGGTATTTTTGAGTTTTTTTGGAGTTTTTAAGGTTTTTACGGGTTTTTATTGTTTTTAGCGGTTTTCAGGGTTTTTTGGGTTTTTAGCTTTTTTCAGTTTTTAGTGGTTAACTATTTTTTCGTTTTTATGTTTTCCTTATGATTTTTTATATTTTTTAGGTTTTTTTTATTTTTGGTATTTTATGGATTTTTTAGTATTTTTAGCTTTTTAGGGATTTTAGAAATTTTTAGGATGTTTAGGGATTTTTACGATTTTTATGATTTTTTGTGTTTTAGAGTTTTTTAGGTTTTTAGTGGTTTTAAGTGTTTTATATTTTTTTGATGTTTTCTTATGGTTTTTCATGGTTTTATGATTTTTTTACATTTTGAGGGATTTTTAGTGCTTTCTTAGGATTTTTATGGTTTTGTGCGGTTTTGGGGGATTTTGAGGGGTGTTAGGGTTTTTAGGGTATTTAGGTTTTTTATGGTTTGTTGCTGATTTCATGGTTTTTTTATTTTTAGGGGTTTTATGTAACAACCCAAACTTTTTTGAGAGTAATTTATCCCTTATAAGAGCTTTGTTAGATAGTGTAAACCACATAAAATCACTTATAGATTATGATAAAAATGTTACAAATGAATAATTAAAGAAATAAGAAGTGTTTCTAAGAGTTAAGGAACCTACACTGATGAAATATTTATTTGACCTTAGGAATAGTAATATAACTCATATGAAGAGTAAACTGGCCAAAGGAATGGTGACATCACCCATGAAAGTATAAATAAAATATATGCATCTTATAAATGGTAATATGACGTAATTATATCATATAATAAGTAAGTAAATATTTTAAAAATTATTAATTAAGTGTTGGTACTTCTATAAGTCATAAATATTTAATATCAATTTTATAATTAATATAATAATTTTAAAGAAAATGTATTTTCATAAAAATTATTCATAAATTAATATTTTGATTTCTTATGGTTTTATAATAATTTTATGAGACCATAAGTAATTTTTCAAAGTGTTATAAAATCAGTTATAATTTAAAATCTTTATTTTTCAAGTAAATGATGATTTTAATTAAAATTTAAATTACTAATATTTAGGAAATTATTTTCATAAAATGGAGTTTATTTTTGAATTATACACGTCAAAAATGTTTATGGTGATTTTTTTGGATTTTTCTAAAATACTTGAATTTTAATGAATAGTAAAATACGATAATTTATGATAAATGTGAAATACATTTATTTATTAATTCATAGTCAATATAATGCTGATATAAGCGTATAACCGCAAACCATCCTTCATTATTTTAATATTTTTGGTGATAATTCTCAACTAATTCATATTAGAGATCCAAAATAATAAACTAATGATTAAAATATTGAGAAAACAACCCTCCCTTCCACTATAAATACCACCCTCACCCCCAATTCTCCTCACACCTATCAAGACTAGAGCCTTTCCTAATGTTGTACCCAATAATCTTCTTTAACCCCTCCCCCTCTTCCATGATCTCTTGGCCCCATCAAAAGACCAAAACCATTTCCCTAAGGAGGTTCTCAAGGAGGATATATTTAAGAGGTAAAATACTCATCCTCTTTCTTTTAAATTCCTTTCCAATTTCCTTTCATTTATTATTTTATCCTCACCTACCTTGATCAAATTTTCAAGAAAAACTCTAGTACCTTACACATACTGCAATCTCATCATGTTAATTTAAGATCCATCATTAAAATTATAATGAACCAAACTTTTATCAAAGGAATTTCTCCCTTTTAATAGTAATTTCATATAGTATAAAGCACATAAAATCACTTAGAGGACATAATAAAAGCTTTATAAATGAGCAATTAATTAAATAAGAAGTGTTTCTATATGTTAAGGAACATATACTGATTAAATAGTAACTTGACCATAGGGGTAGTAATATGACCCTAATGAATAGTAAATCTGACAAATAAATAGTAACATCACCCATTAAATTATAAATAAAATTTAGGCATCTTATAAGTGAAAATATGATATAATTTTATCATAGTATGAGTAAATATTTTAAATATTATCAATTAAGTGTTGGTATTTTAATGTCATAATTATTAAATTACAATTTTATGGTTAATTTAACAATTTAAATTTAAATTTATTTGAGTAAATTTTTTTCATAAACTAAAATTTTTATGTCTTATGATTTTAGGATAATTTTATTAGACATTAAATAACTTTTAAAAGTGTTTAAAAATCAGTTATAATTTTAAAATATGTATTTTCCAAGTAAATATTGATTTTAATTAAAAATTAAATTACTCATATTTAGAAAATTATTTTCATAAAATTGAGTTAATTTTGGAGTTTTTTACGTCAAAAAATAGTTAGGGTGAAATTTTGGTATTTTTCTAAAATACATGAATATTTGGTGAATAGTGAAATGTGATAATTTGTGATAAAAAATAAATTAATGAATTATTGATTCATCACCAATGTATATGGAAGAAATCATCCCATATTTTATAACTAAACTTCCCATTTTACTGTATTTAGTCATTGAATCATCACTATTTTTTTCTTAATCCAAAATAATAAAATAATTATTAAAATAATGAGAAAACACCCTTCTCCTCCACTATAAATACCACCCCTCTCAACCTCTTCTGCTCACACCTTTCATGATTCAAGACTTGTCCAAATTCAACATAAAACCTCTCTCCTATTCCCACCACCCATGTCCAGAAGATCTTGGTCTCATCAAAATGCCAATACTAGGTTCCTTGAGGAGGATCTCAAGAGGAGAATTCAAGAGGTAAATCCTCTCTCATTTCTTTTAATTTCCTTTCAATTACAATTTATTTTCATATTCATTATTTATATACCTTAATCCAAAAGGAATGATAACTCCAGTACCATACATATATTGGAATTATATCTTGTTAATATAATATCAAACATTAAACTCCTCCCTCTCTCTCTTTCATTTTAAAAATGAAATCGTCGCCCATAATGTGTTGATTTACTGACATCGTGGGTGATGCACTTTCATTTTCCTTAAACATATTAAATTATTTTAATAATACCATTAAATGGTTCAAAACATATTTTAAATTTTATTCTATAACCCTTTTGATATTATAAAAATAATTTATACTCAAAATACTAAATGGGAAGACAAAACGAGTTTGTAGCATTCAAAAAACGGCCAAAATTAACCTAAAACGATCATCATTAACATTTATCTAATGAATCATTCTCCTGGTATATAACCAAATACACAGTAAGATAATTTAAACTTATTTAGTATCATTAATAACATATAATAACAATTCTGTATGTTCATACTCATTATAAATTAACTTCCATTCATGAATAAAAAGTAAACCGATCACAGAAACCACCAAAATGAATTCTCCCAAACGATGAAATTAAACTCTATAACTCATCCAAAGGCCCATAAAAGAATATAATAACACTGAAATGAATCATATTAATGTATAAAATTTTATATAATTGTTAATTAATGAATCTAATTTTATTATATAAGATTTTAACATGATGGAAGCTTTCAGACAAAAGGTAAGGGGAATTCTTGAACCCAGCTCTCTTTCTTTGGTTGTTCCCTATTTCACTCCATTATACACGTGTTTATTACTTGAAAATAATTTTTTCATAATTATATTACCTTTTAAGGTATATACATGTTTTCTACTTGAGTTTATGTCAAACATATTGTTATCCAAAATAACTCTTCTTTCAAAAAAACACACCTTTTACTTCTCAAAATTGTTCACATCGCTCAAGGTTTATGATTATTATATCAAGTATTTTATTCCATCATTCATTTTGGAACCCAAATTTTATGGATTTATGCTTATGAAATGATACCCATTCCTTTCCATGGGTTATTATATGTTCAATATTGATATATATGTTCTATGCGGCATGCATGATAATGTAAATGTTGTGATGTGATGGGTACACTCGGAATTATATATTGAAATATAAATGTTATGATGCCATGGGTGCACTTGGAATTATATATCACTCCATTTAATTGGTTATTATGAAGAACCTCATGATAAAAATTAAATATGTGTGGACATGATGCTATATTTATTATCAACTATGTGTGGTAGTTGACCATTAAGTCATGATGTTTCATTTTTATGCATTTCCACATTCCAAGTCATTTTATTAATTCTTCCTCTCATGATTGTGTTCTTATTCCTATTTTATGATGATAATTATTATTCTCACCACATGTTATATTGTTTCATGTTCTTATCTATCCTCTTACAGGGTTTTTAGCTCACCCCTTTTTGATGCATATCCTCATGTGACTACTTATACTAAGGAGAATTCAAGATTCATTAAGAAGCTAGAGAAGAAGGAATTAAATAGATGTTTATGTTTATGTTTTAAAAGTTATATATGGTCATAGTTTACCCAAAACACTAAAACATTGTATCCTCTTTGTGTAATGATTTTATAATGTTTTTCTATGAAATTATGTAATAGTAATTTAAGAAAAATTTGGGTCACTATAGTTGGTATCAGAGGATGGTTTAGTTAATTTGGGAATTATTATTAGAGAACCTTAGTGAAAACCCTTAGTATGAGACTAAGTATAAGTAATCACCCAATATGCATCGATAAAAATAGGGATCCCACAAGATATAATTTTATATGTAAATGAACAAAATAATAAATTATATATTCATGACTTTCTGACTTATGTTTCATTCTAACCTTTTCTATTTTTGAAAATAGTGGGAACTAGGAGAAACCAGGCTAACAATATGTGTGAGGGATAAGGCAGTGATTTCCCAAATGACATCCCCAATTATTTGGGAGGAGGAGTTAAAAATTTCATGGAAATTCTTACTGAGCTATCTCCGGATATAAACAATAACCTAAATAATGTGTAATGTCTTACTTCACCAAAAAGGGAGAAACTAAATATTGAGTGTTTTATGCAGAAATGATCGCCAATGTTTAGTGGACCTTCAAATTCACTAGTTGCAGAACAGTAAGTCAACTCAATGGAGAAGATATTTTTGGGCTTCACTATTCTAATATGGATAAGGTTAATCTTTCCCTTTATCATCTAGATGGAGTGGACAATTAATGGTGATATTTGATTAAGAACACCAAGTTGAGGGAAAATTTGAAGATATGGAGTGGGAAGACTTTAAGATAATTTTTCATAATAAGTATTTCCTTCAAACTCCTTGAACTAAGATTGAGAGAGAATTAAAGGATCAGAATAAAATGGAAGGAGAATCTGTCACATCCTATGAAGAAAATTTCACATGTCTTTCAAGGAATGATTTGGGTTTTTTATCAACAATGATGTTAAAATTGGTAGACTCTTTACTATTTTAAAACCACACCATTGAAATGATCTAGAAATTCGAGACTTTGGGAGTTATGAATTAGTTGTTAGATACGATCTCAAAGTGGATATAGAGTTTGTAGAATGGTCCCATGGATATAGTGATAAAAAAATGAAAGATGGAGTTTCAAGATGGAGGATCAAATGAGAATGGTGGACAGAAATATCAACCACCCACATGTCAAAAATGTGGGAATAAGCTTCAGGGAAACTACCTCAAAGGGATGGGGAAATGATTAAAGTGTGAGAGATAAGGCCATTAAGCTCATGAATTTTGAAAAGACATAAAAAGGAATGACAATGTGGTAGAGGAAAGGAGAGAACCACCCATGGTCCAATGCTAAAATTGTAGGGAGAAAGGGAACTATGCAATTCAGTGCACTAAACCTAGATTTCTTAAGGGTAATAGCGTCATAATACACCAAATCCAAAGGATAAAGGGAAGGATTATGTCGTCACTACAGAAAAAGTGGATAAATAGAATTAAGTCATACAAGGTACACTTCCTATTCACTCATGAATAGAAAAAGTCTTATTTTATTCTGGTTCTACATATTCCTTTATAGCTCTAATGTTTTCTAGAACTATTGAATAAAAGACCTGAAACCTTGAAGTAGAGATATCTGTAAAAACACATAGTGGTGGAATCATTACAACCGAAGTGTTGTACACTTCACCTATTGGATTATTTGGGAATATTATTCAAGAAAATATCATGATACATCCCTTGGTGGAATTTGATGCTTACTAGGGATGGATTGGCTCTATTTATATAGATCACACATAAAATGTTGAGAAAAGGAAATATCTTTTCATTATATGAACCATCCGATGATCCACTACAAATTCAAGGAAGATCATGAATCTCCTTTAAAAAAACCTTCAATGGTGTGGGTGTTGATTCCCTATGATGAATCATACCTCACTCAAATGGTTGAGTCAAAGGAAGTTATCCACCTATGGTAAATGCCCATTGTGATGGAATACAGTGATATATTTCCTAAAGTTTTACCTGCACTACCTATGAATCGTGTGGTAGATTTATCAAAAGAACTCAAACCTAGAGCTACTCATATCTCAATGTGTCCCTATAGGATGGCTCCTATCGAACTAGAGGAGTTAAAGAATAAGCTGTAAGTGAATTTTGATAAAGGGTTTATACTTCCTAGTACAACACTGTGGGGTGCACCAGTGCTCTTTTTCAAGAAGAAGGATGGAACAATGAAACTTTGTATCGATTATCGGGAATAAAATAAGATCACAATAAAGAAAATGTATCCTATTCCAAGGATTTATGACTTGTTTTATCATTTGAGAGAAGATAAATACTTCTCAAAGGTGGATCTTCATTCTAGGTATCATCAACTAAAGGAGAATAAGGAAGATATTCAAAAGACTACCTTTCGTACAAGGTATGGGCACTATGAGTTTTTAGTGATTCCCTTAAGACTTAATAATACCCCTGAAATCTTCATGGATTTGATGAATAGTTTATTTATACATTACCTAGAAAAATTTATTTGTAGTTTTTATTGATTACATACACATCTACTCCAAGAGAAAGGAGGAACATGAAGGACATCTAAGCCTTGTGTTAGTAACATTGAGGAAGGATAAGTTGTATCCCTAGTTCATAAAGTGTGACTTTTTTATGTAGAAAGTCACATTATATGATAAGAAGTGAGGGAAAATGATGAATTTCCCAGACCCTCTAGTGTCATAGAAATCCATAGTCTTCTTGGATTAGCACGGTACTATCTATATTTTGTGGGAATGTTCTCATGATTTCCAAGTTTGATAACTAAGTTAAAAAGAAAATGGGAAAGGTATGTATGGATGGAAGAATGTGAGGAAAGATTCAATGAGCTAAATAGAAGACTAATCACTACACCTATACTCACATTACCGAAAAATTGGAGAAATTTTTATGATATAATGTGATGTTTCAAAGAAGGTATTGGGTTGTGTACTCATGAAAAATGATAATTTGATAGCCTATGACTCATGATAGTTGAAGACACATGAGTATAACTACCCTACACTTGATCTAGAGAAAGAAGCTTGGTTTTTCCTTAAAAATCTAGCGTCATTACCTCTATGGTGATAAGTGTGATATATATACTAATCACAGGAGCCTAAGGTATATATTCCCACAAAAAGAGCTCAATATGTGTCAAAGGTGATGGTTAGAGCTAATCAAAGACTAAAATTTCTCTATTCACTATCATCATGTCAAGGAAAATAAGGTATCTGAGGCACTTAGTAGAAAATAACCTAGTGCTCTATCCATGTTGATGATTGAGAAATGCCCTATATTCATGGATATGGAAAGGATGGATTTGAAAATAATAATGGCAGGGAATAAATCCTACATTTCCCAAATGATTTCCCAACCATCTATCCTAGATAAGATTTAGGAGACACAAAGGGATGATATGAAGTTGCAAAATAAGGTGAATTTAGTAAAGGAAGGGAAGCTTCAAGAGTTCCATATCGATGATAATGGTGTAATTCAGTTTGGAACATGGCTCTATGTGCCTTAATAACCCATGATAAATAAGTAGCTATTGGAGAATGCACATAGCTCAACTTTCTCTATTCATCCTAGTATCACCATGACGTATCGTGATCTTTGAGAACACTTATGGTAGGACAACATGAAGAAGGAGATTGCATAATATATTTCAAGGTGCATGATATCTCAGAAAGTTGATGTAGACCAAAAAAAGTCCAAAGGGATGATGCAACCATTGCCTATACCCATATGAAAATGGGAGAATGTCACCATGGACATTTTCACAGGTCTCTCTAATACATTCAAAGGAAATAATGTGATATGGGTTTTTGTGGACCGACTCAACAAGACCGTTCACATTATCGCTATTTAGGAAGATCTCTCGATTGAAAAAATTGAAAATATATATGTGAAGGAATTGGTGAGACTACATGGGGTTCCACTCTCAATTTTCTATGATCATAATCCTAGGTTCACACCTAAATTTTTGAGGATTCATCAACATTCCTTAAGTACTAAATTGAATTTCAGCATGGCCTTTCACCCCCAAGAGGATGGAAAATCTGAAAGGACTATTTAAATGCTCAACAATATGCTAAGATCCTCCGCATTACAATTCAAATGTGTATGGGATTAGCACATACTATTGGTTGAGTTCTCATACAACAAAAATTTTTACTAAAGTATTCGGATGGCTCCATATGAAGCTCTGTATAGAAAAGGGTGTAGAACTCCATCTTTTTGGGATGAAGTTCGAGAAAGAAAGATAATTAGACCCGATCTTGTACAAGATATGACAAAAAAATGTTTAAGCCATCTAGTAACATGTTAAAGATGCTCAGATTCGACAAAAGAGCTATGATGATAACCATCTAAGGGACTTAGAGTTTGAAATTGGACATAAATTCATCCTTTGAATATCATCATGGAAGAAATTCATGTAGTTTGGAAAGAAAAGGAACCTATACCAAGGTATATTGTCCCCTTTGATATCCTTCATCATGTAGGATCAATATCCTATCGCCTTTCACTTCCACCAAATATGGATCAAGTTCCTGATGAGTTACACATATCACTCATGATGAAGTATAGACCAGATCCCTCACATGTACTGAACTCAGTGGTGGTACAGGTGGATGATGATCTCTCTTATGAGGAGTAGCCAGTAAAGATTCTGGATTAGAGAGATAAGGTTCTATGCAATAAGACAACCCAACATATCAATTTTTGTGGAGGAACCATAAATTTGAAGAAGAAACTTGGGAACTAGAGGAGGTGATGAAGGAGAAGTACCCTCACCTATTTTTGTAAAACCAAATTTGGAGGGTGAATTTTCAAAATGGGGAAAGAATGTAACAAACCAAAAATTCATCATTGGAATTTATCCCTTTTATAGTAATTTCATATATTATAAAGAACATAAAATAAGTTAGATACCATTATAAAATCTTTATAAAAGATGAATTAATGAAATAAGAAGTGTTTCTAGAAGTTAAGGAACATATACTGATGAAATAGTAAGTTGACCTTAGGAATAGTAATACGAACCTTATGAATAGTAAACTGAAAAAATGAATAGTAACCTCACCCATTAAATTATAAATAAAATTCAGGAATATTATAAGTGAAAATATGATATAATTATATAATAGTATAATTAATTAAATATTTTAAATGTTATCAATTAAGTGTTGGTATTTTTGTATGTCATAATTATTTATTTATAATTTTATGATTAATTTAACACTTTAAAAGAAAATTTATTTTCATAAATTTTGGTCATAAATTAATATTTTTATGTCTTATTATTTTAATATAATTTTATGAGACCTTTTATAATTTTTCAATGTTTTATCAAATCAATTATAATTTTAAAATATTTATTTCCCAAGTAAATGATAATTTTAATTAAAATTTAAATTACAGATATTTAGAAAATTATTTTCATAAAATGGAGTTCATTTTTTAATTCTACACATTGGAAAATGTTTAGGGTGAATTTTTGTTGCTTTTCTAAAATACATGAATATTTGGTGAATAATGAAATATGATAATTTATGATAAAAACTAAATAAATGAATTATTGAGTCATTGATAATGTATATGGATGGTGTAATAACTTTATTTATTTATGGAATCATCTCTATTTCTTTTCTTGAGCCAAAATAATAAACTAATGATTAAAATAATGAGAAAACACCCCTCTCCTCCACTATTAATACCACCCATCGCACCCTCTTCTCCCCACACTTATCAAGCATCAAGACCTGTCCAAATCCTACCCAAACCTTTTACCTGGTCCCTCCCACACATCTAGGATATTATTTTCTCATCAAAATACCAATCCTAGGTGCCTTGAGGAGGATCCCAGTATGACAATTCAAGAGGCAAACCATCTCTCTTTTCTTTTAATTTTCTTTCAATTTAAATTTATTTTCTTATTATTTACTAAAATCCCTTTATACAAATGGAATGATAACTATAGTAACTTAGATATAATATAATTATATCATTTTAATCTAATATAAAACATTAAACTCATCCCTCCCTCTAATTCATCTATAAAATGAAATCATCGTCCGTGATGTGTCAATTTACCGACATCGTGGGAGATGCACTTTCATTTTACATAAAAATATTCAAGGCAGTTAATAAGACCATTAAATGGTTCAAAAACTATTTTAAATTTTATTTTATAACCATTTTTTTGTTCTGTAAATAACATATACTCATAATAATAAATGATAAAACAAAACGAGTTCATAGCGTTCAAAAAACCGGAAAAATTAACCTAAAATGATAGTCATTAACTTTTATCTAATGACTCATCGACATGTTATATAACCAAATACATTATAATATCATTTAAACTTATATAATATCATTAATAACTTATAATAACAATTTTCTATGTTCATCCTTATTATAGATGAACTTCCATTCATGAGTTCAAAGTGAACCGATCATGGAAACCATGAAAATGAATGCTCCCAAAGGAAGAAATTAAACTCTATAACTCATCCAAAGGCACATAAAATAACATAATAACACCATAATGAATTATTTTCATGTATAAAATATTATTTAATTGGTAATTAATTAATCTAATGTGATTATACATTATATTAATGTGAAGGAAGCATTCAGACAAAAGGTAAGGGGAATTCTTGAACCCAACTCTATTTCTTTGGGTTTTCCCTATATCACTCAATTATCTGTATGGATATTATATAAAAATAATTTATTCATCATTATATTACCTTTTCTAGGAAATACATGTTATCTCCTTGAGTTTATGATAAACACATTGTTTTCCAAAAAAACTTCTTTCAAAAAAACACACCATTTACTTCTCAAGATTTTTTTCCATTACTCAAGAATAATGATTATTACATCAATTATGTTATTCCCCCTTTCATTTGGGAACCCAAAGATAATTAATTTATATTTATGAAATGATACACGTTCATTTCCATGCGTTATTATATGTACAATATTGATATATGTTCTATGTGGAATGAATGATAATGTAAAGTGAAATATGCATGAGCATGATGCTATCCTTGTTCAAAATTATGTGAGGTATTTGAAAAGTAAGACATGATGTTTCATTTTTATGAATTTCCACATTACAAATCTTTTTCATAATGATTCATCTTATGATTATGATCATATTCCTATATTATGAGGATAATGATTATGCTCACCCCATGTTATATTATTTCATGTTATTATCTATCCTCTTACTGGGATTTTTATCACCCCTTTTTAATTTATATCCTCATGTGACTACCTATACTAAGAATAATTTAAGGGTTATTAAGAATCTAGAGAAGAAAGAATTAAATAAATGTTTATGTTTAGGTTGTAAAAGTTATGTATGGTCCTAGTTTTCCCAAGACACTAAACCTTTGAATCCTATTTGAGTAATGGATTTTTGTTTTTTATCTTTAAAATGTTGTAAAAGTAATTTAAGAAAAAATTGGGTCACTATAAAACTCCTACCTCTCTATCTTTTGTTCTAAAAATGAAATCATTGCTTGTGATGTGTCAATTTACCGACATAGTGGGCGATGAACATTAATTTTCCTTAAACACATTAAAGGATGTTAGTAACCATTAAATGGTATAAAAATATTTTAAATTTTATGATACAATCATATTTATGTTCTTGAAATAACATTTATACATATCACTAAATGATTAAACAAGCGAGTTCATTGTGATCGAAAAACTGCCAAAATTAACCTAAAACAATCATCATTAAATTTTATATAATGATTCATCATCATTCCATATAACAAAATTCATTATAAGATCATTTCAACTCATGGAATATCATTAATAACATATAATAACAATTCTGGGTGTTTATCTTCATTTTACCTGAACTTACATTCATGTAAACAAGTGAACCAATCATAAAAACAAAGGGAAAAAAACACTCCCAAAAAATGAATTAAAACTCTATAAATCATCCAAAGGTCCATAAAAGAACTTAATAAAACCATAATTAATAAAATTAATGTATAAAAGGTTATTTAATTGTTAATTAATGAATCAAATGTGATTATATATGATATTTAAGTGAAGGAAGTATTCAGATAAAAGGTAAGGGGAATTCTCAAACCCACCTATCATTCTTTTGGTTTTCCCTCTTTCGACCCATTTTAAGTATAGATATTCCTTAAAAACCATTTTTTCATCATTATATTACCTTTTCTAGGATATAAATGTTTTCTAATTGAGTTTATTACAAACACAATGTTTTCCAAAAGAACTCTTCTTTCAAAATAACACGCATTTTACTTGTCGATATTGTTTCATCTTCACTCAAGAATAATGATTCTTATATCCAGAATTTTATTCCACATTTAATTTGGGAACCCAATGTTTATGAATTTATTATTTATTAATTTGAAACCATTCCATTCCATTGGTTATTTTATGTCCAACATTGACATATGTTCTATGTAGAATTCATGATAATGTAAATGGTATTATGTGACGGGTGTGCCCAGAATTATATAATGCAATTTAAATGTTATGATGTGATGGGTGCACCCAGAAGTATATAGAACTCTATTTTTTTGGGTAAAGTGGTGAATCTCATGATTTAAACTGAAATATTCATTAACATGATACTCTCTTTGTTTACAATTATCTATGGCAGTTGACCACTAAGGCATGATGTTTCATTTTTATGCATTTCCACATTCCATGCCTTTATCGAATGATTCATCTAATGATTATGATGATATTGTTATGATTATTTTAAACCAATTTAATATTGTTTCTTGTTATTATCTATCCTCTTAATAGGTTTTTAGATCACCCCATTTTGATTTATATCCTCAGGTGACTACTTATACTAAGGAGAATTCAAGGGACAATAAGAAGCGAGGGAAGAAGGAATTAAATAAATGTTTATGTTTTATATTTCAAAGGTTATGTATGGTCATAGTTTTCCCATGACACTAAACCTTTGGATCATGTAATGATTTTATATTAATTACTAGTTATGTAATTAAAAATAGGGTCATTATAGTCGTTATCAGATCAAGGTTTAGTTAATTTGAGAATTTGGATTAGAGAACCTTAGTAAAAAACCTTAGTATGAGGCTAAGTATATATAAGAACACAATAATATTATCTAAACATAGGGATCTCATAAGATATGATTTTGGTGTTAATTTCACAAAGGAATAAATTATTTATGACTTGTTGACTTATGTTTTGTTCTAACCTTTTCTATTTTAGAAAATTTTGGGAATTGTGAGAAACTAGGCCACCAACCCCTGCGAGGGACAATGCAGTGATTTCCTGATCGACATCCCCAATGATTTGGTAGGTGGATTTAAAAAATTCATGCTTATTATTACCCAATTGTCTCAGGTTATGAATAATAACTTGAATAATGTGAAACGTCCTCCTTCACCTAAGAGGGAGAAATTGACTATCGAGTGTTTTATGTAGCAAAGACAACTGACATTTAGTGGATATTATGATCCACTAGTTGTATGATAGTGGGTCAAATAAATGGATAAGATCTTTTATATTCTTCACTTATATGAGATGGAGAAGGTGACTCTGTCCGTTTATCATTTAGTTGGAGAGGCTGACTAATGGAGGGCTTTGATTAAGAACACCATGATAAGGGATGAAATTGAAGTTATGGAGAGGAAAGACTTTAAGATAATATTTCTTAATAAGTATTTCCCTAGAACTCTTTGTATGATTATGGGGAGAGAATTCATAGAGATCAAAGGCTTAAAAGTTACACATTAGGTTTTGTTATCAAAATTGATAGATTATTTAGTGGATTAAAACCACACCATTGAAAGGTTCTTGCAATTTGAGACTTTGGGAGTTATGAAGAAGTTGTTTGATGTGATTTCAAAGTCAAGATGGAGTTTGGAGAATATTCTCATGGCTATAGTGATAAGAAATAAAATATGGAATTTCAAGACATAGGGTCTAATGAAAAATATTCAAAGAGAACCCAACCACCCACATGTCAAAAATGTAGGAAGAAGAATAATGGTAATTGCCTCAATGGTATGGGGAAATTCTTAAAGTGTGGTAGATAAGGCCACCAAGATCATGAATATAAAAAATACATTAGGAGTCAAGAGAATGTGGTGGAATAAAGTGGATAACCACCCATGGTCCAATTCTATAACTGTAGGGAGCAAGGGAACTATGAAATCCAATTTACTAAACCGCAAGTCATCGAGGGTAATCAACGCCAGCATCCACCAAAGTCAAAGGAGCAAGGCATGGATTATATCTTCACTAATTCTGATATGGTGCAAGAAAACAATGTTGTACAAGGTAAACTTCCTATTCAATCAATAATGGAAAAATTATTATTGGATTCTGGTTCAACAAATTCATTTATATCTTTAAATTTTTATAGAAATATTTAATTGAAGCCCCAAAACATTGAATTAGAGATATCTACAAAAACAAAGGGTTGAAATCATAATAACCCAAGTGTTGGACTCTTCTCCTATTAGCATATGCGGGAATATTCTTCCAGTGAATCTATTAATACTTCCCTTGGTGGAATTTGACACTCAAATGGGAATGGATTGGATCTCATTATATAAGTTTTTATTAAAAGGAAATACCTTTTCATATTTTAAACCATACCATTCCCCTCTTTAAATTCAAGTACGGTCATGAATCTCCTTTGGAAAATCCTTCAACGATGTATTGTCTACATCATAGAAGCCACTAACCAGTTCACCAAGCATGGTTTCCACATGACCTCAAGTGTGCCTCCCTATATTCCATATGTTGCTAACTACCAGCGAGGGTCTAACATGTCACATTCGGAGACTATACCCTCTTTACTAGAGTAATCCACAACAAAAAAATTAAATAGTAGAAACAATAAGAACCGATTAATAACATGCATAAATAAACACCTCAAAAACTGGGTACAACCACATATAATAGTAAAATATGTCCTGCCATGCTACAATTTCAAGTGAACAAAACCCCAAAAGAAAGAAAAATAGAAGAATCCCATAAATGGTTCAGACTCCAAGCCTAGAACCTCACCCATACATTCCCCATGTCCAACTCAGATTCCTAGAATAGGGCCCTTTCCCTTGTCCTGACCTGAAAGCATGACATATGCTCGGGTACCCAACGATTTCCCAAGTAGGGTTTGGGTATAATTCAGTAGGCCACCACCAATGGTGTATAAAAAATATATAGTAAAAGTAGATAGTGCATAATAGTGATAAATAATTGAAGAGTAGAGTTAAACCATTCAATAGGACATTATAGACTATGTTACTTTAAATTATGCTACCATTGAATCTAGGTTCACTACTTAGACATCCCATGGTTTAATCTATCTTTTTTCATGTGTTTAATTGATTTGGAATGTTCAATATTCTCAAGCATATGTGAACAAAATCAAGTCCAATATCACTTGGAATCACATTATAATAACTTTATAATCCTCACCTCGAATCCTCATTCCGGGTGGAATGCAACCATTAGGGGAATAGAACTCCATCCCCTTCCCTAACATGTGCATTTTGGGGTGGAGTTAGAACCTCGTTCCAACTTGACCCATGGGCAAAGAACCTCAAGTCTTTACACCACTCTACCCAACCATATGAACAAGATTTTTTATCATTCACCACAATTAACCAAATTACTATAAAGAATAACAAATATCATTTGAAACATCAGAAAAATATAAATAAAATGGAAGTTAACAATATTCCTCAATCCATTAAAAAATTCATCATTTGTATCACTTAAACCTTTAGCCCCATTTCCCATTTCCCATGCCTGTCTTGCTTAGAATATCCCAATGTAAACCTAACTCCTTATAATATTCCCATTAAGACCATTTAACCAATTTAAATTTCACCCAAACAATCCCTTAGCCTTTAACCATATTCGACACAACTAGACACAATCCATTATAACTCATTACATAAACCAAATAACCTACTTGCTAAGTTTCTACATCATTATGAGTCAATTTCTCACCATATATTTCTATTAGCCTATTCATAAGGGTCATTTCACCCCATGGGTAGCCCTAAAAAATATTCACAACATCCTCCATGCATCCCACAGGGATCATGAAGGTTCATTTGGTTTTTTAGGCCATCAATATACAACATTTTTTCAATGGCACCAATAACACATCAATACGAGAACAAAAAATATATCCTATATGCAAAAATCTAAATATAAACTATGGGAAATAACATGTAGACCACCTACCTTGAATACAGTGTTGAATGCACTCCTAATTGAGGCCTTAGATCCCAATTTAACCACCATTTGAATCATCAACCTAAATTTCACCAGGAGAGAAAGGTTTTAGATATTTGGATGGGGAGAAGGAAGAGATGAAAACCCTAAAACAAAAAGAGAAGCAAGAGTGGGATTATCCTTATCCAAATCTTCAATCCATAACCAACGACACTCCCAACAGTCCTATGATTATGGGGATTGATCCATGTAATCTCTTGAAGCTTTTTGGGTGTCACTAGGGTTTAAGAGTGAATAAAGAAGAAAAATCTTGTGTGGAAATTAAAATCCTATAATGGAATTTTTGTAATTTTCTCAATGTTTATGGGATGCATGATTTACCCACATTGTTTTCCAAATCATGAACAAAAAATGCAGATGCTACTATCCAAAACATCCCCCTCACACGGTTACTTGGGATTTCCACATGGTTTTCACTATCTGTGCACAAACCGTGAAGCATACCCACAAACCCCCTTTTTCTTCCTCTTTCATGTCCTGAACCCTCGGAAAACCCCTGAGTCTTCACATGAACTTTGGAAAACACTTTTTTAATCAAAATAATGAACTCAAAACAAAACATAAAAAACATACCTTAAGGTAGATCTGAAATCTTACAACCTCCCCACCTTATGATAGCTCATCCTAGAGCTGCTCTTTCTGAGCATCATTGAGTCCCCAATGAAAACAGATTGGGCCACTGAACCCGCATATCTGATTCCCACTCCCACATTTCCTCATGAACGGTTTCATGATTTCATATAACAATAACCAAGGGAACAACCATTCCCCACAAGACCTTCTCACCATAGTCCATAATACAAGCTGTATTCTCCTCAAAGGACGCATCAACCTCAATTCGACATCATCAGGGTTGATCACATGAGATGGATCAGGGTGATACTGTCGGAGTTGTGAAACATGGAAAAAATCATGCATCCCACTGTACCATTTTGGAAGAGCTAATTGGTAAGGCACATGTCTGATCCTCTCTACAATCTCAAATGGCCCCACATACCTAGGTTCCAACCTTCCCTGTTTCTAGATACTGTAGTGACCTAACCTTGGCGACACTTGAATAAATGCACTATCACCAACCAGAAACTCAAGAGGTTTACAAAACTGATCAACATATGACTTATTTCTACTTTGATCTATTTTCATATGATTTTGAAGCAATCGAACCTTCTTACTTCTCCTTCATAAGACTCGGTCCTAACAGCTTAGACTCCCTAGACTCTAACCAACACGTCGGAGATTTACAAGATCTCCTATAGAGTACCTCAAATGGTGCCAACTGAATTGTAGTCTGAAAACTATTATTGTAGGAAAACTTAAATAGTGACAAGTGCCTTTCCCAAGAACCACCAAAGTCTAGAACACATGCTCTCCACATGTCTTCTAATACCTGAATTGTACGCTCTGACTGCCCATCAGTCTGCGGGTGGTAATCCATACTCAAAAACACTTGGGTATCAAGTTCCTTATGTAGTTCCTTATAGAAGTGCAAGGTGAAATGTGGATCACGATCTGAAACTATAGTTCTCCAAACACCATGCAATCATACTATTTCTCAAACATACAATTCTCCCAACTATTTGACTATATAGGTCTTCTAGATTGGCAAGAAATGATCCACTTTGGTCAGCCAGTCTACCACATCCCGAATTGTATTATTCTTTTGAGGCATCCTTATAAAACCAACTTTTAATACCATTATTAAATAATTCCATTTCCACTATGGAATAGGCAAGGACTGCAACAACCCACCTAGACTCTGTTGTTCTGCCTTCACCTATTGACAGGTAAGGAATCGTGCCACAAAACTCACAACATCATTCATCAATCCCGACCACCAAAACTGAATACAAAGATCACGGTGCATCTTATTCAAGCTAGGATGCACTTCCCACTTTGATGCATAAAACTCACGCAAAAACTCCTATCGTACACCTATTAGCACCACAACACAACCATGAACATAAGAATCTCCAACTGTACCGAAATCCCAACTAGAAGGTGACTCCACACATTTAAAGATTTCCTTAATAGAAAAACACTCTAGATCCACCAACTGACTCTCTTCAACTTGTCTCAAAAGTTTGGATTCATCTTCTATAGATGCAAGGTTCATATTATCATGCCCATCTTGTACCACCAAATGCATCTTAGCAAACAAGCCCATCATCTTCCACTCTGAACTGGATTCTTGAACCACCTGATTCTTAGTATTCCATATCAGGGAATTATCCACACTATTCCTCATCCATAGTGTATAGACCTACTCAAAATTGAAGGATTTTAGTTACTCAAATAACCTTCATTGTCGTAGATTCAAATCCTACTGAGAAAATATGTACTTGATACTTTTATGGTTGTTAAACACCGTGAAGGTTTCTCCCAAAATTTAATGCCTCCAACACATCAAGACATGAACCAGAATAGCTAGTTCAGGTCATGAGTATGGTAATTTATTTCATTTGGTCTCAACTTCTTTGACCCATAAGATAAAACCTGATCATCCTGCATCAAAACAGCCCTATTTCCAGCACCAGACACATCACAGAACAAGGTGTACATCTTACATGGTTTGAGTAAGATCAAAATCGGTGCGGTATTCAATCACTTCTTAGGCTACTGAAATTCATTCTCACATGCCTCAGACTAATTAAGAATAACCCCGATCTTGGTTAGTCCTATGAGAGGTGTTGTCAAATGAGATAAATCTCTAATAAACCTTCATTAATAACCATCCAAATGCCAAAAACACTGAAAATATTAGACGTTCTTAGGCTTCTCCAAAGACACCACATCCTACACCTTTTCTGAATCCACTAACACACCTGAATCAGAAATGATGTGTCCTAGAAAGTGCATCTCATCAATCCAAAATTGATATTTTGATAGCTTGTTGTAAAGCCTACGCTCTCTTAGTGTACCCAAGACGATGTCAAGATGTTTGGCATAATTTTCATGATTTCAAAAGTACACCAATATTTCATCAAAAAATAAAACTATGAATTGATCCAGATGTGGTGAAATATATGGTTCATCAAGGACATGAACACAACTGGTGCATTGGTCAATCCAAATGACATAACCAAAAATTCATACAACCCATACCTACTTCAGAAATCTATCTGGGGTATGTCAGAAGGTATCACCCTCAACTGATGGTATCTTGATCTCAAATTGATCTTATAAAACACCAATAAACCTCTGATCTAATCAAATAGGTCATTGATTCTAGGAAGAGGTTATCGGTTCTTCACCTTCATCTGGTTCAATTTCCTATAATTGACACATAGACTCAATGATCTATTGGAATTCTTAGAATACATCAAAGAATATCCCCAATGTGACATACTAGGATAGATAAACTGCTTACTTTCCAACTCCTAGAGATTAAATTTGAGTCCTTGGAGATCTTTTGGTTCCATTAGATATGGAGGAATGGAAACTGGCTCTGCCCCTAACAAAAATTCGATCGTAAACTCAACATCTCTAGCAGGTGGTAATGTTGAGAAGTCCTTAGAAAAAACATCTTGAACTGGTCCACAACAAGAGGGAAGACTGTATGATCTTTCTCCCCGTAATCTAACATAAGGAATGCTATTTGGGCTGTGATTTCTCCCAATAGTTGGCATAATGGCCCTACACGGCCAGCTTGAGTATCCCACTCACCATGATGGACATAAGTGCCTCCATCAAGAGATGTGAACATTACCCAATGTTGGTAGAAGTCGATATGGGATTGATATAACACCAACCAATCTATCCACAAGATTAGTTCAAAACCTACTATTTTTTGGATAAACAAATTCCACAAAAAATGATATCCACCAACCTCCATAGCACAACCCTTACACTGCTTGATATCCTCAACTCGTACCCCTAGAGGAGTATCAAGTGACATTACTCGACATGCATTATCCATAGTGTTGCCCAACATAACTATGAGGTGAGAAGAACTAAAAGAATGTGTAACACCTATATCGAATAAAGAACTAGAGAGCATGGAAGACACAAGAATCATACCTAAAATAGTAGATGGTCCCACCTCACCACCTTCAGGTGTAGTCTGAACTGCCTGGAGATGATCTTCCCCTTTACCCTGGGCTTCGACCTGAGTACCATGCAGTGTGATGCCCTTTTGATAAGGTTGATCTCACCCCAGATTTCCACGTCCACCGCCTCTACCAGTACGACCCGTGGAGCTCCCACCACCTTCCAGATACGGGGTAACTGACCCACTACTTACACTCGGTATCCACCTATGACTTCCATCATTCCCTAACTGTCACATGTTTCTGCAGTACCTCTGAACATGGCTTAGCCTGCTGCAAACTTGGAACTCAATCGGTGGGTGGGGACCCTGGTCACTCTTATGCCACGACATGCCACATTGATAACATAAGACCTGGTCACATCCATGAGAATTTTCCCCCTCTTATGACTGCTATGTGCACTTCTACCCTGTTGAAAGATTCAAAAACGGTGCTTCCTACTCTCGGATGTTGCACCACATTCCCACCCAGATAACACCCAAATTTCACCACCAGAAGCTGAATTCAGGTTCCCCTATGAGATATGGGATTGGTCCACCACTTTAGCAAACCTTTTCAGATAGAAGATTTTCACCTGAGACCTGATCTCATGTCTCAACCCATCCTGTAAGTGTTTTTCCATGGCTGCCTCGTCTCCTGTCAACATCGGAATGAAGCATCACAAATCAGTGAAATGACTAGCATAGTCCATTACCAACATTGTCCCCTTGGTCAACCTCATAAAATTCACATCCTTCTCTTGCATCATAGTTTTTGGGTAAATATTTTCAAGAAACTTCTCATGAAAATACTTCCACATCATTCCTTTGTTCGGATCCGTCTAGACCATGATGTACCACCAAAACTTTGCTTGACCTATCATTATATAGGCTACTAACTTGACTCTCTTCTCAAGAGAAGTCACTATATGGTCAAGAATAGTTTGGATGGAATCTATCCATAACTCTACTTCTTCTGGCCCACCTTCTCTGGTAAAGGTCGAATGGTGCTACAACTGAGACTCCTTAGTCAGCTCAAACATACTTGGTGTAGCCCGCCCTAGTTTATGTTCCATCATCTATATAAAACATGAAATGTTCTCATGGAACTGATCTTCCCTATCCTCCTAGGTCACCACGTTCTCTTGCTCAACTACTGGAGGAGCGTTCTCGGTAATGTCTTCCTATCTCCCAACTGGAACACATCTTTGAGGTGTAATGTATCTACAATGCCAAACATAAGCTTTATAATGCAACCATAATGCTTTTACAAAAAGTAAAAATATATAGGTAGTCTCGTCACTTTTCATAACCAAACCAACTCACGTACACTACCCAAACGATCCCACTCACAACTGGATCACTACCCTTGTCTATATCTCCTAAGGAAATGGATAATACGAGTATCTAATTCATATGGTTACAAGCCTTATCGTTTTCCCAAATAAAAATAGTTTTTGTATCCCAATTTACTCTTACATCATGTTGATCCAAATTTACTTATTTATTAAAAACCATTTTTTAATTACTACTTACCCTTTCACTTTCCTTTTTACCCATTCATACCATCCCATTAGGCAAAATTTCGTTACATTTAATAAAAAAATGCATTCAAACATTTATATCCCACACACCCATCCCATATGTGTGCTTACCATGATGTATTCCACTTATCTACATAGGTTCCTAGAATGATTCATGAATGCACAACCGCATACACTCCCAACCATGAGATAAATATCACAAAACTGTCAAATCACACTACAAGTTCATCACCCAATGGTGAAATATCATCAAATATAAAAACACACAACAAGAACAATTATCCCCTCCTAAAGTTACTTGGATTTTCCCTTATACATGGGTTAGCTACTCCCAAGAATTAGCTCATTATGACGGCCTGACACTTTCCAAACCTCCTTTCTATCGTCCCAAAAATAGTAAGAAAGAGAAAAGAAATCCCCTGATACCACATTATAACATCCCCACCCTGAAATCCACTAATCAGTGCCTCGATCCATGTCGCGATATAACCTCAAGAGTGTCTCCCCATACGCTGGAGGTTTCCAACAAGAAGTGAGGGTCTAATAGGTCTTTTGGGGAGATTTTACCCACTTTAACAGATTAATCCACAATAGAACAAAATGTAAATAGCCGAAAAAATGAGAACTAATAAATAGAATTCATAAATAACCAACTCCCAAACTGGGTACAACCACATACAATAGTAAATATGTCATGCCATGCTACAATTCCAAGTGAACAAAACCCCAAATAAAAGAAAAATAGTAGAATCCCTAAAATGGCCTAGACTCTAAGTCTAGAACCTCACCCATACATGCCCCATGTCCAACTCAACTCCATAGAATAGGGACCTTACCATTCTTCTGACCCGTAAGCATGAAATCTGATCAAGTACCCAATGGTGGCTTGAGTATGGTGTGAGCATAACTCAGTAATCCACCACCAATGGTGTCTAAAAAATATCCTGTAAAAGTAGATAGTGCATGAAAGTGATAAATGATGGAAAGTAGAGGTAAACAGTTCAATAGTACATTGTTCCTTTAAATTATGTTACCATTGAATCCAGGTTCGATAATTAGGAAACCCATGGTTTAATATACCTTTTCATGTGTTTAATGGATTAGGCATGTTTAATATTTTCAAGAATATGGGGACAAAATCAAGTCCTATCACACTAGGAATCACATTATAATAACCTCATAATCCTCACCTCAAAGCCCCAGTCCAGGTGGAATGTAACCATTAGGGGAATAGAACTTTGTCCCCTTACCTAACCCATGAATTTGGGGGTGGAGTTAGAACCTCAGTCCAACTTGAACTGTGGGCGTAGAACCTCAAGTCTATACCCCACTTTACCAAGCCATGTGAACATGCTTATTTTTCATTCACCACAATTAACCACATCACAAAAATGCATATCAAATATTATTTTCAACATCACAACAATATAAATAAATGGGAAGTTAACAATATGCCTCAATCTATTAACACATTCATCATTTATATCACTTATCCCTTTAGCCCCATTTCCCATTTTCCATGTCTATCTCACTACGCATATTAAAATTTAAACATAATTCCTTATAATATTACAATTAATACCATTTAAATGTCAACCAAACCATCCCTTATCCTTTAACCACATTATACTCCACCATCCATAATTCATTATAACTCATTATATAAACCAATTAACCTACTTGATAAGTTTTTTCATCATTATGAGTCAATTTCACACCTTATATTTTTTTTATTCTATTCTGAATGGTCGGTTCACCTGATGGGTGGCCCTAAAAATAGTCAGGACATCCTCCATGCATCTTTCAGGGATCGTGAGGGTTAATTTGGTTGTTTTTGAACTCAATATACTGCATGTTTTCAGCGGTACCAAGAACACATCAGTATGAGAACATAAAATAATCCCTACATGCACAAATATAAATATAATCTATGGGATATAACATGTATAAAACCTACCTTGAATCCTCTAGTGAAAACACTCCTAATTGAGGCCTTAGATCTGAATTCAACCACCCTTTTAATTTTTCAACCTAAATCAATTGAAAAAGAAATGTTTTAGATCTTCAGATGGAAATAAGGAAGTGATGAAAATCCTAAACCAAAAATAGAATCAAGAGTGGGATTAGACATACCCAAATCTTCAATCTGCAAACAACGGAACTCACAATAGCCCTAAGATGAGGGAGATTGATCCATAGAATCTATTGAGACTTTTGGGGTGTCACTAGGGTTCAAGGGAGATGAAAGGAAGAAAATACCGAGTGGAACTTAAAATCATGTAATTTCACTTTTGTAATTTTCTCAAAGTTACTAGGCCACATGTTTTTCCAAATAATACGAAAACTGTGAATATGATACTATTCGAAAACATTCCCCTTGCACAATTACCTAGTATTTCCTCACTATTTTTACTAACCATGCACAAATCATGCAACATGACCAGAAACCCGCTTTTTCTTCCGATTTCATGTGATTAACCCCAGAAACAACCCTGAGTCTTCACATGAACACGGGAAAAAACTTATTTAATCTTAATAAGGAACTTAAACTGAAACGTAAAAAAAATAACTTACGGGATATTTAGGATCTTACAAATGGTGTGGGTGTTGAGTCCCTATAAATAAGTAACCTCACTCAAATGGATGAGTCAAAGGAAGTTATCAACCTAGGTTAAATGCCCATCATGAGGGAATAAAATGATGTATTTCCTAAAGAGTTACATGTAATTCCCCTGAATCATGAGGTAGAGTTCTTAATAGAACTCATACCCGTAGCTAATCCTATCTCAAAATGTCCTTATTAGATGGTCTTATCGAAATGGATGAGTTAAAGAAGTAACTGCAAGAGCATTTGGAAAAAGGGTTCATATACCCTAGTGCATCACCTTGGGGTGTTCCAGTGCTATATTTCAAAAAGTAGGATGGGTCAATGATGATGAGAATTGATTATTGGGAACTCAAAAAGATCACCTTAAAGAAAAATTATCCACTTATAAGGATTTATGACTTGTTCGATCAGTTACGAGGATCTCAATACTTCTCAAAGGAGGATCTTAATTCTAGATATCATCAGCTTAAGGTAAAGAAGGAGGATATTTAGAAGACCTCCATCCATATAAGGTATAGGAACTATGAGTTTCTGGTGATTCCCTTTAGAATTACTAATTCCCCTAAAATATTCATGTATTTAATGAAGATAGTCTTTAGATATTACCTATACAAATTTGCGGTAGATTTTATTGATGATATTCTCATTTTATCCAAGAGAATAGATGAACATGAAGAATATATAAGGATTTTGTTGGAAAAATTAAGGAAGGAGAAGTTGTACACCGAGTTCATCAAGTGTGACTTTTGGATAAAGAAAGTCACATTCTTGGAACATGTGATCACAAGTGAGGGAATTTACGTGGACCCATAAAAAACAAAGGCAATTGAGGAATGGTCCAGACCCTCTAGTGTCATGGAAATCCATAGTTTTCATGGATTAGCTTGGTACTACTGACATTTTGTGAGAAATTTATTATGATTAACAAGACCTCTAACTAAGTTAACAAGGAAAGGGATAATGTATTTCTGGATGGAAGAATGTGAGGAATGATTCATGGATATAAAGAGAAGCTTTATCACTGCACTTGTAATCACATTACCAAAGAGTGGAGAACATTTTGTGATATACAGTGATGCTATAAAGAAATTTTTGAGTTGTGTACTTATGAAAAATGATAATGTGATATCTTTACCTCATGACATTTGATAAACCATTAGAAAAACTACCCAACACAAGATCTGGATCTAGTATCTATGATTTTTGAGTTGAAAATATGGCAATGCTACCTCTATGGTGAGAAGTGTGACATATATTCTGATCAGAATTCCTTAAAGTACATATTCACACAAAATTAGCTCAACATACATCAAAGGATATGGTTAGAGCTAATCAAATACTATGATTACTCTATTCACTATCATCTTGTCAATGCGGAAAAGGTAATTGATTCTCTTAGCAGAAAAGAACTTGTTACTCTATCAATGTTGTGGATTGAGAAGGACCCTATCTTCATGGATTTTCAAATGATGGGTTTGGAAATCATAACAGTAGGGATTACATTATACCTTTCCCAAATTATTGTCCAACCATATATCCAAGAGATTATTAAGAATATACAAAGGGATGATTGAGAGTTACAAAAGTATTTGAATGGTGTAAAGGAAGGGAAGCTGCAAGAGTTCCCCATCGATGATCATGGTGTGACTTGGTTTGGAAAGAGGCTTTGTGTGCCTTCATCACCTGGTATAAAGAATGAGTTATTGGATAATACACACAAATCAGATTTATCTATTGATAATGGGAGTACCAAGATGTACCGTGATCTTTGAGAATACATATGGTGGGAAAAAATGAAGAAGGATATTTTTGAGTATATCTCAAGGTGCTTGATATGTTTGTTGAGTCAAATGTTATCTTTTGACTTCTATATTTTGTTTTGGAAATCACAAATGTCTTCTTAATCGTATCGTACTGACTCTGTCAATCATATCGTAGTGACTCTGTCAATCGTATCATACTGACTCTGTCAATCGTATCGTACTGACTCTGTCAATCGTATCGTACTGACTCTATCAATCGTATCGTACTGACTCTATCAAATGTATCGTACTGACTCTTCTATTCATACTTTCATTACTTGTTTTAGTACTTAGTCAAAAACACTTGTTTCATATGAATCGTACTATTACTTATCATCGACATATATCTTGTTTTAACCAATACGATATCATTGAGTTAGTTAATAACTAATCAAAACAATGTCATGCTTTCTGTTTCAATATGACTGTTATGATGCCAGGTGTCCAAGTCCCTCCGAGTTTTTCGGAGAAATATGACCGTTGGAGGCAACATGACCGTTGGAACCCAAGGCCTATAAATAGGAGGTCATTTAAAGTTGAAAGAGAGACTTTTGGAAAAATTGTGACACTCTACTTCTATCATGTTCTAGAGAGAGACATTGTGACTTCTCTCATCTGCATTGTGCATCCGATCATCGTATCGAGGGCTTTCAAGTGATTGAAAGACAGAGGTGCCGATTACCTACAAAATCAAGGGCTGTCGGGGATAGGCAGACAGACGTTCCGATCATCGTATCGAGGGCTGTCGGGGATAGGCAGACAGACATTCCGATCATCGTATCGAGGGCTGTCGGGGATAGGCAGACAGACGTTCTGATCATCATATCAAGGGCTGCTAGGGATAGGTATACAGACAGTCTGATCATCGTATCGTGGGCTCACCAAGGTGTTTGTGAGACATACCTCTTATCCTAGGTGAAAGGATAACCCTTCTCTTTGGGTCAAAAGAATTGTAATACTTTTTACTTTTCTGTTGCTGCTTGTATTAGAAAGAAATTTGTATTTTTTTCCTTTCTTCTTTACATATTCAATTGTAATTGTTTCAATTACAATCATTCTATTACATATTGTATTGATTGATTCTATACGCTTTAAGGTAGAATCATTCATCTTTATATTACTCTGATTATTGTGTTCATCTTGAATACAATTGTTTTACATTTCATTAGTATTACATTACATCATACCTTTTTATATTCAATACAATTGTGGGTGTTTGTATTTGTATTAGTTTAAGACCTTTTAAACTAAAATCTTAAGTTGCTAAAACTCAAAGGTTTTTTAAACCTATAATTCACCCCCCCTCCCTCTTGTATTGTTCCATCTAATATCCATATACATCTACATATTCGATCCAACAATTGGTATCTGATGAGGTTTTCCACTTATTTGTATTTCTTGTTCTATTTTTACTGACTACACTAACGTGTGGAGTGGAAAAGTTTTTTATTAGATGATAGGAATGAATATTGGGTCAATAGACAGTCTAAATTCTTCTAGACCACCTATCTTTGATGGAAATGATTATGAGTACTGGAGAGATCGTATGAAGACTTTTATGATCAACACTGGCCTAGACAATTTTATTATGCTTACTGGAGGTTACAAAATTTCTGACAAAGAAGTTAGTACTTTTACTAACCAAGAGAAGAAAGAATATCAACTGAATTACAAGGTACGCAATACTTTATTATGCTCTATGACTAGGAATATATACAGTCTGATATCTTCATGTGAAGCAGCCAACTGTATTTGGAAGAAATTGGAAGTCACTCATTTTGGTACATCCAAGGTTATAGAAACAAGAAGAGCAATGCTTCGAGCAGAGTATCATGGATTTGTTTTTCCTTATGGAGAGCCAGTATGTAAAGTGCAACAAAGGTTTATCACAATTGTCAACAGCTTACAATCTATGGGAGAAAAAGGTCTTGATGATGAAGCTCTAGTTGATAAAATTATAGATATAATGCCAAATGAATGGGGGTCAAAAATAGACATCTATTGATGAAAATAGAAAAGTCTCCCAGATTTCTCTAGATGAACTCTTTGGAACTCTTCAACAGCACGAGACAAGAATGAAGAGAGATGCTGATTTCAATAAGAAGAATAATGGGAATGGAATTGTAGCCTTTTCATCTAAGGCTAAAACACCTGAAAGGCTTACAATATCCAAATCCAAGAAAGTTATATCTGATTCAAGTGAGTTTGATCTTTCGGATAATGAGTTAGCAAATCTTGCTCGATGGATGAACAAGATTGTGGGAAAGAAAGACTTCCAATATAGATTCAAAAAGAAAGATAGGAAGGATAAGAAAGATTCAGATGTAACTTGTTATGAATGTAAGAAATCAGGACATATAAGGCCGGATTGTCCTTTACTGAAGAGGAAAGACAGAAAGGAGAAACACTCTTAAAGAAACAAGAAAAGGTTTTATAAGACAAAAAAAGTTTTGTCAGTTGAAGCCAATTTGAAAGTTCTTTCTAAAACCTCAGCTGCTCATAAGAAAGCTTGCAACAGGATGACCAAGTGGTCATATAAAACATAAATCTCGGTGAATGATCATGAGATAGGAATTGAAGATATAAGGAGGTTTTCAAATGATCTTGTTATTGCCTTTAATAAGGTTGACAAAGAAACTGTTGAAAGGTTGAATCAGATAACTCATGGAGCCGATATTCCTTCAGTGAAAGAATTACAAGAGGGAATGAATGCTTTTCAATCTGAATTCTCGAAGGTTTCATCTTTCAAGAATGAAATTGTTTTGTTGAAGAAACAAAATTCTGTGTTATCCAAAGATAACAAGAATCTGCAAGACAGAATTGATACCCTTGAGGAAGTAATCAGAGTCCAGGAGGAGACTATCAAGAATTAAGATCAGATTTTTGCGGACTAACAAGAGCTTCTCAGAACTCAGGGTAAATCAATTTCTGAAGACAAGAAAGAAATCAAGAAGATGAAAGTTGTTCTTCATGAGCTCATAAAGAAGGAAAATGAAAGAGAAAACAAATGACTGTTGTATTTGTTTTCCTTTGGAACATGTCTTTGTTTTGTAATAACTTTTATGATTCTTTCTTTTGTCCTGTATTTCTTCTCTCTAACTCTTTCAGGAAACTCAAAGTAACCCCATTATTTTTGTAAACCAGAAAGGGGGAGAATGTTTTATAAAGGGGGAGAATGTTTTATAAATGGGGAGAATGTTTTACAAAGGAGATTGGTTTAATCAAATACTTCGAAACCAAGGAAAATCTATGAATACAATCCTTAGGAAAGTGTACACCTAAGGGGGAGTTAATTGTATTCAAATTCATATTCAGAAGAGTTTCCAAGAACTCAGGGGGAGATAAGTATTCCTTGTTATATTTACTTGGTGTGTTGTGATTTACAAAAAGGGGGAGATTGTTGAGTCAAGAGTTATCTTTTGACTTCTATATTTTGTTTTGGAAATCACAAATGTCTTTTTAATCATATCTTACTGACTCTGTCAATCGTATCGTTCTGACTCTATCAATCGTATCGTATGGACTCTGTCAATCATATCATACTGACTCTGTCAATCATATCGTACTGACTCTGGCAATCGTATCGTACTGACTTTGTCAAATGTATCGTACTGACTCTGCTATTCAAACTTTCATTACTTGTTTTTGTATATAGTCAAAAACACTTGTTTCATATGAATCATACTATTGCTTATCATCGACATATATCTTGTTTTAACCAATACGATGTCGTTGAGTTAGTTACAAACTAATCAAAACGATGTCATGATTTCTGTTTCAATATGACCGTTATGATGCCAGGGGTCAAAGTCCCTCCGCGTTTTTCAGAGAAATATGATTGTTGGAGGAAACACGACCGTTGGAACCTGAGGCCTATAAATAATAGGTCATTTGAAGCTGAAAGAGAGAATTTTGGAACAATTGTGACACTCTACTTCTATCAACTTCTAGAGAGAGACACTGTGACTTCTCTCATCTACTTTTTGTGTCTGATCATCGTATCGAGGGATTTCAAGTGATTGAAAGACAGAGGTGTCGATTACCTAAAAAATCGAGGGTTATCGGGGATAGGCAGACAGACGTTCTGATCATCGTATCGAGGGCTATCGGGTATAGGCAGGCAGACGTTCCGATCATCGTATCGAGGGATGCCGGGGATAGGCAGATAGATGTTCCGATCGTCGTATCGATGGATGCCAGGGATAGGCAGACAGACAGTCCGATCATCGTATTGAGGGCTCACCAAGGTGTTGGTGAGACAGACCTCTTATCCTAGGTGAAAGGATAACCCTTCTCTTTGGGTCAAAAGAATTGTAATACTTTTTGCTTTTCCGCTGCTGCTTGTATTAGAAAGGAATTTGTATTGTTTCCTTTCTTCTTTACATATTCAATTGTAATTTTTTCAATTAAAATCATTCTATTACATATTGTATTGATTGATTCTATATGTTTTATGGTAGAATCATTCATCTTTATATTACTCTGATTATTGTGTTCATCTTGAATACAATTGTTTTACATTTCATTAGTATTACATTACATCATACCTTTTTATATTCAATACAATTGTGGGTGTTTGTATTTGTATTAGTTTAAGACCTTTTAAACTAATCTCTTAAGTTGCTAAAACTCAAATGTTTTTTAAACCCACAATTCACCCCCCCCCCCTCTTATATTGTTCCATCTAATATACATATACATCTACATATTCGATCCAACAATGTCAGTATGTTAAAGTAGAGTGACAGAATTCCAAAGGGATGATACAACCATTGCCTATACCCATATGAAAATGGGAGAATGTCACTATATACTTTGTTACATTCCTCCTAAAGATATCCAAATGAAATAATGTTATATGGGTTTTGGTGGAATGACTCACCAAGACTACCCACTTTATTTCTATTCAGGAAGATCACTCGCTAGAATAACTTACAAACATATATGTGAAGGAAGTGGTGAGGTTGAAGGGGTTCCACTACTGATTGTCTCTTTTAATTATCCTAGGTTCACATCTAAATTATGGAGGAGTATTCACCATGCTTTATGTACTGAATTAAATTTTAGCACAACATATCACCCCCAGACTGATGGCCAATCTGGAAGGACTATTTAGATGATCAAAGATATACTAAGAGCCTTATCAGTGGAATTAAAATGTTGATGGGATCATCATATCCCATTGGTTGAGTTCTCATACAATAATAGATTCTGTTCGAGTATTAAAATGGTTCCATATAAAGCTCTACATGGAAGGCGATGTAGAAATATAACCTGTTGGGATGAAGTTGAAGAATGAAAGCTACTTGGACCTGATCTTGTGAAAGAGATGATAGAGAAGGTTCAAGTCATCCAAAAACACATCAAAGATACTTAGAGTTGGAAAAAAAATCTACGCTGAAAGCCGTTAAATGGACTTGGAGTTCAACATTGCAGATAAAGTCTTCCTAATAATATCACTATGGAAGAGAGTCATGTGGTATGGAAACAAAGGGAAGATAATCCCAAGGTACATTTTCCTCTTTCAGATCCTTGTCCGTATAGGAGTCGTGGAATATCGGCATGAACATCCACAAAATATGTCTCAATTTTATTATGTATTTCATGTATCACTATTGAGGAAGTACATACCAGATCCCTCATATGTATTGAACTTAGAGGTGGTATAGCTGGAAGATGATCTCTCTTATGAGGAGCGGCCAAAAAAATTATGGACCGGAGAGATAAGGTTTTACACAATAAAAAAACCCACCATTTAAAAGTGTTGTGGAGGAACCATAAGTATGAATAAGAAAATTGTGAAGTTTAGGAGGTGACGAAGTATAATTACCCTCACATTTTTATGTAAAATGAAATTTTGGGGGTGAAATTTCAAAAGGGGGGGAGAATTTAATGACCCAATCTTTTATCAGTGGAATTTTTCCCTTATAATAGAAATTTTATATAGTGTAAATCACATAAAACCACTTATAGACCATAATAAAAACTTTATAAATTATGAATTTATTAAATAATAAGTTTTTCTAGGAGTTAAGTAACCTATACTGACGAAATACTAACTTGACCATAGAAATAGTAATATAACCCTTATGAATAGTAAACCAACCAAATGAATAGTGGCCTCACCCATGAAATTATAAATAAAATTTATGCATCTTATGAATGGTAATATTATTTAATTATATCCTATAATAAGTAAGTAACACTACACCAAAATTAGTAATTAGCTGTTGGTTTTTGCGGTGGGTTTTTAGCGGAGGGTTTTTAAAAAGACGCCACTAAAACCCCCTTTTTAACCCACAACACTTCTTCCTACCATCCCCAACCCCTTAACCTGACACCCATACCCCTCATACTTGACCCCATGATACCCTATGACCCTCCCATAGGCACCCTTCTCCCCGCCCTTCTCCACATCATTGTCGGATTCCTCTCTGTCCTCATCGCCCCCACCCCACGAACCCAAGACCTCTCACCCCTCTTCCCCCGATATTGAAAAACCTAAGCCCCCTCACTCCATCCCCCTACTCACCCCTAATTCCTACTACCTAATCCCTTTACATCCACTACATACCCCCTTGCATCGGAACCATTCTCCCCATTGTCATCGGTTGCCTACTCCCTCACTGTCTTCTTCACACCCCCTCATGTCAGACCCCTTCTCCCACAAAATGTTGGCTACCTACTCCATCATCGTCCCCTTCACTCCCCTCACACTGGACCCCTTCTTTCCATTAGGTTTACTTATTTAAATAGTAATTATTAAATAGATATGTCAAATTACTATGTCATGAGAATATAGAAGTCTATTATGAAAACCAAATGATTATTTATAATATTTTTCCACTTTTGGAAATTATTTTTTAAATTGATTTTGTATGAAATTTAGAACTAAAATTTTCAGTGTATTTGGATATGTATAGATTAAATATAGAAATCCTATTATTATTTGTGATCAAACCCTACTTTTTTTACATATGTATCTTGAATATGCTCTTTAGAAATATGGTAAATGGAAGGGCGTCATGTAGTTCACCAAATTCTCTTGGTTGTCGTCACCATAGTAGTGGGGTTATTTTTTTATAGATTCTATAATATAGATTAGAATTCTGAATTATATATTTTTTCATTCAGGTTTATCACTTTCGGATTTATGTTGTATGTCTCAATTATATATAATCTTTTAATTTGACATTTTACTCTTATTTTTTATCTCCTTTTAGTTATTTATGATACTTTATTCGATGTTTTGTTGGACCTCACCATGGGTTGGAATTTACTGGGATAAATTTCTTATTGGACATAATTAGTTCTTTATAAACTATTATTAAAGGTATTACCAAGTTTAAAATGATAATTAATTACCTAGGTTTTGTCTAGGATCTTTGGTAGGCATGAGTTAATACATTTATAATTCAGGTAGTAAGTGTGGGAGGGTTCCTAACCAGCACAATTTGGTGTCTAAAATTATTTTAACATGAATGGATAGGGATTTTTACAATTATAGAGAAATGTTATTTGAGGTAATATAAATGAAATTGATATAAATGTTAACTAAATGGACATGATCCTCATTATATGGTTATTTAATTCATCTATATAATCAAATATTTCTTTAAAAAAATTCATTCAAAGTACTTGGTATGGATTTTTGATATTGGTATTATGATTGAGTAATTTTATGTTAGGTTAAGAAGATATTTTCTTGTGTTAATTAGAAAATTTCTTATAAAATTACTCTTCCCAATCTATGGGATGAAGTGTAAAGAAAATTACCATAGGAAAATCCACTCAATGACCCCTCTTTGGTGGAAACTATAATTCACACCATTCAAAAACTAGATCAATTTGGCTTTGGTAACCTTTAATGGTTGGTTGATCATGTCTTGGAGTTTACTATGAATAATCCATCCATATTCAATAGTGAAAAAGAATCATATGAATCAGAAGACCGTCTTGAGTGGATTGAGGTTATCTTCATGACCACACTTGGTAATAATTCTTATACAATCAACACTATCAGTCAAGTTTTTATGTCACATATCTAACTTTATTAATCTTGTTTCTATGTTATAATTTTTAGGTAGTTTTAAAACCACTCTAATTAGTTTGAGATGTTCCATCTGTAAATAATAAAAATTAGAATGTGACATACATAAATAGAATCACATATATGACCACTAGAAATGTTATCCATGATTGATTTTCTTTTTTTAATTTTACTTTTTTAGTACTTATATGACTCATATTATGACTACTTCAGTTATTTTTTCACTTCAATTTGTCTCTTTTCTTACTTAGTATTACTTATGTGTTTTAATTTTTTTTAATAATGTGTAGGCACACATTGATATGGATAAAAGTCGGATCACATTAATGAGGAAAACACCTCTATATTATAAGTATTTGGATGAGTTTTTTGATTTTTCAATTTTCAATCAATCCGTTGATTGGAGAATAAGATTTATATGTCCTAAATGTAAATTTAAAAACATGGTTGAATAGAGAAGAAGTTTATGAACACTTGATGTTAAATAAATTCCCTACTCAAAATTTTTGTTCGATTTGGGACAGATAATCGAACGTTACAGGAAGTTTGAGAACTGATATCATTTGACAAAATGAGCTCCCAACTTCATTGAAAATGGAAAATGAAATGAAAATCCTTATAAATGATGCATTCAGTATTGGAAGACGCCAACATCAACATCAAAACATATTAGCAAAACCAGTTGAGGGTAATAAAAATAACAATTTCATAAGTGATGTTTTTGAGACTATAGGAAGACCATATTAAGATTCTATCATATCACTAGATCCTCCTATTTATTTTGTGGAGGCCAATATAAGAGAAAAATACACTGAGCAGAAAAATATATTTCATGGTTTAGTAGATTATTGAAATATCAATTTGTATATTGGATGTTTGAAATATCCAAAACTTTATTTTCTATTGATGTTGTACCATATCAAATGCCTATGTTGAATTACAAATAAGGCGATGTCAATGATATTGGAATTATTTTGTGATGCATTTCCTGAAGAAAATACCCCTGGGTCTTTTTATGATATGAAAAAGTTTTTAATAAGATTGGTCTGAATTATACAAAAATACATATGTGTCCCAAGGATTTTATGCTTACTTGGGAAGAGTATTCAACCAGACATGATTGAACAAAATTTTCTTCCTCTATATGGAGGTAAATGGGTGACGTTGGAAGTCTGAATCAACAAAATACCATGAAGAAGAATAAAAGTAACACACCTGTAAAGGTTTTGCGTTACTTTCCTTTCAATCCTTGATTTCAAATATTATTTATGTCATCAAAAACCATTTAATAGATAATTTTGAATTCTGTAGACAATAAAAATTATGGGTTAATGCAACATCTAAGAGATTAAAAATCATGGAATACATTGGACTCATTACGTCTAGATTCCTCATATGATCCTAGAAATGTTTGATTGGGATTGACTACTGAGGGATTCAACCCATTGGGTACTTTGAGCACTAGTTATAACATTTTTCTAGTGGTTTTGATCCATTACAACCATCCTCTATGGATGTTTATGAAACAAAAATATTTTATCATTATATGATTATTCCTGAAAACAAATGATAGGAAATGATATTGATTTATACTTGAAGCCTTCAATTAAAAAATTACAGGAGTTACGAAGAAATGTTGTTCAGACATAAGATGAATCGTCTAGAAAAATTTTCAAAATGAAAGCTTCTCTAATGTGGACTATTAGCAACATCCATGGAATTGGGAATTTAGATAGTTGGAACACTTACATGGGTTTGGATTTTCCTATTTGTTACATTGATTTTGAGCCCAAATGACTATCACTCAGTAGAAAATGGTTCTTCTTATGTCATTGAAGGTTTCTCAATGAATCTCATATATTTTTGTTGAACAAGTTAAAATTCAATGGTTATATTGATCATAGACCACATCCAATGCTGTTACTAGGTTCTGAAATATTTGCACAACTTGGAAATGTTGAAACAAAAGTTGGGAAGGTGAATCATTTTAATGATAGTTAGAAATGAGTTCAAAGTGCATCACCAAGTGAAATCAGAATGCAATAATGGAAGAAAAAAGTATATTCTTCCAACTTTCCTATTGCTAATTTAATTTGTTGTGGAAAAATCTTTATGTGATGCATATTGAGAAGAATGTTTGTGATAATTTTATCTTCACATTACTTAATGATCATGGAAAATAGATGGATCATCTCAATTCTCAGAAAAACTTACGCGAATGAACATAAACGTGATCTCGGGCCATATGAGAATGGAAGGTATGCTCTGAAATTTTTTGTAAAGTAAAATAGGGATAAAGATACATTCATTTGAATTTTAAAATATGTTAAAGTATCTGATGGGTATTCATGTAACATCTCAATGTGTGCGGACTTAAAGAAGTATAGATTACATGGATTGAAAAGTCACAAATTAGATATTTTATTACAGAAGTTACTACCATTGGAATTGTGTATATTAGTACCCAAAAAGGATACTAGTGTTGTAATACAATTTTTCAAATTATTAAGGAAACTATATGAGAAAACTCTATAACCATTTGATGTTTACAAACTTCAGGAGATATTTTTATTTACACTTTGTGAAATATAGATGATATTTTCTCCATTATTTTTTATTTTCATGATGCATTAAATTGTGAATTTGGTTGAGGATGATATATTATGAGGCCCTGTACATAATCAATTGATGTATCCAATTGAGAGGTACTTTATTTATATTTTTTTATTTAAGTAATTTTTTTCACTTAATTAAATGCAAAATTATTTTTTTTTCTTTTTATTTCACTGATATCATGGGAATTTGAAATCATACATGAAAAATAAATATCAACCTAAAGGATCTATTTTTGAAGGTTATTTGGAAGAGTTTACCTTTAGTTCAAGATTCTTTGATGATATTAAGACAAGATTCAATCGAGTTGGGCATGTTGACGACACATCGACTCAATCTCAACTACATGGGAAATCAAAAATATTCCATACTATTGGCTAACCAGTTGGGAGGAGCTCAAATGATATGATAACATAAATGGAATTATCATAGGTATATAGATATATTCTATTGAGTAGTGAAATAGTTGATCTATTTATTCAATATTTGAGGATACAGACAAAGAGTTGGATGAGAGTCCGACCAAAATATAAAAAAAATATAAGAAGTTCTGTTAATAAAGATCTTGTTGAATGGTTTTCACGACGTGTAAGTTCATAAATATTTCAATCAATACAGATATTAGGTGGCCTCATTTATTTTTTAAATCAAATAATGTATATTACATTTTTTAGATCACTAATACTTACACTCAAGATGATTTTTTCGAAGATTTTTTGTTTCTTTCTTGAGGTCCTCCAAAACAAGCTAGAAAGTTTGACGATTACAATGTGAATGGCTTTAAATTTTGTACAGTCGATTGGGAAGAGGGTTTGAAAATGCATAATAGTGGTATATTTTTTTTTGAAGTGGGATACTATGGAAATTTGACTAATATTATCAAATTAAACTACCATGGTCATTTTTCAGTTTTTTTTATTCAAATGCAATTCGGTCGATTTTATCAGGGGTGTTAAAAGAAATTCCTTAAAATTTATTTTTATGAAATTCTCTTGCTTTATAGATATTGGAGACCATGAATTACATGATCCATATATCTTACCATCACAACCGAAAATAGTATATTATGAGGAAGATATCACAAATGAAGGGTAGAGTGTAGTTTCTCACTTAAAAAATAGAGTTTTATGATATGGGTGATGAATTGCAAGATTTGACATCTAACATTGAATCCCATAAACCGAAAGTAGAGAAATTATTTTATCATCATGATATTGAAAATATTAGTCTTTCAAGGGTGGATAAATAAGATGAAGTAATGATGGAGCAGGAAAATGACATGATTGAAGGAGAAAATGATTTCATGTGATGTAATCCATTCATTTATCAACCACTTATGTCATTTGTGTAGTCATTCATTATCATAGTTATATATATTTTGTTTTTCAGTACTGTGCATCTGTTATCATTTCTATTCTTTTCTGCATGAATTTTTTGAAATATATGTTTTGAAGATACATTAATTTGATTAAATGATAGAAATTACATGGAGGAAGTGTTATACTGATACCAATAAACCCTTAGTCGATGTTGCCTCAACCATACCTAAAGATGATGATCCATATGTCTCTCTCCCTAAAACAACTGAGACACCATCTGATTTCCCCCTACACCATCTCTCACAACCTACATCAGCGTCCCATCAGCAGTCTAGCTGACTCCTACCCATTCATTAGCCTCATCAGCAAGGTAGTAGTTCACTCCTCTTTCTTCATAAGGATATTGGAGGGTGACTTTTATAGGTAAAATTTTTAATATGAATATAGTTATTATAGTTTTTTATACTACTATTTGTTTTCATAAAACATGGAAACAATGAAACTATGAAGAAAAATATTGAATGTTCAGATGTCTGGAATCTGAATGGACAAAAGATAGTTTTCCAATTTGACTACAATTGGGTCCCTATGGATGATTCCATGGGATTATTTGGCTAGATTCCAGGACATCTAGTCATGGATCCATTTACCCTTCTGATTACGTATGGTGATTTGATACATATGCCTTCATCTTAGAAAAATGATTTTTTTGATTCACAGATAAAGGTAATTTTAATACATTATGGTTTAATTGAATGTCATTATGTTATTAAATTCTAATATTTTCAAAATTAATCTCATTGTACATATGATTTTACACTTTCCCATTATTGATGTTATTGCATGAAAGTGGACATTGAAAGCATTGGTTGATTTATTTCAAAAGATGACTGGATCTATCCCTAATGATATTTCATCAATGACTTGTGGTGATCAGGTAAATCAAACAACTTCAAAATCATTTAGTTCACAAAATGTTATTATTTTTAAGTTTAAATATAAATATAAAACACTGCTTAATTTTCAATATAATTTTCTTATAGGTTCCAATAGCAGGAAGTGGATATGGATATGAATACGAAGATGGAGATGGAGAGGGTAATGAGTAGAGTTCATATGGTAGGGATTATTGGTCTTTTTGATGTCTTGGACTAATATTGAATTAGAGGGTTTATTGATGTATTATTTGTTACACAATGTTGAAGGCAATTATGGTTGGATGTAAACTAATATACTTGTTTGTTCATGCCATATGTTTTATATATGTGTGATTTTGTGTGCTTCTAATAGGGGTTTTGTATGCTACTGATAAGAGATACACTTGGTTTTCATTTTATTTTTTCAGGGTAGTTTTGGTGCTACAGAATCTGTAGTTGGAATTTTTTTTGTTAATCAACATTTTTTGGCATTTAAACAACCTCTAAATATGGAATATTTTTATTTTTGATGGTTAAAACCAACAGTATAAGATTTTTTTTGGCGTTGGTTAAAACCACTACTAAATATGACACATTATTATTTAGTGGTTGTTTTAATCATTTTAATAGTGGTTTTGTGGGCAGTGGAATGTTGGAATTTAGAAATGGTTAGAAAAACCTCTAAATTCTTGTTATTTTTTCCATGTAATACCGTTGAAAAAATAAAAATAACCCCTAATAAATACGCTTTCTACGACGCTTACCAGAAGCCACTGCTAAATGGAAGAAACTGATGTGTGTTGGACCTTGACACAAGATTAGCGAAAATTTCTTTGGAACCATCATAGAACCATGTAGTGGTGTTTTAAATCACAACCAAATCAAAAAACCACCACAACTTGGCTCTTTTCTTGGAGTGTAAATATTTTAAAAATTATTAATTAAGTGTTGGTATTTTTATAAGTCATAAATATTTAATTATGATTTTATAATTAATTTAATCATTTAAAATAAAATTTATTTTCATTAAATCTATTCAATAATTAATATTTTGATGTATTATGGTTTTATGATAATTTTATGAGACTTTAATTACTTTTTCAAAGTGTTATAAAATCAGTTAAAATTTTAAAATCTTTATTTTCCAAGTAAATGATGATTTGAATTAAAATTTAAATTACTCATATTTAGAAAATTATTTTGATCAAATTTAGATCATTTTTTAATTCTAAAAGTCAAAATATGGTTGGGATGAATTTTTTGTATTTTTCTAAAATACTTGAATCTATTATTAATAGTAAAATATGATAATTTACAATAAATACAAAATTAAAGTATTTATTGAGTCATAGTTAATGTAATGCTAATGTAATCCCATAATCTCGAACCATAATTCATTATTTTAATATTTTTGGGGATAATTCTCAACTAATTCATAGTGGAGAGCCAAAAAATTAAACTAATGATTAAAATATTGAGAAAACACCCCTCCCCTCCACTATAAATAACACCCCTCACCCCTTATTATCCTCACACCTATAAAGCGATGATACTTGCCTGAATTTATGCCCATAACTCTTACTTATCCCCTACCCCATGTACAAGATCTCTTTGTCTCATCAAAATACCAAAACCCTTTCCCTAAGGAGGTTCTCAAGGAAGAGAGATTTAAGAGGTAAAATACTCTTCCTCATTATTTTAAATTCCATTCCAATTCCATTTATTTTATTATTTTCTCATCACATCCCTTCATCCAAATGACATGATAAAATCCAGTACCTTACACATAATTTAAATCTATCATGTTAATTTAATATTCCTTATTAAACACATCCCACTCTCTATTTTATTCTAAAAATGAAATCATCGCCCATAATGTGTCAATTTAACGACATCGTGGGTGATGAAATTTAATTTTCATTTAACACCATCAAGGATGTTAGTAAAACAATTAAATTGTTTAAAACATATTATAAAGTATTTGATATAACCCTGTTTATATTCTGGAACTAAAATTTATACTTCTCTCTAAATGATAAAACAACCAAGTTCGTTATGATTGAAAAACCGCCGAAATTAGTGAACTTTATAGGGCTCTTCACCACTCCTTTGTGATGACCTAGTAGTAGCGATGGATGATTATTCGATACCTCCCCTGCTAGAGGAAGAGGGATCTCTCCCCATGGGATACCATTGCTCGTTCTTCCCCTTCTTCGATCCTGAATCTATTCCCCCTTTCCCCTCTATTTCTCTCAGCCCTAAAGTTCCCGAATTGTTTGAGGGTTTTCCGGTTCTACCGATCTCTACATCAGAATTTAGAGTCACTTTGTCTCATCTCATCTTGAAACTGGTAGCACAATTCAAGCATCACTAACCTTCAATGGATATGTTTGACCATTTTATTTTTTTGTCCGCGGTGTTTGCAAGAGAGATCTACTATCAGTCTTCTCGAACGAAAACACTTTACAATTCGCTTCGCTTTAGAGAGCGATATGATACAATCCCGATCTTGTGATCCTTATACCTCTAACAGATCTCACTTCTCATTGTTCAAATGGTCATATGACTTCTTCATGAAAATGGACTCTCCTAATGTGGTGATCTGGGTTATTTTTCCTGAGCTTCCATTTTGTTTCCAGAATCCCTCTATTATCTGAATGCTAGGTAATATAGTAGGTAGATTTCTTTTCTTGAATAGTATAATAAGGTTTGTTTTCCACCCAATTTCTCCATGAATATACATTTATGTTGATGTTTCAAAAAGGACCAGTGGACTTCGTATGGATTGTTGTTTGTGAAGAACTCTGATATAAACAACTAGTTCTATTTGAGAAATGGGTTGATTTCTGTTTATCACGCATCAATATGGGACACCGAAAGGATGAGTGTAGGGATGGAATTGGAAACAATCTCCATATTATGGAGATAGCGGGGCCAGTTCCTATTATCAATGATTTGGAAAGAGTGTTGTATAGGAGTTTAAAGGACCAAATAAGTCGGGATAGGTCTCTCGTGCTACAGTTCTTCAGTTCCCACCAGATATACCACTTAAACAGAATAGATCAAGGTACTATTAACATACAGAAGGAGGCAAAAACAAATCCTAATCCAAAGGTGGTGGACATATTCAATAGGATTTGAAATGGATTTTCTTGGCATAATCTATCTGAGAAGGTTGTTCATGGGTTAGGGGTTATTGGTTCAACAGATCCTCTGTCGTCTGAGTCTACTAGGATTCTTTATTATGTAGAAGTTTCTTGGTTCAGAAATGGACTTGAGACAGTGAAAAAAGGGTTAGAATTATTAGCTACAGGAAGTACTAGGAGATTTGGGGAAGTGGGTGAATGGTGGGGGAATAGAAAATCATAGTTTGATTCTGTCCCGATTAATATTAGCAATCGTTTCAATGGCTTGGGTTATGAAACTCCTGATCAGGAGACAAATTGTTCAGGGTGTTTCTCAAGGCCAGATTCAGGGGTGGGGATAGTGATGGAAAACTATCAGAGGACAATGAAAATGGAGGATATATTATAGGGATTCATTGTCCAAGGAGGAATAAGGGACAGAAAGAAAACAAGGACTCGGGTAGCTGCATTATAAGAAAGAGGAGGAAATCCAAAGGTTGCAAGGACTACTCATACCTCCCATGACCTATGGAGACAAGATCATATAAAAAAGGTGAGAAAAAGGTAATGGAGGTTGAGTCATATAAAAATGAATTGGTGAATGAGGTTAGATTGAATTTGGTGAGTGTAAGTGAAATGGTTGAAGGTCCAAATACTAAGGATCAAGTTTTGTAGAAGAAGGATGATATAGTAGAAGAACAAACTTGGATCCAGGAAGAGTCAGTGGGTTTTGTTGACCCTCTAACTAATCCTCAGGGGATGTCTAGAAATGAGGATAATTTGGGTGAAGTTTCATCATTAATCACATTTGGATCGCAGAGGGTTACATATGTAGAGACAATGGAAAAATAATGTGACCTTCTTATGCACCATGAGGAAGAGATTCTAGAGACGGTCTTGATCAGTCATGCTTCTGATGAGGATTCCAGAAGGATGAATGGGAGACCTATCCAAGTTGACATAAAAAAGGAGCAGGGCGATGCATTTACAAGAAGAATTTAATATTGACCATAGGTTTCAATGGTAAGAATATAACAGTTGAAGAGTTCATGTAGGAATGGGAAAAGGTGGCCTATAAATTTGATGATATTATCAAAGATGATCCCGATAAAAAGGAAATAGATATTTTTTGGAAGCTATATAGGGATGAAACATCTAATAGGTTGAATTTGGATTTTAAAAAATATGTCATCTACTTTAGTGTTTTAGTATCTTGTTTGAACATGAAGGTTTCACAGTTTTTTCATAAAAGTATTTTTAATTAAAATTTATCTTTAAGAGAGAAAAACCACCAAAATTAACCTAAAACGACCATAATTAAATTTTATCTAATTATTTATCCTCATTACATATAACCATATTCATTATAATATCATTTTAACTCTTGTAATATCATTAGTAACATATAATAAAAAAATTCGACATTTATCCACATTTTACACAAACTTCCATTCATGTATACAAGTGAACTGGTAATAAAAACTAAGAAAACCAACACCCCGAACAATGAATTTAAACTATATAACTCATCAAAAGTCCCATAAAAGAACTTAATTAAACAATAATGAATCAGATTCATGTATAAAAGGTTCTTTAATTGTTAATTATTGAATATAATGTGATTATATAATACATTATAGTGAATGAATCATTTGGACATAAGGTCAGGGGAATTCTCGAACCCAACTCTCATTCTTTGGGGTTTCCCTCTTTCAACCCATTTTTATTATGAATATTACATAAAAACCATTTCTCCATCATTATCAAAACCTTTATAGGATATAAATGTTTTCTAATTGATTTTATGTCAAACCCAATGTTTTATAAAATAACACTTATTTCAAAAGAACACACCTTTTAATTCTTGAGATTGTTTCAACTTCACTAAAAAATAATGATTCTTATATTAAGTATGTTATTACCTATTTAACTTGGGAACCCAATGATTATGAATGTATGCTTTATGAAATGAAATATATTCCATTTATTGGGTTATTAAATTTCCAATATTGACATATGTTCTATGTGGCATGCATGATAATGTAAATGTTATGATGTGACGGGTGCACCCTGAATTATATATCGTAACGTAAATGTTGTCATGTGATGAGTGAGATCAGAACTATATAGCAATCCAATGAATTGGGTAATGTTATGAATATCACAATTTAATGTAAAATATTTTTGAAAATGAAGCTATATTTTTTCACAACTATGTGTGGTAGTTGACCACTAATACATTCTGATTCATTTTTATGCATTGCCACTTTCCAAGACTTTATCTAATGATTCCTCTCATGATTATGATGATGATGTTATGATTATTCTCACCCCATGTCATATTGTTTCAAGATCTTATCTATCCTCTTACTCGGATTTTAGCTCACCCATTTTTGAAGTGTATCCTCATGTGACTACTTATACTAAGGAAAATTAAAGGGCCAATAAGAAGCTAGAGAAGAAGGAATTAAATAAATGTTTACGTTTTATATTATAAAGGTTGTGTATGACCCTAGTTTTCCAAAGACACTAAACCTTTGGATACTAGTCATGTAATGATTTTATATGATGTAATAATGATGTAATAAAATGTAGGGTTACTATATTTTAAGTTTTTTAAGTTTGTTTAACTTTTTTATTATTTTAAAGGATTTTTAGATTTTTTAATTGGTTTTATGGATTTTATTGGTTTTTCGTTTTTTCATGGGTTTTTATGGGTTTAAAGGATTTTTAGAGACTTTTAGGGGGTTTTTGGGTTTTTTTATGGTTTTTATGTGTTTATATGTTTTTAAGGTTTTCTTAGGGTTTTTTTTGGGTTTTTATGGTTTTTTATGTTTTTAGAGATTTGAATGGAATTTTTATGATTTTAATGGTTTTTAGATCTTTTATAATTTTGTGGGTTTTAGGGGTTTTAGTGTTTTTACGGTTTTTAGGGTTTTAATATTTTTTAAGGTTTTAGGGGTTTCAAGTTTTTTTGGTTTTTTAAGGTTTTATGAGGGATTTTAATGATTTTTATTAGTTTTTTGGTTTTTGGGTGTTTGAGTTATTTAATGGTTTTAATGTCTTTATAGTTTTTTAAAAAAAATTATATTCATAAAGGTGTTTTAGAGTTTTTTTAGTTTTTTTTAGGTTTTTAGGGTTTTATGGTTTTTAGGGGGTTTTATGTTTTTAGGTGTTTTTAGGGTTTTTAATTTCTTTTAGGGTTTTCAACTTCTTTTTAGTTTTTAAGGGGTTTATAGTGTTTTTCTATTTTAAGGTTTTCTTAGGGTTTCTAGTATTCTTAGGGTGTTTTATACTTTTAGTGATTTTTATGGATTTGATATGATTTTTTTATGTTTTTAGTGATTTTTGGGGGTTTTAGGGTTATTAGGATTTTTAGGGTTTTTAGCGTTTATCAGGTTTTTAAGGTTTTTATGTGTTTTTATTTTTTTCATAACTTCATAGGATTTTATAGGGTTTTGGGGGGTTTAATTTTTTAATGTATTTTTAAGTCTTTTAATTATTTTAATAGTTTTTTTAAGGTTTTTAGGGATTTTGATGGATTTTAGATTTTTATGGTTTTTAGGATTTTTATGGTTTTGGGGTTTTTAGTGTATTTTTTGAATTTTTTTTGTTTTTATGTTTTTATTTTTTTAACGATTTTATGGGTTTAACGGGTTTTTATATTTTTAGTGGTTTTTAGAGTTTTTATGGGTTTTTAAGGTTTTTATGGTTTTTGGAGGTTTTATTGTTCTTAAAGTATTTTTTAATTTTTATGGTCTTTTAGGGTTTTTTAAATTTTTTCAGTTTTTAAGTGAGTTTAACTATTTTGAGGTATTTAAGGTTTTATTTGGGGTTTTTATGATTTATATGGGGGTTTATGGTTTTTTAAATATTTTTATGGTTTTTAGGATTTTTAAGGATATTAAGGGTTTTTTAGGTTTTAGGTTATTTAGCGTTTTTGATGTTTTTAGGGGTTTTAAATTTTTTTAGGTTTTAAATGTTTTCTTAGTGTTCTTAAGGTTTTTATATTTTTAGATATTTTTAGGAATTTTTTTATTTTTATGGGTTTAAGGATTTTTTTTACGGATTTTGAGGGGATTTAACGGTTGTCATAGTTTTTTAGGGTTTTAGGGGTTTAATGGTATTGAGATTTTTTTTAAAAAAATTAGAGGTTTAAAGGGTTTTTATTTTTTTATTTTTTTAGTGTTTTGATGTATTTTTAGAATATTTATGGTTTTAGTGATTTTTAGTGGTTTTATGATTTTTAGGGTCTTTTAGGGGTTTTAGTGTTTTTTTTTATGGGTTTTAAGTTTTTTTAGTTTTTTAAGGTTTTCTAATGTTGTTTTAGGGTTTCTATAGTTTCTTTATATTTTTACATATTTTTTAGTTTTTTTTATGGTTTTAAGGTTTTTATGGATTTTGTGGGTTTTAAGATGACTTAGGGTTTTTAGGTGTTTTAGCATTTTTTGGATTTTTAGGGGTTTTAATAGTTTTGACGTTTTTAAGATGTTCATAGGTTTTTATTCAGATATTTTTGAATTTTTAACATTTTTAGGGAATTTTATGGATTTTAATGATTTTATGGTTTTTCAAGTTTTTTGGATTTTTTTTTGTTTTTATGGTTTTTTAGGGTTTTAGGGTTTTTTCCATTTTTTTGGGTTTTCAAGTTTTTTAGAGTTTTTTAGGGTTTTATTCTTTTCTAGTTGTTTAACACTTCTAAGGGTTTAAAGGGATTTTAGAGTTTTTAGAGGTTTTTTGGGTTTGTGTTTTCTGATGGGTTTTTAAGGTTTTTAGGCGTGCTTATGGTTTTTTGGGGGTTTTAGGGTTTTTATGGTCTTTTAGGTTTTTTATCATTACATAGGTTTTTAGATGTTTTATGACTTTTATGGATTTTAAGGGTTTATTAGGGGCTTCCAGTTTTTTATGGGTTTTATGTTTTAGGGATTTTAGGGATTTTAGGGATTTTTTGGATTTTTTTGGATCTTTATAATTTTTATGGATTTTGACGGTTTTTAGGGTATTTAATTTTTTTGAGTTTTTATAAATTTTAGGTTTTTTATGGGTTTTAATTTGTTTAGGTTTTTAATTCTTTATTATGGTTTTTAGGGGTTTTAGGTATTTTGTTGTTTTAGGGATATTTAGTTATTTTTTAATATTTTTAAGGTTTTTAGGGTTTTTAGGGATTTTGAGGGGTTTTGTGTTTTTGGGGTTTTAGAGTTGTTGGGAATTTTCTAGGGTTTTTAAGAGGTTATAGTATTTTAAATGTTTTTATGGGTTTAAAGTGTTTTTAGAGTATTTAGTGTTTTTGGTGTTTTTATGGTTTTTTACAGTTTTTTACAATTTTTAGGGGTTTTTTGAATTTCAGGGTTTTTTACAGTTTTTAGTGTCTTTAAAGGTTTTTAGTGTTTTTAAGGGTTTTATGGGTTTTAAGTGGTTTTTTTTCATATTGTTTTTAGGGTTTTTTTGGTATTTTTAGGGTTTTCAACATTTTTTAGGATTTTTATGGAATTTTTATGATTTGTATGTTGTTTTAGGGTTTTTAGATATTTTTATTTTTTAGTGGTTTGGGGTTTTTTTGGTTTGTAGTGTTTTTTGGTTTTTTTCAAGTTTTAATTACTTTTATGGTTTTCAATTTTTCTTAGGGTTTTTAGGGTTTCTGGGTGTTTAAATGTTTTTATGGATTTTAGGTATTTTTTCATATATTTTTTGGGATTTTTAGTGATTTTTAGGGTTTTAGGATTTTTTATGGTTTTTAAAATATTTTAGGTTTTTTCGGGGTTTTAGTTGTTTCTAAGTTATTAAGGTCTTCATAGGTTTTTTAGGGGTTTTTACATTTTTATAGATCTTTAGAGATTTTTTAGGATATTTATGTTTTTTGTGGGGTTTTAGTGGTTTTGAGAGTTTTAGGGGTTTTATGGATTTTTTGTGTTCTCGGGGTTTTTTTTACTTTTTTAGAGATTTTATAGTTTTTTAATGTCTTTATGGGTTTAATGGTTTTATAATGTGTTTAGTGGGTATTAGTCTTTTTATGGTTTTGGGGGGTTTTTATGGTTTTTAGGGATATTTATGTTCTGGGGGTTTTTAGGGTATTATAGGGTTTGTAGTATTTTTAGGATTTTTAGGGATTTAATTTTTTTATGGGTTTATTAGGGGTTTTACGATTTTTATGTTTTTAGGGATCTTTAGGTATTTTTTAGGATTTCTTTGTTTTCACAGTTTTTATGGATTTTTAGGTATTTATGGTTTTTAAGGGTTTTAGGGGTTTCATAGGGATTTTAGAGTTTTTAATGGGTTAGAGAGTTTTTAGGTATTTAAGGTCTTTATAGTATTTTTATGGTTATTAGGTATTTTTATGTTTTAGTGGTATTTTCAGATTTTTTAGTATTTTTATGGTTTTTAGTGTTTTTATAGATTTTGATGGGTTTTAGGGTTTTTATTAATTTTTTGGGGCTTATAGTTTTTTTTTGTTTTTTAGGGGATTTATGGTTATTATTATTTATAACATTTTTATGGGTTTCTATTTTTTTTAGGGTTTTATTTGGTTTTTAGGTTTTTGGGTATTTTTTTAGGTTTTTAGAGGTTTTAAGTGTATTTATATTTTTAAGGTTTTATTAGGGTTTATCAGGATTTTAAGGGTTTTTTCCTTTTTGGGGAATTTTAGGGATATTCTAGGAATTTTATTCTTTTTTAGGGTTTTAAAGATTTTGAGTGTTTTTTAATATTTTTACTGTTTTTATGTTTTTATGGGGTTTTTAGTGATTTTGGTTACTAAAGTTTTCGTAGGGGTTTTCAAGGGTTTTTTGGTTTTATAAAATTTTAGGGGTTTTTTGGGATTTTCTAGGATTTTTATGTTTTTTGGTTTTTTTGTGATTTTGAGGGATTTTAGGGTGTTTTAGGGGTTTTTTCGTTTTTATGTTTTTTGGGTTTTGAGGAATTTTTTTAGTTTTTATGGATTTTAAGGTTTTCTATTTTTTTAATGTTTTTTTATTTTAAATGTTTTTTATAGTTTTTACTGGTTTTTATAGTTTTTTTTTATGTTTTTATTGTTTTTTAGGGTTTTAGGGGTTTTTATAGTTTTTATGGGTTTTTATAGTTTTTAGGGGGTTTTATAGTATTTAGTGGTTTTAGGGTTGTTAGGTTCTTTTAGGTTTTTTATTAATTTTTAGGTTTTTTGGGGTTTTAAGTTTTTATATTTTTTTAGGTTTTCTTAGGGGTTTTCATGGGTTTTATGGTCTTTTATGTTTTTAAGGATATTGAGGGGTTTTAAGGAATTTTTTTAGGGTTTTAGGGTTTTCGAGGGTTTTTTGGGGTTTTGGGTTTTTATAGTTGTTGGGGTTTTTATGGGGTTTTATATTTTTATGGGTTTTAAGTGGTTTTTGGTTTTAAGGTTTTCTTAGGGGTTTTCATTGTTTTTTGGGTTTTTAGGTTTTTAGGTGTTTTTAGGGATTATTTGGATTTTTATGTTTTTTGGGTTTTTTTTGGATTTTGAGGGTTTTTTGGGTTTATGGTTTTTTATAATTTTTAACATTTTTTGGTGTCTAAAGGGGTTATAGAGTTTTTGTGTTTCTAGGGTTTAGGGTGTTTTTTACGGTTAATAGTGGTTTTTATAGTTTTAGCGGTATTTAGGGTTTTAGGGTCTTTGAGGGTTTTTAGCATTTTTTGGGGTTTTAGGGGTTTAATGTTTCTTTAGGTTTTTATGTTTTTATTAGGTTTTTCCATGGATATTTTGGGTTTTTTGCATTTTAATTGATTTTAATGTATTTTATATGATTTTTTAGGATTTTTATGGACATTAAAGGTTTTTATCAATTTTGAGGGGTTTTAGAGGTTTTTAGGGATTTTTAGGGGTTTTAACATTTTTTAGGTTTTTAGGGGTTTAAGTAATTTTTATTTTCTAAAAGTTTCGTTAGGGTATTTTTGGGTTTCATGGGTTTTTTAAATTTATTGGATTTTTATTGATTTTTTAGGTTTTTACAGTTTTTAGTTTTTCTAGGTATTTTTAGGGGTTTTAGGGTTTTTCTAGGGGTTTTAGATTTTTTAAATGTTTTTAGGTTTTAATGGGGTTTTATTGTTTTTATTCAATTTTTAGTGTCTTATTGTTTTTTACATTTTTATAGGTTTTTTGTGGTTTATGGGTGATATGGACTTTTAGTTTTTTTAGTGTTTTTCGGGTTTTAATGGTTTTATGTGTTTTTAGGCTTTTATGGTTTCCTTTGGGGTTTTTAGGGATTTAGGGTTTTTTACATTATTTTTTGTATTTTTAGGATTTCTTTAGTATTTTTACGTGTTTTAGGGTTTTTAGGGTTTTCAATATTCTTCGGGTTTCTAAGGGTTTTATGTTTTTTTAAGTTTTTAGGACTTCCTCAGTGTTTCCCGAGTTTTTGTTTGGTTTTTTATGTTTTTGGGATTTTTAGGGAATTTTAGGATTTTCCTAGGTTTTTAGGGTTTTTAGGGATTTTGAGGGTTTTCAAGGTTTTTTAGAGTTTTTAGATTTTTATGATTTTCCATGTTTTTTTATTTTTTTTTTAAGATTTTAAAAGTATTCTATATTTTATAATGTCTCTAGGGGTTTGAATGGTTTTTAGAGTTTTTAGTGGATTTTAGGGGGTTTCATGGTTTTAGGAGTTTTGAGGGTATTTTAGGGGTTTTAGTGTTTTTATGGTTTTTAGAGGTTTTAAGAGTTTTTATGTTTTTTAAGGGTTTCTCAAAGTTGTTCATTGTTTTTAGGATATTTTTCATTTTATATATTTTTAAGGATTTCTTAGGATTTTTTAGCTTTTTTGGGGGTTTTATCATTTTGAGGGATTTTAGGGTTTTGAGGGTTTCTTTTTTTAGAGTTTTTTTCATTTTTTATTTCGGTTTTTAGAGGTTTTTGGTGTTCTTAGGGTTTTTCTTGTTTTTTAGTTTTTTTTATTTTTTCAGTGATTTTTAGCAGGTTTTTTGTATACTTATGTGTTTTTTAGTTCTTTCAGTGTTTATGTCTTTTTATGTTTTTATGTATTTTAGGTATATTTTTAGTTTTTTATGGGTTTAGGTATTTTGAATGTTTTTTTGTGTTTTTTGGGGTTTTTTTGTGTTTTTTTTTTGGTTTTTTTTGTTCTTATGGGTTTTTGGAGTTTATTTGGACTATTATAGATATTTAGAGTTTTTTTTTGTTTTTAGGATTTCAAAGGGGTTTTCAAATTTTAAGTGGTTTATTAGGGGTTTTAGGGTGTTTTTTTGTTTTTAGGTTTTTAGGGGTTTTATGGTTTCAGGGATTTAAGGGTCTTTACGGTCGTTTAATGCTTTTAGAAATTTTAGGTTTTTATAGGTTTTAATTGTTTTATGTTTTAAGGTTTTATTAGGGGTTTTCATGGTTTTTAGGGATATTTATGTTCTTATGGATATTTTGGGTATTTAGGAGTTTTAGTGTTTTTAGGTTTTTTTTAAATTTTTTAGGGGTTTTTTAGTTTTTATGGGTTTTAATATTTTTAAAAGTTTTTCATAGGTTTTAGCGAATTAAAGGGTTTTTAGAGTTTTAGTGGTTTTAGGGATTTTATGTGTTTTTGGGGGTTCTTCAGGTTTTATGTAGTTTTATGGTTTTTAAGGGTTTCTTAGGTTTTTATGGGGTTTTTACATTTTTAGGCTCTTTATGGGATTTAGGTTTTTTAGGTTTTTAGGGGTATCTTAGGGTTTTTCATGGTTTTAAGTGTTTTTAATTTTTATGTAATTTTTACGACTGTTTAAGATTTTTTTTAATGATTTTTAAGGATTTTGAGGGTTTTTATTGGTTTTTAGGTTATTTAGGTTTTTTATAATTTTTTAGGTTTTTAGGTGTTTTAAGTGTTTTTATGTTTTTAAGGTTTTCTTAGGGTTTTGTTGGGTTTTAGGGTTTTTTATGTTTTTAAGGATTTCTTAGGAATTTTATAGGATTATTATTGTTTAGGGTTTTTTAGGATTTAGAGTTTTTTAAGGTTTTTATGATTTTTAAGGGTTATTAGGGTTTTTAGGGGTTTTATGGGTTTTAATAGTTTTTTAACATTTTAAGGGGTTTAAATTTTTTAGAGTTTTTAGTGGGTTATTGAGGGTTTTATGGTTTCTAGGGTTTTTAAGGTTTTAAGGATTTTTATGGTATTTATGGGTGTTTTGGATTTATAGGGTCTTTTATGGGTTTTAGCATTTTTACGAGTTTATGTGTTTAAAGTGTGTTTAGGTTTTTAAGGTTTTATTATGGGTTTTCAAAGGGTTTTAAGGATTTTTACATTTTTAGGGATTTTAGGAGTTTTACGGATTTTTAAGGATTTTTATGGGTTTTAGGGGTTTTAGGGTTTTTAGCATTTTGTATGTTTTTAGGGGATTTAAGTGTTCTTAGGTTTTTAAGGTTTTCTTATGATTTTTAAGGTTTTTATGGTTTTTTATAGTCTAGGAATTTTTATGGTTTTCTATTTTATTGTTTTTTATAGTCTTTATGTATTTTAAGGGGTTTTAGGGGTTTTTTTGGGTTTTTTGGGTTTTTTGAGTTTTGATAGCATTTTTATGTTATTTTTACTTTTTCGAAATTTTTAAAGGTTCAAAGGGTTTATAGATTTTTTATTGGTTCTTTTGGTTTTAAATGGATTTTAATCTTTTTCTGTTTTTTGGGTTTTATATTCTTTTAGGGTTTTTAGGGTTTTATATGTTTTTTGGGATTTTATATTTTTTGGGGTTTTAGATGTTTTTAGGTTTTTAAGATTTCATTAGGATTTTTTAGGGTTTTTATTGTTTTTAAAATTTTTATGGATTTTTTTGGGATTTTTATGATTTAAGTGGGTTTTTAGGGTATTTAGTGATTTTGAGTGGTTTTAGGGTTTTTACAGGTTTTAGGCGTTTTTAGTGTTTTTAGTGTTTTTAGGGGTTTTAAGTGTTTTTATGTTTTTAAGGTTTTCATAGTGTTTTTAGGGGATTCTAGGGGTTTTTATGTTTTTAGGGATTTTTAGTGCTCTTATAGTATTTTAATTGTTTTTAGGGGTTTTCAGGATTTTGGGGGGTTTTAGGGTTTTTAGGGGTTTTGGTGTTTTATAGTTTTTTTGGGTTTTCTAGTTTTTTTTCAGTTTTTAGATTTTTGAGTTTTTTTAGTTTTTAAAGTTTTTTGGTGTTTAAATGGGTTTTATATTTTTAGTGGGTTCTTGGGGTTTTATGGGTTTTTAGGGTATTTAGGTTTTTAGGGGTGTTATGGTTTTTTGTTATTTTAAGGGTCTTTTTGTGTTTTAAAATTTTTATGGTTTTAGGTGTTTTAAGAGTTTTTATATTTTTCCTGACCACCTTAGTGTTTTCCAAGGATTTTAGGGTTTTTACATTTTCATGATTTTTAGGGATTTATTAGGATTTTATGGTTTTTTGAGGGTTCTATGGATTTTGAGGGTTTTGAGGGGTTTTATGGATTTCAATGGGTTTTAGGTTTTTTTAAATTTTTTTGGTTTATCCAGGGAGTGATTGATTTTATTGTATTAAAATTTTCTTTTTTTTCATGTTTTTAATGTTTTTATGTTTTTAGGTATTTTTAGGGGTTTTTTGGATTTTTATGTTTATAGGGTTTTTAGGTTTTTTAGTGTTTTTAAGGTTTTTATGTTTTTATGTTTTTTTGGGGGTTTTAGTTTTTTTAGTGTTATAAGGTTTTTTAGGGTTTTATCACATTTTTCGGGGTTTAATGTTTTTTATCATTTTTAGTCGGTCTTAAGGATTTTTATGTGGTTTTACGGTTTTAATGGTTTTTAGGAGTATTTATGATTTTTAACTGTTTTTAGGATTTTTAGATTTCTTTTAGGGTTTTTATATTTTTTAGGGTTTTTAATTGTTTTTTGTGTTTTTTGTTTTTTAATGTTCTCTTAAGGGTTTTCAAGTATTTTTTATATTTTTCTGGATTTTTTGTTCTTTTTTAGGATTTTTATGGGGTGTTATAGTTTTTAGGAATTTTGAAGGTTTTTTAGGGATGATTTGGGTTTTTAAAATTTTATAGTTTTTTAGGAGTTTAAAGTGTTTCTTCATTTTTAAGGTTTTATTAGGGTTTTTAATGGTTTTAGATGATTTTATGTTTTTAGGGATTTTTTAGGGATTTTTAGGTTTTTTATGGTTTTTAGGGTTTCTATGCATTCTGAGGGGATGTATGGTTTTTTAGGGTTTTTAGGGGCTTTAGGGTTACTTAATTTATTATGGTTTTAAATTTTTTTAGAGTGTTTTAACATTTTTTAGGGTTTAATTGGGTTTTACAGTTTTTAGTGGTTTTAGGGATCTTAAGAGCTTTTATGGATTTTACGGTTTTTAGGGGTGATTATGGTTTTTATGGTTTTTAAGGTTTTTTAGGGTTATTTGATTTTTTAGGTTTTTAGGGGTTTTAAGTGTTTTTAGGTTTTTAAAGTTTTCTTAATGGTTTTTAGGGTTTTTAGGGGTTTCTACATTTTCAATGATTTTTCAGTCCTTTTTAGTAATTTTATGTGGTTTTTGGGTGTTTAGATGTTTTTAGGGTTTTTAAATAGTTTGAGGGTTTTTATGGGGTTTTAGGGTTTCTTGGGTTTTATTGTTTTTATGTTATTTTTGGGTTTTATGTTTTTTTAGGTTTTTAATATTTTCATTGATTTTTTAGGGTTTTTAGGGTTTTTAAATTTTTAGGGATTTGTAGGGATTTATAGGATTTTTTGATTTTTAGGGATATTAAGGTTTTTGTGGATTTTTAGGGTATTAGGATTTTTATGGTTTTTTTGAGTTTGTATGGTATCGAAAATTTTTCCAAGGAGAATAAATACTCCCACAATGAATTTACATAAGGAATCAAGCACTTCTATATGTTTATCAAGGCGAAGGGACTCAAATTGAGTTTTATTTATTTGAAGGAACTTAAAGGAATAAATGTTTTCGAATGGAATGTGTGTCATCAAGGGAAAGGTACGCGAAGAAGACGGATTGCGAACTGCCAAGTATGAGGGATGGTCTACGAACTGCTGGCCCGTGAAATGATGGCCAACGAGCAGGGAAAACCATGAACTGTGTCATCCGAAGGAGTTCTGTGCGGAAGACCGTCCGCGTATCATGCTGCAAACCCCTCAGTTCACGGATTAAGCGGATGTGAAGGGTTCCACGAACCATTATCGCGAACCAAAGTCTCCGCGAACCCCGATTGACCGAGTCTTCCACAGGTAAGGAGATGCTTCAATGGGCCTCTACAAATGGTTCTGTGTGCCCAGTGTAAATGATCACTTGGATGCTGTATAAAAGGATAATAGTGGAGATGGATAGAGGGAAGGACAAACGATGAGAGCTTGAGGGAAACTCAGAGGTTGCACTCCGGCTTTCATTTTGTTTCATCGGTGAAGCACGAACCGCGAACCACTTCTTCTGAGGGTATATCCATCCACGAACCATAAAAATGGGGGGAATTGAATAATAATAAAAAGAATTGAGAACCCAACTGGTGAAACCCAAACCAAATACTTCTAGAAGATGAATTTCCCACAAATGGTAATTCTTCTAACCTTCCTTCAATATGGTGATCTGCATATCGTACCGCTACGTGAACTGAACCTAGCATCGCGTACCCGATCGGTACGTTGATATAACCCAAACCAGCATGATAAGCTATGTACCACTTTGGTACACAGTTTTCAATAACCATGCCCACGTACCACACTGGTTTGTGGATGGCCCTGCCACCCGCATACCACTACGGTATGCGGATCCTTCCCCATCCCGCATGATAAACTCGTATGCTGAATGGGGTGTTTTTGGGTATCGTTCCCTCAGATTCTAAACTCACCCCTCCATTACGGTCCAGTCCTCCATAATCCCTCTTCTAATCATTCCCCTGGCATCAGGACAAAGCCACCTCCAAATCCATCATACTCGTATGGTCAGACCCTCGGGTGAATCAACGCACCCCTTTGAGTCTATATACCCATGGTAAGTGGATTCACAAAATATCTCCCTACAACGGTGTGGGCTTCAGGAATTCCTGTGAGGCTAAATTCCCATGGTAACCCGGAGTCAAACCTTGGGATGCTGATGTGAACCTCCCCATTCTCAGGATTAGGGGTGATCACTTACTTTTCTATTCAATGAGGAATAATGATCAGTCAAAGGGGTTATGTTTGCTTCCCCCTTTGATGAGGAAGAAACTTCTCCCCTTCCCAGAACATGCTTCAGGGCCCTCCCACTAAGGTAAGTCCCCAATATTCCATGATAGGGCTACAAAAACTTCAATACCATTTCACATGGAAAGGTTCATTGCTCCGCACCCACGGCCATGGTCACCCCAGACTCTTCTACTGCAGTCTCTCCCTCCCCCACCAAAAGTGGAGGAGGAATGTGCATTGCTGAATCATTCACGTCCTCTTGTTTTTCACACCGAGCATGACTCACGTGGGCTTAGAGGTTTGTAAGGATTACAACATGCACAAATATAATCTACAAGAACTCTAATTCCTGACCAAGTCAGGATAAGTAGGATTCCTACTAGAAGGCCCGAGCTCAAAAGGGGTGTCCATCCAAAAGGGTCCACCACATCATATTCCCTCAAATGGGATGCTTCCACACATAATCCCCACACAATCCAAACTATGTGGGTTCTGATTCCTCTCTTGAGGATATGTAGGAATCACATCCTATGGTTTCGATCCCATCCTCGAGTCACATTTCTTCCCCCTGGATAATAATAAACTCTAGAGAACCTTCCAATTCGGCTCATGTCAGTACCACCTCCATATCATCAAGAATATGCAAGCTTACAACGATCTGACAAACTAGGGGTAGACCATGGACACACTTTTCGGGAATGAACCAAGGATTCACGAACATTAGAACACGACTTAAATCTATAAGAGAGACGTGGAACATTAAACAATCCTCCCACATAAGGGTGCGGTGGGCCTGAATTCCCATCCTCTCAACCAATGGAGTCCTTAATTCTCGTCAGTCAACCTTTTATCCAATGAGCGCCTGCCTTTGAAAAGAAGGTCCATAAATCATGGATACTAGGGATGTTGGGAATTCTTGGCTCCACGAATAAACCCGTTGGAGACCATCCAAGGAATTTATAACCGAGAAGGACCAGTTTCATGAGTGAGTTACTCCCACACAATAACCCGCTGGGACAAATAGTTCCCGCATGGTTAATTCAACATTTCTTAAAGGATAATCATGTGCAAAATGTTTCACCTCAGAGACGGAACAAAAATTGTGAACCTGATGTGAATCCTTAACCAAGGCGGCAGTCTCACCCCAATAATAAAAGGAAAAAGGACGTTACACGTCATACCATTTTATCCGCCCGGTATGCGAAAAATGTGTCGCCTAAGAGGCGGAACAAAAATGGTGAACCTAACGTGAATCCTTAACCAAGGCGGCAGTCTCACCCCACTTAGGCCCCTTCACCCTGCAGTAAAAGAAAAGGGGGAGGGGGTCGAGTTGAATCACCAAATATGCATGTTTTAAATGGAATGCTACTTTGATGATGTTTAGTGATCTTTATGCCATGCATGTATTGCAGGTTCCCACAGAGTGACCTTCAATCCAAATGACATCCCCACAATCCATTATGACGCACACATCAATAATCTCATGGGCGGAAGGGGACTCAACAAAGAGCAGGACCCCTTCGCCTACCTAACGTCGTCAACACTGGGTGTCCAATACGCTGATCAAGGAGTACCACCAAAATGGTACTCTCCCAACGCTAGAGGTAGCAAGACAATCCCTCCAGTCTGCAAAGGTCCTCCAGCCGCCTCTTCAGCCGATGCCGGTACCTCAACACATGGCGGCCCTAGTGGTTGTCTCCAATCATTTCAGGAGCCTGTCCTTGGAACGTGACAGTGAATACCTCCATTAAATTTGGAAGGCAAATCATGTAAATACTGATGAATTCATCTGTGTTGCACAGGGACCCAACCCATGGCCCCCACTAAAGATCATCGCCGCCGACACCAGATGACTAGACCTCCTCCCGCTGAGGAGGACCTCATGCCGATGGATCCTTCCAAAGTCTAGGAGATCCAGGACCCTCATGCTACCCTCAAAGGGAAGAAAATATGGCACTAGGAACATACCATCACCCTGGTTCCCGAGGAGCATCTCCGCCATACTAATGCAGCGGCATTCAACGGGCAAACACACGACTCTTCCCTCTCCACTAAAGCCCACCATAGATGTAGGGTGTAACAATACAGGCACATGAGCATTTAGGTTAGTGATCGCTGGTCTCGTCGTGCAGACAGAGCGGCAAACTACAGGAAGATGCAAATATATGCCAACGAACAACAAGGCCGCCATCCAAATAGGGCGGCACTCAACTATATGCAGGCACAAACACCTACTGATGCACTCCAAGCCTGACATCAAAATAGGGTTGCAACAAGCTATACGCAGGCACAAATACCGGCTGATGCATATCAAGCCGGCGATTCGGGCAACAAACAAATACGAGAAGAGTTAAATTCCTACGGATGCATACAAAGCCCGTGAGACAAATACAGTGTAAAGCAAGTGGATGAAAATCCCCTCTCATGAATATGAATACCACCAGTAAAATATGATGGAAACCGGAGAAGAAAACCGGTGATAGAATCATTCCTCTGTCAGGGCATAGGAGAACTGCCGGTACTTATTGGAAACTCATGGAGGACCGGAGCAGGTACAAACTCCTGCTCCAACATCAGAATGGGCCTTCATACCCGTTCCAGCCAAAGATGTATCTCAATACATCTTGGCCATGATGGAAGATCATACATTGATTCTAGACCATATTCTCCAAACATGCTAGGATATCATTGCATCGGCAGTAAAGGCGAGAAATCGGGCCCACGACCCGACTTTCTCAAATGAAATAACTCACTCAAAAAATGAGTTAGTCACTTCAGAGAAGTTATGAATCCCTACTCTAGTCCAGGAGGGTCTACAGCAATATCCCACAACATACAGACAACCGGATCGGGAACAAATACCTGTTTCGACTGGGGGATGTCGGTCCAACATGGTGGCCACTCCAGGGCAGGAATATATCCATGATAAAACACAAGATGCTCATCGGTGTATCCCGATGACATCATAGGAACCAACAAGATATGTACCTGTATATGAAGTCCATTACCAATAGCATATGGCCCCGGTTACCAGCAAGAGGGTGCCCAAAAATGAAAAATGACAAAGGCAACTGGAAAATGAAGAGCATATCACTACGGTAAAAAAGGCATTTAGCGACAGTTTGGTTTTACGTTTCGCAGCGGTTTAAACTTCCGCTAAATAGATTGGCGGTGGTTTTGAAAAACCGCCGCGAAATCATGCGTCGGGAAACTATTCGCGACGGTTTTTAAAACCGTCGCAGAACGTTTCGCGGCGGTTTAAACCACCTCTAAATGATTTAGCGGCGGGATTTTAATATTTTTTAATATTTTTTAATATTAATTAATTTTAATTAATTTTAATTTATTTATTTATTTATTTATTTATTTACTTATTTACTTATTTATTTATTTATTTATTTATTTTATTTATTTATTTATTTATTTTGTATTTATCTATTTATTTATTATTTATTTATTTATTTATTTAATTTATTTATTTCGTATTTATTTATTTATTTCATATTTATTTTATTTATTTATTTTATTTATTTTATTTTATTTATTTATTTATTTTATTTATTTATTTATTTATTTTATTTATTTAATTTATTTTATTTATTTTATTTATTTATTTTATTTATTTATTTATTTTATTTATTTCGTATTTATTATATTTATTTCGTATTTATTTTATTTATTTTGTATTTATTTTATTTATTTCGTATTTATTTTATTTATTTCGTATTTATTTTATTTATTTTATTTATTTCTTGTTTATTTTATTTATTTTATTTATTTCGTATTTATTTTAATTATTTTGTTTATTTTGAATTTATTTTATTTATTTATTTATTTCGTAACTTATTTATTTATTTCATATTACATTATTTACTTTATTTATCTATGCATGCAAATCCCATGAACATGCCCACACACATGCCCATGCACATGCCCATGCAATATAAAGAAATACTGCGTTTGGTGAGATTTGAACCCCTAACCTCTTACATATTTTCCAAAGACTTCACCACTCCAGCAAGCTCGTCATGTGATTAATAAACAGAATTTAATATACTTATATATATTAATTGAAAAAAACAAATAATACATAAATAATAGATATAAACTCAATAATAATAAATAATAAATAATAAATAATAAATAATAAATATTAAATATTAAATAATAAATATTAAATTATAAATATTAAATAATAACAAATAAGTAATAAATAATAAGTCATAAATAATAAATAATAAATAATAAATAATAAATAATAAATAATAAACAATAAACAATAAACAATAAATAATAATAAATAATAAAAAATAATAAAAAATAATAAATAATAAATAAGAATAAATAATAAATAATAAATAATAATAAAGAATAAATAATAGTAAATAATAAATAATAATAAATAAATAATAATAAATATTAAATAATAAATAATATTAAATATTAAATAATAATAAACAATAAATAATAATAAATAATAAATAAATAATAAATATAAAATATAAAATATAAAATAATAAATAATAAATAATAAATAATAAATAATAAATAATAAATACTAAATAATAAATACTAAACAATAAACAATAAATAATAAATAATAAGTAATAAGTAATAAATAATAAATAATAGATAATAGATAATATATAATAAATAATAATACATAATAATAAATAATATTAAATAATAAATACGAAATAAAAAATATTTAATAATAAATATTAAATAATAAATAACTTATAATAAATAAAATATTATTATTAATAAATAATAAATAATCAATAATTAATAATAAATAATAAATTATAAATAATTAATAATAAATAATAAATAAATATAAATAATAAAAAAAATAATAAATAATAAATAATAAATAATAAATAATAAATAAAAAATAAAAAATAATAAATAAATATAAATAAAAAATAATAAATAAATAATAATAATAATAAATACCAAATACTAAATACTAAATAATAAATAATAAATAATAAATAATAAATAATAAATAATAAATAATGAATAATGAATAAATATAAATAATAAATATAAATAATAAATAAATATAAATAATAAATATAAATAATAAATAATAAATATAGATAATAATTAATAATTAATAATTAATAATTAATAATTAATAAATAAATATAAATAATAAATAATAAATAAACAATAACAAATATTATTATTATTAATAATATTTTATTATTAGTAATAATAATATTTTATTATTGTTAATAATAAATAATTAATAATATATAATAAATAATAAATAATAAATAAATACAAATAATAAATAAATATAAATAATAAATAAATATAAATAATAAATAATAAATAATAAATAATAAATAATAAATAACCAGTAAGAAATATTATTATTATTAATAATATTTTATTATTAGTAATAATAAATAATTAATAATAAATAATAAATAATAAATAAATATAAATAATAAATAAATAATAAATAATAAATAAATTTAAATAATAAATAATAAATAAATATAAATAATAAATAATAAATAATAAATAATAAATAACCAGTAACAAATAATAAATAAAAAATAAATTAAATTAAATTATAAATAATAAATAATAAAGGTAACACATGAAAAAGTATGAAAAGACGTGATAAGGGATGAAAAATCATGAAAACGCATGAAAATGGATGGAGAACCATATGAAGAATGAGGCATTAAAAAGAATGAGAACTCATGAAAACTCATAACAACTCTGGAAAACCCCTTAATAATTCAACATAATCATCATAATAACCCACAAAAAACCATTGATAAAGATAACAAGTCATGGAAACCCAAATAAACAGTAATAAATGGAGCAACCGTTAAAATCTGTCAAACGGTCATAAAGTGACAAAAGCATTGGACTCACATTAATGGAGATAACTTATGATCCAAGAGTCTGTTTCAGATCCACGACATGTCAAATCAAAGATCCTGAAACAATCTTTGACCAGATAGGTGAAAGAGTCCGAATGGACAGGGGGATCGGAAGTTACGACCATTTAAAAAAAAGCTGACGGGGAACGGGTGCTAGAAACGAGGCATCGAAAAACATAACAAACCTGATACCCACTAAAAAGGACATAACATATGATCCAAGAGTGTATGTGGGTGCCGCGACTAGTCAAACTGAAGCTCATGGAACGAACTATGATCTGACTGGTAGAGGAGTCCAAACTCACATGCGGATCGAAAGTTAGGTCCATTTGAAGACAAGTTCAACGGGACACTGGTGTCGGAAACAGGGTTTTAGAGGCCTTTAGAGGGGTTTTTTGGGTCTAAAAACATGACCGAAGCTTGTTTGTGTCAAATCGATGCGTAGCTCTCTTCACTGGGTTCGATTTGATATGTGGTAGAGCCCAAACGGACACCCGGAGCGAAAGTTATGGTCGTTTGAAGTTGGAGAACTTTTTTCAACTTTCTTATAACTCTTATATCTTCTGCACCTTAGACCGTCTCATGGTTTTTCTTACACGTGCCTCTATATCTCTTCATGATCTTCGATTTGACTGGTCGTGCCGCTCCAACGGACGCCCGGATCAAAAGGTATGGTCATTTTAGTGATTTCAGGGTTTCTCGTGTTTTTTTATTTTTTCCTTTCATTTCGCGGCAGTTTTACCCAAACCGCTACTATTTCACAGTGGTTTTTTTACAAACCGCTGCTAATCCTTGAAAAAATTTAAAAAAATTATAATAAAAATAAAAATATATATATATATATAAATTTAAGGAATTTTGCGGTGGTTTTTTCACGGTGGTTTAAAACCCGCCATGAAATGGCGGCCCGAAACACGTTTAGTGATTGTTTTTAAAACCGCAGCGAAAAAACCGCCGCTAAAGGACCGTTTTCCTATAGTGCTTAAACATGGAATTATACAAGACTCTTTTTTTAAAGAGTTTTTATTTTATGAAAAAATGGAAAGTGAGTAGGGGTGTCTACTTTGTATTTTTGAGATGTAATGTAATAGTTATGGACTAATTCTCTAAAAATATAAACCTGAAAAGATCTTCAATGTGAATTATTCATTTAGTTCAATATTATGTATGGTTTAAGGCCGGTTCCTTATAGTTGGTATCAGAGGTCAGTTTAGACAACTTTAGGAGTTAGGGTATTGTTAAATTAATATCCATAAATTAATTTATGTTAATGATATAGCTTTTACAGATTACCATGTTGCTTCACCTATGATATTTCTGTGTTCAGAATGGGTTTTCATTGAGGAAATAGAGAAGCTTTTCTGGGAAGGCATACAGAGGGAAATGACCTTCCAAATCAGCAACCTAAGATGGTCAGAATCAGAATTTAACAGTTTGTTGTAGTGATAGCTCAGTTCACTTAGGTGAAAAATGTTAGTTGTTTTTATTGATGACATTTTGGTTTATTCAAAAAGTAAAGAGGAGCATGAAAGTCATTTAAGGGCTGTCTTTCAAAACTTAAAACAAAAGAAACTATTTGGGAAATTCAGCAAGTGTGAGTTTTGGTTACACCAAATTTCTTCCCTTGGTCACATTGTTTCAAAAAATGGCATAACTGTTGATCCTGCTAAAACAAAAGTTGTTTAAGAATGGCCAAGAACCACAGATATAACCGAGATCTATAGTTTTCTTGGTTTGGCAAGTTATTACTAGAGGTTTGTTGAAAATTTTGCACAGTTATATAGTCCAATGACTATGTTAACTTTAAAAGGTGTTAAGTTTATTTGGAAAAAAGAATGTGATGATTGTTTTCAGAAATTGAAAAAAAGATTTGTAAATTCTCCATTTTTGGCATTTCCTTCCAGAGATGGTTAATTTGTCATCTACAGTGGTGCTTCGTTGAAAGGGATTGGTTGTGTCCTTATGCAGAATGATCAGGTAATTTCTTATGCTTCACGTCAGTTGAAAACTCATGAGTTAAATTACCCTATTCATGATTTAAAATTATCTTCTTTTTTTTGCTTTAAAAATTTGGAGGCATCATTTGTATGGAGTAAAGTGTGAAATATATACTCATCAAAAAAGTTTGAATTATATATTTACTCAGAAAGAATTGAACATGAGACAGAGGAGATGGTTGGAATTAATCAAGGATTATGATTTCATGATCCATTATCATCTGGGAAATTTAAACAAGGTCACTGATTCTTTGAGTTGAAAAAGTAATGCTTAATTAAGCATGCAACATTTGGAATGAGATCCTTTGGTTTTTTATTTGATGAACCTTCACCTAGAAGTTGTTGGTGCAGGAAATTCTTCTATTTTTTTCAGGTGTCAGTGAAATCATCTCTCTCAGACAAAATTAAGCATGTGCAGAAGGATGACAGTGAGTTACAGAAAAAGGTATAGTTGGTTCAGAAGTGTATGTTTCCTGATTTTAACGTTCATAATGATTGTTTTTTAAGGTTTGGGAAGAGATTATGTGTGCCTTGTGATTCACAGTTGAAGAATGAATTGTTATGTGAAGCGCATAGTTCTTCATTTTCAGGTCATCCTGGTAGTATTAATATGAACAGAGATCTTCAGGAGTATGACTGGTGTGATGGAATGAAAAGAGATATTGCTGATTTAACTGTGAAGTGTTTGACTTGTCATTAGTTTAAATCAGAGAGGCAGTTATCGAAAGGGATGCTTCATTATTTACCGGTGACATAGTGGAAATGGGAAAGTATATCCATGGACTTCATTGTGGTATTACCAAAGACATTTCGAGGTAATAATGAAATCTGGGGTTATTGTTGATCGGTTGACTAAATATTCTCATTTTTTTCCTGTTAGAGATACATTGTCTCCAGATAAACTATCTCGGTTATCTGTTAAAGAGATAGTTAGGTTTCATGGTGTTCCCCTCTCCATTGTATCTAATTGTGATCCCGGGTTTACTTCTAACTTTAGGAAAGGCCTTCAGAAGTCATTGTGTACTGAATTAAATTTTAGTACAACCTTTCATCCTCAATTAGATGCGTAGTCAGAATGAGTAATTCAGACCTTGGAGGATATGTTACGTTCTTTCTCTATGGATTACTAGGGAATTTGGGAATAACATCTTTCTTTGGTTTAATTTTCTTATAATAACAGTTTTTATTCAAGTATATGGATGGCTCCGTTTGAGGCATTATATGGGAAGCAGTGTCGAACTCCAGCTTTTTGGGATGAACTAGGTGAAAGGAAGCTGATGGGACCAAAATTGGTATAAGAGATGGCAGAGAAAGTTCGGTTGATTTAGAAGCACATGAGAACAGCTCAGAGCAGAAAGAAAAGTTATGCGGATAACCGGATGAAGGATATTTCTTTTGAGGTAGGTGATCATGTCTTTCTCAAATTCTCTCCATGGAAAAGTGTGATGTGTTTTGGTATGAAGAGAAAGTTGAGTATGAGGTTCATTGGACCATATGAAATCCTGGAGAAAGTTCGATCAGTTTCTTACAGAGTGGCTTTACCTCCATGTTTGTCCCATGCACATAATTTTTTTCATGTTTCAATATTGAGAAAGTATATGCCAGATTCATCTCATGTTTTGAGCCCAGAGGTAGTTCAGTTGGAAGAGAATATCTCTTATGAGGAACAACCAGTCCAAATTCTTGAACATAGAGAGCAAGTGTTGTGGAATAAGGTAATTCACCAGGTAAAGGTTTTGTGGAAAAACCATATGGTTGAAGAGGAAACATGGGAATCTGAAAATGGTATGTGGGATAAGTACCCCAATTTATTTGATAAATGAATAAAATTGTGAGGATGCAATTCCGAAATGGGTGGAAGGATGTAACATCCCAAATAAATAGAGAGATATGACACTTTCATATTTATTATTATTTGTGAATTAAATATTAATTTTACTTTAAAGGGGATTCTATGTTCGATGGCGTACCTGATACACAACTGCGGGTTTCTTTGAAATCTTACGTTGCACACTAATAATATAATAATATTATTTTAAATTGTAGTTATCATCAAGCTGTTATATTGTCGGGAATGAATAGAAATTACTAAAATATGATTATATGTGTTTGTTAAATGTTTTTACACTTATCCAATACAATTTATTGGCTTAAAATGTAAATGAATCTAATTTTAAGCATAATTTACTTTAAAAGGTCGATTTACCGCCTTTTGATAGTGAACCATATTTAAATCTAGTTTTTGTCACTTTTATATGTTTTATTTGTCAAAATAAAATTATTTTTCAGAATTGGGACATCAAAATTTACTTTGGGTATATTTTTGGTATTTTTCTGATAAAATTCATTTTTTAATGAATGGAGAAAAATACTGTATTTTAATTCAAAATTTCCTTTTAATCTAATTTATTTTTATGGTTATATTATCCTTTCAATTGGTTTTAATGTGTAATTAGAATATATATTTACCATTTAATCTAATTTTGCTCATTAGAAGCAATTTCACTTGAAAATTGGACATAATCAACTTTCAATCTTTTGATAGTTAATATTTTTTTTAAACACGACATTTGTTTTGACAGTGGGAATTAATTTTAAATTAATTTCTGCCACTTTTGTGTTTTGAATTTGAAAAAATGGATTCCTTATTTGGAATCAGGAGGTCCAAATTGTGTAAATAGGTAACTTTTATTTTTAGACATTTTAAATATTTACCTCAGTAAATATTTTATTTACCGTGGTTAAATGGTAAATCAGGTAAATAAAGGTAAACCAATAAAATTTATTTACCCTAACATGTGTCATAATCCTATTGGTTGAGTCATGTACGACCATGGGCATCCCTTGGTCGATTTTGGGACCCCATAGAGCCACTTAAAAGTGATAATGACACATTATTTTAATTGACTTAATGTAAAGACCAAAATGAAATAAACAAATATCTTTTAGTAAATTAATATTTACATGGGGCTATAAAATTTATCTTTTCGAATATAAATATTCATTCAAAATCTAAGAATATTTCCTTCATCATGGTATTTTTTTATAATTTTTAGACATCAAATAAATAAATTATTTATGACACAATAATGATGCATTGTTTACCTCATTAATAAATGATTTAAATAAATAAGATTCTAATGATTAAAATATTATCCAAAAAAAGTACAATTATGATTGGATGATTTTATTTCGACCATGAGTCATATTAAAATCGAAATTAATGAGTTCCAGACCTTTTGAAACCGATGATAAGTTTATAATAAAATAATGTTTTCACACTTTCCTAAAGAGACCCTCCTCTCCCTTATAAAAGGAGACCACTTCTAACCAATTCTTCACACCTCTCAAGCCTTTTGACTCATCCAAACTCTGCCCAATTAATCTCTCTATATCCCTCTACTCCTACTAGAAGCCTTACCATATGGATAAGGCACTTCAAGAAGTCCTTTTTTTCAAAACAAAGGGAGTTACCCAAATTAAAGGTAATGGTTTCTCTTAAATTGTTTTCTTTTATTTTAATTCTCCAACCCCTAAAATATATTTATTAATTTAATTTGTAAAAAAAACAGTATACTAAATATTCTAGGATGTTTTTATGATAAATATTCGAACTACACTTACACACACCTTCATCTAATGGATGAATAACATAATGTTTCTGGGGATGGCAAACTAATGCCTCACGAAACGATGATTGTTAAATTATCTCCTACCGCCTCTCATGGTGGACATTATGATGGAACTGTATTTATATATGATATATATTATGTTTATTTTTTCTTTATTCTTATGTATTTTCCATTTATAGTATTCCTTTATTGTTTCCATTATTGGTAAACACGATAATCTCATTTGTGGAAGTGTAGACTACCTCCCCCTCAAAGTGATATGACTCGTTAATGACTTACGTGGAATGTTAAAAGGATAGATTTAATGATATTATATATCATATTATACTGTAATTATAATATAACTATGTATCATTATGATTTAATTCCATTCAAATATGAAATAGAAATGAAAGTAGTGTTCATGCGTACGTACGACTTACCGTCTCCATGAACGGTGCATTTCATTTCTTACCTCTAAATGTTATGTACTATTATAAATACATGTATATACTGGATATATATAATATATATGATATCTAAATCGTGATTATCATTCTTGAGATAATGTATATTTGACTACATTAACAACATGAAATTATAAGAAGTCCATTTTTGACTCAAGTACCCAATATCAACAAAAAGGCCGTTATTAACATAAATGACTACGTAATGTTTATAAAATGGTAATAAGTGAAATAAAACGAATAATAAACTTGAAAAAGGTTCTTAATCTAATATAAATTAACTTAAGTATATTATTCAGGAGATTAAAGAACGAACGGGTCAAGTCAGACACGAGGTAAGAGAACTTCTTAACCCGAATTCCTTTCTTTGGGTTGATCTTCTACTTCTTGATTATGTAGTTATATGATTATGTGAGAAATGAATTTTGATGTACTATATTGTATATATACTTGATTTATATTTACTTATAGTGAATAAACATAATCAATCTATTTTATTTACCAAATGATCTTTGTAAGGGACTTGGTCTCAATCTCCTTTCATTGGGGCATATTTTGTTTTATAAACAACTTATTTTTATACGGTGTATAAACCACTTTGACTTTGACTTTTATTCAAAAGGAATCTTTTCTCTACGAAGAATTTTACTAAATGACAAAAAGGAATGTTTTTTTAACGTAAGTGGTGACAACGATATTTTCCACCACCCCGGGTAATATTTGATCTTTGGCTTTGTTAACAGGTAGTAATTTTTTTAAAAGGAAAATGAATACCATACACTCTTTTACATATTCGGTATTGAAAATGGATTTGAGAATGGATTTATTATTTCAATATCTTGTCCTATATCTTGAAATGATATATTGTGATTGCAATGTGGAAATGTTATCTTTCCTTTATGCTTGTGTTATGTGTTATGAATATGTTATGGTTCTTGGGCATTGTTTACATATACAGGTGGTTCCATGATAAACCTAGGGTGGGTGAGCCCGAGATAGCTCTCCAATGCATTGGGTAACATGACAGAGGTAAACGTGAATGTTTCTCCTAATAGATTTAGGGAATATACTATGATGGGTATTCCAAATTAACTCCCTATGTAGCTATGATAGCTACAATGTAAGTATGTTATGAATTCCACAAGTTACCTTTATGATTTATGATTTCTATGTGTTATTCATAAATATTATGATTTAATGAGGTAAGTAAAAGAGTTTATGTGTTGTATGTTTTTATGAACTAATGTTGTCTTTATTTGTTTTATAACCCTTACGGTGATTTTTATGCTCATCCCATGTTTTGAAATGTTTTTCATAGGACATAAAGTGAATAGGGACAAGGATGGGATCAAGGGAAAGTCATGCTCTCTTAAACATGGAATTAGACATGACTCTTTTTTTCAAGAGTTTTTATTTTATGAATAAAATTGAAAATGAGTAGGTGTGTCTACTTTGTATTTTTGAGATGTAATGTAATAGTTATGGCCTAATTCTCTAAAACTCTAAACCTGAAAAGATCCTCAATGTGAATTATTCATTTAATTCAATATTATGTAATGTTTAAGGTTGGGTCCTTATAAGCTAAAAGTAAGAAAAACAGTCTGAAACACTGAAGATGACCCATCTTGCTGCAATATCGGAACTCCACTGGGTCTCTTGCGAAATGTGACCTTGTATTTCTGCCATTCCCGCACTGGTAGCACACCACCTGGCTACCAGAAGAAGTATCATGCCTACTATGATCTCTGTGTATAGACTCCATGCGGAGCTTCCTGCTATCAGTATGAGGGTTACCAACTCTGGATGTCGAACCACCCATTCTCAGAACTCTAGATTCCATCAAATTGTATACCATGATCAGATCCTGGTTGACTATGGAGGTGATGGAAGTCAACCTAGAGATGTTCACCTGAGATTGGATTTTGTGCCTGAGACCATCCTCAAACTTCATTGACATATATAACTCATCAACTCTTGGAATATGTGTAAAGCGCTGCAACTCTATGATGATATAAGAGTACTCCATGACTAAGAGAGTACACTTCTTCAGACTCATTACTCATGGGCCCGATCGGACATCAAAGTGTCTGGGTAGAAATTACCATAGAATGCATGGTGGAACTCATCACAATCCCTGACTTGCTGGCATCCCGCCTCTGAGATCACAACCCACCATCACTTGGAGGAGTCCCAAATCATATATGTAGTGAGAATCACCCTCCTATATGGAGGCGTCTCTAGATTACTGATGATAGATATCATGGATTCTAATCGTGACTCTACAGCCTGAGGTCCTTTGTCCCCTATGAAGGTGGGAGGATGTTGCTGCTAGAAAACTAGTGTCAGCTCTGCCATAGAAGGGGCAGGATGCGGTACTCCTTAGAAGGTCTGCATGAACCTCATGAAGCCCTCTCGAAACGGCGAATTAGCACCTGCATCCGGAATAACAGCTGGTTCCAAGACTGGCACTACACGAGGATCTGCTGGTAGTCCCTGTCTAGCCATGTTTGGTGTTTAATCACTGCCATGTAACTAGCATAAAACTGGATGACGTATCGGTGGAATGACTCTGCAAGGTCAACCACACACTTAGTTCAGGACTATCATGTATGGAAAAATAGGAGTGTAATAAGGGAACATGAGAAAGAAAGCATTTAATATTTTCAAAAAAGGGATATATGACATGTATAAACCCTACACGGTGTGTTCTATTAATCCTTTTCATGGTCATGTACTCCTGCCAACTCTGGTCATGTAACACCCCATACACATGACATGTTTCTCCAAGACACGAAATGTACTTGAATCGTATTCCCCTACCCGAGTTCTTCTACATGACTAACCCACACGGTTCCCTTAGAACAAGACTTCATGGAATGTTTGTGCCAAAAATGGTGTGTATTAGATGAAATTTACAGACCCGTGTTGTTATTCACACAGCCGGTTACATATCTGACTCTACATGGATTGTTTTTTCCAAACACGGTGTGTACTGACTACCCATTATATACCAGTGTCATTGGTTACATGGTTGTACACATGTTCTATACACACGACATGTTCGTCCGGTACACAGCGCGTTCCACAAATGATTTCCCATCCTCGTGTCTCTTCCCACATAGCCATGAAATGGTTAGAGACTACACAACGTGTACATATAGTACATGGAGTGTACTTAATAAATATAGTTTCTTCCCTAACAGAAAGATACATGGCATGTATTTATCATTACACACCGTGTATTGTAGGTTTTTTAGGACAGTGAGCCTTAAAAACTACTCTGGAACCCAGAAAACACTGAAACGAACATTAATGTGCTAAATTGCAATATGTGAGGGCCCATATGCCCCGAAAATCAATTATTGGCATCTTCTACATGTCATATACAGACGTAACAGAGAAATGATCCACCAAATTCCAGTCCATGAGGGCCCATAACACCTCAAAATCCAAAGTTTGGCATTACATCAAATGCAACATTACACAATAAAAACCCCTATAAAATATCAGGTATTCTATCAAGGAATCTATCACAACAACATGCATATCTAGCATAACATATATTTCAACAACATGCAATTAATGATACACCCTTAATGTCATGGAAAGAATGTATGACATGTGATCTCTAGCAAGTGACTATACGTTGCATGAGATGGCATACCCTCATCTCATTAGGTTGCAACAAAAATAAAACCTCAATAATATTAACAATAGCATCACAAAACATGTGAATCGCCTAATGGTGAAATAAAGTCAACTGTAATAATTGAAATCCCGGAAAAATTGCAATATACTAGGTAAATTAGATTTTCCCTATACATAGGTTAGCTACTCTCGGGAAAAACTTATTATGAAGTACCTATTTATTCATATCACTGGCTATAGGATCCAAACAGTAATTCAAGAAGAAAAGAATTCCTCTGATACCACTTTGTAATATCCCGATTCTGAGAGCCGCCCAGGGGTTCCCCATACCCGATTGGTCACATGGCGTCAAGAGCATTTCCCCAAACTCTATATGTTTCCGACTTGCAGTGAGGGCCTTGGGCATGATAGTGGGGAAACAATGCCCTCATTGGCATAGTAAAGAATCAGAAAATAAATAGATAGCAATAGCGAAAGCAGTAATAACATGGAATAGGTAAACAATAGAAGACTTAAAGAAATAAGCAACATGAGCACATATATAAATGATGTATGGTACATATGTCTAAGAAAAAAATCAAACAAGTCAAAATGCTGGAATAAAGTACTAAACCAAAGTAAAAATGAAATTAAAGTAAATATCTCCATAGCATCGCAAGCCTCAGCTTGGTCCCATGCTCCCTAGCTCCACAACAATCAAGTACCTGAAGTAGAAAGAAGCATACCCTTATCTATACCTGCAACAATATAATCTGTTTGGGCCAAAAATCCTGACCCAAATAGGGTGTGAGATGAATCTCAGTAGTCAACCACCCAAAGATATATGCCTAACATTCAGTGAATATTTATGGCAGGCAAGAAGAAAAATAAAGTACTAAACATGGATGTACTCATTAGTAAACAATACTACAGTTTCATGTGCATTCATTTTCATACATCAAGTAAGCAGCTAAGAAAAAAACATTAACCCTATGGGAATTAATCACAGCCTATTGAATATGGTTCAACCAAAAAAACACAATAAACCCTCTAGGAACTACTCACAGTCTAACCCCTTTGGTTCAGCTTTAGCAAAGACTCTCTGAGGAAGCACTCAACATCAATTCCCCATGTGGTCTTCTATCAGTAACTATAGACACTCTGAGGAAGCACTCAGCGTCCAATTCCTCATGTGGTCTCACAATGTGGAACTACATACACTCTGAGGGAGCACAAAGTCCATCCCCCCTATGGTCTCACAGTGTAAAAAAGTAAACAAACACTCTAGGGAAGCCCTAAGCATCTATTCCCCCTATGGTCTACTACACCAGCTTCCCACAACCCTATGTAATTCAATCGTAGACAAACTATAAATGGAAACCAATGTAAACCTCAAGAACTACTTGGATAAACAGTCTACAGTATCTCACAACATGACAGATAAAATTCACTCCATCCTAACAATACTTGGCATGGAAAACAAAGAAGCCTAAATGGAAAATCTATACCAAATGGTCAAAATCAAGAAAAAATGGTTAACACATCCATAGAAAGGTAAATAACCCTATTTACAATCAAATAACCTCTAATCATGTGCACAAGGCATAGTAGGCATTAACAGGGCTAAAACCCTAGACATGCAACACCCCAAAAAAGGGTATTGGGAACTTTTGCACATTTAACTCAAAGAATAACTATGCAAAGGCATAAACCATCTACCTCGGTGTTGCATGATAAAAATACATGATTCTTAGGCCTTGAATCTCCCTAGAATATCGTAGATACACAAAAACATATGAAACGTTCAACTGAGGATAACTCAAGAAAGAAGGGGAATTAGGAAATTATGATCTAGAAGAAGGAGGAGATTACTGTAGAGATTCCAACGCAATCAACAACGGTAGATTCGGAGAATTGTTGATAGTCAGGGGCTCAGAGAAGAATCGGTGGTCTCATTCATTCCTAGGTGAGGCAGACCTAGAAGAATATCTTTTTTTGAATGATACGCGACCCCGTTCTATTTAATTAAATAAAAACAAAGTACACGACATGTTCCTCAAGGGTACACATCGTGTACTTGCTTTAACCAGCCTCAACTTTAGGCGGTTTCCATGTCATCCCACACGACCATGTACATGTCCATTACATGGCTATTACACAACTACATGGGGCAACTGAGTACATGGCGGGTACTAATAAGTACACAACGTGTACTCCTTAAATTTCCAAAAAATCCTCTTTTTATAAAAAAAAACCAGAAATATAAGACAAACCTCAAATGAATATTTGGGTTCATACATAATTATTTATTAAGTTAACATTATATTAATGGTTTTCGCGCATAATATTTATCATATTTCTATATATATAAATTTCAATCCTTTGTTTCCCACTCTCCTGATAATGTCCCATCAAAGGTCGATTAACCACCTATGAAGAAATTTTCATGTTAACACATATAATCATCACCATGGATGGATATTTTTTACAATATATAATATATAACCATGTAATTATATTAATTATTATCTTATATAATTAAATATATAGATATATAAATTACATTTTACAAAATATAGAAATCAAGGAAAAACAAGAAACTTTTGCGTAAAACATTATATCAAAATTTCTACCCAATAAAAAATGTGAATAAGAAATATAATCAAATGAGAATAATTTATAAATAATTTTAACGTTATAATAATTTTTGTGGTTCAATATTTTAACAAATCATTGTTTATTATGCATGAGGTTAAAAATCCTAGAAATAATGTAGGAATTAAGGAAACAAGATTCTCGAACTCAATTACTCTTCTTTGGGTAATCCCTTTTTCATGACATCATCAGTGTGGATATTAAATTAATATTATTTAAATATCATTTAATTTCTCTTAAATTTTTGTTTTGGGGGTATTCATGTTTCCAACTTGATTTTATGACAAATGCAATGATTTTCCAAAAGAACACTTCTTTCCAAAACACATATTTGACTCCTCTTGAGTTATTTTGTCTTCACTCAATATTGATGATTTTTATATCAAATATGTTTTAACATTTTTCATTTGGGAAAACCATGTTATTCACAGAATCATGATTGATGAAATTCTTATGAAACCCATTCCATTACATGGGTTCACTCATGACTATTTTTTGTAATATTTTCAATGAGGTGTGTATGATTATGTAAATATTTGGATGAGGCGGGTGGGACTAGAATTATATAGTCTTTTAAAGAATCAGGTAATGTTATGTATCTCATGATATGTTTTGTATTTTGTGTGAACATGATTCTATATTTTTTCACAATGATAATGTTATGATTATGCACATATATTATGTGTGAACATGATGTTAGATTTGTTGAAAACAATGTTTTGTATTTGACCACTATGACATGATGTTTCATTTTTATGAATTTCCACATTCCATTAAATTATCACTTATTTCCTTCATGATGTTGATATTGATCCTATTCTTATGATATGATGATGATTATTATTCTTGGCCATGTTGTATTTTTTCATGTACCTTATTTATCCTCTTACTAGGTTTTTATCTCACCACTTTAATTGATGTATATCATCATGTGATTACTTATAATAAAGATAACACAAGGTTTATTGAGAAGATAGAGAAGAATGAATTAAATAATTTTTTATGTTTTATTATGTACAAGTTTTGTATGAGTCTATTTTTTCCAAGACACTAAATATTTGGATCCTAGATTTGTAATTATATTATATTGTTTATCATTAATAATTTTTATTAGTCATGTAAGAAAATGTAGGATTTTATAGAACATCCATTATTTAAATTATTCCTCATTAGGAATATGTTTTAATGATATAATCATTATTATTTCTCTGAATGGTTTATGCTTAGTTTTACTGGGTGTATATTATTTTGAAATCATTCACCATATTACTATGAAAGGTTTATGATTTTGTTTATTTATTAGGGAAATTATTAAATATACTTGTGTTAGTATTCAATATGAATATTTAAATTGATTATGTTTATATACTTTATTTTAAGGAATTAATCGGTCATTCTATGTTATGGTTTGGGCTTGTTATTGCCACTCGATTCAATAGTAGGTCTCACGAAACAAACTATCTTGGATATTTTGTTATGTCCATTCCAATTTATGTAAGATTTCTTCATGATGACATGACGGTATGGTTAGGATGTTTTGAATAATGAATTCCCCCATTATGATATTAGTTATTGATTTCTATGTAATTATTTATTAGTTATAATATCCATGGATATCTCTTAAGCTCGTTTGATTTTATATATGGAAATTTTTATCATCATTTACACCTACCAAATAATTCTTCTTTTACATACCTTTGAATATTTAATTTTGATTATTTTTTTCATTATAGCTTCCATTATAAGAATACCCTGTAAAATCTTTAGAGTTTAACCCTTTTATATTTTTTATATCCTTAGGATTACATGAAGTGCTTTTGGAATTATATATAAGGATATGATGAAGGGAATAATGGTGTACAAAAAGAGAATACTATATTCTATTTATGGTTTTTAATTATAATATGAGATTAAATTATGTATTTTGTTCACCAGGACTACTTAACTATTTGGTCCTTTACCATGTGATCCATTGTATCTTATTCCAATGAAATAATGTAAACACCGACTCAGGGTTACAAGGGTGTAGGTATTTATAGATGACATCAGATAAAGTATAGTAGAAACCGTGGGAACTAGATTTATGTGTATATTGAATATGGAACATAACCCTATGATAGACTTTAAGGATAATTATATAAGAACATCCTAAATTTTTGGGAGGAAGAGATTGCATGTTTTTTCTAGGAATAAATCCTTGTCTGAATACGATGAGTTGACATGGTACTTTCACATGCATACATAGGGGTAATAACCTGGAAAAGGGTATACCGAGAATTGACTCGATCATCACCTGGTGCATGAAAATGGTCTTTAATGCACACTTATTTTGACACTCCATGGGATATATTTGGGAATTTCATAATTTATTTAAAAACCATTATGAAGGATTTGAAAATATTTTCATTCCTTCAGAATATTCCCAATGATACCTAGTTTTTGATTATGAGATAATTTATGCATACATTTTTCAATTTATGTTAATTGTTTCACTGGTATGGAAATTATAAATTACAATTAACAACATTGTGATCTAATCCAGTATATTCCACTATTTATAAAAGAATCCTAGTTTGAGGAATGATAATCATATCAACGTGCATAATCCTTGTAGGTATTTCCCTTTTAGGAATAATAATGAAGTTGGAGCTTGAGATATAGTTAGAGATTTTCAAATTATAACTATATTGGTGAAGATGACTCAGGTTATGTCTAATATCCATGACCATATTTAGAAGACTAATTATCCACAAAATGGAACAATAATGTTAGACTGCATCATTCATCAACAACCTACATCATTAAAAGGGGAATACAAATCCATTTTTAGGTAACTAATGGATAATTTCCGTATAAAATATATTTATTACTTTGTGGAGTAATGAAAGGGATAATGTCTTCATGGTAGTTTCTTGTCTCTCATGGTATGGGGTTCAATGGTGGTCAATGATTCAAAACAATAAGGATGAGGAGGAAATATCAAGCATCGAGATAAAGTATTTTAAGGTACTATTCTTGTAAAAATATTTTTCCCATGGGAAATAAGAGGATATGGAGAGATAATTCATGATTTTAACACAAAAGGAATATAAAAATGTTTCCAAATATGAATATGTTTTTACAAGGTTAGTAATTCATTTGTTGGGATTTGTATGTAATCCCCCAAGCTAGATTGAGCGTTTCATTGTTTAGATTAAGAAAATAATTTGAAGGACACCAATTTACAAAATTTTCTCATTATAAGAAGATATAATATCATTTTCCATCAATATTGATAAATAATAAAACATGTATTTTTTTAGGGAAGTAAGAAAAAAATAGGATTCCATAGAAAAAAAATATTATGGGAAGAATGGAAAGAAGGATTTCCAATCATTGGATAATTGTGGAAAGAAACATCCTAGTACGTTCTTAAAGGGAATGAGAGTTTTCTTCATGTTTAGAGAGAAATTCCATCAAGAACGTGAATGCAATGGTAAAAAAGAAACATCTAATGTTAAATTTTTTAACTATAAATAGATTGGGGAATAAAAAAATTATTTCCCCAAGCGCCAAGGGATATACATGAGAATAATATAATGAATAAAATTAAATTATATTCTTTTAACATAGTTAATGTGGAATGATTAATGTGATTTTTAATTTGGATTATAGAATGATGTTGTATAATTATTTTTATTAATGGTATTTTGGATATAACAATATTGAAATATCTATGTATAGATTTAAACTTGGAATCATATATGTATTCATGTAATATTAACTAAATAGTAATAAATACCATCATTGGATTAAGAATTTATTGTTAATGTATTGTGATTTTAATATCTCAAAAAACCTTTTTGAGGATTTATATGATGGTATTTTTTCAATATTAATGATGTATTTGGATACATTTATGGAAGTAAAACCCATTGGTGTAGTATATTTTTTAGTTAAAATTTTATTTGAGGATTAATTTCATTACATTTTGTGGGCATAAGAATTAAGGTATTTGTATCCATTGGAGATTTTATTATCATTTATGTTAAGGAAATAATAGTAAATAAATATTATTTGACTTTGATAAAAAAAATTAATCATATAAAAATATTTTGTCATTAAAAATTTATTTAATGAACAATTTTATTTTTTTATATATTTATAATATTTTTGGAATGATTTTAGAATTATATTAATTTGTTTTTAGAAAAATGGAAACCCTCATGTTGGGTGACAACACAACAAATCCTGCAACGTCGCAGGGTGTGAACTCAAAACTAAAATCCAACAGGGGTGAAATACCTTCCACTAGCCTACATTATGTTTTATTTAATATGAAATTATTTTTACTTAAGATATATCATGGAGAAATACTTATGTAATTGATTTAGTTCAACATTTGATCTTACTGTTTAGGATTATAGATTAATATGTTATATTGGATAACTCATTCAAACCATTTTGTTTAGGTAAATATTTAGAGATATACAAGGGGAATTTTCACTCTATTATGGATATTATCATATATTAAAAGAAAATTCATGTTCTTCAGGAATAAAAAATAATCTAGAATATTCATTTATTAGAGTTATAAATTTATTGTAAATTGGTCAATGTACAACCAAAGGATAAAATCAAAATTATATTTTCTATTGTTCTTTATCATTATAGTAAAAGCGTACCTCAACACTATGAAATGTATTTTGGAACAAAAAATTGTATCATATTTAATTATTATATGATAAATAAATGGAGTTTTTACCCAACAAATATTTATTGTTTTACGGTAATTAACATTCCGTTTATAATTATCTTTTATGTGATTAATGATCTTTATCAGTCTCTATAATTATTTATTCTTTCCATCCATGTCAATATATTAATTTCCCAGTAATTTTTTCCTATTTGGAAACCATGTTATTTATTAGTGTGGATGAACTTTTTACTTATCATTCTCCCTCATCATGAGTATGTTTTGTGAAACCTTATTTAGATTTGGTTTTTCAACTATGGTATATTCAAATATAAAACCCTTCATTTCTATGTGCGAGTTCAAATTTTAAGGTTCATATTATTTATAAGAGGGAAAAATGTAATGTCCCAATTTTTAAAAATAAGAAAATTTTGATATATATTTTATATGAAAAACAAAACAATGAGATTAAACAATCTATAAAATATATTTCTTCAAATTTAATCTCTTAAAAATATTGTGGTACATGAAACCCCAAGTCTAAAAGAACCCTAAAATAGTACACCTTGATAAACTAAACTTTAAATTGGTAGAAGTGACTGTGATAAAATATATTATTAAATTTATATGTTTTTTAAATTTATAAATAGTTTTATAGGGGTTTAATATATTATAAATATGATTAAGAATCATTTAAAAGACAAAGAAATGTTTTTAAAAAATACGTTATTTTTCCTAAAAGCAGTATTATCACGTTTTCCAGGAATATCTTACAGTAATTTTATTAAAACTTATATACTATATATTTGAAAAAATTAAATAAATTTTTGAAAACAAAATATAAAAATTATCTCAGAGTGAATGAATATAATTCTCTTAAATGTTTAATATTACGATGAATATTGAAAAAATAGTAATTTTTATTAAAAATGATTTTTCATTGGAAGCATCTAAATATTCAATTTTGATTAATATTTTCATTAAATAAATATTATTAAATTTATATTATAATTAATACAATTTCTATTATTTTAATAAAAATCATTTTTACTTTTGATATTGAATCTTTCTACACTTATAATAATTTTATCTTTTGAAAAATCGCTTTTTTCTCACATATGTGGGTTGAATTTTAAACTAATGTTTTCCAATTATGGAAATTTAATTTTGATAATATATTATATATTTAGAATCAGTATAATTAATATTATACAATAAGGCCAATATATTTTTTTCAAAATGAATAGTAAAAATAGAAAAATTTTATTATCACGGTTAAAGTTAAAATAGGTTTACCATGGAGTTAAACAAAAAATAAAAATGATAAAAAGATCCAAAAACTGGTCCAATTTCTATTTTATATCCATATATAGACCTTATATCGTATATTGTTTTATTATTATCTATTTTCTATCATTTTGGCATGTGAAAACATGTGGGTATCACTTTCCCCTTTCAACAAATGAAAGTGTGTCATCCCCTCTACTTATAAAAAGGCACCCAAAATCCTCTTCTATTAACAATGCCAATGAATTTTGATTTAGGATATACATGTCCAAATAACATCCATAAATATTTACCTACATCCTAGAGTCCTTTTTTATCATAAATACAATCTAGGAAGGATTTTTTGTATAATCACAAACTCATTGTCCACAGAATAGATAATGTTAATAACCAAGCGTTTTCAATTTATTTCTTCTTGTAACTCCTTAAAATCAAATCCAATTGATATAAGAAATTAAAAAAATATCTCATATACACTAATAATTCAATATTCTAATGGAATAACCTATATCAGTCTCCTATTCTATAAAATGGAAAACAAAAAATTTGATGGTATGTACAACAGAAAACAACGTTACGAACTGATCTAAATCGTTTTATATCACCGCCTATCAATGATGGATATAATGATGGATATATAATATTTATGTGATATTTAAAAAATTAATATACTTCTGTAATTATAATATTACATATAAATTCTTTAAATCTAATCCGTTTGAAAATAATAATGTCGCTCAAGCATATGTGTGGACTACCACCTATACATAGCGATGTGAAATGTTTTTCATTTTATTTGTACTTAGATGGTAATAATAATATATTAAAGGAATATAAATGAAATTTTTGATATAATAATGGCTATAAAAGAAAAATATTATTTATCATTATTTCATTCCTTCTTTTGGAAATAAAAATAAATAGTGTTTATGTGTACGTACCACCAACCATCTCCATGAATAGTGTAGTTCATTTCCCATTTCTAAATTTTATGAACTATTTTAAATAAATATATAATTATTATAAATAATATTTATATAATGGGAAAAATTATTGAAATTATGTAACCATGATAAAATAAAATGGACTATAATACCAAAATTAAGCATACATGATAAATGAAGTAATTGTCACTAGAAAAAATGATTTTCACAACGAATTGTTAATAATTGGTTCATAAAAAAATATAAGTATATTATATATCATACTAAATATATTTTAATTGTTCTTTAAAACATTTTTAATAAATCAATATTTATTATATAGTAGGTAATGACACATACGATGGAAATCATACATGAGGAAAGGGTTTATCATCCCACATTTACTTCAATGAGACATATTCCATATTCAGCAATTATTTATTTCATGTGGTGTATATATATTCCATTTGATATGTTATATCATTATTTTCTTTATCCTCAATGTATTTGAATTTTTTATTTGAATTTATTTCATCCATAGGGCTTTGAATTCAAAACATATAATTTTGGTAAGGGTATATTTCACAATCTGATCATTATTCGAGATTTTTTATGTTTAAGATCCCCTTAGGGGAATAGTTTGATATTTGTATCTTGGAAAAATATTTTATGATTCTTTATCTATTAATTTAAATTTCATATAGTAGTACCAATTTCTTCTCTTTGGATCTTAAAATGGTTGGATTTTTTTTGGAATAACATACTTTATTTCTCTCTTCGGTCGAAATAATTTTTATTCCATATCTATATTTTAAAAACAATTAAAAAATTAAAACTCTAAATATAAATTATTAAAGAAAATTTTACCCATGTTGGAATTTTTACAAAATCCTTTGAAAGTAATAATATTATCATTTTCTGAACAATGTATTTTTTGAATTTTATCTATAATGGGAAAGTAATATTTTTGTTAATATACTCAAAATGTATGGAATTTCACAACATCAAGAACACTCATTTAATTGAATTTTACATCACTAGTTTATAATCCCATTTTCAAATAATTTTTATCCATAATATTCCAAAAAATTTATGATTTTAAAAGTAATTTTTAAAGTGATACTTATATTTTTCCTAAAAAAACTAATATAATTCTTATAGTATTTATACTCATCAATGAAAACAACCCTTATTTCCCTAATAACCCATTGGGAATATATTTTATTTACATTATACATATTATTTATATAGATATTTTATGATTAGTTTTAATTTGGATGTCATGTTTGGATACCATTTGACATATTGCTCTAAATTTTATATGATTATGTTCATTGATAGGAGAAATAATTAAAATTTCATGTTATTTTTCAATATGAATGTTTTTGTTGAGAATTCCTTTTTTGTCTTGATAGCACATGAGAAAATATCTTCGTACGATGAGAAGGATTGTGAGACTAATGCTCGACAGAGAAATGGATTTAACTCATAAAATAATTTATCGATCATACTCCTTGGGTTACGTATATAATATATTGGATGCCTTGATAACCTTGTAAAGTTAGCTTCATACTTTACGATATTCTCATCCTCCTTTTTCCTTAGACTCAGAAATTTCCATTCCATATCTACTCGATGGTCATGAGGAAATTATTTTTCTAAGAAAATTTCATAAAACTCCCTCCATTACAAACTTGATACTTCTTTATCCTCCTTTCTATTTTGAATCAATAACCACCATTGATCTGCATCTTCTGTGAGGCGATAAACTGCCATGAAAACTTTTTCCCTTTTGCTAATCCCCAAAACATGAAATATTTTCTCTAAGGAAAGTATCCATCACTTAGCTAAAAGTGGATATGTAGTCCCATTGAATGTTGGTTTTTGTTGCCTCATGAAGTGGTCTAGCATTAATCCTCTGCGTTGGGGATAAGGGTGATCCATACAGGTAAGTTTATTATTCATAACCTGAGTGAGTTGTCCATGTATGGTGATAAGCAGATCAGCACCAGTTGTATCACCAACTCCACTATAATTATCTTGAGTAGGAGGGAAATCTCTACATGGATTACATGAATTGATACAATTTCCATTACTTCCACTAGGCGCCATTTCTAAACAATGGCATACACTAGATTAGTTTATAAATCGAAATACATAATTCCAAACTGGTAAAACAATTAACATAAATTGAACAGTTTATGGATATAATCCATAATCCTAAAAATGTTTTATTTGGGGAGTTATATACACCTAAATCCATCATAATGGTTTTTAATGAAAATGTGAATTATCCTAAGCATATCCTCTGGAGGAATCATAACCAAGAGTGCAGCAAGGCCCATTGTCATGTACCAGGATACCCTGGGTCAAGCCTGAAACTCCATGTTATAGTTTTCACTCCTAAGTACATATATTCTAGAGCTGCCTCAACCTGCTCATATCAAAACAGTGATGTATTTCTTGGAAAATAAACAAAATCTCTACATTACCAAAATTATAGGATTTTCTTCTATACTAATCTTCAATGTCTATCTTAGGGTTATGTGCTCTAATCCGAGTTTATCTAAATCTAATTTCCACAGATTGTACTAAACTTCTTCTGATAACAACTATAACGCCCTGAACCCAGTTATCCAGAGTCGGTTCATTATTACATAACATTGTCATGATCACAAGGGATCAAATACTGAAAGACCGATCAGTTTATTAGTCGTGGAAGCACTGGATACATTCATAAGATTTACATTATATTATAAAATGAAAAAAAAGAATATTGTCTCCATTGGCCACATTCATATCCCTTGGACTATCCCTTATTCTATCCCTGTAGGTTAATCGTAAAATACTTCTTCGCATCCTAGGAAAAATAAGACATAGAAATGGGTGAGCTCAAATTCTCAGTAAGGATAACAATATAGCGGAAACATTCATAAATAATCATAAAAATTTAAGGTAATTTATAAGACTAAAACATAATACTTTTAAACATAAAATTCAGTATAATATGGCAATGATAGATCAAATAATTCCATATACTTATTCACATGTATATTCTACTAGTCGAATAATCACATGCAATATCAATAGCCAATTTAATAATGATGTAATGTATAATGCCAAACTTCATAACCACATAGTCAAGGACATGTGCCATGATTACAAATAATATTTTGTCAAGGACATCTTCCAAGACACTAGTTTGTCTCAAGAGACCTACCGATTCATCGAGGAGCTATAGCGGGCTCCACCCGTCACATACTAAGTCCAATGAATTGTTCATATGAAAAGGATGAATCATAACATAATCCTTCGTATTAAAAATAGCATACGAAATGTTAATACATTAACCGTAAAACATGCATTGTATAAAAATTACACATCCACAATCAAAGATATCACAAAATATTCAATAAAATATTGAAGATTTGTATCATAATGAATCAACCTCAAACAAGTGTAAACTCCATCAAAGGGTGTTGACATAGATTAAATCAAAACTATTTGAGAGAAATATATCTTTCTTTATTGAAATCATTTAATAGTCACATAACTATAAAAGAAAACATAAATTTTGAAAATATTATTATAATATTATAATGGAAGCATCGATGATGTTATAATGGCGAAAATATCATCACCCTCCGTATAAGATAAAAAATACATTCTTACCTTAATTCGTCAAAAAGGTCATAAAGTACCTTGTTTGGAAAACGATAGAAAGATTCCTTTTAAAACATTTTATAAAAATTAAAACAAGGGTATAAATGAATTCAAACCATATTATATGAAATAATATAAATATTTCGCAATAAATTTTTATGAAACATAGACATGGATGATAAAGAAGTCCCAGTAGTTACTTACGTAAAAACAATCTTGGATAATAAAGAGATTGTGAAATTAACCCGTACTTTGTAATTTTCCTTAGTTGAGGGTATGTTAACCTCTTTTATAATAGAAAAATCATTGTTATTAAATTATACAAGAACCATATACAAAAATATTATACCATATATGATCTTTTAATATTTCTTTTTAATAATATTTTAGTATTATCGTCAATTCGAGTGTTAACTGATTCATTTTCCTTATTATGTTTTGTTAAAAAAAAGCCTTTATTGTTATGGATAGGATGTAATTGCTTCATATCCATACTGATATTATGTTCATAAAAATTAATTTTAATCATCAAATGAAAATTATTCTTGAATGGTTATGATGGGGAAATGAATCTCATCATGTTCGTGGAGACGGTAATCCGTACATACGCACGAGCAACAATATCATTATATTTATTGTGATATCATATGTAATTTGATAGTATATCCTATATAAAGAGTCATTAAAATTTTATATTTAATATTTAAATCAATTATACTCATCATTATATCCATCCAAACAATGACGTGTTGAATGACAAACTACATCACGACGTGGAGAAGGTAAGTTGTACGTACGCACGTATAGTGACTTTGTCATTTATAGGATGGGTAGAATAACTAATATTGTTGTGACATTTTTATAATAAAATCAAAATATATAGAATATACTGTATTTATTATTTTATAACGGAAACAAAAGAGAAATAAAAAGTGGAAGAGGAAAAGAACATGAAAGAGGCGATTAAATATTTATCTCTTCTTGGGGTTCTTCCTTTTGATTTGATCAAAAGGACTCCTTATGTTGTATTTATGAAAAAGGATGACATGTAGGATGAAGGAAGGATAGTGGAGAGGATATTTGGGCAGGGTTTGGCTAAGACAAATGACATTGAAGGTGTGAATTTGAGAGAAGGGGAAGTTCCCTTTTATGAGAGGGGTGAGGGGCACCTTAGGAAAATATTGAAATATTATTTTTTTAATAAATTCATATTTGGTTTATAATGGCTTAAAAATGATTTATTTCAAGGATAATGTGGGGATGGTTCGAAAAAATATCTACCAATTGGTTTTAGACATGTTTATGTCCCCTTTTTAACATTATCATTTAGATTAAACTCTTAGTTAAATAGTTCGAAATTTACCATATCTCTTTGTATTTTTGTATTATATGGTTAATAAACATACTAGAAACGTCCAAAAGAACACCAAGTGGTTCATTATTGATTTATATAACCTTATCTAAGAACATTGTTAGAACATTAGATTTTTTGGAATATAATATCAATTAATAATATAATATTTGTTTTTAAAAACTCTTTTGTGTCAATTTTGACTGTATTTAGCAACTGATTTCTTTTAAAGTCCTAAAAACATTATTACTTTGAAATAAATTCATTTAATCAACCCTGAAATGTAATATTAACCTATAAAATTCTTTGAATTCATCAAAAGTCTCAATTTAAATTTATTTTATTATTTGTGATATCAATTATATTAATAATTAATTGATATGGTAATTACTGAATCATAATTGTGTGATAAATAAATTAAATTATTTATTTTTTAAAAATCATAAATAAAATACCATAATGTTGGAAATCTTTTTATCTTTCTAATTAATATTTATAGTCAAATTTTTCTTATTTGTAACCCACCTGAATGGCCCGAAGGCCTTCATTTTTATTGATTTTTTGATAACCCCCCTTTCAAGGGATGAGGGGGAACCCTTACAAGGCCCATAGGCTCAGAGATTACATGGCCCGTAGGCTTAGGAGATTACATGACCTGACGGTCTTAGGTAATTCAACCAGACTATCTACAAGGAACTGCCCCTCCCCAGCATCTGCATCCTGATAGTAGCTCTCCACCTTTTCATGACCGTCTGGCTAGGATTCCCATGCAAGCACAGGATAGTACCGATGGCATATCCATACCCTCTCATTTTAACAATCCATTTGGCTCTGTTCTGGTGAGTGCACCTTCTCTAAATCATCTTCTAGGGCTACTCCTTTTTTGTAGTGTGTCTGGGGCATGCATTCATCTGGCCCGATGGCCTTGGGGTGGCCCGGAGGCCTTAAGGTGGCCCGAAGGCCCTGAGAATCAACTGGACCAATGTCCTTGGGTGGCCCGATAGAATTATAATATGTTTTAGTGTAATAATAATATCATTTTTACCTTTAATTACCCTATTTACTTTTAATCGTGGTAAATAAAAGTTAAAAGTTGTTATTCACCAAAAAATATTTTCATCTTACTGAACCACATCTAACTTACTTATATCAACCGTGCCTCTCGGATTTTTGAAATTCAATTCACAGAAGCAGTAAAATTATGTTTTATGAAAATTTTCAAATTCTCCTAGGAGGTGGGTAAAAGACAGTAAAAAGTCCATTAAAATTTTATACACCTAATTTTATTATAAAAATGACTCTAATGAATTACATTGAACTAATATTGGTATTATGTATCTATTTTGAATTATAATAAATTTAAATAAAATAAATATTTATTTAAATAAAAATTTGATTTTAAACAATAACGCAGTGGTTTTCACTATTCATCAAAAATTTAATGTTTTTAGAAAAATACAAAAAATTCACCCTAAGATAATTACAATATTCCGAATCAAAAAATGAAGTCCATTTTGAAAGTTAAAATTATAAAATTTCAAAAAGTGTGTATAACTATTCATAAAGGCCAGTTTGATTGGTTGTGGTGTGTTTGAACTCGAAGTTGCGTATAACAAAGTCTATTGTATTATTCAAAGAAAAGCATACCATGGGATCTTGGGGTGTTACATTCTCCCCTCCTTGAAATTATTTCTCCCTCAAAATTCCTAGAATATTACTACAGGAAATGATTCGGGTGGTTCTTCATCATAAGTTCCTTGGGTTCCCACTTTGCCTCTTCCATCTTATGATTTCTCCATAGAACTTTTATCAGACGAGTCGTCATGTTTCTCAACACTTGTTCTCCTATATAAAGAATCTTGATAGCCTCTTTATAATAAGACCAATTAGGTTCTAGATCAATTTACTCATATATTAGTACATGCGTTCGGTTAGGCATGTATTTTCTCAATAGTGATGCGTGGAACACATCATGAACTTTAGAGAGAATTGGCGGCATTTCCAAATGATAAGCTACCACCCTAATTCGTACTAGAATTTTGAAAGTTATTATGAACAAGGGAATCAATATACCCATATTACCGAAATGTATAACACCATTACATGGAGAAACCTTTAATAAAACCAGATATCCTACTTGGAATTCCTAATCATTCCTTCAGTTATCGGCATAGCACTTTTGTATACTTTGAGCTTCTTTGATGTGGGTTTGGATAACCTTCACCTTTTCCAGTATTTCCTCAACAATCTCAAGGCCAACGATTTTTCATTCACCAACATCATCCCAACAAGTTGGTGTGTGACATCTATTTTAGTATAACACTTCATATGGTGCCATCTGAATACTTTAATGGAAGATAGAGTTATAGGAAAATTCTACCATAGGAAAATAATGATACCGCATACCATGAAATTCAAGTGAGCAGGTTCTCAACATGCCTTCTAAGGTTTGAATAGTCCGTTATGATTGTCCATCAGTTTGAGGGTGGTAGGCAGTGGTCAAATGAACTTCAGTATCCAGATATTTCTAATGACTTTTCCCGAATCATGATGTAAAATAGGATTCATGATCAGAAATAATCGATTAGGTTACTCCCTGATGTCTTAAAACTTCATTAATATATTGTATTGCTAAAGGTTCAAGTGGTTAATCTTATCTTATAGTAATAAAATGTGACTAATTTAGAAGACGATCAACAATGACCCATATTGTTTCATTCCTTCTAGGATTATTTGGTATCCCCATGAAAAACCCCATCGTAATATCATCCCATTTCCACTCAGGTATGGGAGGAGGTTGCATGACTCCTCAAGGATATTGTCTTCCAGCTTTCACTTGTGGGAAACCCATATATCTTGACACATAATCAGCAATATCCCTCTTCATGTTGTCCCAAAAAATATGTTCCTACAAATCTCCATACATCTTGGTGCTACCAGGGTGTATTGAGAAATTGGATCTATGGGAATCATCCAATAATTCCTTTTTTATATCAGGTATATCGGGAACACAAATTATCTTCCCAAATTTCAAAATTCCATCTTCATATATGATTTCACTCAATCTCCCATCATTCACAGCTCTAATCTTCTTTTGAAACTCCTCATCATCATCTTGAGAACTTTTTATCCTTTCTAATAATGATGGTTTGGTAACAATTTCAAAAAGAATCGATGTTTCACCTTACATGATTATTCCCATATCCATCATTATTAGATCCATGAACATAGGATCCCTTTTAACTCTCATCTTGTTCATAACTACATGATCCTTTCTGCTCAAAGCATCTACCACCTTATTTGACTTCCATGGGTGGTATTGTATAGTGAAATCATAATCTTTGAGTAGTTCAATCCATCGTCTTTGCCACATGTTGAGTTCTTTCTATGAGAAAATATACTTCAAACTCTTTTCATCTGTATAAATCTCAATTTTTTTCCCATAGATACAGTGTCTCCATATTTTTAGATAAAATATTACACCTTATAACTCAAGATCATGATTGGGATAGTTTTTCTCTTGAATTTTTAGTTGTCATGATGCATAGGAAATAAACCAATCATTATGCATAAGGACACAACCAAGTCCTTTATTTGAAGCATCACTATAAATAAAAAACCCATCCTTCCACGATGGTATAGTAAAGATAGGATAATTGACTAATCTCCTCTATAGTTATTTAAAACGTTCTTCATAATCTTTTTTAAAAACAAATTTAACCACTTTACGTGTGATCTTGGATAATGGGTTAGCCAATTGGGCAAAATTCTAGATGAAACGTCGATAATAACCTGCTAAACCAATAAAACTGCGTACCTCAGTTATATTTATTGATGTTGGTCATTCTTGGATTGCCTTTTTCCTAGAAGGATCAATATATATTCCATCCTTAGAGGCAATATGTCCAAGAAAATTAATCTCCTAAATCTAGAATTCACATTTGCTAAACTTCACATATAATTCATTTCTTCTAAGTGTCTTTAGAATAATGCGCAAGTGATTTTCATGATCTTCGTAGATTTTAGAGTATACCAAGATATGATAAATAAATACCACTACAAATTCATCAAGATATTCCTTGAAAACTCTGTTCATTAGATCCATGAAAACATAGGATGCACTAGTCATCTGAAACGGCATTACTATAAACTCATAATGCATGTACCTGGTTCGAAATGCTGTTTTCAAAATGTCTTCCTTCTTCACACAAAATTAAAGATATCCACATCGAAGGTAAATCATTGAAATATATTGATCTCCATGAGTTGATCAAATAAATCAACAATGCTAGGTAGGGGATACTTGTTCTTTATTGTTATATCATTGATCTCCCCATAGTCAACGCACAACTTCATAGACCCATCTTTCTTATTCAACAAAAGAATAGGGGATCCCCATGGATAAACACAAGGGTGAATAAATCACTTATTACAAAATTCCTCAAGTTGTTTCTTTAGTTCCACAAATTCCACAGTGCCCATTGCATAAGGGGTCATCGATATGGGCCTTGAGCCAGAAATTAAATTAATGGAAAACTCAATTTCTCATTCCGGAGGATGTCCAGGTAAATCCACTGGAAACACATCAAAAAATTCTTGCACAACAGGTACATCCTCTATTTGAACATTTATTTTCTTACCCATATTTATTTCATTCTCTTCCTCCATAATAATTGAATTAAGTTTTGATACTGGGGGTGGATCTAGATAAGAATAAGGTGGTGGTGTTTCTGCTCTAAAGATAAGGTACTCCTTATCATCATCAAAAATTGTAACCTCCTTCCTCTTACAATAAATTTTTGTATCATTGTATGAAATCCAATCCATACTAAGGATTATATCAAATTCAATCATGGGTATGATGATGATATTAGCAGATAAATAATGTTAATATTCCTTAATGGGAACTGATTCACAAAACTTTATTGCAATGATACATCTCTTAAGAGTTTTGACTGAAAACTCCTTTGTTAAACCAAAGTGGAATATCTAATTTTCTTAACAAACTGGGAAGATATGAAACAATACAATGATCTAGAATCAAATAAATTATTGGCTAAACTTTAGAAAACCATTAAATTACCTCCCACCATGTCTTTCAGAGCTTCAACCTCAGCAGTAGTGATTGCATAAGCTCGTCCTTGATCCCTTGGACTTTTCAGAGGAAAGTTTCCCTGATGTGTAGGACATTCATTTTCATAATGTCCAATTTCTTTACAACTATAGCATTCAACATTGACAGTCTCTTTTTTCCCCTTGCAATCACGAGTTTCGTGGACTATTTCACCACACTTGTAACAGAATCCCATCCCCTTCAGGAATGTACCAGGGTGTTTATTCCCACATTTACTGTAAGATGGATATTCAACTTTTCCCTTCAATCCCTTATTTCCATTTCCAGAGTGTTCAGCAGATCTCTTCTTCTCTTTCATTGCTTTAAAGTCGTAAGACTTAGAGAATTACTTTTCTTTCTTGATAGCATATGAGAAAATATCTTTATACAATGAGAAGGATTATGAGACTAATGCTCGAAGAAGAAATGGTTTTAACCCAGCAAAGAATTTATCGATCTTAATCCTTCGGTTACATATATAATTTGTTGCATGCCTTTCTAACCATGTAATGTTAGCTTCATACTTTGGGACATTCTCATCCTCCTTTTTCCTCAGACTCAGAAATTGCCTTTCCATATTCGCTCGATGGTCATTAGGAGATTATTTTTCTAAGAAAAGTAATTTAAACTCCCTCTATTCCATACTTGTTACTTATTCATCATCCTTTGTGTATTTAATCAATGGCCACAATTGATTTTCATCTCTTGTGAGGCGATAAACTTCCGTGACAACATTTTCCCTTTTTCTACTCTGCAAAGCATGGAATATTTTCTCTAAGGAACTTATCCACTGCTCAGATAAAAATGGATTTGTAGTCCCATTGAATGTTGGTGGTTGTTTCCTCATGAAGCGGTCTATTATTTATCCTCTGCGTTGTGGATCAGGGTGCTCTGTACGGGTAAGGTTATTATTCATAACCTGAGTGAGTTGTCCTGGTATGGTGATAAGCTAATCAGCACCAGTTTCATCACCAGCTCCGCTATAATTATCTTGAGTGGGAGGGAAATCCCTACATGGATTACATGTATTGATACCGTTTCCATTCCTTCCACTAGGCTCCATTTATAATCAATGGCATACACTATAATTGTTTATGAATCTAAATACATAATTCAAAACTTGTAAAAAACATAACATTAATTGAATAGTTTGTGGATAGAATCCATAAATATAAAAATGTTTTCCTTAAGGATTTATATACTCATAATTACTTCACAATTGTTTCTAAAGAAAATGTGAATTATCCTAAGCATATCCCCTGGGAGTTTCATAACCAAGTGTGCAGCAAGGCCCTTTTCCATGTACCAGGATACCCCAAGTCATGTCTAAAACTCCTTGTTGGAGTTTTCACTCCTAGGTACATCTATGCCTGAGCCGCCTCTACCTGATAATATCTAGACGGGGACATATTTCTTGGAAAATAAAAAAAATCTCTACATTACCAAAATTATTGGAAGTTCTTCTATACTAATTCTCAACGTCTATCTTGGGGTAATCTACTCTAATCAGAGTTTATCAAATTCTAGTTTTCATGGTTTGTACTAAACATTCTTTGATACCAACTGTAACGCCCCGACCCTAGTTACCTATAGTTGGTGCATTATTACATAACATTGTAATGATCACAAGGGATCAAATCCCGAGAGACCGATCAGTTTAGTAGCATTGGAAGTACTATATAAATTCATAAGATTTACATTAAATTATAAAATGAAAAAAACTATGAATATTATCTCCATGGGACACATTCATATCCCTCAAACTATCTCATAATCTATCCCTCTAGGTTAATTGAAAAATACTTCTTCGCATCCTTGGAAAAATAAAACATAGAAAGGTGTGAGCTCAGATGCTCAGTAAGGAGAAAAATATAGCGGAAACTTTCATAAATATGCATAAACATTTAAGGAAATGTATAAAAAGAAAACTTAAGCCTTTTAAGAATAAACGTCATCATAATATGGGCATGATAGATCAAATAATTCCATATTCATATTCACATGGATATTCTACTATTCAAATAATCACATGAAATATCAATAGCCAATTTCATAATGATGGAATGCATAATGTCAAACTTCATAACCACATTTTCAAGGCCTTGTGACAAGACTACAAATACGATTTTGTCAAGGCCTTGTTCTAAGACACTAGTTTGTCTCATGAGATCGACTGATGCATCAAGGAGCTATATCGGGCTCCACTCATCACTTACTAAGTCCAATTCATTCTTCATATGAAAAGGTTGAAACATAACATAAACATTCGCATTAAAACTAGCATACTAAATGTTAATACTTTAACCATAAACCATGAATGGAATCAAAATAACACATCCACCATAAAACATATCACAAAAACAACAATACAATATGGAAGATTTGTATGATAATGAATCAACTTCAAACAAGTTTAAAATCCATCAAAGGATGTTGACATAGATGAAATCAATACTATTTGAGAGAATTATCTCTTTTTTTTAAAATCATTTAAAAGTCACAAAATTATAAAATAATACATTTATTTTGAAAATATTCCTATATTAATTTAATTTAAGCTTAGAAGATGTTATAATGGTGAAAAATAGCCACACCCACCGTATAAGTTAAAAAATACATTCTTACCTTAAATCGTCAAAACATTCATAAAGTACCTTGTTTGGAAAATGACGGAAGGATTACTTTCAAAAAAAAATTATAAAAATTAAAACAAGGTTATAAATGACTTTAACCCATATTATATTAATTAGTAAAAATGATTTGAAATAAATTTTCAAGAAACATGGATGTTGATGATAAAGATGTCCCAGTAGATACTTACGCAAAAACAACCACGAATAATAAAGAGATTGTGAAATGAACCCTTACCTTGTACTTTTCCTTAGTCGAGGGTACGTTAACCTCTAGTATAATGGTGAAATAATAGTTATTAAATTATACAAGAACCATATACATAAATATAATATAATATATTATCTTCTAATATTTCTTTGTTAATAATATTTTAGTATTATCGTCGTTTCGGGTCTTAACTGATTCGTTTTCCTTTATATTATTTGTTACATAATCTGTGTCTATTATGGATAGGATGTATTTTATTCATATCCAGAATGATATTAAGTTATTAAACATTATTTTTAATCATCAAATGAAAATTATTCTTGAATGGTTCCGATGGGGAAATGATTCTCATCGCATTCTTGGAGATGGGAATCTGTACATATGTACGAGCGACAATATCATTATATTGATGGTGAGATCATATGTAATTGGATGGTATACCATATATACATAGTCATTAACATGTTATATTTATTATTTAAATCCATTATACTCATTATTTTACCCATCCACACAGTGAAGTGTTGAATGACGAACTACACCACGACGTGGAGACTGTAAGTCGTACGTACACATGTATAGTGAATTTTTCATTTATAAGATGGATAGAATAGAGAATATTGTTTTAACAATTTTATAATAAAATCATAGTATATAGAGGATATTGTAATTATTATTTACGAATGGGAACATCAAATAAAGATGAAGTGGAAGAAGAAAAGAACATGAAAGAGGTAATGAAATATTTACCTCTTCTTCGGGTTCTTCCTTTTGATTTGATCAAAAAGGCTCGATAGGTTGTCTTTATGACCAAATTAAGGCCTCTAGGATTAAGGGAGGATATTTTAGAGGATCCTTGGTTAGGGTTTGGCCGAGACAAATGGCTTTTATGGAGTGAATTTCAGAGAAGGGGAAGTTCCCTTTTATAAGAGGGGTGAAGGGTACCTTAAGAAAAGATTAAAATATTATTTTATAATGAATTAATATTCACTTTTTATGGTTCCAAAATGATTTATTTCAAATATATGGTGGGGAGGGGTCGAAAACCTCTCAACCAATAGGTTTTAGAGTTGTTTAGGTCACCATATTGACCTTATCCATTATATTTAACTATTAGTTAAATAGTTTGACATTTATCTGGTCTCTTTGTATTTTTATATTATATAGTTAATAAACTTACTATAAACTTCCATGAGAACCCCAAGTGGTTCATTATTGATATATATATTCTTATATAAGTCCTTTTTCCGAACCATATATTTTTTGGAATATAATATCAATTAATAATATAATATTTGTTTTAAAAAATCTTTTATGGACATTTTGAAACTATTTAGTAAATGATTTTTTTTAAAAGTCGTAAAAACTTTATTACTTCGAAATAAATTCATTTAAGCAACCCTAAAATGTCATATTAACCTATAAAATTCGTGTAATTCATCAAAAGTCTCAATTTTTATTTATTTGGATGATTATAATATCAATTATTTTAAAATTTCATTGATAAGCTAATTACTGTATCATCATTGTGTCATAAATAAATTAAATTATTTAATGTCTAAAAATTATACATAAAATACCATTATGTAGGAATGATTTTTATCCTTATAATGAATATTCATATTCGAATTTATCTTATGTGTAACCATATATTAAAAATGGTTTAGTTATTAAACATTGAATTTAACACTTTTAACTATTCTTTGAATAAAATAATAATAAATGTCCTAATCTAATCCTAGTGGACCTAAAGGATCATATTTTATTACTAAGGTTGTATATGGTCGAATTAAACTTATCCAATAGAATTAGGACATGTTTTAGGGTAATAATAATACCATTTTTACCTTTATTTACCCTATTTACATTTAATCGTTGTAAATAAAAGTTAAAAGCTACTATTCACCAAAAAAATATTTTCAACTTATTGAACCACATTTTTCTTACTACTATCAATCGTGTCTCTCAGATTTTTGAAATTCAATTTACATAAGAGGTAAAATTATGTTTTATGAAAATTTGCAAATGCTCCTCGAAGGTGGGTAAAAGACGGTAATAAGTTAAATAAAATTTTATACATCTAATTTTATTATAAAAATGACTCCATTGAATTACATTGAACTAATATTGTTATTATGTATCTATTTGGACTTAAAATTAATTTAAATAAAATAAATAATTATTTAAATAAAAATTTGGTTTTAAACAATTACGAAGTGTTTTTCACTATTCATCAAAAAATTGAATGTTTTCAGAAAAATACCAAAAATTCACCCTAAGCTAATTTTGATATTATGAATCCAAAAATGAAGTCCATATTGAAGGATAAAAATTATAGAATTTCAAAAAGTGTGTATTACTATTCATAATGGCTAGTTTGATTTGTTGTGGTGTGTTTGAACTCAAACAAGTTACATCAAAATCTATTGTATTATTCAAAGAGAAGTGTATTGTGGAAGATTGGGGTGTTACACAACCAAGGATAAACATTAATGAAAACATATGCACCTACAGTAAACTCTAAGGAATGATGCTGTTGAAGCACATAAGATTTATGTATACTCTACACTATAAGATGACACCAATGTATATCCTGAATAATTATAGACATCTAATAAACCAAACTTAGTCCCACAAAATACACTTCACTAACCTCTACCAAAAAATAGGTTACCTATGAAAACAACCCTAAAAGCCTGAAAAGGTGCCTTTCTGATTGAAGAATTATAACTTTTTTTATAAGAAAACTCAACTAAAACCATATGGTTATCCCATGATCCTACAAAATCCAAGACACAAGCATGAATCATATCTTCCAAAATTTAAATAACTTTCTTAATATTATCATATTTCTTTAGACCATAAGTTTTACTCAATCAGACATGAGTCTCCGATCCCTCTTGGAGACTTCTAAAGAACCTCAATGTAAACCTAGGATCCCTAGTTGATACAATGGAATAAGGAACCCCACATAACCTAACAGCTTCCCACACATAAAAATTGCCCAGATAATCAACATTATTGTTGTCCATTATTAGAATAAAATGGGTTGAATTTTTCAATCGGTCAATCAATTCCCAAATATAATTCCTCCATCAGGGATTTCATGGTAATCTAACAACTGAGTATATAGAAATATCACCCCACTTCCAAAGAGTCTCTGTAAGAGGTTAAAGAAAACTAAAAGGTTTCAAATTATCTACCTTTAACTATTTCTAGGTGTAATAGCATGACCAAAAATCAATTATGTCACACTCCATGCCCGGCTATCAGAATCATAGTCTCATATCATAATGCATATTTGTAGAACCCATATGAATGGTCCAAGAAGAACTATAACAATCAAACAAAACTGAGTTCCATAAAGACTCTAGAATGAAAATTTGATCCCTCAAATATGATAATACCTTTCGAAGAGATATAATAAATAGAAATAGTATCCCCATCATATATAGATTCATGAATTCTTCTTAAATTGACATACTACTACTGACTCTACAAAATATACTCAAGGATATATGATGATAACTTAACACTGGTCAAAACCATACCAGAAACATCCTCCTGAGAATCCAAATATAATTTAGAAAAAAATTCACATAATGTTACAATCTTCCTTTCATTACAATATAGCTTGTAATATAACTTTATTTCAAGGAGAATTTGTAATGACATTTCCATTTCCTTAGGTGTAGGCGATATCGAAGTCAAATGTCTGAAGTCATTCCACCCCTACCTCAGCCTAAGATTAATTTTTTTCTGTGATAACATATATCGTAAACATTTAGGGTCAAAAACGTCTCTGAATATTTCAAAAACATTAAGGACTAGGTCCTCAACTGCATGAACAAATACTTATCATTTGGGAGTCCGATAACATTGGTGAACAACAACTTCATCTCTACTCCCATCCATGCCTATCATCTGAAAAAGTTTCTAATAGTGCAATTAAAAAAATTCATAACATCCTTGTAGTATTTATTTTGGATCATCTCGCATAATATAAGGTTAATTGGGTTTCCTAGCATAGGGTGGAAATACCTTCTAAAGATACTGGAATCAAAATACGCAACCTTGATGATACACTCTAATGCATGCATGCACGGCTGGCCTAGGATGATCTGGAAGAGAGAACACTCTAGGGGATTACCATGCACAACTCTTACTTATGGAATGATTCAATGGATAATGGACAAGTTTACCCACTCTTGTACATAATCATCCCCCTCATCAATGAACTTAAACTTCACCCCATATGGATAGTCAAGCAGGGTGACATTTATTATTTACATCAAAACTGTGATGAGAATATCCTCGGCTTCCCAAGTTGTCCAAACATATTAATCATCTTCATGGAGGCCAACACTCATCCGAAATTTATCAAAGTGGTTCTAAACAATGAACAACTTGATACCTTAAACCTCATTGATCTCAACCCCGAACCAGATAGATCTTTCTTCTCCCTCTCCTCCTCTAGGGTCCTCTCCACAAGATATTTTTGTTGCACGCTGGATTGTCATGATAAGGGCGATACATGGATTGAGATTCTATGGTCCGATGGCATCCCCCTTATGCACTAAATTATCAGTTAGATTATTTTTCACAAGGCTATCCCCACATATGGTAAGATATAGCATTCATACATTCCACTGGCTTCAAGGTTCCCATTCTACTCTAACCACAGGAGGAGAGTGTGGGGAATTTGATCTCCATGGGTGAGTGGGTGGGGATGTTTTGGCAGTATTTTGGTGTGATTACTACTATCAACATCACCAACCTGGATGATATTCCATTTCTAGACTGATTATTCCATGATTCATGGGAGAGGGGTCCTGAGAAGATGGCTTGCACCATGGTCCTTCACACTGAATGCTGGTTGATTTGGTATGCTCGTAATAAGGACAGACATGAATGGTCCAATTTATCTGGTTAGTCCAACATCATCAAAACAAAGAACCTCCTTCTTGACATGGTTAGAATTATAAACATTTGGCGGGAACACCTTCCTTTTAATGGTTTCAAACAAATACAAGGGATATCCCTCTGGTTAGCAACAACACCAAAATCCATTGGGAATGTTGGTCCCCGCCTAGCATGGGCCTCAAACATAATAATAACCGATCATGCAACATGGGTGTCTTCCATGGTGGTGGGGTGGTTCGTAACTCTAATGGGTCGGTCATCATGTCTTTTTCTACCCGTTTGGGACATGGTTTCTCCATTATGGTGGAGGCCAAGGATATTCATTATGGTCTCAGCTTATGTCGTTAAAAATGGATCACTATATCAGAGGCTGAAACTGATTCCACAATCTTTCACAATTACCTACAAGGAATTGGATCCTCCCATTGTCCAATCAATTATATCATCAGGAAGTTCTGAAGCATGATCAACAACACCACCATAGTACTTCACATTAGGTGAGAGGGGAACCAGGTCATGAACTGGCTTTCCTTTATTGATTTCCATGGTTTGATTATCATTTTCTTTCATTATTTTCTTACCCTAAATCCTGATGGGGTTAACCAGGTTAAAGGTGATTCATTTGGTCTTAATTAATTTAGGCCTCCTTATGACTCATGTCCTGGGATTCATGGGCCTTTTATCTTGTTGTTTTACTCCCCTTCCTTTATAAAAAAATTCTTGACGATAAATATTCCCACAAAAAGATAATTTCGCCAACACTTAATCCCATGAATAACTATGATAAGCTATAAATCCTAAGTGGTGTAATTATTCTGATTCACTCTAATCTTACGAGACTCATAAGACATCACATTTTCATCCTGTATGATCACAAAACCCAATATGGTACAAGAAGAATCATAGAAAACCACATATCCTTTACTAGGATCTGGTATGATCATAATAGAAGCCAATGTAATGAGTGATTTTAGTTTATCAAATGATGACTAACACATTTCATCCCATGTGAATTTCACCCCATTCTTAGTAAGACTAGTCAATGTTGATACCAAATTTGATAAATCCTTAAGGAACTATAAATAATATCGATCAAGTCTAAGGAGGCTCCAAATTTCAGAAACCATCCATGGCTTTTCCCATCATAATACAACCTTTATCTTATCAGGATAAACTAATAATCCAAGATCATAAATCACATTCCTTAATAATTTATCATCTTGAATCCATATGTTACATTTATAAATGTTCCTATGACTTCTTAGGATTTCCAAAACCAAACTCATATGGTTCTCGTGCTCATGCTCTGATCTCAAGTAAACTGAAATATCATCAATGAACACTAACACAAAATTGTTAAGATTCTGATAAAATATATGATTCCACAAATCCCTAAATACAATGAAAGAATTAGTGAGACAAAACTAAATCACAAGATATTTATAATGTTTAAACCTACTCCTGAAAGTGGTATTTTGTATATCACACTTCTGAACTCTGAGCTGATGATATCCTGACTGAGAATCAATCTTCGAAAACTACTTTACCACATTTAAAAAATCAAAAAAAATCATCCAGATGAGGAAAAGTATACATGTTATTAACAATTACCTGGTTCAACTTCTGAAATACCACACACAACTAGATTGAAACATCTTCTTTCATTGAAAAGAGCATTGGGATAACAATGGTGAAGCACTAGGGAAAAAACCCCTTTTTACAAAGTCTTCCAACTAATTTCTTATTTTTTTTAACTCTGTTGGTCCCATTAGATAAGAAGGCATCTGTAACAATTTCATTCTGGGAACCAAGTTAATTGTGAACACAACCTCCCTCTCTTGAGGAATATAATAGAAATATTCTAGGAAAGAATTAGGAAAACCCCAAACATCGATGAGAAGATCAAGAATAGAATAAATTTCATCATGATGAACTATAATAGTAGAAAACAAACTCCTAAGCACTGGGATGGAAGTTCATGCATGACTAGACCTTGTATCTCACTCTCCCTGAAACATCTATGAGCTCCCATAGGCTTCCAGAAACAATACATTCCGACGATAACATTTATCCTAATCTCGATGATAAACGAGCCAATATTTCTCGATGATGACATCAAATAGATACATATCGAGAACAAGATAATCCCAGACTTGCTCTATATCAGCAATGGATATCACACAATAATGCCCCCAAAATCCATTCACTTTCAACTTCCTAGGATGTGTTTTTAACACCAAAAGTGGACATTAATTCCATTTGAAGGATAATCATATCAAAAACATGAAATTATATAAATGAGTGGGAAGAACTAGTATCAAAATAATGTAATTTCTAAAAAGGATTCAATAAAGAATGTACCTCTCACTATCAAAAGAGACACATTTACCTCCACTAAAAACTCATCAAATGCTTGATGGTTTTTCAATCATGAGGTCTGTGGTTTGAGTCCTATAGTATTTGAATCATCTTAAAAAAATTCATAGACTTTAGATATGATGATACTTTCTGAAATGAATGCCTAGACATAACATGATAGTAACTATGAAGTTGACCATAACACCCATAACTGTTACACATCTTAGTTGGTGAAGGACAAGAACAACATTTGAATCAGACCTTTACACATTGATATAAAGATATATGTCCACCACTAGTTACAACTAGAGGTGAAAAAGAGGACAATTTTTGAGAACCACCTCCACCACTCAGGTGATGATCTTGAAACTTCTTCATTTTCCCTGGTGTGCTATTGAAGCTTCCACTAGGTGGAAGGGAAGTGGCATAATATCCAAACTTTCCTGCCTTGTTAATCTCTTCCATCATAGAACTATCCAATACCATCACATCGGTCAAAATAATCATTATCAATACCTAGGATATGATATCCAATCAAAAACCCTACAAGTTCTTATGAGCCTTCAACTTGTCATTCATTACAACCTCTAGTGAAAAAACAAACATTTTTAGCAAGCTGATTTCTTTACACCAACACTGCATGGTATTCCTACTATAAATAGAGGAACACTAGAGATTTCCCTATCATTAGAGACTCTGGAAAAAACTACTAGAAAAAGGGAACCATTAAACCCTTCCATTCCAATCCCACATGATTAACTTATTGTACCATAGAATCCCACCAATGCATGTTGGGACCCTCATGTCTAAAATCTTCACACATCACCTTTATAATCATAAGTGAGTCAAGAAATTCAAAGATATGATCAATATTGTCAGTACAACCGTCCTTTTATTGAAGTTCATTTGTACCATTAAAGGATTGTTTCTTCTTACACAAGAACTCTTGTGATCGATCCCTTTCTCCTCATACTCAAATATGTACCTCAACAACTGCATTATGAACTTTTGGAACATTCTGTTTGACAGAAAAAAACTTCTCATAGTATTTAATCTATAATTTTCATATCCATCTGAGGATTTCCTTGTGGAACGGTAGATACACCCTCTCGTGGAACTCGCAAAATACCTCTCATAGGAATACCACTGCATGCCAAAAGAAATGAAATGATCAAATAACAGAACAATCTAAATTCAAACTAGAAAATGAATAATAAAAAACTGATATCAACTATAAGAAAAAAATAGGATACCCACATCCCAACATCCCATGGTAACTTGTGTCCCATCACTGTAAGAGTTGGCCAAAAACATACCGAAACATTCCTCAAAATTACCTAAAACTTTATTACTAGTCTACCAAACGTCACAAGACAAGGAATCTTGAGAAAATACCACAGCTAATACCAAACTATAAATAACCAACCTGAATACCCTGTCATACTAGTAACTAACCTAATATTCCATATAATCGAAATGTGTTCCCGATCCCCATGGGCTGGAGACTAGCACCTAGGCATCGAACAACAACCAAATAGAATGATTTATCCCAACTCAAAAAAATGAGAAGGAACATATATATATATATATATAGACAAAATATTAAGGAATATATATAGAAAAACTGAAATAAGATTCTAGAAACCAAATAAAAAAATAATAAAAAAATCACCATGTACGTGTCTAACCACAAAGGAATAAAAAAATAAGAAAAACAAATATTCCATGTGATAAGATTAGAAAACTTGTGCCATCTCACCATCTAGCTACCTAGACTCATCTGAAAAAAACCTCACCACCTCACTGTGGGGCCTTTGCTTTCCCTAAATCGAAAGACATACACAGGTCTACTCACCACCGTAGATGTGCACAGGGTGTTATCTAACAAGATTAGTAGGATCCCACCCAAGTTTTCCATAACAAGACATTGCATAACAATATCATGTATGCTCATTTTAAATAAAACATGTAATGATAATAATTATATTCTTTTCTATCAAAATCATTGTAAACATTTTCCATTTTCAAAAAATTCAAAAAAAGGTTCGTATATCAATCTCAATTTCCAAGAAATCATATCAAAAACCAAAATAGTGCAATGAAAAAGAATAGTAAAATCATTCCATGGAACTAAATTGGTATGGCTAGATAATACTCATACCACAAAAAATAACTATTGCACCAAAATTCCTGAGAACATTTTCCTAAGGTGTAGACACTCGAGTTTCCTAGAAATTGAAATTCAAGTATAAATTTGATTTTTTTTCTTGTGTGGTCAAGAGGGGTAAAATGGAAATTTTACCAAAGAATATTGTCTCAGATAATTTTTCTGACAACATATTTGGTCCTAAAATAGGGTGATTATCCAAGGATAGAAGTCTGGTAGGCCTTTGAGCACTAGTAGTTTTGGCCAAATATTTAATATTTAATTAACTAAATATTAAATTAGTCGGGAAGTTCAGGTGGACAAATATTTTGAACGAAGCATCAAACTGAGATTATAACTCTGCGGTTGAGTCTGTAATAGGGGGTATTGCCTTGGTGAGGTATTAATTCGATTCGGGTTCTGTGACATTGGACGGGTGTTAAATGGATAATTAATGAAATTAAAAGAGTATCCCCCAATTTTTGGGTTCCTAAACAATATACTAGTGGGGAAATATTTATCTCATGCACACAACACTTGAACCAATAGTATAAGTAAGGGAGATGTCCACATTCATCATCCATGATGTATATTATACCAGATCGATGTTCAATTGCTTCTAGTAGAAAATTTAAACCTAAAGCATCGATGTTTATTCCATGAGGTAGTACTTTTATGTATTTTTTCCCCGATCCCCATATATTAATTGTTATTATTTTTTATTTCCTTATAATGGTTACTAAATACCCCACGGGAGTCGATTTATGATTGTCTTGGGAAAATGGTTTTTTGAGGGAGTTGAAGGGATTTCTCATTCAGAAATACCAACAACATGCTGTGTGGTTCTATGAACACATGTTATGTGTTCTTCCTATTTAGGAAATATAGAATTTTAATGAGTACATGTTTTGTACTCTGAGTACATTTCGTGTGGCGGTACAAGGCTTTTTGTCTGGCTATGTGAAAAAGAAAATAGGAATATGGTTTTTGGAAAGTTCAAACCATGTTGTATTACACAGGAAGATCCCCAGGTCGCTCTGGCAATGTAAAATTACATGTCCATGATGAGGGATAAGAGTACACACTGTTTACACTAAATTAAATGCTATTTTATTTTTCTATCTAAGAGGTTTTGGTTATTATGTTCCCTAGAAGTCGTAATTGGGTGTGTGAGTAGTCCATTATGAGTGTTATTTTACATAGATCAAAATGATGGGATCATTTTCACATATAGTGGTCATATAAAATGTTTTTTAGAAATTTTTTTTATATAAAGTGGATATATATTAGAGAATTATTAATAATACTTTAGTGTATTGATTTTTGAGTTGGGAGACCTGGGTGAGGGTAGTGATCTCAAAGTTTGATTTGGTGTGAGGGGACTATAGTGTTTTCATGAGGTTTCTTAGATGAATCCCACAAGATAAGATTTTAGGAGTATCTATGGGAGGATTTGGTTTACCTTATGAATCGGGAATAGTGACTAGGTGTTAGAGAATGTGTGTTTTAGATACTACATTTGAGTATAAGGGTGGGTGGATCCTTTGGATCTAGGTTGAAACCATCAGATTTTGGTTTTGGGGGAGTGTCATTGTGGTGTTGATTTGAGTTTCAAGTACTTTTGATGATGCCCTTGGTGTCCATGTTTTGGGTTATGTGATCATTATATGTTGTGGATGATGGTAGATAGTGCATGTGTGGGATATGATTGATTTTAGATGCCCTGGTGGAATTTCATTTGTCAGGGATCGGTTGGAGGCCATTGAGGGATTCATGAGGATGTTTCCTTTGTTATGGCTGTTCTCGAGAGTTGTTGGTTACCAGGGTTTATAGAGAATTAATTTTTCTATGTACTAGTTTTGTGGCTCCAAGAGGGGATGGATCAGTTTTTTATGTGGATCCAGAGGTTCATGTGTGGGACCGATTGATAGGATGAACTTGATATGGTTTATGGGATTATGTTGTTTTGTTATGGGTGTTACTTGGGACCCATGATGATGCTTGTGATTATGGGATAAGATTTTACTCATTGATATTTACATATATCTTACTATTGTTATGTTTTAGTTCATTAAGGTTGATACATGTATTACCCCTCAGGGAAATTTGATATGGATGGGCAGCAGTTTATTGGAACTCAGTTGTTTTGGTAAGGACTGTGATGAAAGAGGGAGGTAGACAGATAATCCACTGGTATGGTTCTAGATATCTCTGATTATAATTATGGGACTCAGGCTTTGTGTTGATATGAATAAATGTTTAGGGTTTGAGTGTTTGAATGAGGTTACAAGCATGCTATGTTATAAGGTCGAGTATAGTTTTGTGATGTATAATACATGGGGTTTGGTGCTAGATGGATGTTTTTATCATAGGAATTATATTACTAAGAGGTTACTAGAATGTGGGTATTTAAACTGCGAGTGTACTTCATGGATAGTGCACCGGAATGAGGCTCTGGGAAAGAATGGCATGCCATGTGGACTAAAGAGGATGGAATTATGCTCCTTTTCATTGGGTTTGGGTCAAACTGATTCTATGAGGTCCATCGATTTTATTTCTTCTAGACTGAGTTTCTAAAAATAGAAATTATACTTCTACGATGGTGTCACACTGAGGCTATAGATACTGGTAGTATACTTCAGGGATAGTGCTCTATAATGAGGCTCTGGTAATTGATGGTTTACCAGGTGGGATGGATGGTGTAATGACGCTCTACATCCATGGTTATTATGTTAGACTAATGTTCTAGGAACGGTTGATTTGATATATAAGGTTTATGGGATAGAAAAATACCTTTTGAACTATGGTTATGGTACATGATATAGATGTCAGAATGAAGGTCTGGGTTTGGTAGGTATCTTGTGTGGAAATGAGAAAGATGTTTCATCGATCCAGGTATGTAACAATGTCTAGATATGAGGACTTTCTATGAGATGACGTAGACTAGTATCCTGTGTGAAATGACTCTCGTAGGATGGGTACATTGTATAGTTAGATTTTTTGTGACTACCAAGGGTATCGAGCCTGTAGATTTTTGTGGGGTGCACAGTCCTTGAGATGAGCTCATAGATGTTACAACATTGCCCGAACTAGGTATGGTCGACGGAGGTCTTGGACCTACAGATCAATGGTTGTTTATTTATTTATTTATTTTCCTGTTGTATATAGGATAGCCTATCCATATTTCATGAGAATTCACTTGTGGAAGCACTCTATAGTTTCACCATTGAGGGAGGACTATTGAGATTTGTTTCTCACGCATGTATGAGAACCTTAGTGTGCATGGAGACCTTCAATTTACATTCTGGTTGAGCATGAATTCATGGTGGATTGGGTTGGGGACCAGGGTTGCATTGGTGAATGGAATGATCATGTGGAGTTGACTATTCATGCTAGAGTAGCTTGATAGGGTATTAGAGACCATGTTTTTGTTATGGACCGGAGTTGGCAATAGGGAATTTTGTATTTAATTTTCAGTTTTTTATTTCTATACATATGATCATCCGAGTGGGAGACCATTTTTTATGAATTACATGGATATTCGTGCCTTTATTTCATTTTTTATAGCACCATTTAGTTTGGGATTATTTATTCTTCCTCATTACTCTGATGTGTATGATATTTGGTTACTTACTTCTTATTTTGCACTCGGATATAGGGGAATAGTCTCCTCATAGATCCATAGTAAACCCCTACTGATATTCAAAAACCTCTGGAATATGAGGAGGAACACTTTAGGTCTTGTGGAAAACCAGCTCGGAGCATCGAGTCAGTGGATACCGGGTTGGGACTTAACAAAGTGGTATCAGAGGAGTTACTTTCCTATTATTTCACTATTTGTGGATTGGTAGATAGGAGATATAGGAATGTTTCAGAGATTGTGTTGGATATTAGGTAGGTGTATCATGAGCACCTAATCTATAAGGAATTTTTGGTTACTTGGGACTAGGAATGATGTTCAGGATTAGTGATTTTATGGTTGTATATTATTTTTTCTTCAAGAGACAAACATGTTGTCTGTATTTGATGGTTTATGATGGATTTAAAGCCCTTGGATAATTAGAAAGAGGCATTTGATTTGGTTTTTACTCTAGGTCTATAGAGGGAAGAGTCTTCTCATGCATCATGATAGGAATGTAGGATCCCCATGTTATAGTCTTCCATGTTTGTGATTTTACATATTTCCTTCTAATGGTAGGTTCTATGGATCTAAAGTGAGAGGTTAAATGGTTGCATCACTGGTTTGGTTTTGTGTGTGGTAGGTGTTGTGAACCTAGGGGTCAGAATGGTATCAATGTTTGGATGTGGACCCCATTTATATGGTTTTGGTTGAGTTTGGTGGTATTTCTGTGTCCTCCATAGAGGAGTCTAATGTGCTGATACTCAGAGAGGGTGAACACCCTAGTTACGTGCAGCTGGTTAGTAGATGAAACCTTTATTGTGTGGGACCCTAGATATGGGTGTTTTATTTTATTGGTGGTATGTGATGATGAGACAGGTGAATTTTCATTCCCCATTAGTAATTTTCTTATGTGTGTTAGCTTAGACATTATTAGTTAGACCTAGTGGCTTGACATGAGACGTGACCTGTAGTCTAAGTTGGACAGCCATATGGCCTTTCTGAGGTGACTCCAGAGTTGGGAGTCAGGTCTATTTTTATTTCAAGTTTGACTCATGAGAGTATTTAATATCATTATTAGTGGTTTCAGGTGTGAGAGGCAAGGATGGGTGTTTTCAACCTGTTATGATGGTGCACATAGGGTGCAGCTGGATTTGATGTTTTGGATTTATGGACCCCTCTTATTTTCAGGTGGCGTGCCAGTGTGTTTGTGTCTATACCTAGTGGTTGGTTTTGTGAGGGTAGGTTTGTTTGGGTACCTTGCCCGGGAAATGTCTCTGCATGTTAATTTATCATAGTGGAGTTGGGTTGGATCTAGAGAACATGAAGTGCTTGAGTCTATACGGTTTAGACTTATGAAATGATTTTTCTTGAGAGGTGACTCATAAGAGTCAGGGTGATTTTTGTGGTTGGTTTACACATGATTTTTGAATGTTAGGTGATAGTGGAACCCTAGATATGTTACTGATGGTGATGTTCTTATTGTAAGGTTTTTGGATCAGACATTATGAGAGTATATGTCCGAGGTGCTTTAGTTGGAAGGGAATTCGTTAGTGGGATGATAAATTGTTGAGGGTGTGATGAGAGGCTTGTGGGCATGGTTACACAAGGCCTTGGTATAGAAATTTGATGTTATTGATGGATGATGTTGGGATGGTATTCGTAAATGACATCTTATTATACATGTAGTTTATAGACAATCATTCTCAATATCTTTACATCACCCTATGTATGCTCAGAGAGATTAATTATTATGACATTCTATATAGATTGTTCCTAAGGTATATAATGGGCCTACTAGGAGTTTTTCTCATGGAGTGGTTTGTGTGAAACCGTATTGTGGGGAGCGCACCATCAATCATTTGTAACTCAGGACCCTGTGATGGGTTAGTTTTCGAAAAATACCATGGATGTTGTTTTGGGATATCGGGAATGGGAAATAGTAGTTGTTTGTCTTATTTATCTGGTGGGAGAAATATAGCCATGTCTAGCTCCAGAGATGGTCATGATTAGGGTGTGCTTCGATGAAAAATATTTTTGGTGATGATGCAACGATAATGATACTTTTATGGTGGTGATTACTAGGTTGGGTATGGTGGAATGAACCTTGTGTGGGAAGGGTCGAGGATATGTTGAGAACTATGTCGAGTAGGTTGGTGGACCACTAAGAATGTGTTTTAAAGGAGACCTCCATGATGAGAAGCATCATGTTACAGAATCATTAAATGTGGGTTGAGTTCTATGGTGGGGATCCCCATGAGTTTGACGAGGAGTTTAAATGTTTTTTTGATATATCAGGTTGGACAGGGGCTTCTAGGCATTGCCCTAGTTTTTTCTTAATGGTGTAAAGTGGTGGCTTTCCCTTTGTTGGGTGGTATTCCATTTCATTAGAGATATACAATGAATTTCAGTTGGCATATTTAGGTAGAAAAAAAACAAGATGAACATGTTTTAATGACCATTATGGTTTTGTATGTGTGGATGGAAGACCACTATTACTTCTCTAGGATTATATGGTTGATGGTGGGGAGGTTGTAGAGATATGAGTTATCTAGACATTGAAATTTGAGTAGAGATTTGAATTTTTATTCTCAAGTTCTCATGATGGGTTAGAATGTAATTTTACCATAGAAAATGGCCTCGGATAATTTTTATGACAAATCTGTTGGCCCCAGAACATGGTGTTTACCCTAGGATAGAAGTTTGGTGGACATCCGAGAAATTAGAGTTTTTCCTAAATATTTATTATTAAATTAATTAAATATTAAATTAGTGAGGTAGTTTGGGTGGCCGTAACTTTTAAATGGAGTGTCATACTGAGATTATGACTCTGTGGTTGAATCCAGATTGGGGGGTATTTCCTATGAGAGGTATAAACATCCTTCATGTTCTAGGACTCGGGACATGTGTTGAATGGGTAATTAATTAATTAATTATATTAAATTAAAAGAGAATCCCCCTTTTTAGGGATCCTACAAACAACAGGAGAGGTGGAGAGGGTTCTCTCTCCTGAATAACTCCCAAACCAAGTGGATAAAAAATGGGGATACCTCCAGACATTATTTTTTGATGTAGATCAGGACTGTATCGAGGTGAAGAAACTTCCGAGAGTGAATTTAAAAACAATGCTTCGGTGTTTAAGCCATGAGGTTGGATGGTTTATTTTTTTAGGCCCCAATACCCAAAAATTATTTTTTTATGTTTTATTTCCTTATAATGGTTTCAAGATACCCCATTTGGGTCGATATTTTCTTTTTAGGGGGAAATGGGGGTTTTGGAGGATTTGTAGGGATTTCCCATTCGGAAATCCCAAGAACATTGTGTGTGGTTCTATGAAAACATGTCATGTGTTCTTCCTCTTCATGGAAGAAGGAATTTTCATAAGTAAATTCCTTGTGGTGGTACATGGTTTTGTGTTTATCCCTATGAAAAATAATACTAGAAGATGGTTTTTTGGAAAGTATATGTCATGTACATTTAGTACACACCATGTAGTATTACATGGGAAGGCCCCCATGTCACAATGGCTGTGTAAAATTACATTTATAGGAGGAGGGATGAGGGTACATTCTGTGTACTCTAAAGTACATTACATGTACTTTTTACAGCTTAGGTCTTTTGGGTATTATGTTCCCTAGAAGTCAGAATTGGGCGTGTGCATATTCCATTTTTAGCGTTTTTCCATGAAGATCACAATGGATGAATCCTTTTTACATATATAGGACATATAAAATGTGTTCTAGACAATTTTGGTATATAAATAGGACTTCCATGAGTGTTGGATTCATAATTCTTCTGTGGGTTGAGTTTTGAGTAGGGAGACTCGGGTGAGAGTTCTGAGCTCAGTCGTTGATCTGTCATGAGCACACTATGGTTTTTTTCATGAGTTTTGTTGGATGAATCCAAAAAGATAATATTTTATTAGAATCTATGGGATGATATGGTTTTCCTAGTTAATTGGTACTAGTGACTCTGGGTTAGTGAAAGTAAGTTTTAGATCCTACATTTGAAGATCAGGGTGGATGGAGCCATTGGAGCTGGGTTGACACCATTGGATTGTCATTATGGGGGTGTGTTGTTTTGATGATGGCTTGCATTTGAGGAACACTTAATGATGACCGTAGATGGTAATTTTCTGGTTAAGTGATCATTATATGTTGGGGATGATGGTTGAGAATGCCTATGTGGCATGAGATTTATTTTAGATGCCTTTATGGAATGGCATTGATGAGGGATCAGTTTGAGGTTTCTGAGGGATTCATGAGGATATTTACAATGTTAGGTTTGGGATATAGAGTTGGTGTTTACCTGTGTTTAAATATTATTACCTTTATTGAGTGTATTCTCTGAGGATCCAATAGGGGGTGGATCAGTTTATATGTGGATCTAGATGTTCATGTGTGGGATCGATTGATTGGAAGACCCTGAGTAGGTGCATGTGATTATGTTTTTCAGTTATGTGGGTTCCTTAGGACCTATGATTATATATGCATTGATGGGATAATATTTTACTACTATATATGGGCATATATCTATCTATTTTTATGTTTTATTTCATTAATGTTGAGACCTATATTACCACTTGGGGCAATTTGATATGGATTGGTAGCGGTGTTTTGGAAATGGGTTGTTTTTGTAAGGACTTCGATGATTGAGAGATGTGGATAGATGATCCACTGGTATGGTTCTGGATATTCTTGATAGAGATTATGGGTCTGAGGATTTGTGTTGATGCTGATAGTTGTTTTTGTTTTGATTGATGGAATGAGGTTCAAGTCACACTATGTTAAAATGTTGAGTATAGTTATGTGATGTCACATATGTGTGGTTTGGCATTGGACTGGGGTTTCGACAATAGAAAGAATACTACTGATAGGGTTCTAGAATGAGGCTCTATAAACTAATATTATACTTCATGGGTAGTGAACCTGAATGAGGTTATAGGAAAGGATGGCATGCTATATGGAAGAAGGAGGTTGGACTGATGATCCTTCTCCTTGGGATTGGGTCACACTGATCTTTTGGGCCCCATCAATGTTATGGTTACTGTAGTGGGGTCTTGAGTATACAATTTATACTACTAAAAGTGTTTTAAATAGAGGATATATAAATTTTTAGTATAATTTAGCTATAGTGCTCCAGACTAAGGCACTAGGCATTGATGGTTTACCAGCTGAGATGGATTGTGGACTGACACTCTACATTCATGGTTAAGGTGCTAGACTGATCATCTAGGAATGTTTGATTTTAAATTAATGGTTTCAGGGATATAAATATTTCTTGTGAACTATATTTATGGTATATGATATAGATCTCATATTGAAGGTTTGGGTTTGGAAGTTCTATTATGTGTAAATGGGAATGATGTGTCAAGGATCCATGTATGAGACAATGTCTAATTATGAGGACCACCTATGGGATTACTTAGACTTGTATCCTAGGTGAAATTACTATCATAGGATGAGACCCTAGTATATTAAGATTGTTTTTTGATACCTTGGTTATGGAGCCTTCTTGTTTGTTGGAGTTCATGGTACTTGAGATGAGCTCAGATATATTCTGGCATTGGCCGAATAAGGTATGGTCGATCGAGGTCTTGGACCCAGAGATCGACGATTGTTTTTTTTTTCATTTTACTATTTTATATTTTATAGGATGAACACATTGCGAGAGAATTGACTTATGGAATAATTTTATAGGTTCACATTTGTGGGTGGCCTATTGAGATTTGTTTCTCACCACTGTACATGAACCTCGGTGTGTATACAAACCTTCTGTTTACTTTCAGGATGAGAATGGATGCACAGTGGATCGAGCTGAGGACCTAGGTTGCATGGTTGATCAGAATTCTTCTGTGGAGTTGACTAGTTAGGTTTGAGAATCTTGATAGGGTGTTGGAGGCTGAGTATATGTTATGGCTCGGAGTTGGTAGTAGGGAATGTTGTATTTACTTTTCATCTGTTTATTTTTCTATATATGATCGGCCAAGTGGGAGATCATTGTTTTATGTATTACATCGTTGTTTGTGCCTTTATTGAATTTTCTTATTTTTACAGAACCTTTCAGTTTTGGTTTATTTATTCTTCCTCATTAATCCGATGAGTACGATATTTGGTTATTTACTTCTTGTTCTCCACTCTAATTGGGGGTATATTATCCTCATAGATCCACCATGGACCCCCACTGCAAGTCGAAAGACTATGGAGTGCAAGGAGTAATGATTGAGGTCTTGTGTAGGACCGTATCAAAGAACAAATGGATGGATACTGGGATGGGACATTAAATAAGTACTATAGAAACAGCCCTTGACCAAAACCCCTAACAATATCAAAACATATCCCAATAACAACATGTCTATGGAAGAGAGATAATCCCAATGAGCAAACCTCCTGATGGTTAAATGTCAATTGCCCTAATCTAAACATTCAACCTACATACCCAAGGCTTCCCATGTGCTTCATTTCAAAACCGACTCAATTATTTGAAAATACCCCTTTTCCCATTCATCAAAAACCAGGGAAACCCAAATTGTATCCCAAATCCATGTCCACACACAAAACCATCATGCCAATTTATTTATATGGAAATTTATAAAAATAATAAGAGAAATATAATTTATCAACATAGGCTAGATGAGGAACCGCTGACGTCCAACATAGGGTCACACACACCCATGATGGATCCACCAATAAGAGGAAGACAACAATGATAATGGAGGACCCTGAACCAATCTACGCACCTTATAATTGATTCAATTCAACAAAAAGGCTTATAGGAGAAGAAGGAAAAACACATTCCACAAGAACACACACCCTCCTCACCACAACAAACAAGGAAACCACCCCTTGAACATGATCGTACCATGGATATTGAAGAGGAACAAGAGTGATCATCATTACGGATTAATAGACCCAATAACTCAACACCAAAATGCTATTGTGGTCATCAAAACAAATAATCGTAAAGGCTTAATCACTCTGAGAGATGGGAACCCACTTCTACGATGACACCACACCAAATGAATCAATTCAAATCAATTGTAGACTAAAAAAATAACTACATAATCCTTCATGGTCAAGATCAAAAAGATATACGGAGGAAAAAAAGGAAATAACATTTGAATGACACACTAAATATTTATATTTTTTTAATTTACACAACATTTAATGTCATTACACATAGTTTAATCAATGATGATAAAATTCACTGGAATACGTTTCACCATTTTAATTAAAAAAATATTTTATAATTACACTCCATCTTACCATTAAATAATTTTTAATCCTTTCATGATGTATATACATTAAATGACTTGTGTCTGGAGTCCAAGAAAAAATATTGTTACCCCATTACATGTTGTGTAATCACCGAGAGTACAACAGAAAAATATGGAACCAACTCAGGCATCCTACAAGCCAATGGAAAAACCCGAAAATACATTAACACATTTATACATAGATTCCATTAATTCCAACAAACATACATCCCACAAAATTAAGTAATTTTTCTCAGAAAGTGTTCTCCATCATTGAATGTCCCATGATTCAACTAATTAAGGAGGAAAACATGCAGAGAGAATGAAATTAACTAAAAGTATGTAACTTGGTGTTACATGTGAATCCCATCCATCTACAATATCAATATTAAAGTATAAATAAAAAACTAGTGAATAAAAATTCTTTGTGATCAATTCATCAAACAGATTTGACTCAGTAGATAACGGGGATTCATTTTGTTCTATACAGAATGGGTAATCATCTGTCCATAATTCTAGGCTAGGTTTTCCGTCATCAATCAATATTGTTTGATATCTTTTATTCATTCCCCTAACTACAACTCAACAGGTTTTATAATATTTGATCATTATACACATAATATCATATTTATCATGACATTAAGTTTAATTCATCATTTATATTGATGTCGATTAGAAATTGATTTTTCTCATTATTCATTCATCTTCAAATCAATTCAAACAAGATCGGTTGATCATCTTCTATGAAAAATTCAAATGTCATAGAAAATTACAACCTCACATTAGAGTTCACCATTTACCTATTCAACCCCATCCTTGGACTAGAATAGTATCATTTAGTCTCAATTCTTCATCAACTAATGGAATATAAATCTCATGTGAATCCTTAAATATGGTTTTATTCCCTTTTTCCCTTAGTTTTATAGGATTTCAAAATATCTTGAGGATAGTTAGAGTTTGAGATTTTTATTTGTGATTACAATTTGTATTGGAAATGTTCTATTAAGAAACGAATTTGGAAAGGTTATTTTGGTCCCTCTTCCTCAATCATTCTATAAAACTAATCACACATAACCTACAATATTGTCATCATAAACTCAGCTTTAAACATCAAATTTTATATTGTCAGAGTATGTTTAGTGTCCATTGTATATTTATCCCTTTACAATCAATCATTTCTTTAGGGTATAAAATTGGTTATGGTATATTGGGGTGGGCATGATAAATTTAATTTCTGACTCATGGTTGATTGGAAGAAGGATGTAATGGAAACTTAGTTCTTCTTGTAGTAGTATTGGTATGGTCAATAATAGGTGAATTTTGTTTTCCTTCTCATCATTCCAATAATTAGGTTATTTGGGTAAGTTGATATTCATAATATGGTATCTTGGGAAATTTCATAATTTTCAGCATGTGGTAGATCATGTATAGATCCAGGCCCTTCATGTGTTCAATTTTAGGATTTTCCAATTTCCCACATCATGTCGCTTGAGTGACTATGGACTCTTTTCTTATGGCCAATGAAGATACTACACATTAATTCCTTCTCATAGTAGATTGACAAACTTTTCCTGTGATTCGGTAAATTTTATCATATTTTATAATTAGTGAAAATTATCAACTAAAAATACTAATTTAATAAAAATATCAATATTAAATAATATTCCATCAAATTGATATTAAAAATGAAAACATGGAAAAATGAAAGAATTAAAATCAAAATGCATGAAAAAAATATTTTATATTATTTATATCTCAATAATCCACTCAAATTTCATCTTTCATGGAAACTTAAATTCAAACATCAAAATCACAATATCAAAAAGCCTATTAAAATTTACAATTGTAAACTAAGAAAAATTCCATAACAATTGGGTAAAATAAAATCATGGAATTTTAAATAATTTATTATGAAAATATGAAATCCATAAAAAATACAAAATATTATTTAAATGTAATTTAATAACAAAAATGTGAATAATTATTCAAAAAATATTGGAATTTAAAATAAATAAAATAAAAATACATTAAGCGCAAAATAATTGATTTTATCAAAATATTAAATGATGAAATATTCTAAAATCAAATAATCAAATTTCATTAATTTCCCAATTAAATGTCATCTTGGAATAAAAATTATTTAGTTCATCAATAAGATGTGAAAAAATGTAACAAAAACATGCCATATCACAATATATTAAGGATAAGAACAAGGATTCACACTAATAATAAATTTTATAGGCGACTAAGGTATGTTATGTGAAGATTATAACATCATAAATGATAATTTTTCATCATGTAATCATATTTTAAGGCAACCATATTACTTATTTTCATATTCTTTTGATAATAAATATGAATGTGGGTGGAGGGATTGCAACAACAATGCCCCAAGGATTATACGCCTAGTAAAAAGGGAGAGTGAACCTTGTAAAACAAATTATTCCCATGTGTGTTCTCTCTCCCTCTCTCAATATAATATCATCACATCATCACCATTAAAATCTATATACACTAACCAGTTATTGGAATTATATAGTTTTATAGTTTATGTTTTCCGTAACTACATATTCACTGACCCCCCTTAGTCGTGGTATACTCTCTAATGGGCTCATAATTGGAATTAAAGTACACATGAAATTATTCAATGTATTATTATCATATATAAATTTTTTCTTTAAATTATTTTTATTGTTTTATTTACATGATCCATGGAATCATTGAATATCATCAACAACAAGAGAGATCAATTGTTCGATGGAAAATGATTCTATCTATAGAGAGAGTGGATGATTTCTTGTATTCTATAAATTGACAAATACATTATTGATATCATTGTGGTTGTTTTTAGTATTCTTAAATCTGTACTGACTTTGATTTTATAAGAGAAAAATAATTTTAGTTGTAATGGGAGAGCATGAAATACATCACGTTCATCACTCTTATAGTAAGATTTGACACAAGTTATGCAAATGAATATAGTAAATAGAATCTGAAGGCAAACCCATGATATCTATAAGGAAGATAAAATAGTGAAAGTGTCTTAGTTCCAAACCTTCTTGGATCAATTAAAATAAATTAATATTAGGGAATATGAATAAGTAGATTCATTCTTCATTCAAGTGAGAAAAATTATAATCCAAATTTAATTCAATGGTGAACTCTTGAATGATTATACTATTATAAATAAGATAATGATAATCATATCATATAAATTCAAAATGATGATTTCTTCCCTTGAGGATCAAGAGTTAGATGAGTGGTCTAATGATAATATTAGTAATTTCATACTTTTATAATAGATGAGAAGAGGGCTAACCATTGGAATAAAAATAAAAAATGAGAAGGAGACCACATTTAATGATTCCAAAGGCTTGAATCATTTTTTTCAATGAAGTCTCAGGAGGGTGAAAAAAATCCAAATATGAAACCATGGACTTTAGAGAATTTATCTTTTTATTCACACTCGTCATAAAATTAAGAAGTGTATAATATATAGGTAAGATACCATTTAAATTCATTAATTTCTTAATATCTTCCACTATTAAGTAGGTTACCCTAATAATCGATAATAATAGGATATGGATGTTCAATATAAAATATCATCTTGGGAGGGAATGGTGGATTGTGCTTACTCTAGAGGAATATTCTTTAGTGAAAAAATGGAAAATCTCATTCAAAAAATAATACAAAATCAGTTCTCAAAATTTTATTTCACATCATGTAATGAGGAATGTGAAAAATAAATTTATTACTCAAAAAATGGAGGGAAAAGTAAAAAAACCCCAATGTGTCCTCGATTGGGGAAGAATAAGAAAGGTGAAATGAAGAACAAATAAGAAATGAAGAGACACTAAAAGTGTTTCAACATAGGCTTGAGTTGGTGGAATGTTTGAAAGAGAATAAAAGACTAAAATGTGAAATGAAATCATTTAATATAAAAAATGATCCTTTGAGAAAAATCATATATGATTTTAAAAACTAATGATAATTGTAGAGATAGAGATTAAGTTTAAACGAAAATGGGGGATATAAATGAAGTGATTAAATATAGAGATAAATATTGTTGGCAAAAAATATCTCAAGCCATCCTCTCGGTATTTTTTGGGTGTGTTTGTGTTTTTTGACAAATCCAGATGACCTCAAATGAGAATAGTTGGTGTTTTCCGAAGACATGTTTTTAAGGTGGCAAAATCTTCTAGTGTTTTCCAAATTTATTGGCCTCAAAATTGTGAATATTTGTGAACAATGGAAAAAAATTTCAGAAAAGGAATAGGAATTAGGAGCTTGGTACATGGATCATGTACCATTTCCTAGAAGGGTACTCGGCCGCGTACTAGGCAGCGGGAATGGTACGCGAATGCAGTTCGTGGAACAAAAAACGGATCACGGTTGAGCGGAAGTGCGGTACACGGATGGGATGAAGTCAGCGAAGGAAGTCAACCGCATATGAGAAAAATATGGTATGTGGAGTGCATAGGAAAATGGTTCATGAATGGGTTTCGGTTCATGGTGGATAAAATTTTAGTATGGGGTGGGGGCTGTATTGAATCAAGATTTGGTAAATATTGATTTAGCGAATTAAGTAGATATCTTTGCATATATAAGAATCACTAATCGCACTGGTTACTATTGAGATTGAACATCATTAGAATGCATATTTTTCTCTTGGATTTCGGAAATGGCCAAAGGAAGTTCACGAAGTCCGAAGTTATTCGCGAAGCTGAAGTGGTTCACGCAGATGGAATTCCACCAAAGTTGTTTGCGGAGTTTTTAACCCACAAAGTAAGTTTTGTACGCGGAATTGAAAGTCCAGTAGGTAGAAGGAGTTGTCTCAGTACGCGGAGGAGGAATATATAGTACGTGATAGGAAGAGTTCCGTATGTAGTACGCGGAGGGGGAGCTCCGATACGCAGAAGTGAAGGATGTTCGTGAACATAGAACAGTTCGCGAACAAGTGGGGTTTCGCAGAGGAGTTTCCTAAAGTCAGTACGCGGTAGCTATACGCAATAGTGAAGACGGAGGCAGTCCGCGGAAACAGGAGGTTCATGGAAGAGGTTTTCTGTGGATATATTAGGTTCATAGAAGAGACAGTAGTATGTAGAGAAGGTAGTTTGTGTACCAAACCCGGAACTGAGTACACAGTAGAGTAAGGTTGTTCGCGTTTTTCACAAGGAAGCTTTTGAAATCATCAATTCAGTTTGATAAAGTAGTTTCCATAACCTAACGGTATTTAGGAAAGTTGATTTCATCTACGAGTGAAAAAGAAACTTCAATAGAGAATCTACCTATAGATGAGGATGTAGGAATTAATAAAAATGAAGGGACCTACATTTCTATAAATTGTGCTTGACCTACAAGTCGATAAACTGTGAGTGGATTTCTTTCCAAGAGCAGTGAGGAAAAAAAGAGGAAGTTGGTGACCCTTTCCACCGACAGTGAGCTAGAAAAAGAGGCATAGGGAGTGACCCTTGGGAATGCAGTGAACAGACCCTAATCCATTTAAAGGCAGTGAGCCTGGTCATATAAGATCTAGCTCGAACATTGTACTCATTATTTGTAGTGAGCCTTGGTGAATTTGGTACATTGACACATTTCCATTATATTCTCATTGGATGTAGCCCAGTGAGGGTGAACCACGTAAAAATTGATGTTTCATGTTAATTAATTCATATCTGGTCATATATTACTATGGGGGGAATATAGAATTGAGTTTTTTCTAACAACGAAATAAGATCCGAACGGTAGAATGATTTAATCTATCATACCCTAATTCACCCCTCCCTCTCAGGGTATTCAACCAAGTGGACCTAACAATTTCTATCAGAGGGAAAGGTTGAAAGTCAGTGGTTCTCTCTCAAAAGAAGAAATGGAGGTGTTCAATCATACAGTAATTCCGATCTTCGATGGAAATAATTTTCAACTATGGAAGAATCGAATGCAGCACTACTTCAGATAAGTTGGGATGGATATCTTCACAGCAGCTATGCAAGTAATATCAGCTGACATTAATAGTGGTGCCTTATTGAAAGCTGAAAGAAGAGAATTGGATCCTGTTGCTAAAGGGATCAATTCTTTAGGGGGATCCCTATCAAATTCAATTTACATGAAGGTGATGTCATGAAAAATATCACATGCAATATGGGAAAATTGTTAATCATTTATCAGGGTGACGCAAAAGTCCAATAAGCAAAGATACAGGTTCTATGGAACAAGAATGAGGATCTCAGTATGAATCCAAATGAGACTATTGATGCTTTCCTCGATAGGATAAATATTATTTTGGAATTCATGCAGGGTCTTGGAGAAGTTATTGAAGATATAAAGATTGTGAAACCAATCTTGAGGAAACATCCATAGTGGTTCAATCTGAAAGTTTCAGTGTTGGAAGACAAAGACCCAAAATAGAAGACACTAGATAACCTGTACAGTTCCCTTGTAGCATATGAAATGAGAAACAATGACAATGATTTATGGGGAAATGGTAAGTCAAAGGAAGTGGAATTCAAGGCCATGAAGAATATCTCCATTAAAGATTGTCTGGTGGAAGACAATACTCATGATGTCATGTCATTTATATCCTCTAATCTGCAAGGAGGATAAGGAAATTTCAATGTTAAACATCAATTTTCAGGAATTCTATGCAGAATGATTGGGCATTTTTTATCAAAGTGTCTTAAGAAATTTGAGGATGAAAATGATGAAAATGATAAAATTACCCAAAATAAGTATTCATCAAATGAGAAAGGGAGAAAAATTACTAGGAGAATGTTCTTCAAAAAGAAGAATCTACTTTTAAGATAGGATGAAAGCTCAGAAGAATATAAGGCAGAATAGCTGGAGGACTGCACAGATCATAAAGTAGATTCATTGGTGGAAGTTGCTTGAAATTCTCCATCAATAGAATAATTTGACATTGCAGAAAGAGAAATTGAAGGAAGAGTTCATCTTCATGCTGAATTAGAAGCTTACCTCAAAGAGATAGATATTTTGAGATCAAAGAAAAATAAATCTAACAATGTTGTTTGTGAATCCAAACTCTTTATGCAGCAAGAAGATGAAGAGAATTCTGAGCTGAATGAAGAAATTGAAAAGCTGAGGTATTCAATGCTAGAAAGCTCTGAAAAGTTGGTTGAGTACAAACTCAAAATTGAACAATATTAAATTGAAATTGATAGTTTTACAAAAACTAGAAAATATCAAATCAAACGTATTGAACAACTAGAATAAGAAGTTGTCAATCTGTGATGAGTAATTGAATATCAGGAGAATCTATTAGAAAAGAGGATCGTACAGGCAACTGAGAAGATGATATTTAAATAGAGTGGTCTATATGAACAGAAGCAGAAATCAACTTTGAATAATAAGGACTGTATGGGTCTTGATCTAAAATAGAAAGTAGTTATGGTTCAAGTCAGAACACTTGGACCCACTCTAATACTGAAGATTGATTTGGGTATGAAGCAGAATCAAAAGATTCTGAGAACCCAATGCAAAACTAGTGGTGCATCCTTTCCACATAGGAATGCACCTCACATAAGATTCTATTGTTTTGGTAAGATGGGAACCTCTCAAAATTTATTTTCCATAGAAAAGAGGTACCAAAGGGAATAAGAACAACATATTTGGTCATACAAACCTCAAAATTACATGTCATCATTTGATGGTCATTGTTTCATGTGTAAAGGACTCGGACATATGGCATGTTATTGCACATAAACAATGTAGAGGAATGTGCCAAGGCACACTGAATTTGTTTCTAAGAAGCATCCAAAGGTATCTTCAAGAGAGATGAAAATTAAAAATTGATTTGGAGCTCTATAGGTAGAATCTGACTCATCGTATACTAAGAAATATCAAGATTATCATTCCATGTCGGGTATGAATTCAAAGTCCTCGGTCAAAATGAAAAGAATTGAGAAGGCCTTGGTTGTAGAAATTGCATTCAAGGCATCGGATCGCACGGGGATATGGATAATTGATAGTGGATGCAATTCTCATATGATAGGAAATAAGAATCTACTGACTGGAATCACATATGATAAAGAAGGTATTGTAAGATTCGGTAATGGTGAAGGCCTAGAAATTATTGGTTCCGGAAAATCCATGTTTGGAGGAAAAGACATTAGACGAGCATATGTCTTTGTTGTTGAGGGACTTAGTCACAAATTTCTTAGTGTTAATCAATTATGTGACTCAGGACATGCCATTTTTTTCCAAGAAATTATGTATCATCAAGGAAAAAGATGGTGATTTTGGGTAGCAAAGAAATTTTACAAAGGGAATCTATACCTCGTGAATGGAGAAGAAGATATGTGATTTCTGTCCAAGGATGAAGAAAACAAGATATGGAATAAGTGTCTTAGAAACAAAAGCCAAGGTTCCTTGGAAGATCTGGTGAAATATAATGAAGCTGCAAATCTCCCTAGATTATCACGTGATCGTACTCATACGTGCGATGCATGTCAACAGGGGAAGATCATTCAAAAGACATATAAGAAGAAGGATCAAAAGTCAACAAAACTACTTGAGTTGGTTCATATTGATGTGTGTGGGCCAATTTCACCAAGGTATATTGATGGGATAAGATACTATGTCCTATTAATTGATGATTATAGCATAATGGAATGGGTTTCAATAATCACCCACAAATCTGAAGTGTTTAGTTACATCACAAGGTATTTAAAGGAATAGGAAAAGATGATTGGTAAGAAAATCTGGACAATTCAAAAAGATAACAGAACAATGTTCACAAATTTACAAGTCGAGTATTACCTCAAAAAACATGGGATAAGGAACCAAGATTCAGCAGTAAGAACTCACCAGTAGAATGGAGTAGTTGAGAGTAGAAATCGGATTGTTAACAACATGGCCAGAACAATGCTTATTGAGAAAGACCTTCTAGAGAATTTTTGGAAAGAATCATTGATTACAGTAGTATAGACATCAAATAGAACTTTTCTTTTTCCAAAATATGAGAAGACTCTATATGAGCTGTGGTATTGAAATAATCCATCATTAAAGTACTTTCGAATATTCAGAAGTAAATGTTTCATTCTCAATATGGATAAACACAGGAATTTTGAATCCTATGGGGATGAAGGGAAATTTATTTTCTACTCAATGAAAATAAAAGAATATAAATGCTTCAATAAGTAGTTGGGAAAGATAGTTGAAAGTCATGATGTGACTATATTAGAAACAGAACAGAATCTTCAGCAAATATATGATCAGACTCAAGAGGATAACAATGAAGAGATAAGTAGATCTGGAGACACTGTAGCTCCAGATATCGATTCAGAAGAAGAATCGGATAATGAGAATAAATTAGTGTCCTCCCAAATACCATTAAGAATAGATAGGAAAAACATAATTGGTGATCAGACAGCACCAGTACAGACAAAGAGGATAAAAACTTTACAACAAGAATCATACTTATCATAGGGGGAACCTAATTTTTTTTATGAATCAACTGGAGATGAGAACTGGGTTCAAAGAATTAATGAATATATTGATGAAATTGAGAAGAATAAGACATGGGAAATTGTTTTGAGACCCGAATACAAGAATGAAATTGGGACAAAATGGTTCTTTCGCAACAAAATGAATGAAAACGGTATTGTGATTCGAAACAAAGAAAAACTATTGTGCAAAAAGGTACTCTTAGATAGATTGTATTGATGTTTATGATACATTTTCAACTGTTTTATGGCTGGATACAATCATATTATTCTTGTACATAGTAGTGAAATGAATGTTTAAGGATTTCCAAATGGATGTCAAGTCATTATTTCTGAATTGATTACTAGAATAATATGTATATGTTAAAAAACCAGATGGGTTTCTTATTCATGAAGATGATAAAAAAGTTTTTCGAATGAAGAAGGCATTATATGGCTTGAAGAATGAACTATGAGCATGGTATTCAAGTCTTTATTGGTTTCTAAAGAAGCTCAGATTCTAGCATGGTGGAGTTTTAAAATTTGTATTTCAAAAATGGAAATATTCAAAGGAATATGGTGATGGTTTATATCGATGAAATAATATTTGGTGGGTCCGATGAAGCACAATGCAGATAGTATTCTGAATTCATGAACAGAGAGTTTGAGATGTCGATGATTGGTGAGATGATTTTTTCCCTTGGTTTCCAAGTGACTCAAGGAAGGAATGGTACTTTTATTTCTCAATCTAAATATGCCCAGGAGGTTTTGAGAAGGTTTGGAATGGATAATTCCCAAGAGATCAAGACTCCGGTTGCTACCCAGTTAAAAATTTCATGAGATGATGAAGGTAAGAAAGTTAATATCATAGAATACAAGAAAATAATTGGAAGTCTATTTTACATGACAGTAAAAAGGCATGATATTGTTTTTCCCATATACACAACATCGAGGTATCAAAGCAATACCAAGGAGAGCCACATTACTACAGAAAAAATAATTTTTCGGTATATCAAGGGAATAATGGACATTAGATTAATTTATAATGAAAAATAACAGCCAAAATTATTGGGATATACAGATGCAGACTAGTTTGGATCAACAGATGATAGGAAATCGACATCATGAGGTGCCTTTTATCTTGGAAGGTTTTTAATTTCATGGTTATGAAATAAACAAGATTTCATTTCATTGATCACATCATTAGATAAATTCATTTCTTATACTAAAGCTTTCACACAATTATTATTAATGAAGAAAAAACATGGAGATATAGAAATTGAAGTGAAATCTACGATTGGAATTCATTGCGATAATTCAAATGCTATAAATCTGAGCAAAAATACAGTACATCGCATAAGGAAAAATCACATTGAAATAAAATATCATTTTATCAAGGAGAATGTGGAGAAAGTTCTTATGAAGTTGGAGTATTTTCCTATAGAACAATGGGTTACAAACATTCGGACAAAGGCCTTACCCATAAAAGCATTTTTAAGGCATCAACTAGATCTGGGAGTCCAGTCGACTTCTCGCACATAAAAAAGTGTGGATTTGGGTCCCCCTCTCCCTAAGGAATGATGTTTGTTTCTAATGTATAAATATGTGTTCTTTATCCTATTTTAGACAATCATGAAGTTCCCTTCAAGTTTTTTGACAAATGGGGAGAACATGTGACTATTCAGGGGGAGAAAAGTCATGGGGAGAAGTTGTTAAGTGAAGCAGTGAGATATGGGGAGATGAAGTTGAGATGAAGATTTTTGGAAGATCTATGTTTGGAAAATCTATAATATAGGGGGAGCATTTAATCTGATGGTGCTAGAAGTGATTGATCAAAGAATATAAATCACAATAGCTGAGGATCGTGATTAAATTAGAATACTGACATTGGAATTGTGTTAGATGGTTTCCAGCGATCAACAATTGGTATCAGTTTTCTATCAACAATTGGTGGAAGGGATGAAGTGATTCATTGATGAAATTTTCATTTACTCTTGTTTCTCACACCGAGCATTACTCATGTGGTATTAGAGTATGCGTTGATTAAATCCTTGATCATTATCTTAATCTCATGAAGCAAATTATTGTTTATGATTGAAGGATATTTATCGAGATATAAAAATACAAATATTTGGTTTAAAATGAGTTGTCAACAATCCCAAAGGGTGATATTGTTGGGAAAAAATCCCTCAAGGAATCCACTCGGTATGTTTTGGGTGTGTTTGTGTTTGTTGACAAATAAATATGACTGCAACCGATAATGATTGGTGTTTGTCGAAGATATATTTTTATGGTGGCACATTTTCCTAGTGTTGGCCAAATTTATGGGCCCCAAAATTGAGAATTTATGTGAATAATGGAAAAAATCAGAAGAGGAAGAGGAATGAGGAGCCCAGGACATGGATCACGTACCATGTCCTGGAAGTGAATGCGGCCATATACCAGGTAGCCTGAACAGTACACGGATGTGGTTTGCAGAACCTAAAATGGTCCATAGATGAGCGGCAGTGCAGTACGCTGATGGGATGAAGTCAGAGTAGGAAATTGACCGCATAGTAGAAAAAGACGGTATGCAGAGCGCGTAGGAAAATGGTTCTTAGATGGGTTGCGGTTTGTGGTGGCTGATGTTTCGGTACACGGTAGGGGATGTATTGATTCAAGATTTGGTAAATATTGATTTAGCAGATTTAGAAGATATCTTTACCTATATAAGAATCACTAATCCCACTGATTAATGTGGATATTGAACATCAATAGAAAGAATATTTTTCTTTGGGAATTCGGTAATGGCTAAAGAAAGTTCATGAAGGCCGAAGTGGTTCGCACGGATGGAATTACACTAAAGGTGTTTACGAGGTTTAATAACCCACAAAGGAAGTCTGGTACGCAGAAGTATTTGTCTTGGTATGTGGAGGAGGAATCTCTGTTACACAAGAGGAAGAGTTATGAAAGTATTATGTGGAGGGGGATCTCTAGTATGTGGAAGTAAAGGAGGTATACAAACAGAGAACAGTTTGCGGAGAAGAGGTGTTTCGCAGAGGAGGCTCACGAAGTTGGTACGCGGTAGCTGTATGCAATAGAGAAGGTGGAGGCAGTCTGTAGACAGAGGATTTTCACGGAAGAGGCTGTCAGCAGACCGAGGAGGTTTGAAGAAGAGGCTGTAGTACATAGAGAAGGTGTTTTGCGTACCAAACCTGGTACTTAGTACGCGGGAGAGTAAGGTGGTTTGTGTTTTTCACAAGGAAGATTTTGAAAGATTCAATTCAGTTTGCAAAAGAATTTTTCAATACCTAATGGTATCCAGGTAGGTGGATTTTATCTGCAGGTGAAAAAGGAACTTCAATAGAGCATCTTCCTATAGTTGAGGATGCAAAAATTCATTAAAATGATGTGAGCGACATGTCCATAAATTGTTTTTGACCTACAAGTTGATAAACTATGAGGGGATTCCTTTCCAAGAGAAGAGAGTTAAGGAAGAGGAATACTGATACCCTTTCCACTAATAGTGAACCAGAGAAAGAGGCATAGGGAGTGAAACTTGGGAATGCAGTGAGAAGACCCTAAACCATGTAAAGGTAGTGAGCCAGGGAATAGAAGATCTAGCCCAAACATTTTACTCATTATTGGCAGCGATCCTTAGTGAATTTTTTACATTGGAACATTGTCGTTGTATGTTCCTTGGACGTAACCCAGTGTGGGTGAACAAAGTAAAAATCATTGTGTCCTATGCATGATTTCATATCTATTCATATATTTCTATGGGGGGGTGAGAGAATTGAGTTTTTTCTAACAACTAAACAATATCAGAATGGGATAAAGTTTTAATCTATCATACCCTGATTCACCCCCCCCCCCCTCAGGGTATTCGACCTAGTGGACCTAAAAAATACTTGAGATTATAACTAAATATATTATTTCCATAAATGGGGAGGTAAAATATCCAGATAGAAATATATTAGTTTCTTTTAATTCCTTGATGATATCCAAAGTTTTAGAGTTAGAAAATTATATGAATAAAGTTTAATAAATCCCCTAAAAGTTAGAGAAGATTAATAATTATAATAAATGGAAAAAATATTATTCCATGGTTCAAGAAACGGTAACTTGGAAACTCATGATTCCAATTATAATAGTGTAGATAATGATATAGTAATAAAAAAGGTGATTACACCAACTAAAAAAGAGAATAATTCTAATGATAAAATCAATGATGATTCTGAAAAATCCAATGGAAAACAGGTGTGGAAATTTAAGAATATTGATGTTGAGCATAAATTAAAGGTTATCGAATTGTATAATGAATCTTAGTACGATGTGATTAAAAATAAGAATCAGATATTAAATTAGAATGAATCCCAATGATGATATTTTCACAAAAAAAAATTAATATTTTATGATATTTCACTTTGATAGAATATGTTGGTTTTGTGGTGTATATGTACATATATAATTAGTTTTCTTTTTTAATATCTGGCTCCCTCAACAAGAGAGATATTTTTAATCTGATGGTATTAATTCATAAATTAATAAATAATCCCATACAAAAAAATGAAATAAAATATTCAATTAAAAAATTCATTTAATTATCATAAGGAGATGTGTGTGAGGTGTGATCAACCAATAAAAACAACCAAAAATTTTCTTAACATTCTATATGATTAATTGAATAAAATTTAGCATTACAAATATTATAAGATTGAGGATAATAAAGAGTACGAAATGGTGGTTGAGGTTTCTTACAAGGTAGTAAAGTGTAAAAATTCATTGACACTTGATACTATTTATTTATCACATATGATCCAAAATGATAATTTATTGATATATATATATATATGAGTTTAAATTTTAGAAATTTCAAATCACTCAATGTGAAATAATTAAGTTACACTGATATTGGTAAAAATAAATCCAGTGATCTAATCTTATATTATAGATTGAGGCACAATATTTTGATTATTTCCCAGCTTTCTAATAGTGGGAATGAGTAAATATTTTGAAATAATTAGTTTGTTATAAATATTTTTAAGGATAAATCAATTATAAATAAGGTTCATAGAACAAAAAAACATGATCATAATCTTTGAAACTCAAAATTCATGTTCCCAATAAAAAAGGAGAAACACTATCTTTGGTATATAAAGAATTGACATCTAAGGATGAAGAATGTGGCTAAATGTATGAAGCATGAAACTATGAGAAATTTTCCAAATATATAACATGATAGAATCAAATCATGTATTACATGTTGCTATGGAAAAATGGTCAACAAGAGTGAAAAGATGGTGGAAATTGAAATAAGGAAACTACATTATTTGGTACACTCAAATGTGTGAATACATATGGTCTTGAATTAAAAAAAATGAATATAATTACTTCATTACTTTTATAGGATTTTAATAAAATGGATTTTTACTATTTTTTGTCATGTAAATTAAATGTACTTGAGATATTGGAATAATTTCTATGGATTTATGAGAACCAAAAAGGGTGTCTCATTTAATTTAATTTTTTGATATTATATTAGATCCAAATAAAATAATTAAGAGTTTGAGTCATATCTTGAGAAGCATGAGATATGAAATGAATATAGTGCTCTAAACACACCCAAAAAAATGGATTTTTTTAGAGTAATAATTAAATATTGGTGGTCATAGATCAAATCACTATAAATTTTTTTAAAGATAATACATAATCATGGATTTCTATTTTTTAAACTAGCTCTTACTCTATCCAAATTCATTCAATATAGCTTATCAATTATGGTTTGAAAGCAATTAATGCCAAAATATTTTTAGGATGTTCTAAAATCAATGTTATATCAATATTAATGAAAAAAAATCTATTATTTTAGGATAGAGAATAAAAAGGAATATTTCATGGATATACACCCGGTGGAAGTTGTCACTTCTAATACAATAACAATTAGAGGAAGATTAACACCAAAATTCATGTAATTTTTTTAGAAAATAATAATTGTTTAGAAACATTATTGAATAATAGTGATGTTGGAGGATTTGAATAATGTAGATAGAATAATAGTCTTCTAGGAAAAATAGAATATTTTCATGACTCATAGGTTTATTTTCAAAATTATAGTAATGAGGAAAGCTCAGAGCATGAAAATTCTTAGTGAAATACTTAAAAAATATGTTGAGCTTGATAATATTATTCGATATAGTAGCTTAATGTAAGAAATCATAAAAAAACATAATAATTTTCATTCATACTGGATGGATTTCACAAGTGGAACCAAAGAGGGTTGATGAAGTATTACAACACCAGCGTTGGGATTCATTGATCAAATAATATTGTCACCTAATTAAAAGAAATGACTGTTGGGAATTAGTTTCCCCTACCAAAAATTAAAATGTGTTCTATAAAAATTGTGTTTTTTATAATAATTTCAGTAATAATATTGTTATATCATATGATAAAGATTTCCTTATTTGTAAAGGATACTCTCAAATCTATTGCATTGATTTTTTTGAGATATTTTCACCAAATCAAAAGATTCAGGTGATCTAAATATTTACTTCATTTTTTGATCAATGAAACTACATGTTTTTATAAATAGAGGTGATGTTAGAATTCATTAATAGAGAAAATTTTGATACAATCTACATTGAAGAACATGAATACTTTTTCCTTTAAAGTGATTTTTCTCATGTTTGAAAGCTAATGAAGGTACTATGTGGTATCAAACAAGAACCTTAGTAACAATAATCGATGTTGGAAGGGAGATTAAAGTGAATTACTTCTAGAAAATAAAATGTGGATTAAATTTTTAAGTCATGAGAGATAAAATAGACTCACTCATTTTAATTATGTATGTTGATGGTATATTTTTTTATGAAAACAAAGAAGGAATATTAGAAAAATTTTATATCCAGTTGTGGAATCTTTTAGATATATCAATTATTGGTTTGATAAAATGTTTCATTGGTTATAAATTCCCAAATAAATTAGTTATTAAATATATCTTAAAGTAAAAGTATTCTAAAGAGTTACATTACATATTTTTAATTGAGGAATAAAGATAAGATTCCACTCTTTTATCACTTGTGTATAATAGTTCCTTATACGTACAAGGAAAGATTATAAATAGAAATAAAATGTTTCACTCAAAGCCTACTCACTTTAATGTAGTCAAGACTAAAAAATTTATTTTTATTATACATCGTTCATGGTTTAAAAAAATATAACAGAGTCACTTCTTATGGAAGACAATTTTATCTTATGAAACATCAAAGGAACTTTTGATTTTTGAAAGGAGGTGTAACAGAAAAACATGACTACAAATTGATGGCTATACTGATATTGATTGGATATGACATATTAGAGAATGAAATTAATCTTTTGTAGGTTCTTTATTCATTGAGGTGTTTCTTAACACTCTAAAAAGAAAACTTAACCCACTCATTGATCCATGGAAGCTGAGTCTGTTTTAGTGTCACATGAAATAATTAAATGATAATGATTTTGTCACATCTTAAATGACTACCAACCATCCCAATGATTAAGATATAATATATCACCATAGATGGAAAAAATGAATCATTATAAAAATATCTCATTAAGAGTTTAAATAACTAAAAACCCATAATTGAATTAGATAATTTCACTAGCTATGTTTACCCCATATCCATTCTCCATATTCGAATTTATCAAGACAATTTACACATTAAAACCCATTTCAGAATATCATAAAATCATTATAAACATAAACATGAAAGGTTCATCCATTCTATATTATTACCATATTTTAAAATATTTAAATATGATTGAGGAAAATTTTATAAAAAAATTTAGGGTATGGTATTAATATATTAAGGGAAATACAATAAATTGATACAACTAATGGAATGTTTTCATGGTCATTGTAATCAATTTTATATTTCTATTAAATGATTCATCTGAAATTATTATGAAAAAAAATTATTTATTGCTAATGTTTCAATTAATATTATTCATCAACTACTTCAATAAATAAATAAATAATAAAACACAAACATGCATGTTATATAATATTTAATTCAACTTATGCATACCAATCAATACTTATCATGGTGTAAGAGTCTCAAATATCCTGAAGAACCCAAGGGAAGATAAAAAATATCCCTGATTACCCTTGGTAACTTAATATTGACCCATAATTATACATCGCAAGCATGATTATGGGTTACTTCATGAGTTTTTAGGGTCTTGTATCCCTATTAATCTCATATTACATATTCAATAGCCTTTAATGCGATCTAATACCATTTTTAACTACCAAAAATATACTAAGAGTACCCCCCACAATAACTTAGGTACACCTCCTAAACACTGATGTTTGGTATGAAAACCAAGGGGAAAAGAATACACATGTGAGAGATTGTTTTCCATTAAAAAAGTAATTGTACTAACAAGGGTTCATGCCCATATATTGTGTGACCAACTAAACACAAAAAATTTCAAGGGATATATATTTTTTTAAAATATAATTATATGGATAAAAATGAAATGATTTATCTATAATTAAATGTGAGAATTAAATATCATAGAAAAATGGTTCAAACACCCGTAAGTTTGGTAGTGAAGGTGACATTAAATAAAAACCAAAAACTTAATAAAAGTTATTTAAATGGGACCTATAGACCAATAAAGGAAGTTTATTAAGTTAAATATCATATTTATATTCCTACGTAAAACCTCTGATTCAATGATTGATCCATACATTAAAACTCCACAAGGAAATTCTCCTTTTTCTCAAGCACACCATGAAACCACAACCCATGTTCTAATGCTTTAAGCCACATAAAATGGAACATTACCATTCCCTAGTTCATATAAAAAAGATCTAAAAATATTAAAAAGTAACATATAAAAGGTGGGACTGCATCCTAACCCATTTAATTCACCCCCAAGACCCAACCAGTCAATCAAAAAACCATGTGTGTAATATTATAGAACATGTTAGGCTGGAAGAAAAGAAATCAAAAAATTGTTTGTCAAATATTGTATAGGTAAGTAATGAAAAAATTATTACTAATAATATAATTAATTACTAGTGGGAATAATCCATACCTTCTTAGATTCATTCTCAGAATCCAAGTCATAATGCATGTCCAGTATAAGGGACTGGTCGATGGAGAAAATCATAAACCAACACCAACAATAGCTAATAACTCTTTATACCAAGAGTGTCCAACCCTAGTTTATATACTTTAGTCCTAGCTATAAATATACAGAATAGTAAATATTATAACCTCAATTAGAAGTCATTTTATACACACACACATATATATATGTGTGTGTACCATGATATATATATATATATATCAATGTTTGTGTCACTATAATCATCATCTATATAACCTCACTCATCTTCTCTGAGGGAGGAACTATATATATATATATATATATATTATACTGACTGAGGAGGTAAATCATATCCTTATATGGTGGAATATTATATATATACCATCATACTCTATATAGATACTCATTTTTTTATGAATTAATCATATTCATATAATTATTTTTAATAATATACATATACATTACCTTCTAATATGTATGGCCTCTCTCTCCTCATAGGGAGAAATGCATAATATATACACATATCAAAGTGTTTAGTTAGTAAACAAACCATAAATTAGAATCTATAAAACATGGTTCAACACATACATATAAAATATATAATGAATCTAATGTTACATAAAAATAATATTATTAAAAGTAAAACCTCTATGCATGGGAATCTTGTAGATGAAAATTATTACAGTATAGTACATGGATTCCAAATAAAGAATCTATTTAAAATTAATCAAATAGTTATTCTCAATAAATAAACACATAAACTACTGGGTTTCAACTATAATGAAATAGATCAACCTTACATTATACTAAATTAGTATTAAACATTTAAGAACACTATTTTTATATATTTAATAACACTAACATGAAAATTATCAATAGCTATACATGGAAACCCATATCATGAAATATTTTTTGTTAACATGTGTATCATCTAATAACATTATCTTATGATCACTATGGTACCTGTGAGGAACTAAAAAAGCATTTGAATGATGATAAGATCAATATAACACTCTAAATGACAAGAAAGATGAATTACATTTGTGAAAATGTATAAAAATGTGTAAGATAATATCATGGATTTATTATCGCAAATATAAATAATAAAAATATACTAATAACAACCAATGTAGAGATATAATTTTTAGGAATAATGGAAAACCAATTCCAACCCAACTTTAGGGAAAAATTTATTATATTTATTTTATAAAAAAAATCCTCTGATTGTCCCTGATTAACACAGTATTGATGAATTTATAACACTATGATAGAATAAGAGTAAGAGAATAGGTCACCCATCGGATCCTATTATCATTCAAAGACCTATTCTCAAGGATTCTAGATAATCCCCTAATAAAATATACAGATCAAGTTAACATGAGAAATAAGGAGTCTCTAGGATGTTTCCAATATAGGAGAATGGACTAAAAATGATGAAAATGAAAATACCATTTCTTCCGAAGGAATATACTATTTCCATGTATAGATAAATAAATCCCAATGAAATTATAGGATATATCATGAACTATAATTTCAATATAATGAACGGATCCCACTACCACGAATGATAAGAATAAAAGAAGATTATGGGACAATCATGAACCTATTTCATGATTAATATATAATATATCTACACAATATAAGTGATATTAAATAGTATTTATGAGAGAAATTAAGGAAGAGGAATGATAGAGCATGATATATTTAAAGGGAATAAGAATAGGGTGGGATAATGAAAATATATAACCAAGGGGTTTTTAGGTTATTATTAATGATTTAAAAAGATTAAAATGAACTTCTTTTAAAGGATTGTGTCCAAGAATCTACTGTGTAGTTGTTGAAAGTCCATTGGGTAAATAGTTTCTCTACTAATACCATTTAAAGGACCTAGATAGCACTGGATACCAGGTATAAACACACATATTATATAGTGATTATTTAGAACCTACCCTCAACATGATTAACTTATGGATTCCCCCAAATAATCTCATTCCCTATCCTAGTTAAAATTTTATAACTCAACCAATAGGAATTTATATGTAGAATGAAAAAATTCGTTTTGAAAAATTAGGTTCATTTTACTTTTCAATGATCGGAAAATATATATATATATATATATCACCATATGTTTCTTAAATATGAATGTATTTTTATGATATATTTTCAATTTATTATATGAGTTAATAGTTTTTAGTGATGGGGTTTGGAGTTATCAATGAACTGACTAAGTTTATAGATCCTATAAATCATTTTTTTATCCCTAGCTAGATAATTTGTTTATATCCATCCTTGAGGGTATCTTATTTTATTATATGATATAAGAAGATCATGTTGATCTATTTAGGATTTTGTTATAATTTCTCAAGGAATGTTAATTTTATTGGAATATTTCTATGTGCTAATTTTAGATGTAGGGTTTATTTTTTGGGGTATTTTATTTTCAATCATGGTATATTAGTTTACCCAGTGAGGATCAATTAGGTTATTTCATAGAAATATCCAAAAAAAAGTTATGATTTGAGTTTTATCTGCTCGACTTGTTATTATAAGAGATTTCTACATTATTTTTCTCAAATTATTAATTCACTATTAGATTATTTTAACAAATATAATTATATTTTATGTATGTTATAATGTAATACTATTTTTTAGCTTAAATGAATAGTTAGTGAGTTCCCATGTCCATTAATTATTTGAGGAGGGTATCCCAAATGAAATATAATGTGAAAAATCTCATTATAGGTTTGAATATGTATGAAGGTAATAGAGGGTAAATATTTCTACTAGTTTAAGATAATTATATAGTCATTAATAAAACCATGATACTCGTAAGTTAAATATTTATTTTATGGAATTTATACTAAATCATTATAGTCATTATTTTATTGATGCATATTTTTACAAATTATACAAATCATTATATCATGTGATATTTTTTTACTAGATGGACAAAAAATTATAAATAATATGGGTGGATTTTATTCAATAGGAAGACATTATGATCACATATTACCAATGTTTTGGTATATAGGATCGAAATATGATGTAGATTCTCAAATACCGGAGGGGGTTATTTTTATTCATTAAAAATTCCTTTGTAAACATTAATGTTTGTATAAAAATTTCATTTATAACCTTAAGGAAATCTATGTTTGACAAAGTTAAACAAGGTAAATTCACAAATATTCTTTGTTTTACAAACTTCCTAGTTTCTGAAAATATGGATTCAGAAATGAAACTTAAGAAAAGTTTAAAAGGGAAAGACTCTATATGGCATCCCAACCTTTTATTACACTACTATTACATCATTTTAGAGATAAAAAAATAATAGTATTACACATAGTGGATCCAAAAGTTTAGTGTCTAGGAAAAACTAGGACCATACATAGAAATTACAACATCAGGCATAAACATTTATTTAATTTCTTCTTCTCTACATTCTTATTGGCACTTGTCCTCTCCTTAGTACATGTATCCACCTGAGAATTTACATAAAAATGGGTGAGATACAATCCTAGTAATAGGATAGATAATAATAATATATCATGGGGTGAGCATAATAATGACATAGGAAAAAGATCATGAAAATGAGAGGAATCATAAATAAAAGACTTGAAATGTGGAAATGCATAAAAATGAAACATCATGTCATAGTGGTTAACTAACACACATACATGTGAACAAATCTAGAATATTGTTCACACATCACTTCACATTAACTCATGAGAGAAATCACTTTACTCAATGCATTGGAGTGCTGTATAATTCCATGTGCACCCGTCACATTGAAACATTCATATTGCGCTATATAATTTCAGGCGCACCCATCACATCATAACATTATCATTTATCATGCATGACACAATATAATTATAAAAAAATGAACCTAACTAACCCAAGAAAAGGAATGGGTTTCATCTCATAAGAACACATTCATAAACTTTGGGTTCCCAAGAGAAAGAAGGAATACCACACTTGATATAAGAACCATCAACCTTGAATGAGAAGTAAAAGGTGAGTTTTTAAAAGAACAGTCCTTTTGGAAAACATTTTTTTTGACAAAAACACCAGTGAAAAAAATTTATATCCCAGAAAATGAAATAAAATTATGATCAAATGATTTTAATGGAGTAACCATAAAAAAGGGTGAAGGAGGGAGAACTTGAAGGACGAAAGTTGGGTTCGAGAATTTCCCCTTACCTTGTATCTGAATGCTTCATTCTCTTTAATGTCCTGTATAATGACATTATATTCATTAATTAGAAATAAATAACCTTGTGTACATTAATATGGTTTATTATGGTTTTATTAAGTGATTTTATGTGCCTTTGGATGAGTTATAGAGTTTAAAAACATTGTTCAAGAATGTTCATTTTTGTGGTTTTCTTGAGTGGTTCACTTGTATTCTTAAATTGATGTTCGGGTAGAAAATGGTGAAACATACAGAACATATCTTCCATGTTATTAATTATATTACATAAGATAAAATGATCTTATAATGAATTATATTATATACCAAGTGGAAATATCATTAGATAAGAATTAAATGATTATTGTTTGGGTTAATTTGGGTGGTTTTTCGATCACAATGATCTTGTTTTACTTTATCACTTAGTAATATATACATAAGTTAGTTCTAGAACTCTAAATAGGACTTAATAAATATAGAATATTCTGGTTCAACCATAAAAATTGTTTCAGGACCAGATCTGAAGGTAGAAATGGAAGAATAAAACATGTCGTTCAAGAAGGTGATAGATTAACACCTCACGAATGACATTTTCTTTTATAACATAAAGGAAGGGGAATGGGGTTTGGATGGTATAATATGACATTAATATCATAAAATTAAAGTATATTTACAATAATGGAGTTACAATACCATTTTGAAGAAGATAGGTATGGAGATATTAAGAAATGAACATGAAATTAAAATGAATGTAAAGGAAAGAGAGGGGGGAATTGCCTCTTAAATCCTCCGCTCGAGATCCTCCTTAAGGAAGCTATAATTGGTCTTTTGATGAGACCAAAAGCTCTGGGATGTGGGATAGGTGATTGGGAATATTTTTGGGCAGAGTTTAGAGAATTCTTGGAGCTTGAGAGGTGTGAGGAAATGAGGTTGTGAAGGGTAGTTTTTATAGTGGAGGTGGGAGGGGTTTTCTTAATATAAAATTCATTAGTTTATTATTTCCTCAAAACCCAAGGAATAGTTAGTCTTCAATGAAAAATAATATTAAATAAGGCATGTTAGTTCGTTATTTGGGTTCTTACATCACTTGTGATTTCAGGAATATTGTGTTTAAATTATAATGTATTTGTATGGTAAATTAATGTATTTTACAATTCATGCAAAAATTCAAGTATTTTAGAAAAAACCCAAAAATTCACCCCAACCATTTTTCAACATGTAGAATCCAAAAATGAAGTTCATTTTTCAAAAATATTTTTCTAAATATTTTTTTTATTTAATTAAATTCGTAATTTACTTAAAAAACAGTTTTTAAAATTAAAACTGATTTTATAGTGCTTTCAAAAATTACGTAGGGTCTTATTAAATTATCTAAAAACTATAAGACATTTATTTGTTAATTTATGGACACATTTTAAGAAAATAAATTTTCTTTTAAATTAATTAATTAATTATAATTATTTATTTATTACTTACAAAATACCAAAACGTTTACTAAGGTCAAATTGTCACTTTCTAAGATGTCTAAATTTTATTTAATTATTAATGGGTAATGTTACTATTATTTTAGGTAATTTACTATTACTTAGGATCATATTAATATTCATAATGGTAGGCTACTATTCATAAGGGTATGTTACTATTCACCAAAAAATATTTTTGTTTTATTAGACTCCAAAAATCATCTTGAACACAATCATGTATGTCAGATTTTCGAAATTCCAAACACATAAGGGAAAAACAGATGTTTAAAGGTCACTTAAAACTTAGTAGTTCATTATGTTGTGTTTTCATGTGATTTTATGACATATTTATAAGAAGTTAATTTCCATTGAAAAACTTTTGGTCGTTACATTATTTCCCCCTTATGAAATTTCTCCCTCGAAATTTCAATTTACACAAATAGGTGAGGGTACTTATACTTCATTACCCCTTCCGATTCCCAACTTGATTCCTCAAACTTATGGTTTCTCCACAACACTTTGAAAAAATGGGTTATCTTGTTGTGTAGAACCTTATCTCTTCGGTCCAGAATCTTTACTGGCTGCTCCTCATTGGAAAGATCATCTTCCAGCTGCACCACCTATGAATTTAGTACATGTGAGTGGTCGGGTATTTACTTCCTCAGTAATGATACATGGAACACATCATGAACTTCCACCATATTCGGTGGAAGTGCAAGCCGATAGGCCATAGATCTTATGCGGTCAAGGATTTCAAAGGGGCCAATGTACCTTGGGATTAACTTCCTTTTCTTTCCCAATCACATGACTCTCTTCCATGGTGATATTCAAAGGAATACTTTATCCCCAACATCGAACTCTATGTCCCTTCGATGGTTGTCTGCATAACTCTTTTGCTAACTTTGAGAAGCATTGATGTGTTTCTAGATGAATTCAACCTTCTCTATCATCTCTTGCACAAGATCAAGTCCAAGTAGCTTTCTTTATCCAACTTCATCCCTACAGGCTGGAGTTCTAAATCGCTTTCCATATAGAGCTTCATATGGCACCCTATGAATACTCAAGTGGAATCTATTGTTGTATGAGAACTCAACCAATGAGACATGTTGATCCCATCCACCTTTTAATTATAGAGACCAGGCTCTTGGCATATCTTCAAGCGTCTGAATAGACTTTTCAGATTGGCCATCATTTTTGGGGTGATAGGTCAAGCTGAAATTTAATTCAGTACTCAAAGCATGTTGAAGGCTCCTCCAGAATGTAGATGTGAACCTTGGATCATGATGAGAGACAATTGAGAGTGGAACTCCATGCAGTCTCACCACTTCCTTCACATATATCTTTGCAAGTTGTTCAAGCAATAGGTCTTCCTGAATAGTGATAAAATTGGTATTATTAGTGAGTCGATCAACCACAATTCATATCACATTATTTCCCTTCGACGTCTTCAAGAGACCCATGACAAAGTCCATAGTAAAAGTCTCCCATTTCCACATGTGTATAAGAAATGGTTGAATCAACCCTTTGGAATTTTGTCATTCTTCTTTAACTTGCTGAACAACCAAGCACCTTGATATATAATCTGCAGTCTCCTTCTTCATGTTATCCCACCAGAAGTGTTATCAGAGATCATGGTACATATTGGTACTCCCAGGATGGATAGATAATATTGAGATGTGTGAATTTTCCAATAACTCCTTCTTTATCTCTGGAGATGAAGGAACAGAAGTCCATATTCCAAACCAAATAACACCCTCATCATCGATATGGAACTCCTACAGCTTCCCTTATTTTACCTCTTTCACCCACTTTTGTATCTCCACATCATCCCTTTGTGCTTCCATAATCTTATCTTGGATGGATAGTTACGCAATCATTTGGGAAAGGTAGGATGTATCCCCTTCACTTATGATTTCCAAATCCATCCTTTTCATGTCTAAGAAGATAGGGTCTTTTTCAATATGTAACATGGATAGTTTAGAAAGTTCATTTCTTTTTAGAGCATTAACTACCCTGTTCGCCTTTCCAGAATGATGGTGAATAAATCAATCGTAATACTTGATTACCTCTAACCATCTCCTTTAACGCATGTTGAGCTCATTTTGAGTGAATATATACATTAGGCTTTTGTGGTCTGTGTATATGTCAAACTTCTCACCATAAAGGTAGTGCCTCCATATTTTCAAGGAAAAAATCACGACATCCAGCTCTAGATCATGTGTCGGGTAGTTCTACTCAAGTATCTTCAACTTCCGTGAGGCCTAGGCTATCACATTATCATTTTTCATGAGTACACAACCCAAGAATTTCTTTTAAGCATCACTATATATCACAAAACATTCTCCATTTTTCGATAGTGTGAGTACAAGTGCAGTGATCAACCTTCTCTTTAGCTTCATGAAGCTTCCCTCACATTATTCCATCTAGACATACTTTACCCCTTTCCTTATTAACTTTGTTAGCGGGCTTGACAAACATGATAATTTTCTCACAAAACATCAGTATTACCCAGTTAATCCAAGAAAACTATGGATTTATGTGACATTAGAGGGCCTGGGCCATTCCTCAACTGCCTTTTTTTAAGGATCCACAGAAATTCCCTCACTTGTGATCACATGTCCCATGAACATGACTTACTTCATCCAAAATTCACACTTGATGAACTTAGAGTACAACTTCCCCTTTCTTAATGTCTCCAACCCAAGTCTTAGATGTTCTTCATGTTCCTCCTTGCTCTTAGAGTAGATGGTATTATCATCAATAAACACTACCACAAATTTTTCGAGGTAATTTCTAAAGACTCTATTAATCAAATCCATGAATATTGAAGGGGCATTAGTAAGTCCAGAGGGAATCACCAAAAACTCATTGTTCCCATTCCTTGTTCAGAATGCGGTCTTCTGAATTTCTTCCTTCTTCACCATTACCTAATGATATCCAAAATGAAGATCCATGTAGTACCCCCAATTTTTGGTAAGTAACCCTTTTTTATGCCTTTTATGTACATGAAGCGTATGTGAGATGGTTGGAGAATGTTTGGAAAATTTTTAAGAGTATAAAGCGAAAAATGTGTTGACGCACAGGCTACACACAGTTTTCCAAACCGTGTGGAAGCTGTGAAGGTGGTGGTCACTTGGACAGAGGAGACCGCAAGGTGTGCACACGGTTTGGGCAAACCGTGCGAGGAGACCGTGCGGAGCACCCCTTCCAAGCAGGGACTACCGCATGGTTAGCGCACAGTTTGCCTAACTGTGCGGATTAACCATGCGGGTGCATAAAATTAGATCCTAAAATTGTGGATCTAATTAGTTTTTCTTACAATTGCCTCATTAAAGCTCCTAAGCGGCCATAACTCGGGATTTCTCTCCCTTTAAGGTTGGAAGACTTCTCCAAAGCATTTCGGAGGCAATCCAAAGGCTTCTCTTGGCGAATCGAAGTCAGATTCTTAAGGTATGTGATCATTCTTGATTGGTTTCTTAGATCTAAATAGATCTACTTGTACTCTTCTCTTGTTTTCTTAGATCTACGCCTGCTGTGGGTAGATCTAAGGGGGTGGATGCCAAATAATGGTGGTTTTGGTCTCATGGTTGATAGGGAAAGAGATCTAAGGTGGTTTCAGAGAGTTTTGACCCGGTGTTCTTGAGCGTTATTCGTCTGTGGCTTGGTTTCACCTAGTTTTTTGAGGTAGATGGCTTTACTCTCGATTCCTCTTTCTTAAAACTTGAAGGCTTAGTTCAAATTGATTTAATTTCTTGGTTTTGATTGAGAAATTTGTGTAAAAATCATGTTATAAATCTTATTTAGTGATGATTTATGGGTTTTGATGGAATTTTGGAAATTGAAAGAATGGTTGTGCAAAGTGTTTTGGTTCCTTGATTTTAAAATAGTTATTTTAAAATATGGTTTTTCTGGATTTGGAAAATGGTTTTTGGGAAAAAAAATTCAATAAAATGGTTTTTTTATTGAAATGGTTTTGGCATGGTTGAAATGGTGTGGTTTTTGGGCATACATGGTGTGTGTGTTCATATTGCATTTACGAGGCTTGGTTGAAATATGACCTTGTGCTCGATGCAAAAGGTGTAATGGCACATGGGGAATAATTACCTTGTGACTACTTTGTAGATCGACGAGAGACCGCTCATGAGTATGGAACTGTCATAACAATGCATGCATGGTTGGTGGTGTGGATTTGAGAAATGGAATTAATGAGAAAAAATGGAAATGCGAATTTGATTGGAAACTTTGCTTGGTTTCTTTTCTTAGAAAAGATGGTTTTGGTTGGAAGAATGGTTTTGTTGGAAAATGGTTTTGACATGAAACTTGTTTTATTGTGAACTGTTTTGGGAACTATTTTATATAAATTGTTTTATATAATTGTGATAACATGTTTTATCTTAGATGCATGGGTTGGGAAGTAATCAGGGAAAACCTACTGAGTTTCTTTACTCACCCCCTTCTTTGGCACGATGGTTCTTTTGCAGATGTCATATACTGGGATGTTGTCAAAGGTAAAGTGTCACACGTTTATAGCACTACTTCGTGACTCTTGGGCTAGTTCGTGATGTTGGAGCTTGGAGCTTGTGGAGCATGGAGTTGGGTTGTCGTCTTTGAGTCCTATCGGTTGTCTTTCCGTTTTTTACTCTAATTTAGTTTTGGTTTCCACTATTGCACTTTATTTGGTTTAAAATGAAATAAATGGATGAACTATCTTGCTTTTAAATCATGCATCATATAGTGGTTTCTTGGAGATGTTTATCTAGTTTTCATTGTTGTTGGTCGTTTTCATTTAAACGGTAAATCATCCCCCATGTGTTTTGAAACCCTTCGGTATTTATTTCCATCCTTTGGCACCTTGGGGATGTCTCTTAAGGCCTAGTAATGACTCATTGAGCTCTCAAGCCAATGAGAATTGGCGAGTCATTACAATCCACCTTTGAGAAGTATTGAGCAACTCTTAACTGATCGAACAAGTCATCAATAAATGTAATTGGATACCTATTCTTTATGGTGATCTTGTTGAGTTCCTGATAATCAATACACATCCACATTATTCCATCCTTCTTCTTCACAAAGAGCACTAACGTACCCCAAGGTGATGCAATAGGGCATACGAACCCTTTATCTAGATGCTCTTGCTGCTTCTTCTTAATTAACACCTCTAGTTCGATAGGATCCATCCTATTGGGACACTTTGAGATTGGAGTAGCTCCGGGTATGAGTTCTATTTAGAACTCTACATCATTATCTATGGGAATTCTGGGTAACTCTTCGAGAAATACATCACTGTATTCCCTCACGATGGTAATTTCCTCATGGTTGGCACTTTCCATCGACTCAACCATTTGGGCGAGGTATGCTTCTTCATAGGGAATCAACACCCACACCATTGATGTATTTTCCAAATGAGGTTCATGATCTTCCTTGCATTTGTAGAGATTCATGGGATGGTTAGGAATATGAAAAGATATTTCCTTTTCCCAATAGTTGATATGTTCTGTATATAACAAGAGCCAATCCATTCCCATTATAGCGTCAAATTCCACCAAAGGAAGTATTACAAGATTCACTGGAAGAATATTCCCACATACACCAGCATGAAAGGATTCAAACACTTGGGTTTCAATGATTGCACCACTTGGTGTTTTTATAGATATCTCTACTTTAAGGTTTCGGGGCTTTTATTCTATAGTTCTAGCAAACTTTCAAGATATAAAGGAATGTGTAAAACCAGAATCAAATAAGACTTTTTCCATTCTTGTGTGAATAGTAAGTGTACCTTCTATGACTTCATTATCATGCTCTACTTCTGCAGTAGTGATGGCAGAAGCCTTCCCTTGTTCCTTTGGATTTGGTGGCTGTGGATGCTGATTACCCTCAAGAACTCGAGGTTTGGTGCACTGGCTTGCATAGTTCCCTAGCTCCCTATGATTGTAGCAATGAACCATGGGTTGTTCTATCCTTTCTTCCACCACATTCTCCTTCCTTTTCATTTATTTTCGACACTCTTGAGCATGGTTTCCTTTCCCACGCATGAAGCACTTCCCAGTCCCTTTGAGGCAGTTACCATGGTGAAACTTCCCATATTTTTGGCATGTGGGTTGTTGTGTTTTCATCCCACCCTTATCATTATATCCACCAGCTTGAAACTCATTCTTTCGTTTCTTATCACCATAGCCATGGGACCATTATCCAAACTCCATCTCCACTTTGAGCGCACATAGAACAACTTCTTCATAACTCCAATGTCTCGAATTGCAAGAGCCTTTCCAAGGTTTGGTTTTAATCCACTAAATAATCTACCAATTTTTCTATCATTGTTGATAACCAAACCCGAAGCATACCTTGCAAGCCTTGTGAAATTCACTTCATAGGTTATGAAACATTCTCTTTCTTTTTTCATGAGCTCTATGAATTATCTCTCCATATTTGTGTGGAGAGTCCTTGGGAAATACTTGTTAAGAAACATTATCTTAAAGTCTTCTCATTCCATCTCTTCAATTTCCTCCCTTGGCTTGGGGTTCTTAATCAACGCCCACCATTGATCGGCTTCTCCATATAGACGATTAACAGGTAGGGTAACCTTAACCATCTCAGAACTGTGAGGAAGAAAAAAGATCTTCTCAATGGAGTTGATCCACTATTCGGCAACTAGTGGATCAGAAGATCCACTAAACGTCGGTGGTCGTTGCCACATAAAACATTTGATAGCCAGTTTCTCCCTCTTTGGTTAAGGATGACTTTCCCCATTATTATGGTTATTGTCCATAACCCGAGATAACTGGGTAAGAATTTCCATGATTTTCTGAACTCCGCCTCCCAAATCATTGGGGATGTCGTTCGGGCAATCGTTGCATTGGCCCTTGCATGAGTTGTGGCCCGATTTCTCCTGCTTCCCACCATTTTCTAAAAAATAAAATATTAGAATAGAACATAAGTCAACAATTCATGAATAACATATTCCTTTTTACTAAAACCAATATATATGGGATCATAAATTAATTTTTATTATGTGTATATATGTACTTAGTCTCATGCTAGAGGTTTTCTCTAGGGTTCAATAATCTTAATTCCCAAATTAACTAAACATTACCTCTGATACCAACTATAGAGACCAATCCATTTCTTACATTAATATTACATCATTTTAAAGATAGAAAACATAATAGTATTACACATAGAGGATAAAATGGTTTAGTGTCTTTGGAAAACTAGGACCATACATAATAATTACAACATCAAGCATAAAAATTTATTTAATTTCTTCTTCTCTAGCTTCTTATTGGCACTTTTCCGCTCCTTAGTTTATGTAGCCACCTGAGGATTTACATCAAAAGGGGTGAGCTAAAAGCCCAGTAAGAGGATAGATAAAAACAATATAGCATGGGGTGAGTATAATCATGACATAGTCAAGATATCATGAACATGAGAGGAAACATAAATAAAAGACTTGAAATGTGGCAATGCATAAAAATGAAACATCATGTCATAGTGGTTAACTACCACACATACTTTTGAACAATGCTAGAATCTTGTTCACACATCATTTCACATTAACTCATGAGATTCATCACTTTACCCAATTCATTAGAGAACTGTATAATTCCAGGTGCACGCGTCACATTGAAACATTCATATTGCGCAATATAATTCCGAGCGCACCCGTCACATCATAACATTATCATTTATCATGCATGCCACAATATACATATAAAAAATGAACATAACTAACCCATTAAAAGGAATGGGTTTCATCTTATAATAACACATTCATAAACTTTGGGTTCCCAAAAGATAGAGGTAATACCACACTTGATATAAGAACCATCAACCTTGAATGAAAAGTAAATGGTGAGTTCTTAAAATAAGAGTTATTTTGGAAAACATTTTGTTTGACATAAACACCTGTGACCAACATGTTTATCCCAAAAAAGGAAATACAATGACAATAAAATGATTTTAATGGAGTAAACATAAAAAAAAAGGGTGAAGGAGGGAGAACCTGAAAGATGAATGTTTGGTTCAATAATTTCCCCTTACATTGTATCTGAAGGCTTCCTTCTATTTAATGTCCTGTATAATGACATTATATTCATTAATTAGAAATCAAGAACCTTTTGTAGATTAATATGGTTCATTATGGTTTTATTAAGTGATTTTATGTTCCTTTGGATGAGTTATAGAGTTTAAAAACATTGTTAGGGAATGTTCGTTTTTATGGTTTTCTTGAGTGGTTCACTTGTATTCCTAAATTAATGTTTGGGTATAAAATGGGTAAACATATAGAACATATCTTCCATGTTATTAATGATATTAAAGAATTTTAAATGATGTTATAATAAATTATATTATATAACATGAGGATGAATCATTAGATAATAATTAAATGATGACTGTTTGGGTTAATTTGGGTGGCTTGTCAATCACAATGAACTTGTTTCACTTTATCACTAGGTAATATATACATAAGTTATATCCAGAACTTTTAATAGGACTTCATACATATAACATATTCTGGTTCAACCATAAAAATGGTTTCATTATAAGATCTGATGGTAGAAATGGAAGAAGAAAACATGTCATTCTTGAAGGTGATAGATTAACACCTCACGAACGACATTTTTTTATAACATAAAGGAAGGGGAATGGGGTTTGGATGGTATAATATGCCATTAGCATCATAAAATTCCATTATATTTACAATAATTTAGTTACAATGCCATTTGGATGAATAGGTAGGGATAGATTAAGAAATGAACTTGAAATTAAAAAGAATTTAAAGGAAAGAGAGGGGGGAATTACCTCTTAAATCCTCCTCTTGAGATCCTCCTTAAAGAAGCTAGAATTGGTCTTTTGATGAGACCAGAATCTCATGGACGTGGTAGAGGGGATAGGGAAGATTTTTGGGTAGATTTTAGAGAAGTATTGTAGTTTTAGAGGTGTGAGGAAATGAGGGTGTGAAGGGTGGTTTTTATAGTGGAGGGGGATGAGTTTTCTTAATATAAAATCCATTAGTTTATTATTTCCTCACAAGACAAGGAATAATGAGACATCCATGAACAAGAATAGTAAATAAGGCATGTGAGTTCGGGATTTGGGTGCTTACATCACTTGTGATGTCAAAAATAGTGTTTTTAAATTATAATGTATTTATATGGTAAATTAATGTATTTTACTATTCACCCAAAAATTCAAGTATTTCAGAAAAATCCCAAAAAATTAAAACCAACCATTTTTTGACATGTAGAATCCAAAAAATGAAGACCATTTTTTAAAAATAATTTTCTAAATATTATTAATTTAGTATTTAATTAAACTCATAATTTACTTAAAACAGTTTTTAAAATTAAAACTGATTTTATAGTGCCATCAAAAATTACGTACGGTCTTATAAAATTATCTAAAAACTATAAGACATTTATTTTTTAATTTATGAACACATTTTTTGAAAATAGATTTTCTTTTAAATTAATTAATTCATTATAATCAATAATTTATGACTTACAAAATACCAAAATGTTTTCTAAGGTTGAATTGTCACATTCTAAGATGTCTAAATTTTATTTAATTATTCATGGGTAAGGATACTAAAATTTTAGGCAATTTAATATCCATAAGGGTCATTTTACTATTCATAAGGTTAGGTTACTATTCATAATGGTGTGTTACTATTAACCAAAAAAATAATTTTGTTTTATTAGACTCCAAAAAACATCTTGAACACAACCGTGTATGTTAGATTTTTTAAATTCCAAACACAGAAGGGACAAACTTATGGATAAAGGTCACTTAACACTTAGTAGTTCATTATGTTGTGTTATCATGTGATTTTATGACATATTTATAAGAAGGTAATTTCCATTGAAAAACTTTGGGTTGTTACACTCTACCTTAAAACGTATAGAATCGTACTAATCATAGTATACAAATACAAGAAAGTATAAGATTGTTATACATTCCTTATTAATCAAAATGCAGCATAAAATAAACTTGAAACAATATAGGTAACAAGTATGGAATCTTTTAACCCAATGATTAGGGTATCCAACAACCTTGGATAAATTTCCCTTGATTTATAATTTCAAGAATGTATATATTACCCACACCAGGGTAATCCCTCGATAGAAATATCGGAATCTATATTCTTATCCCCACAAGCCCTTGAACTTCAAGGTAGTCGACATGTAATGACCCAAACATTCATTAATGTAAATTCCTCTTGGTCCTTTTAAATGTCTTATTGTGTAATTTTGTTATGTAAAACATATCCACTTCCTTGGTTTTATGTTTTTGAATTGTGACCATTTCTAATATGGTCGTTGAATAGTGATCGCATGATTATTATAAATATAGGGCTTTAATAATCCAATTTACAGAGACAAAGGAAGTGATGGCCTCATCCAGTAGACGTGCCCCATCGAATCCCATTTCTCCAAGCTCGGAAAGGAGGTTGCATCTTTGGGCTTTGCTCTTGACCAATCCCAAACAAAGCTTGAATATGTTAAGCTCAAGAGGGACCGCCTACGAGAGAAGTGGAAGTTGACAGAGATTACCACCCGAGCAATGTTATCTGAGCTACCCCAAGAGTCTGTCACCATCAAACACCATACTCTTAGGTCTTATGCGGGTGTTATAAGTGGTTATGTAACAAGTCCTTATCACTATGGTTATGTACATTATTCTTGTATATAATAATGAATATAGTTTCATTTTATTATTGTTACTTTGTAAATAGTTTTTTAAAGCATAAATAGTATTTTTAGTTAATATTAAATTAATAAATATATTTTTATAAATTATTGGATTTTTTAATTAAATAATATTTTAATAAAATGTTTTTTATATTATTAAATTAATATTTACTAAATATAAATTAACGTATAATTTTTTGAATGAAATTGTAATTTTTATTAAGGTTCAAAAGCCATTTTTGTCAAAACTAGTGAATTTTCGATAAATGTACGTTTTTATTTTAAAAGTGAAAATTAACTTATTTAGAAAATAATTTAGATTAAATAAATATTATTTCTGGAATCAAAATGTCGAATTTATACAACGGTGAATTTTTCATAATTTTCTGAGACAGTCAAATTTTTGAGTAAAAATTAAATACCGTTTAAATATACAATGTGTTTTATGACATCATAATGACCCAATAGTGATGTAATAAAATAAAATATTCTTTATGTTCGGAAAATATTTGTTTTACCATTAAAATAATGTGATTTTGGGTTTTTTGGTTTATTTTACAAGGCATTAATAGACCCTTCAAGACTTATTAAACATCTGGTCTTTTTAAATTGTTTTCCTTGGGAGTGTGACTCACCTCCACATAAGCAACCCTATTATTTTATAGAATTTTGGACTTTGGTCTTATAAAATATTGTTTTCCACTTCCCTTTTCCAAAAACCATGGGCAAAAACCATGGTCTGGTTTTTGGTTTGTATTAGTTTAATGTGATGTGTCCCAAACCTAAATAATAAAGAATTCTCTCACCTTTCCTATATAAAACCACCCAACTCCCACTTTCTCCTCACTCAAAGCCTTTTGAGTTCGTCCAAACTCTTCCCTCCTCTCTCTATAATCCTCCCAATGTTCCCCAAGATCCCAATAATCCTCTCTCAATCCTATCTCAAGCCTTTGGAAGCACACTTTCAAGTAAGGGTTTTTTCTTCCTTTCTAATTTGTGTCCAATTTTCTTTAAGTTGTTATGCCTTTTTAATTTCAATTATAAATGTTGGGTTATGGTTTTTCACCTCCCACATACTACCCCCTTTATGTTTGAATTATTGGATACCCCTTTCTCTATCATTAAATTCCTCCCATGTACACCCATCACTATGCTGAAATTCCGAATGGAATTTCCCTCTCCTCATTTACATTCAAGCAATTATTTTGTATCATGAATCTAAATTCCATTATATTTGTTGGGAAATGTATCTATATGACCCCCTTACTGTCCATATCATTTAAATATGATGATACACCCCTCTATCTCATTAACTTTTTTTATGATTTCTTATGTTACGTCGTTATGCTGCCAAAATTGTACCTCAATTTTCTAAGCCAAAGTCATTGTGTAGTGAATACGATACCCATTTCTCTATCAAGGGTATTAAAATTTATGTACATTTAATTATTGTTTAAATAGTTTCATGTATGTATTCCACATTACTTTATCATTGGATAAATTATTATGTTCAATGATTAAATGTTTTATGATCCATGTGAAACACTTAGGCATGAAAGGAAATGTTTAAGAAGGGTGTTCCCTAATAGAGCCTCAATGCATTGGGTAAAGTATACTATCATGATACGTCATGTGAAATGAGTGTTTACTCATTCTAATTCATGTTCAGCGAGGTTTTAGTCATGCTTCATGTGCAATGAGGGTTTACTCATGTTCCATGTGCAATGAGCCTTGGCTCATGCTAATTCCATGTTAAGTGTTGTTCCCACATTTCCATGTTATGATTGTCATGCTTTATCATGCCTTTTATGTTTAGGCTTATTTTTTTCTCTATTGATATTTCTATTGACTAAGATGTATTGTATTCCTCATTTTATTCCATGTTTATTCCCTTACTAGGCTTTATAGCTCACCATTTTCTTATGCATGTCCTCAGGTTATCCCATGCAATGATAAGTACGAGGGAATGTAGTGGTCATGTAAAGGAATTTTTCAATAAATATGTTGCATGTTTTATTTTATGTTGTTATATAATGATCCTAATCCCCAAAGTCACTAGACCTCTCGATATTCTATGTCGTATCAAGTGAATTTTATGTAATAAATCATGTTTAATTTTTTACTAAAAGATCAAGGTTGTCATAGTTGGTATCAGAGGATAGGTTTAGTTATTTTTGAGATTAGGATTAGAAAACTCTAGTGAAAACCTTAGAGACAAGACTAAGTATAATAAAAACATACCTATATTTTGGTATGTCTTGAGTAAGTCATTTTTCAATCAAACAAATCCCTGTCTGGATACGAGCAGGTAGAGGAAGCTATGGAACAGACTTGACCCGGGGTATCCTGTTACACAAAAACAGGCCTTGCTGCACTCTTGGATACGACACTCCTAGGGGATATGGTTTGGTAAATTTATAAGATTAGAATGAACCATTATAAATGGAATAAAAAATTTCTCCAAAGAATATATGTTAGAAAGTAGATCATGGATAACATAGATTGAATCCTGTAGATTCATAAGTTAAGGAAATAAAACTAATTAATAATTTATCCATTTTTGACTTTAGATTACCCTTTATTTGTTTAACAGTTATCTTCCCTAAGTTTGTTATGGATAAAGTAAATTATTAGAACCTGAATCAAATAGTGAAAGTTAGGATTATCATCCATAGTTCTACGCATTCTTTTATATCTTGAAAGTTTAGTAGAACAATCCCAACACCACCACAAATATTGGATGTAAAGATGTTAGTGAGTATAGAAAATAGGGAAATCATTTCATCCCATGAATATAACTCCTACCCTATCATAATGTGTGGATTTAACTTCTCGGAGAACCTCATCATACTCCCTCTAATGGAATTTTATGTGATTCTTCGAATTGATTAGCTTTCCTTATATAGAGCCCACACAAATTTCCGTGAGAGGGAAATCACTCTCCATGTGGAGAATCGACCCCCAATTCTATACAAGTTAAAGGAGGAGGATGAATCTTATTTAGCTCCATCATCTCAAGCATGGATATTACTGCCCTATGAGCATGCATATCTGGCTCAGATTATTGAGTCCATGGAAGAAACCATCCTTGAATACATACCTATTGTGATAGAATTTTCGCTAAAGTGTTTCTCAAGGAATTTCCTGGTCTTCCTCCTAGAAGAGATGTTTAATTCTCAATTGATCTTATATCTGCGGTGTTGCCAATATCCAAGACTCCATATAGAATGGCTGTTGTGGACCTTGAAGAGATGAAGAATAAAATACAGGAGAATCCTGATAAAGGTTTTATATTCCCAAGTGCTTCACCATGGGGTGTACCAGTCCTCTTCTTCAAGAAGAAGGATGGTTCAATGCATCTTTGCATCGATTATCGTGAGATTAACAAAATCATGACAAAGAACAAGTATAATCTCCCACGAATTGATTACTTGTTGGATCAGATGTATGGAGCACAATACTTCTCCATGGTATATTTCTATTCGGGATATTATCAAGTAAGGGTGAAGAAGGAAGATATCCCCAAGACTGCTTTTCATATAAGGTACGTGCACTATGAATTCATAGTAATGCCTTTCGGACTCACTAATGCTCCACCAATCTATATGGACTTTATGAATAGAGTCTTTAGAGATTACCTCGAAAAATTTGTGGTAGTATTTATATATGATATTCTAATATACTCAAAAACCAAGGAGGATCATGAGGATCATCTAAGAACTGTACTAGAGACCTTGCGGAAGGAGAAGCTCTTTGAAAAGTATAACAATTGTGAGTTATGGTTGAAGGAGGTCTCATTCTAGGGTCATATCATCACAAGAAATGGGATATATGTGGATCCCTCCAAGACAACTACAATAGATGGATGTCTAAGGCCAACATCGGTAATGGATATACGTAGCTTGTTGGGGTTAGCTGGATATTATCGACAATTTGTGAGAAATTTCTCTCAACTGCCCAACCCTCTTAACATGTTAACTTAGAAGGGTGTAACGTTTTCATGGAGTGATGAATGAGAATAAGGCTTCAAGTAGTTGAAAAGGAGGATTATCGTTGTGTATGTGCTCACTTTACACACAAGTGGCTATCTTTTTGTGGTTTTTAGTGATGCTTTGAAGAAGGGCCTAGGATGTGTGTTGATGAAAAATGAAAAATTCATTGCCTATTCTTCAATGCAATTGAATTTTTATGAGAATAACTATCCAACACATGACCTCGAGTTGGATGCAATGATCTTCGGTTTAAAAATTTGGAGGAATTATCTCTTTGGGGAGAAGTGCAAAATATATATAGACCACAAAATCCTCAAGTATATATTCACACATAAAGTGTTGAAGATACGCCAACGAAGATGGCTAGAGCTGATCAAATACTATGATTGCTCAATCCATTACCACCCTGGGAAAGCGAACAAGGTGGTAGATTCTCTAAGTAGAAAAGACCCACCAATTCTATCCTTGATGAGAATTGAAAAGGATCCAATCTTCTTATATTAGATGAATATGGACATGGGAATCATAAAAAAGGGGAAATCATCAATCCTTTCACAAAATGATTTCTCAACCATTTATTTTGGAAAGGTTAAAGGATATTCAAAAGGATGATGTGAGAATTCAAGAAAAGGTGGAAGCTATTGGAAAAGGTAAATCCTCAGAGTTTAATGTTAATGAAGATGGAATTGTGAGATTTGGGAAAAGACTATGGGTTCCATCATGTCCGTAGCTGAAGAAGGATCTTTTGGATGATGCACATGGTTTGAACTTCTCTATTCACCCAAGAAACACAAAGATGTTTTGAGATCTCTGAGAAAATTATTGGTGAAATAATATGAAGAAGGAGATCGCTGAATATACATCAATGTGTCTAGTGTGTCAGCATGTGAAGGCTAAGAGACAAAAGTCTAAGGGCATGATGCAACTATTGCCCTTACCAGCATGGAAATGGGAGAACATTACAATGGAATTTGTCACCGGACATCCGAATACATCCAAAGGCAACAATGCAATTTGTGTTGTTTTTTATCATCTTACAAAGTCTGCACACTTCATTTCTATTCGGGAGGATTTTGCATTGGATCACTTGGCACGAATATATATCAAGGAAATGGTAAGGCTTCATGGAGTACCACTATCTATTGTGTCCAATCGAGATCCAAGATTCACCTCTATGTTTTGGATGAATCTTCAAAATTCTCTGAATACTAAACAGAACTTCAGTATGGCCTATCATCCTCAAACTGATGGCCAATCCGATTGGACTATCCAAATACATGAGGACATGTTGACATCATTATCAATGGACATCAATGGAGGGTGGGATCAACATTTTCCTCTGGTTGAGTTCTCTTATAATAACATCTTCCACTCAAGCATCCAAATGGAACCTTATGAAGACTTGTATGGGAAGAGGTACAGAACACCAGCATTTTGGAATGAAGTTGGTGAGCGTAAGCTTCTAGGACCATAAATAGTTGATGAAATGGTGGAGAAGGTGAAAACCATTCAACAACATGTCAAGGTATCTCAGAGTCGACAGAAGAGTTATGCAGATAACCGTCGATGAGACATTGAGTTTAAATTTGGAGATATGGTGTTTCTATGCATATCTCCATGGAATAAGGTCATAAGGTTTGGAAAGAAAGGGAAGTTAAGTCCTAGGTACATTGGCCCCTTCGAGATTCTTTATCGTGTTGGGGATATGGCTTATCGACTAGAACTTCCACTTACCATGGACAAAGTGCATGATCTCTTTCATGTATCCCTCTTAAGGAAGTACATATCAGACCCTTAACATGTACTCTCTTCGGAGGTAGTATAGCTAGAGGATGATCTTTCTTACGAGGAGAAACCAGTGAAGATCTTAGATCATTGAGAAAAAGTTCTATGAAATAAGATAATTCCCCTCATCATGGTGGTGTGGAAAACCCCCAATATTGAAGAAGAAATGTGGGAATAGGAGGAAGTGATGAAGCAGTGTTACCCTCATCTTTTTTAGTGTGGAAAAAGGAAATTTTGAGGGTGAAATTTCTTAAGGGGGAAGATTGTAACGAACCAAACATTAATTAATGTAAATTAATATTTGTCTTTTTAAATGTCTTATTATGTAAAGTAGGTATGTAAAACATATGCACTTCCTTGGTTTTATGTTTTTGAATTTTGACCTTTGCTAATATGGTCGTTGAATAGTGATCACATGATTTGTATAAATATAGGGCTTTAACAATCCAATTTTCTCAGACAAAGGAAGCAATGGCCTCATCCAGTAAACGTACCCCATACGAAGCCCATTTGTCAGAGCTCATAAAGGAGGTTTCATCTTTGTTCTTTACTTTTGACCAAGACAAATCTGAGCATGAATATGTTAAGCTCCAGCGGGACTGCCTACGAGAGAAGTGGAAGTTGATAGAGATTACCACCGGAGCAATGTTATCCTAGCCACCACAAGAGTCTGTCACCATCACACACCTTATTCTTCGGTCTTATGCAGGTGTTGTAAGGGTTTATGTAACAATACCTTAGCACTATGGTTATGTACATTATTTTTTGTATATAATAATGAATATACATTCATTTTATTATTGTTACTTTGTAAATAGTTTTTTAAAGAACAAATAGTTTTTTAGTTAATACTCAATTAAGAAAACTTTTTCGATAAATTAATGGATTTTTGAATTAAATAATATTTTAATAAAATATTATTATTATTAATAAATTAATTTTTTTTAAATATAAATGACCGTATAATTTTATGAATGAAATTTTAATGTTTATTATGGTTCGAAAGCAATTTTTGTAAAAACCCGTGAATTTTTGATAAATGTCCATTTTTATTTTAAAAGTGAAAATTAAAATATTTTGAAAATTATTTAGATTAAATAATTATTATTTCTAGAATCAGGATGTCAAAATTATCCAATAGTGATTTTTTCGTAATTTTCTGAGACAGTCAAATTTTTTAGTAAAAATTAAATATCGTTTAAATATATAATGTGTTTTGTGACATCATAATGACCCAATAGTGATGTAATAAAATAAAATAAGCTTTATGTTCAGACAATATAAGTTTTACCATAACAATAATGTGATTTTGGGTTTGTTTGACTTATTTTACAAAGCATTAATGGACCCTTCAAGACTTATTAAACATCTAGTCTTTTTAAATTGTTTTCCTTCAGAGTGTGACTCACCTCCACATAAGCAACCCCGTTATTTTAAGATGTTTGGACTTTTTACTTATAAAATATTGTTTTCTACTTCCCTTTTCCAAAATCCATGGTCAAAAACCATGGACTGGTTTGTGGTTTGGATTAGTTTAATGTGAGGTGTCCCAAACCTAAATAATAAAGAATTCACTCACCTTTCCTATATAAAACCACCCAAGCTCACAATTTCTCCTCACTCAAAGCATTTGGAGTTTGTCCAACATCTTCCATACTCTCTCTAGAATTCTCCCAAGGTGCCCCAAGGTCCCAAGAAGCCTCTCTCATGCCTTTTGAAGCACATTTTCAAGTAAGGGTTATTTCATCCATTCTAATTTTCATCCAATTTTCTTTAAGTTGTTATTCCATTTTAATTTCAATTATAAATGTTGGGGTATGGTTTCACACCTCCACCATACTTTCCTATTTATGTTTGAATGATGGGATACCCCTTTCTCTCTCATTAAATTCCCCCATGTACTATAGTTACTATGCTAAAATTCCTAAAGGAATTTCCATCTTCTCATTTACATTCAAGAAATTCTTTTGTATCATTAATCTAAATTCCATTATAATTTGTTGGTACATGTATCTATATGACCCCTTAATTTCCATATGATGCAAATATGATTATAAACCCCTCTCTCTCATCAACCTTTTTTATGAGTTCTTTTGTCACGTCATTATGCTACCGAAATTGCACCGCGATTTTCCAAGCCAAAGTCATTGTGTAGTGAGTACCATGACCATTTCTCTATCAATGGTATTCACCTTTATGCAAATTTACTTATTGTTTAAAGAGTTTCATGTATGTATTCATCATTCCTTTATCATGGAATAAATGATTATGCTGAATTATTCAATGTTTTATGGTCAATGTGGCACACTTATGCATGAAATGTAATGTTTAAGAAGGGTGCACCCTGATAGCGCTCCAATGCATTGGGTAAAGTATAGTATCATGATAAATCATGTGAAATGAGTGTTTACTCATGCTAATTCAAGTGTAGTGAGGGTTTACTCATGCTCCATGTGCAATGAGTCTTAGCTCATTATAATTCCATGTTAAGTGTTGTTGCCACATTTCCATGTTAAGATTATCATGCTTCATCATGCATTTTATGTTTATTATTCTCTTGTTCTATATTGATATGCATATTGTCTAAAATGTATTGTATTCCTCATGTTATTCCATGTTTATTCCTTTACTGTCATTTATAGCTCGCCATTTTCTTATGCATGTCCTCAGGTTATCCCATGCAATGCTAAGTACAAGGGAATGTAGTGGTCATGTAAAGGAAGTTTTCAATAAAGATGTTTCATGTTTTATATTATAAGTTGTTATGTAATGATCGTAAGACCCAAATACACAATACCTCTCGATCTTATATATATTATCAATTGAATTTTATGTAATAATCCATGTTTAAGTTTGTAATAAAAGATTAGGGTTGTCATACGACACCTCTGTCTTCCTATCCAAGGAAGTCCTCGAACTTTAAGGTAGTCGGCACCTCTGTATTCCTATCCCCGGAAGCCCTTGATTGTACACAACAACAATCAGAGTCAAATGAAGCAATCTGAATAAGATGTTCAGTACACACAAAACCTAAGTGTATCTCTCTCTAGAAATCCCTTCAACAGTATGTGGTATCTAGAGTTATGGAACTATCATCTAGTATTAAGATCCTTCAAATGATCTTCTATTTATAGGAACTTCGGCAATGATCGACTCCCTCCTCCAACGATCTTATTTTTCCTTGAATCTCAGAGGGACCTATACAGGTGTCACTAAAACAATGGTTAGTAAGAAACATATTGTATGACATCATTTCATAACTATAACAAGGTTATGAAAAATATGGTTTCTTAACCAATTCCATTTTTCAATGTCTAAGGAAAAATAATGTTTGTAGTCTAGGAAAATAATTTTTGGAGTCTAAAATTCATAGATAATCGAATTCTATTTTCCAAAGAATTTGGAGTCTGAATTATGATGAATTCAGAGTCTGAATTCAGAGGAACTCGGAGTCTGAATTCATAGAATTCAGGGTCCATATTTCATAGAATTCAGAGTCTGAATTTTAGAGAATTCGGAGTCTGAATTTCAGATAATTCAATGTCTGGATTTCAGATAATCTGGAGTATGAATTTTAGAGAATCAGGAGTCTGAATTTCAGAGAATTAGGAGTCTGAATTTCAGAGAATTCGGAGTCTGAATTTTAGAGAATTTGGAGTCTGAATTTGTATCCGGAAAACAAAATACTCTATATCTAAGTATTTATATAATTTCGAGGTTTTATATTTGAAACCTAATTTTACACATAGGAATAAAATGAGTTAGATTTAGAGAATCCATAGTATGAAAAATGAAAACAAAGGAGAGGAGAAAATTTCTTTGGTGAAGGAAATTTTTTCTTATTAAGATGAATCTTAGAGAAACTATGATATGAACAAAGAAAAAGAATTGAGGATAAAATTCCCTTGGGGAAAGAAAATTTTCTTTATTAAGATAAATCTTATGGTAAATAGAAATTTTCATAAGATAAGGTGTTTCTGATTTTCAAAAAATGAAGGAATCGAAAAGTCATAAGGAAACCTTATTGACTCAACAATATCCCCCTTTTTTGGAAAGCACAAACATCCTTACGAAAAATAATATAAGGACATTAAATTTTTTATGAACTTGAAAATAAAAACATATCTCCCTTTTCTTATGGATAATAGTGAATACAAGTAACCCCCCCTTAGACTTTGAAATCTAGAAGGATCATATTCTTGATTTTTTGAATGATATTTTACAATTTCTTGCATACAAAAATATTCATTGATAAGGACGTTCCCTTATATGAACTCCCCATTACATAAGGAAATCTATTCTAACTTAATATTCATTTTTTTATTCCTCTCTCCCCCTTTGTGATTTTCAAAAATGAATATGTGGAATGTAAAAAAAATTGGTACCTGAAATATTAGTAAAAAATAATCAAATATATAGAGAACAAAAAAAATCTCATTAATATTGAATGAATTTTTTCAATGAGGAAAATAAAACAAAAGATCAGATTTCGGAAAAAATTAGCCTTCTTTCTCTATCAGCATCAGCTTCTTGATAATGGTTTTCATCTTCATTAGCTCCTTGTGATCATCTTCTGACCACATGATCTACTGATCTTGATCTTCACTTTTCTTCTATAAGGCTTTTATCTTTTCTTCTTGAGACTTAAGAATTTGTTCATGAGCATTCATGAATTCTTCTTACATAATAATTTTTTCACCAAATTGGATCCTGAGATCACTTTCTCTTTTCCAATTCATTTCCATAGAATTTATCTTCCCATTAAAATACTCAACTTCCTACTTCCGAGTTGTTTGTTCAAGGGTCATCTTTTCCTAAAAACTATTCGTAAGGTCCTTGATCTTCACTTCTTCGATATCAAATGCATCTTTGACATTTTTATGAAATTCGTCAAAGGCTCTCGGATCTTTGACTATATTCCTTGACCATCTTGTAATCTTCTTGCAAGATCATTTATGATATTCATAACCAATGATAAAGGATTTGAAATCTGCCTCTAGTATGACACATTTGTCCATTACCATGGAAACTGAATCTGATTTCTGATTTATTGTATGTTGAAGCATCTGGCATCTTGAGTCAATTTTTGGGAATAAAGGAATAGTACCACCCCTCTTTTTCAATGACTGTACCACCAAATCATTTCCAAGAGAGGACGATTCTCAATCCAAGTGTTTGGTTGATGATGATTCTTTTTCAAACTCAATATATTTCATCTTTGACAAAGAACCAACTCCTTTCTTCTTCACCACAGATTTACTAGGTGTATCAACTACAACCTATTTTCCTTCATCACCTCTCAGAATTATGTCTTTTTGTTTAGGTGATTCATGTTCAATAACTGATAGATGAACAATCTTATCTTCACATACTTCATCTTTCTCAGCTCCTACCTCAACATCCTCTGGCTGGAAAAAATCATGATTGATAATTTACTCTTCAGAAAGTTTATTCAATTCTTCCTCACCCTTCTCATCTTTTCCCGGTGTACCAAGTTTTGTAGACTCGGCTTCTGAAGTTCAGATTGATAATTTCTATAAAGGGATATCTTTCTCATGATAATCTTCCACTTGACTTATCATGTACTTAGTATCACCATTACCTTCATCTTTTTTCAGTTCTTCTTCATTCACTATTTATTCTTCTTGATGTGGATCCGGAATCAACACTTTATTTCATAGAAACTTTGGAAGTGATCCTTTCAAAAATGATTCTAGAACCGGAAGTTGCATAGAGTCTTTCTCAGCATCTTTGAGAAGGGATTGAACAATTTCTGCCTTGGTCATTTTCTTCCTCTACTTCTTCTTGTTCTCTTGTTTCTCATGATCCTCATCAACCTTCATTTTTAACAATTTTGTCGCAGTAGGGTCTAGGATAAACGTAGTCTCCCATTCATTCTTATTTTTCTTGTCTTATCTCCACTTAGCCACTACTTCATTAGGAAAACCCTTTTGTTTCTTTGGTTTCGGAGGTTCAGACTGAGTTTCCATAGCCATTTGAGTTTTTCCTTTTCCTTCTAGTTCCTTCTCCATCCTCTTCCTTCCACCCTTTTTTGAGGTCTCAAACACTTCCTATTTCTTTGAAAGGTCATGGATTCCATCTTCCGACAAATCATAAAATTCTCCTGAATTATTGGAAAAACCAACATTAATTCTCCATAGAGTATCATAACTCAGCCACATCAATTTGAAATTACTTGTCTTTGAACTACAAGAAATTTTAAAATATTGAAGGAAACGAACTATAATCTTTGAAAGAATAGATGGAGACGTGATAATCTGAGACTTCAAATCTCCATTCTTGATATTATCAATCATATCCAAGATATACATGACCAGGTTAATCTTCCTGAAATTCACCAGGAAGTCCAAAATATAGATATCACTTTTCTTCATGGTATTCTTATCCCCTTTTCTTGAAATGACAAAACCTTGGTCGCATAACTCAAGAATCTGACGGTTTGTGGAGAGATGAAAAAATTTCAGAGTTTTTTCTTCCTTCAAGCCAAGACATTCTATAGCCATTTCCCTATCAAAATATCCTACTACATCAGGTAGCTTATGTGAGAAAAACTTTACCTCTCCCTCATAAGGAATCCCTATGATATTTGATGTCATGTTATAAGAAAGAGAGTAATTCTTTCCATAAATATTGAAAGAAAATTTATCTCTCCCTCCCTCATTGAAAAAAAGGATTGATTCATAGAACTCTACCAAAAACTCCGGATACCCCGGATCTTGTGCCTTCAATTTTGAAATACAAAGACTCTCCCATCCATTCAACTTAATACTCTTATGTATGATAGATTCATATTTGGAGAATAATTTAGGATGAACTAACCTCTCTCGGTAAATGTTTCATTCTGAGATTTCATTTACTAAAGTCATCTCTTTCTGAGGAGAGGTTTTCACAGACATTTAGCGTTAAGAAAACCTGAAGATTCAGAATGGCCTTAAGTAAAGAATCATGGATTCAGCACACCATATCATGAAGATCGATGTAGGACACACAATTAGGGGGTCCTTATATAGGTGTTTAAGGAAACATTTCAACTTCTTTGGTTGATCCAACATTTGAAAAACTTCTGATCAGATCTGAAAGTTGAGGTGATAGCCGAAAAACAATTTCGTAGGTTCTGATATTTTGAGGTTTTTAAGATAAACATTTGGATTAAGGAGAATTGAATCCGAAAAATTTAAAACAAAATGAAAATACCAGTCAGTTATAATATGATTACGAAAACTTTTTAAATGAAACATACCTTTTAATTGCTTAGGGAAATTATCTATAATAAGGAAAATTCTTCTTGAAAAACATTATATTCAAAAAAAATTGATTACGAAGATTTTGACTATGAAAATTTTGAAATACGAAGAAAATCTAGACTATAAAAAAAATATTAGATTATGAAAGAATTTATATTAAAAAAATTAGATTAATAAAAAATTTAGATTATGAAAAATTTAGATTACAAAAAAATTATATTACAAAAAAAATTAGACTAAGAAAAAAAATTTAGACTAAAAAATACTACGAAGAAAATGCACTCCCCCTATGAAAAGAAGTTTGTTTACTTTAAGGAGATATGTTTCAACAAGAATTTAATATGGAAGTTACCTTATGGTTGTCATTGCTAACTTTTGTTTAGTATATTCAAATCTATCGTAGGGTAATGATTTTGTGAAAATATCAGCAAGTTGATCTTGTGTTCCAATAAATTGAAGAATGATATCTCCTTTTTGTGTGTGATCCCTAAAAAAGTGATGCCTAATATATATGTGTTTTTAACGAGAGTGATGTGAAGGTTTTTTTCATAGGGAAATGGAACTAGTATTATCACACAAAAGTTGTGTTTTGGTAAAACTCATACCATTGTCTTTGAGTGTGTGTTGCATCTACAACACTTGAGAACAACAACTTATAGCTTTTATATATTCAGCTTCAGTAGTGTAAATTTCTAGTGAGTGTTTCTTTTTGCATGACCAAGAAACTAAATAATCTCCTAAGAAATGACAGGTTCCGGATGTACTTTTCTTATCCATTATATATCCACCAAAGTCATCATCTGAAAAAACTTTTTAAAACAAAATCATTTCTATCAGTACAAAAGAGTTCTAAATCCATGGTTCCCTTTGAGTAGTGATAAATTCTTTTTACTTACTTTAAATTAGATTTCTTTAGTATTATATTGATATATTGCACATAATCATACTAAAAACATTAATTCTAGATGACTAGCTTTCAAGTATAGTAAACTTCCTGTCATACCTCCGAATGATGTTTGATCCACTGGTTTCCCAGCCTCATCAAGATCAAGTGAACTTGAGGTACCAATGGGAGTACTAATACTCTTAGGGTTGTCATATCCATTATTTTTAAGAAAGTATTTGATATACTTATTTTGATATATATAAGTTTCTTCTGGATTTTGAGAAATTTGAAAACCAATGAAAAATATTAACTCAACCATCACACTCATTTCATATTCAGAACTCATTAGATCCGCAAAGGAATTAGTTAAAGATTGCTGAGTAGAACCAAATATAATGTCATCAACATAAATTTGAAAAATCAAAACATTATTCTTATATTTATTTATAAATAGTTTTGGATCAGCATTTTACTTAATATAATCATTTTGTAACAAAAATCATGTAATTCTATCATACCAGCCTCTAGGGGCTTGATTAATCCCAACCAAGATATGGTAAGTTTGAAAACATGTTCAGGATGTTTTGTGTCTTAAAAACTAGGAGGTTGTTCAACAAAGACTTCCTCTTGAACATAACCATTAAGAAAATCACGTTTTACATCCATTTGAAAATGTTTTAAATTAAATAATGCTGCGAAGGAAAGTAAAATATGAATAGAGTCAAGCCTAACTACTGGAGAATAAGTTTTTTCATTGTCTATTACTTCTTGTTGATTATAGCCTTTAGTAACTAATTTACCTTTATTTATTACAATGATTCCATTTTCTCACACTTATTTCTGAAGACCCATTTTACTCCAAGAACAGAAGTTTCCTTAGGTCTTTCAATAATGGTCCATACTTTATTCCTTTTGAATTCATTTAGCTCATCTTGCATGGATTTAATCCAATCACCATCACCTAAAGATTCATCAATTATTTTTTGTTCTAATTGGGAAAGGAAAGTTAGATGTTCTACTTCATTTCTTAAGGAACTTCTACTCCTAGAAGGTTGATTTACATCACCAATGATACTATCACTAGGATGATTCTTAAGAAAAAACTGATTTGGGTTTTGTAAGACCTATTCATCGTCATATGGTATGAAATATTCTGGGGTAAATGTTTCAAAAGTATTTTCTTGACCATTTTCCTTATCAGAAGGATATTATATCAAGGGATGAATATCAGTTTTTGAAAATAAATCTAAAGATGCAGGTTTAGGTTGTTTAAAAAAAGTGTGATCAGTTTCATCAAATTTAACATGTACTGTTTCTTCAACAGTACAATTATTTTTATTAAAAACATTATAAGACTTAGAAGTTGTGGAGTAGCCTAAGAAAATTCTTTCATTAGATTTGGGTGTAAATTTATGTAAATTATCTTTACTATTCAGAATGAACAATTTGCTACAAAATACCATGAATTTGGAATGTATAGGTTTTCTACCATTCAAAAACACATTAGGGGTTTTATTAAGAAACGGTCTAATCAAACTCTCATTATATTATAAAAAGAAGTACTTACATCTTCAGCCCAAATGTGTTTGGGTATAGAGTATTCACTCAACATGGTTCTAGTTATCTCTTGAAGAATTCGATTTCTTCTTTCAATAACACCATTTTGCTAAGGAGTTCTTAGTGTTGAGAAGTTATGAGTAATACATTTTTTACTAAAAAAAGTTTCAAAAACATAATTTTGAAATTCTTCTCCATGATATCTATGAATATTTATCAATGGAAGATTTTTCTCATTTTTTACTTGGGCTCTAAAACCTTTGAAATATGAAAAAGATTCATATTTCTTTGCCAGAAAATAGACCCATGTAAATATAGTGTAATCATCAACTAAGAAAAACACATAATATTTTCCTGCAATACTTCCAGTTTGTGTTGGACCAAAAATATCCACATGCACCTACTGTAATGCATCAGTAGTTGAGAATTCACCGATTTATTTAAACCATGATTTATGTTTCTTTGCATATTGACAAGGATCAAAAACTCTTGAAGAATCAAATCTATGCTCTGGTAGTTCCTTAATAAGTCTTTTCTTAGAGAGTTACGTAGGTTTCTAATATTACAGTTTCCTAACCTTCTTTGCCATAACCAAGATTGATCTTCCATTTCACTAATTCAAGGAAGATATTTTCTCCTAAGGTATTATAAGTTTAGTGTGTATACATTCTCTTGCATATGGGTAGAGAGAATAAACTCTTCCTTGGAATTGTGTACTAGTAATTTGTCATTCCTAAAATTCAGAAGGTAACCTTCATCAAATAATTTAATTATACTAGTGAGGTTGTTCTTAATAACCTTAACAAATAAAAAATTTGAAATCCAAGTTTTTTCAAAAGAACAATGTTACATATACTAATAATTTCTTCCTGAGCATTATCTCTGAAAGTAACTTTTCTTCCTTTCATCTTGATAATCTTTTCAAAGTGGTTTTTATTACCAGTCATGTTCCTAGAACATCCAATATCCATGTACCATGTATTTTTAACTCCCGATGATTTCATAGTTTGTTATTTCTTCAAAGTAATTCAATAACTTGCACTACACACAACACCGAGTTCGAGCGCACCACGACTTACCAAACTAGTCGTTCAAAAAGTATTCGTGAATAGTATTAACTTAATTTTGAATTATATATACTCCAAATAATTTTAGAATCCATATTATGTGTTTCTTAGACATAATATAAGAACAAATTCCTTTTTTAGATAAAGGAAGTATTTTTCAGAAAAATCAATTTTACCACCTTTTAATGGAAAACCTTTTTTAAATCCAATATTGGACACTTTTATATATTCAATTTGAAAAAATAAACTTTTTATTTATAATCAGGACATAAAAAATTTAGTTTTGAGAAATTTTTTGGGTTTTTTGATAACATTCATATTTGGGTGAATAGTAAAAAAACTAAATTTTAACTGAAAACAACTTTTTTAATCAAAATAATTTATTGTCTTCAATTATAAATTTGAATGTTTCAGAAGTATAATTAGATTATATATTTATAATTTAATACAATTTAGGTATTTATAAGTAATTTCACATTTATACTTGTCATAAACACATGTCAATCTTTTGATATTTTTTAGTTTTTAAAAACCCGCTTTTTGGTTTTATCAATGAGAATTAATTTTAAATTAATTAATGAAAATTATATTTTTTTTAGTTGTTAAAATAGAATTAATTTTTGAATTTGGAATATCAAAACTATATTAGGGTTAATTTTTGGTATATTTATGAAAACATTCAATTTTTGATGAATAGTTAAAAACACTGCGTTATTGTTTAAAACTGAATTTTTATTTAAATAATTAATTATTTTATTTATATATATTTTAGTTCAAAATATTTAAATAATACCTATATATGATCAATTTAATTCATTGGAGTCATTTTATAATAATATTAGATATATAAAATTTTATTGAACTTTTTACCGTCTTTTACCCTCCTTCTAGGAGCATTTGCAAATTTTCATAAAACATAATTTTACCTCTTATGTTAGTTGAATTTCAAAAATCAGATAGACATAGTTGATATCATTATCTAAAATGTTGTTTAATAAGACAAAAATAATTTTTGGTGAATAGTAACTTTTGACTTTGATTTACCACTGTTAAAAGTAAATAGGGTAATTAAATGTACAAATGATATTATTATTACTCTAACAAATGTCATAATACTGTTGGATTAGTTTATTTAGACCGAAAATAATATTAGGAATAAAATAGGATCCTTTAGGTCCACTTGGATTATATTTGGACATTTATTATTATTTAATTTAAAGAAGGGTTAAAAGTGTTAAATTCATGTTTTCATAACAAAAAAAATATTTAATATAGGGTTATACATAAGATAAATTCGACTATAAATATTCATTAGAAAACTAAAAAAATTTCCTACAGAATGATGATTTTTTATAATTTTTAGACTGTAAATAATTAAATTTTGATATGACACAATGATAATGTAGTAATTACCTTATTAATGAAAGATTAAAATAATTGTTATTATAAATATCCAAATAAATGTAATTTGGGACTTTTGTTGAATTTCACTAATTTTTTAGGTTAATATGACATTTTACGGTTAATTTATTTATTTTTTTCAAAGTTATCATGCTGTCATGACTTAAAAAAACAAAATACCAAATAGTGTCAAAATTGACATAAAAGAGTTTTTAAAACAAATATTATATTATTAAATGATATAATATTACTAAAAATATAAGGCTCTGCCAAAGGGCTTAAATAATACTATTTATTATATTAATTAACCACTTGAGTTTCTCTTGGAAGTTTAGAGTAAGTTTATTAACCATATAGTGTAAGAATACAAGAAGACGCGGTAAAAGTTAGACTATTTAACTAAGAGTTAAATCTAAAAGATAAGGTTAAAATGGAAACCTAAACTTATCTAAAACCTATTGGTTGAGAGTATTTTGACCCATAACCACCTAATTATCTAAATAAATTCATTTGGAGTTATTATAAACCGAATATGATTGTATAGTAAATTAATAATTTAATCTTTTCCTAAAGTGACCCTCACCCCTCTTATAAAAGGCCACTTACCCTCCTCTCAAAATCACACCTCCATAGCCATTTGGATTGGCCAAACCCTGCCCATATATCCTCCAAACTTCCCTATCTTCATCCTATAGGCCTTCCATTGGTCATTAAGTCATCCTAAGGATCACTTTTTGACCAAATCAAAAGGGAGAACCCGAAGAAGAGGTAAATATTTCATCACCACTTTCAAGTTCTTTTCTTCTTCCACTTCCTATTTCTTTGTTGTTTCCATTCTAAAATAATAACTCCAGTATAATCTACATACTGTGATGTTATTATAAAAATGTTACAACCATATTCATTATTCTATCCATCATATGAATGACAAAGTCTCCATATGTGTGTACGTACGACTAACTGTCTCCACGTCATGGTGTAGTTGTTATTCAATACATTATTATTTGAATGGGTATAATAATGACGTATAATTGATGAAAATAATAAATATAACACGTTAATGATTCTTTATACATGGTATCACATCTATTTACATAATATTTTAATATCAAAATAATGATATTTCTACTTGTGCATACGTACGGATTACCGCCTCCACGATGTGATGAGATTCATTTCCACGTTCACCATTCAACAACAATTATAAAAATATATATTATTAATATGTATGTAAAATATGAAATAATAATGATACTGAAGATATATATATTTATGTATGTATGTACTTACATATATCTTATTCACTTACTTCCGTTCAATACGATATGAAAATGGAAACAACGTTTATGCGTACGTACGACCTACCATCTGCATAACCGGTGCCTTAAATTTCATATATCTATCTATTATAAATATTTATATTCTATATATATATTATATATAAATCAAGGTTTATATTATGGAAGTATTTAAATCATTATCTAAATGATACGATCAAGAATAACAAGTTAAAACATGTACGATAAAGAAAGCGATTATTACCCAAAATGTAATTTAATATTGAAGTCGTTATTAAATGGGTATTATAAAGTCATAAATGAATCATTTATGATATAATAAATATGAATATGGTTCTAGTATAATATAATAACACACAATGGTAATTATATAGGTGGTTAAACGTACTCTCGACCAAAGGAAAGTACAAGGTAATGGTTAATTCCTTGATCTCATTATTATCCGAGATTGTTTATTTGTAAGTATATTTATTGGGACATATTTATTATCCGTGTCCATGTTTAATAAAAGAGTTTTCAAAAGGATTATTTTTAAGGGACTATTTAAATAAAACATCATTTTAAAGGTTTTAAATATTCATTCTTCTAAATCTTTCTCATTAATTTCCATGTTTTCAAAATGGTTTTAAGGATTTATTTATATGGAGATGAATGTTTTAAAATGTTAATTCCTTTAAAATGTTTCAAATTTATATGGAAAACTTTTATTCAAATATCTCTTTTAAATGAATTCCTGTATGAATGTGTTACTTTTATATGATTTCACTAAAAGGTATATTTCTCTCAAAGAGTTTTACTGATCATTTTCAACTATGTAAACATCCTTACTGGATATTATTATTGGTTGATGTTGATTTATTATAATAAAATTTTCCATATTGTATTGAATAAGTTATGATATGTTTGACTGTGAATGTTTTATTTTTATACCTTTCATGGTTTATGGTTAAAGTATTGACATTTTGTATACTAGTTTTAATATGATTGTTTATGATATATTTCAACCTTTTCATATGAGGAATGTATTGGACTTAGAATGTGATTGGTGGATCCCGCTATAGCTCCTCGGTGAATTGGTAGGTATCATGAGGCAATCTAGTGTAATGGAATAAGGCCTTGAAAAAAAAATTGTAGTCTTGGCATGAGGCCTTAACTATGTGGTTATTATGTCACGCGTTATGCATTCCCTCATTATGAAATTAGTTATTACATGTGATTATTCGAATAGTAGAATATCCATGTGCATGTTTATATGGTAATGTTGGATTTATTTTTGCCATGTTATGTTCAATTTTATGTTTAAAAGGATATTGTTTTTATTACACATCTTAGCTTCAATGTTTATAGCTTCCTCTAAATTATTTACCCTTATTGAGCATCTAAGATAACGCCTTTCTTAGGTTTTATTTTCCCAGTATCCCAAGAAGTGTATTATGATTTTATATGAAGGTTTAAGCTAGAAGAATAATGTAATTCTCAAAGTATTATCTACGTTGTACTTTATGTTAGAAATTGTAATGTAAAGTTCATGTATTTAATCTATTTTCCAAAACTGCTAAATTGATCGGTCCTTCGGGACTTGATTCCTTATAATCATGCCAATGTATTAAAATAATGCACCGACTCTGGGCTTATGGGGTCGGGGTGTTGTAGTTGGTATCATGGGAATTTTCGCAATAACCATGTAATCTAGATTTAGATAAACTATGATTAGATAACATTACCCTAAGATAGACTTCGATGATTAGTATAGAAGAACATCCTAGAATATCGGTAATGTAGAAATTTTGTAAACTTTCCAAACAATACATCCTTGTTTGGATACGAACACGTAGAGGAAGCTCTGTCACAGATGTACCTAGGAGTGAAAACTCTGACATGGAGTTTCGGGCTTGACCCTGGGTGTCATGGTACACGACAATGGGCCTTTATGAACTCTTGGTTACGACACTCTCGGGGGATATACTTAGGATAATTCTCATTTACTTTACAAACCATTATGAAGGATTTATGAGTATATACCTCCTCAAAGAAAACATTTTTATGATTATCGATTATATGCATAAATTGGTCAATTTACATTAGGTATTATACAAGTTTGGAATTATGCATTGAGATTCATAAAATAACCTAGTGTATGCCATTTTTTAGAAATGGTGCCCAGTAGAAGAAATGATAACTCCCGAAATACGCATGATCCATAGAGTAAGAAGGATCCTATATTTCATGATATTAAGACATATTTTAGAAGGTAAATTGAATCATGTGCATTCTAATCATATTAAGAAATCGTATCATGTGTAAATAAGATGAGTAAATAATTCTCAATGTCTTATGTCTTTGAAGGGAATCTATAAAAGAAAATTTTGGTAGAGAGAAAGATGGGTAAAGGGAAGAAGGGAAAGAAGAATTTTCCCATATGTGATAACTTGGGAAAGAATCAACTTGGTAAATGCTTGAAGGGGAAGGGAGTTTGATATAAGTGTGGAGGAAATTGATACCATGTACATGATTTTAAGGGTAAGAAAAAGGTTTCAAATGTACAATGCTTCATCTTCAAGGAGTTGGGACACTATGTGAATCAATGTCCCAATCATCATAGTATTCCCAAATGATTATATTGGATAATAATCAACTTATGAGTCTAGAGAAGATGATGTGGAATGACTAGTGTTCTTATGTTTTAATTAAATAATTATGTCAGTTGAGTATTTTATCGATGAGTACCAGTTATATGAATTATGGAAATTAATAAGGATTGTACTGCAGTACTATTTCATTGAGGATTTGAGATTGTATGGTACTAAGAAAAGTTACTCAATAGCAAGTTAATATTTTTGTAAAATACCTGGTTGAGGAATGATAATCCTTAATATATTTCTGATACTAGGTAGTGATTTTGGAATAAGATATTATTGATTTGGATATATTATATTGGATATTCTTGACTACCTTGATACTGATTAATGATTTATATATTCCATCATTTTTGGAGTTTACAAAAATTTTGGTTGTAAGGTGTATATCCAGTATTCTATAAAGAATAAGGGAGATTAAATGTAATCAATAAGGTTTTATGGTAATTCAGGGTGTTACCATGTTTTAAGAGAATACATGATGAAGATATTCGCATGTTATTATGTGGAAAAAGGAGATCTTCATTATGTTTACCTTCCTAATAAATTTTGGACTGTGAGTTTGGACAGAAGTATTTTGGATAAGTCTAAATGTTGGAATTCATTAAGTGGGACATTGGGTACAAATGTTTAAGGTTAAAACATTTCTTAATATTTTTTTTGGATTTTTATAAAAAGGACAACCCTGAGGTCAAATGACAACTTGTTGCGTATGACATGGCCGCGAGACTGGAACCCACAATCGAAAGGAGACAAGCGTGCATCACCTACCACTGGCCTATGTGATTTCATACTTTGAATAATGTTGTTTTTTTAATAGTCTAATAGATGAATTATAAATTCATTTTTCAGAACCCTATACGATTATGATAAATAGAATATTTTTGAGTTCTATTATCATTGGTGTGAAAGATGAGTTTATGGTAGAAAATAGTTAAAGGACGGAACTCTACTTATCAATTAATCTTTTTTATTATTCTATGAATAAATTAATTCTTAAACTTTAGGGAATGGATCTTAAACCCAAAAATGTGTTATCCTAAAACATTATGTTTTGTTGGACTAATGATATTTTAAATCATCATTGATTGATGGCTTTGAGACCCTCAATTTTACACTTTTTTGTGATTGGTGACCTCATTCACTCCCCATACATATTTAGGATTTTCCTCCAATTATGTGTATCTAATTACCACAACTTTTCTCCAAATAGAGATCATAATTTGGTGCTGAATTTTTCATTTCCCTTTCCCTCTTATTAAGACTTAATTTTATTATCCCATTTTCCTATGTGGGTTTTCCACAGAGGTATTTTTCTATTTTTTAAAAAAATTATTTTTGAAGAAAAATTTCAAATTGTGAGGATTTAATTTATTGAAGTAGAGGAGAATGTCACACCCCAAGATTTCATAGTATGTTATTTCTTCAAATTAATTCAATAACTTGCGCTACACGCAACACCGAGTTTGAGCACACCACGACTTACCAAACTAGCCGTTCAAAAAGTGGTTGTGAATAGTATTTAATGAATATTTAATTCTATATACTCCATATAATTTTAAAATCCATATTATGTGTTTCTTAGACATAATATAAGAACAAGCTCATTTTTTCTGATAAATGAAGTATTTTTTTAGAAAATGCAATTTTACCCCATTTTAATGGAAAACCCTTTTTAAATCCAATATTTGACATAGTTATATATTCAATTTAAAAATATACACTTATTCATTATAATAGGGGCATAAAAAATTAGTTTTGATAAATTTTTGGTGTTATTCTGATAACTTTCATGTTTGGGTGAATAGTGGAAAATACTAAATTTTAACTGAAAACAATTTTTTAATCAATATAATTTATAGTGTTAAATTATAAATTTGAATGGTTTGGAAGTATAATTTGAATATATTTTTATCATTTAATACAATTTTGTTCATTATAAGTAATTTCACATTTAAATTTGACATAAACACATGTCAATCTTTTGATATTTTTACTTTTTAAAAACCCGCTTTTTGGTTTTAACAACTGGAATTAATTTTAAATTAATTAATGAAACTTCTATGTTTTATATTTGTTAAAATATACTTAATTTTTGAATTTTTAATATCAAAATTATCTTAGGGTGACTTTTTGGTATTTTTCTGAAAACTTTCAATTTTTGATGAATAGTGAAAAACACAACGTTATTGTTTAAAACTGAATTTTTATTTAAATAATTAAATTTTTTATTTAAATTTATTTTAGATAAAAATAGATACTTAATACCTATATATTATTAATGTAATTGATTGGATTAATTTTATAATAATATAAGATATATAAAATTTTGTTGAAATTTTTACCGTCTTTTACCCACCTTCTAAGAAGATTTGCAAATTTGCATAAAATATAATTTTACCGCTTATGTGAGTTGAATTTCAAAAATCCAAGAAACACTGTTGATATCAGTAGGTAAAATGTGTTTCAATATGATTAAAATAATTTTTCATGAATAGTAACTTTTGGCTTTTATTTACCACGGTTAAAAGTAAATAGGGTAATTAAAGGTAAAAATTATATTATTATTACCCTAACACATGTCCTAATTCTTTTGGATAAGTTTATTTTGACAAAAAAACAACCTTAGGAATAAAATATGATCCTTTAGGTCCATTTGGATTAGATTATGACATAAATTATTATTTAATTTAAAGAAGATTTAAAAGTGTTACATTCATGTTTTCATAATTAAACATTTTTAATATGTGGTTATAAATAAGATAAATCTGACTATAAATATTCATTATAAAGATAAAAATATTAAATACATAATGTAATTTTATTTATAAATTTTGGACATTAAATAATTAAATATAGTTATGACACAATGATGACGCAATAATTACCATATTAATGAAAGATTAAAAAAATTGTTATTATAAGTATCGAAATAAATGTAATTTGAGATATTTGATGAATTCCACTGATTTTATAGGTTAATATGACATTTTAGGGTTTATTAAAGGAATGTTTTTTGAAGTTATCATTCTGTTATGACTTTAACGAAAACATAATACCAAATAGTGTCAAAATTGACATAAAAGAGTTTTTAGAACAAATATTATATTATTAAATGATATAATATTCCTAAAAATATAAATATCATCCAAAGGGATTAAATAATATTATATATGTAATTAATGAACCAGTTGAGGTTCACTTGGAATTTTAGAGTAAGTTTATTAACCATATAGTGTAAGAATACAAGAAGACACAATAAAAGTTAAACTATTTAACTAAGAGTCAAATCTAAAAGATAAGGTTAAAATCGTAACCTAAACTTTTCTAAAACCTATTGGATGAGAGTATTTAGACCCATAATCACCTAATTATCGAAATAAATTCATTTTTATCCATTATAAACTGAATAATATTTTATATTAAATTAATACTTTAATATTTTCCTAAAGTGACCCACACCCCTCTTATAAAAGGACAGTTCCCCTTCTCTCAAAATCACACCTCCAAAGACATTTGGCTCAGCCAAAATCTTCCCAAATATCCTCCAAACTACCCAAAATTCATCCTAGAGTCCTTTATTTGGTCAGTAAGCTAACCAAATGAGGAATTTTTGATCAAATCAAAAGGAAGAATCTGAAGAAGAGGTAAATATTTCATCACCTCTTTCAAGGTCTTTTGTTCTTCCACTTCCACTTTATTTTTTGTTTCCATTATAAAATAATAAATTTAATATATTTTACATACTGTGATGTTATTCTAAAAATGGTACAACCGTATTCATTATTTTATCCATCATATGAATGACAATGTCACCATACGTTCGTACGTGCGGCTTACCGTCTCTGCATCGTGGTATAGTTGTTATTCAACACATTATTATTTGTATGGGTATAATAATGATGTATAATTGATGTAAATAATAAATATAACAAATTAATGAATCTTTATGCATGATATTTCATCTATTTACATAAGATTTTAATATCAAAATAATTAAATTGTTACTCGTGCGTACGTACGGATTACCGCCTTCACAACGCGATGAGATTCATTTCCACGTTCACCATTCAATGATAACTATAAAAATATATATTATTAATAAGGATGTAATATATGACATAATAATGATACTAGAGATTTATATATATATATATATATATATATGAACTTACATATATCTTATTCACTTACTCCTGTTCAATACGATATGAAAATGGAAACAACATTTATGCGTACGTACGACCTACCGTCTCCATAAACCATGCCTTCCATTTCATATATATATCTATTATAAATATTTATATTATAAATATATATGATATATAAATCAAGGTTTATATTCTGGAAGTATTTAAATCATGATCTAAATGATACGATCAAGAATAAAAAGTTAAAACACGTATGATAAAGAAAGCGATTATTACCCAAAATGTTATTTTAACATTGAAGTCATTATTAAATGTGTAGTATAAAGTCATAAATGTATCATTTATGATAAAATAAATACAAATATGGTTTTGGTATAATTTAATAGCATAATATGGTCATTATACAGGAGGTTTAATGTACCCTCGACCAAAAGAAAGTACAAGGTATGGGTTAATTCCTCAATCTCATTATTATCCAAGATTTTTTATTTGTAAATATTTAATGGGAAATATTTATTATCCATGTACATGTTTCATAAACGTGTGTTTGAAATTATTATTTTTAAGGTACTCTCTAACTAGATCATCATTCTAAATGTTTTAAATATTCATTCTTCTAAATCTTTCTCATTAATGACCATGTTTTCAAATTGGTTTTAAGTATTTATGTATACGGACATGAATGTTTTAAAATGTAAATTAATTTCAAATGATTCAAAGTGGTATGGGACACTTTGATTGAAAAATCTCTTTGAAATGACTTCCTTTATAAATGTGTGACTTTTAAATTATTTCACTAAAAGGGATATCTCTCTCAATGAGTTTTACTGGTCATTTTCAACTATGTCAACATCCTTATTGGATATTATTATTGATTGAGCTTGATTTATTATAATACAATCTTCCATATTGTATTGAATGAGTTATGATATGTTTTATTGTGGATGTTCTATTTTTATACCATTCATGGTTTATGGTTAAATTATTGACATTTCGTATGCTAGTTTTAATACGAATGTTGATGTTATGTTTCAACCTTTTCATATAAGGAATGTATAGAACTTAGTAAGTAACAGTTAGAGCCCGCTATAGCTCTTCAGTGCATCGGTAGGTCTCATGAGACAAACTAGTGTCTTGTCACAAGGCCTTGACAAAATTATTATTTTTAGTCTTGGCACGAGGCCTTGAATACGTGGTTATGATTTCAAACATTATGCATTCCCCCATTATGAAATTAGTTATTACATGTTATTATTCGACTAGTAGAATATCCATGTGCATGTTTATATTGTAATTCTTGATTTATTTTTTTCCATATTATGTTCAATTTTATGTTTAAAAGGTTATTGTTTTTAATACACATCTTTCCTTGAAATTTTATAGCTTCCGCTAGATTATTTACCCTTAGCATCTGAGCTCACCCCTTTCTTATATTTTTTTCTCAGTATCCCAGGAAGTGTATTATGATTTTATATGTAGGTTTAAGCTAGAGGAATAATGGAATTCTCAAAGGATTAAATATGTTGTACATTATGTTAGAAATTGTGATGTAAATTTCATGTATGTAATCTATTTTCAAGGACTACTAAACAGATCGGTCCTTCAAGACTTGATTATTTATAATCATGCCAATGTATTAAAATAATGCATTGACTCTTGGATTCTAGTGTTGGGGCATTACAGTATTGATGTTGTTACATTATTTATTTTCCTTCAAATAAGAGTGTTAGACTTTCGGAACCCAAACTTTCATGGATCTAGAAATTTCAGAAAGCAAAATATTAGGTATCGACATTTTCTTAGAAAAATAAGCTTTATGAAAACCTAGAGGATGGGTTTTTTTTAATGAATTTTTTTTTGCCCAATGTCCACTACACTGAAATTTAGTACAAAATAGAGAACTTTGAGGAACAAAAATAGATATTTCAGAAAATCGGTTTATAATAAGTATAACCAAAACCAGAACTGTTTATTATAGGTCGAATTTGGGAATAGATTTTATCAAAGTTTTCATTACCTAAGGTAACGTTTGAAAAACACTTTCTCAAGTAAAATATTTCTGACTTTAGTTTAATAACCATATTATTATCCTCATAAACATTAGTTTTAGAACTATAGTTAGTCTCTAAAATATTTTTCTTAGAAATTACATTTTCAAGATCCTTAAAATTTTTATCCTTCTTAGAATTAACTTCCTCGTGGTTTTTAGAAGTACTTTCAAAATAAAAAATTTTCTTATCAATATCTTTAGGAAGATTTTATACTTCCTTGGTATGAATAGAAATTCTAGAATTTTCATTATCAATATTTTTCTTGTGTTTAGAAATTTCATTCTCAAGAAGTTTAGAAAACCTAGAAACTTCTTCATAAGTATGGAATGTATTATCTTCATCAAAAGAAGATTCTTCATCTAAAGATTCATAATATTCATCATCACTATAATTAGAATTTATGGATGCATTTGTGATAGATTCAGAATTATGTACCTTAGCCATTAGACCATGGTGTTTAATGGGTAAAATGGCTAGTAAATGAAGATTCTTCTAACTAGAATATTCATACTCTGAGTATTTATCAGAAGAGTCACCACCACTGGCACTCCAAGTGTCATTTTCTTTCAAAACATTATTTTCTTTATCATTTTTGTACTTATTTCTATTTCTCTCATAATTATTTTCCTTTTTATCTTTCTTCTTAAGAATAGGACTATCTGGCCTTGTATGCCCTACTATTTTTCATTCATAGCAAGTAACTTCTGAGTCTTTCTTGTCTTTTCGTTATTTCTTCTTAAATATATACTAAAATTATTTTTTCCCAAATATCTTGTTCATCCTTTGAGCAAGATTAGCTATTTCATTCTCATAATGTTCACTTTCACTAGATTCAGATTGAACAGTGATTTTCTTATACTTGAATCTTGTAACCCTTTCAGGAGTCTTTGATTTAGTAGTTGTAAAGGAAACACATCCATTACCCTTTTTTTCTAGTTCATATCACCCTCTCTTTTAATTTTAGTCTCATTTTGAAGAAGAGTTCCAAAAATATCATCAAGAGTAATTTGAGAAACATTCATATTCTCATCAATAGTTGTTCTCTTAGATTCCCATTCATTAGGCATGATATCTATAATATTGTCCACAAGTGCCTCATCATCAAGACCTTTTTCACTGATAGATTGTAAATTGTTAACAATAGTCATAAATATTTGTTTCACCTTACACATTGGTTCTCCATAAGGAAATAGAAATCCATGGTATCATTATCTCAACATAGCTCTTCTAGTTTCTATAACATTGGATGTACCAAAATGAGTAACATCTAGTTTCTTCTAGATATAGTTGGATGATTCACAATAAGAAATAGTACTATATATTCTTGGTCATGGAACATAAAAAAGTATTGCGTACCTTGTAATTCAGTTGATATTCTTTCTTTTCATGATTAGTAAAAGTTATGAATTCCTTATCCGGAATATTGTAATCTCCAGTAAGAATAACAAATTTATCCACTCTAGTATTAATAACAAAAGTCTTCATATGATTTCTCAAATATTCATAATCATTCCCATAAATAATTGGTGGTCTGGTATGATTTAGATTATAAATCGAACCAACATTAATTCATGTCATCTAAATGAAAATATATTTCAACAAAAACTTATTAAAAGTAAAATCTTGAAAAAAAGGAAAAAAATTCCAAAGCAAGGAAAAATTATAACAATAAAAACTTCAGCAAGAAAACTTATATGTGAATATATTTATTTTATAGACCTCCTTTAATACCAATTTTATGATAGAGATATGATGTAGATGCTCAAATACAAGAGGGGGTGAACTGTATTCTTTAAAAATTCCTTTGGAACCTTTAAAGTTGGTATAAAAACTTTCGTTTTTTACCTTTAGGAAAAAATGTTTAAAAAAGTTAAAAAAGGTAAATTCACAAAACCTATTAGTTCTACAAACATTCTAGGTTCCAGAAATATGGTTCCGGAAATGAAACTTAAAGAAAGATTATAAGGAAAAGACTCTACCTTAAAGCATATAGAATCTTACAAATCAAAATATACAGATATAAAAAATTATAAAATAGTTATACTTTCCTTATTAATCAAAATGAAGTGAAAAAGAAACATGAAACAATACAGGTAACAATTATGGAATATTTTAACCCAAAGATTAGGGTATCCAACAACCTTGGATAAAGGTCCCTCGATTTATACTTTCAAGAAAGTCTCTCTTACCCACACCAGGGTAATCCCTCAATAGGAATATCAGAATCTGTCATGCTATCCTCGCAATCCCTTCAACTTCAAGGTAGTCAGCACCTCTATCTTCTTATCCAAGGAAGTCCTCAAAAATTAAGGTATTAGGCACCTCTATCTTTCAATCCCCAAAAGCCCTCAATTTTACACAACAACAATCAGAGTCTCATGAAGTAATCTGAACAAGATGTTTAGTACGCACGGAGCATGAGAGTATCTCTCTCTAGAAATCACTTCATCAACATGTGGTGTCTCGAGTTCGGGAACTATCATCTAGTATTGATCTTGTTCAAATGATCTCCTATTTATAGGTAATTCTCCAATGGTCATCTCCCTCTTCCAACGGTCATATTTTTCCTTGAATCTCAGAGGGACCTGTACACGTGTCACTCAAACAACTGTTAGCAAGAAACAGATTGTTGAAATCGTTTCATAACTAAAACAAGGGTAAGAAAAATATGGTTTCTTAACCAAATCCATTTTTCAGAGTCTAAGGAAAAATAATTTTTTGAGTATAGGAAAATAAATTTTGGAGTCTATAAATAATGGATAATCAAATTTTGTTTTCCAAAGAATTTGGAGTCTGAATTATGAGGAATTCAGAGCCTGACTTCTGATTAATTCAGAGTCTAAATTTCAGAGAATCCGAAGTCTGAATTTCAAAGAAATCAGAGTCTAAATTTTAGAGAATTCGGATTTCTGAATAACAGAGAATTTTAAGTCTGAAATTCAGAGAATTCGGAGTCTGAATTTCAGAGAATTTGGAGTCTTAATTCAGATCATGAAAACAGAATACTCTATATCTAAGTATTTATAGAATTATGTGGTTTTAAATGTGAAACATAATTTTTCAATTAGGAATAAAATGAGTTAAATTTAGAGAAGCCATAGTATGAAAAATGAAAACAAAGGAAAGTAGAAAATTCCCTTGGGGACGGAAATTTTTCCTTATTAAGATAAATCTTAGAGAAACTATGATATGAACAATGAAAAACATTGTTGAGGAGAAAATTTCCTTGGGGAAAGAAGATTTTTTTTTATTAAGATAAATCTTTGGGAAATGAAAATTGCCTTAAGATAAGGTGTTTGTGATTTTTAAAAATTACATAATGGAAATGTCATAAGGAAACCTTGTTGACTCAACAGGGTAATTTTGTAGTTAATGATTTAATTAAAAATTAATATGTTTATTTTTCTCTCAATGGGAATTATGAATATATGGTAATTGTGTTTTTATATATTTTTACATTAATTATGAGGAAACTAATGGGGGATTATGTCCTTATTATATGATGGTCGCATATTTATAGGCATGATAGGTGCATGGGTCTCAATTCGGAGACCATCAGGTGGAGGTGTGGAATGGATGAATCGTAAATGGTGATGTTTTTTATGTTTTGGACGAGGTTGAAAAACATATTTTTTTATGGGATGTTATAGGTTCCTTATTGTTTGAGAGAACCGATTTTTTGTGAGTTTTGTAGTTCATATTTGGAGGTATAGATAAGTATCACAAAGATGTATCATTATTTGAAAAGGTCATTCTTTTTTTACAGGGAATGAACAAATCAGTGGATGAGTTCGTATCACTGTTTGTTATTTACAAGTTAGTGAATGATGAACATCATATTCTAATAGGAACCCTTTAGATGTTCCCTAATAGAAATGATAGTAAATTTCCATAAATAGTTTTATAAAATTACTATATTATTTCATAGTATTTAATTCACTTTCTTCATCATATATATATGTATATATATATATATTAATGAATCCAACTCACTTTTTATTGATTAAGAAACTGAGCATGGTGGATAGTTTTTTGAATATTTATATGATGGAGATAGATAATATTTCTAGAGTTATAGAGATCAACTTTTTTGAACATGATTTTTAGTTCACATCATGGATGTATAGAAGATTACATCTTTTTTTAGTTACTAAACTGAATAATATCACCCCATTCCATCCATAAACTGATTTTCATATATATTAGATAAATCAGACAGTATAAAATAATTTATAGTAATATACATAATATTTTAGTAGATATCATTATTCAATTGGTATGGTAACTTATGATTCTAATTATAGGTGAATTTATCATTCTCTATAATATTGGATTGATGTTGGTAAGATGAAAATATTTGTGCTAAATAAGGTGTAAGACATAATAGAATGTGTACAGGTTATTACATATTTCAGGTGAAATACTCAAAGTAGATATAAATATTATATAAATTAGTGGAGGATATCATTATAGTTTTTAATAATAGAAATTGTATTTTCCTGTTTCTATAAGACATAAATAATGATGCTTTATCTGTGAAAGAAATGTATCACATAGATTTCATAGTAATTTAGAGGTAATGAAGAGAGTTGGATAGGTAGACTATTATTTAGCCCAACCAACATTGTTAGTGTGGATTCATTATATATTCTATGTATCTTAGATTTTTATGTATTTTCATGAACATGTGCCTGAAATTAATTTCGGTGATATATAAATCAAGATATATATGATTTTTGTTGAGTATCAAATAGAAATTTTGGATCATAGAGACAATTTTATAAATAGATGAGATGTTTCCTTATTTTGATTTATTTGGAAACATTTTGTTATAGTGGAAAGAAATTGGGAATGGGAATAACATATGTATGTTAAATGGTTTAAGTCATTAATATATTCATTTCATATGTTATTTAGGAATTTTATTTTAACAATATGGGTCAAAATGATATTTTTTATGAAATTATTTCATATTAATGATTGTGGTGTATTATTTTCAAGGGAATGTTTTTAATTATGTGTTTTGGGTGATTAAAAATTTTTCCATGTTGGATCTAGGATGAAGAACGACCAAAAGCATCAAAATTGGTGCATTTGGATATATTTTCATGAAAACCAGGAGTTTCATTATTACAATTCATAATACGCTATGAAAGCTAAAGTTGGGCATGCATGTAACCCCTCCATGAAAAAATCCATTCCATGATCTTTGAGGATTATAAATACCTCCAAGATCACCATTTTTGGGGATTTCATTTTGGGTTTTTGGTTTTTGATTAATATATTGTTTAATAGATTTCATAATCCTATCCTTTTTGACTCAAACAATCTTAAAAATAACCCCAAGCACTAAAATGTGATAGTTGTATGTGAATTACATCACTCCTGACCTTCAATGATTTCATAAGTGTTCAATATTGATTCATTCATCTCCCTCTCTTTGAGGAACACTTCTCATGAAAGTTCTTAATGGCTTGTGTAATTCATCATCAGTTTTAACCCAATATTGTCTGAATAAGTGTTATACCAACCCATAGGATTCCTTAATTTGAAATCCATGTTATGAAATAGTTTATGGAACATAGTCCCCACACAATACCCCTCCAGAATTACTCATGAAAACATTATATACAGAACCATAATTGTTGTTTTTCATCTCTGTTTCCTTTGAAACAGTGAATTACCAAGTAGATTATTCATAATCCCAACATATATATATTATTCTACCAAGAGGGATCATAGAATCATTTGTATAGTCCCCACATATATCCATGTTTCTCCCAAGAAATATTCAAGAAAAAAACTTAATGCCAACACATATTATTGTTTTTAACAAGAAATATCCAATCATCCCAATGTATAATCCTGAGTAAATCCATTTTTTTGAACTCTTTCACTAAAAAAGAGTCCTTACCAAATGAAATTGAACTATATATATCAATCCTATCACAAAACCTTAAACAGTGAAACTAAAAATAACTAATTTTTTATTTATATTATAGTAGGATACATAAGATTTATCTTTGAGGTATAATCCTAAAATCCCAACACCAATATTATGTCGTAATTCCCTCAAGAGATGATATTCTCTATTCCTGACCACCATTGGAGGGAGAACCAAACCTTCCAAAGTGAAATCATATGGGGATTTATTCTATAGAGTGTCCTCATTCATATTTAAACTATTATAAATCATATTAGACTCTAAACCATGACTTCCTTCCCACTTTTAATTAATCCTACAGATCCAATTCTCTATATGTGATGATCATAAAATTAATCAACCTTATGTAATGAGAATAAGATGATGCTTTCCTTGTATGATGAGTATAAGATGTATCATCCTAATGTGATGAGCCTAATATGATATTTACTTATGTAAAGAGAATGTGATTACACTTTACATATTTAAAAATCATATGATGTCCCGCCTCTCATTATGTCATGAGAACGATAGAGCTTCCTTTCCCCATGTAATGGTCATAAGAGTCCCCCACTCCCTCGAACAATGATGAATTACTTCTCCTTATATGACAAGCATCAGAGATCCACCCTAATTTTTGTTATGAGTGTAAGATAACCATTCCTTCCTTATGTCATGATAATAAATACCCATTTTGTTATGTGAAGAGATTAAGAAGACCACTCATTCCTTATGTGATGAGATTTAGTTGAATCATCATTAATTATGCAATGAGAATAAGATTACCTCGTGTCCTAGTATGGGGATGATAGAAGATTCATTCTTATCTTATGTGAAGAGAATAATATTACCTCATCCCCTTACACGTGGAAGAATAAATCATCATCCTGCATGCCTGACACACTCATCGCCTCTATGAATAAGGTTTTCACCCTTCAAAGGAATAAAGTGATGTAATTAACCATTTTTTAAAGGAATAACATTGGGATGTTATTCATGATCAATTATTAAATCTATAAGGGTGTCCCATAGTAGGAAATATTCCCCTTAGTTATATGATCTAAAATACAATCCTCCAGTTATAATAAATAGTTCCATCAGTTTCACCCAGATGATGAATGATCACATACCTTTTTAAAGAAGGAAGAGAAGTACCAGATCATAGTTATTCCATGCATTCAATAAGTTTCCATTTATGAAATAATCCAAAACAGATGTTTTAAAGCCAATATGAATCAATTCTCCTTCAACAATGAATGGATGAATGATGATTGCATTACTATCATTATGCATCTATTCAAATATGGATTCAAATCATACCTAATATTGATTATTTTAAATACCAAGATGGGTTCCCTTTCCACTCCCTATAGGTAAGAAAGTCGGATGGATTTCCCCAAATATATTAATTCTACTAGATTTCTATATGTATCTATTCCATACACAATCACCCATGAAGTTACATTTATGTCTCTTATAAATTCTAGGAACTCCTGTCCCTTTCCCAATTAGATCTGATCCAATGATGGGTGGTCAATAAATTTTTTCTTATGTACAATTGGGATGTAATTTTCCTTTACCACCATATGAACAAAGAGGATATAGATACCATGTTACATTTCTAGTCCCGGAAAGGTGGAGATCCCATAGGGAGAATTACCTACAATCATCACCACTGACCTATTTGAGAGATTTTCACCAGATCCCACTAATACTAGTTTCCTATATATAGAGGAGGTGGAAGTGTTCCAAGACAATACAACATTAATTACAACTGGGGAGTTTATAAGGTGGATTCCCACCAACTGACAACATTTTCAGTGCTAAAACACATAACCGGTATCCAAATAGGAATTTATCACCCTTATTTAGGTTACCCTAATTAGAGATCCATGGATCTTATGTTGTGGAAAATGCACTGACCTCACTCTATGACTAACCATAATTGCTTGTACCATCCCCCCTTCAGATTCAAAAAAACATTTATCTACCCCCACACTCTCTGCCATTCCAACCATAAGGAGTAGAAAATATTTTTTTAGGCTAGGATTGAGACCCTGACCACCAACCTAACACGTTGGGTCAACCATCATAGCCACTAATTCCACCTTTATCATTCATGTAGGTCCTTCCTATGGTGATGAAGTGAAACTACCTAAAGATAATATCTTGGGTGAAGTGACAAGAACATTAATAGAGGTAAACCCTATAGTAAAAACTATAATACAAGTGGAAAGGCTCCCAATTGTTTAAATAATATCATTCTCGAGGAACATCAATACTACTAGTAAAACCATTAAAGGGGGAATTAAAAAAAATCTCTCCTAGTAATTCAAAATCATAGACCACCAATGATACAAATAATATGGTTGTAGTCTACACACCATGATCCTTAGAGGCATGAGACATATAAATAATAATGTTAATTTTAGATGGAATGGTGTATAGAATCTCAAAGTCCCTATGTAAGTACCTATGTATATAGGGTGTACCATATTCCATTCATGGATTATCTGCGATGTTATCTCCACTACCATGTCATTATTTTCCCCTAACTCTACATTATATGTGAGAGATACATCATCATATAGTTAAACATTCATTGAGGAATAAATGTATCAAGTGATGCAATGGGAATTTGATATGTCCCTTCGTGATGAGGATGTAGGGTACCCATCCTAAAATGAATTTTTATTAAAGCTGAAACCAAATTAACAATACATTAATATTGTTCATTTTATTATATCCTGGATTATAGTACTACCCCTCAGAGGTATTTAGTAAAGGAATACATCATTTATCCCTCTTATGGATTTCTACGAACGTCATATATTGGTTTAGAGTGGAATTATGAAAATATTTTTTTCAAAGCCAGATGAGGAAAAAAAGATCTAAGAGGATCTATCCACTTACTAGAGTGAACTCATGTTCTTGTCTTATATAACTCATTACTTCTCTATCTCATTGCTACTTGTTGAAAAAGATACAGCATATTTATAAAAATTATTTTAGTCAATGTCTAATCACCTCAACAGCTGATAGCTGGTGTGTCCTAAAATATCCATGCATCAACAACCCCTTTATTAATTATAAAAAATTGTCAAATTTTTAGTTCTTTTAGTGGAATAAATCCTATATCAATTGAATACCATTATAACTAATAATTACTACGTATTAAAAGTCTAGTAGTACTATGTTAGATCTTTGAAGAGGAATCCACCCATGTTTTTATTAGAGGATATGGGTTGTGTTCTACCCCATACTTCACTCCTCTTATACATCGATGATAGGATACAAAATCCAATTGTCATAATGATTTCAATGATTCTCTTCCACTAGAAACTTCTATATTGAATTTTAACATAGTCAATCAAACATCTAATGAGGAGCATGACACCAATGATAAAGTGTGTAGGGGGTTCACTCTTTGAGGACCCGCTATGGTAGCTGAACACTCTAGAGGTTTCCACACCTATTAGTAGAGACAATAAATTGGTTTCATAAGTATAATTATCACACCACTCCACCCCACTAGATCCTCAATAAAATAATGGATGCATCTGGTCCCACAAGAATGAAAGAGGACACATATGTAACTATTACGGATGCTTGGATCACCATATTACACTGGGATTTTGAGGGTTAATTGTATCTCTGTGTCATCATCCTCCTGGTCTAATATATTAATAGGTTCCATGTTCATGAAACACCCATAACACCTCTCATGGTATTCCACCAACCAATATCCATCATATGTTCTTCAAACCCATGTAAGAGTTGGGAAGCCATAGTGAATCACTCTCTAATGGAAAAATATGACTTCCCACCTCTAGACCATGTCATCCCTACTTTATGAGTAAGCAACCATACATGAGTGAAAACATGTGACGAATCCTCCCATAATGAACTAATATGTTTTTTTATCACTTTTATAGAAGTCCTATAAATGCATCAGACATCAATAAAACCTAAAATACTATTATACATGCAATATTTGAAAAAATACCCCTACCAAATAATTTTAAAAATATGATATCATTCTATTTTAATGTAATAGTTTACCTTGAGAAGCACCTCATTAAATATTCCTCTATGTCTGGCCTAATGCTAGGAAACATAGAGAAACAAAAGTTGGGAAAATCTCTAGTTCATAGTTAAAACATTGGAATGTCTATCATTTATCTAGTACAATAATTTCGAACCACGATCCATCACTAGTTTCTAGGACCTTCATTGAAAATACCTCTTCCATTTTAGCTCTGCCTTACTTAGGATGAGTGTTAGAAAACTCTCTATGTGAAAATAGTAAGAGAATGATTTTTTTAATAACATCATTAATTAGTTGAAGGGTAAACATACTCCCTCTACATTCAACTCCAACAAGAATAGATATTGGGGATGAGTATGGAGAATGTATAGAATGAGATAATCAAAAATATGGCTTCCTAAAAGTATAAAGGTGGATTAAAAGATTTTGTTGAGAGGGTCCCACACCATCAGTAAGATATGAAGAAAAAAAATAAGATACCCCATATCCAACCTCCCCCACCTATGTAAATGTCTATAAGGGAAGAGATAGATTCTGAGATATAGACTATATCCCCACAAATGATTAGGTTCTCGGTGGAACCACATCACAAGCCCCATCATGTATAGGATCATGATAAGAATGATTCCCAAGGATGTCATCAGATACAGTTGTCTAGAAACTTTGAATACTATAATAATAAGGTATACGTGATGAGTTTTAGAGGTTCATTTAATGATAAATGGTAATATAGGGAAACTCATTTGATTCCTGATCTATCCTCAAGGATAAAATGCACAATTTTTAACGAATAAAAACATACTTTTAACACTATAGAGAATTAATCAATATCTTCCTTCAATATAGTACACATGATGAGGATTATAGGAGTAATAAAACATAGGCTTTGTGTTTCCTTAGTTAATCAATCAGCCTAAGGATCTTAGTTTGTATATTGAGGATTCCTATAATGATAAAGGTATGTCATCGCCTTCATTGTAATGATAAAAGAATACTCGAGTAAAATATTTGATTATATTCTGTTCAAATGACCTAAAAATGGTATTCCCCAATAAAGTGAATCCATCCCTAATATAGGCCTTCTTGAACAATCTTTATTTAATTATTAGAATTAGTTATTGGGTGAAAAATATTTGTATTGAACATTACTTTTCATTAGAGTTAATTCATTGAACTCCATAATTAATTGATATACATGGATTAAATAATATAAAACACAGATAAAAACCAATGGATTTATATAATGGAGGGATATAGTTGGTCATTTAATTTCATACATGATATCATGTCCCTATAAGTGTATTGTACACTAAGATACTGTCATAATAAGTTCCATAAGACAAATTTATGATCTAGGTATATAATATGCTATGATATCTAAAGAATTGATATCATATCATGTGATGGAAGTTATTCTTGTTATATGGATGGCCTAATTTATGTGTATATACATCAATCACTGAATTGTACAGAAATCCCTTAAGGTTTTAATTTAAAAATTCACAACTCTTGTGAAACCATACAAAACACATTTAGATATGGTTTTATCAAACTGTATTAAATTTGGAAAAAAAATTGTTGAACCTAATCCTTATCTAATTACCTATTCGTGTAAACCTATATGACATAATAGCATTGAAAATAAATATGAAATCACCATTTCATAGCTGTATTCAAAGAGTGGCTTCTATAAAAGTTGGTGTGCTACACAAGAAACAAAGGACTTTGGTGTGATCTCCATTAAACATACCATATCCCATATAAACATATCCACCAAAATATGTACCATATAATTCATATTTATAAGAATATAATTCCTTTTCCCATGACATGGAGATACCAATAGACATGGAAAATTTTCAATCTTGTATAGTCCACATAATCATCATTGATTCTCTAATAATGAATTTTCTAGTCATGGAATATATAAAATTTTATTCATCTAGGGGATGAGTATATAATGTATTCCTATGGGAGTATTAAAAATATGGAATCATCTGAATCCCATCCCAATATCACCCAAGTAAGAAATATAAAATCTCTATAAAAACATGAAATGAAGAATTACTATAATATTTACCTTTCATCATAGAATCCACTATGTCCCCTTTGAATGCCATTAAATATGTTTGATAATGATAACTGAAGAGGTGGATTTAAGACTCCCGGACCATGAGTTATCCACATGTTAACTCAATTACACATCATATGTATTGGATATTTATTCACTGAGGAATTATATTTCTTCTAAGCCCAAAGGTGGTTGGAAAAAATATCTTTGGTGGTAAGCAGTCTTTGATTCATGTCATTAATTCATCATACACACATCCATCCCATGATAATGGATTTTATAATGACCTAAGGATTCTCCTCTACTGATTAACATATTTACTCATTTGTTATATTTCATGAGTTAATGATTTAGTATTTTCATGAATCCTGTACATGTATTAAATGAGCTTCTTTTCATTAAAACTCATGAAATGGTTGAATGGTATCTTATTTTGAATTTTATTTACTTATATCATTATAAATAATTTTATATGTTTAATATAAAAATACTTATCATTTTAGAACCAATCATAAAATACAATTACATGATCTGAAGAAGATAGTTATATGAAAATTATAAGAAATGAGATTACATGACAAGTCCTACAATTTATTTAATGAAACTATATGATTCAATAATATGAAATATAATTGGAACTATTTATAGTATTTAAGATTTTTTTTCAATCAATAAATATTATATCCCATGCGATTATATGTATATACCATATATTTAACTCTTTAAGGAAAATATTTTCTTCAATATCCCAATTACACTAAATCATAAAATACTTATATTCCCTTTCACATTATTTTACATTATATATGATAGATTATAAAATAAATATGAAAAACTATTGAATATATTCCAAAAAAATATAGGAAATCTAAAATTAACTTTACCCCATTTCACATCCCATGTAATACCTTGTGAAAACTTTTTTCGAAGAACCTCTGGATTAGCTTTAAACACTATTATAACCACTGTTTTAGTTAACTCAATAACAATTTAGTAATCCAAAAAGTGTGATCCCAGAAAATTTTATAGAATTGAAAAAAATATGAGCCACTATAAAAATAAATGTTACAAAAGAGTGTTATATAGAAATTAGTTTCTTCTACTCAATCTATAAAGGGATCTACCATGATCTCTTTCAAATACATATATATTTATACATTTTTCCAACAACCACCTCTAAAGCTATCATTATTTACCATATATTCTGTTTTTCTACGGAATTGATTGACCATGGTACATTATTAAATACCATATATCCAACTTATATGTTCTCAAATATCTAATTATTGATTAACCTACATGATGAATACATCACTTGTCATTCATCTTTATCATATGATAACATCATGTTACCCTCATTAGTTAAGAAAATCACAACATATGTACTATATAGTTGTGGCCACACACTACCCACAATATCTCAATATGGGGCTAAGATTTAATAATCATCATAATATGTGAGAAATATAAACGCTTTTATGTTCCAACTGATTTTATGATCAGAAACATACCCATACACCCCTTGATTAGCTATGTTTGAATGGATTGAGTAAGGTATCAAAGTATAAAGGTTCTGATGCTATCTATCTTTCTAATCCTCAAGTAATGGGGACAAAATATATTCCATGGAAACCTTTCATACTTGATACACAATTTATGACACTTTTTTTGGTATACATAATGGGTCATCATGCTCCAACAAAGAGAAAATTCTTTTATTTTATAGTAACCATTGTTTTTGTTTTTGGTTTTTTATTTTTTGCCAACATGTAAATATTTTTTTTTTATTTTTATACATATAATGTTTTGAGTCTACCATATTCATAAGTTAATTTATAGAAGGATAAATATATAAATTTTTATAAGGGTTGGATATTGAGTCAAGCGATGATCCATTGATCTTAAAAGTTCAAACATTATATTTACTAAATTTATTCATAATTCTAGATAAGATTGTAGAATTTATAGATAGATAATATTTTATCATGGTTTTGCATTAAATATTTCATTGGAATATTGAAAAATAGATGCAATAAATCATATGAATTTACTGGACGAACTTTCATGAATCCATCAAATAGACTTTTTTTGGATAGATAAAAATATAATGATTCTGGATTGTTTTTTTGAAATTTATAAATGTGAGATTTTTTTTAAAATAATTTTTTTTAGATGGAGTAATGTGGGTATAAGGGATCTTCAAGAAAATGAAAAAAGAAAACTAACGAGTTCATTAGATAGATAATGTTATATTAAAATATGTATTGGTAAGAGATGTTTCTGATATTGAATAAAATTTTAAATGGAGCATCCTTCATATTTTTAAACTCCAAACATGATTTCATCAGTAAAAGGATTCCAAATAATGTGAACATGAAAAAAATAAGTTCTATATTAATACATATCGAATAAAGAATATCCAGGAAAAGAAGAACTAAAAAAATTAGTTCTCACAAATAAATACCATGATGAGAAGTTCTCGTGATGAAATAATAGATAAAAGAGTTCTTAAACAATTTTTATTAGAGCATCCAACATGTATGTAATTTATATACATGGAGATGAGGTTGAGATTTATGTTCAATGAATCAATATTCTTGAATGATATATAGATATTCTCCTGGAGATTTTCTTATGTTTTGAATAGTTTATTTAAACTGATTTTTTTGCAAAAAATAATGAAGAATGTTGACTCTAAACTTTTATAAACATTCCTGGTGTCCACATGAAGAATGGTTCAAGTGGGAAATTAAAATTTAGAGCCCAAACATCCTCCTTATTTTTAATAATTATGTGTATATAAAGGGGATTAGTCTCATTGAGAATTTGTTTTCCTACTACTATTGATAGATAATTTTTTGTGAGATACCAGTTGTCAAAGTTTATAGATTTTACTTAGATGAAGTATCTATGATGAGATGTTTCAGAGATTCATAAATTAGAAGACCATGTTCTAGAAAAATATCATTATAAGGTTTAGTTTTTGAATACAACGAAGAATATTTATTATATATATAATTCCACAACCCCAAAAGCCTACAAATAGTGAATTATTTTAATACATTAGCATGATTACAAGGAATCGAGTCCTAATAGACCGATAAGTTTATCAGTCTTGGAAATTAGATTATATAAATGAACTTTACACTACAATTCATAACAAAAAACACAACATATATAATCCTCTGAAAATGAAATTATTCCCATTTCATAACTGTACATATCAATTATAAAACAATTATTATTATCCTAGGAAAATAAAACATACGAAAGGGGTGAGATCAGTTGTCTAGTAAGGATAAACAATATAGCAGAAGATATCACAAATAACCATAATCGTTTAAAGAAATGTACAAAATTAAAACAAAATCCATTTAAAAAAATATATTCAGTATAATATGGAAAGAATAAATCAAATAATGTCATTTTAACATTCACATGGATATTATATAGTTGAATAATGATATGTAAAATCAATAACTAATCTCATAACAAGGGAATGCATAATGCAAGACATCTTAAACATACATAAAAGGCTTTGGACAAGTCACGATACATAATTGGTTAATACATTAGCCAAAACCCAAAAAAAATTGTCTCTTTAGAATACTAATTCATTGAGGGGCTATAGCGGGCCCTACTCGACACTTACAATGTCCAATTCATTCCTTTTATGAAATGGGTAAAACATAACAAACATAAACATTAATATTAAATTTAGAATATGAATGTCAATATATAAACTATAATCCATGAATGGTATAAAAATAGCACATACATAGTCAAACATATCATAAAACATTCAACATGAAATTGATGATTGTATTATAATAAATCAACCTCAATCAAGAATAATATAAAATAAATGATGTTGAAATAGTTGAAAAGAATCTATAAACCTATTTGAGAGAAATATCCCTTTTTCATGAAATCATTTAAAAGTTACAAAATTTATAAATAATTTCAATTAAAAAGATTTTTTAATAAATGTTTCTCATACCTCTTTTAAAAATTTGAAAGGAATTAACATTTTAAAACAATCTTGTCCATATAAATAAATCCTTGAAATCATTTTGAAATCATGGTCACTAATTAAATATGTTTACATAAAAAACAATAAAATCATTTAAAATAATGATATAGTAAATGATTCCCTTCCAAAAAACCATAAAATATTACTACTGAAAACATTTTTATGAGTCATGTACATTGATTATAAATATTCCCTAGTAAATACTTACATATAAACAACCTCAGATAATAGTGAGATTTAGGAATTAATCCTTACCTTAGGTCTGATACTCTCCATACGTGTATAAAACTCTTGTATAATGTTTTAAACAAATTATTAACATATATTAGAATCATATTAATATTTATGATATCATATATTATTCTTTTAAACTTTATATTACCTGTTTATTAACAATTACATGTTAATGCAACATTTTCAGTAATAATTGATTTGTTTATCGTACATGTTTTTACTTGTTATTCCTGATCATATTACATAGATAATGATATAATTACATATATAATGTATAATATGATTTATATATCATATATGTTGATAATATAAATATTTATATTATAGATAGATATATTAAATGGAATACACCATTCATGGAAAGGGTAGGTCGTACGTACGCATAAATGTTGTTTCAATTTTCTTATCGTATTGAAGTAAGTGAATAAAATATATGTACATATATATATATTAGATTTATTATTTCCTATATTTTATAATTATTCATAATATATAAATTTTTTGATAATCATTCTTTAATGGTTAATTTGCAGAATTAATCTCATCATATCATGGAGACGGTATGTCGTACGTACGCACGGGAAACGTATCATTTCTTTAATGGTTAAATGATATGGAACTGGATGGTATATAAATTATACAGTATCATATTCATGTCATATTCATTATTTATGTCTATTATACTCATTATTATACCCATCCTAATAAAGTAATGCATAATAACAAATTACACCACAGTGTAGAGATGGTAAGTCGTACATACGCACGCATGGTGGTATTATTATTCGTAGGACATATAAAATGATGAATATAGTAGTCCCATGATTAGAATAACATATCATTATATGTATGATATAGGATTTATTACTTTGGTATGGAAACAACATAGAAAGAGGAAGTATAAGAAGAAATGTACTTTAAAAAAGGGATAAAATGATTACCTCTTATTCGGGTGTCTCCTTTTGATTTACACAAAAGGACTCCTTATATTGGTTTTCTGAAAAAATGTTGGAATATAGGATGAATTGAGTGAATCTGGGAGGATATTTGTGTAGGTTTTGGCAGATAAAAATTGATTTGGAGGTGTGAATAAAATATAAGGATAAATTCCCATTTATAGGAGAGGTGAGGGGAACTTTAGGAAATTCTTGAAATATTAATTTATTATAAATTGGTTTTCGATTTATAATGGATAAAAAGTGAGTTTTTTCTAGGCTAAGATTAGGATGGGTTTAAATCCTATTATTCAATATGTTTTACAAAATTTTGAGTCACAAATTTAACCTTATCATTTGGCTTTACCCCTTAGTTAAAAACATCAACTCTTACCATGTCTTCTTTTATTTTAATAATATATGGTTACTATATTTTCTATAAAATAACAGGAGAACAAAATTTGGATAATTAATTAATTTTTTAACATTATATAAGATATTTGGCCGAATATTATATTTTTAGGACTATTATATTATTTAATAAAAAAATATTTGTTTTAAAAAATCTTTTATCTCAATTTTGACACTATTTAGTAATTGACATTTGTTAAATTCATATAAAATTTATTAATTCTAACCCATGGAATTAACTAAAATGTAATTTTTTATAATCATCCATAAAATTTGTTTATTTTATAAAAACATTCAAATTATATTTATTTTAATACTAATAAAATCATTTATTTAATTCCTTCATTAATAAGGAAAACACTACATCATTATTTTGTCATAAATAACATTAATTATATAATGTCTAAAAATTAAAAATAAAATACCAAAATGTGGGAAATATTCTTATCTTTCTAATGAATATATATAGTTAAATATATAACTTATAATACTTGAATTAATTTTTTTGGAATAAGATATATTTTTATGTAATATTTCCCTTCACATTAAATTAATTATTATAACAGGTCATTTTCACACCCATGTTGCTCAATGGGGGCATAAAATTGACCTACGGATTCTTAGTGTCATCCATATATAATCCAAAAGGATTAAGGCACATGTTAAGGTATTTTTATATTATGATAATGTTATTTATATCCTTATTTACCCGATTTACACTTTAACCATGGTAAATAAAAATAATTACCGAAGTTACTATTCATAATGTCCAAAAATAAAAGGTACCTATTTATAGAAATTGGAACATATGATTCCAAATATGGTATCTGTTTTTCCAAATTCAAGACACATAATTGGTAGATACTAATTTAAAATTAATTACTTTTGTCAAAACCAGAAAGGAGGGTTTTAAGAAGAATAAACTATCAAAAGATTGACACATGTTTATGTTCAATTTAAATGTTAAATTACATCCAATAGAATAAATTAAATTAAATGATAAAAATATAATCTATGTATACTTTAAAAACAATTAAAAATATAATCTAACTATATAAAAATTTTATATGAAAAAGTAGTTTTGAATTAAAATGAATTATTTTTCACTATTCATTAAAATATGAATGTTATAAAAAACTCCAAAAACTTATCCAAACAAAATTTTTATGTCCTGATCAATATAAGAATATAATTTCATCAAATTTAATATATGAAAGAGTCAAATATTGGATTTAAAAAGGGTTCCCCATTAAAAGTTGGAAAAACTGTTTCTTTTGAAAAATACTTCTTTTATCTAAAAAATTCAATTTGTCATTATATTATGTCTAAGAAACAGATAAGATTAATTTTACAATTACATGTGATATTTATAATTTAATATGTGGTTAATACTATTCATAACCTCTTTTTAAACGACTAGTTTGATAGGTCGTGGTGCGCTTGAACTCGGCGTAGCGTACTTCAGACACTATTGGATTACTTAAAAAGGAAGAGTACCAAGGAGTCTTAGGGTGTTACAATATACAGGATAAATGTAATATATTATTTATAATTTATTTGTGGGGGAAAATTTTTTAACTGTAGATAATAAACATTATTGGGTCAAGGTTGATTTATTACCACCATCATTTTGGTTAAGGGTGATTCATTTCCTACCAAATATGGTATCTGTGAATAAGTTTAGTGGAAAATATATATAACATGTGATTACAAACATAAAAAGTAGTAGGTATGAACATTGGGATGAACCTTGAAAAAAAAATTTACTTTGAATTTACCATTATTATCATTACATATAGGTGAGGTGGAGTTATAGATTGGAGTGGATTGAAACTTTAACAAGTTTAATATTATTATTTCCACGTGATATAAATTTTAATAATATCACCACTGATTCAACCACCACTTATCTATGGTGATACATACCTAGAATATTTAATTATTATCAAAGGGAGGTTACCTATATAGGTTCATTTATTAAAGTATTGTTAATATAAATTCAGTTTATGGTAAGGGGTTCTTACTTTAGATGAAAATAACTTTCCATGGTATATAGAATATGATGATACCCTATTTTTCTTCACTTTTCCTAGAAGTATTTGGTTTAGAATCCAATGTATTTACACATAGATAAAAGAATGATCCAATGAATTTTGATGATAAAATTAATATGGAAGATGATAGTAAGGATCAAAACTCTATATGTATTCCTCTTCAAAAAAATTTTTTCCCAAAGTAGATGGGCCTTCAAATTGATAAGGATATTTAGTGTAAAATTGAAATAATTTTTTTAGGAAATGTTAAAGTGAAAGAAGTGAAACTTCAAATTTGGAGATATAAATTTGGAGATAAAAAATTATAGATAAATATACCATTTCTGAATATTTCATAGATTTTAATGAGATATCTGGTAACATCATAGTTTATTGAGAAACATTTTTACATTTAATCATTATTAAAAAAAATTATGATAAATTTTCCTAATATATTTGACCCTAAAATCATTACTATTGAGGATAGGGAATCTATTTCTCTTAATGAACTTTGAAAAATTATATTTTCTATTAAATAAGAAAATCTCGGTTCATTAGGAAGAAGTAATATGATGATTTTTTTCAAAAAAATAAGAAATTTAGGATTTAGGATGAAGAACGGTGCTCAATATTATCCAATTATGCATCTCTATGTGAAGAACAATGTTCATAAGTGAGAAATTTTATCTCAAAAAACATGGAAAATGTAATGACATGTACTTGGGAAAAATCCTCTAAATTATTTTAAGTATAGAGAACTCAAAAACATTGCATCAGACTACCCATGAAATGAAATGGGTGAGTCTAATGAATATGAATGAGTGAACCTTCTTCTCAATTAATAACTGGGTTAAAACATCTAAAGAAGTAAAACAATTTAAGGAGAGTAAAATAATATGTTCCAAATGAAGATAAATGAGCATGATTTGTAATGAATATGGGATTTACTTAACTCATAGAAATTCATCATATGAATATGTTCCTTAAAAGTCATTAACATTAAGGCCCATATCAATTTACATGAAGAAATTTCAATTAATTAATAAGTTTAATATGAAGAAACATATAGGGAATATATTTTGAGATTGGACCATGAAGCATAACTCAAAAAAAACCAAATTCAAGATTGAAGATAGAATACTTCATAAGAAATGTGGGTAGGATGATATCCTCAAAAGTGTATAAGGATGTCATTAGGTAATTAAATATCTCAATGTTAATATTAAGGTGAAAGAAAATATGTTAAAAGAAAATTATGTGAAACTTTCCAGGAAGGAAGAAGAATTGATATGGACACTGTCATGATGTGTTAAATATGAACAATCCTTAACAATGATGAATGAAGACTTTTGTAATGAAAATTAAGTAGGAAACCAATTTTCATCAAGAATCTTCAATGAAGATATCTATACCAAATATGTTTGAACTCAACCAATCAAACCAAATGTTACTAATATTGTATCAACTATCCATGAAGGTTCATTGATGAGATAATGGAATTAAAAGATTAAAAATTATTGTGAACAATTTACTTCCTTTAAAAATAAATCAAAAGCATATAGTAACTTCTAACAGACTTATATTCCACAAAAAAATGAGGAATCAAGCTACAAATATTTATGAACCTTAGTGAAAAAAATTCAATAAACATTCATATAACAATAGAAGATCATGACTGAAGGGGTATTGTTCGTTCAATAGATAATTTAACCATAAAGTATATGAATATTGGTGAATCATGTCACTTCTAGGTAAAATTCATGATTCAAGGGAGAGTAATATAATAAGAATTAGAAATTCTAATTATTGTGTTAAAAATGTATAGAAGTAAAAATAATAATTTCTTGAAGGAATGATCGGATGTTAAAAAGTTGAAAACACATAATCGGCATGAATTTATTAATGAAGAGTATGGAAGGTGTGTTCAATATGGTCATAATTAGGAATAATGTATGATTCCTCTTCCTATAAATGTTCATCTAATTTTGAAATTAATGTAACTTGGTAAAGGGAATATTTAAGAAAAGTCACTATTAGATGAGATTTTGTTAAAATCTAGAAAAAAGGGGAAGCCTTAGATTATCAATAGTGGGTGGTCTTTTCCTATGTTAGGAGATATGAAAATCAATAAAATGATCAATCAACATGATAGAGGGGTTTTTATTTTTGAGAATTAATGTTCACTCAAAATTATAGGAATTGGAACATGTGAAATTGAATTGTTAATGTTGATGTCTAAAAGTATTCTCTTGATAGACTTAAAACAATTTACTAAGTTTTATATAGATTTTTGATGATGGTAATAGATTTTTCTTGAAAATAAACTCTTTTAGAATAAACCGTTAAAAATATTTAAATATTATAACCTAAAGAGAATGAACTAGTGGTGATTTATTCCAAATCATGGATCCATGTAGCTCTTGTTATTTTAGTGATGAAGGTGAAAATTAATTATGGCATAATAGACTTCACCATATTTTTTAATGGAATATATGTAAAATATATAAGAAATATGTTCTGAGAAATCATCCTAAACATAGTAAGGTAAAATAGATTATTTTTGTATCATGTGAAAAATTATGAATGGTCAAAAAAATTATCAAATGTTAGAGACTCAATTTAAGAAACCTCTTAAAATTATTCACTATGATCTCTATATAATAATGTGAAATTATTCTACAAATAGTGATTTGTAGTTCAAAAAAATTGTTGAATTTACATAGATTAATTGGGTAATTTATATGAAACAAAAATATATGGCTGCAAATATGTTTAAATTATTTCAAAATAGGGTTGATAAAGTACAATGTTTATATATAATAAAAGTAGGAAAAGAAAATGGAAAAGAGATCACATGTAACTCTTTTTATTCCTCTTGGTCAAGGAACATGATTAGGAATCAATATAGTTCTCTATAAACTATATATTAAGATGGTGTAATAGAGTTGAAGAATCAAGGACTAATTAAAATGGGATGAGCTATTCTTTTTTAGTATAAACTCTAAAAATAGTTTTAGAAGGAAGCATCTTGCATGGTAGTAAATGTTCAAAACAAATACTTTCTAAAACCATAAATTGAAATAACTTCATATGAAATATGGAACAAAAAGAGTGTCACTATTAAATACATCAAAGTTTTTTGGATTAACTACTAAATAAAGATTAAAAAAATGGAAAAAAATTAAAAGGGATGAGGAAGGAATATTCTTGGGGTGTAAAATCAATGGAGGAACTAAATTTTCATGACTAAATAATCACACAAAAATTTTGTAATAGTGATATGTTAAGTTTATTGATAATAATTTCAAAGATACATTTAAAAGAAATTATTGATCTAAAATCATAATAGAATGAATATTAAAACATTATGGAAAAATGATGTGTAAACTGAAATAATTATATTGTAGTAATCAAATTTTATGATAAAGTTTATTTTGATGATGAAGAAATTGGTGAAAAAAAACTCCAAATTCCTGAAGATATATAAATAGGTTGAACAAACAAAATTATCAAAATAATTGAAGTTCCATTTCAAATGAGAAGGAAACTATGAATTGAGAATGAAACAACACTCATTTCTAAAATATAATCATGATCTCTATCAGAATATATTTACCATAAATAATGGTTTAATGTTATGAATTTAGAGTTAGACTAGATTGAAAAAAATGATAAATGGGAACATGTTTCATGATTTAAATATAAAATTGTCATTGAAACTAAGTGGGTTATCTGAAATAGGTTTAATGAAAAAAAGAGAGGTTTCATGAAATAAATATAGTCTCATATAATAGGGGTATTCAAATGTTGATGCTATTTATTTTAAAGAAACATTTTCTCATATTCAAATAATTGAAAAATTAAGAATGTATTTGGAAATTGTTGTACTTTGAAGATAAAAATTTTATCATATTGAATTCATGTAAGAATTCATAAATGGATAAATTTAAGAAGAGGTATATATTGATATACTAGAATGATTAACCCGTGATAAAAATGGAAGAAAATTTTATAAGTTGAAGAATTCCTTGTATGGGTTCAATCATTCTCTTTGAACATAGCATCCAAAATGTGTTAATTTCATAATAATGTTAATAATTTAGAGAGTAAAAGTAAATAGAATATTTATATAATGTTAGATGGTTTTGGAAATTTAATTTTTTTAGTTTATGTATATTAAATAAAAATTGTATCGAATAAGGAACATATGTGATAAGAGTTCATTGAATAGGTAAATAAGAGCTTTGATATTGTTATACTCATAGAAATAAATTTATCTCTTGGGCTATAGAACATTAAAAATAAAAAATTTAAATTTTTTCAACAGAAATTATTTCAGATAATTTTTTATAAAATTTGGAAAAAAAAATAATCTAAATAAGTTTCCACACCAATTTTTGTTGGTACGAAGCTAGGTAAAGATAAATTGGGAAAAAGGTTCAAAAAGAAGGACTTCTGAAGGTTGATTAGAAGTTTACTCTATCTTATAGAAACATGAATAGACATTTTATATTTAGAAACATTATTTTCACCATATCAAATATATCCTACGGAATCTAACATTGTGTCTTCCAATAGAACTGTGACATTTTTCAAATGGAACATAACACTTTGGATTAATGTAGAGAAGAAAGTAACATTATGATGTTTATAGGGTTCATGTATATTTATTTGGATGAAAACTCTGATAATTAAAATTCAACATCTGGGGAAATATTTTTCATGATAAAAATATTTTTATTTTGGAATGGTAAGAAACATATCTCAATGACCTTAAGTGCATATGAATCAAAATACATTACTATTACTCATGTATATACAGAAATAGTGTTGATGAAGGATTGACTTGACAATTTGAAAGTATAATTTTAAAATAATATTATAATTTATTGTGAATGTAATAGTGAGATTGATCTTTCAAAAAATATAATATAACATTCATGATAAAATATATTGATGTCAAATGTCATTTTAAAAATAAAATGTTTCTTCTAGAGAATTACAACTCAACTATATTCGAAAGGATGATCAAATTAAAAAATTCTTCACCAAATATTTATGAACAAAAATATTTCAGGCACTAAGGATGAAACATCATGTTTACCCAACCCTTTTCACAGAACAAAATATATAGGAAACCCCCACTTTACTATGTAATATTTTTTAAATTAGTATAATTAGTTCACAACTATTCATTATCCTCTAAGAGTCTAATGTTTTAGTCGTTTTAAAGTGGGGAATTAAAAGGGGGCCTTTTTTAAGGTTGGGTAAAGACAAACACATATCAAAGGGTATGGTAAAATAAAATTTTATTTTATTAATGTAGAAAAAAAGCTGACTAGGGTCATCTCATTTAAGGAGAATTATATTTTATTAAATCACTAATTATATTCCACCTAATCTAACAATATTTTTGTTTTTATTTATTTATGAAAACAATTTTATTTTATAGTTTTGGGTTCTGGAAAATAAATTCACTGCAGTAAAATTACACTAACCTAACATTTGGTCCTTGGGTTGGATACATGGTTTCATTCATTAATTATTATTTTAAAATTTTGATTTGAAAATCCTCTTTCATTGTATATGGATTTACACACTCTTCCTTGAGTATATATTTTACTTTCCAAGGAAACCACTTTGGAATAAAAAAAGTTTACCACCCTCTCTAGTCAGAATGAATGAATTTGAGATTTATGTCATAGTGAACATTCACCAAAACCATGTATTTTATTCTAATTCCACAAAAAATCATAGAATTAAATAGTTTAAATTCCAATTATCAATAACACCTTGAATCCTGCCCCAAGGAAAGTCCTTTAGTTAGTAACTTTCCACTTCAAAGTAAATAGAGATCATTGGAGAGATAGAAGAGAAAGAGAATGAGATTAGGGTTGGAAGAGAAAGAGGGGTGTCATAAGAAAGGGTAAACACTTGAATTAAATTATAAAAAAATTCTTTACATGGAAAAAATAAAACAAAAGAAAAAGTAAAAAAATGAAATCCCAAAGCGGAAAAATTTATACAGTGCAGCATAATGGTGGATCCTTGAGATATGGTTTCCCTTCTCCATAACCCTGGATTTCTATTTATAGGACTAAAAATACCTCCATTTCTATTAAATGTGTCAATAAATGTGTATATGTGGTCCGAGGTCATCAAATTATAATTAAAAGTGGTCTACGACATTGATTATGCCGAAACATTATATTATTGGTCTTGTCCCAAGGTTTCGTATTGTCTGATAGTGTTTGAAAATGTGTAATGTATGGGGAATAAATTCTCATAACATTCATACATGTATTTTAATTCATCATATTACCTGTCATTTAAAAGTGTTTCATGATGTGTAATGTGTGGGTCCAAACATCTCATGGCTTTCAATCACATCTTGTATTTCATTATGTTAAACATCATGAAATACAATCATGACATGGAATTTTTTTAAGGACTGTTTTCTATGATTTCACATAGATCGTCAGTTTTGAGTCTTTGACATGGTCTTTCACATGTCCTTGACTATAATGTAGCATTAAAAAACATTAAAAAATCTGGTGTCGGGCTGCACCACATCACGATGCAGTGTGAAGATTTTTCAAAATACTCAAATCAAAATATTTATTCTCATTTTCCAAATATTTCTAGTTTCCATCCATTAATCAAAAATAAAATTAAATACATGATATTTTAATCAATTAAATTTAGAAAATTTTTGTTTTAAATAAAAATATATATTTAAAATATGACACTATAAATCCCCCGCACATATAACTTGATTTTCCTTGAGAATATAATCTAAACATTATGTTAAAGGAATTCACCTCTAGTAATATTTAAATTTCCAAAGCAATAGAATGAAATTTTTCATAACCAAAAATAAACTTTAAAATTTCCCCCAAAATAAATCCTTCATCTAATCATTATGAAAATATATTAAGTCAAACATGTATTTTAATTTTCCGCTTTCAAAATAATAGTGATCATCCTTCATTGAATTTTTATTTCCTAATTAATCATTAATTCAAATTATTTTTGTATTCATCCTCATATTGAATTAATTTAAATCATATGAGAAGTTAATAAAAATAATTAGAATTAAGATCATACCTAAATTATATGTCACTTACCTTAATATTTAAATTCATCTAATATGTTCACCATGTAATGATAGAAAAAAAATCACTCATGAGGGATTTGAATTATGGTTCAAATTCATCTGGTTATTAGGGTAAGTATGTGATTAGTAAAATAAATTTTAAAATGAGTTTTGACTATTTAAAATACTACATGATATCAAAATACATGTCCTATGTTAATTATCAAAGAAAAATGTTGTCTACCAATACCCTATGCAAAAAATTACGAACATGATAAAAATAAATTTAATGACTGAATCTCCCTCTTTTTCTATTTAATATTTTTTTTTTATTTTCCAAAAGTCGTGTTTAAGAAAAATGTAGCATCCACAACCTTACCACATATGATAAAAATTATTGGTCTAGTAATGTTTATTTTTTATCCTCAAAAGGAACAACATAATTTTTTATCAAGCGAGATGAATTATAAAGAATAATGAAAACATGGAATTTACCCAAATCTCAAGGAAACCCCCAGCAAAATGAATTATATCCCCATACACCATGAAAATCTCCCCCCCCCCCCGTTATTAATATTTTAAATATCATGCAATATACTCTGACAAGTGTAGAAATGGATATAATAGGAATATGACATGGATCGTTTCCTCTATAGGTTATTCATGGGTTCTGTAGAGAATATTAAGATTGATGTCAAGGTGGGTCCAAGTATAAAAGGGATCAGGAATAAAAACGACTGAATCATATTATAATTGATTCTTTTCATTCATACCCTTTATAAGATACAAAGTAATATCTAAAATAAAAAATTCCATGGATTCTCAAAAAATATTCTATAGAATGTAATGGAAAATATTGGTTTATGATATTTCTTAATGATGAGAACATACAGTCTCATACAATTATGACTTTAAATAAAAAAATATAATAAATAAATTGATACCAATTTATGAAATTAAAAACCATCTAAGTATAAGAATAAATTCATGTAAAAAAATAAAATAATTCCCAAAAAAGCACGATTTGTTAAATTCATCACATCATGATCAACATTAATCGTCCATTTTGTCATTCCACTCACCTAATCATGTCAATTATGAAAATTAAAACTTAGAATAATGATTATCTTAAATAACTTATGTCTTCTATATCAACACTATATTATAGGAGTACAAGTAATCCATAATTTTTTAATTAAATATATGAAGGGAATTTATAATTTTATAGTAGCATAAAATAATGAATTAAAATTCATACTCCCATCATAATTAGGATTTATTTTGGGTGTGTGGGGTGTATTTTTCTGTAGTAGTTCACATTATGAATCCTTTTCATGATATGAATTCAATTTTTTCAGTACAAACTTTAAGCAAAACAATTCCACAATTTTCCTCCTATTATTTGTGTTATAAACATGATGGATATAAAAAAACCAATCTGGTAAGTATGAGGACCATGAAAAATTAAGATAAAAAAGTTAAAGGGGTTAGGCTACATCTTAATATATTTATAAAATAAATTGAAAACTGAATTTAAATTTTACTCACATAAATAAAATAATTAAATGGATGATAAATCTTTGTCACAACCCCCAATTGGGAATTAGGTTTTATTCTATCTCTAGATGGGTATTTCCACCTAGCATCTATCATCATGTTGTGGGTGGAGTTTCTTGGACATGATCCACCACATGTTGTTCTTCCAATATTATACTTATTATTCTCTATTCAGGATTACTACAAGGATAGAGTACACTAGATTCATCCTCTTCATAATGAGTAATATCTTGCATGGAAGGGGAGAATGAATTATGGTTCCCCCTTATTAATTTCTACATGAGAAACATCTTATTCATTGTCTACTGTCTATATCCAATATTCTACATTAAGAGAATAATCAAAGGAAAATATAGAATGTAATTTAATTGGAATAGAATTAAATTTTAATGAATTAATTTTCAAATAATCCCTTTTAATATCGGAATCGCCTTTATCAAGTTCTTCATGTAGAGACACTAGGATCAATTCTTCTACTCCCTCCAGTAAATGCTCAATGTATTGAAGGAGCATTAAGTGTTCCTCAACATGTGAATTTTCATTTTCACTATCTTCTTTAGGGGAATAATATAAGTTCTTTAAATCATAAAATTCAAATCAATTTGAAGTGATACTAAAATTAATTATAATAAAATTTAATGAGTTTTAGTTCAACAATGTATCATATCCTTGAGTTGGGGTGGTAGCTGAGGGGTTAACACACCCTGTAAGCCTACATGAAACCCAAGATCAAATCTAGGTGGAGGAATATTTCCATGTTACTATAGAAGCATTGTATAAGGTACTATAGTGGTATTCTATAAGCTACAATTATTCATCTGTTTGGGCCTTCGGGCCCCCAGTTTGTGTGTACATGCCATAGGGTCGTCGGGCAACCCAAGTTATTCAGGACACAAGGTCTTCAAGCCATAAACACCATTGAAAAGCCTTTGAATATGTCATAGAGAAGGTCCTAGAATAGGATTCAGAGTATGTATCAGCCACCAGAGAATAGCTAAACATATTAGAAGAATGAGAGGGTATGTAAATTTTCATCGATACTATGAATCGTACAGCTTTGCACAGGGTAATGTTAGTCGATCGGCAATGTGAGGTGGGAATCTATGTGCATTCAATGATGCAAATGATGGGGAGAGTTAGTTCTACTATAGTTTGGATGGGCTATCAGGTATTGTATTGTGCATTGTGAGTTTGTGCATTTGGGTCATATACTGGGAAATGTGTACCATTGAGCCTACAGGTCATGTAAGGGTTCCCTATCAACCCATTTAAAAAGGGAATTATCTAAAATAAATAAAAAAATTAAGGCCTTTGGGACATTTTAGAGTATCACCTACTTGATTTGGTTAGGATTTAATCTTTTCATCAGTGTAAAGTTCTTATTAAAGATGATCTTCATGTGTCAACAGATGGTAGTCAAGATCTATCATCCTTTCATCAAATTCCACAACATGGGTGGTTTCTTCATCATATAATTCTATAAATAGGTGCATTGGTGGTGATTTTTCATCATTATAACTAGGTAGATCACATTTCAGTTCAAATTATTCCAAATTTCTCAAAAATTTATCCAAATTTTCTTTATCTCCCTTCTTAAAATCATTAGGGAAGTCTCCTTAATCTATCTCTTATAGGAATGGTTGAGTATGGTGGAATGAATCTTTAGGTACATCCTCCTATACCTCCTCAGTTTCTTCAACATCATAGATGAGTGGGTAAATCAATTCCACCACTTTCTTAGGTTCTTGCTCCGATTCAGTTTTGGGTTTCTCGATTAACTCACTAATATATTTAAACACCCTTTATTATTTTTTATTTTGTTGTTCTATGTATTCCCCATGTTCTTGCACCCAAGATTTATTATAATCTTCTTATTCTTTTTTGTTTCACCTATGAGTATTCATTTTAGGCATAATAATTTTAATTTGAACACATCATGGATATTATCAGGACTATTTTAAAATTTTAAATAAATGGAAGACAATATATACAAAAATAGAATAAGTGAAATAATGATTACTAAATATCCAAAAATGGTGATAGTTTTGATTCATGCCTTTTATAGGTAATTGAAAATGTAAATTTAATTTTTTTCCCATGTAGAATAGAGGTTGTCCATGGTCATCTCATTTGAGGGTAATAATATTCAATTAAATAACTAAATATATTACACCTAATATAACTATTTTTTATATATTTATGAAAACAATTCAATTTTAGGGTTTTGTATTCTGAAAAGTAAATTAAATTAAATTAAATTACACTATCATAACATAATGATGAAAACATAAGGAAATTAGAGAGGAAAGTTATTTCTCCTATGGTTGGAAATATGGGTTCATTAATTTTTTATTTTTTGTTTAAATTAAATTTTAAAATACACTTATATCATTAATGGATTACTAATCTCTCACATGAGTGGGTATTTTTCCTTCCTAGGAATGAACTTCGGTGTAATAAAAGTTTATCTCACTTGATAGAATTCTCTAATGACTTCGAGATTCAAGTTTTGGTGGAAATTAACCACAATTATTTGTTTCACTCTCATCCCCACAAATAGTATCATAGCATTAAATAATTTATGACACAATAATTAAGTACACGATGAATCCTCCCATATAGACAAGCCTCTATTTAGTCACTTATGATTTCCAATTGAATATATATCACTTGGTAAGAAAGATGATATAGGGAACAATATTATGGTTTTAAGAGGAAGAGGGATGGAATAAGAAAGGGGAAAAATTTTAATTAAAATCTTAATGAATGATTTACATTGAAAAATAACACAAGAAAAGTAAAAAAAGGAAATCCTAAATTAGTTGCATCCCTAGAGTGCAGTGAAGTGGTGGATCATTTGGATCCTATATCCATTCACCTATACCATGAACATATATTTATAGGGATAAAAGTACCCCGAGTACCATTAAAGGAGTCAATAAATCAGTATATGTGGTTCTGCGTCATCAAAGTGTAATTATAAGGGATATCCCTCATGAATTTCATTGGAACTATACGTTGTTGGTCTTATCCAAAGGTTTCACATCATTTAATTATGTTTCAAGATGTTTATTGTGTTGGGATGAAAAAATCACATCTTTCATTTCACATATTGTAGTTATTCATATTACACATCATCTAGTAGTGTTTCATGATGTGTACAGTGTAAGGATGGACTTCTCATGATTTTCATTCATGCCTTTTAATTCATTATGTTACATATTGTGAAATATATTCATGATGGGTAGTATTTTTTTATCTATTTTTCTCAATTGTCATCTAGATATTCAGTTTTGAATCATGGAAATGGTCCTTTACATTAACATGACTCTACTTTAAGATAAATCTAGTATAAAAAATCTTGTGTCACATCGTGCTATTTGTGGCATAATTCGAAGTGTCATTAAAATGATCAAATCAACACTTTTAAACCTATTTTACAAATGTTTAAAGTATCTAACCATAAACACCAAAAAATACCCACATGTTTAATCAATTAAAGCCTAAAACATTATGTTTTATATTATAATAAACATTTAAAATATGTCATTTTCCATTACATTGAACATATTCCCAAAACATATTATCCACTGAGGGATAAAATTCTCAAATAAACATTACCTTATTTGATAGTGTGGCTTCATGAAATTTAAATTTAATAAACACTGTGGTCTGAGGGGTTGGTTGAAAAATAGTTGATTTAATATTGATAATAAATCAAAAGGGGCTTAATGAATAACCCATAGTTTTATTTGAGGTATTGAATTTTTTTTCAACCTGAAATGAATATTTTAGGTTGGTGATATATATAAATATTTAAGAATTCCATTTTAAGAAGAGAATTTAGGTAAGGATATATATAAACATATTATGAAAGATGTTTTCGGAAGGTATATATATTAATTCAAAAATTTATTTTACGATATCCACTTTTTCTAAGATCATGTTTACTAAAATTATTCATGATTTATATTATTCTTGTAGAAGATACAGATATATGAATTGTTTTTATAAGATGGAAATTAGATATTTCATTGGAAAAAATAAAACTAGATGTATAAAACTTTATGAAGGTACAAAATTAATTTTCATGAATCCATTGGATAGATTGTTTCTAGATAGAGTAAAATCTGATGTTTCTGGATAGAGTCTTCCAGACAGGGAAATATCAACTTGAGTCTCTAGAAAAATTCTTAGAAATATTTTTTTCAAATAGAATGGATCTAGATGCTTCTAGAAAAATAACTCAATTGATAAAATCAGATAAATAAATCTATATGAACATTTTTACCAGATAGAGAAGTTACTAACATTGTTTTTTTTCAAATGGAGAAGTCATCATGTTTGTGAACTCTAAAAATGAGTTCATTGGATAGATATTTCAAGATAAAGGGGTAATGGACAAAGAGACTTCATAGAATGAGGTACCACATGAAGAATATCCATAAAAAGCTATAATAGATGGAGAATTACCATATAGTGGATTTATTCTAAAGAAATATCATATAAATAATTTCTCATATAGAAGAACCTGATGGATAATTTCTTACACTATTTTGGACAGAGCATCATATATGTTTGTAACATCTAATCATGGTGATCATGTTGAGATGTATGTTCAATGAATCAATATTCACTAAATATAGATTATTATCCTCAATGATATTTGAGGAAAGTTCAAAAAACTTATTCACATAGATATTTTAGGAAGCATTGATGAAAATGTAGAATTCAAATTTTTAGGAGCATTGATGGTGACCAAACAAAGATTGATTTAAGAAGTATATTAAAATTTGGAGACCACTATTCCTCATTGTTTTGCATAGGAAGTATGAATTTACAAATATTAGAAACCTCATGGAGTTTTTTTGTTTCTACTGCTATTGAGATTAATGTTTATGTGAGATTTTGGCTGTAAAAATTTAGAGATTCTTCTCGGTTGAAGTAACATAAACAAGATTCTAGATGAAAACGTTTTGGATGTTCCAAAATCATAAGAAAAATTACTAGAAATAATTTTTCATAAGGTTAAGATTGTGTGAATAATTTGAATAATTCTTATATATATGGTCAATGGAAGATCTTCATTATATATAAAGAAGTCAATGGTATAAGGACTCAACCATAAAATTACTTTTTCAAGAGTTTTAAGTCAATAATACATTCTCTTAAATTTGAGGATCTTTTCATGTTTAGTGTTTTAGATAATTGGTTAATAACTAATAGATATAAAACAATAATTTTACAAAGTGGACACATCCAATCCCTATCAATTTTTTCCATAATATAATAATTTAAAAATAATTCACATTTTCTATTCATGATAAATCTTCATGACATTAAAATTTACTTATTGTTTTCCTTTTAAAACTCTAAATCCCTGTGAAAAGAATTTTAAAAACATGGGATGAACAAAAAAATCACAGTAAGATACATAAAATAATAAATCCATTAGTCTAGTGAAAAAATGAAAATCCTTTTGGAACCGAAGTTGTTTTTTCTGGAAAGGAAGCAATAATCACATGGATGATGAGGGAGTTTTAATGTAAAGGGATCTTATAGTTCATGATAATAATAATAATATTGAAGGTGGTGTCATTTTCTAGTATTTTCCATTTTTTCGGTCCAAAATTTGGAGAATGGATTTCCTTGGGAAAAGTGGACTTCCATAAAGGCCTTATGAAAACATGTAAACGGTATGAGTATTATGAGAAATGGGTATTCATTAAGGGTGTTTCGCGATGTAATAGTGGTTCTGATGGTGTCCTTCGTGATTATGATGAGAATCACGAACAATGATGGTTTTCTCCATGATTACGTGAATTAGAGAATCACGTATGGTGATGGAAATATCCACGATTATTACAAACGCCGCAAAGGGTTTTGATGGAAAGCATGGAAGTTACGACAAGAATCATGAATAGTGAATTCCCAAGGAGCTTCATTATTAAAGGATCTACATGAAGAAGATTTTGATAGATCCAAAAAATCTAAAAAGGGGTGATGGAGAAACACAAACAGTCAGGCCTTTAAATATGATACTACCCCTCCTCACATAATATGAAATTTTCCAAGGAAAATGCTGATTCTCTCTGATTGTGAAAAGCCAATGGAGATTCAAGAATCTTGATTTCTATTCAAGAGTTAGAATCAAGAAATTTCTATAAGTCTTGATTGATGAAAATGATTTTTATTAAAGGGTGCTTTGCGATGATGGGGTTTTCTACTTTGACACAGTGAGCGTCGTGAAGGTTGGTTGTTCCACAAAGGAAGTGATCATTGCAATGACAGTTTGTTATGAGAAGGTAGGGAGCTTCACAAAGGTAGTATTCATTACAAAGGAGCTTCCTGAAAGGAAGTACTGAACATTAGTATTTTGTGTATAGGGATTTAGAAGATAGTCAACTCATGTATATGGTTCATGAAGAGTCTCGTTCTATGCCAAAGACAAATACATTAATTTTAATCCATTGAGGTGACCATCAATTTGATAAACTGAGTAAGAATTTTCTCGAAGGATTGATCTAGTGGGAGTCGATGGTAGTGTTATGAGGGACACAATGATCAATCCCTAAAATTTTATAAAGGAATTTTTCTATAAATATATGGACTATATCTGAACTCTTGTATTCCACAACTAATGATGATTAGTGTATTTTGGTGTGACCAACACACTGTAAGAGTATACTCCCTGGACTATCCCTTAGTGGTGAACCATGTAAAACCATTGTGCTTCCTTATGTGAATGTTAGATCTCTAATCAAATCCATCATTCATGTTTAACAAGTTCCTACCAACTAGGGAACAAGATCCATCATATTAAATGAAAACATTGATACCTTGATTGTCCCCTCTCCTATCAGGATGTTCCAGGGTCCAATTAGTTGTATCAGATCCAATTTTTATGTATATTGGATACTCTACAGTAAATCTATTCTCTATCAAAAACTTTATTTTCTTTCTTGATTAAAAAACGAACTGTAGTTTTGATGATGATCTACTTATTTCTAAGTAGATGTCTATATCAACCCAGACTATTATTAACTGGAAAAAGAATTAGAAGAGATAGTTGAAGAATTCCAACTTATCTAAAGAATAGGTAGTATCTAGTTCTCTATGCCTTTCTAACAACGAAGATATATCAGTCTTGGGAGGTTAATAGAAGGTGCCTCAGGTTACCATGAATGAAAAGGACAACACTTTTACATCCAATAAATCAAAATTTCCTCGTGACCAAGAGGTATGTTTTAGTACCATTGAATTTTTTCCTCAAAATAAGGATCCCAGAAAAAGTGGTGACGGTGATCAATTTACCACCTCACAAGAATATTCAATTGATCGATTAAAAAAATTTATAATATTTCTAAATAAAGATAATCCCCAGTTTGTGGAGTATTTCAATTTATGCAGGTAGAAATTACCTGGCAGGGGGAGGAACTAGACACTTTGGAGGACGGATTGTAAAGAGGAATTATAGAATGTTTTATGATATCCAAATAGGTTGAAACATTGAAAAATCAAAGAGTGAAAATGAAACATGGTCCTAAAAATACTTCAACATAGTTTTGGATAACATGGGATTCAAAAAGAATCGTGAAGAAAGGATCCATGAAATTGAATAGAAAATGAAAAATGGTACTGATGTCAAGGGTTTACAATTGGAAGAAATATCCATGAAGATCAAGGAACATGAATCTTTGATTCAGAATACTATTACACTGCATGAAGAAGAAGTTGTTAGAATGAATAATGCTTGCGAATAAAATATGATAATTATTGAAGAATATAAAATAATCATCAAAATGAAGTGTCTATATTTCAAATCTAATTTGGACAATATTGAGAGGATGCGTATTGAGAATCCATAAAAGAAGGAAATCGTTGTTGTTGCTACTAAATTCTCACTAGAGGATTATCAAGCAGAAAAACATCCAAAATGTGATAAGAAGATCATGTCATATTTCAGTGATATATCTAAAGAAGCTATGAAGGAATAGGTATGATCGAAAACAACTTTTTTTAGTCTCTCTAACCCTATATTCCTGAAGATCACAGGTTTTAAGACATAGAATTGACAAGTACGGATGAATAAGGGTGATAAAAAACTTACCACTAAGGCTAGGGTGGATAGGAAATTGATTAGGGAATCTAGATACGCCCAACAGAATAACAATTCATTAAGAAGATCCAACAATCTCATTTATAAGAGATAAAGAGAACAATATTTTTTGGTTCAATGTTGGTGATGCAATATATTTTGGTGTTGTGCATTAAATTTTTGGTACAACCCTCAAAATGAAAAAGCATGAAAGTAATCATATCTCATTGGGGGATTCTAGAGATGAAGAAAAAACCTCCACAGTTCTAGAAGCATCTATATACTGCAAACATATTTTTAATTCCAGATAACAACTATGATTTATGTAGTGGTATTGGTCAAAAGGATGGTACATTATAATCTCATCATGTGACCAACTCTCATAAGAAAATAAGACCACAAAATAAATCTTTGAATGAAAATGAATCATTGGGAATTAATTAGAAGATATTGTGAAGATAAATACTCCCAAGAAGGTATCAAAGGAGTATTTTGAGAAGACATTGGATTCTAAATCCATGAAGTTGAAAGGTAGTGAATCCAAGAGAAGTACTATGATGGAAGACACTCATAATAGGCCATGTGGAAGATATAATCAAACTCATAAGGTTCCTACTGAAATTTTAGTTATATATCTAGAAGATTTGAAAATAATGTGGACATGTGAATATTCACAGCCTAAGGCCAGTGAAAATAGAAAATAAAAGGCCCCACATGATGAGGAAAAAGGTCATGAGTGTTTTCTAACAAAATGAATATCTCATGTAAAAGATGTTTAGGTTGAGGGATGTAAGAAATTTGGTCTCATTGGAAAAAGGTTGTTTAACATTACTACCTAAAGGGGATGTGGTCCTTTAATGGAGTAATAATGTAACATCCATGAAGGCTATTAATAAGAAAAATTCTTCACAAAAAGTATAAAAGGATGTGAGGATATCCATGATACTTCAGCATAAATCAGAACATATGTTCACATATGCAAGCATGAAGACTGGAGTAAATATAGGATCATTGATGATAAAAACATATCAAACATCCAGTGCATATTGAGGAAGAAATGAGGATTCACCTTATTCCCTTAATCATTGACTATTATATTTGTAAGAATATTATAAAGAATTGAAAGATGATGCATGTTCTCAGGGGGATAACCTAATATGTGGTGAGGGTTTTCAATTCTTGTTAGCCAAGATGAGTGAGTCAACATATTTGAATGATTCCTCAATTTGGTATTGAAATAAAAAATAAAGGAGGATCATTTTTGGATGAAGCTAAAAATGTTGTACTCTAGAGAACTAGGATAAATAAGGTATCATCATATCCTGATCTTATTTTTTGTATCCTGATGAACAAATATTCAGTAAGATTGTCCATGGTAATGTTGAGGAAGTTATCGAATGTCGAAAATCACCAGAAGAAGAACCATTTAGGTTTTTTCTTCATTTTGAAATATCTTGAAATCAATTATTGATGAGATCCACCATTATGAACATGTTTTGGTACATTTCCCTTGAGGGGGATACAAATGAATTATTATGAAGAATCAACCATAATAATTATTTCTATTTTCCTATAACATGATTATTATAGAAATTCCATGAAGATTAAGTCATTAGAAATGGATTTTTGGTGATCAAGGGACAGATTTAGATGTTGAAATAATGGAAGGCTTATAAAATATTCTAGGATGACATAAATAATATGATTATGAAGATGTTTCATAAGAATAAATGATGGTTGAAGTAAAATTTTCCAAACCACACATGAGAAATAAAAAGAGCATAAATTGATCAATCTAACATCATTGTAAATTGTATTTCTCCCACACAGACAATGAGAATGAGGAATTATTCATATTATTCCTTCCTATCAATTTTGTAACCAACCTCATTTGAAGAAACTTTGGATGTCGAATAATGGTACAAATTCATGATCGAATAAATCAATTATATTGACAAGAACCAAACATTTGGATCTTGTTTCTTGATGTGAATACCAAAATGTGACTGGAACCAAATGGATCATTAAAAACAAATTTGAAGATCATAGAAATGTGATCAGAAATAAATAAATCCTAGTTTATAATGTCTATATACAGATTGAATGTGTTTATATTGATGAAATAGTTGCTCTGGAATCTATATTGGAGTCAATATATATTAAACAACTAGTGGGATTTATAATTGGAAATGATTAAGAAAAGGTCTATAGAATAATTAAGAAACTCTATAGTTTGAAGTAAGAACTATGATTGTGATTTTCTTTACATGATTCTTATCTAAAGAAGCTTAAATTTGAATGAGTATGAGAGAATGATAATCTATATGTGAATAATTCTCAGAAAGACTAGTTCATGGTACTAGGGTATGTAGATGATAATATATTTGGTAGAGGTAGGAAAGGATCGGTGGATGAATTTTTCAATAATATGAATTTATAATTTTAAATTTATATGAATGGTGAACTAACATACTTTTTGGGCAGCCATTGATTTAGAGGAAAGTTTACACTTTTATTTCTCAAGAATGGTATGTAGGAGAGTTTCTAAAGAAATTCAAAATGCATGACTCCAAACCAATGTCGACTTCGAATTTGGTTGGAACAAAACTCGAAAATCATGAGGATGTGACTTTTGTAGATCCCAACATATACAAAAGATTCAATAGAAGCCTGTTGTACATAACTAGAACAAATCTATATTTTCTCTTCGCAACATGATTAACAGCCCTCTTTTAATTTAATTCAAAGTAAGAACATTTTATAACATTAAAAGGATCATGAGGTACGTTCAATGTACTCACAAGTATGGCTTATAATTTGATGTAGGGAAATATTATGAACTATCTGCATTTTTTGATGCCGAATAGGCTGGAGATGTGGTGGTTAGAAAGTCCATAAATTATTGGGAATAAATTTGTGGTATGGTTGAGTAATAAACCTGAAAGAACTTTTATTAGTACTACTGAAGGTGAGTATATCGTTTTTTTAAACAATTTCACTCAGCTATTTTGGATGAAGAAAAAATTGATAGATATTAGAGATGATTTGAAATAGCTAATTGTGAATCCCTGTGACAACAAATGTGTGATAAATATTATGAATAAACCATTTGAGAATTATCGCAGGAAACACATTGAAATCAGATATCACTTTGTAAAATAAAAGGTTGGACAAGGGATGATTAAAATAGAACATGTTGGAACTAATGACCAAGTTGATGACATTATGAAAAACCCAATGGTAGAAAAGTTGTTTGAGAAACATTGTTTTAACCTTGGTGTTTGACCACCTCCTAGTGCCTGAGGATTTTAAGAGTGTTCTCATATCCCCTGTTGTATTAGCTGTTTTAATCTGTTAATGGAAATGATGCTGTTTTATGGTGGAGGTACGTCCCATGGGAGTTTTTGTTTAAGAGATACATGTAAATATTAAGTTCTTTGGTTTTATTTTCAATGTGGATAATGGAGAAAATTAATGTTTTATGGTTGTAGGAAAATTAATAATGGAGTAATTCTATGAGATTCAATGGGGGATAATGGGAATGAAGAATTAAATTCAGTGTTATGAGGAAAGAGTCAAAGAATTATTGGACATCATTAATCATTCCAAGACATGGGAACCCAAACAATGCTTCCCCTCTTATTTTATACACTGAGCATTGCACATGTAAACTTAGAGTGGTGGCTCAGTTTTTTCTTGCATATCAGGTTTTGATAATGGCTGGTGCTTCATTGAATTTATCTATATATTTCCAACAAAACCAAAGGTGGAAATTTTTGGAACCATGGATGTTCTTTGAGGGAATGGGTGAATGTTTTTTTTTGTTGTGAATCCACACATGGAATATTAGGGTGTTTTCATGGAAAGGGGTATTACAGTTCAAAATGATAAGAGTATTGAAGGTGGCATCATTTCCTAGTGTTTGCAAATTTTTTGGGGTCAAAAATTTGGATGTGGGATTTCATCATGAAAAAAGGATTTCCTTGAAGTCCTTATGAAAATATGGAAAAAGAATTATTTTTACAAAGAATGAGTCTATGTGAAGGATTTTTCATGAAAACATGAAGGTTATGATGGTGTGCTCCACGATTACAATGAGCATCGTGATCGGTAACGGTGTTCTCCACGATTATGAGAATTTGAGCATTGTGGATAGTGACAAAAATCTCTATGATTAAAAAGAGTAACAAGAAGGATTTTGATGGAAAACTCTCTGGTTATGATGAGAATCATGAATAGTGAATTTCCATGGAGCTATGCGATAGAAAGAGCTACGTAAAGATGTTTTTAAAAGATCCATAAAATCCAAAAATAGGCAGTAAATCATTATGAACAACCATGTCTAAATATGAGGATTCCCCTCCCAACTTAACATAAAATTTTACATGGTAAATCCATAATCTCTCTTATTTTGTGATGCCAACGGAGCTTCTTCAATCTAGATTTCTATGCAAGTTGCAGCATCACAAAAAGTCTATTAGTCTTGACTGATGAAAATGATTTTGATAAATTGGTGCTTAGTGATGATTGGGTATTTTAGACTGACTTAGTGAGCTTTATGAAGGTAGGTTGTTCTGTGAAGAAAGTTAACATTATGAATGGTTTTTTGTTTTGTGAAGGCATGGCGCTCCATGAAGGTGGTGAGCATCGAGAGGGAGATTCATAAAATGTAGTATTGAACATCAGGTTTAAGAGGAAAAGGATTTCAAAGAGAATCAACTCTGGTATACAGTGCAAGTAGAGTCTCATTCTATGTTATGGACAAATACATTAATGCCAATCCTTTGAAATGACCTTCATGTCGATAATCTGAGTAAGATTTGTCTCAAATCAGTGAGCAAGTTGGAGTTGATGGAAGTGTTATGAGGGGTGCAGTGAGGTATCTCTAAAGTTTTGAAAAGGTTTTTTTCCTGAAACAGAGTGACTATATCTAAAATATTATATTCTACAACTACAAAAGATTAGTGGAATTTCTTATGACAGACACACTGCTGGCGTACATTCCTTGGACTAGCCCTTAGTGGTGAACAAATGAAAACTGTTGTGATTCCTTTCGTCATGTGGATGTCTGATTTCTAATAAAATCCATCATACGGGTTTAAAAATTCCCACCATCATAGAATCAAGATCCATCATATTAATAGAAAATTTTTACACCCAGATTTCCCCCTCACCTCTCCGGGTGTTTCGAGGTCCAACAAACCCGTGAAAAAAATCTTCTTCAAAAAAGTCATTTTTACCCAAAAAGTAATTATATTTATATTAAAAATATCATTAACTTAACTTCTCAAATCAAATGATTTTCAATGATAACTCATTTGAAAACATCGTAAATTCATGTAGATAATTTGGGAAATCATCTTAATAAAACACTTACAAAACCCCTAAGAAACCCATACAAAATTGAAAAACCATACGGATGACATCCAATATAATTGTTTGAAGAACATAATCATTACACAATTCATTGGATTACTATATGTTCTCACACATTATATAATCTATATCAATATCAACCCTGTGATATAATTAGGCTCAGCCCACTATATAAATAATTTAAAATGAACAAAACAAGAATAAAATTACTTATGTTTATGACTTTTCAAAATAATACACTTGAAATGGTCTTTAAAACCTATATGCAAAATTATTTAGGATATAAAAATGACCTTTCCATTTAAAACCCATTCTCAATACCAAAATACACAAAAAATGGGAAACATGGTTTTTCTTTAAATAATTCATGATATCTTTTAACGTAATCCAAACCTCAAAAAACGACTATGGTCGTGGGAAATGTTATTATCTCTATATATGTTTAAATAGAATAGTACTTTTATCTTTTATAAATAATGACAGACATCCCATAAAAATATTCATTTTTGAAAACCATTTAAATAAATTCAAAATAGGCATAAGATGTCCTTTATTTATCTTTTCTTCCTATAGAAAATGACCATAAACTAATTTTAAAAATATGGATAAGGAAAATGGTGTTGGAAATAAATTGTTAAAAGAATATTTTTTTAAAAATAAATTCCTTTACAAAAATCCTTTAAAATTATAATTTCTATAAAAAAATTATCAAGAACATGAAAAATGGTAAAAATTACCATTATGATCCATTGAATAAAAACTAAAAAATTCCATGAACTATTTATGTGAACATGGACCGAGATGTTAAAAATTTAGATAATAAATAATTAAAACAATTAAAATGTGGTTTTAAATTGAAGTCCCCCCCACCATGAGTCAAAATCATCTCATACATTCTATATTTTCTTGAATAATAATCCTATATTAATTTTTTGCTTTCCTAATAAGTTTTTTCATCTTAATTATTCCATCTATTTCATTTATTACCATGAAATACAAAAGTAGTTAATCATTTAATTTCACTCCATCTGTTTTGACGATATTTACCTTATATGTAAAAATTGAATTTGGTAGGATTACTTTTGTCAAAGTTGTCATTATTTCATAATATCTAGAATAAAAATCATGAAATATTTATCATATTTATATATATATAATCGGTGATATGAATTGGTCTCCCAACTGGTGTTCAAATTGGAATTTATTAATGTAAAATGCAACAATACAGACATAAGGTGTAAAGATCTTACACCAGCACAAACCATGATTTAGAGAAATAAAACACATAAAAGAACAACGTTATCTGTGAGATCCTTCAAAAGTGGTCTTAGAAGTTGAAGGAAGGTCGAGACTCCCATGAAAAAATTGAAAACATCACGGCCTCCCAGCATGAGATCACCCGACAGAAACCCCAATTCCTTGTCATTCAAACCCATATAGTCAGCCTCCCCTCCCCTATCACTTCTCATGCACTGAGACCACCAACCTTCATTTTTTACCTACATTGATATATGGATACCTTTATCATTTAGATCACAAGGACATTTTCTAGTCACATGCTTAAATGATCTAGATTTTCCTCCACTCTTCATATCCAGAGTGATGTTTAATGTAACTACCATCACATTCAATTTCATGCTCAAATCTTCTAGAAACTGGAGAACCAGTGTTCGGTTCTTGTTACTGAATTCCAAAATTTTTTTCCGAAAAGGCTAACTGACGAGCATCAAGGCCAAAAACCATACAACATAAGGGATCAACCACAAACTTGAGAAGTTTTGGGAACACCAACCGCATAACCCACTTGTGTTTTAGGTCTGTTAGTCCAGAATGGCTAAAGAAATATCCATCTCAAAAAATAGAACCCAATATATGAAGACTTTACACACCAAAGGATCCATTAGAGAAGAACACTGATCTACAAAACATAATCTATTATCAGCTAGTCCTTGATATCCATAGAAAAAAAGGATTTACTTGCCATGGGAACGCCAACAAGGGGATCCAAGCATGTAAAACGTTACTACTGTCAAAAATCCATCAGAAGAAACATCATCATTTTAAAACAACATTAAACAAATAAAACGAGTAATGAAAAATATCATATTTATAAATCAATTATACTTTTAAAACTAATAATGAAATTTGGTTATGAAAATTTAACAATGTTAGAATCGTGGATATGGTCGGTCAAACATACGCATGAGTAACGTTTCCATTTTTCAACGGCCATTATGGAAAGAAGGTAAATATAATTTCAACATTAAATAATGATAACTAAATAAAAAAAATATTATTATTTTAATTCACTTACATATATCATCCATGTGATGTGGTGATGAAAACAATAATCACATCACTTCGTGGAGGTGGTAGTCCACATGTACACACAAATGACGTTAGCATTTTAAGTGAATAGAAAATAAGAATTATATGATATATTATATTTTTGGAATTATAAATATGTCTTGAGTAATATATATAAATATTAATTACATTATTTTAAATATCTATGAGAGGAGATGATTTAAAATGAGTTAAATTGATTTGCAATGAGGTAGTCTACCGTACACATGAATGATGGTTTTATTTCCCATTTTTTTAAGAGAGGATATTTTTATTTTATAGAATTATAATAAAAACATATCACTATATGTAAGATATTTTTGATATTATATCATCATGATTGAATAATATTTTAAGGAGGTGGAAGAATATGGAAAAACACTAGGTTAAGAATGATACCTCTTCTTCAGACCACCTCGTTATGATTATACATAAATCCTTCCTAGATTGAATTTTTAATCAATCCCTAGAATCTAGGATATAGGTGGAGAGGTAAGGAATGGATTTTTATAGGGTATTCTATTACCAAAATTCTTTTTAATTGTATAGTGTAGAGGAGAGGTTATGGCCATTTATATGTGGGGGGAGTGTAATTTTAGTAAATATCCAAATACTATTCAATAATGCGGAGTCAGTCTCAGACCAAGTGCCTCCAAAACTAGAAAATTATGGTGTTTAGGGATGATAAGGTTGAGACAAACCTTCTCTAAAAAAAGAACATGTTTCAATCATGTTATTTCATAACTTTAATCATTGCTCACCTTTTCCATTTTAGTTTTCACCTACAATAACATTTTTTTTACTTTTTTAGGGTCAAGATATTTACTATAAAAGAAAAATTCGCACATAATTAGAAAATAGATGATATTTTAATGAATATACTACTAACATGGTAATGTTTTTTTCATGAATTTTAATGAACATAATAAAGTATTTTTTATTTGAAATTATCATTAATGTAAATTTTGAAACAATTTATTTCATTTGACTTTAAAAATATTTTGAAAATGATGGAATTAGAATATATGCCATTCAGAATTCCCCAAATTCTTATAAATTTCATAATTATTTGTGGGAAAAATAATTCATTAAATTTATATTACATTTAATAATTTTGAAATAATTTATTTTATTTTCCTTTTAATTAAATAATCATTGCCCCATCATTTCATAAGAATTTAAGGCAATTATTTAATCAATAAAAATTAGAAACAAATTATCATGATGATTAAAAATATTTTATCTTAAAAATAACTATTTATAATTGAACAGACGAAGTTTTTAACCATTTCATAAAATATTTTAGAAATTAAAATCAAGAAAGTGGAATTTTTTACTTTTCTTATATAAATAAATATAATGATCATAATCATGGCCATATGATAGAAAAAGTACATATAATCTATTTTTGAATGAATATAGAAAAATATATTCATAAATTAAAAGTAATGTAACTTTTTTGGTGATTTTTAATCCTTATCATATTGTTTTTAACCTAAATTAAAAAAAAAATTTATTAAGATAGAAACTATTTATTATGGTTACAATTCATAACGACTAAAAATTAAGTTGACCTTATTAACTAATATTAATTATTACAATTACAAATATGGAATCCATTTTATCAAAATAAATTCATATAATTGGAATATTTCAATTTCAAATAAAACTTGTTGACACGATGAAAATGTGGTTTTTTAAGAAATGTATTTTCAATGCATAAGATGATTCTATATTAATTATATGAGTAAAAATTATCATTATATGAATTTAAATTCATATTTATAAATATATAATCTAATAATATAATTTTTATCATTCCTCATTATGGGTTTTTATAATTAGTGAAGATGGAGAAACATTATGCACCTTAAAACAGTTTTCAGATAAATGTGTTTTTATACCCAATATAAAAATTATACTAAATTATAGTATAAATATGATTAAAATGTAATTAATTGGACTAAATATTAAAAATTAATACTTATGTTACTTTAAATAAAATTCAATGCTCAATGTGACTTTTAAATTACATAATTTATTGAAAGGTAATGATAATTTAAAAAAATTATTTTCCACTATTCACAGAACAATGAATATTTTCCAAAAAATACCAAATTTTAAACCTCTATTAATATTTAAATTCACATTTAAAAATTTAATTGAATTTTATAAAATAAATTTTCTAAAATTTGTAGATTTTATTTTAAAATTTTCTCACAAAAATCAATAAAAACATTTTTGATGTAAACATCATATTTATAAATAAAACGACATTACTAAAAATTGAGTGATTAGTTACTAATAATATATAAATACATTTATATTGAGTAGAATAATTTTATATATATAATTCATAATGTAAAAAATATTTTTTATACCCTCTAATTTAATGGTTTGCTTGTAAGAGTCGTATTTAAATAATAGTATTTCATGGTTCGTTGATGTTTGTTATTGTGCCTCATGTATGGCATCTAAAAAAATTTTCATTTCTAAAATATCCAAGTGATAATTCTCCCCCTAATAAATTTTTCCCTTCATATTTGGAATTTATCTCAGTAATAAAATATTTTACATTTGAAAATAATTATCTTCAAATCCAAAATCGTTATAAGAGTTAATGAATCTTTCTCCTTATAAGAGAGAAAATTAGATCAAAAGGGCTCCTATAATAACCCAAAACTAGTTTTCCATGTAGGAAAACATTATTGGGAAGTGAAAATATAGAAATGGAGAAAATATTAATTTCTAAATAATGATTTAGATCGATAGAGATTATTAGTCACAAGAAAATGAATGATCATGAGAATGTCAACAAGTAAAAAACCATAATGAAAAAGGGTGTGAAAAGACCCTAAATTTAATCTGAAATGATAATAATAGTTGCTTAACGATAATTTTCCATGATTTAAGTAATTTCATTATAATATATCTTAATAAAATTATGAAAATACACTTACTTGATAAGTATAATTTCATCCTTTAAATAATTCACAACACAATCTCATATTTTTTCCTAAATGATGAAAATTATTGATGAATTATTTTATGCGTGAAGAAATAAAATTATATTCTAATAGAACAAATAATCTATAAAAGGTTAAAATTATCTTCCTAATGTCTTCATACATTAACCAAAACAAAATTATTTATCACAAGTTAATATTATTTAGAAAATGAATAACCCATATATGATGAAATATAGTAATAATCTCCAACACATAAACACCCAAGGTTTCGCTGAGATAATTCAATAAATAACTATTCTTAAAATTATTCAAAATATTCCTCAATAAGGTTGAAACCTAAAAATAAGAACGTTGTGATCGCATATTCTTCTGAGACTGATTTAAAATGCATCCCCAATTAACACCAATCACCTTTAAAGTCTCATGCTAATGAATGTATATGTCCTAATCATATGAACTCCAAGATACACTAATCACTTCCATAAATAACATTAATCAACCCAAATACATTATAAAATCATATATGCTACAAAATTATAATTCAACATTTATTACTCAATTGAATTTCAATAATGTTCAGTCTACCTTAATCATATAAGGTTCCCAAAATCATGAACATATTTGGAAATAACATTAATCACCTAATAAAAAAATCACTTTTCAATCACAGGGTTATCTATATGATAAAAAATATGTTTCAAAAATAAAATTAATCAATATCTTCAAAACATTTACGTAAAAAATTATTTCATACTAACCATGAAATATCATAGGCCAATTGTTGGAGTTTCATCATTTTTTCACTTTTTTTTGTTAGTACAAGCCTAATGGACTTACTGGATGTGACAAGTTATCCTTTTTCTAAAACTATACTAATATAATTCTTATAATATTTCAATAAATTTGATGAACATACTAAAAAATAATATAAATCATTAAATATCATATAAACCCTAGAGTTTATCAATACCTTTAATCTTAAGTCCAAAAAATTAAAAGATCATTCTTACAAAAATAAAATTTTAACATATCAAACACAGGGGAAAATATACTGTAAACTTTGATTAAAAATCCATAAAAGTCTCTAAAAGAACTCTCACCACATAAAACATCAAAATATTATTAATTAATTTAATCTCATAGAAATCCTTAAATATACCACTATATAATAATTCATTACTCTCTATATGTTAATACCTCAATCACTCAACATTATTCATAATCCATTGACTATGCTTTTCCATCGTATTCCTTAATACTTTATTCATTTCATATGTCATTTCTTGTTTCCTAATCCTTAAATTTTATGGAATTATTCATTGCTAGAAATTTATATGCATAGTTTGGACGATCCATTTCTTGATCTTTCTCCCTAGGACATCGATTTCCATAATGCACACACCCCACAAATTTAAAAAATTCATTTGACTCCCCAGGAGGGATTGTATTCCCCATCTAGGAATTTAAAAAATTCCTTTTTTATGGTATATTATTTCTTTATACCCTCCTTTACCACATATGAAACATCTTACCAATCTGTTAAGATATTTTCCTAAGTACCTCTTCCATATTCTAGACATACAGGTCATTCAATATTTTTATAATTTTATAACTATCACCTGAACATGCATGGAACTTCATTTACCTCTTAATTAGTTCGTTTGAAATTAATCATAACTTATGATATTTGGTTATTAATAAACTCAAGATGTTTCACTACAACTCCCATTACATTTGATTACTCATTCATAAAACCACCACAATATCTTTCACATCCTATATTAATTTCATTCCGGCTAGATCCAACCATTTAATAAAAAAAATGTCAGTGTTATTTTATCAAATAATCCATAATAAACCATCTTATATATAGGATTATACTAAAATGTCAATTACAATTCCATACCCTATTCAACTCTTTCGATTTACCCAAAACTACAATAATTTCCTATACATACAAAACTTTGTGGTTATAGAGGATTTTTGACAGAAGATGAAATAACATCCAGAAATGTAATGTTTTGTAAAACGTTTCTCTAATACTAACTAGATCCCACCTAAAACATTTCATAATATTGAGTTTTATTTAAAGAAATTATTCTCTTTCATTGGAGGATCTTTTTAGGTTTAGGGTTTTATAAAATTAGTTCATAACTCAAAAATAAAAAACCCACACATTAAAAAGTGGAAACTTTCTATTAATATCCTTTTACCATAATATGAGACTTTAAAAATTGAAACACATTTTATTTCCATGAAAAATATTCACAACGTTCAAATTGACATATTCATTTTCTTTACCCATCGCTAACACAGTGAAAACATATAAAAAATGTGGTATGAGAAAAAAAGATTCGTAAGGGACCCAAAAAAGAAGAAATCTGTTAGTCCATTGAAAACATGAAAATCCATGAATTTTTTTTGTCAAAACATTTATTTTTACCCAAAATGGTCAATATCATTCATTTAAAATGATAAATAGCTTACAATTTTAAATTATAAAATTTACATGAAAACTCATTAAAAACAAAGAAAATCCATAGAGGTACCTTAAGACATCATTTTAAAAGAAACCTTATACAACCCTTTGAGGACCCTTACAAATTGGAATAACCATTATACTAACTTGATATATAATTATTCTAAGAACCTAATCAATACCCAATGAATTAGAGCGCTATCAGGGAACACCATTTATATAAGTTATATCAGGATCACCTATGAGATATATTGGGGCTCAAAACACTGTATAAAATATGTAAATGTACTATAACATTAATTAAAAAACTTAATATTACAACTTCTCATCATAAACCCCTTGAAAAACTCTTTTAATCTAGTATTCAAAACAATTTGGATATTGATGAGTTCGGAGGTCATCATGGTTTTCTAAATATTATTTATAACTCCTAAAATAGCACAGTGGTGCAGGGTCAAACCCAAGGGATGACAGGTGAGAGATCTGAGGTTTTATTCAAAATTAACTCCACTGTTGTCAGAAGTGGAGACAATGAAAAATTTCTATATTTATTACAATTTTTTTATTTTGTTTTAAGAAAACAGTAAAATAAAAAATGTTGAAAAATTTACTAAATCATCTACTATTATACTGATGAACTAATAACTATAGTAGATCTTGCATAAGAGAACAAAATACTAAAATAAGGCAGTAATGCCAAAGGAGAAGATCAAATGTAATACTTGAGAATTCAAAACTACTATTTTAAATGATATCTTCCCCACTACACTTCATTGAATCATACCTCAAGAAAAAAGGTGAAAAGTATCCCTCTCCAGGAAACTCAACACACATAGAAATGATTTTAGGAGTTCGCCACCCCAAAATCAGTTAAACTAATTGATAATTATAAAAGTTTAACATATGAAAATAAACTCGCTGAAAATTTCTAAAGTTAAAGACATTAACACTTTGATAAATGTATTCAAGAATTACCTCACTAGTTGATCTTGAATTTATGAATTTAGAAAACAATTCAGGTCTGAAACAACTAAATAAGGAATCATTAATCAATATCGCCGATTGATTATGATTCAGGAAAATGTAAAGTCAATAAAGAAGTTTAAAATATTATCCAGTGAAATTGAATTATCGAGCTAAGACAATTCATCCCGTGATCATCTTGATTTATGAAGTGAATATATTCTAAGAAAATAGTAAAAAAATTAAAGACAGAGGGAAGAAGAAATCCCCAAATAATGCCCTGCTCTCTGGCTCCTTGGCCTCCAACTCATCTCTGATGAGAGTCTTGTTCTACACTTATATGGATGTCATCATGGAATGAATGATCATTTGGATCTGCTCTCGAATGGATGTGTTCACGGAATGAATGAGCGTCTCCTCAAAGATGTGTTCATGGAATTAATGAATGAGCCTCTGAATCAGTGTGCCCACTCTGAAAATTATTGTCACGACCCGACCCAATGGGGCTCGAGCCGCGACTCCCCAAGCCCGCCTCCAATAGGCGAGGGGCTAGCTACCAGCGCCGAGTAGGCTATCACACACATGGGAGGCATTAGCCTAAGGTATCTGTACACACGCACCCACAAACACCTCCATGCAACAGTGCAGAGATATAGAAACTGAAAAGTAAACGCATGCATACATCTATCCCAAACCAGAGTACAGTAGAAGTACAAAAGGGAAAAATAGGGCCCACCAAAATAAAACTACAAAGCGTGTCCAACCTGATCTGAAGGAGGGTAACGCTGCCACAAACACCCGCCGAAAAGCTCCCTCGGCACCACACCGGCAAACACCCCGGTCAGTCTCGCTCACTCAGCTTTGCCTGCTCCGGGTCCTCCTGGGACTCCGTCGAAAGGCCTGTGGTCTGCACAAGACACAAACATGTGCGGGCAAAGCCCATGCAGGGGTGAGTATAAACATACTCAGTAGGCACCCCAAAAACCCAAAACCAAAGAGAGCAACTGAAAGGAAACAGTCCGCTCATCCCAGCCAGAGGGAACCCAGACGAGAGAGAAACTCCATCTCGTGACCATCCTTGGCTAAACACAACTAGTCATCTCATCTCAGGTGTATGCCCATACATACACCTTGAACAATCCAAATATACTCAGATCATTCCACAAAGCCACAAGAGGTACCGACCTCGTCACCAGCAACTGTCCACAACCAGGAGAGTACACTCCATGATCACTGTCATCCCAGATGACACTCATCCGAGAGATACACTCCATTGGGTCCCAAACAAACATCTCAGATGCTCACCCGAGAGACCACGCTCGTCGGATAACATCACTCGCTGAAACAACATAACCACCAAACTCCTCGGATAGGGGATCGCCGCTAGGGTCCGCTAGGGGATACCAAGACCCACTCCGGTATACGTAGCTCACAGATAGGGGATCACTCCCAGGGTCTGCTGGGGGATACCACGACCCGTTCTGGTATACGTAGTTCTCACAGATAGGGGATCACACCCAAGATCCACTGGGGGATACCACAACCCGATCTGGCGCTCGACAGAAGCTCCACACTCAGATAGAGGATCATCATCCATATAAAGATGGTCACGACGATACCAGAACCCTATCTGGTACAACTCGCGATGTAGGGGATCGAACTGACGATGCCGCAACCCTACCGAAACCACGCGCTGAGTAGGGGATCGCATAACCAACGATACCGCAACCCTACCGACACCAAGCACTGAGTAGGGGATCGTATAACCAACAATACCGTAACCCTACTATAAACCTCATACTGAGTAGGGGATCGTATACCCGACGATTCCACAACCCTACTGAGCACGACCCACCGCGTAGGGGATCATATTTCCGATGATGCCACAAACCCTACGGGGTTAACCTGCTAGATAGGGGATCGTCGCCCGTGAATAAGCGGTCACAGCGATACCAAGAACCAGATCTAGGGTAAAGATGCTAGAGGATCCACTCCGGGCCCACCGGAGGGATACCACAACTCTAATAGTTTAAACATCCCATCGAGAGGATCACAAACCCATACGAAGGTTCGGATACCACACGAACCCTCGTAGGAACGAACCAAGGGAGAACCCTCAACCACTGCTGGTCCAAACGTCGCTAGCCCAAGCGACCCGCCACAACGCCACACTTCGCACCTCCTAGGCCAAAACAGAGGCCACCATCGCGCTCCACGCGGAAAAACACACAGGATAGGCTGTTTACTCGCCCGAAACGGAGCACCGGTGAAAAAGGCACTATTCACCTTAGCTAGCTCGTGTGGGGCCCACACAACGATCCCGAAACCCATCGAGCGGATCACATCACGGCGATCCCCTCGGAAAAACAAGCGGAATCGACTACTCGCTCGTCCAAAACGGACACCCGGTGAAAAAGGCACTATTCACCGAAGCCCAGCTCGGGTGGGGCCCACGCCTGAATTCTTAAACTCATCGAACGGATCGCACCATTGCGTTCCTCTCGGAAAAACACACAGGACCGGCTATTCATCCGCCAAAATCGGACTTCTCGTGCAAAAGCTGCGTTTCTCTACAAACGCCAAAACCCGGCCTCGTGGGGCCCGCACCCCTCTCACAGTCCCAACACCTAGAAACCATCTCAAAATGTCTGTCGTACCATCATGGTATCAACGCCACTGACGGCACGTCAATCGGACGCTCCGGGTAGAAGTTACAACGGCCCGAAGTCGTAAAATAATAAAATAATATTATTTTATACGACGTTTCTAACTCCCGGGCCACGATCCCGAACCCTTAAACCCTCAAAGTGAGTTCAAAAGGTCCGTCTCGACGCAAGGAGCGCGTCGCCGCAAACAGCTCACAAATCGGAGTTACGGTTTGCGAGTTACGGGGGTTTAAAGAACCCCCGGAAAATCCTGGCCGGACCACCGTCAGCCTCGCCGGAAACCACCGCGTCACCGCCGGATTCCGCCGCGCCGCCGCCGCCGTTGCCGGAAACCGCCGCGCCGCCGCCCTGCCTTGCCGGATTCCGCCATGGCCGCCGCCGGAATCCAGGATTTCCGCCGGAAAACTTCCGGGGACCCCCGGGAGCACCCCGGTGCTCAAACCGCCCACCTCGCGGGCGAAACGCCGACGATCCGCGCTCCAAAGCTTCCGCCGCACGATCCTGGAATGCCCGTCGTCGAAATCCGAGCTCGACGGCACCTTGATCGCACGATTCGGCCGACGATTCGCCGTCGGAAGGGGAGGAGAAGGAGGAGGAACTCCTCTGCGCTTCACACGTCCAACAAGGGGGGGGATATTTGTTTCCAACAAATATCTGCTCAACTCCCCGCCCCGACACGCCCCCGAACCCGCGCCCGACGCGGACAAGGATAAGGTCGCCCTTAGGGTAAAAACATCGTTCTGAACGCAACGGCGGACTCAGATTTGCGATCCGAGACTCCGTTCAGAAGTTATTCTAGCCGACGTTCGCACACTAACTTGCTACTTATTTACGAAAACGCCCCTGGTGGCGTTTCTCACCGCAGGCCCGCGCCCGCAAAGTTTACACCTCGCCTAGGGTAAACGACACGTTCCGGACGCAACTGTGCCCTCAGATCCCAGTTCTGAGCTACCGTTTAGGAGATATCACACTCCTGCCACGTGCATAGTATAAAAATACTTAATATTTTTATAAAATTAATTCCGGGCACACCGGGCCTCAGAATCGCACGCCGTCTTCGCACCTAGCTCTGGAATTATTCGTATAAATATTCCAAAGTCTGACATGGCCAAAACCCGGGTCGCTACAGCCTCCCCCCCTTAGAACTTTTCGTCCCTGAAAAGCCCTAAGCATAAGGTAAGCGACTTGACTCTCAACTGGGTCTCACACACCAGCGAGCTCACCAACAAACACCCATGCCCGAACGTATAAGTCAGAGGGACTCATCCGCCACACCTCAATACTATCCTCTTTGGGCGGCACTGACTCGCCCGCACGGTTTTAATCGCGTCACCAAAAACGCGTCTCGGTGGGGGAAGGATCCCTCCTCCTCACGCATTCGAAGCATGTCGAACAACACCCACACAGGATCTTACCAACGCCCTGAACAAAACTCGAGCAAGCAAAAAAAAGGAGGGTACCACTAAACAGTGTCTATCAAACTACTGCAGTAAGTAGAAAAGACACAAGGCATACTTCTATCTATCCGCGGTGCCTCTGGGTCAACAGCCTCCAGGGCATGCGGCTGTCCTCGCCCTCGACCACCAGCTCCATGAGCTTGGCGTGGACCGCCTGGGGGTGGGTTGGTGGCAACTGATACTGCCTACCACCTCCTCCTGCTGCACCAGCTCCGCTGCCACGTCCGCTGCCCTGCGGACCTCCTTGCTCGAGACGCTGCCTCTGCCAAGGCGGTCCATCGACCGGCTCCCTCTCAGCAGCACGTCGGGTCAGACAATCTCTAGCAAGATGTCCCCGACCATCGCAAGCGTAACACCGCCTCTCCTGCGGCTGACCAAAACTGGCCTGCGAGCCCTGTGAGCCATGAGGCTCAGATCCTCCATCCTGGGGTCGCCTCCTGAAACGTCGGCCACATCCAGACCCGTGAGTCTGTCGTTGGCTACCAGATGCCGATCCGACCGATGAAGTCTCAGCTCTCGAGTGCCCAACACTAACAGGGGGAATCTTCTCAGCCAGAAAACTCTCCACCACTAATGCTCGCTCCAGCACTCCAGCATAGGTGGGCAGGCACAAGGAAACCACACCTGCTCGGATGTCCCTACGTAAGCCCTGCTCGAAGGTCCGATACCTAAAGAACGGGTCTCGAACCATATCCAGGGAGTAGCACGACAGGTCTGTAAACCTCGCTGAGTACTCCGACACAGTCATGCTCTCCTGTCGAAGCTGCAGAAGCTCCTGGATCCGCACTGACCTCAGCGTCACCGGATAAAACTCCTCCCTGAAGAGCCGCTCAAACTCTGCCCACGTGAGCGTCTCCTCGTCAAGGGACTACGTTACCAAACTCCACCATCGCCCGGCAGAACCATGCAGAAGGCTCGCTGCTAGGACCACCATCTGATCTGGAGGTGTCCTCACTAGGTGGAAAACCCGGGTGATTGCCTCAAGCCAGTCATCAGCTGCCTGGGGGTCTGGATCACCCCGGAACCTCATAGGTCGCTGCCTCTGGAACTCGTGCAGTGCACTCAGCCTACGCGCAACCTCGTCCTGCACCGCCGGCACAATCAGCTGCTCGACAGGTGGTGGCTCAACCGGCAGACCACCTGGAGGTGTAACCTCAGAGCCTGCGCCCTGCTCCACAGCCTCTACACGGGGCGGGTCATCGGCACAATCCTACTGCGGAACCCTCACTGGCTATCGCCGTGGAGGCATCCTGAAATACATTCAAGACACACCACAGTCAAAGAGTATATCTGGAGAGATGACTCAAGAAGGACAAGGAAAACCCAAAAACCCAGTCCTATATGATGCATGTACCGTTATGTCCCTGCGACCAGTGTACGAATGTCCCGAGTCGAAAGGCAGGTTATCAGAGTTCTGGTGTATGGATACGTCGGCCGTCGTACCAACACTGGAGTCCCTGGCCTGAAAGCCGAACTCAAAACATCCTAACACTACAGCTATGCAACCCAAACCAAACTCACAGCTAGACCAGCTACGCTCTGAGATCCCAAAGGTGGAACCCCCTCTGATACCACTCTGTCACGACCCGACCCAACGGGGCTCGAACCACGACTCCCCAAGCCCGCCTCCAATAGGCCAGGGGCTGGCGACCAGCGCCGAGTAGGCTATCACACACATGGGAGGCATTAGCCTAAGGTACATGTACACACGCACCCACAAACACCTTCATGCAACAGTGCAGAGATATAGAAACTGAAAAGTAAACGCATGCATACATCTATCCCAAACCAGAGTACAGTTGAAGTACAAAAGGGAAAAACAGGGCCCACCAAAAGAAAACTACAAAGCGTGTCCAACCTGCTCTGAAGGAGGGGAACGCTGCCATAAACACCCGCCGAAAAGCTCCCTCGGAACCGCACCGGCAAACACCCCGGTCAGTCTCACTCACTCAGCTCCGCCTGCTCTGGGTCCTCCTGGGACTCCGTCGAAAGGCCTGTGGTCTGCAGAAGACACAAACATGTGCGGGCAAAGCCCGTGCAAGGGTGAGTATAAACATACTCAGTAGGCACCCCAAAAACCCAAAACCAAAGAGAGCAACTGAAAGGAAACAGTCCGCTCATCCTAGCCAGAGGGAACCCAGACGAGAGAGAAACTCTATCTCGTGACCATCCTCGGCTAAACACAACTAGTCATCTCAGCTCAGGTGTATGCCCATACATACACCTTGAACAATCCAAATATACTCAGCTCATGCCACAAAGCCACAAGAGGTACCAACCTCGTCACCAGCAACTGTCCACAACCAGGAGAGTACACCCCATGATCACTGTCATCCCAGATGACACTCATCCGAGAGATACACTCCATCGGGTCCCAAACAAACATCTTAGACGCTCACCCGAGAGACCACGCTCGTCGGATAACATCACTCGTTGAAACAACATAACCACCAAACTTCTCTGATAGGGGATCGCCGCTAGGGTCCGCTAGGGGATACCAAGACCCACTCCGGTATACGTAGCTCACAGATAGGGGATCACTCCCAGGGTCCGCTGGGGGATACCACGACCCGATCTGGTATACGTAGTTCTCACAGATAGGGGATCACACCCAGGATCCGCTGGGGGATACCACAACCCGATCTGGCGCTCGACAGAAGCTCCACACTCAGGATCATCGTCCATATAAAGATGGTCACGACGATACCAGAACCCTATCTGGTACAACTCGCGATGTAGGGGATCAAACCGATGATGTCGCAACCCTACCGAAACCACGCACTGAGTAGGGGATCGCATAACCAACGATACCGCAACCCTACCGACACCAAGCGCTGAGTAGGGGATCGTATAACCAACGATACCGTAACCCTACTATAAACCTCATACTGAGTAGGGGATCGTATACCCGACGATGCCACAACCCTACTGAGCACGACCCACTGCGTAGGGGATCATATTTCCGATGATGCCACAAACCCTACGGGGTTAACCTGCTAGATAGGGGATCGTCGCCCGTGAATAAGCGGTCACAGTGATACCAAGAACCCGATCTAGGGTAAAGATGCTAGAGGATCCGCTCCGAGCCCACCGGAGGGATACCACAACTCTAACAGTTTAAACATCCCATCGAGAGGATCACAAACCCATACAAAGGTTGTGATACCACACGAACCCTCATAGGAACGAACAAGGGAGAACCCTCAACCACTACTGGTCCAAACGTCGCTAGCCCAAGCGACCCGCCACAATGCCACACTGCGCACCTCCTAGTCCCAAACCGAGGCCACCATCGCGTTCCACACGGAAAAACACGCAGGATAGGCTGTTTACTCGCCCGAAACGGAGCACCGGTGAAAAATGCACTATTCATCTTAGCTAGCTCGTGCAGGACCCACACAACGATCCCGAAACCCATTGAGCGGATCACACCACGGCGATTCCCTCGAAAAAACAAGCGGAATCGACTACTCGCTCGTCCAAAACGGACACCCGGTGAAAAAGGCACTATTCACCGAAGCCCAACTCAGGTGGGGCCCACACCTGGATTCCGAAACTCATCGAACGGATCGCACCATTGCGTTTCTCTCGGAAAAAAACACAGGATCGACTATTCATCCGCCAAAATCGGACTCCTGGTGCAAAAGCTGCGTTTCTCCGCAAACGCCAAAACCCGGCCTCGTGGGGCCCGCACCCCGTTCACAGTCCCAACACCCAGAAACCATCTCAAAAAGTCCTTCGTACCATCATGGTCTCAACGCCACTGACGGCACGTCAATCGGACGCTCCGGGTAGAAGTTACAACGGCCCGAAATCGTAAAATAATAAAATAATATTATTTTATACGACGTTTCTAACTCCCGGGCCACGATCCCGAACCCTTAAACCCTCAAAGTGAGTTCAAAAGGTCCGTCTCGACGCAAGGAGCGCGTCGCCGCAAACGGCTCACAAATCGGAGTTACGGTTTGCGAGTTACGGGGATTTAAAGAACCCCAGGAAAATCCTGGCCGGACCACCGCCAGCCTCGCCGGAAACCACCGCGCCGCCGCCGGATTCCGCCGCGCCGCCGCCGCCGTTGCCGGAAACCGCCGCGCCGCCGCCCTGCCTCGCCGGATTCCGCCATGGCCGCCGCCGGAATCCAGGATTTCCACCGGAAAACTTCCGGGGACCCCCGGGAGCACACCGGTGCTCCAAAATCAGATCCGAAACATGTTTCGGAAACCTCGGGACCCAAACTATACAACCCTTATAACGATTTGAAAAACAACAACAAATAAATGGGGTCCGGGATTTCAAAACTCAAACCGCCTACCTCGCGGGCGAAACGCCGACGATCCGCGCTCCAAAGCTTCCGCCGCACGATCCTGGAATGCCCGCCGTCGAAATCCGAGCTCGACGGCATCTTGATCTCACGATTCGGCCGCCGATTCGCCGTCGGAAGGCGAGGAGAAGGAGGAGGAACTCCTCTGCGCTTCACACGTCCAACAAGGGGGGGATATTTGTTTCCAACAAATATCAGCTCAACTCCCCGCCCCGACACGCCCCCGACCCCACGCCTGACGCGGACAAGGATAAGGTCACCCTTAGGGTAAAAACATCGTTCTGAACGCAACAGCGGACTCAGATTTGCGATCCGAGACTCCGTTCAGAAGTTATTCGAGCCGACGCTCGCACACTAACTTGCTACTTATTTACGAAAACGCCCCTGGTGGCGTTTCTCACCACAGGCCCGCGCCCGCAAAGTTTACACCTCGCCTAGGGTAAACGACACGTTCCGGACGCAACTGTACCCTCAGATCCCCATTCTGAGCTACCGTTTAGGAGATATCACACCCCCGCCACGTGCATAGTATAAAAATACTTAATATTCTTATAAAATTAATTTCAGGCACACCGGGCCTCAGAATCGCACGCCGTCTTCGCGCCGAGCTCTGGAATTATTCGTATAAATATTCCAAAGTCCGATAGGGCCAAAACCCGGGTCGCTACAATTATGCTGCTACTTTGCCTTTAAAACCCTCTATCATCTGCTACACATCACCGTACGTTTCCACCGACTTCAAAAAGTCCTTTACTAAAGCACCCCACACGTGCATTTTTTTGTGCAATGCACGTCACGCTATATTTTCCCATGTAACTAACTCCTGGTGAGTTAGTTGGAAGCACTTGAATGTGTGTCCAACTCATGTGTGAACCTGCACTGTTAAAAGAGAAAAATGAATAAATGAATCACCTCTTAAATGTTAAATTTTAATAAATAAATAAAAGTTTCATTAAATAATGCTTAAATGTTTTTAAAATTAAATTACTTGTTATTTTATCTTTTAACTAACTTATTGTATTCAATGTTGTTACTTGTTATTATTTATATAATTAATTTATAAAGGTGATTAATTATTAATTATATTAAATTAAACGTTTAGTAATTATTAGATTATTAGAGTTTAGTTTTTTGAATATTAATTATTACAATTTATAAAATTATAAATAGTTATTATATTTTATAATTATTTTATTCATAAAGAAGTAAATTTATAATTACTATACTCATTAAAGTGTTAAATTTACTTACTTTAAATTAATTTTTAGATTAACCATTAGAGTTTATTTAATGAATTTATTTTGTAGTCTCTTCTATTATTATTAATTTATTTATATTATTATTATTATTATTATTATAGTTATTTATTATTAGTTTAGTTTTAAGTTAGTTTTTTTTATTTCATTTTACCCCTCCCCCAATCCACGATGAAAGCAAGGAGGGTTTATTCTTCCTCTCAAAAGCTACGGCAGCTTCCTCCTCTACAAACTGCGGTGGCACACATCTTCTCCCGAGCGCAGATCCAACTCTGTTCATAGCTTCTACTCCTCCTGGTGACTTCAAACTCTCCGTACACAACACACAACAAGGGATTCTGGACCTCTTCGCATAGCAGCGCATGCAAGGGTGTAGTGTGGACCTTCCTCAAGAGGCGGCTACTCAGCTTCAATAGACCTCCTCTTTGCTTCCAAGGCGGCGCAACACAGCATATCATCCTCGGTTCAACAAAAAATCACGGTGGCTCGACATCTGATTCCCCTTCTCCCTCGGACTGGTTCAGAGAATCAGTGGTTCACATATCTTAAACAGCAGTACGAACATAGTACAACAGCGTGAAAGAGGAATCTTCTCTTCAACGCCAATGCAGTGTCAGCCTCATGGACTTGGTGTCTATATAAGGAGGATGCAGAAACATATTTTAAAGAAGGGTGTATCAGCAAGATGTAGCCGGCAAGGGAGACCCAAGAAGGGGTTGTCGCGTTTGCGGTAGCTCGTGTCGCACAACGACGACGACACAATTATCTTGGACGTGTGGCGATGTTCTTTGAAGGGTGTTCAAGATGCAGTCCACCAGGAGCAAGAAGGGGGCTTCCGCGTCAGTGGTAGCATGTGCATCGCGTCGGCGTTTGACAGGTGCAGAGCAGCGGCGATGCAATTGATGATCGGGGCCACGTATCGAAAGTCCTCCTGATAGCGGTGATTAGGTGGCGAGTCCCGATTGAAGATTGGCGGTACATCATGATGGAGAGATCATTCGGTTGTCGCAAGCTGGTGCGAGGTTGAAGCATGTTCGGGTGAAGATCTCTGAGGTAGTGACATTTCGTCGACAGAAGGGTGACATTTTGTCAAAGATTGATCTTCCGATACATGGCGTCAGCGGGATGTTTATCAGAGAGATGGTAGAGGCGTATCGGGGTGTGGTTTTCACACAGGTTTTCTACGCTCTCTTATTTGTAATTCAAGTTTGGGAATTGCTTGGATTCTTGTACTCTCTGATTCATAGTGGATATTTTGGGAATTGCCCCGTGGTTTTTTAATCCTCTGCATGGGAGTGTTTTTCCACATTAAAAAAACCTACGTGTTGATTTATTTATTCTGCTTATATCGCTTCCATATTTCGACGGGTTTCTCACGGATATTTTGGCAAGAAATTTTCAGCCCGGATTCGGGATTCTCCCCAACAAGTGGTATCAGAGCGAGGTTGGTTTGTGCTTGCAGTTTAACATGATAATTATGGAATATTTGAAGAGGATCGGTGATGCGTGCGTGGAGTAGAATAAAGTTTTAAAATTAAAGCAGGCTGCGAGAGGTGATGCACATGTCGGCTCAGGGGATGTTGAGCATGGGGGAGCAAGTTTTTCCTACAGGTGTTTATGGTTCTTGTCTTGTTCAGCAGGATGAGCAGGATGATGAAGATACAAATGTGACAAAGATTTCAACATTTTATTTTTTTTGCAAGGGGAGCTGATATTTTTTTATCGGAAGTGCAAAAGGACGTCGTCATATTTTCTGCAGTTGATGATGGTTGGTGTGATACCGATATATTTTCTTTCCAACTGAGTTTGTTGGATGGTTCCATTCATTAATGTGATGAAGGGGGAGATTGTTGAGATTCCTCACATTTATTGATGAAATAGGAAAATTATTAATGGGGAGATTTTTATCACCATTAATTGGGGATTTTCTCCCAACATTAATGGATAGTTAATTCTTAATATTAATGGATGGAATAATGGATGTTGACTGCATTAATTGATTATTATGGACTTGGTGTCTATATAAGGAGGATGCAGAAACATATTTGAAAGAGAAAGGGTGTGTCACCAAGATGTAGCCAGCAAGGGAGACCTGGGAAGGGGTTGTCGCGTTTGCGGTAGCCCATGTGGCACGACGATGACGGCGCAATTATCCTGGACGTGTGGCGATGTTCTTGGAAGGGTGTTCAAGATGCAGTCCACCAGGAGCAAGACGGGGGTTGTCGCGTCGGCGGTAGCATGTGCATCGCCTCGACGTTTGACAGGTGCGGAGCAGCGGCGATGCAATTGATGATCAGGGCCACGCATCGAAAGTCCTCCTGATAGCGGTGATCAGGTGGCGAGCCCCGATTGAAGATCGACAGTACATCATGATGGCGAGATCATTCAGGTGTCGCAAGCTGGTGCGAGGTTGACGCATGTTCGGGTGAAGATCTCTGAGGTAGTGACGTTTCGTCGACAGAAGGGTGACATTTTGTCACATATTGATCTTCCGATACATGGAGGCAGTGGGATGTTTTTCAGAGAGATGGCAGAGGTGTATTGGGGTGTGGTTTTCACACAGGTTTTCTACGCTCTCTTATTTGTAGTTCAAGTTCAGGCATTACTTGGATTCTTGTACTCTCTGATTCATAGTGGATATTTTGGGAATTGCCCCGTGGTTTTTTAATCCTCCGCATGGGAGGGTTTTTCCATGTTAAAAAAACCTGTGTGTTGATTTATTTATTCTGCTTATATCGCTTCCATATTTTGATGGGATTCTCACGGATATTTTGGCAAGCAATTTTCTGCTCGGATTCGGGATTCTCCCCAACATTCTCCACAACTGGGTGCGGAAACTCTCCGGATCAGAAGCCTCTTCCTTTGAATTGCAGCAGATCAGGTTTGTTTCCAGACAATTGAAAAGTTGCGTTTAGGGATGAATTGGTTCTTGAAATTGATAATTGAAATGAGTTTGTAAAAGTGTTGATTCAATTTTGTTTGTGGAGGAATGAATGAATTATTGGATCGGGTTTGCAGTAGGTGGCTTGGGTGCGAAGAAGAGATTGAAGTGGTGAATCAACTGCTTCAATGAAACTGTGAGGAGAGGAGGAACAGTGGATGTGAGTTGTGGCAGAAAAGGAATGAAACTGTGGCAATATGAGATAAAAAATGGAACCAGTTTGAAATGGATACGGTGAGACCGTAAAATAAATTTCGTGGGAGGGAGCTGGAAACGATCGCACCGCAAGTGGGGTTACGGTGGCACCATTGTTGTGGCTCAACAATGAATGGGAAACGGTAACATAAAGGAGACACCGTAATGGGGATACGGTGTCTGAAACTACAGTGACACCGTGAATGAAATAGTGTATGGAGTAAAACGGTGTCACCGTGAAAGGTTGAGACTGTTAGAAAGGTTTACAGTGGCACCACAACGCCACAAAACAAAAAGTTGATTTAAACATAAATAAAATATGAATAAGATAATTAACTAAAACTAAAAAATAATTAAAACAATTGAAACAAGTAACTCATAAACTAAAATAAAATATACGAAACAAATAATAAATAAATTAAATTATTATTAACATCAATTAATTAACTTAAATTAGTACTAAACTAAAACTTAAAACTAAAAAGAAACTAAAATAAAAACTATATTTAAATTATATAACAAAGTTAATTTATTTAAAATAGTTACTTTAAAAAATTAAATTAATTAAGGTATAATGTTATTTGTTTGGTTATTAAATACTTAAGTTAACTAGTGAAATTAAATTAAAGATATTAAACAAGAGTAGAAACTTTATAAACATAAATTTATAATTAATGAATTTTTGAAAGACATCTAAAAATTATGTTAATCTAAATTAATGAATATTTAATACAGGAAAAGATAAATCAAAACTATATTTTTTAATGTACAAAATCAGAATTAATTAGTTAATTTATTACGGTTAAATTATCAAATTTTCAGAAAAAAACAACAAACTAAATAAAATTCTTTTAGACTATAAAATTAAAGTAAGAAATAAATTAATTAATTTAAGGCTAAAAGTAAACAATTAATTATAAAAATTGATTAATTGATAAATTAATTTATAAAAATAAAAAAGTGTTTATATATAATAAAAAATGGACAAATTATTAATTAAAAAGATCTGAAAAAACATGTGTTTTTAAGGCCATATTAGATATCAAAATACCCTTTTCTTTTAAAACCACATTTTCAATAACAAAATTCCTAGAAACAGGGACATAGTGTATTTTCATTAATAGAATAAGAAAAAATATAAAGGAATCCAAATGTAAAATAATGGTTAGTGTGGTGGTAAATGTCTATGTCAGCATATGTGTTAAAATAAAACATTCCTTTCGGCTTTTGTAAAGAAAGTAAAAAAATCCGTAAAAAATAATTTTTGAAAATAATAAAAATAATGAGTGAAAATATATATATAATTTCATTTATAAATATTTTATTCCTATATAAAATTAACCCTAAAATAATTTTAATGATATGGACATAGAGAAAATTACTTGGAAAATAAACCTATTAATGAATATTTTTTTGAAAGAAAGTCCATTTCAAAAAAACCTAAAAACATTTATTTTTATAAAAAAATTAAAGGAAGTGAAATAACGTCCAAAATAACCCTTAGAATCCATAAAATAATATATATTAATTATCATGAAATACTTATAAGAACCAGGGCATGGAATATAAATATTTAGAAAACAATAAATATTTAAATAAATTAACATGATGTTTTAAGCTAACATGTCCCATACCCTGAGTCCAAATAATCACATATATTCTTTATCTTGCAGAGTAATAAAATTTTGATAATTATTTAAATTCATTAACACATTTTTTAAGTTTATTATTCATTATTTTTATCTCTTACCATTCTATAGATAACTAGATAATCATTTAATTTCACGTCATATGTTCTGAAAGTATTCGTCTTATATGTCAAAAATTAATTCAGTAGGTTCAATATAGTCAAAGTGGAAATGATTACATAATATACATAACAATAATCATGACATATTTTTCATATTTACAAATCATTTATACTCTTATAATCAATTAATAATGATGGTTATGAATAATGAATTACGTTATAATACTAGACATGGTAGGTCATATGTACGCAAGAGTAACAATTCCATTTTTCAACAATCAGTATAGAAAGAATGTAAGGTTAATTTTATATTTCTATAATGGAAATTATATAAAAAATATTATATTATTTTTTTAAATAAAATTACATATATCATCCATGTGAGGTCATGTTTTCAAAATAATCACATTTCTTCGTGGAGGTTGTACTCCACACGTACGCACAAACGACATTATCTATTTTTAGTTAATGGAAAGGTTAATAGAAAATAATATATTAACATTATATAATGTTAAAAATGAAATTACTATAATATATAAACATTAATTCCATCATTGTAAAAATATAAGTGTATAGATGACTGAAAATGAATTACATTGGTTCATGAGGTTGTAGTTCACCATACACACGAATAATGGTTTCACATCCCATTTGATAGAAGAAGAGATGTATTAAGGTTATTTACCAAATTAAATAACATATTTGTATATTCGAGATACTATTGTTATTATATCATCATTGTAGAAGAATAGTTTAAGGAGGTGAAAGGAGAAACAAAAAATGATTTGTTAAAAGTGATACCTCTTCTTCAAATCACCTCTTTAGGATTATACATAATGCCTTCATAGATTGGATTTATCATCAAATAATGGAATCTTGGATGTGGGTAGGGAATAAATAAATGTATTTTTGAATGTATTTTCCAAAATAAAATTCTTTGGATGTGGGATGTGGAGAGGAGAGTGGTGTATTTTTATAAGTGGGGAGGAGTGAAATTTTTGTAATAACCAAAACTATTCCATAATGGGGTGTCACACTCAAACCTAGTTCCTCTGAAATTGAAACATAATTTATTGGAGGTAATATAATGGTGAGAAACACCTTCTCAACAAAATAACATGTTTTAATCAATTCATTCCATTAACACTAAGGTTACTCACTTTTATCATTTTAGATTTTTGTGATGATGACTAGTTTTTTTACTCTTTAGTGGTCATTGTAGTTACTATAAAAGGACAATAGAATCATAATTGAACCATGTCAAGTATTTAAGACCATATCCAAATAACAACCTCAATTATTTTATTTTTATAAAATTTAAAAAATATAATAAAATATTATTAATTACATATTATCATTAATTTCAATTTTGACACTATTTATTTAATTTGAGTTTAAAAATTCCAAGATAAGGATAAACTATAATAAATAACTTTGAAACATCCCCAAAATGTTATAAATTTATAAAACAATTGATGTAAAAGAATAATTAATTCAATTTAAATTATATTTAATATTTTTAAAATCATTTATTTCATTTCCCATTTCATTAAGTATTCACTCTGTCGGTGTTGCATAAACATTTAAGGTGGTTATTTAAAAAAAATTAGTAATAAATTACCATGTTGAATAAAATAAGTTTTACATATAAATTTATATTTATAACCTAATATAGGCATTTTAATCTCTAACATAAAATAAAATTAAATAAAAAACAAGAAAGTGGCATTTCCCCTTTTCTTTACGTAAGGTAATTTAAGGGTCATAATGATGACCCTATGACAAAAAAAAAACATAATATACTCAATTATTGGATGAATATAAATGAAATAAACACATGTAATTTATTTAAAGTAACTTTTATGTTCATTTTTAGTTTAATAAAATTCTTTTTCACATTATTTATCTGATTTTACTTTTACCGTGGGAACACATATTTACTACAGTTACTATTCATAATGATAAAAAATAATGTTGAATATACTACCTAATACTGATTATTTTTATTAAAAATATTATATCTATTTTATCAAATCAAATTCAACCAAATGACAAAATTTAATTTAAAATTAAACTCACGGACGTTATGAAAAAACAGTTTTTCACGGAATGTATTTTTTAAGCATTAGATGATTTTATATTGACTCTATGACTAGTAATTATCATTATATGAATTTAAAATTCATATTTACATATATATAATCTATAAATTTCTTTTTAATCATTCCCTCCCAGGGGTTTTTAATAAATTAAAATGGAAAACATTATACAATTTATAAGGGTTTTTTGAAAAATATGTATTAATCCAAAAATAAATGAACTCATACTAAAATATAGTATAAAGATGATTCAAATTTATTAATTAGATTACATATTACTAAATAATACATATTTTACTTGAACTAAAATTAAATTAAAAATTTTACTTTTAAATTAAATATTTTATTGAAATGAAATGATAATTTTACCAAAATCGGTATTTTTCACTACTCCATAAAAAATAAATATTTTCTTAAATATCCAAAATTTCCACACTATGTTAAATTTCATATGATTATTTCTAAACTAAATTTAATATTATAAAACACATTTTATGAATTTTCTTTAATTTTATTATAATAATTGATCATAAATTGAAATAAAATTCATTTTTGAAGAAAATATATTTTTGAAGAAAAAAATGACATTACAAAAAATTGAGTGATTGTTTAAAATAATTTTTAAATACATTTATATTTAGTAGAAAATTTATATATATATTTCATAATGTATTTAATAACAGTCATACCTTCTAAATTATTATCTTTTTTTAATAGTTATATTTTAATAATAATATTTCATTGTTAGATTAAGTTCGATGTTTTGTATCTTGTATGATATCTAACATAGTTATCTTCACAAAAATATTGGGGTGTTATATGCGATTCAAGATATATTTCTCCTATTGGTGGAGGAAAATTTTATAACTAGTGATAACCAACATTCATGGGTTAATGGTAATTCCACCCCACTATCATTTCGGTTAATGGTGTTTCCTTCCCAACGCACTATTGTATCTATGATGGAGTTTAGTGGAAATATATGTATTGGGTGATTCCCAACACAACAAGGAGTATGTACCCATATTGGGACCAATTTTTTTAAAAAATATGTGGCTTTCATATATATTTTTTATATTTAGATACACGTAAGGTTGAGTTACAAAGACGAGCCGACGAAATATCTAATAAGTTGTAGAGGTTTATTTCTATATTAAGGTAATTGTAAAAACACTACCACTAATTCACCCCTTAGTGATTCTACATACCTAGATACTATATTTTTTTAACTTATGATTAAAACCAACTCATGTTAACCTTAACAATTTTTCATAACCTATAAAACTCCTTGATAAACATCTGTTAAGGATAAAATCAATGTTGTACATTTAGAGGTCAATTATCATTAAATTTCACTAAAATTACACCTATATGTACATTGATAAAACCAAAATTAAAAATTAATAAATGTATAAAGTATTTTATATGGAAATATTTTTATTCTTAATCATATTTCAATATAAAACCCAATATAAGCACCCATTTACCATATCAAATAAGATAAACTATCAAAACAACCTTATGTTTGCTCTAATTTTTGGTTAATGTTAACTTATTACATATATATATATATATATAATTACTTTAACATATCTATGTTACCATCTAATGAACCCCTCCAACTAAAATATTATAATTTCAACATCTTTTAACTAAAATGATTTAGAAATGGTGAAACATAGGAGTCATATTCCAAATTTCCAACTCCTAGAGAATATTAAAACTTATTAACATCACAACATCAAATGTTTTGGTGTCAAATTCTGTTATATACATAAAACTCAATATATGATTGTCATCATCATCCTTAGAAAAATATTCTTTCAAAACAATTCCATGAAATTTTGGAACAATTTAAATTATTTTTTAATATCACATCCCAATTTCCTTTAGGATAGAGTGACAGTGATTGAAAATTAATTCTTTTATTAATTAAAAATATATATAATGGTTGATTGAGAACTCAAAAATTGATAATCAAAAAATATGAAGTTATACTTCATAATAAATCACCACTTTTCCCAAGAAAAATTTGAACAAATTGGTTCCATGTAACTTTTGAATACTCCATTCAAATGGAAAATCTTTCCTTCTAGTTCATCTTTGACATGTATTGAAAAGCATATTTTTGTTTTTATCCAATATTTAAGGTAATATTCCATGTTAATATAACATTCATTAAAGCCAGGATTGAGGATATATTTTTGGGAATTGATCCATAATGATTACTCGAGATTGAGATTTATCTGAATCATCACTTCCTCCTCTATTGAATTAATGTTTATCACCTCTTCGCCCATCCTTTCCTTCGTATTAATGAGAATCACTAATTTATAAGAAATTATTTGAGATTATTCATTTGAAATAACACCTCTATCTCCATGTTGTAATTGGGATATATTCGAAAGTGAAATTGAATCCGCATGCTTCGTAAGAGTGAAATTGGTAGCCTAACTATATAGAGTTTTGGGTTCAGTGTTACCCATACTATATATGCTCATTGGGACTCCATCCACTGTTCTACAAGTGGGTCTTGTCATAAAGAATTGATGTTTTCTCTTTTCACACAAACCTGGTATCCATATTCATGGGTTGGGAGGAATAGTCCTTTTTTAATTCAGGTTTTATTGGATTTAATAATAGGGTAGTCTCCCAAGTCAAGTCATCCCATTGTATTTTTTTACATGAACGAAGAGGATGTACAGTTTAAGAGAACTATTTACACTCATAGGAGGCTATACTAGAGTCCACTATCCCATAAAGAACCTCATATGTAGCAGGTACCTCTAAAAGTCATTGGTCATTATGCACCATGCCAGAGGAAATAACTTTTTATCCTTTCAAAGGAATATCTTTCACATTCCTTTTATATTTTTTTGATTCCCAACCTTCATAAAAAATATTTCCATTGATTTTATCTCCTAACATCTGGAATATATTACGAGCATGAACTATTTTTATCACCATCTACTTGGAACCAACAATATAGGGTGATAAGATTACAATCAATGAAGTTTGCAAGCAAGAACTCATGGTCTATCTCACTCAAGGAGGGATGACATGGAACACCCTTGATGAAGACCGGTTTGGGAGCCAGTACCTTGATATATAGAGTTTAGATACCTAGGCTTCATGTACATGGAAAATATATTTCTTTTCCGGAATACTTAATACATGACAGAAAAAGACTCCAAAATACTGTATTAGTTTAATATCTTTGGAAACTCACTACATAATCTTCTAATCATGATGAATGATCATAAAAAAATCCCATAAATATATTCCCCTTTTTTCCTTACTAAAACCCTTCATTATATCTTGGGGAAAAGAAAACAAAAAAATTGTGAGCTTAAATTCTCATTAAGGGTAAACATGGAGAACATTAAACAAACCTTAAACACTTGAACATAAAAACATGAACATAAAGTCTAAACATCAAAATCATGTTTCATGAAATAAATCTTGGCAGAACGTAAGGCATAGATCATAAAGGAACATTAATCATGATAAAATATCACTGGAATAACACATGGAATTTTGGAAAACCATTAAACACATAAAATGATATCCATAATAACCAAGGAATTGCTACCAAGACCATCATGGTGGACGAAGTCCATTACTGAATCAGATTTACTTGTCATTCCATCCATATATTACTAAACTGGAATTACATGCCATTTTAGACATTTCTATGTAATGGGATATAAATCTTTACCCAATTCTTCTGAGGGAGATATATGTCACACCCATCTCATAATTAAATCATTCTTACATGTGCCACGAAAAATGAGTCATTAATCATAACATAACCCAAGAAATAAAAATTGATTCTTAAATATAATTCCATCATAACATAATCCATGACCTGAACTGTCATTGAAGCTGGTCAAAGTTAGAAAATTATATTCCTCCTAACTACAGTATATGTGGCAAGCAGGTTCGAACCCACAAGGAAGGAAATTCTGACCACTATTCTTCTAAAAACCTTCAAAAACTCCATTGTTGTATGTAGTGGAGTGGATACTCTATCTTTTTCTTACTTTATAACTTTTTTTTAAAATTATTTACCAGAAAAGAAACTACACATTTTTTTGTTTTTGATCTAGACTACGATGAAATAGAAAACAAATTGAAAACTAAGAACAACTAAAATTTTGAACACTGATAGATGAACAACCAAAATGTAATGCTCGAGGAAAAATATCCATACTACTGGTTTTAGATGTATTTCAATTAACTTAAAAGATATTGAAGAGTGCCACCAAAAGAGTATGAATTACCACCCTCCCCAGGAGTTAATTCACACAGGCCAATCTATTCTAGAGTTCGCCACTCCAAAATAAATCAACTTTGAATAGTTTGAGAATAACAACAGACGAACTCACCGTAAGTCCTGATGTTTTTTAAAAAATTTAACTTTTGAAAGGTGTATCCACGAGCAATCTCTCCAATTGATTATGAAATTTTTAAAATTATGTTCTGATGGTACAAGCAAATGGTTGAACTCAGTATTGATCTCGCCGATCAATTCTGAATTCATTGAAGTGATTAAGTAAAATGAAAGAATTATAAGATAACCAGTGGAACTTCAATTTATCCCCGAACTAAAAAGATTTCGCTAGTAAACATGTTCATCATTATAATTATTATTTAAAACATGCTAAAAAAGAGTATAAGAATTCAAAACAGAAGGGAAGACAAACTCCCCGAAGAATACTATACTCCTACGATCCTTCAACTGCCGGGATGTTCAGAGGACCCCACTGCTCTTGATGAGACAGAACCTCTCGAATCTCCAATGGTGCTCTCCTCGAATGAATGAGTTCCCCACTCCTATATTGCTTGCTCTTATTTTTAATCAATCGTCATCTACTGCCCATCACCCCTTGTTTGTCACTGACTTAAAATGTCATTCTCTTGTACACCGCACACGTGCGTATTTTCGTGACTGGCAGGTCGCACTAGTTTTACCCTTGTAACTGACTCCAGATGAGTTAGTTGTGTGATCCTTGACATATTTTAGGCTTTGGTGTAAACCTACATAGTAAATAACAAATAAACAAAGTAAAAAATATTAAAATACGAGAGTGAAATAATTAATAATGATAGATAAATCACTTAACAATTATTAGCTGGATATTTTATTTAATTAATCTAAAACATAAATTATTATTATTAAGTAATTAATTAATTAACTTATTTAATTTATTATATGAATTAAAGAAACATTTTAGTTGTAAATTAAGATGTTTATTATTTTTTTAGTTAATTAAATTAAGTTAATTTATTTATAAATAGTTAAAATTTTAGTTCAAGATATTGATGTAAATAGTTAAATTGACATTTTTAATTAATTAATAATGTTAATAATAACTAATAATTTGTTTATTATTTTGAACATTAAATTGTTAACTTATTAAATAGTTTATACTAATTTAATTCCTATTAATATTAAATTTACTGATAAATTTTATTATTAAATTAATATGAAACATTAAATGTTAATTAATTTTAATTTAATTTATAAGTTTATCTAATTTAGTTAAATATAATTTATGTTAATTAAATTAGAAGTTCTGTTTAATTTAAATCATTTATCTTATATGTATTATTTATTCATAATTATTTAATGTTTAATATATTTAGATAAGTTAATATATTTAATTATGTTTTTATTTTATTTTTATATTTAGTTTTATAAAAAAAATTAAAAGAATTTCTTCTTCTACCCCCAATTATCTCTTCTACGTAGGGGGAATTCTGGAAGTTTCCTCCATCCAGCGGCGAGGTGGTGTGAAGAGAAGGTCTCCACGGCTTCAGCGGCTCCCTTCAGCAGATGGAAGGATGGCTCCTACTTTGGTCCACTATCACTTATCATGGCAGGCCGGTGGGTCTTCGAGGTTCCGCAGCGGTTTCCCTATGATGCGTAACAGCGAGGGCTTCTTCTCAAGGAAGCGGGAGGCTTGCAGGCTCAGTGGCTCAGTGTGGTTCCGAGTCATCGTCCCAGCGCTGACTCTATCTGGGGCGACTCCTCCAAAGCGACCACGCTGCTCCTCCTCGCGGCGGCGGGTAACTAGAGTGTAAACTCCTTGGTGTGGCAGAACAACAGTGACTAATTTTTTTTCTGGGTTTTAAAAAAAATTAAAATATGATAAAAGGGGTTAGGGTTCAGATATTTTTAAAAATGGGTCTGGGATGCGTGAACGCCGTTCACGCATCCTTCTGCGGCGAAGGATGCCTGAACGGAGTTCACGCATCCCAGACCCCGACGGTAATGCGTGAATGGTGTTCACGCGTCCTTTGGTGACCAGCTAAAGGAAGCGTGAACGCCGTTCACGCATCCTGGCGCGGGAAAAGATGCGTGAACGGCGTTCACACTTCTTTCCGCGGCGAAGGATGCGTGAACGCCGTTCACGCATCCGGCCGAGAAAAATTATAAAAGGAGGGGTCCCCCCCCAATACCCAATGTTCTCCTCTGATTTTTGTTGTGAAGCTCTGCAGAAATTCTTTCTCAACAAATATTTGCTGCTTTTATTGAGGTAAAATTTCTATTTAATAATTTAATTGTTTATTTGTGTTTATTTATTTCATTTGTATGTTTAATTGTGTTTATTTATTTCATTTGTATGTTTAATTGTGTGTATGATTTATTTATTTCATATGTTATGCATGAAATGTTTTGTATGATTTAATTTTCTTGATGTTGAATGTTCGTATGATTTAATTTTTTGAATGTCTGTTGTCTAAATATTGAATGTTTTATGTTATGTCTAAAATTTTTAATGTTTAGAAAAAGTAATTTATGTTAGAGAAATTTATTTTAATGGATGGTTTTGATGTAAGTGTAAATTAAATTACTTTTATTTACTAGTAATAATATTTTTAATCAATAAAGTATAAAATATATTTACTTATATTTTGAAAAGTAGAAGAATGCCCTAAAAACATTACAATTTCATAAAATTTAAAATAACAAAAGTGTTTATTATGTAAATCTCAATTAGATCAGTTATAATAAAATTTATTTAATGTTTTTAATAAATATATATATATATATATACACATGAAGTTAAATTTTTGTAAAAGAGGTGTAGTATTTAATATAGATTTTATATAATACGGATAATATAATAAATATACCAAAAAACACGGTATGAGTGATGACTGATCTTGAGATGACCGACCATGCATAATTGAAATTGCATGTTTTATTTTGTGTATGTTGTTATTCAATTTGTAATAATTGCATTTTTTCGGTATTGATGACCTGCGAGTCATCTCTCAGTAAGTGTAAGGACCTGCGTGTCCGTTTAAATTAATTTATGTATTTCATACCCCTAGACCCTCTCACATGCATGTGAGTAAATTTGTAATTAAAAGACTGACGCCCCAAAGAGGTGTCGACGAAGAGGCATCCCCGAAGAGGTGTCGACGAAGAGGCATTTGAGAACTCGTTCGAGAGGAGGCGTTGCTGTTTGACAGGAGATTGGAGGTTACTGCAATATTTGATAATAGAGACAGGAGTTTACCCATATAAATTGTGGTTAGTTTATCAGATAATGATAAACTAATCGCAAGTCTCAAGATCAAGTCATGATTATATATTCATAAGAAATCAAACTTTATGAAACATTATATTAAATTTGCTTTTGTGCTAAAATCACAATCACTATACCTTAACAGTGATAAATCAATACATAAAAAAGTCTCAAGATAATCAATTATTCAAAACCAAATTAAATAATTTAAAATTTTAATGTAGTGTATAATATTTTTAAATTTTTTTTAATAGGTAATTATGTCTGCTCAAATATATTGCAACGGTGAGGTAATTTGTACCGAGAAGGGTTTTAGCTACAGTGTGCCACCTGTCAAAGTGGTAAATCTCCATGGTTGTATGACATTGGATGCAGTTCGTTATAAGATTCATAGTCGGTTAAAATTGAGTGCAGGACAAGCAATCACTTCAATTAGATACCGACATCTTCAATATCCTGAGCGTATGTGGCACAGCGACTACCCTATAGTCGATGATGAGGATTGGATGGAGGCTTCTCAGTTATTCAGGCAACAATGTATTAATGGTTTGATGGAATTATTTATTGTCATTTCTGATATTGATGTGGTGCAATCGATTACTACATAACCATGCTTTGTGACCTCTATAGAAGTCGGTCCTTCACAATAGTCTTCTTCATTGCCTCCTTCTCATACGACTCCTATGGAAGAATGTAATGAGGAAGATCATCAAAATTTGGAAGGAAATGTAGATGACATCCCTTTCTGTGCTGATATAGTGCAAGAAAGTTTATCTGAGGAAGAAGAATCTGGGGAGTCAGCAGGAGATGATGTGGTTGGAAATGAACCTTCTGAGGTTCTTTTGAGAGACATACATCCACTACATCCACCAGTTAGTGGTAATTAGCCTTCAGTTTTGAGTTCCTTAGTTGGAGGAATGTCTCGTGAACAACCTTTTGATTGGGATGTCATTACACCAGCTTCTGAATTCCCTAGCATTATAGGGAATATGCCTGCATCAAATGATAATGCCATATATGTTGGGCAGGAGTTCGAAAGTAAACAGGTCATGAAAAATGTGATAAAGCAATACCACATTGAGCGACATTTCACATTTGTGGTTTATGAGTCAAAGAAGACCAAATATCTCATTCGTTGTGAAAAATATGGGTCAGAATGTAAATTTCGATTAAGAGCACTATTTGATAAATGTTATGGATGTTGGAAGATAACCAAATTAGAAGGCCCACACACTTGTCTGCATCCCAGCTTGGCACAAGATCACTCTTCTCTTGATGCAGAGTTTATATCTACTGTTATTTGTGAGATGATACGAACAAGTCAGGATGTTCCTGTTGCCCTTATTCAGGAAAGAATTCAACAGTTGTATAACTATAAGGTATCATACAACAAAGCTTGGAATGCAAAACATAAAGCCATTGTAAAAGTGTATGGTGATTGGGATGAGTCATATGCGTTATTGCCACAGCTTATGGAATTGTTGTCTCTCAATAATCAGATTGTTTATCAGTTGGACAGTGTTGAGTATGTATCCCAAAATCATCTAATTGATCGGTCAAAGGTGAAGTTCAAGAGGATTTTTTGGGCATTCAGACCGTGCATTACTGCATTTCCCTTTTGTAAACAATTTATTCAGGTAGATGGCACATTCCTTTATGGAAAGTATACAGGTGTTCTACTCATTGCTGCCACACAGGATGGTAATCGCGCTCCTCTGCCACTTGCTTTTGTTGTTGTTGAAAAAGAAAATTTTGAATGCTGGAGCTGGTTCTTGGCATGTGTACGTGTTCATGTCACGCAGAAACAGGGCGTGTGTCTGATATCTGATCGTCATCGAGCGATTATAGAGGCCGTGAGTAGTGATGGGGTTTCTTGGACTGAGCCGAATGCTTATCACCGTTATTGCATTAGACATATTGCAAGTAATGTGCATAAGCAGTTTAGAGATGAGGCCATAAAGAAGGCGATCCTCAAATTGGGTATGGTTTTCTAAACTTTCTTTTTTTAACAAAATTTACTATCCATTTTAATACATTATTATGTTATGCTTTCAGCATATGAACCCCAACAAGAAAGGTTTGATCGACGTCTTGAAGAGATCCGAACAGTTAATGAGGAGGTATATGAATATATGGTACAAATTTCAAAGGAAAAATGGTCATTAGCATACGATGGTGGCATGAGATATGGGCATATGACCACTAATATAGTGGAGTGCGTAAATGGGGTCCTCAAGGGTGTGCGCAAACTCCCAATCACAGGGTTAGTGCAAGAGACATTTTTTAGATGTGTTCACTACTTTGTTGACCGGTCCCAAAAGGCCTACTAGAGGATGGAAAATTGAATGCTTTTTACTCAGCATTTTCAAACTGATATTGACCGGATACAGAATGAAGCTTCACGATGGAATGTTATAGCCTTTGACAGGGAAAAGAGGAGTTTTCGGGTAAGAAAGTGCTACGACCAGGGTGCATGCACAAATGGTGGAGTGTTTGTCGTGATGTTGGATAACAGGTACTGTGATTGTGGAAGCTTTCAGGCATTGAGATATCCATGTGTACATGTTATTACAGCTTGCGCTTCGGTAAATATATCGTGGGAGCCATATGTTGACCCGGTGTATCACATGAGCACTTTGGTTAACTGTTATAGTGCTGCTTGGATGCCTGTTGGTGACTTCCATTCTATCACATTGCCTGCTGATCAACCGACCATTGTCCCTGATATTTCCAGGTTTTCATAAGTCGGTTTTGGTATCATTTATAATTTTTTCAATGTGTGTCATTTTTAAAATTATTGGCTTCATGCTACTAGGTTGCGGCCTCGAGGAAGACCGAAGTCAACTCGCATCAGAAATGAGATGGATTGGCCTCGGCAACGAGGAGGGAGAATACGATGCAGTATCTGCCACGCAGAAGGACATACTCGTAAGAGATGTCCCCAAGTGGCAGGACAGAGTTCCAAATCTCATCATCCATGATCGAGTCTGTGTACCTGCTCTAAGAGGAAGAGGTTGTGGTTGGTGTCGATGATGAAGAAGAAGAATAAGAAATAGAGGATGAGGATGAGAAGAAGTAGAAGACTAAGAGGAAGAGGTTGTGGTTGAATAACCTATTGTGGAAGTTTCTATAGTTACTTAGGAACTTGATCTATTTGGAATAATGTTAATGGTTATCTAATGGATAATGGATAAATTAACAAACGTAATTTCACAAATAAGAAGAAATAATTAATTTTTCACTTTTTCCTCTTAATTTTTAATGTGGAATAATGTTAATGGTTATTTAATGGATAATGGATAAATTAACAAACGTAATTTCACAAATAAGAAGAAATAATTAATTTTTCACTTTTTCCTGTTAATTTTTAATGTGGAATAATGTTGATGGTTATTTAATGGATAATGGCTGAATTAACAAACGTAATTTCACAAATAAGAAGAAATAATTAATTTTTCACTTTTTCCTATTAATTTTTAATGTGGAATAATGTTGATGGTTATTTAATGGATAATGGATAAATTAACAAACATAATTTCACAAATAAGAAGAAATAATTAATTTTTCACTTTTAAATTATGGTTTTCTTATAAGATGTCTAGTTTTAGTAATGGCATCTGAGTGTCTGAGCATCCTTAACTAATGTTGATTTTGAGACTAGGCTAATGTTGATTGTGACACCAAATAAAAATGAATATATCATGATTCCACTATTAATAAGTAACGATGATATCATGTGTGCAGATGACAGGTTTTCCATTGCTTACATCTCAGGCTACTCATGTATCACGACTGCTTTTAGAGGGACGTCCTGTGGCTCCCTTGAGTGTACGTAGATCTCACCATTTCCATCATACTGCACCACCTCCCGCTATCGTCCCACATCTTCGTCGAGATGGATTTTATGGAGTAGCGATGTGCGACTTCACGTTTCTTGATCATCAGCTCATTGCCGCACTTGTCGAGAGATGGAGACCAGAGTCGCATACTTTCCATTTCAGTGAGGGAGAGATGACTATTACATTGCAGGATGTGGCTATTATGTTGGGCCTCCCTATCGACGGACATGCTTTGACAGGCCGAGTTCCATCAGATTTGCCTGAGCTTGTTCATAGACTTCTGGGCATAGAGGTCCAGGATGATGGCAGGACCATCGTCGGTGGTAGATTGCGGATGCCTTGGTTAGACCAGCACTTCACACATTTACCAGATGATGCTGATGACATCACCGTGCTGTGCTTTGCACGCTCATATATTTTGAGGCTGATCGGTGGCACACTTTTTGTTGACCACTCTACTACTTTTGTGCACCTGATGTATCTAGCTTTTTTAGAGGATTTGGACCAGGCAGGTCGATATAGTTGGGGGTCTGCCTGCCTAGCATATACATACAGAGCCCTATGCAGCGCATGTCGCATCGACAAGATGCAGATCACAAGATGCATGGTTCTTCTACAGATGTGGGTATGGGAGCACATACCTCGTTTAGCTCCACATGCCCGTGCGCCATTACCCGTAGATATTGTAGCAGAGGCTCCACGTGGACGTTGGTATGTTATTAATTCTTTCTAATATCTAACTTACTTGTATAAAATTCTTTTATGAAATGTAAAAAAAAATGTTATCTACAGGTGGAGTCAGGCGCATCGACATTCAGATTCTCCCAGACATGATGTTCACGCCTACAGACTTATGCTAGACAGCATTCGACCAGACGATGTAAGTGATTATTATTTATATTGTTAAATCTTTACTCTTTACTGTAAATCTATTCATTTATTAATTGATTATTCATTTTTTCTTTCAGATTACATGGATGCCATATACAGATGATATCCTTCAGAGTCTGCCCCCATACTGTACAGTGATGCTTGATATCGGCTCCTGCATGGTTCCACTGATTCATTTTCATATAGTCGAGTGGCATCAGACAGATAGGGTTATGAGACAGTTTGGATTCCTTCAGCCAGTTCCCGACCCGCCCAGTCAGTTGGATTCATTGCATTCCCTGAAGATGTCAGGGAAGAGAGATTTTTATTGGAGGAGCTACCATGCGAGATATGTTGCGTTATGGGACAGGCGACGGGAGTCCCAGTTGCGAGGGGCAGGGACAGTATGCTTTCATTTGATGGATCAGATGGATTATGCAGGCTGGTACATCAGGTCTCCCGTCAGATTTCTGACACGGCACGGACGGGGCTTCCATGACTTGGTATGCATTTTTTCTTTCACAGTTCAACATATTTTTTATTCAAATTAGTTAACAACAGAATTTGTTTTCGCAGGATGCTCATATTTTTCATCTACTGCATATGTCTGATCCAGTGGAGAGAGCTGCCTTTGACCCAGCATATTTTCACAGCCTTGTACGACAGATGCTACCGTCGATGGATGAGATTTATCATGGCATTTTCTTTGATCCACCACCTGCTGCGGAGGCCGCGGAGCCTGCTGCGGAGGCCGTAAAGCCTGCTGAGCCTCACATAGATGTACCTGGGGGTGACGACCCTGTTATAGATGCTGTTGTTCCACAGGATGAGGCTGCTCAGCTTGCTCAGCCACATGATATTATTCCACTGGAGGAGGGTGTTCAACATGACCAGTCATATGCTCCTCCAGCTTCTCAGGCACAGCCACAGGTACTTACAGACGCTGACTGGATTGAGTTCGATGTTTTATTGCAGTCATCCGCAGCAGAGCAACCATCTACTTCCTATATTGGTGAGAGTTCCAGCCAGCTTCCACTATCCTTAGATGCAGGCCAGGGTACAGGCGGTGAGACTGTACATCCACCGTCTGTCACACAGGAGGATGTGGAGGTGGCTGTCGATGAGGATGCGCAGCGTACGCCAGAGCACAGACGTAGACAGACACGGCGTGGATGCATCCAGTATACTCCTGACTGTGGGACAGAGGAGCATCCACACCGGAGGCGTAGATTAGGTTGACATTTGATTTATGATACGTTTTGTATGTGTATTACTGTTATCTAGACTTCTATTATACCTTTAATAAGTGTCTTACTGTTATCAAATTATCTACCAATGTATATATATATATATATGTGTATAATAAATAATATGAGTAAATTAAATGATAAATATTAATTATATTAATTATTTCGAATTGCAATAGAAGTGGTCACAGTTATGATGAGTGATGGTTCAGTCCAACCATGAAAAATGCATATGCTGATAAGAATAAAAGGTCACAACAAGTGTAGAAGAATGGAACAATAGTTGGAAAATCTTCCATTGGGAATATGCAAAACAATGAAGTCAAGAAAACTTTGAAAGAAACTATTTCCAAGAATAAGTTTGAGCTAAAATCCAAGGATTATTTCATGACAAATCTTGAAATTCATATCATCTCAAGAAGTTGAAACTTGAGGTATTCCAATCACACTTTATCCATTGTTCTTAATTATATTTCTCATTTCAATTAAGGGGGAGAGCTTGATTGATGGAAAGATGGGATGAAAAGGGGAGATTTATCTTTTCACTTGAACTTTTTAATATATTTGGTGAAGTATGTGCAGGATTTAGCATTTCATTGATAATTTTGATTATCTACCCTTGGTTAATACAATGACATATAATCCATTTTTCCTCTCTATAACAAAAAATAATCCACTATACACTCTCTTTCTCCATAATACATTGGAGATTCATTCTACTCTATAATCCAAAAGATACATCTACTTCCAAATTTAGGAAGAAGTTCTTCTTCAAATAGACTTACTCTATAAGAAATCTAGTCACTCCTACCTTGTGTACTTTATCAATAATTTTAGAAATTATTATATTAAGACTCTTTTCATACATGTAACTCATATTTAATTACATAATAAAATACAAAAACTCATCAAAAATACCCAATGCTCGGGTCTTCTCCATTCTTCACATAAATGTTACAACTCATGTAAGAATCTGATTCACGTGGATTCATCAAAATATGATCTTCTAATCACCTGAATACTTATGTTTCACATTTCATCACATAGGATATTCATTTTAGAATAAATTTTTACTCTCATCACATGAAATATTCATTTTATTATTTAAATTATATTAATGAAATTGTAACTTCATGAATATATTATCATGATTGTACCTTGGAATTAAATCTAGATCTTACTTCATTTGAAGACTCTATTTCATCAAAAGTCTTGGGATCCTTCAGTTCATGCACGACAATGCATGAATATTGAACATGACTTGTTCTTGGATCATGCTTGGATATTATAAGTTCATCATGGACTTCTTAATATGGAAGGGTCCTTGGTTTTATCCAAGGATTCCCTTATCTAGCTAGTTGGATGGATTCCTTTTTAAATAAAGTTAAAAAAATGTGTTAGATAAAATATTCCACCAAATTCCATATTCACTCCAAATACCAATCCTTATTCTTCATGAAAAATATAAATAATATATTTATACTTTTTTCATATATCTCTTCATTCATACTTTAGTGAACATTTTTGAAAACTCCTTTGCACATTTTTTTCTATTTAAGATAATCTTAAATAATTCTCACTTTTAAAACATGGATAATTATCCAAATATGAAATTAAATTACATAACATGAATCTATAAAAATTATCCAAGCACCACCACTTCACATATTGACATATTGATAAAACATACAACCATTTTTTCCAACAATCTCCCCCTTTATCTTCTGTTGTTAATATCCATTCATATCATAAAAGTTAGTATGTGGTAACATCAATTATTCTCCCCCTTATTTAAAATAAAATGAAAAGGATAATTGGACAATTTTAAACTCATATTTATTCTCAAAAAAATCTTCACATATATTTTAAATAAGGGGATGATATGACATGATACTTGGAACAAAGCCTTTAGTTAATAAACACTATATCTATATGATCCATCCTAGTGTAGAAAGAAATAATTAAATAACCAATATAATATAATCTACCTATAACACATACTCATATGTGATACTAAAATTAGATATTCTCAATTATCAGGATGAGTAATTTTAAGATAAGAAATACATGATCCTGCACACACTTCAAAAAACACATTAGAAAGTTCAAGTGCAAGAACAAATCCCCCTTTTCTCATTTTTTCATTAAATAAGTACTCAACCTTAATGAATATAATTAAGAAAAAATGTAAGATAATGTGATTAGAATACCTCAAATCTCTTATAAGATCCTCCTTAAGAGATGAACTCATTCTTCATCATGGGAATTTATGTACTCCATGATGAACAATACTTCTCCTTCAATTCCATTCAAGTAAACTCATAACACATAAAATAATAAGGAATAAGGAGGAACCTCTTGTATTCTATAGAGGAAACATTCAATGTGAGAGTTTTCTCTCATCCTTTATTTCTTCTTATTTCTAAGCCAAGCATGGGATGTGATTTATTTCTTATTACATGCTTCATGGATTATGCACATATTTACTTCCCATGAATTTCCTCTTTATTTGGAATACATTTTCCCCCTCCTCCACAGCTGGTACAACCTCATTATTTTTCTTCCAAATTTTTCATCTTCTCTTCCAAGATTCTTATTACGAGGGATTTGATTTTGGTTCTTTAAACACCATTTTTTGATACTCGTTTTTATCTTTAAAAACATTGAACTTATTTTCTATCTTAATATGACTTCTTTCAGGATACAAAAATTCCTTGTAAGTCATATGAGTAGAGTTTCTCCACATAGATTATTTACCCTTGCATGTTTTCCTCTAAGTGAAATACTTTTCCATATGATCTAGGTTAGAAAAAATGAATCATTTAGGTATTCTGTGAGATGCGTGAACGCCGTTCACGCATCGCTTCTCTCGGGAAGATGCGTGAACGCCGTTCACGCATCACGCCGGGGTCCGGGATGCGTGAACGGCGTTCACGCATCCCGGACCAATTTTTAAAAATATTCGAACCCTATCCCCTGTTATCAAATTTTAATTTTTTAAAAACCCAGATAAAAAAATTAGCCAACAACAGTCCATCTTTCTCCAACAGTGCATTAAGAATCTTCGCACAACGGTGTGGAAGAAAGTACTTCTTCAGATGCAGATCGGCCTCCAAGCATCTCGCACAACCCTCCTCAAGTGCGGGTTGTATTGGGGTCTCAACGAAAGGGGGCGGTGACTTTCCGGTGGGCTGTGACCTAAGCACGTTATTTTTTTTTTACATTTTTTCAAAAAAAATTTTGAAAATACATCTAGGTTAAAAAAATTATTTTTTTACCCCCCAAAGGCGGCACCTGGTGTGCCGCCTTTGGGGAATTTTCCGGCCAGGGCAAGGCGGCACCGGGTGTGCCGCCTTTGCCCAAAAAATAACCGCAAAGGCGGCACACCAGGTGCCGCCTTTGCCTAAATAATTTTTTTTTAAATTTTTATTTTTATTTTTATTTTTATTTTTTGTTTTGTTTTGTTATATATATATATATATATATATATATATATATATATATATAAAACAAAACTTTTCAGCAGAATGTTTCTGCTATTTAATATCCAGCGGTTCTGCCATTACAGCAGTCTGGATTCTGACTGATACCCTCACCCAGGACTCCCTTTTATAAGGGGGTTTGCCCTGAAAACAATACTGCATTTCCGATGTGGGATTCTGGTTCTCCTTTTCCTGCACAGTACATTCTGCGTTTCTGATGTGTGATTCTGTTTCAAGTACGCGACTTTGAAAGACTATAAAAGTTAAACTATAAGACCAATACAAATGAAACTTTAAACACTAATTAAACATATAAGAAATAGTTTAAAACAAAAATAATTTCATAAAAAATGTTGATACGGATTAATTTATAAGCTTTCAAAACCACCTACTTGAAACTTAAACATATTTGAAGTACGTGACTTTTAAAGCTTATAAAAGATAAATTATAAGACCAATACAAATGAAACTTTAAACATTGATTAAACATATAATAAATAGTTGAAAAAAAAATAATTTCATAAAAAATGTTCACCAAAAACAATTTATAAGGTTTCAAAACCATCAACATGAAACTTAAAAATGTTTCAAATTCCCGACTTTGAAAGACTATAAAACATAAACTATAAGACCAATAGAAATGAAACATTAAACATTGATTAAAAATATAAGAAATATTTTAAAACAACAAAAACTTCCTAAAAAATTTTCGTAAAAATTAATTTATAATATTTCAAAACAATCTACTTGAATAGGGAATCCGATCCATCAGTTTGAGGGATACCGGGGCTAGGTTGATAGATAATCGGATCATTGTATCTATGGATTTTTTGGATAGGAAGATAGATTCATTTCATTCATTATATCAAGGTATTTATTTTTTAAGAGAATATAGACTTTCTTATAATTATAAAATAAGGGACACCTTTATTTTTTGGTTATAGAATACGATTCTCTTAAGGTTAAAAGACATTATTCTTTTAATGGCTTTGAAAGTCATTATTTGTTTTGTATGAAATTGTATTTCTTTTTTGTAAAAAGTTTTTATATTTCCACCACACATATAATTGAATGAAAAACATCATATTAGTATTTTTATTATGATTTTATCCATATTAATATGATTTTGATAATAACAAAACTTTTGAATTAATAAAATCTATCATGATTATGATTCTTGATCATACAGAAATTTTATTCAAATTTTTACCCATAAATTTTAATGAGGATGAATATTACACAAAATTCAGGATCACATGTCAGATTTTGAACCATCTTGGCACTGGTTAATAAGTAAACACATTCTGTGGAATTGGAATATGTGTGTATTAGGGTCCTCTCTATAATACAATATAGCACTAAACCATGGAAACTTTCTTTGCAGGCACTCCACCATAAAATATGGATCCACTATTCTCTCATGTGTCTCTATTTTCACAACCACCCTTTCTCATCTAGGAGCACATCATACCACTTATTGTTTGGCTAAGGTTTAATTACTTTCCCACCTAGGTAGTGGTAGACTCTTCCCTTGGCTAGCTAGTGGTAGGATAATTTTTTGAGTAAAATCAAACAAATAGTTATCCATTTCATCTCCTAAATTATTATTTATGTAAAATATAAATTCATCTCACATGAACATATTTTAATCCCTCATGAAATAATAAAATATTATATTTCCTTCACTTCCTTTTCTATTATTGTAAACAACGTGTCACCATTTCCACAATTTTTTAACATAATATCACATCAAAAGTCATCACAATTATGCCTCACATATCAAAATAATCTACTAACAAGTCATTCATCCTTATTGGAAAAAAATTCATATCAATGGGATCTTTATATATCATATTCCTTATTGTTTTGAATTAATGACTTCCATTGTTCCATATATCCATTCATATGGTGAACCACCATGATGACTTTTTCCTTTTAACTAATTCCTAAATTGAAAATTATTTTCTATAGGGACATTATGCATTTTTCATCTACAAATGGATTAGAAATTTCACTGAATGTTAGAGGTTATTACTGCATGAAGATATCCATTATAGTTACACAATGTTGTAGATCAATAGGTCTCTCTATATAGGTGGGTTTATTTTTCATAACAAGGGTTAAAATCCCTAATATAGTTATGAATAGGTTTTTCTGCAAAATATATTTGTTAAATTGTTTATGGGGAATATCCCTACATTGACTAAGAATGTTTATATGGTTCCCATTCCTCCACTTGGTATCCATATTTTTATAATGACATATATATTATTAGCTAATAAAATATAAATGTAAAATATAATTCTAATTATGAATTATAGAGTGTTTTCTAGAAATCTTGAGTGTTTTTCATTGAAATATTTATATCTATATTGGTTCCTCTAAATCAATTTCTAAATGTTACTAATAATGTTACTCAAATACCAATTATAACATCTTATAATCCATAAACCTATATTCAATAGTTATATTACATTATTGATATAAGGTAAAAGAGTCCCCAATGGAAAGAACAATTTAGTAGTCTGGGAAGACCATATATAGATATACAATACATATTAAAATAGAAGATACAAAATGAACATATTATGAGATCATGAAAATCCCTTCAATCATATCCCAGAAAATATCACATATTCCTCCTCAATGATTCCTGAGAAAGGAAAAAATTACATGTGTGATCAAAAGCTCATTACAGAGTAGCATATATGGGAACCTTACATAACATAAACATAGAATAAGTGATATGTAAAGTATAAATTAAAAAATGAAGTCATAATATGCTAAAATTGAGGGAATTATATGGTCATGATTATAAACGATAACATGGAATAAAATAATCAATTATCTCATACTGATGGAATGTATATTTCTAGAAATGAAATTCTTGTTGTTAAGGCTTAACGCTAGGCCACATTAGTATTATTAGAAGAAGAATACACCAAATACCAACATATTTTTTCATATGATATCTACTGATGAATTGATGGGAAATATAGTTATATGCCAGACCCATCACCTGATTAAGACTAATCAATTCACTCTACGAGTCATAATGACCTTTGTAAAAGTTACCTATGAAACCTATTGCTGAATTAATCATGGGTATCCATATATTGATAAATGTATACATAAAATACTTCCCATTCCTTATAATAATGTAAATTTCTTCTCGAAAAACCCTTATTGAACTTGGAAGACTTGTGTTACCATCCATGTAATTGGAATTACCCTAATCATAAAAATATAGTGGTGAGGGTACCTTCAATGTGTTGTATATCCATGGAAGATATTAATTGAGTACAATAGTTTTCATTGCTATGAGACCCAGGAAAAAATGACAACCCATATATTTAATGCCCCCTATTTCATGATTTCTTTCAAAAAATATACACTTAATATAATCACAAAATAAAATTATTCCATGTGTCCTTAGGTAATTAGTTACATAGAATAATAACCTAAAATAAGAATACAAAAAAATTATTTAAAACTCCATAACATGCCCTTAAAATCCACTGATCTTATAATACTGCATAGGATAACCTGGGGATGTACATAAGAAAGGGGTGAATTATAAGTCCTTGTAAAGAAATAATCAAAGAATAAAATTATGAAATTAATACATGTGAGTAGAGAGACATAACAAGGTGATATAAAATTGATGTGATTCGTAAAAATAAACCTCAAATTATTATATAATATAATAATATCAAGGAAACATTGGAATGCAATAAAAAATAAAACATGGAATCACAATTCTAAGTCAAGGATAACCACTAAAAAAATATAACATAGAGTGCTTAGGATAACCTCCCATGCACTGTAAGTGATTTCTCATGAGGTAAAAACATTACCCATTTTTATGAAGTGGAATATAATTTAAGGCCACCCATCATACTCATATCATGTACATGAATTTTTTTAAGTTTCAAGTAGATTGTTTTGAAATATTATAAATTAATTTTTACGGAAATTTTTTAGGAAGTTTTTGTTGTTTTCAACTATTTCTTATATTTTTAATCAATGTTTAATGTTTCATTTCTATTGGTCTTATAGTTTATGTTTTATAGTCTTTCAAAGTCGGGAATTTGAAACATTTTTAAGTTTCATGTTGATGGTTTTGAAAGCTTATAAATTGTTTTTGGTGAACATTTTTTAGGAAATTATTTTTGTTTTCAACTATTTATTATATGTTTAATCAATGTTTAAAGTTTCATTTGTATTGGTCTTATAATTTATCTTTTATAAGCTTTCAAAGTCACGTACTTCAAATATGTTTAAGTTTCAAGTAGGTGGTTTTGAAAGCTTATAAATTAATCCGTATCAACATTTTTTATGAAATTATTTTTGTTTTAAACTATTTCTTATATGTTTAATCAGTGTTTAAAGTTTCATTTGTATTGGTCTTATAGTTTAACTTTTATAGTCTTTCAAAGTCGTGTACTTGAAACAGAATCACACATCAGAAACGCAGAATGTACTGTGCAGGAAAAGGAGAACCAGAATCCCACATCGGAAATGTAGTATTGTTTTCAGGGAAAACCCCCTTATAAAAGGGAGTCCTGGGTGAGGGTATCAGTCAGAATCCAGACTGCTGTAATGGCAGAATTGCTGGATATTAAATAGCAGAAAAATTCTACTGAAAAGTTTTGTTATATATATATATATATAAAACAAAACAAAACAAAAAATAAAAATAAAAATTTTAAAAAAAATTATTTAGGCAAAGGCGGCACCTGGTGTGCCGCCTTTGCGGTTATTTTTTGGGCAAAGGCGGCACACCCGGTGCCGCCTTGCCCTGGCCGGAAAATTCCCCAAAGGCGGCACACCAGGTGCCGCCTTTGGGGGGTAAAAAAATAATTTTTTTTAACCTAGATGTATTTTCAAATTTTTTTTTTGAAAAAATGCATATAAAAAAAACCCCCTAAGCACAGCTCCACCTTCGTTGAGGGTTTCAAGATGATTTTAGATATTTAATGGGGTTCGGAAATTTGGATGGTTATGGTTGTGAAATGGTTTCATAATTTATTTAAATTGTTGAAGAATTTTTGTGCTGTGATTTGATAGAATTGTGGTGGAGAATCTTGATTTGCAGGAGATGCGGGAAAATGGAGGTACTGGAGGTTTCAACATGAAGAAAATGCATCAGTGTGAAGAGATGGGGCCGGTCGATCAGTGCGCATCGGAAAGAAGGCTTGGGAAGATCGGTGACAAGGTTGAGGATCGGAAGGGATGAACTGCGTCGATATCACCGAGGGAATCAGTGTTTTGTGCTGCAGACAGAGTCGGTGAGACGAAGTGAGAACTATACACAAAAAGCTTTCGAAGCAGGATGAGCCAGGGTGCATCTGTGAGTCACAAGACACGATAGAAAGAAAAATTATCGGCATCTGGAGGTATAAGAAAAAATAAATCCGTGTCACCGATAAAAATTGATGAGACACCGATATAAGAATAATAAAAAAATGAGTCACCCTTAGTTAAATGATAAATGAGTAGGTAATCGGTATGACATGAAACCGATGAAATGAATTGACTCACCAATTGTAAAAATAAACATCGGTGTGAAGTGACAGATTGGTGAGTCAAGAGAAAAAAGAATCGGTGACTCAAGGGGGTCAGTGTGTCGCAAAATTGGTGCAAGGTGAGAAACCGTTAATTACAATAAACACGAGTCACCGATAAATAAAAACCACAAATCGAAGCTGATACGCACGAGAGAACAAAGCAATCGATGAGTCATGACTCACCGATAGTTATAAAAAAACATCAGTGCAACAAGGGATCAGTGAGTCGAGAGGATCGCCGTGTCGCAACATCAGCGCGTCGCAGCATCGGTGCACCAACTCACTGATAGAACAATTTGAAATGATACAATAAAAAATTAATTTAAAAAAAAATAACAAAATGAATAAGACATTTATTAATTAAGACAAACAGTCAAATTAACTGAATTGTTAGAGACTAATTAATTTACTGTAACTAAAATCTAACTAAATTATTTAACAAACTATAAATAAAAGTAACTAAATTATTAACTAAGAATAGAAAATTAAGATTAATTAATTAAATATCTAAATAAAAGAAAAACACAAACAAATAATTAACCGCAAGCATGAAATTAAAATAATTAAGATTAACTAATGATATTAAACAAAAAAGTTAACTATTTAGATGACAAAATGAAAACATAAAAATAAGAACACATTATTTTATAAAACTTTAACTTAACTTATTAACTTATCTAATAAATAGAATAATCTAAAAAATTAATTAATAAAGTAAAATTATTTTAATGAATATAAACTAAAGGGTAATGTTTTAAATAAAAAACTAAATTAGATTAATGAAAATAAAAATGACAATTATTTAAAAAATAAACATTTTAAATTATTAAAAAGTTAACCACCTTATGATTTTTAAACTAAAATGAAAGTTAATATAATTAGAATAATTAGAACGACTAAATTAACTATTTAAAATACTAAAAACACATATGTAATTATAAAAAAATGATTAATTAATAGATTTAGTAATAAAAATAAAAAAGTGCCATTATTTATTTAAAAGTGTTAAAATAAATAATTAAATTGATAAAATTTAAATAAAAGATGTGGACAAACTGTGTAAAAATAGAGCCACATCAAATTCCGCCACACTTAATAATTTTTTGTCCTCAAACAATCCCATGTTTTGTCACCTTTGAAAAAAAAGTATTTATGATTTAGATCACATTGTAACATGTTCAGCACTTAAAAACAGAGGAAAGAAACTGTCAACAGGCTTTTAGAAAAATATGTTTCAAATGATGTCTTTTCTAGAACAAATAATCCAAAAGAGTAATCTAGAAAGCTATGAATCATAATGTAATGAAGCTTCCATCCATCATATGTGATGCCACTTAACGAATCATTTCAATCCAAGCTCTAGTTCTAAGTTCAAGAATGAAAAGAGGCAAAATATCAGTGGAATTATAAACTTAATAGTGGAACCTTTTACAATGACTCAATCCTAGGTACCAATTTTTTTTTTGGAATCACCTTAATGAAACAACCTAAATGACTCTCATATATACAATTTGTCCTCTTCTTCATTTGACGTTCATCATTCTCCTCACCTTAATGAACTCATTTTTGACCATAGACACTTTATTTATTTATTCCAATCCATGTATCTTGTGCTAAGCACTATGAAATACACTTATTCAAGGTGTACAGAGGGATTATAGTAAACAGAAACACACCCAGTATATTGGGTCCCAGAGATTCACCGTGGGATCCCAAATACCCAAATTACTCCAGTTCAAAATATTTTTATGAAAACCATTTACATTGTCTCATTATGGCATTTACATTAATAATTAAAAGGAAATTATCTCCCTAGAATCAAGATCAAACTTCCAATTCAAAAGATTATGATCCTAACTCCACTAATAGGTTACCCATATCACAATAAAAAATAGTCCCTAAACCATTTTTCCATGAAACCACTAAGAAATACCACTCAGTAATCATCCAACCTCATTAATTTTAGACTCAATGAACAACTTAACTACCAATGAAATACGGTCCATAGGCAAGAACCATTTCAAAAATAGTGTAAAGCCTAAAATTATGAAATAATTTTGAAAAACAATTTGTCAATTTTTTAAGTTGCAGTGGGAATTGATGAGCTTACATTAATGCACAGTTTAGAAAAATCAAGAATTTACCCCCTCCCCCACACTTAAAACCCAACTTTAGCCCCAAAGTTGACTTCCAAAAATAGAGAAGAACAATTTTACAGTTTAAGTTCAAAACAGTTTTTCAATTGGAGTAGATTTATGACATGTATAAAGGGTCTCTTTAAAGTTCAAAAATATTGTTCGCCAAAAAAATTAATTTAGAACAGGTTCACAAGCAAGTACATGCATTAATATTTAAGTCTAGTGAATAATTTTCAATATAGCTCAAAAGTAACATGTGAAGTGTAAGTGCATAGTTAATTAGGATGAAAGAAAGTTTAGCAGAATTTATTCAGTTGGATATTCAATACTGCAGAAAAAGTTCATGCAAAACATCCCATCATTAATCACATTCAAAGAAAACAACATCATGTACCCCCCACTTAGTTTCAAGTAGTGAAATGATTTTAAACAATGAATTTCAGTTCTCAATAGTGAAATACATGCAGATTTTTATACAGTGACATATGACAAATTTTTTATTCCAAAATGAGAAGAATTTAAACATTTGATGAGTTTTTATAAAATTTTAATATCAAGATATGCCATAGAATTTTTAGTACACATGTAGCAGAATTTTCTAAAACAAGCAGAATTTCCCGGGCAAGCAAGATAAGCAGCGGATTTTTAAAAAAATTACAATAAGGAGTAGAGAAATGAAACAAAATTTAACATTAAGATACTTCCCTGAGTAGTTTTCATTACTCCTTCAGCATTGGAATCTAACTCCACAAATGAAAAAACAACAACGTCTTGATATCTATAGAACAGAACAAAGAGACCAAGAGCAAGAAGTAACAAGGATTTCCCAAAACCATAGAACAAAAGTAGCACATTATTCAAGGGTAAAAATGAAACAAAATAAAGACAAAAGGAGCATAGGATTCCTCCCAAGAAATACTAAGTTTTAAAGTCTTTAGCAAGACTTTATTCAATATCAGGTTTCAACCAATGTGAAGGAAGCCAAGCCCTTTGGTTGTCCCTCAAAATAAAACTTCACCCCCTTCCCATTAACTAACATGTGTATATTATCTTCACCTATAATTTCTATAGCTCCATTATTTATCACTCTCACCATAGTAAAAGGTCACGACCACTTGGACATAAGCCTTCTAGGAAAGAGTTTATGTCTAGAGTTAAAGAGGAGGACCTTCTGTCAAGGTTTAAACACTTTGGTTTGTATGATAGGATCATGAAATATTTTAGTTCTCTCTTTATAAATCCTTGAATTATTATATCTCTTTCTCCTAATCTCATATAGCTCACTCAGTTCAAGTAATATACTCTCATAATCACTCTTAAAATAAAAATTCAGAGCCTTAACTGCTCAATAAAACTTGTGTTTCTACTCCACAGGTAAATGACAACATTTCCCAAAAAATAGCCTATAAGGAGACATACCTACTGGGGTCTTGAGATCAGTTCTATATGCCCATAAAGCTTCATTAAATTTAAGAGACTTTTCTTTCATAGAGGTTGACACAGTTTTCTCAAGTATTTGTTTCAGTTCTGTATTTGAAATTTCCACTTGTCCGTTGGACTGTGGATGATAAGGAGTACCAGTTTTATGAAGAAAACCATATTTCTCCATCAAAGAATTAAATTTTTAGTTCTTAATGTGTGTTCCATTATCAGTGATAAAGGCTCTTGGGACTCCAAATATTGTTAAGATAATATTTTTCACAAATTTTATTACAGAGTTGGCTTGATTGTTGGACAGTGCAAGTGCCTCAACCCATTTTGACACATACTCTACAAAAAAAAAAGAATATACTCATTCCCATGAGATGATGGAAATGGTCCCATAAAATCTAAACCCCAGACATCAAAAATCTCAACATCCAGAATTCCTTTTTTGGGTAACTCCTGCTTCCAACCAACATTTCATAGCCTCTGACATCTATCAAAACCAACTAGATAGCTCCTAGCATCCTTAAAAAGAGTATTCCAATTGAAAACGGATTGGAAGACTTTTTGAGTAGTTCTTTCACTACCATGGTGACCTCACTAAGGAGAAAAGTGACAACTCTCTATGACAGGAAACATCTCTTCCTCAGGAACACACATCCTATGGATACCATCAGCACATCACCTAAACAACAAGGGATCATCCCAAAAATAATACATAAGCTTATAAATGAATTTCTTTCTTTGGATATTGGAAAAATTTCTTGAAAAGAAACCTACTGCCAGGAAGTTAGCAAAATATGAAAACCATGCAGATTGCATGATTGACATAGTAAGCAGATTCTCATCAGTAAAGGAAGAGTTTATCTCTCTAGGATCTTCAAATTGAGAATGAGGAAGCCTAGATAAATGATCAACAACTAAATTTTTAGCTCTCTGCTTATCCCTAATCTCTAAATCAAACTCTTGTAGCAACAGAATCCATCTAATTTGCCCGGGTTTAGTTTCTTTCAATGAAAAAAAATAATTTAAAGAAGAATGATCAGTAAAAATGATAAATTTTGAACCTAAGAGATATTGTCTAAAAATATCTAGTGAAAACACAATGTCTAACAATTATTTTTCCTTAGTTTTGTAATTCTTTTGGGCTTCATCTAGAAATATACTAGCATAATACACTATGTGCAGTTTCTTATCTTTCCTCTTTCCAAGGAAAACACCAACAACCATGTCACTAGCATCACACATAGGTTCAAAAGGTAACTTCCAATCAGGTGTTGTGATAATGGGTGATTTAATGAGTTTCTCTTTAAGAAGGTTAAATGATTTCAATTAGTTTTCATCAAAATTAAAAGGTGAATCCTTGACCAGAAAAGAACACAAGGGCTCAGTTATTTTGGAAAATTATTTTGTGAAACTTTGTTAGAAACCGACATGCCCTAAGAAACTTCTAACACCTTTTTCATTTATATGATGTGTCAATTTTTGAATAACATAAATATTAGCAATATAAACTTACAAACCTCTATTTGACACTTTATGGCCATGAACTATACCTTCCATGACAATAAACTGACACTTCTCCCAATTATGAACAAGATCTCTACGTTTAACTCAAGATTTCCTAGAGAAGTGTCAAAATTGATACCCACAATGGAGGAATAATCTATGAAAATCTAAATGATTTATTCAATCATATCTGAAAATATATCTATCATACAACTTTTAAGGGTGGCTGGAGATCCACACAACCCAAAGGGAATTCTCCTCTAAGCAAATGTCCCAAAGGGGCATGTGAAAGTTGCCTTTTTTTGATCCTCTAGAGCAACATGAATCTGGTTGTAACCAGAATACCTATCCAAAAAACTGAAAAATTCATTTCCAAAAAGCCTCTCAAGAATTTGATCAAGGAAGGGAATCAAAAAATGGTCCTTCCCAGTGGGTTCATTAATCTTCCTATAATCAATACAGGATCTCCATTTTGTGGCTTTCCTAACTTGGTTTCTTCATTTTTTTTTCAGTTTTTACTAAAGTGAATCCTCCCTTCTTGGGGACAACCTATACAGGGCTGACCGAAGAACTATCATAGATGGGATATATCATTCCAATGTCCAGTATTTTGATCACTTCCCCTCTCACAACTTCTTTCATGTATGGATTTAATCTTCTTTGACACTCTACCCTAGGCTTATGGTTAGGCTCCAAAGGTAATTCATGCATGAAAAATGAGGGACTAATAACCTTGATATCAGTTATTGTCCAGCCTATGGAAGATTTAAACTTCTTAAAAACAATCAATAGTCTTTCTTCTTAATTTTCATTAAGTTCAGCAGAAATTAGGATTGGAAATGTGGAGTTCTCACCCAAAAATGAATATTTCAAATGAGCAGGGATTGGTTTTAGTTCAAAAGTGGGTGGTTCTACACTAGAAGGAAGAATCTTAGCACTGGGAGGTCCAAGATATTCAAAATATCTCTCGTAAGGAGTATTTAATGATGAAAGATTTTCAATTTCATGTTTAGTTTTATAGATAATAGGGTTGTTGTCCAAAGTGGACAGTATGTTGTCCCGACATTCCAAATCAAAATATAACAAGTTTATCAATGTAGAATCATCTTGTTGTCTTACATGTTCTCCCTCAACATCATCAAAGTGTTTAGAAAGTTTTTTGTTAACAGAAATTCCCTAAAATTCACTCAAAAATATCACATGTTTAGAAAAAGAGGACCCTTCTATAATAGAAACTGAACAGTTGTCCAGTTCAGGGAAATTTTCCAGATTTTGTGATCGAGCATAATTTTGAATTTTTGAGACAGGTTCAACATGATTTTTAGCTTCTAAAGTATTTTCTTCAGAAGAGAATTTATTTTTAGATACTTCAGAGTATCCAATTGAGTTATCATCCTATATGGACTCTGGCATTGAATAGTTTTCAGAAAAAGTTGATCCGTTAACATTTTTAAACACATTAAACTCTTTTTTTTTCTTATCAAATATTAAAAATTAGTTGACCCTTATAGACATCAATTACAGCACCACCTATGGCCAAGATGGGCCTACCCAAGATGACATGCACCTCTTGATCACAGTCCATGTCTATGACTAAAAAGTTAGCAGGTAGAAATAGCTTCCCTACACCAACTAGCAAGTCATCTATCCTACCCACAGGATGAGTGAAAGATCTATCAGCCAATTGCAATATGACTGTGATGGGTTGATGGCCACCCAATCTCAACTGTTGAAACAGTGAGTTTGGGAGAAGATTAATACTATCACCTAGATCACAAAAACAGTTGAGCTATTCAGATTTTCCTAGTGTGCAAGGAATGAAAAAACTACCTGGGTCTTTCAGTTTAGGTGGAATTTTCTTTTGGAGTACAACACTGCACTCTTCAGTGAGCCTCTAAGAATAAAATTCTTCAAAAGATTTTTTTTTAAAGATTTTTAATATGATATTTAAAGTAATATGGGATTTTATTTATGTCTGGAATGAATGGAATGTTTACTTGAAGTTTTGAAAGGAGACCAAAGAACTGAAGATGTTCAGTCTTGGTGTTACTTTGAGGTTTTTAATTCTTAGTGAATGGGATAGGTGTGGAAATTTTTTTATGGACAGTAGGTATATTCCTCTCCTCTTCATCAAATTTTTATTTTCCTTTATTTTTTTTGATTTTTAGAAGAGTTTCCAGCTTGATTTCTAGGTGAAAAATTCATATTTTGATCATTTTCAAGACTTTTCTGTGAATTTCCAGCATGTGTGCAGAGCAGATTTTTATTACCAGATTGAACAAGATTTTCATTTTGGGTATTTCCATGGTCTTTTTTAGCAACAGTTTGAGTATTAATCCCACTCCTAGTTACCAAATCCATGGAAATCTCTCTAGGGTTATTTTAAGTGGTACTTGGAAGTCTACCTTTTTCCCTAGATGAAAAATCCCTAGCAAGTTGTCCTAGATGTGTTTCCATGTTTTGCATTCTCACATCAGTTTTCATTTTTCTGACTCATATTGATTTTGATGTTGGGTTAGCTGAATCATGTATATTTCCTCTTGAGAGTTAATTTTGATCAATATTAGATGAATCTTCGAAGACAGTTGATTATCATTATTTCCTTGTGCATTTGAAGACTCACCACTTTATTGATTTTGAAAGTTTGGTCTTGGTTGGTTAGAGTAATTAGGGGTAGTGGATTGTTTAATTAATCCATGATCTTTCCATGAAAAATTGCGATGGTTCCTATAGCCTTGGTTGTAATTATTTGAAAATGGATCTTCTTTAGGAGGCATTCAAGGACCATAGTTAACAAATTTTGAATTCTCTTATTTTTTGGGTTGGCATATCAATGTTAGGAAAAAAAATTCAGTATGCCCAAACATACCAAACTGGACACATTGTTCCCTTAAAGATTGGTTGGTTTTTTGACAGCCAAGTTGGTTAATAGTTTATTTTGAATTCCGGTTCATTAATGATTGAATTTTTTTGGTGATTTTAGCCAATTGAGTTTGAGTTTCATTCATTGAACCAGGGTTAACATTAACATTTCTATTGACCCTTTTTCTTCTTGAATTTTTATGTTGTGAATTCAAAGAAAGATTATTAAAATTTTGTCTCAATTCCTCATTTGTTTTATCACTGTAAATTACATCAGTAGCCTGATCATCTAGATTCATTCTAGAGGGGGAACACCCTTCATCGAAAGTATCCATGAGAAGGTGAGATGATATTTGATGATGACGACACTGCCGGAGTAGATCCCTGAATCTATCTCAGACTTCATGAAAAGATTCTCCATCCTCTTGATAAAAACTAGTTATTTTAGTTCTATGTTCTCCTTTTAATATTTGGGGATAAAATTTCATAATTAATGAATTTTACACTTGATTCCAGTTTTCAAAAATGTTCTCAGCTAGACTCAAAAACCAATTCCTTGCATTCCCTTTAATGTAAAATGGAAAGACTGTCATTCGTAGATCATTTTCTATGAGTCCTAAAAGAGGTAATTGATTCACAGTGTAGTATAAGTCTATAATGAAGGCTATAGAGTCCTCATTAGACAATCTATTAAAAGTAGGCATCAGTGAAAAGTGTGAATGTTTTAACTGATAATTTTGGGCTCAAGGAGATAACCTAATAGAATAAGGATTGCTTGAAACTTGAGGGATTTGTAATTCCATCATCCTAAGCCTTTCATTTTCATCTAAGAGTTTTGGTTGATTATTTTGAATGTTTTTATGCAAAAGAACCCTATTATCAAAATTATCCATTTCAATTTTTTTTTCTAAGAGCAGTTAAATGTTTGTCTATTTCTAAGTTAAGTGGATCTAGACTACCAGAAGAGGTTCCTGTGCTCATGCAAAGTATGTCAAAAAATCAAGTTTCACAATAGTATAACTAAATAGGATCTTAAAAATATAGAAAATAGTTTTTTAATGTTTTTAGTATTTAATTTTTTTAGATATTTATATATGTGATTATTTTTGTTTTTTAGCAACTGAAGGGCTCGTTCCTTCCCCAAAAACTGCGCCAAAAACATGACCTGAACTCTCATTGAAGCTGTTAAAAGTTTGAAATTTTTATTCCAACTAACTATAGTATTTGTGGCAAGCAGGGTCGAACCCACATGGAAGGCAATTCTGACCACTCTTCTTCTAAAAAACCTTCAAAAACTCCGTTGTTGTCTACAGTGGAGGGGATAATCTATATTTTCTTTTCTTTTTTACTTTTCATTTTGTGAAATTATTTAGCAGAAAATAAAATACACATTTTTGTTTGTTTTTTTATCTAGTCTACGATTAAATAGAAAACAAATTGAAAACTGAAAACAACAAAAATATTGAACGCTGATAGAAGAACTGCCAAAATGTAATGCCTGGGGAAAAATATCCATACAACTGGTTTGGAGGTATTTCAATTCACTTAAAATATATTGTAGAGTTCCGCCAAAAGAGTATGAATTACCACCCTCCCCAGGATTTAAGTCACACAAGCCAATTTATTCTAGAGTTCGCCACTCAAAAATAAATCAACTGTGAACAGTTTGAGAATAACAACAGGACGAACTCACCATAAGTCCTGAGGTCTTTAGAATTTATTAACATTTGAATGGTGTATCCATGATCAATCTTGCCAATTGATTATGAAATTTTGAAAATTATGTTCTGATGGTACAAGAAAATGGTTGAACTCAGTATTGATCTCGCCGATCAATTATGTCTTCATTGAAGTGATTACGTGAAATGAATGAATTAAAAGATAACTAGTGGAACATTAATTTATCCTTAAACTAAAAAGATTTAGCTAGTAAACATGTTAATAATTAAAAAAGTAATTGAAAACATTCTAAAACAGAGTATAAGAATTCAAAAAACAAGGGAAGACAAACTCCATGAAGAATACTATACTCCTATGCTCCTTCAACTCCTGGGATGTTCACAGGACCTCACGCTCCTGATGAGAGAGAACCTCTCGAATATCCAATGGTGCTCCCCTCGAATGAATGAATCCCCCTCTCATTTACTGCTTGCTCTGCTTTTTAATCAAATGTCATCTATTGCCCATCACCCCTTGTTTGTCACCGACGTAAAATTTCATTCGCTTGTACACCGCACAAATGTGTATTTTCCTGAATGGCACGTCGCACTAGTTTTACCCTTGTAACTGACTCTGGATGAGTTATTTCAGTGAACCTGAACATAATTTAGGCTTTGGTGTGAACCTGCACAGTAAAGAACAACTAAACAATGTAAAAACTGTTAAAAAATGATAGCAAAACAATTAATAATGAGATATAAATCACATAACAATTATTAGCTGGATATTTTATTTAATTTATCTAAAACATAAATTATTATTAGGTAATTAAGTAATTACCTTATTTAATTTATAATATTAATTAAAGTAACATTTTAGTTCCAAATTAAGATGTTTATTTTTTTTAGTTAATTAAATTAAGTTACTTTATTTATAAATTGTTAAAATTTTAGTTCTAGAAATTAATGTAAATAGTTAAATTGAGACTTTTTAATTAATTAATATTGTTAATAATAACTATAAATTTGTTTGTTATTTTGAACATTAAATTGTTAACTTATTAAATTTTTTATACTAATTTAATTCTTATTAATATTTATTTTATTGATAAATAATATTATTAAATTAATATAAAACATTAAATGTTAATGAATTTTAATTTAATTTAGAAGTATATGTGATTTAGTTAAATATAATTATAGTTAATTAAATTAGATGTTCTGTTTAATTTAAATCATTTATCTTATATGTATTATTTATTCATAATTGTTTAATGTTTACTATATTAAGTTATGTTATTATATTTAAATAAGTTTTTATTTTATTTTTATATTTATTTTTATTAAAAAAAATAAAAGAATTTCTTCTTCTACCCCCCAATTATATCTTCTGCACATGGGGGAATTCTGGAAACCTCCTACATCCAGCGGCGAGGTGGAGTGAAGAGTAGGTCTCCACGGCTTCAGTGGCTCCCTTCAGCAGATAGATGGACGGCTCATACTTTTTTCCAGCAGCAATTGATAGGGCAGGATGGTGAGTCTTCGTGGTTCCACAACGGTTTCCCTCTGATGCGGAATTGCGAGGTCTTCTCCTCCAGTAAGCGGGAGGCTTGCGGGCTCAGCGGCTCAGCATGGTTTAGAGTCCTTGTCCCAGCGCTGACTCCATCCGGGGAGACTCCTCCAAGGCGACCACGCTGCTCCTCCTCGCGGGGGAGCGTAACTAGAGTGCGAACTCCTCTAGTGTGGCGGAACAACAGTTCATATTTCTCCAATAGCGCATCAAGAATCTTCACACAACGACATGGAAGAAGGTTCTTTTTTGGATGCAGATCCGCCTCCATGCAGCTCGCACAACCCTCCTCAAGTGAGGACTGGATTGGGGTCTATATGAAAGGTGGCGGTGACTTCTCGGTGGGATGTGACCTCGACATGGCTCCTCCTTCGTTGAGGGTTTCAAGAAGATTTCAGTTCTTTAATGGAGTTCTGAAATTTGGATGGTTATGGTTGTGAAATGGTTGCATAATTTATTTATTTTTTTGAAGAATTTTTGTGATGTGGTATGATAGAATTATGGTGGAGAATCTTGATTTGCAGGTGATGCGGGAAAATGGAGGCGCTGGAGGTTTCATCGTGAAGACGATGCATTGGTGTGAAGAGCTAGGGCCTATCGATCAGTGCACATCAGAAAGAAGTCATGGGATGATCTGTGACAAGGTTGAGGATCAGAAGGGAAGAACTGCATCGATAGCACCGAGGGAATTGGTGTATTGTGTTGCAGACAGAGTCGGTGAGATGAAAAAAGAAACCAATGCTCAAAAAACATAAGAAGCAGGGTGAGATAGGGTGCATCGGTGAGTCACAAGACACCGATAGAAGATGAGGGTATTGGAACTGGTATGTGCGAGAGACCGATATAAGAAATAAATCGGTGTCATCGATAAAAAATAATGATATACTAAAATAAGAAAAATAAAGAGTCACCGTTAGTTAGATGATAAATTAGTAAGTAATAGGTGTGACATGAAACCGATGAAATGAAGTGAACGGTGAGTCAATGACTCGCCGATTTTTAAAATAAACATCGGTGTGAAGCGGCGGATCAGTGAGTCGAGAGAAGAAGAATCAATGACTCAAGGGGATCGGTGCGTCGCGACATCAGTGCGAAGTGAGAAACTGTTAGTTAAAAAAAGGCAAGTCATCGATAATTAAAATCCAAATTCCGAAGACGATGTGCACGAGAGACCGAAGCTATCGGTGAGTCATGACTCACCGATAGTTATAAAAAAACTTAGGTGTAACAAGGGATTAGTGAGTCGAGAGGATCGATGAGTCGCAACATCATAACGTCACAGCATCGGTGCGTCAACTCACCGATAGAGCAAATTGAAATGTTATGATAAAAAATTAATTTTACAAAAAATAACAAAATGAATAGGACATTAATTAATTAAAACAAAGAGTCAAATTAACTAAATTTTTAAATAAAAATTAATTACCTGTAACTAAAATCTAACTAAATTATTTAACAAACTATAATTGAAAGTAACTAAATTATTAACTAAGAATATAAAAATTATGATTAATTAATTAAATATCTAAATAAAATCAAAACAAATACAAATAATTATCCACAAACATGAAATTAAAATAATTAAGATTAAGTAATGTTATTAAACACAAAGTTAATTATTTAGATGACAAAATGAAAACATTAAAATAAGAACACATTATTTTATTAAACTTTATCTTAACTTATTAACTTATCTAATTAACAGAATAATTAATCAAATTAATTAATAAAGTTAAATTATTTTAATAAAATTAACCTAAAGGGTAATGTTTTAAACTTAAAACTAAATTATATTAATGCAAATAAAAATGAAAATTAATTAAATAATAAAAATTTAAAATTATTAAAAAGTTAACCAGCTTATGATTTGTGAACTAAAATGTAAGTTAATATAATTAGACTAATTCGAATGTATAAATTAACTATTTAAAAGACTAAAAACACATATATAATTATAAAAAAAGATTAATTAATTTATTTAGTAATAAAAATAAAAAAGTGCCATTATTTATTAAAAAGTGTTAAAATAAATAATTAAATTGATAAAAAATAAATAAAAGATGTGGAAAAATAATGTAAAAATAGAGCCACATCAATCCATATAAAATATAATTACATCATTAACACAATAAAATCATACTAATAATTGGGATAGAAATATAACCCTATTTAAAAGCGTCATCTTAGATGGAAATTTATATTGATAAAACACATGAACTTAATTCTTGAAGAAAATATCCTATCTTCTTCAAAAAAAGTTTTTTCTCTCAAAAAGTTGTGCATTTTTAAAAGAAAAAAAATTAGTTGAAAATAAACGTGAAATAGTGTAGAAAAAGCTTCTTGGAAATAAGGCGTCATGGAACCGTACAAATCCATTCATGTTTTATAAGTTAAACAAAAACATTATCCTTGTACTTATGATTGAAAAGTCAAAAAAGTACCTCGTATGGTAAAAAAAGAGAGATTCCTTCCATAACATTAACTAAACATAAAAAATGGGTAAAAATGACTCTAAAAACATATTTAATTGTAGTAAAAATTTTATGAAAACATTTTATTGAAAACATGGACATGTATGATAAATATAACCCCACTAAATAATTACGAATAAACAATTATTGACAATAAATGAGATTGCAAAATTATCCCTTACCTTATGTCCAATTTCATCCATATGTGTCTGAAACTACTGTATAGTGGGCTTAAACATATTATTAATATTTTAACATAACCAAAATAATATTTATGATATCATATATGATTTACATACGACTTTATATTACCCATTCATTTGACAATTCCACATTAAAGCAACATTTAGGGTAATAATCGTTTTATTTATCGTACGTGTTTGGAATTTTTATTCATGATATTATCAGATAGACCATGATTTAATTACATACATAATTTTAAATATGATTTATATATCATATATATTTTTTATATAAATAAATATATTAGATATAAAAAATGAATGAAATACACTGTTCATGGAGACGATAGATCGTACGTACACATGAACGTTGTTTTCATTTCCTTACTAAATTGAATTGAAGTAATTAAATGATTAAATATATACATAAATCCAATAGTATTATTATGTAATAAATTTCATGATTTATTATATATACTTTATAATCATTTTTTAATGGTTAAGGTGGAGATGGAATTTAATCGCGTCATGGAGACGGTAAGCCGTACGTACGCACAAGAAACAATATCGTTCCTATAAATGTTGAATGGTATTGAAGTGTATGGTATATAATAAATAAAAATTCCCATAATGTTATATTAATAATATATAGTTATTATTTCCACCATTATACCCATCAAAGTAAGGCGGTGGCGAAAAACAGATTACACCATGGCATGGAGACGATAAGCCATATGTACGCATGCGCAATGATTTTGATTTTAGTAGGATGGATAATAGGTGAAATTGGTTTGTTTCATATTTATAATAACATATAATTATATGAGTGATACTGATGTTATTAATTTATAATGAAACAACTAAAGAAGATGAAGTTAGGAAGAAATAAATTTGAAAGAACCGGTAGAAGAGATTACGTCTTCCTCGACACGCCTTCTTTAAATTTCTCATTAGGGCACTATAGTTGGTATTTTTAGAAGACCATCACCTCTATAACATATCTAAGGAAGTTTAGAAGAGAAATGTTTTGGGTTTTTCTATGATTTAAGGCTTAAAATGGAGTGAATAAGAGAGGGATGATGATCACTTTTATAAGAGAGGAGAGGTGCACTTTAAGAAACTCTAAAAAATATTAATTTATTATAAATTCAATTTTGATTTAAAATGATCCAAAAATTATTTAATTCTAATATAATATTATTGTGTTTCTAATACCCATCATCCAGTAATTTTTAGACATGTTTCAAATATTTTTTTATCCTTATATTTATGGTTTTACCCTTATTTTACACTTTTTAATCATACCGTGATATCATGTTATTTACAAATTGTGGGTTAATGTAATTACAATATCATGTCAAAAGATGCAAAAAATTTTTATGACATTTTGGACTTATATAAACCATTTTACCGAATATAATAGTTTTAGGAAATTATGATAATTTAATAAACTATTTTATGTTTTATGCTATGAGTTATGTAAATTTTAGACACTATTCATACATGACATTTAAAAAAAATCATAACAACCAGATTCCTTCAAACAAAAGAAATTAACTAATCCATAATATGTTAATTTAATCCAAAAAATTTGTGTATAGAATCAAATTTTTTCAACAAAATTTATTTTAATATTTACAAAATCATTTTTTTGAATTTTTCATTAATGAATTAATCACTACATCATAATTGTGTCGTTAATAAATATATTTATCTAATGTCTAAATATTATAAAAAAAATACCATGATTTAATAAATATTTTTATCTATCTAATTAACATATATAGACATATAGTTCAGTTATATAACCTTATATTTAAATTGATTTAGTAAAAGATATATGTTTAGGTTATAATTATCTTTACTTTAAATTGATTTTTATAAATTGTCATTTTCACATCCAAGTGAATCCATGGGGTCCCCAAATAAATCCCAGGATGCTCATGGTTGGAAATATCTCATAAAATAGTATTAGGATATGTTTTAGGGTAGTTTAATATTATTATAATATTATTTTCTTACCCTTATTTAACAGATTTACCCTTTAACCATAGTAAATAAAATAATTACTCAAGTTTCTATTCATAATGTCTAAAAATAAATGGTATCTATTTACAAAATTTTAACTTTATTCTTTCAAATATTGAATCCATTTTTCCAAATTAAAAATATAGAATTTTTAGTAATTAATTTAAAATTAAATCCCGTTTCCAAAACCAAAAAGCGGGTTTTTATGAAATAATAATTATCAAAAAATTGAGATGTGTTTATATCCATTTTAAAAGTGAAATTACTTAGAATAACCAAAAATGGATTAAATTATAAATATATAATCCTATTACACTTTAAAACCAATTAAAAAGAAAATCTTACTATATAAATAAATTAGATTAAAAGTTAGTTTCGAGTTAAAATGCAGTATTTTTCATTATTCATGAAAATTTTAATTTTATTAGAAAAATACCAAAAATTAAACAAAAGTAATTTTTTATGTCCCTTTACCTAAGAAGAAGTTTATTTTTTTAAATTTAACTTATAAATGTTTAAAAAACTAGATTTAAAATGCGTGCACCCTTAATAGGCGGTAAACCATTATTTTTTTAAAAATAATTCTTTTATCCGAAAATTTGATTTTTTTTCTTATATTATGTTCTCGAAAATTTGTAATATGAATACTAATGTTATATAAAATTCCGAATGTGGTTAATAATATTCATAATGTCTTATTTATATCTCATTAAATAATAATATTTTAATAATATATCGGTGTTTAGTGAAACTTAGTATCGTGTACAACACAAGCTATCGAGGAAGGTCGCTCTTACAAGTAACGCAAGACAAGACAGTGATGTATGTAGTGAAAGATTCCATTAGTGTTCTGTATAACATAATCTTCACATAATTCATTTATACATTGAATAAAATCTATACTCAATGTTGTGTGAAATGAATTCTATAAAAATAACTTGAAATTTCATGTAATATAAGACAAGAATAGTATTGTGTATACTGCAAGCTAATACGGTGTTGCATGTATCACAATATAATATTGGTGTAGCGTACAATACAATACATAAATAATGTTAAAAATAAAATATTTCATAAAATCTCGAGGTGTTACGCTCCACCACTCTTAAAATTAATTTCACCCTCAAAATTCATCCGAGTTATAAATTGTTTTCTACATGAAAGTTTCTTTCATAGAAACCCACATCAAAAAAAGGGATACTAAAACAACATTCTATAAAGTAAAGTTATAAATATAATGGTTACCCAAAGTAACTCGTTACTAGGTTTCCACATAGGAGACCACAGGTGGTAAGTTAATACATGGATATGGAAGAGAAATCCAACCATCAAGTTCTGATGGATAGTGAGAGAGAATAAGATTTGGAGAATGTTAACTACAAGAAATCCATAAATGAGCATTAATTTAAGGGATCATCTGATTTATTAGATAAGAAAGTACTAGGATAACATTTTTGGTTTTCAAGATCTTTTTCATAAAGTTAAGGATTCTTCCATGAAAATAAATACTTACATAATTTTGGTACAATCTCACCATTGGCTGTTCCTTGTACAATTTCCACTTCATCTCTTAAAGAAATGAAGTTGAATTTTTTATTCCTAAAGTGTTAGCAGATCATGTGATATAATGATAGGTCATTCCATCAGTCTAATTTTTTTTTGAATAGGTTATCAAATAAGAATAAGTCCAGCTATATAGAGATAATATATTAATATAACAAACATAAAATTGAAAATAACTTATAAAATCCATAAATTGTTAACATTAATAAACTTCCAAAAACTAAAAATATAAAACATTAGAAATAGGTGAACTAAATCAACATAACATTTATCTCCCATATCTCAAAAGGTAGATCTTTGTTGTCACATTCCAAACACATGAATACCTTAATCATGTATTCTCTTAAAACATTAATTACCATATAAACTTAGTGAAAACATGAATGCTGAAAAAAGTTAACACTTCCCACATACCAAAATCCAAAAAAATTCTATATACTCAAACTATGATATCACTTTGTCCTTATATTAATCATGAGATCATTAATACTCTCAAACATCTCATTATCTACTTATCCCTTCATTATGCGCATATGACGTGCCTTCCAATAATATCTGAATTCCTTTCATGGTTACCGGTACAATTCAATATATAAATTCAAATACTTAAGAATAAAAAATAGTGTAATAATCCTTAGATGTTTCTTTATTCTATAGTACCATTAAATTACTTATACAACATTACTCTTGATAAACATGCTATCATTCCACTACCTTCTTAAACCATTGACTGAGCTTCATCATTTTATTCCTCAACACTTCAATTATCTGATACAGCTTTTGTAGTCTCTTTATGATCATAATAATAAATACTACCCATACAACCATGCTGAATATCTTCATGGGATTTTCCCTTAGGAAATCTACTTGAATAATGCACATACATTCCACAGTTAAAACATTTAACTATCATTGATATCATAGTGATACCATTATCCTTATACATTATGTTAGCAAAACCTTTTCCCTTGTAATTACTGGATTTGTGTCCTTCTTTTCCAAACCCAAATCATCTTCCAGTTCATTTGAAGAAATCTTCTTGATGTCTCTTCCCACATGATGTTTATCCTTTGACTGATTTTTTCTGGTCACCTCACACATGATTTACATGAGGAAAATTGAACTTTATTTCCACTATGATCACCATGAAACTACATCTTTCAATAAATTTGCTTCTTCGGTAAACTCACCAATGTTGATATTATTGATCATATTATGAGATTACTAATTATTAATAATAATGATTTTATCCTTCCAACTCCCAATTCATTTTGTTTCTCATGAAGAATATCATTCCATTGTGCATCATATTATCCATTAACACGAATCCTCCTATTTCTGGCCATTTTCAAAAACCCAAAAATTAATATTGTGAGTGGAAAAAACCATACTCGGAAAAAATAATAATCCAGAGGGAGTAATTTGAATCTCTACCATATTATGTTTTATCCTAGGTTACTCATGATTTTAATAAAAATTATTGGACTATAATATATAGTTAGACTTACCCTTAGGGAAATTCCTAGATATACCTTATAAATATCTCTCAGGATATCACTAAATTTCTCGCATCTTAGTTTCCAATGGATGACCAAACCTTTGATCTTATAAAAACTGTTGAGACCCAGGCTTGACGTAGATTGATATTATATTTCTTTTTTAGAATTTTTAATACATGACAGAAACAGACACACAATGAACGTATTAGTTTAGTGTCTTTCGAAACTCACAACATAATCATCTAATCATGGTGAATAACCTTCAAAATCACCCATAAAGATCTTCACCTTTTGTTTTCCTACCGAAAAAATTCTTTATATCCTGGGGAGAAGAAAACATAAAAATGGTGAGCTCAATTTCTCAGTAAGTAAAAACATAGAGAACATAAAACAAACCATAAACATTGGAATGTAGAAACATGAACATAATGTTTAAATATCAAAATTACGAGTCATGAAATAAATCTTGGTAGTACGTATGGCATAAAATATAAAGTAACATTAATCATGACAAAATCACATGGTAATAAAACATGGAATTGTGGAAAACCATTAAACACATGATATAATTTCCATAGTATCCATGGAATAGCTTCCAAGGCCATCATATTGGAAGAAGTCCATTACTTAAATGGATTTACATGTCGTTCCAACCCTATATTACTGAACCAGATTTACTCACTATTTCAGCCATATCTATCCCATGAGATATAAATATTTACCCAATGAATTGGAGGTAGATATAGGTCACATCCATCTCATGGTGAAATCATTCTTACATGTTCCACAAAACATAAGTCATTTATCATATCATAACCCATGAAATAAAAGGGGTTTCTTAAATTTCATTCAATCATAACATAATCCATATAAAATAACATTCCATCAATAAATAAATAAAATCATAGTAATAATAGGGATATAAACATAACCCTATTTAAAAGTATCATTTTAGAAGGAAAATAATTTTGATAAAACACTTGAACATAGTCCTTGGGGGAAAATATCATTTCTTCTTCAAAAACGTTTTCTTTTCTCAAAATTCCGTGAAATATTAGAAGAAAAAAATTTAGTTAAAAATAAACTTGAAATAGTATAGAGTAAGCTTCATGGAAATAAGGCTTTATGAAACCGTAAAAATCCATTCATTCTGTAAAAGTTAAAAAAACATTCTCCTTATACTTTTGCCGGATAAGAAAAAAAGTGCCTTGTATAGTAAACAAAAAAAAATGATTCCTTCCATTCCATGTAGTAATAGTAAAAAATTGTTGAAAACGACATTCAAAATACATGTAATAATAGAAAACATTTTATGAAAACATTTTTTAGAAAACATGGACATTGATGATAATTATAACCCTAGTAATTACTTACGTATAAACAATCATGGACAAAAAATGAGATTGAAAAATTATCCTTTTACCATAGGTCCAATTTCATTTGAATGCGTCTAAAAATACTCTATAGTGGGTTTAAACATATTATGAACTTGTAATAGAAACATAATAATATTTATGATATCATATATGATTAACTTACGACCTTATATTACCCGTTCAATTTTCAATTCATTTTTAAAACAATGTTTTGGGTAATAATTCTTTTATTTATCATACGTGTTTGGAAATGTTATTATTGATATTATTACATAGATAATTATTTAATTATTTCCATAATGTAAACCATTATTTATATATCATATATATTTAGTATATAAATATATATAATAGATAGATAAATGGAATGGAATACACCATTCATGGAGACGGTAGGACGTACGTACATATGAACGTTGTTTTCATTTATGTAATGAATTGAATGGAAGAAAGTAAATGACATAAAAATATATATACAAAAATCCAGAAGTATTATTATTTCATATATTTCATTATTTATCATATAATCATTACAATCATTCTTGAATGTTTAACGTGGAGAAGTACTCTCATCGTGTCATGGAGACGGTAAGCCGTACATACGTACGAGTGACGATATCATTCAAAAAGTTGTTGAATGGTATTGAATTGTATAGTGTATAATATTTCAATATTAGTATCACGTTACAATAATAATATATAGTTATTATTTACACCATTATACCCATCTATGTAAGGTAGCAGTGAAAAACAGATTACACCACGGTGTGGAGAAGGTAAGCCGTACGTACGCACACGCGGTGATTTTATTTATCGTAGGATGGATACTAGGTTAAATAGGTTTGTTTAATACTTATAATAACATATTATTATTTGATTGATACTAATGATATTAATTTATAATTAAAAAAATTAAATAATAGTAAGTATAAGAAGAAATATATTTGAAAAAATCGGTAGAAGATATAACCTCTTCCTCAACATGCCTCTATTAAATTTCCTATTAGGAAAATAGATTTTGTATCTTGAGAAGACCAAAACCGATAGAAAGTAAATATGGATGTTTATAAGAGAAAGGTACATAATTTTTCCTAGCATGAAGGCTCAAAATTGAGTTAAGAGGAGAGGGAGGAGGTGCCCTTTTCTAAGAGAGGAGAGGTGCACTTTAGGATACTCTCAAAATATTAATTTATTATAAATTAATTTTTTATTTAAAATAGTCCAAAACATATTTAATTAGAATATAATATTATTTTGGTTTTAATAAAAATAATCCAATAATTTTTATACAAGTTTTGAATATTTTTTATCCTTATCTTTTTGGTTTACCCATAATTTTACTATTTTTAATCTTACCGTGATATCAAGTTATTTACACATTTTGGCATAATGTAATTACCATATCATGTCAAAAGACCCAAAAAAATGTTATTTATAACATTTTTTGACTTATATTAACTATTTTTTCAATATTAGAGTTTTAGGAATTTAATCCCGCTTAATAATGTATTTTATTTTTTACGTGATGAATTATGTCAATTTTGGACACTATTCATACATGTCTTTTTTTTAAACATGACAACCTGATTCCTTCAAAAAAATGAATTAAAGAATCCCAAATATATCAATGTCATCCATAAAATTCTTGGATAACATCAGAATATTAAAATTAAATTTATTTTAATATTTAAAATTTCATTTTTTTGAATCTTTCATTAATGAGGTAATCACTACATCTTAATTGTGTCGTAAATAAATATATTTATCGAATGTATAAAAATTATAAATAAACTAACATTAGGTAGGAAGTTTTTTTAGATTTTTAATGAAAATTTATAGTCTTATAGATCATTTGTATAACCTTATATTAAAATAGATTTAGTAAAATATATATGTTTAGGTCATAATTATCTTTAAATAAAATTAATTCTTATAAAATGTCATTTTCACATCCAAGTGAATCCATGGAGTCATAAAATTGAACGAAGTATGACCATGGTCTGAAATATCACATCCAATAGGATTTGGACATGTGTTAGGGTAGTTCAATGTTATTTTAATATTATTTTCTTACCCTTATTTACCAAATTTTCCCTTTAACCATGGTAAATACAATAATTACTGAAGTTACTATTTATAAGATCTAAAAATAAAAGGTAAATATTTAAACAATATGAAACTTATAATTCCAAATTTGGAATCCATTTTTATAAATTTAAAATATATAATTTCAAGTAACTAATTTAAAATTAATTCCCATTGTCAAAACCAAAAGGCGAGTTTTTATGAAGTAGTAATTATCAAAAGATTTGCATGTGTTTATGTCCAAATAAAAAGTGAAATTACTTCCAATGAACAAAATTATATTAAAAGAGAAAAATATAACCCAATTACACTTTAAAACCAATTAAAAAGATAATCTAACTATATAAATAAATTTCATAAAAAATGCAATTTCGTGTTAAAATGCAGTATTTTCACTATTCATTCATATTTTAATTTTATTAGAAAAATACCAAAAAATCATCAAAAGTAAATTTTAATGTCCCCATTCCAAATGAGAATCTTATTTTTTAAAATTTATCTTATAAAAGTGAGAAAAATATATTTAAAATGGGTGCTCCATCATAAGGCAGTATAACTGCATTTTTTAAACAATACTTCTTTTATCCAAAAAATTTATCTGGTTCTTATATCATGTTCTAGAGAATGTTTAATATGAATACTAATGTCATATAAAATTGAAAGTTTTGTTAATACTATTCATAATGGCTATTTTATATCTCATTAAATAATAATATTTTAATAATATATTGTTGTTTAGTGAAACTCAGTATCTTATACAATGCAAGTTATTGAGGAAGGTCTCTCTTGTGTGTAATGAAATAAAAGTAAGTGTTGTGTGTAGGAAAATATTTCTTTAGTGTTGCATATAACCCAATACAAACATAGTTCATTTATTCATTGAACAAAATCTATACTCAGTGTCCTGTGAAATGAATTTTATCAAAAGAACTTGAAATTGTGTGGAACACAAGCTAAGAATAGTGGTGTGTATAAAAAAAGCTAATACGGTGTTGCATATAGTAAATGATAATCTTGGTGTAGCTTACAACATAAGACATCCATGAAATAAAAAAGAATCTATCTCATAAAATCTCAAGGTGATACATAGAGAAATCACCAATCCTTGCACCCAAATCCAGAGGAGGATCCTGAGATGGATAGACCACTGAAAACATGGTAGACATAAATAGAACTAGTTCTCGAACACCGATGGCTAAATTCATATGAATTCATCACCCAACTTGATCCAAAAATATTCAATTGGAGTCTTGTATATGTAAATTTCCATATAGATACAGTGTTCAATAGGAGAAACAAAAAGCTACAATGATAATCAAAATCTAATAATCATCCGATGAGATTACCCATCATTTGAAGAATCGAGGGATTTTTGAAGGGTAGGGGAAAGCCAAAGATGCTAACCCAAATTTCCATTGAATGGGATCTCACATACAATTAAAATTGTAAGACTATATAAAAAGGATGAAATTAATACATTTACTTGAGATTTGGTTCATGGGCTAAGCGGTGATTAAATCATTAGTTCAAGATAAAAATGATGGGGGTGTAATATCCCCAAAATGGAATTCTCTTTTAGAGGATATGTGCCATTGAAAAACCTATCGAAGTTGTCGATCGAAGGGTTTCACCAACCAAATCAATCCACTAGATAGCATCTGAGGATAGTCAATGCCTCAAAGAACTCCTATAGGGAAAGAGGGAGTAACGAAGCTCCATGGTGAAAAGGTAGGACTATCAAGTGAATTCGGATTGGTGGGAAATCAGGGAAAATGGTATAAATGTTAAATAGGGTGAATACAAGAGGATCATAAACCCTTCACTAAGAGAGAAATATGAGAGGCATGTACATCATTGTAGCATGTAGGGGTACGTCACCGCCTGCTAGGGATACCCCATACTGAGAGAGGAGAGAAAAGTGGCCTTCGAATATCCTGTTCTCTTTGTAATGTATCTCTCTACACTCAGTGACCATCACATTGTATTTTAAATAGAATAATACCTTATGAAATTTTGATATTTACCATTCAACAATAACTAATGTTAACACATACATTTTCCATTACTATCACATATACAGAATTATTTATGATATCAAGTGATATTCACTGTAACATTAATAATGCATAATAATTTCCTTGTAAGATTTGAATTTATCTAATTTAAAAATACTCCTACAATACTACTAAAGACTATATTTTATTCAGAATATCATGCAAGGATACACAATCTTTTATGTTAAAAAAAACAACTATTTCGTTTTTTGGATGAATACTAAACAAAAAAGCTATTGTTTTCATATCATATATGATTTTCTATGTTTTTGGAGAGTTTTTATTCTATAAATAATAATATTAAAATATTCCACTAATGGGTGGTGGGAATATATTCCCATATATTTAATGAAAATTGGTGAACTATTTACCATAGATAAAAAAATTATCCTTTGATATTTTTCAAAGCATGTTATAGAATCCGACGAATCCTAAACCATGTGTAGATAATTAATAATCTCATTTTATTCATAATATCTATTTGGTAATGTTGAAATTATCTTATCGTAAAATTTGAATGATATTAAGATACAACCCCTTCACATAGATTCATCTAAGCTTTATAAATTCATTTACATACAAATGATTGATATATAAACCATTTTCTTCATCATTTGAGCACAAAATATACGCTCTATTAACTCATCCCTTTATTATTAAAAATTTTATATTAATAACATTTGTAATGTATATACATGGTGTCATATTCCTTCCAAATATAATTAATTAATATCTATAACTATGACACATGACTTTGAAATTCCATGGAGTATCACAAAATCCTTCCAGAATCTTGAATAATTCCATCCTATGGAATTGTCACTCAAAATTATTAAATTTTTTGTAGGTTACAATGATATATTCTATGTTATTTAATAAGAACATTTGAACTCTCTAACTAACTTTTCAAATTTTATTTTGATGTTTTACTCTCTTTAGTTTTCTATACAATAATATAACCTATCCATCACATGCATAGTCCATTTATTTTGAACTCTTATGAATGTTAGGTAAACTTCACTTTAATTCATTTTTCTTATAGAAATATTTCAGTATATAGAAATGGGATATTTTATTTTAACCATAAAAATCCTTATAAGAAATAATTAGTCTCTCTAAAGTCATTTAACATATACAATCTTATTTAATATGAGTGGGGATTAAAATTAGATAGGCAATTTTGCATCTAATTTATTAGAAACCATAATTGAGTAATTTTTTTCTTCTCATAAGAATCTATATTCACCTGTTAAAAAATTCCACCACCTCATAACATAAGAAGTTATTTATCTAACAAAATGAATTTCTCTCAATTAATTAATATTCTTTAATTATCATCATTTGGAGTTTCTTACATTATGATCCTCAAATATAATTATTACTCTCAAAAATATGTTCGAAGATGATGATACTTTTAATCTATTGTAGAATCTTTAAATGATTACCATTCTTTATTACCACATAATAAAGGATCTTATAAAATAGGTTCCCAATAAAATGATTAACCCTCTTAAACTCATCATATGTAATAAGTGATCCAAGATCCATGTTTCATCATGAAATAAATTGGGGAATAATGTAAATAACCCAGGAATATTTTGTATTGAAAATACTTATCAATTATATCATATTTGACTCTTTTATATTCATGTAAATAAATCACTTTCCAATCCGTCATATAGATAAATCCAACTCTATTCCTATGGTACCTTAACCACTAGGGTTTTATAGTTAAGATTAATTCAAATCAAATTCCAATAACAAGGCACTTAACTACTGGGGTCTCCTCATTACTTGGTTTCCTTACACAAGATAATCCTAGGGTATCAAACTATAACATGACCTGGCCAGTTGTATTATATACCCCTTGATATTTGTCACTTTGGAAGTAATCTAAGACAATTCAATTTTTAGGGAATATAATCTCACAATCTTATATAAGTTTATTTCCATTTTATGTATACAGGTTTCTAATAATTTCATTGTTGAATCTTATTTCCTTATGAAAAATCTATATGTTTGATCCCTATTGATTTTTAACTCTTTACATAACCCAAAATTTTCTCAACACACCAAAAATTAGAATATAAACATATTTACACATATCAAAATGGATTTCATGGATATGTAACATGAACTATTAATGTAAAGTCGTAATTTTATATATAATTGATAAAATCCTCATGTGTAAGCCTGGAGCCATATCTAGCCAACAACCACCATTCTTAAAAAATACATAAGTCTCCAATCTAGAAAGATATTTTATAAAAATCACCTTTACTAAGGGATACATTACTCAAGTGAAAATCCAATTCATCATAAATATAACACCAAATATTTATCAAATATGTTCAATAACTGAATTTATTCTCATAACATTAATTACAAAATGAGGATAAGGTAGATGAAAACTAAATCTTATAATGATGTTCCTAGCATGAAATTGAGGGTTAAGAAAGTTATAAGAAGCATTTGAACACCTTAAACTAAATCATACACATATTATTTACTTATAAAATATTTATAATTATAAATAATATAGGTAATAACCTTCAAATAAATGAACAAATAAAATATTTAAACTTGGGATCATTCATATGAACAATTCATAAATCAAAAATCTAACAATTTTTTTTATAATTTCCACTTTCTTTATTTTAGACACTCCATAATCTTGAATATAATATTTTTATACTCAATTCCTAATATGAACATTTAATATTATTCCTTTTATGGAACATTATTTAATTACATGTGATATTTTATGAATTATAAACATTTTACAATTGAATGTTTATTATATAATATATTTTCATAATCTCAATATCAAATTCTAAAAAGTTATTTAAAATTTCCATCTAATCAAAAAATAAAACACATTGTATATAGTTTAAATATTTCAAAATAAGACACTTTTAATTTCAACACTAAAAATAAATCATTATGAAAATTTCATAATTTTATAAATTATAAAAACTATATATTATACATTATTTTTTAATTTATAAACTCATTATAAATTCACCTTTATGATTAAAATACCAAACAATTTATTTATAATTCACTAAGAATTACATATAATTTTTTTAATGGGGTTTACTGTTAACTCTTAATGTTCAATGTATTTTTGTAGACAAATACTTCGCAAATATTTTTGAAATAATTATTAACTGCTTATAATTAAATTTTTTATAAACAAAGAATAAATTAAAAAATAACAAAATATTATTTTTTATTACTTATAAACAATTTATAAATAATAAAATCAATTTACAATTTAACATAAAGATAAACAATTTAACCCAGTCATATTTTTTTATTGAATCCATGTTGTAGCCTATAATAAATCACTTTTGTCATGTATATTTTTTGAGGTATATCCATATCACTTCTACAACATCCCTCATCTTTTGAAAATAATATTTTATGATACACATATTATAATTTATACGGTTCAGTACTTTATTTCATGAATGAAACACTGGATATCATATTCAAAAACCATTTGAATTCATATCCAATGATATGTTAATCATCTATGGGATTCCATTTTGTCACAACATATGATATCACATATCAGAAACTATGATATGAAACAAATATATCAATTAATATTTTTAATTAATTACTACTTATACTACATGTATTATGATTTATGTCAACTTGAATTCATACATGAATCCATAAATTAATGGTCATTAGAGGCTCTAATACAAGAGTAACATAGTGGCACTAATTTTTCCAGGCGGGCTATATTTTCTTTTCTGGGGGAACCATGAATGCAGACTGCACTGTCCAACACATCCCTGGACTATCTTTAGCAAGAATTCTGGTTTATCAGAATGGATTTCTCCTTTTGAGATGACTCACAAAAAACCCCGTTACCATCAATGGGTGTTTGGGAGGTTATGAAGGCTCTGTTATTGCCATATTTAATAATGGAGGCCAATGTGGACTTGTGACATCTCTAAATATGGCTGTTTCCTGAGGCATATGATTTTCATGGAGCAGGGGTGAAGCGGTTTTGATGATTATGAATGAATTCCTTGGTAAACTAGCCAACATCCTGGAATACAATTACCACTGGATTGAACTACATTGTTCTCAGATTTTTAGATTCACAGCTTCATATGGAAGTGTGTGAAATTTCATTGGGAAGTCTTCTTCCTACAATGTTTCCGATACATTTCTCCTTCCTCTGAAGATGGTTTTGAAGATTATGAAGGCATTCCCTAGTCGAAAATCTAACTTCCTAGAATACAATTTCCATTGGAATAACCTCCATTGTTCTTAGATTTTCAAATTCACTGCTTCATCTGGTAATGCATGAAATTCCGTTGGGGTGCCTTTTTCCCAGAATGTTTCTCAATTGTTTCTCCTTCCTTCGAGGCTTGGTATGTCAGCACAACTACTTCTTTTCAATGGTTTTGTTTCTTTAATAGGGTCTTGTTGTCTACAAATCATTATCTTTGGTCTTCTTTTTTTCTTATAACATTAAAATGTACCACCTTTCAATTCACTATTGGTGTAAATTATTTACACCTCAATATTGTATTGTAGTATTTGTTTTTTTAATAAATTTAGTTTTGGGCATGAACTGGGTGACCAGTTCATGTCACCTATTTTCTCTATTAACAAAATTAAATGCATCTGAATCCCATACCAAGATCACCTATGTAACTAATTGTTGAACTACTACTATTTTTGAAACATATATCTTGAGATTTATGTTAGGATGATATTAAACTTCCTTTTAATTTATCTAATCAGTTTATTTTTAAGTTTATTAAGTGGTTTTAATCTTATTTAGTATAATTCTATTGATAATTGTAATTATGATGATGTTTGTTGAAATTTATATTTGTATGAAAAAATCATATACATTAGGAATTTAGCTACATGAGAATATTCTACATTATGCATTCATTTATGTCAACAATCCATGTGAATGAATGACCTATTTGAATTTTCTACATCACAGATTCAGCTACTTGAGAAATGGCTACATTAATGAAACAACTACCAAATGATCTGCTACGTCGATGAAACTACTATTTCATATCACCAATGTCAATAATTTGTCTATATGTATTGGATCCATTAAATATCTCACTCTCTATTTCAAATTAACTAAATAATTCAATCGACTGCATGCATAATTCACCCAATCAAATAATTCATGTTTTTTAATTATTGGTTATGTTGATCAATTTATCTATGTAAAGTCAGATATGTGTGTTTTGGATACATGGTGAAATAAAATCTAGGATTTCATGCTTCATCTTGGTATTTATTACATTTGGAGTATTTTAAGTAAAAAATAATTAATAACTTTATGTAATAAAAAAATTGAATCTTTATACTAAAAATATTTCTAAAAGTCATTAATAACCAAGTATTATAGGACCATAGATTATTTTATTATCCAGTGCTTCTTTTTGGTAATTTTGAGAAAAATTCACCTAGAACATTACCCAAAAACTGATTTTTCTTTAATATTGTGTCAACAAATTTTTTTAAAAATTATTTTGAGAAGTATTTGAGAATGAAAAAAAAGAATATAAGGAACAACTTATTCACCCACTCGCTCAAATATTTTTGTGCCGCTACATATCTAATAAGAAGAAGAATCAAATTTTCTACAACCATGATTTCATGATAATTATCAATATTTTTTAAAGTATCTCCTCGATCTATTCTCCATTCTTATTTTCTATCTTCGGGTTCCACTCTCTTATGTTAGTTAAAATATGAAATTGTGAACTTAATTTTTTAATCTATCATTATTCACTCTCATTTCTTGAAGTGAGAACACTTTATATTGAGAGTTAATGGAAATTAATTTTATATAAAGTCATATTGGAGCCTAAAAATGATCCTGGATTGGTGAAATGTAATAGCTAATTATGCTCAGTTGGGGAGTACCTTGGAAATTTTTTGGTACTACTGTAATCACCAATCTATATAAAATGATTGATGGTGGAGTGTACTAGGGGGTCTTTGTTTCCCGAATGCCTATAGTTTTTTTGGGTTAAATGTTTCTCATTATATTTTTATTTATTCAAATTAAATGTGGTAAATGGATATAAAAATCAACTATGGACTAATATTGGGTTGTTTTATGTGATAAAATTTCATGAAATCAATTCACCAACTCTTGAGTCATTGTACAACACCTCTTTAAACATAAATTGGTCTTTACAGCTAAGAATCAAGAGTTATAGACTCTAAAAGCTTTAATTACTATTGATAATTGACAAATGGATACAATGGTTGAAAATAGGGAAGTCATGTGTATGGTTAGTTTATAGTATTTTGATATAAAAAACTATAGAGTTTGGAAGGAAAATATGATTATTTATTTGACGAACATTGGTCAAATGTTTTTCATGAATGTCATCAAGTCCATCTGAATTATTTAAAGAGATACAAAATAATGTGATGTTATTGTTGAAGGTGAATATAATCCAATTTTCATATTTATTAGTGAAATCATGTGAAAATATTATCCAAATGAGTTCAATAGAGTTTCCTTATGTGCTACAACACAAGAAATATTGGAAACTATATAATTAACCTACGATGGAATTGATAGTCTTTGATAGATGAGGTAAAATATTTCAAAGATGAATATTGAGACATTTAGAATGATTCATAGATAATCCATAATATAGTTGAATGGAAGGTTACCAATTTTTTTTAATAATGTTAATTCTCTAGGAGAACTTATTACTAAACATGATAATGTTCTAAAAGTTCTCAATGTTATTCCATCAATGTGGTAAGGACATTCATATGGCATTAGGAAATCCACTGTTTCGAAAAATTTAAAAATAAGATATGACATTGGAACACTCATGCTTTATGATAGATAAATTGAAGATGAATCTTGTGATCATATATTAGTTAAAAATGAGAATACTTCGTTGAAATAATATACTATAAAGGATTATAATAAGATAAAAGTTATATAAATCTCTAAATCATCTAATGAGGATACTTAAAAAAGTTTTGATTTTGATAGTGAGATTACTCTTTTTTTTTCAGAAGTTTAAAATTGTATATAATAAGAGAGAAGGATTCATGAAATCATTAAAAAATTATAAAAAATATGATTGAAGTAATATGGAATTCAAATGATATGAGTGAATGAATATTATACATATAGAACAAGGTTTTCCACAACATTATAAGAAAAATAAATATTAAAATCAATAAAAATGGAAACCATACTAAAAGAAAACTGGAAACAAAGCTATAAAGTCCACTTGGTGTTCCTATAAGGATTCTATTGATGATAGAACTTATAAATAATATATTTAAAATATTAAATAAAAAGGATTACATCTAATTTGTAGAATAATATTATGAGGTAAATCCATTTTATTATTTTGATAATGAATCTAATTCAAAAACTAAAAATACACCCATTTAGTAGTGAATGAATATTTTTTCATACTTTAAACAAAATAATACTGAGTAAATATAAATAAAAGACACATTAAAATCACTTTTAATGTTGATATAAGTTTTAATTAGTACATAAACAATCAAATTTCTGACCAGAATGTTATGCTGAAAAATCTTATTGTTTCTTATTCTGAACATGGAATAGAATTCATAACATGAAAAAAGAAGTTTAATCCTTTAATGTTATTTCTAGTATTTTTAAAATAGTGTAAAATTTCTTAAACCAAATCTATTATAATAATAATTTCTAAAAATATAAGATTGGAATAGAAAGGAAAGGTAAAATACCAATGTTATAAAATAATTATTCCGTGACTAGTTCAAAGAAGAAGAAATGTATAAGGCTACTTTATTCATTTTTTATAACAAATAAATTATGACATTTTTCTATTTAATCCCCAATTTTTTGGTGTTAACCATGTTTTTATATCATGAAATTTATGAAAATTCAATGCTATAATTTTTGGATAACACAAGAATATATGGATTCACAAATATATGGTTGATAACATGTTAGGACCCAACATAATATGGGTTACACAAATGCTTCAGATTTATTTTAATTTTTTGGTAAAATTCTACAATATCATCAATTAAATGTCCTATATGGATATTGGATGATCAAAACATTTGAGTAGAGATTTCACAAATTTCTATTGTTTTTCAATAATTGATTGAGGCTTTACTGCATTTTGTTACAATGATCGTGGAAATATTAATAGAGATGGATCTATTAGAAATCCAATATAATTTCTCACCCACAAACTTATTTATATATAAGGGTTGAATCATAACCAAATATGTACTTCTCCTCTTTTTTATGAAGTGGAATCTTAAGATTTTTCAGATATTTTTTGATCTCCTTAAAAGAAACTCATTGTGTTTAAGGAACCTAAAACTAAAAATTTCTATTATATAGTTCATAATTATTTGTGTATAAAATATTTTAAAAGTTTTAATGTTTATAATAAATAATCACAGATTTTGAAAATAATACATGGTCATTGTAACGTTCATTCTTTTAGAAAAATATCTTAGAAAAATGGAATTTCATATTTACCTCAACATAAATAGAGTAAAGAGAAATTGTTTGATTCATTTCAAATGGGAAATAAATACAACCCATATTTAAAATCAATTAAATAAATTAAAACATCTAGATCTCTTTAAATTGTCTATGTGGATTTTTTTTACCATCTAGAACAATAGGCCTAAGAGTTGAATCTTTTCATTTATGTATTAGTTGATGATTTCTCTATATTTACATGGGTTTCATTTTTAAAACATAAAATTAATCCATTTTTAGTTTTTTTTGTTTCTAAAATATTTTCTAAAAATTGAAATATGAGAAAATTATAACTTTGAGATGTGAAAATATAAGAAAATTCGAAAAAAATTTGAGTTCATATCATTTTGTTCAAAATATAGTATCATACATAATTTTTCATCCCAGGATGCCTCAACAGAATGATGTTGTTGAAATGAGGAATATGAAATTGCAATAAATTTTTGGGACTATATTATCTCGATATAACAATCGAGCTCATTATTGAGAGAATATGTTAATACAACATGTTATTTTATTGACAAAGTTCTTATGAGGCCTACTTTGAAGAAAACTCACAGTGATATATAGATCAATTGAAAACCAAATGTAAGATATTTTAAAATGAATATATTCAATGTTATAATTCATAACACTTATGATATTATTTTTAAATTTTATCCAAATGCTGATAAATAAATTATTATTTTTGATTTTACTACTTCTAAGGCTTATTGAGTTTTCAACAGATGGGAAAAGATTTATATAGAATCAATTAATGTGAAATTAGTTGGAAGTGATCTGTTATATCATTAAATCAATCAAGATTATGGGTAAAATGTTTATTTTTAAAACATGATGGTTGTTCATATTTTGAAAATATAAAGGATGACGATTTGAAATATGAATTTGTTGAAACAAATATTTAATGGATAGAAACTAGTGATCCAATAATTTTGCTGCTGGACAACCTAGAACAATAAAAAACCATCCATTTGATATAGTTATAAGAATCTTTGATGAAGTAATTAGAACTATATAGATTATTGTAAAACATGTATAATTTTTTACTATTTTATATTTTCTTGAAAAAAAATATAGAAGACGATTTAGATGTTGAGAGTTGGGTTTATATATTATAGAAAATTAAACCAAATAAAGAGGAACAATGTATGGGAATTACTTGATAGACCATTTGAAAACCATGTTGTATGAACAAATTGGTTTTTTAGAAATAAATAGTATGATCATAGTTTTATCACTAAGAATAAAGATATATTAGTGGATAAAGGGTACAATAAAAGGGATGGAATAGATTAGGATGAATTCTTTCCCGTATATCTAGACTAAAATTCATTAGAATTATTTTTATTTATTAATATTATATGGGTTTCAAACTATATCAAATGGGTGTTAAATATTAATTTCCAAATGGGTTTCATATATAGGATATTTTTGTTGAACAACCTCATAGTTTTGAAAATACCTACTTTTGAAATTATTTTTTCATACTACTAATTCTCTTTATCATCTTAATTGATCACCTAAACTTGGTATGATAATTTTATTTCTTTTTCATATATCTAATTGATTTTATGCTAGACTGGATGATCATAATTTTCTCAAAATTTTTTTACCTTTGGGTATTTTTTGAGTTCAAATATATGTTTATGATGTGATTTATGGTATTAAAAATAATATATCACATATGGACTCTTCAAAACTCAGGAAAAAATAATTTGAAATATTTATTATGGGGGAGTAAAATTTCTATCATAAATATAAAATTTATAAAAAAGATATTATGATTCTTCTAAATCAATAAAAATAAAAAAATTTATTACTTAAAAGGTTTATACTTGAAAATGGTAAGATACAGGTAAATCCAAGGAGTTTTAATGAAAACATGTTTTTGATTAATCTATAAAACCATTTAACAACGAGTTGTATAGATGAATAATTTGTAGTCTACTACGTTTTTCCTCTAGTAGACATATAATTATTTTTAAAATATGTTTTTTCTATAGATTATAAGAAAGTACCAATGAATATCATTTAAAATATACCATAATAATTTAAAGGTATTTAAAGGTAAAAATTTCAATTTCTTTACATTTTCCAAATACCTATGACTTTTTTTGATTTCATATATAGATTATAAATTTGGAGGTTGTAGACTAGATAAGAAGAATAATTTTGGAACCCATAATTTTCTTGGTACATATCCAGAATCATGGTCTAATAATAGACAACAACCCATTTTATTATCCACTGCTAGAAGAGATTAAATAGTTTCTAGTAACTATTATATTCAAGTGATGTGAATAAAACACGTCTTGATGGAATATGGATTTAATTTTAATTATGTTTCAGAAAAATGTGATTAAAAAGGTTTTATAAACATTTCCAATAATCAAATAAAGCATTCAATAATGAAGTATATAGATCTATAAAAACATTTCTTGAGAGATCACACTCAGAATGGTGACGTATCTCTTAAATTTATCTCTACTAAGAACCAATTGACTTATATTTTTACTAAGCCCCAGGATTATTGTAGAGAAAATATCAATTTTAGATCACTGAGTGGGGATTGGTGAATCAGTAATAACTTTTCATTTTACAAATGTTTTCACCTCCATTCAACCTTTCTATCCAGTTAAAGCATTGATATTCTCTTCTTGAGTCTAACAGCCTCACCCTGAATAGTGTTGTAAATAAAAGGCACAAAAAGAATGATTTACTAGGTCTAGTGAAATGATATACTCTTTATCGTGTCATTTATTACCCTCAGGAATAATTCTCTATAGAATGATCATGGAAACTTCAGGCATGATTATCAGAAGTTTGGCCCTGAACTCTAACGAAATGTAATTTCAGAACATTTAAATTACTTCTTTGAATAGATTTAGGTAGAGGATAAATACATGGTGCTAATCAGAAGTACCAAATTCACATGATCGAGTAGTGCTTGATCTATCCATATATTTTTAAACAAATAAAAATTATGTCAACATAACTCATCACACATCGAACCTTGCTTCCAACTATCAGTCATTTATATATCAAATTGAACCAATTTACCCTCGATATGGAAGTACTATTTGGAACATAAAAAACATTACACACACATATGGGGTGGATCAATCAACCCCCTACACATAACCCATATAGAACATGTGGGAGTTATGTTCCCACTATAGTACCTTACTATGAGATCACTCAATTATGCGCAACTTGTGAGTAATTTTCCTCCTCTATACCTCCATGTGAGTTGTTTTGGGTTGTATCTACCATTTGGTAGAGTTATCCTCCCTCATGTGTGGGATTGGTATGTCTCCGTGGTACATGTGGTTGGCCATAATTTTTGGTAAGGAAAATTAGAAATAATTCATAAAAAATATAAGTATATAATATATGAAACTAATCCTTCAAAAAATACCTCATGAAATATACTCATTATTTTTCATGGCCCTGTTATTACCAAAAATATTATTATAAAAATTGTGTCATATTTATTGACACATGTATTGGAACATTAATGTTTTTTTAACAATTTTCACATTTGATCAAGGAAAACTGTTAAAGAATGAAATCTAATGCTATTACATGAATCCGTAATAATTATTGAGGAATTATCACCTCACATATTATCCCCTTAAAAAAATTCCACTTTGTCTCAACAATATCCACCTTTGTAATTTTTTTCAATATCATCTCACATTAATGTCAATATATGGTGCATCATGCTTTTGTACCCTTATTTAAAATCGAATGCAGATGAGTTTGTAGGGGTTCAAATCTCAACATCTCAGTGTTTCATTATACATTTTGACTTCTCTCTCCTTAAGGAATGGAACCATTTTCATTCTAAATTAAATTAGAATTTAGTTATCAAACTAAATTCAATATGGGATAACCCGATAAAGAAAAAATGGAGAGATGTTACCAATGAATCAAATTTGTATCTAACTAACCTTTATCAATGATACCATCCTCAGTCTCATTCAAATAATTTATTTAAGGGGATATCTGAGAAATGTTTTCAAGAGATTTCCTACAAAAAACATAAGATACACATCTAAAAAATTCACATGCATAAAATATTACTCCCTATGTATCTTATTCTTCTCATTATCCATCAATCCCCTTCGATAATTTGTTTGAAATTATCAAGTAATATTTTGAAGTATTATGATCATACCTCACCTCCAATGTTGCTTCCCCTAAATGGATAAACATCATTCATCGTCATTGATATAAGTTTTCTCCAAGATGAAAAACTCTTCTCATTCGAGTCCCCATATGGTAGTTCGTATAAAATAGTAAGGGAATAATTGTGGACCTCAAACATCCTAATAAGAAACACTACTGGAAAGGGGGGTTTTCCCCACACATCTATTTCGATGGTTTAGAAAAATCGTGGCGATATGTGTTTTTTTAGCATCTATTCCCATAGTTTTATTAAAACCATCAGTAATTAATCCCCAATTACCCTCTTCCATCATGCTCCTCCTCTCTCTTCCATCACGCTTGCTCCTCCTTCACTCTTCCATTGTTCTCCCCACTTGAACCCTCGCTTCCTCGACCTCCACCTCCTGGACATCTCCTCCCCTCCCCAACCACTATGTCCTGGCCATCTGACCTCTACCTCCCAGCCCTATCCTCCCATCACCGACCTCCACCTCCTATCCATCTGACCACAGCGTTACGACCATATCCTCCCCTCCATGGACTCCGCCTCCCGACTCCACCTCCGCTCCCAACTTCGACCTCTCAACCTTCACCTCAGCCTCAATGTCCTACACTCTATCTCCCTGCCCCCAGCTCTAGGGACATCCCCCCCACTCTCGACTCCCTATCTTCCAGAAACTTCCCCTCTCGACTCCCTCTCCTCCCGTCCTTCGCCTCCACCTCAACTTCCCCCACCTCCGGCAACGTCCCGTCCTGTCCTCCATCTACCTTCCCCCAGCTCTGACAACGTCCCACCTCCCCCTATCAGCTCCCTCTCTTCTGGAAACATCACCTCTCGGTTCCCTCTCCCCAAGACCTTTGCCTTCACCTCAATATACCTCAGCTCCAGAAAAGTCCCGTCCTAGTCTCCGCCTCCCAGCCCCAAGCTCCGGCATCAAGGTAAGAAATTTCTTTCTTCATTTATAATGTTCTATAAAACTACATTTTGTGGATAGGTGTTCATACCACTGATTTTTTTTAGACAATTAAATGTGGGGTGAGTTAATGAAGTTTACAATAAGAATGTTTTTTCAATGTTATAGCTCACACAATAATAGGGAAATTGATGAGTTAGAACAACTTGGTCACACCACACGTGGTATTATGCATGGTAAAATTGGTTTTCTGAATTCTAACATAATTGCTGATGTGGCCATTTCTGATGGGTTTCACAGCTAAATTAACATCATAAACAACCATATTCAAATTATATGGATCAAAATGATTGGGATATGATATAAATAATATTCCTCAAAGAGAAAAAGTTAGATAGGTATTATAGTTTGAATTATAAATTAGATATTTAATGTAATCTGGTTAAGTGGGTCTTTGTTATAGGAGATATAAGATAACATATATATAATAGATAATAGAAAGATTTTTAAGATCAATAATATTCGGAGTTTTATCACATTTAAATGTATTAAATACATTTAATAAAAGAAGAACCTTTTGTGCATATAATTATGATCCATAAATGAAAAAGTAGAGAACTATAAAAGAACACCCCTGTTGATTGGAGTAACATATATTTTATGAAATCCTTATAAAATCAACCTTCATTTCATATATTTATTTTTACCTCTTAAAAATGAATGTGTTGGTGATAGAAATGGTTCATGGACCTTTGATGATTAGTGATATATTCCTCTTGGCCCCCTCCTCTGCCTTCTGGCCCTCACCTCTGACACTGCGGCCGCCACCCCCTTCATCGCTTGCCAGACTCCACCTTATGGACTCCGCCTCCTCCTAGCCTTCACCTCCTTGCATCAAAAGGTATTCCTCCTATTCTCCTCACCTCTTCCTTTTTTATTATTTATTTTTATCTCTCTCAATGAATTAAATATTTTTAGTTGAATCCCACCCGATCATGGAGGAATTCATCTTGGTTCAATAGGATAACTATTATTTTGTATAAAGGTGGATATTTTGGGTATCCTACAATTTTTCTATATTTTATTGTAAGGTGTCCATGGTATGATTTGTCCTATGGTTTTCAATATTTTAGGGTGAAATCATGGGATACCCTATTGAAGTAATTTGGTACTTTTGGATTGTGGAACTTTGGGTTAATTTTTTGGAAGTTTATTGCATATATTTTCCATAGGTATTAGTTATTATTTGAATGTAGTTATTATATAATTGAGTTTATTTAGTGATAGACTTTGGTTTGTTAATTTTTAGGTGATTCTTGATTGTTGTTTGGAGTATGAAATCTCACCTATGATCTTGGTCTATGATCTTGAAATTTTTTATGATAAATGCATTGGACACATTATGACTCATTGGTATTAGGTAGGTGATTGTTTCATATAGATCATATTTATTGATAATGTATTGCCTATGATATTATATATATATATATATATATGTCGATGAGTGATGTTGATTTTTAAATACCTAGATAGTGATTGATATTCATATGCAGTAATTAATAATATATTAGATATTCTCTAAAATAGAGTATTTTCTGTGACATAATTACCATGATTTGAAGGAGATTTTCAGTTTACAATGATTTTTTTTGTGACATTATAGGATTTATTATGATATTTTTTTTATAAAAATAGTGATTTGAAAGAGAAAAATGAACTCCTTCCATCCATTAGGTGTTTTATCCAAATGTCTTTATAAACGAACTCACTCATTTTCCCTTTTTATCATTTATTTTTTATCTTCTAAACAAATGTATTCTAAAATATGAGTTGTAACATCTTATTAAAATAGTGATTGAGGAAGTTGGTTTCCAAACGTTCTTTTAGGTCATGGGCACTTATAACTTAAAAAATAATTTACTTATGTGTTCTATAGAAGATAAGTTTTTCCTTAAAGATGAAGTATTTAATTAATGAAGGGGTGATTTATAATATATTAGTCTAGATTAAAATTTATGAACAACCCATTTCTCATAAATAATACCTTAAAATCTTATAATTTTGATTATTGGGAATGTTTTGATACTTTTCCAAACATGATAGTCGGTCTCTAGTTTATGCCTCATATTTTTAGTCTATACCATTGGTGATATTGTTTTGAATGACATGACTATAGAATAATTTGACATATACCTAGTATGTCATAAGGATTTAAAATGGCATACCCATTCTTTATTTGGATTGAGATTATCGTGTTTGATTGTATTATTATTATATTTTATTCACGTATAGATTAATAGATTTTTCATGGTTAAACATCTTCGTGATCCACCGCCCAATATTTAATTTCCTTCCCCCACTTCCCCTCATGCATTAGCCTCCCTGACCTCTCCACCCCTACCTGACCTCGATCTCTCGCCCTCGCCTCCGTCTCCCTAACCCCACCTCCCTCCTGCCGCTTTATTTCCTCCACGACCACCTCCCACTCCGTCTCGTGGGCCCCGCCTCCACCTCCCAAGCCTCGCCTCCGCCTCCCAACCCTTGACACCACCTCTGCCTCCAAACCTTTACATCAACCTCCTCCTCCTCTCAGCTGCAGCCACCTCCACCTCCGCTTCTCGGTCCTCTCCTCCTCTGTCGTGATAGCCTCTGCCTTCGCCTCCTCCCGGTCGCAGCCACCTCCACCTCTGCCTCATTAGATAGAGTTATAAAGAGAAGGGTTTTTAAGGTATTATACAGAAATCCTATCATACCATATTATGAATAATGACGATCTTCTAGATGAGGGATAAATTCTGAGAGAAGAGGTATCTCACACTCATGTTGTTGCACGATCTTCTAAAATTCCAGTTAATGCTACCAGGGAACCTGAATGACCATTAGTTGTTGAATTAGTATGAGAATATGGACCTCCTAAGGGGGGATAGAGTTCACAAATCCAGAATATTTAGAAAAACTCTTTCAAATTTAGAATGTGATGAGGATATGGATCTAGTTTTTTTAGAGAGTTAACCAATCTTTGAGATAGGGGGAGATCTGAATTTTTATTCCACTCCATTTAGTGAAGAAGACACTCTATATTATTTTTTATATGATATGGTTTTATCTTCTCCAATTGATGTTTATGGAGGAAAGGATGTTTAAATAATGATAAATTGGATGATATATAGGATGAAATAGTTGATATGAATTATATGTCATGTGATAATACGTGGGATGATGATGACAATAAAAATCCTCTAAATATAGAAAAACTATTATTGTGATTACTGAAAGGAATAATGAATCTATTAATCCAAAGTTTACTTATATGCATTTTTTATAAACACTAGTTTGACCTTGATCTTAAGAAGACATATTAATGATTTTTCTCAATTCGTCTTCTCCTGGATATATTTCTATAAATCACTCTCATGAATAGAATATCTATGAATCTTCTCACAAAATAGTTGTGTAATGGAGGATTAAGAAGAAGAATATGAATCTCCCCTTAGAGATATTTATCAACTTACTTATCATGTCCCTCTTAATGTGGAACCATGTAGAAATAATCATCAGTTATGTTCTCACTATTCAGATCTGGATGATGATTCCTCTTATTATTATTCTTGTACTGAATAAAATGATGGTCCATCTCAATAAGATGAACCCTATTATGATCAAACTCCTATAATAAATTCTAAATATTTCATTTAGATCAAGAATTTCCATTTGCATGTTTTGAAATAAGTTTTTTTGTTAGTTGGGACAACACTCATGATAAAGGGGGATATATTTCCTACACTATTAAATTTGTTGCTCCTCAAATCTAGCCATGACTATTCCAAAAAATACATAATATAACTAAAGTTAATCAATATTTTAAAAAATATATTTTATGTTTTAGAATAAAAATTAGAGACCTATAAATTTAATAATAGATATGCTATATATCATGGATATAAGATATCTCGAAGTGATAACCACTCCAACCAGACCTTCAAGAAACGCATCAACACCGTATTCATCTCATTAATTATCTAATGATGATGATTTTATTCTAATGTTGATACATGATGGAATTACAAATATTTTGGACATTTTGAAGGATATTTGAAATCAATTTAAAATGAACAATTATTCTGAAAGCGAAATGAAATATGATTTAATTAAAGATGAATCCATTATCCCTGCCAAAGAATTTTTTTTATTCAAGTGTGAAATTATTTATTATCTTGAATGGTTTTACAATAAATAATATCTCAATAATTATTTCATATCATTGGCCAAATATTTTTTTATTCCACCCCAAACAACAACATTCTGTTTTATGTTAGATAGGTTATTGGTAATTATTTCTCTTCTTAATCAATTCAAGTTTGTGAATGATGAGTTTCATTAATTTATGGAACATGTGAGTATGGATGTGGCTAATATCACAATGACCCTAGATCCTTTTATGTGTGTCGCTAATTTCCTTGTTTTAGAACCAGATTCTCTTCTATTACCCCACATCTCTACCACTCATTCCCTAGCCTCAAACTCAAATTCAATTACTTCCACATCATTAATTCCAGCCTCTACCTCACCTATACCTCATATAGGACCCTTTGGTGTATATATATATATATCATCAATGGTACCCATCGTGTCCTTGCACATAAACCATATATGTTAAATTAATTGGAAATTAAGCTTCACTCATTGTATAGAAGTAGTTTTTTGGTGCCTTTTTAGATAACTGGGTCTAGATGAGGATTTAATGGGTTCATTCTCCATAAGGTTGCAGCAGATGCGATGCCTTATTTTTTAGGTATATTTTTTGGCATACGATAGAGTCAATTTAAATTTATGTAATAAGTTGTTTCTAATTATGTGTTTGGTCGGTTCTATATATTTCTAGGTTGTATATGTTTTTTCTTATTAAATTCACATAGAAATTAATTTATAATGATATACCTAGTACTTCCATCATACAATTTCTTGTATTCATTGTTTATGTCTTATTTATAGTTTTCATAAATGTCCAACATATGGATGATGTAATTAATTAGATTCATCACATTTTTTTTGTTTTTTGATGTACCAATTAGATGATTATGATGACTGTGTTATCTTTATTTTCAACACTAGATTGAGAAGTTGTAAAATTAGGATATTTAAGACACTATCAATGAGATCACTGAAAAAATATTCAAAACATCAACAAAATAAGGTTTGTAAACAAAATAGGAAACCAATTATCAATGTTTTTATGGTTCTTCTACAACTTATGAAAGGGTTCCATGGTATTTTTTTTTGTAAATTGTAGTAGGAGATCAATGGATTAAGGAATTGAATAGTTAGTTTCATCATTCCTTTATTTTTTTTCTATGACCACTTTTTGAGATTGTAAAAATAAGAAAAGTATTCTTTTTATCATAGTATTGTATTTTACTTATATTATATATGAAATTATTAATGGAGGAATATATTTCCCCCCATTTCTAGTAGTGATTTTACAGATACCATGATCCCATTTTCCTGGAACATCCTCCTCTTTGAAGTGGATCATAAAAATTTCCCATGAATCTCTCTATATCCAAAAACTAATCTCATTCCCCCAACATAGTCATTAAATGAATGGTATTCGCTTGGTAAGTAAATACTGGGATAGAGTATTGGTTTTATGTCACATAGATATCATTATTGGATATAATGACTATGTTAAAGGATGTTGAACAATCAAATTCTAATAGCCCTACCATTGTGTTAAACCTTAATTGCGATGATCCATCAATGGGTGGTTAGGGAATGATAATTATATCTTTAATTCTGTGATCCAAATCTGGTTTCTTCTTTTTCCAGGAAAGTTTCTCTGAACCTATGCTCTAGTGAACATTATATGTAGACTTTGAGAAGGTATATAGTTAGTGAAGATCGAACACCCATGACCAGTGGTCATGTTGTGACTATTACCCATCCATTTATTGAAATGAAAGGGAGTTTATGAAGGATTTGATATTGGATTTCCTAAGATGGTTCAGAATCATGATGTTTCGGGGGTAGTGGTTAACAGATTCACTGAGTTGGTGCATCAATTCCTATTCAGGTGATGAAGTCTATAAATATCTATAAGTGGGGTATAACTATGAATTCTTGAGCTTGCATGGTGAACTGATTACCATCATCTATGACACAAGCCCTAGTTTTCTCAAGGGTTCAGGTGGTCATTTCATTAATTATTGGGAACCATCTTAACCATGAGTTAATTATAACTTATTATTTTCAAGGGTCAATTTGAGTGATCATAAATCTGGGAGGAGGTTCTTAGATTTCATGTGATGAACTTTGGTAGTTCATGGGTGGACCATTTGCCTTTAATATAGATTTAATATATCTTTAGATACCCTAAACTGAATCATATTTCCATGTTTATAGCATTGTGCTGCCCTCTATTTCAAACCCCACTGTTAGGGTGGAGGTTTGGATTAGTTCTTACCTTAGACCATGTCTAGTGAAGGAAACTACGAAAGAGATTAACTAGTGTGAAGAAGCATGTATATGTCTTAGAATTTTTTTTATTTTATTATGATCATTATGGTATTCTGATGAATTATGTATAGAATCAAATTGATTCATTAATTTTATGAAAGTATCTCATTACCCCCATCTCATTCTCATACATCAATAAGAATGGGTTTTGTAATATTTTTATCAATGATGATTTACTTGAGCATCAACATTCTTTAACTTTCATTATTCCTAAAAACTAATCACATTTATTTTTCATTATAAAGATTCTCACATAGTTGATCTTCATAAATATTATGCTTGAATCATGACTATAAATAGAATCATTATAGTCAAATATCTGAGAAAACGCTTTAGTATCTTCGAGTTTTATTTCCATTATAATTATCAATTATAGAGACTCCATTTTCAGGATTTAACACTCTTAAACGTCTATTTCATTAATGTTATTTTTCATTTCTCATTGTATTTATATTCTAATTTTATAAAGATAATTATTTGAAACCATTCTCATCATATTTATATTCCCCCTTTCTTGTAGGAACATGAACCCATGATGCATTGTGGTTCTTTTATGTTGGGCGATGACTTGTTTAATCACAAGAGACATCTTTGTTGTAGTTTAGTTTTTATTTTATTTTCATTATAACATCATCCACTTAGGAATTTTATCACTTTCTACAGATGGAGGGTACTTATATTCTTCAAAGGGGGCCAGAAGATCACTGGAGGAGGCTATGTGGTTTTCATTGTAGGGGAGGGAGATCAGGGTAGTTGAGGGATTAATAGTGTGTTTTACTATTATCTGCTTTTAATGTGTTGCTTCTGGTTATTTTATTTTCCTTTAGAATGGACATTTGAGATACAGATTGGTCATGATGATTTATTTTTTAATTTTACATGATTGTAATTAATTGTTTGTGGGGGAAATCATTCCTAATATACTCGCTATTGAGATCCTTGTCGAGTAGCGTCCAGAGTAAGACAATTTTAGAGGGGACCCCATCCCTCTTCTAGATATACATCTAGTCCTTATATAGGAACCCAGAGTTGAGATAGGCGGTCATGTGAGTCTTATTTAGTTAGAGGATAGTGGTGATAGAAAGCAACCATGATATGACCAACATACCCTATTTTAACGACGTGACATCCATTACTCAGACTATGATCACTACACATCACATGACATAATTCCAGTCAGAGCATTGGTGGCATCCAACCCACACCAAGATAAAATGATAACTACCCTTTTTACTCACATTAAGGCTATTTATATACAACAAGTGTCAATCCTTAAAATACTAGTTGTATCCAACATGGGTGTCATTCTTGTGCTTCCTCCTCCTCTATAGTATCAATTACCGCTTCAGCATCCTCCAATTGAGCCCAAGTATTGATAGTCCTTCCTTATTTTAGCAGGGTTCACACCAATTGGATGCTTCTTACTACCAACCACAAGAAAAATTCAATTCCCCAGTCTCTATTCTTGCATTGAAGGTCTAGTCCACTTTGTTAACTGCCATCATTGCCGGAATCCTTATCTGGGGGGGGGGTGTCCAGGGGATGGGGTGCTAGGGGGTGTCCAGGGGTAGTTCGTAGGGGGCATGGGTGCATGGGGAGGGGGGATATCAAGGAGGGGTTGAAGGGGACATGGGGGTGGGTGTCAGTTGGGGTGAAAGGGATATGGGGTAGTGGGGGTGAAGGTGGTAGGGGGTAGTTGGGTTGAAGGTGGAAGGGGGGTCTATAGGGGGGAGGGGGTGTCCATTGGGGTCTAGTGGGGGTGTCAAGGGGGGGTCCTAGGGGCTGGGGGGTCCAGGGGCTGGGGGGTGTCCGAGGGGTGTCTATGGGGGTAGGGGGGTCCAGTGGGGGGTGTCCAGGGGGGTCCAGTGGGAGTGTTCAGGGGGTCACAACATATTCCATTCCTCATAATTATCATCCTTTGACGACATTTTTCAAGGATGGTATTTTTAAACCCAATGTTTATATTTCTTTTATGGAACCTAGATCTTTTAATGATGCCTTTTTCAACCATAGTGGCATCAAGTGATTCATTAAGACTTTTGATCATTACATTGAAATCATACGTTGTATTTAGTTCCCTTTGTTGGATTGTTGATTCAGTTATTCATTTTCTTTAGTTTGAATTGATATTCATTGTTTAGTTGGATCTTTCCATCACCCAACAGTTTTCAGTCATGGTTTGAGTTTTTTTTATTCATTTTTTAGTTTGATTCATTGTTTAGTTTGAGGGGGGGGTGTAGGGGTTGGGACTGGGTTTAGGGGAGAGGGGGTGGGTGCATGGGGGAGGTGGGGTTGGGTGTAGAGGGTAGTGGGGGTACGGGGGGGGGGGGGGGGGGGGGGGTTAGGGGGTAGGATGTGGGTGTCCAAGGGGGGGTGTTAAGGGGGGAGGGGGTGTCCAGGGGGGAGGGGTGTCCACTGGGTAGTGTCCGGGGGGGGGGGTCCTGTGGGGGGGGGGGGGCTGTGGGGGGTGTCCAGGGCATGTCCAATAGTGGGTGTGCAAGTGGGATCTATCCAAGGGGAGAGTGTAACGTCCCTGACCCGGAATACACTAAACCAGTGCTCCGAGACGGGTGGTTACATGACCTTAAGCGCACCTCCCCGTACGCCAAAGGCTGCTGACTAGCAGCGGGGGTCTATGGAGTCAATTAGGGAGATTATACCCCATTTTTATCAGAGTAAGACACAATAGAAATAAACCAAATAGCGAAAACAATAACCAATAAACAATGAACATGTATAACAACTATTTCCAACAATAAATATGCCATGTTATACTTCAAGTGCAAGAGTGAACAAAACCCAAAATAAAGACAATGACCAAAATTCCCAAAATGGTCCCGACTCCAAGTCTGGATCCTCCACCAAGAGCTACCCATGTCTACTCATCTATCTAGAAAGGACACTTGCCCTTATCCTAACCTGCAAACATGATGTCTGCTCGGGTACCCAACGGCAGCCTGAGCAGGGTGTGAGTACAACTCAGTAGGCCACCACCAATGGTGTCTACAAAATATCTAGTATAAACAAGAAGTGCATACAAGAGGAAAAAGAATGATAAATGACAATTAATTAATTTAGGTTCCATTAACCAATTCTGGTCCAAATCCAATGTCACTTCCATTACCATCCATTATTACCAATTATCATCACTTACCATTTCATCACATCTCCATGGGTTAGTCAAAAACATTATGTTACATGGGTCTAAGGCTAAAAATCACATTCAAGAGGGTAAAGATGTCGTTATCATATCTCACTAGGACTAACCCCCACATAGAAACCATATATTCACCTCGAATCCTCAGTCCGAGTAGATGCAATCGTTAGGAGAATAGAGAATCAGTCCTCATTCCTAACCCGTGCATTTAGGGTGGAGTTCGAAGCCTCAGTCTTCACTCGACCCGTGGGCATAGATCCTGAAGTCATACACCACTCTACCAAGCCATGTGCAGATGCATATATATGAGTAACCATCAACCATCCAAACCATTTCCCTTCGGAAAACACTATTCACAACAACCCACATGGGAATTCACATTATTCATTAACCCATTAACACATTACAACTTCACATCGTTTAACCATTCAGCCAATTCCCATGTGTTATGCCTATATCACTAAGCATTCAACACTAAACCCATAACCTATCTCGTTATGGTCTTTAATCAATTTACACATTAACCCATTTAACCCATTCATCATTTCCATGAATCAACCATTCATCCCATTCCACATAACCCTTAGGTTATTGCCAAGTCCATGTGAACTACCTATATTCTATTCCAAGTTCAGCCAATCATGCCAACATATTCATCAAGGGATCTACCATTTATTACATCAAGGTCACTTGTTTAGTATCAATCCCTAAATCCGGGAAAAGCCGGCACATGCCATGGATGGCCCTAAATTAGGTCAAGTCCATCCCAACACATCCCACATGGATCGTGAGGGTTCCCATTTGACATTTTAAACATCATTATTACCAAATATGCCAAGTTTACTCAAAACACAACCCAGGTGAAATAAGAACATAACTCAACATGCACAAATACCCAAATAAATATGAGATATCACTTGTAGACCACCTACCTCAAAACCGCGGTTGAAATCACTCTCAATCGAGTCCCTAGACCTTGATTCGACCAACCTTTGGAGCTTCAACCTATAAATCACCCAAAAGATAGGGTTTTAGAGCTTCAGATCAAGAGGGAGAGAAGATGCAAACCCTAAAACAAAAAAGAGAATCAAGGATGGGATTATCCTTACCTGGAGATTCGATCTGCAACCAAGGGCACCAATAACGCCTTAGAATCGAAGGAGAACCACCCTTGGGAAACTTGGGTTAGCCAAGTTCGTCACTAGGGTTGAGAGGGAGTGAAAGGAGGAAAATCCCGAGTTGGGGTTAAAAATCCAAGAGTGGAAAAATTGTATTTTTCAAACTTTATGTGGCCGCACGGTTTGGAAAACCGTGCGAAAACCATGCGCATGCCACTATCCGGAGGAGGAGGGGTCGCATGGTTTTACCTGGGCAGGTTGCACGGTTTGGAAAACCGTGCGCAGGCCGTGCGCCCTGGCCTGTTTTGCCGAGATTCCCTCTTTCCGTGCCCTGAGCCCCCGGAACACCCCCAAGGCATCTCATACCTTTAGAAGACATCCCTTAAATCCCAAAACAATGGATTTAACCAAAACATAACGAAAGCATAACATTCCATAAACTGGGATCTTACAACCTCCCCACCTTATAACGGATCATCCTCAAGCCGAGTGCCCAAGCCTCACTAATCCACCGAAGAGAAGAGTTCGGGCCACTGATTCCACATATCTGATTCCCGCTCCCAAGTTTCATCCTAAACATTCCCATGCTACCATAGTACTCGCACTAATGGCACAAACTTTCCTCACAAGACCTTATCACTACGATCCACCACACGAACCGGATGCTCCTCAAAGGATGCATCAGCCTCAAGCTCCATATCCTCAACATCAACCATGTGAGATGGGTCAAGGGGATACCGTCGAAGCAGCGACACATGAAACACATCATGCATCCCACCATACCATTGTGGAAGTGCCAATCGGTAATCCACTAGTCCGATCCTCTCCACAATCTCAAAAGGTCCCACATACCTTGGCGCCAACTTACCCTGCTTATGAATCCGACGGTGACCCAACCTTGGCGACACCTGAAGGAACACTTTATCACCCACCCCAAACTCAAGAGGTCTACACCTCTGATCTTCATAAGACTTCTTCCTACTCTGAGTCGTAGCCATACACTTCTTGATCAAATTAACTTTCTCCAAAGTCTCCTACACGTGACTTGGCCCCAACAACTCAGATTCATCGGCCTCAAACCAAAACAATAGAGATCTACAGGGTCTCCCATAGAGTTCCTGAAATGGTGTCATCTGAATCGTAGCCTGAAAACTGTTGTTGTAGGCGAACTCAAATAATGATAGGTGCCTCTCCCAAGAACCACCAAAGTCCAAGACACAAGCTCATAACATGTCTTCCAACACTTGGATCGTACGCTCTGACTGCCGGTCCGTCTGCGAGTGGAAAGCCGTACTCAAAAACACCTACGCACCAAGTGCCTTCTGCAACCCTTGCCAGAAACACGATGTAAAACATATATCTCATTCCAAAACTATGGTCCGCAGCACCCCATGCAACCGCACTATTTCTGGAACATACATCTCACCCAACTGGTCTACAATATAGGTCTCCTAAATCAGTAGGAAATGAGCCACTTTCGTTAACCGATCCACAACCACCCATATTGCATCATTCTTCCGTGGCGTCCTCGGAATACCCACAACAAAATCCATCATTTCATCATCCCAATTACATTCCAGAATGGGCAATGGATGCAACAAACCACCTGGGTGTTGATGCTCAGCCTTCACCTACTGACATGTAAGGCACCGTGCCACAAAGCCCGCAACTCCCTTATTCATTCCAGGCCACCAAAACTACCTTCAGAGATCAAAATACATCTTGGTCAAACCAGGATGCACTTCCCACATTGACGCATGGAACTCACACATCAAATATTCCTGCATACACTCTGGAACAACCACATGATCATGAATACGAACAACACCGTCCACACTGACAGCCCAACAAGAATGTAGCTCCCCACCTTTAAGATTTTCCTTCATGATCAAACAATCAGGATCATCAAGATTACCTTCCTTAACTCAACTCAAAAGCATCGAATCCATCACTAAGGAAGCAAGAGTGACCTGATCACTCTCCTCCTACACCTCCAGGTGAATTTCTGCAAACAAAGCCATCACCTTCCACTCGGTGCTGGACTCTTGAACCACCTGATTCTGAACCTTCCTGCTCAGAGCATCATCAGCACTATTTCCCTTTCCTGGCATGTACACCAAATCAAAGTCAAAAGACTAGAGGTATTCAACCCATCTTCTCTACCGAATATTAAGATCCCGCCGTGAGAAGATTTACTTTAAACTCTTATGGTCGGTAAACACAGTAAACCGTTCTCCTAACATATAGTGCCTCCATCACTTCAAGGTGTACACTAATGCAGCCAAATCAAGGTCATGAGTGGTATAGTTCTACTCATGGGGTCTCAACTTCCTTGACCCATAAGCCACAACCCACTTATCCTACATCAACACAACCCCAAGTCCGACTCTAGATGCATCACAAAACACGATGTGCTTCTTACCCGGCTCAGGTAAGATCAAGATAGGTGCGGTCATCAACCGCTTATTCAACTCTTGGAAGGCATTCTCACAAGCCTCAGACCACTCAAACCTGATTCCCTTCTTGGTCAAGCCCAACAATGGTGCTACCAAGAGAGAGAAATCCCGAATGAACCTCTGGTAATACCCAGCCAAAACCAGGAAACTCCAAACATCAGAAAGACTCTTGGGCTGCTCCCAAGATACAACTGCCTACACTTTCTCAGGATCCACTGAAATGCCTGCCTCTGAGATGATGTGACCCAGAAAATGCACCTCACCTATCCAGAATAGAAACTTTGATATCTTGGCGTATAGCCGGTGCTCTCTAAGGGTACCTAAGACAATATCAAGATGTTGGGCATGATCGTCGTGAGTTTTTGAGTACACTAAGATATCGTCAACAAAAACAACCACAAACTGATCTAGATAGGGATGAAAGATCATATTCATCAAATCCATAAACACTGCCGGTGGATTGGTCATGCCGAAAGGCATTACCACAAACTCAAACAACTCGTACCGACTCCGAAAAGCTGTCCGCATTATGTCGGAAGACCTCACCCTCAACTGGTGATAACCCCGACCTCAGATCAATCTTAGAAAACACCAATACACCCCTAAACTGATCAAATAGGTCATCAATTCTAGGAATAGGGTACCAGTTTTTCACTGTCATCTGATTCAACATCCAATTGTCAATACATAGCCTCAACGACCCATCGACCTTCATTATAAAAAGCATGGGAGATCCCCAAGGAGATGTACTAGGATGGATAAAACCCTTAAGCTCTAACTCCTCAAGATGAACCTTTAGTTCCTGGAGTTCTGCTGGTGCCATTAGGTATGGTGGAATAGAAACTGGCTCCGCTTCCGGTAGCAACTCGATCGTGAACTCAACATCCCTCTCGGGTGGTAACCCTGAGAAATACTCAGGGAAAAAAATCCTGAAACGGGTCCACCACAAGAGAAAAATTAGATTTCCCCACCCCCTCATCATCATCAAGCATGAGACATGATACTTGAGTCTTGAGTCCACTCAACTGCTGACCAATTGGTCCTGCACGACTTGCTCGAATATCCCATTTGCCAAGGTGGACATAAACATCACCCTCAACTGAAATGAATGATACTCTATGATGATAACAGTCTATGCGTGCCCGATACATCACCAACCAATCCATTCCCATGATTAGGTCAATACCGAACATCTCTAGAATGAACAAATCCCATAGAAAAAGATAACGAGAAACTTCCAAGGCACATCCCATGCACTGCTTGATATCCTCAACCCACACCCCCAACAGAGTGTCAATTGACATAACTCTACTCACCCTCTCCACAGGTAAACTCAGCGCTACCACAAGTTGAGCAGAGACAAAATAGTGTGTGGCACCTGTGTCAAACAACACAATAGAAAAAGTAGAATCTACAAGGATCGTGCCTCGAACAGTCAATGGCCCGGCTTCGCCATCACCAGGTGAAAACTGAATCGCCTGAAGCTGACCTACCCCTCTACCCTGGGCTCCAGCCTGAGTACTCTGTGCTACACTGCCCTGCTGGTGTGAGCTATCTTTCCCCAGAGTGACACATCCACCACCCCTGCCAGTACGGCCCGTGGAGCTCAAAATTCCTCCCTGATACAGGGCAACCAATCCCCTTCCCATATTAGGTACCTATCTTCCACCATCATACTCACCCACCACCTAAGGTTTCCTACAGAACTTCTGCACATGTCCCATCCTGCCGCCCGAACGGAACTCAACTGGAGGTAGAGGACACTAACCACGCATGTGCCCCGACCTACCACACTAAGAGAAGAACACCTGATTACCACTCTGAGAGGCTGACCCTCTCTTATGACCACCTTGCTGAAAACCTTCCAAATGGTGCTTCCGACCTTTGGAAGATGCATCACTTGTCCGCCCAGCAGGCACGACAAGCCTACCACCCGAAGCTTCCTTCAAGTTCCCTATAGAGATGAGTGTCTGATCCATCACCTCTGCAAACCTCTTCAAGCGGAAGATATTTACTTGAGTCCTGATCTCATGTCTCAGCCCATCCTGGAAACATCGTTCCACCATTGCATCATCCCCTGCTAACACTAGGAAAAAGCATCTCAAATCAGTGAAGCGACTATAATAGGTCCATCATCGATAGCGATCCCTGAGTCAGGATCATAAACTCTACAGCCTGCTCCCGCCTCAAAGTCTCTGGGTAGAAATGCTCCAGAATATTTTCCTGAAAAACCTTCCACGACATTCCCTCAGACTGCTCGATTTGAGCCTGAATTCCCCACCAACGCCTAGCCTGGCCCTCGCAACATATAAACGGCCAGCTTTACTCACTTTTCAACAGGGGTCTTCTGATGATCCAGTATCGTCTGCACAGACTCTAACCAGAACTCCGCTGCCTTTGTCCCACCCTCTCTGGTGAAGGTTGTAGGGTGCTGCTACTGGAACTCCCTTGTCAGCTCAAACATACCCGGTGCAACCCGCCCTGGGTCCCGATCCATCATCTGCATAAGGCGATACAGGTTCCCTCAGAAATGGTCTTATCCACCTTCATTGATCACCCCATTTTCTTTCTGCTCTACTAGAGGAGTGTTCTCGGAAATATCCTCCCATTTCCCAACTGGTACCCGACGTTGTGGTGGAATCTCTCTACATTGCCAGAATGAGATTTAGCACACATACCACAAAACCTTCATGAATTCATCAAAAGATATTTACTAGCTACAACAACCCATTTTTATATACCAATTCAACAACATTAACACCTCAAATTCACCACCCTGACCATCCCTACCGCGGGGCCATGGTTCACATGGGGTAAACAACGATGCACTATCACCAAACTCACACAAAAATTTACAAAATAGTTTCCATTTGTTTTATTTCATTCTTCTCATTATTTCTTGGTTTCATGAAATGCATAATGCACCCTACTTTCCTGCCTCACACACCAACCCCGTGCGTGTGCCTAATAAAATTAATGTCACCTATCTCCCTAGGTGCCTACAATGATGGATGAATGAAGATCCTCGTGCCGTTAAGGCCATGAGCCAAATATCATAAAACAGTCACATCAAACCACATTTTCATCACCCAACGGTGAAATATCATCAACTGTAACAACACACAACCAAGAACAACAATTCCCACCCAAGGTGACTTGGGTTTCCCCCGTACCTGGGTTAGCTACTCCCAAGAAAAAGCTCATTACCATGGATTGACACATCTTAACCCTTGGCTACCAATCCCAAATAACAAGACCTTAGAGAAGGAGAAGAAAGACATCCTCTGATACCACTTTGTAACGTCCCTGACCCGGAAGCCACTAAACCAATGCTCTGAGCTGGGAGGTTACATGACCTTAAGCGTGCCTCCCCATATGCCAAAGGCTGCTGACTAGTATCGGGGGCCTATGAAGTCAATTAGGGAGACTATACCCCCTTTTTATCAGAGTAAGCCACAAAATAAATAAACCAAATAGTGGAAACAATAATCAATAAAAAAGGAACATGTATAACAACCATTTCCAACAATAAATATGCCATGTCATACTACAAGTGCAAGAGTGAGAAATACCCAAAATAATGACAATGGAAAAAATCCCCAAAATTGTCCCGACTCCATGTCCAGATCCTCCACCAAGAGCTACCCATGTCCACTCATCCATCTAGAAAAGACCCTTTCCCTTCTCCTGACCTGAAAAAATGAAGTCTGGTCGGGTACCCAACGGTGGCCCGAACAGGGTGTGAGTACAACTCAGTAGGCCACAACCAATGGTGTCTATAAAATATCCAGTATAAACAGGAAGTGTATGCAAGAGGAAAAAGAATGATAAATGAAAATTAATTAATTAAGGTTCCATTAACCAATTCTGAGACAAAGCCAATGTCACATCCATTACCATCCATTATTAAAGATTATCATCACTTACCATTTCATCACATCTCCATGGGTTAATCACATACATTATGTTACATGGGTCTAAGGACAACAATCACATGCAAGAGGGTAAACAGGTCGTTATCCTATCTCACTAGGACTAACCCCCACATAGCAACCATATCTTCACCTCAAAGCCTTAGTCCGGGTGGATGCAACCATTAGGATAATTGAGCATCAGTCCTCATTCCAAACCCATGCATTTAGGGCGGAGTTCAGAGACTCAGTCTTCACTCGACCCGTGGGTGTAGATCCTCAAGTCATACCCCACTCTACCAAGCCATGTGCACATGCTTATATATATAAGTAACCATCAACCATCCAAACCATTTTCCATCGGCAAACACTTTTCACAACAACCAACATGGGAATTCACATTATGCCTTAACCCATTAACACATTACCACTTCACATCATTTAACCATTCACCCAATTCCCATGTGTTATGCCTATCTCACTAAGAATTCAACACTAAACCCACAACCTATCCTGTTATGGTCTTTAATCAATTTACACATTAACCCATTTAACCCGTTCATCATTTCCATGAATCAACCATTCATCCCATTCCACATAACACTTAAGTTATTGACAAGTCTAGGTGCATCACCTAACTTATATTCAAAGTTCAACCAATCATGCCAACATATTCATCAAGGGCTCTACAATTTATTACAACAAGGTCACTTGTTTAGTATCAATCCCTAAATCTAGGAAAAGCCAGCACATCCCATGGATGGCCCTAAATTAGGTCAAGTCCATCCCAACACATCCCAAGGGGATTGTGAGGGTTCCCATTTTCCATTTTAAACATCATTATTACCAAACATGCCAAGGTTATTCAAAACACAACCAAGGTGAAATAAGAACATAACTCAACATGCACAAATACCCAAATAACTATGGGAAATCTCTTGTAGACCACCAACCTCGAAACCGCGGTTAGACACACTCTAAATCGAGTCCTTAGACCTCGATCTGACCAACCTTTGGAGATTCAACCTAAAACTCACCCAAAAGATAGGGTTTTAGAGCTTCAGAACATGAGGGAGAGAAGATGAAAATCCTAAACCAAAAAGAGAAGCAAGGATGGGATTAGACTTACCCAAAGCTTTGATCTGTAACCAACAGCACCAAGAACACCTTAGATTCGAAGGAGAACCACCCTTGGGAAGCTTGGGTCAGCCAAGTTCGTCACTAGGGTTGAGACGGAGTGAAAGGAGGAAAATCCCGAGTTGGGGTTAAAAAGCCCGGAGTGGCAAAATTGTAATTTTTTAAACTTTAAGTGGCCGCGTGGTTTAGCCGCATGGTTTGGCAAAACGTGCGCAAACTGTGTGCATGCCACTGTCCGGAGGAGGAGGTGTTGTGCGGTTTTACATGGGTAGGCCCCACGGTTTGCCAAACCGTGTGCAGGCTGTGCACCCTGGCTTGTTTTGCCTAGATTCCCTTCTTCCGTGCCCCGAGCCCCAGGAACAACCCCAAAGACTCTCATAACTTTAGAATACTTCTCTTAAATCCCAAAAAAGGGATTTAACCAAAACATAATGAAAACATACCTTTCCAAAAATTGGGATCTTACAGAGAGTGGGGGTGTGAAAGGGGGAGGGGGTTTACTAGGGGAGGGGGGTCTATCGAGAGGGAAGGAAGGGGCTGTAGGTGGAGAGTGGGGGTGTCCATGGGGGTCCAGTGGGGGGGGGATGTCTAGTGGGGGGGGGGGTGTGCAATGGGGTTCTGTCAAGGGGAGAGTGGGGTTGTGCAAGGGGTAGGGGGTGTGCTGGTGGTAGGGGGTGTCCAGGTGGAGAGTGGGGGTGTTCAAGGGGGAGGGGAGTGTGGATTGAAAGTGGTTTGCATTCTAGTTTGTAGCAGCAAGGTGAAACCAAGGTGGGAAGCTGCTATTTATGGGAAAACCATCTATACACACGGGTTTAAAACCGTGGGTATATATGCTACTACGAAACTATCTATACCAATGGTTTGTTGAATCACGGGTATGTGTGCTATGAAGAAACCAGTTTATACCCATTGTTTGCTTAACCATGGGTATATAATTTATGTTGTAAAAATGTATAAACCATGTTTCTGTAAACCATAGGTATAGATGTATACCTATGGTTTACCAGAAACGTGGGTAAGATGAAATCATAGTGGGTTATACCAAATGTTTCTAAAAAATCGTGGGTATAGGGAAATCCCGACGCCACGAAAGCCCACAGTTCATCAAACTGTGGTTATAGCCTATACCGACGGTTTTATGGGGTACACCCATAGTTTCAAACCATGGGTATAGGGAAATTATCAAGTAGTGACACTTTCATCCAAATAGTCACCTATAAATATAGACTTCTTATTAATATTATATTTATTGGAATGCATGACTTTTTTCCTCATCAGATGACAACTCTGATGTGGTTTCCATTTCCACCTCAATACTAGGACTATTAATTTATTAAATTTTATGTCTTATTCATGTTCTCTTCCTAGGATGGTAGGACTATAATGGAATGTATTTTTTTTATTTCATATATTTTTCACTCCTCATAATTTTTAATCCATCATTTATCATCAACATTAGCTTAATCATATATTAATAATTTCATTCCTTTTGAATTGGAAATATTTTGATCATTATTTGTTGTGTTTTTCCTTCTTACATTATTAATTGGTGATTATAGAATTATTTACTACCTGAATTAACTTTTCATTTACATTTCAAGGAATATCACTCTATAAGTTATCACCTCATTTTTTAGTTTTGTGACTTTCTTACCATATCTAACAAAAACTTCATTCAATCACTCATATTTTTCCTGTTTTGATAGGTTAGATTATTTCTCAGTCATATCAATCTCTTTCTACTAATTTTTTATCATATTTTTATAATTACACCCCCTAAATTCATTCCTTTTTCATGGTAGTTACATGTTATACCAATATGAATAATTTTTATGAACAAAAACTCCACAACACCAGAAGTAGCCTCTAAAACATGATATTCAAACTGATAGTAGTTCTTCTCTGAATATTGTAGTTTATTTATTTTCACAAACTTTGGGTGGTTATTGTTGTGAGGAACCATCTAGATGAGTTTTTTGGACTCTCCCTTCTAAAAGATGATTAATTATTTATTCCATTAGTCTTAATTTTATAGTCTTTATTCTCAAACCTACAATATTAGAGATACCAGATATATATGAGAATGATTAGGAGTATAGAAAATCTATCTCAGTTGATCCTTCTTATCAACATCCTATGATGATTAACCTTTATGTTTTTCTACACTAGGGGAAGTATTAATTTATATTCTTCATTTTATTTTGTTTTAAAAGGATCATTTACTTTGTATCAGTTAATTTTTCCTCTTTCCCAATAATCATTTCAACTAAATAATTTACCATCTTCTCAAATTCATCTAACATCAATCTATTTTGTTTTTTACTTCAATATTTTTTGATTCATCCATGTTATATACTTCATTTTTAGTAGGTTTTTCTATAACATTTTTTTATATTTCCTTCTATCATAGCTATATTTATCTTATTTTCTCATATTTCATTGAGATGTTTATTCTATTCGTTGAATGATTCTTTATTCTCAAAAATAATTTTACTAATTTAATTATTTTATATTTTATTCTCATTATCGAGTTTCATATTTTCCATAAGATACTCTTCCATCTTCTTATTTAATATCCATTCATGTTCAATTATCTCATATCCTTCATCACCGTCACACAAAATTCTTAGAATATATTCCATATTCTAACTATCTAATTATTTAAAAGATTCATCCATTTCACTTCTCATCATATACCTCTTCTTATTGGGGAACCACCTATTTTTCTTATTCCACTTATTTTTATAATACTTCTTATCTTCTTCATCTAATTCCTTATAAATAATCTTCTACTGTAGATTGTTTCTGAAAAAAATGACCATTGTTCCATAAATTCCAAAATTTGAGTTATTGGATTCTATTTCCTTTCCATTTTCCCATTTCATCATTATAAAAATAATGTTAACATATTTTTTATGTCCTATTCAGCTTTCTCATCCTTAGAAACACTCTATTCTGGTTCTTCATTGATTCTAGATTTAACTTTTATAGTAAATTCAAAGGAAATATCTTCTCAATACTTATTTCTGAGTACTAGTAATGTGATCATTACATATGTTACTAGAATATTAATAATTTTTTCCAATTATATATCTTCTTATCTTCCAGAGTATAAACCATTGGAAAAAATCTATTTTGAAATATTCTCATCACCTTCTTCATAATGGTTAAGTCATCTAGTTTCTCAAAGAAACTTATGATGCTATTAAAAAACTTACGTACTCTTTTAAATTTGTCATTAACACTTTCATTATCACTCATTTTCATATATTCAAATGTATTTTTCTAGAATTGAAAATTATCTTTTTTTTACTTTAAGATTTTTTTCATAATTGATTCTCAGTTTATCCGATATATACTTGGATGTTTGGAGACCCATCACTTTATTGTATAAATTTCTTAATAAATCTATAATGATTACATTCTGAGCCTTTCCATAAATCTCCATGTTCCTCTTAAATAAAAAATGAAGGTTTCGGGCGTAGCGGAAGCTCATGGGTGGATGTGCCCACTTGGATTTTTTCATTAATAATGATCAATCCGGGATCAATACAATGATAAATTACAGTCTCCACGGATCGAATCACAGAAATAGACAATGAAAAGGAAGGTCCCGAAACAACAAAGTAGGATCGTTACAGGTTGATTATAATTAATTTAATAGATTGAAAAGAAGTACCTTTTGGCATTATTTATTCGTTGATATTTCTGATCACATTCTGATGTGACACGTCATTGCATCACAGAAGCCAAGGGTAGACTTCCTCTAGCAGTGACCCACATGTGCACCTCGTATCTATGGACGTCCCCAAAGGAGTCTCCGGGTGATAAAGTGGAGAAACCTTTGCTTGCGTTGTCCGCCTTAGATCGTCTTGATCCTATTGAAGAGGATCTCTATCGGTCTTGAGAGCGTTCTTTGAGGAAGAGGTTCTTTCAGCCTTGAATGAATTCTCCAGAATTGTTGTGCACAACGATTAAGTAAAAGTGTGGGGGTTGTGAGGATATTTATAATTGGGTTTGAGGCTATAGAGTTATGACAAGAAATAAACACGTTACACGTTTTATATATTTCATTACTCTTATTGAAAACCCCCATGTCAAATTATTAATTCCTTGACATGCGCCCACGCTGATTATAATAAATATCATTTAATAAAAAAATATTATATCATCAAAATCCCGACTAAAATAACTACACTGTATGTATTTACTAATACATGGCGTGTACTTGTTTTTCATAAAACTACACGGCGTGTAATCATTAATACACGACATGTACTTGTTTTACGTTTCCTTTCCAAAATAAAAACTACACATCATCTAATCATTAATACACGGCGTGTACTTGTTTTCAAAATAAAAACTACACGACGTGTAATCATTAATACATGACATGTACTTGTTTTCATTTTATTCTTCCTCCAACATTAAAACTATTTAGACTTATTTGAATAATTATTAAACCACGTATGTGAATAATCTTTATTCTACTTTATATACTTGGATACACTTAGTGTATGACCCTCTAGGCCTCTTTCTCGTTGGCATTAGGCGGGCTTGTTAAAAGTCCAAGATTATTGTCTAACAACAGGTCAAGGCACCCAAGAGAAAGAAGTTGATGCCGCATTGAAATGTCACCTCATAGGAACTATTACCGTGTAATTTAATCCCTTTGTCTTGATATCTCATTAATCAGGTTTCATGAAAGTGTCATAAACCTATATGCTTGATCTATCATTCTTTGACTTCCAGAAATAAACTCGTCGTTACACCATGACCATGAAATTTGTGCGACAGTTATATTTCAATAAAAGGGCCAGATATATCTACTTCCATAAATATGGAAGGGACAAATACTTCCTCAACTTATCCATTAACAACATGTCATTCGTGACGCACCCAACATATCCTACTTCCTGCCAACTATTTACGTGACGGTTTTCATCAGCAAATCTAAGTGTGCGAGTCATGACATTAGTTAATGATAATCTTCTAATATAAGGACCATTACCCACACTCGCTGATAGTAATGTATGATGACACCAAGACATGTAGAATTACTTCTGGTGGGTCTGTTCTCATAATCTCTTATCTTGGAGATTACCAAGTGCGAACTCCATGAGATAGAGTCTTGTCTTCTTACGAGTATTCGCATATGATGGTCTGTATACTATGTGTCCTATCATAGTATGTCATCCAACCGTAGAACTTTATTTAATAATATCTTTCCTGAATCTCAAGGTTCTCATCATATCGGGGATCTTCCATGACCTTATTAATGCAATAAATATTCTAGGAAATTATTATATTATAGTCATGCAGAACAATGAACAATATATAATATGTGTACATTCATGTAATCAAAGTACAAATAGCTGGTTCTCAGGACACCAACTCTAACAAACTCCAACTTGGACTAGAGCCAACTGCCTACGACTTTTAGTCCGCTAGACCACACATGATTATCGTGTTTCTTCTGAGTTAATGCTTTTGTCAAGTTGTCCTCCACATTGTCTTCCGTGGAAATACTGCTTACTATGACTTCACCTCTTTGAGAAAAATCCCTCAAGAGATGATACTTCTGAAGTATGGGCTTTGTCCGCTAATGTGACCTTGGATCTTTTTCAAGTGCCACCACTTCCATATTATCACAATACAGTGTGATAGGATCTTTACTACTAGGTACTACATCCAGATCTTGATGAAGCTTCGTATCCATACTGCTTCTTTAACTACCTCAGAAGCTGCGATATACTCAGACTCTGCTATAGAATATGCCACCACACCTTTCTTTGATCTCTTACGGCTCACTGAACCTCCATTCAGACTGAAGATGTATCCAGTCTGCAACTTCATGTCATCTTGATCAGTCTGGAAACTAGCATTTACATGTCCTCTGATGAGTAGTTTCTCATCTCCTCCATAAACCAGGAACATATCCATAGTACACCCCAGATACTTAAGGATAGTCTTGACTTCCATCCAATGGTGGTCTCTTGGATCAGCTTGATATCTGTTTACCACACATAATGAGTAAGAAAAATCTAGCCTTGTACATATAATATCATACATGATTGACCCAATCGCGGATGCGTAAGGGATCCTTTCCATTTTCTTTGTTTCCTCATGTGTTTGAGGAAACATTTTCTTGGAATGATGAATTTCATGTGACACTGGAAACAATCCCTTCTTGGATTATTCCATACTGAATCTCTTCAGTATCTTGTCAATGTATGTACATTGATTTAGGCCCAGCATTTTCTTAGATCTATCACGATGGATCTTAATCCCTAGAATATATGCTGCCTCACCCAAGTATTTAATAGAGAATCATTTATGCGACCATGACTTAACTGACTATAAGATAGGTACTTCATTTCCAATTAGAAATATGTCATCAACATATACTATTATGAAAACAATTGCACTTCTACTAAACCATTTATAGACACAAGGCTCACATTCGTTCTTAACACATCCAAATTCTGTTACAGCTTCATCAAAATAAATGTTCCATGACCTTGATGCTTGATTTAATCCATAAATGGATTTTTACAACTTCCATACCTTGTTGGCATCCTTTGGAGTCATAAACCCTTAAGGTTGTGTCATGTAGACATCTTCCTGGATGTTCCCATTAAGGAATGCTGTTTTGACATCCATTTGAAAAACTTCATAGTCATGGTTAGCGGTAATGGCCAATACGATTCTGATGGATTTTAGCATCACAAACAGTTAAAAGGTTTCATCATAGTTAATTCCATGACGTTTTCTAAAACCTTTTGCAACCAGTCATGCTTTATAGGTGCTGACATGTCCCTCCATGTCCAGTTTCTTCTTGAATACCCATTTATTACCTATAGGATTTACATCAACTGGAGGTTCTACCAAAATCCAGACTTGGTTTTGGTACATGGAATCCATCTCATAATTCATGGCTTCTGGCCACATGGAAATGTCTGTTCCTTCAACAGCTTCCTTGTAGGTAAGAGGATCGTCATTGTCAACCAATAATGAGTCACCATCCTCGATGACAAGAAAACCATATCATTCTAGTTCTATCACCTCTCTCTTACTTCTACGTACTTTTTGTGTCTCTGGAACAGATTGTTCTTCCACGGGGATTTGTGGGATCTCTTCTTGTACCAACTCATGTGTATCTTGAGCCTCGACTTCATCGAAGTCTATCTATCTCCCACTATCTCTTTTGGAGATGTTCTCCCTCTCAAGGAATATGGCATGTCTTTCCAATGTAACTTTTTTATCTGAGGGGTTGTATAGGTAATATCCCCTTGTTTCCTTGGGATATCCAACAAAGATACACTTTGTGCCTCAGGGTGCATGATTGTTACCTGAAGAGGCCTTAACAAATGCTTCGCTACCCCACACATGTAAATTCGATAACATGGATTCACATCCACTCCATAACTCTTTTGGAATACCATTTATCGATTTAGTTGGTACTTGGTTTAGTATGTGTGCTACTGTTTGTAATTCATATCCCCAAAAGGATAATGGAATACTCGTATGACTCATAATTAATCTCACCATGTCCAATAGGGTGCGGTTACTCCTTTCACTTACACAATTCCACTGTGGTGTGTAAGTAGGAGTGAGTTGATATAGAATCCCAAATTCCCATAAGAAATCGATGAAGTCCAGATTAAGATATTCTCCTCCTCTATCTGAGTGGAGTTTCAAAATCATTTTACCAAGATGGTTCCCAACATCATTCTTGTATTATTTGAAATGATTACAAGAATCTAACTTATACCTAATTAAGTAAATATATCCATATCTACTAAAATCATCATTAAAAGTTACGAAGTACGAGAACCCACCCCTTGCTTCAACTGGAAATGGTCCACACACATATGTGTGAACTAATTCTAGAATCTCCTTAGCACTTTCACCTTTCCCACTAAATGGGGCTTTGGTCATTTTGCCTTGTAGACACACATGACATACACCAAGTGGTTTTAGTTCGAAAGAATCTAAATACCCATGTTGATGTAATTTTGTCAAACATTTCTCATTGACATGCCCTAGACGGTGATGCCAAAGTTGGGTGTGGTATGAGTCATGTGAATTAACATTGTCATCAATTTCCATTACTTGGTTTGTGTAGTCTAACACATAATGTTCGTTATATAAATGTGCCCTACCAAAAAAATGCTATCTTTATAAAAGTAGCAACATCCACTTCCAAAATTGAAGATGAATCCATCTGTATCTAATCTGGATACTAAAATAATGTTTTTGGTTACAGAAGGTACATAATAACATCCTTTCAAAACCAAGACCATCCTAGTAGGCAATGTGAGGTGGTAGTCTCCGACAGCTACAACAACAAGTCTGGCTCCGTTGGATCCTCATAGATCAACCTCACCTCAGTCAATCTTTATGAATATACTTGGTTCCTGTATTTGGATACAGACGTGAGCACCACAAGAAGTATATAATAACCAATTGGTAGAAGCAGATAGATTCCATTTGATAAAAAATGTACCTAAAGCATCCCCTTGCTTCCTTGGCTGGGTGCAGTTCTTCTTCCAGTGGCCCTTCTTGACACATGCGAAACAAAAGCCTCATATTCTCTTGCCTCCCCTTTGATATTACTTTTCTTGGAAGGACTTGAAGATGATTTGGGCTTAAATCTCTTCTCCTTCCCTTTACTTTTATTCACCATGAGGACAGAAGGCTTTTGACGCTTCATGTCATTGTTCACTTAGAGAATGAGGATATGAAGATCAGACAGAGACTTCTCAATGATGTTCATGTTTAATTTCACAATGAAGTTAGAGAAACTCTGGGGGAGTGATGCAAGAATGAGATCGGTACCCTGTTCTTTAGGGAGTTTAAACCCCAGAACCTCCAAGGGCTCAATGTAGACAATGAGATTTACTACATGAGGCCCATCTGGGGCACCCTCTCCAAGCTTGCTCTAAAATAGAGCCTTGGAGATATCAAACCATTCCTGTCTTGATCTCTCCTTGTATAGACCACCGAGGTGATCGATCATACTATAAGCATCCATGTCTTCATGAGACTTCATGTGCTCACTAGACATTGATGATAACCTCAAACATTGAATGTTGAGTGCATCACTCAAATGTAGATCATAGACCTCGAAATCATCATCACTCGCCCCTTGGGAAAGCGAATCGGGAAGTGAGGACTCCATCGCGTAAAACATTTGTTCATGGAATATGATAACCCTAAGGCGCCTAAACCATTCTTGAAAGTTACTACCGGCGAGGATATTTTCTTTATCCAGAATTTATCGTAGAGAAAATGTGGTTGATGAGTTTTTCATTTTGATTCTACAAATTAAAAGAGCAGTTTTATCAGTACATTCTTGATTACATTTTTTATGAGAAATAATAAATTTTATTAAGTCTCCCACTGTTTTATCAAGTCTCAATGGCCCTCACCATTTCACTCGGAATGTCTAGTTTCTTTGAAACTCTAGTGGAAAGGATCCATATTCCCCTTCGAATAACCACAACAAGGGTTGGTCAAGCTATTTGAAGGTATTTAGGTAGGCAGGTCTTTTCCAACTTTGAGCTTATAGTTCCATGATATGTTGAGTGGGCTCCCCAATCCTGAAATCCTGACTTGGATTTCCTCAACTCTTGCCACCAATATTACACCAAGTCTATAAAGGGCTACTCCTGTTGACGTAATATGGTTATGTCAACCCGAAACCTTTCATAAGGGCTTCCTTTATGAAAGTATGTGTCCCAAAAAGGGTTGTTCAAACACATATTTTTATTGAGTCTTTCCCTTAATAAAGTAACAGAAGGCTTGGTATTACTTAATAAGGTATTTAAGGTATTTTTAATCTTTTATGTGTAGTTTCACATTTTCACATGCTTGTTAATATTAAGTGATTCTTGCTTAAATGATTAACCAAGTTCTGATAATGTTTACGCATAGTCCGGTTTTTATTTTATTCCATATTTGCATGCTTGTTCATTTCATTAATTATTTGATCGTGACAACACATACATAATAAATATACCATAAAATCAGACAGAAATAAAATAAGATGTCATGATCATGAGCTTCTATTGGTTATATTATCTTACGATTTTGATAAGCCAACCCTGACCTAGGGAAAAACACCTTGAACCTGATGGTTTGTGTTTTTCAGCTCCCACTTATCCACCTTCATATCTTCTTATGTTGGTTTCAACTCATATTCAGAATTTGAACCATCTCCTCTGGACTGGGAGATCCTCTATTACATGTTATTTACATTAAAGAAACCATGAGTACGCAGGCCCTACATTTTATTGGAAGAAGGCTCACAGGCCAACAAAATTAATTTAAATAAATTTAAATGAAACCATACACATAAAAAGGGTCTTTGGTCTAGATCATGATAATCCATTGCAAGCAATGACATTTACTCATATTTATAATTCAAATTCTTTTATTCTTTCTTTTATTTAAGATAAGTCGCACTTGAATTCAATTAATTATGATCTTATAATTAATCAAATCTTTATCTTAAATTCCTTTATGAATGTCCTTGAGATTCTTCTCATCCATATTCCTTGTATGGGTCATTGTACTTTGGAGGAAACCCAGTGAAATTACATTTATGGAAAGTACACTGCGTGTAGTTTATATTTACACGGCGTGTATTTATTTTCACCCTTTATTCAAAGTACACACCGGGGGCTTTGGCATGTTTTCTCTACATTGGAAATTTTGGAGTACATGACGTGTAGATTATTCTAACACGGTGTGTAATTCCTTGTTATGCGGTTACCAGCCTAGAAATCCCGTGTACGCGGTACGTGGATTCTCCTTGTACATGGTTTCACCTGAGCCGGATTAGACTACACGGCGTGTAGATCCAACATACACACTGTGTATTACGATTTACACGTGCCATTCAGTTCTAGTAAACATGGTGTAATAAATACTTATGCATGATCAATTCACATGGCGTGGTTTGGCGGACCAGTACCGGTTTGTTGATCCTAAGTACACGACATGTAGTTTTCATTACACACCGTGTATTACCGTGTTGTACAGACAAAAAGAGAGGATCCCCCAGATGATTTCCTCATTTTAATTTTAATCAAAATTAAAATTAAAAGGTCATTTCTGTGATGTGAATTGAGAAATGCAAGAGGAATAACAGATCTCGTTTATTCAGTTTTATAGAACGATTTAACAGGAATTGAATCAAATATGAATGCGTAAATTATCAACTAAAATTAAATAACTATAATGAACGTTGTAACCTCCGACTGATACCATTTGAAGGTTTCGGGTGCAGAGGAAACTCATGGGTAGATGTAACCACTTGAATTTTTGTCATTAATAATGATTAATCCAGGATCAATACGACGATAAACGCCAGTCTCCATGGATTGAATCATAGAAATAGACAAAGAAATATAATGTCCCTGAACAAAAAAGTAGGATCATTACAAGTTGATTATAATTAATTTAATAGATTGAAAATAAGTACCTTTTGGGGTTATTTCTTTGTTGATATTTCTGATCAAGTTCCGATGTGATATGTCATTGCGTCGTAGAAGCCAAGGGTAGACTTCCTCTTGTGGTGATCCACATGTGCACCTCATATCTTTGGAAATCCCCAAAGGAGTCTCCCAGTGATAGCGTGGAGAAAACTTTGCTTGAGTTGTCCGCCTTAGATCGTCTTGATCCGATGGAAGAGGATCTCTCTCGGTCTTGAGATCATTCTTGGAGGAAGAGGTTCTTTTGGCATTGAATGGATTCTCCAGAATTTTTGTGCACAATGATTAGGGAAAAGTGTTGGGGTTGTGAGAATATTTATAATCGAGATTGAGGCTATAGAGTTATGACAATAAATAAAAGCATTACACATTTTATTTATTTCATTAACTCTGATTGAAAACCCCCATGTCGAATTATTAATTATTTGACATGTGCCCACGTTGATTATAATAAATATCATTTAATAAAATTATATTATATCCACAAAATCTAGAGTGGAAAAACTACACGGTGTGTATTTATTAATACACGACGTGTACTTGTTTGTCATAAAACTACATGATGTATAATAATTAATACACATAATGTACTTTTTTTACATTTCCTTTCCAAAATAAAAACTACACGGCGTGTAATCATTAATACACAGTGTGTACTTGTTTTAAAAATAAAAACTACATGGAGTGTAATCATTAATACACAGAATGTACTTGTTTTCATTTTATTCTTCCTCCAACATTAAAATGATTTAGGCTTCCTTGAATAATTATTAAACCAAGTACGAGAATAATCTTTATTTGACTTGAAATACTTGGATACACATAGTGTGTGACCCTCTAGGCCTCTTTCTCGTTGGCATTAGACGGGTTTGCCTAAAGTCCAAGATTACTGTCTAGGAACGGGTCAAGGAACACAAGAGAAATAAGTTGATGATGCATTGATGTGTCACCTCATATGAACTCTTACCATGTAATTTATTCCTTTGTCTTGATATCTCATCAAGCAGTTTTCATGGCAGTGTCATAAACCTATATGCTTGATCTGTCATTCTTTGAATTCCAGAAATAAACTCGTCATTAAACCATGGCCATGGAATTTGTCTGACAGTTCTATTTCAATCAAAGGGCCAGAGATATCTACTTCCACAAATATGGAAGGTACAAATCCTTCCTCGACTTATCCATTAACAATATGTCATTCGTGATGCACCCAATGTACCCTTCATCCCGCAAACTGTCTACATGATGGTTTTGCATCAACAAATCTAAGTGCACGAGTCATGACATGAGTTCATGATAATATTCCAGTCTAAGGACCATTACAAATTCTCGCAGATAGTAATGTTCAATGATACCAAGACATGTAGAATTACTACTGGTGGGTCTATTCTCACAATCTCCTATCTTAGAGATTACCAAATGCAAACTCCATGAGAGAGAGTCTCGTCTTCTTATGAGTACTCACACATGACGGTCTGTATACTATGTTCCCTATCATAGTATGTCATCCAACTGTAGAACATTATTTAAGAATATCATTATAGCATTTCAAGGTTCTCATCATAGCGGGGATCTTCCATGACCATAATAATGCAACAAATATTCTAGGACATTATTATATTATATTAATGCAGAATAATGAACAATAGATAATAAGTGTACATTCGTGTAATCAAAGTACAAACAGATGGTTCTCAGGACACCAACTCTGACAAAAAATTCATAGGATCATTCTCATCATAGGGTAGAAATCACATTGTAACTTTATCTCTCACTTTTACCCTAAGTTATAGGTTATATGATATCATTATATTTCCCCAACCATGATAGTTCTCACTACAGACAATGGGAAAAACCTTATATTTACTAAAATCTTATACCACATCCTGAAAATTCCATTGGGTTTCTCAAATGTGACCTTCTCTGTAATATTACTTTTATTTATTGGATCAGTGTGAGATCACTATGGGGGAGAGGGGTTGAATTAATGATCCCTTTTACTTTAACAAATTATTTATCTTCAATTCAAACATTGTTCCCAATTAATTCTTCATTCCACTTTCCTTATATATCATAACCTCACCTAGAATATTTATGTAAATAAATGTCCTAGAACATAAGTATTTACATAGTTCACGTCACAAACTGACCCACATGGGCCCGCATAAATGATAGGAGGTTGAGCCTCAACTACCCCAAGCATGCTTCCATAGTCTAGGGGATGGTGATCGGTGCCAAAAGAAATAACTAAAGTGGGAGACCTTTTCCTAATGAACATTTAAACAAGAACCCCACCATTTTTTTCATAAGTGAAGAGGAATAATAATAAAAATAGTAAAATTGAGAGTAAAAACCATGCATGTGATAATATCTAGGGAATAAAAAAGAGTGTGATGAAGTAAAACAAAATGTAAAGGGAAAAAATTCATTCCCAAATAGAAATGAAGTACCAACATGACAAAAATAAGAATAAAGTATGCTGATAGATTCCATTCTAGATCTCAAAGCCCCGACCACCGTACATGGTGAAATGCATTTTGGTACCCCTATGATCCTCTGAAATCATTATAGATTAGTACATTATCTGTATAAGACACAACACATGTAGGAATATCCCACGAAGGGGAGATTATATACGTACTATGTAGGACACCCTATAAAATGAATAGGGGGTTATATAAGACACAATAAAAGTAGTTAGATCAATCTAAAAAAGGCATTTCAATTAGTATATGTGGTAAAAAACATAATAAAAACCTAGATATTTTAAAAATGGAGCCCAAATAAAAGATAAAGAGGATCTCTAACATCACAACTCATCTATGAAAAATGTGTCTTCAAACGACTCTAAAGTTCCATCATCGATTCCCAACGTATCACATGTCTTTCTAAAGAAGTAATCACGTGGAGGATCCAAACCTCACTATTGTTCCTAAAAGTTGAGGGGGGGGGAAATATCTAATTATAGAACCTGTGACCTAATCTATCAGGGGGTACTACTCATTAGGTACATGAATTGTGCCATAGTCTGTCAGGGGGGTACCACTCCATTGGTAGAGGACTCTCACCCTACTCTATCAGATGGGTACCACCCTTTAGGTAGAGGAACTGCATCCTAGTGCATTCATGGGTATGGCACTGTAGGTAGAGGACTTGTTCCCTAGTTTGATTGGGATGTACCATCTCTATCTACACAATGAGTATGAAGTACCCATTCCCAGATGTGACATGGGTGTACCATATCCATGGATATAGGAACCACGACCTAGTGTGATGGGGGATTACTATCTCTATCCCCACAATGAGTAAGTATGTTCCACTAATCAGGGTGATAGGGGAGTACCATCTCCATGGATAGAGGAACTGCACCCTGGTGCAATAGGGGTGTACTATCTCCAAGGATAGAGGAAAGTTACCCTAGTTCCATAAGGGAGTATCATCTCTATCTACACAATGATTATAGAGGACCCATTCCCCAATATTATAGGGGAATACCATCTCTATCGAAGGAGAACACATGCCCTGGTGTGGCTGGGGACTACCAACATTATCTGTGCAATGAGTATGGAGGACCCCCACCATGGTATGAATGGGGAGTACCATCTCTGTGAATATAAGGAATGTTCCATGGTTCGATGGGGGTACTATCTCTATCTACAAAATGAGTGTTGAGGACCCACTCTCTGGTATGATAAGGGAGTACCATCTCCATGGATATAGGATATGTATGCTAATATGACAATGGATTACCATGTTTATCTGAATTCATTAATGATCAAGACTGATCACTTTCATCGTCGAGAAACTCCTAGAGAAATGTAATACTTAAAAAATCATGTATCATATCTCAAAATCCAATATGAATGACACTATCATGTTCTACATAGAAAAAAACTCTAGATATGCTACTTGTGGGCAAAATATGAGTCTATAAGAAAAATATTTTAGAGGTATAAGGTTCATAAAAAGGTACATGATGCATATGGGGTCTACACAGTATGTGACCCCACCCCGCTTCCTAGTTATGTCCTCTTTAGTACATGGATTTTAGGACTTGTAATACTACACAATGTGTAAGTTTACTGCACAACGTCTCTCAAATAAAATATTGATGAACACATGAAGCTCACCATCCCCTGCATTGTTGAAGGGAAATTCCTCTCAAGACATGGGTGGAAAAGATGTTTAATATTATGAATTATTAGGAAATAAAAAGGGATCCTATGACATAATCAATGTTAGATCAAAAAAATTGGGTCTATTTTTGAATGTCTCATGGTTAGGAAACATGGTTTAGAAAATCGTGTGCATACCATGAAGATATACCCCCTATGGATCATCCCTTTCACAATTGGTTCATATTGTTAGAAGAACCATCAACTAACCATGATTTTACCTTATTTATATATATTCATGGTTTCCTATGGTCATCTATATTTTTTTCCAATCAATTTGGACGTACTATCCCTCCTTCTATAAGACACATAGTTTCCATGATGGTGTGCATATTTTGTACTAAATGTAATCAAATCTTGCACCTCCAGAAAAGATTTTAAAATATCCCAAAAGTCTTATGAACCTCCTAAAAAATTACCCAATAAAAATATATTCTTAAAATACATAAATAAATGGTAAAGAACTTATGACCTTGTGGAGGGGCTACATTCTCACCACCATTGGTATTTTTATCCATATAAAGTAGAAATACAGAGTTGTTCTAGGAGGGTTGGGACAACTACTCCAATATTTCTTTTCATGCTCCCACATTTCTTATTAAATCTGACTATGTTGTTTTAAAACCCACAAAAGACTGATTATTTCCCAACATAAGGCTTTCCATTACCTATCCACAATCCATGCTGGCACATGAATCAAAAAATCATATTTCTCTAGGTCAATTTGATCCCATTGATTTACATGGTTAAGATTAGATTGTAAATTATTCAATTCAAATATTAGAAACACATTATTACCTGAACTAACCTATGGATGAAAATCATATTGATACTCTACCTCAACAACTCATTCTTGTATCTAAAAAATTCAAATGTACTAAGGAATCAACTTCCCCATCCTAAAAATCATTTATGTTAGATCCTTGGAGATAATCTCAAAAAAACATGATCAATCACCTAAAAATGGGCATAGAAGAAAATCTACATATGATTTTTGAATACAATGTGTTGTCTCCATCATCTTTCTGATCAGCCGAATATTTTTATTTTCTATTATACAAGGATAGGTCCAACCAGTGATGTCTCACCTATTTCTATACTAACAAATATATAATTACAAGGAAAACCATAAAATGATTCAAAATGAGACATATCTGTTAAGGACTTGTAACTGTTGTTGTATGATAACAACACTAATGGAATGATTCCTCCCATGAGCAAAAAAAACCATCACAAATGTCCCAAGAATTTCCTCAAATATTTAGATTATCCATCCCTTTGAGGATGATACAACATTCTCATAGTCAACATAATCCCAAGATAATACTTTAAGGATGTCAAAAAACGATTCATAAAAACAGTTTATCGATCGGATAAAATCTATATAGGAACTCCATGCATGTTTAAAACTTCTCTAATATAGATTTAGGGCATGTCCTCCACCGTATGGGATTAAAAAATAAGGATAAATGAGTTGATATTATGAGTCGATCCATTATTACCCATATGGAATCAGGTTTCATAACCATTATTTGTAAAAATGTCACAAAATGCATGGCTATATGCTCCAACATCCACATAGGAATTGGGAAATACTAAAACATGACTACTAGTCATAGGTGTTCCTCCTTGACCTACTAACTGATGAGGAATATAGAAACATACTATGGTAATTAAATTTTCATTCCATCCCACATAAACTATGATTTAATCTCCTTATAAATCTTTTAAATTTTTAGAAAAACAACCCATTATTAATGGTAGTGGACACTATTAATATATTCCTAACAATAAAAACATAACATGGTATGATATTCAAACACTACTAGAAAACTAGGCAATAACTATGGACCTAAAGACATTGTTTTCAAAAAATGACTATAGATATTTATCTCAAATCTATAACCACATCTTTAATAGAACCATGGCAATATCCTCCACATATAGGAACATTTTTATTAAATTGTGGTTTTAGGTAGTTTTTTCAAAGGTTATAGCCATGTTTTTCTAAAATCGTGGTTATAGCCTATACCTATATCCCCATTTTTCATGGAATCATGGATATATGTGGTTTTCTCGAAGTCTATAGCCATGATGTTCATGTAACTATGTCTATAGATTCTTTTTTCAAAGTCTATAGCCAAATTTTCCTTAGATCCATGGATATGGGTTTCTTTTTCGAAGGGTATAGGCATGGTTCTATGAAAACAATGTCTATAGACTTCATCAATTTCTATGGTTTTCCTTAACTATGGCTACAAGTTATTTTTTGAAGGCCAAAACCACAATTTTCATAGAACTCTGGCTATAACTTTCACCTATAACCTGAGTTTAATAAAACTATGGATATAAGTGTCCCATGTAAGCATGGGGAAACAATTAACACGGGAATTTGGTGGTAAGACATATTGCTGCATGTATTACTCATATTTCCAAAGTTTTTTAAAATATAAATAATATATATATATATATATATATATATATATCATAATATGGATGTGGTGTAGTGGTATGGTGCCTTGTAACCCATTAGAGATCAAATTTCACTTGAATAAATTTATTTTATAGCAATAGACATGGTTTAAATAGGCTATAACCATAGTTTTCTGTCAAGCCAAAAGACCCTATATCCATGGTTTAACCCATTTCTATATCTATGTTGACACGATGGAAAACCGAGAGGGATATTTCTATTTTTCCAAAGACCATGTCTATAGGTGGTTTTTCCATGGTGAAAACCTTGGAAATAGTCCTTTAAAACCATATATATTTTTTATTACCATGCCAATGGGTACCATGAACCATTGAAACCATGGATATAGATTATAGACACAATTTTGGGACATCGATATTGAAAAATGTTCTACTTGTGGAACCTCAAAACCAAAATATCATCCATATTTCAACCCTTAATGGTCTCACCGCTATCGATTTTTGATCTCTTGGTAACACATTCAGGATGATATATCTTAGCCTCTTTCATATGCTGAAAAAAATTCAGGAACAAATGAAACTGTAAAGTAAAATACAACATCAACATAGTGGGTATAATCAATGTGCATTCCTGTTATGATTGACAGATACTACCCTTCATCTAATGCTTATTTATCCATATAAGCATATATATTTCTACTTAACATATCCACCACATAGTTCCCTTTTCCTGGTGTATAAATCAAGTTGAAGTCGAATAATTTATGGTATTCCACCAATTTTCTTTTCCTTATATTCTAATATCATTATGAGAAAATATGTATAATGATCTTATGGTCTAAAAACACCATACGTTTCTCACTAAAAAGACAATGAGGCCTTGTTTTCAAATCATGGACAATATCATCCAATTTTAAATCATGTTTTGGAAAATTATTCTCATGGAACTATAACTTCCATGATCCATAATAAAAAACATGATATCCATACATGAGAAGACCTACCAACCCATATTCTAATGCATCACAATAGACTACATAGCCTTTCTAGACTCTACTAATGTGAGTATAGGTGATGAGGTTAGTCTAAATTTATTTTCATTAAAGGATTATTTAAAATCATTATTCTATTTTAAATGAGTTCTTATCCTAGTTAATGATTTACATGATTATTCCAAATGTGAAAAGTCATGTAAAAAATATATATTATCCCTCTACGTAGAGAAAACTTCGTATCTGAATGAAATTTTTCAGTGGTTTCCATGAGATAACTTCTATATTTTCAGGATCTATAGAAACTAATTTTTTAGAAATGACATGGCTAAGGAAACATCCCAATTATATACAGTAACCATACATTGATAACATGGAATATATACTTTGATCCCTTAAAATATCCATCATTATAACCATGTTTTTCTCAGGATCCACCTTTTTTCTAGAATACACCAATATTTCAACCGAAAAAACTACCACAAATGAATAAATGTAACTTTTATATTTTAAATTAATCAATTGCAAAAATATGGATGGTAAAAAGACATAACAATAAACTCATAAGGTTCATATATACATCATCTAAATGTTGTCTTTGGAATATCCTCCTTCCAGCCTGCATTTTGGGATATCATGACCATAATTAAATTTTAGAGAACCAATGGGATACCCTTAATTGATCAAACATTTCAATGATTCATGGATTATAATATATATTATTTATCATATATTGGTTACACTTACAATAATTTACATAAATCATAATATTTACATCCGACGTTTTTACAAAAAGTAGTAGTGATGCCCCCAGAGACCTACTTGGTTAAATGAAACCTTTACTTTAAAAGACTTTCAATGGATCCTTAAATTTCCTCAATTATATTGGTACAATCAATTATGATGGAAGGGAAATAGGTTTTTTCCATGTTAAGAGATAAATCTTAAAATCCACTTCTCTTTTGGGAGGAAACCCCAATAAAAAATTATGTAAAACATCAAGGAAATGGTCCACATTAGTTGGAATAAATCTATATCTGTTCTAATATTTAAATGCTAAGGTATGTTTTTTCCACTGATAAGAGATGGTTTTAACCACCCATACCAAGGGTCCTTTTTTGTTGGCATCCACTGCCTAATATCCTTTAAATAGATTTCTAACTTCAATAAAATATTTGAATATCACCTAGAATGCATAATAATCTATATGGGCCTCCATGTTTCTCGTCCAATAAATTCCCAAAATCAAGCCATAAACATGAATCTCTATCCCCAAAAAAATCCATTATCAACTTAGCCCATCAATTATTATCGAACACGATGTACATTTAATGTCTCCACGCTCTCTTAGTCCCATAGGTATTTGGAATTTCAAAATAGATGTCATCATCTCAACATGTAAACCCATCAGATCAATGACACTAGAAGAAATAAATGATTTGGACATTCTTATATCAAACAAAGCTTTCATAAGGGTATAATTCAAAATAGTCATTCATATTTCCATCAAAGGTTCAAATTTATTATCCCTGATAATTATCTCAACTCTATATAATTTTATACTTATTTTAATTTATTCTTCATTACCCTATTAAGATTTAATAGATAGAGGAGTTTGGTATTACTATAATCATTATGTCTTTCTTATTATTTCTTCTAAGAGAAGTTCTGATACCCTAGTCAAATTGAAGAATATGATGCCTAAGGAGAATGAGATGTATCCTTAGAACCTGAATATGGAGAACTATGAAAATATTGTGAAATATATCCCATCTAATTGAAATTTTGAAATAATCTATCTGGTTGCATAAAATCTCCCTTCATATGCTCTAAAGAACCAGATCAAATCAATGATTACTCTTCAGATGAGGAGAAAATTTGACTAATCCCATAGTTTTATTATGATAATGACCAACCCCTTGAGAATAGTTGTCCCTCCTTTACGTGTATTCATAATTGGAGTTCCCACCAAATATTATTGTATAAATATGATTCCTTCGACTATGTATCCCATTATGTATCTTTCTTCCACCACCAATCTATTGACTACTTCTATATAATTAGTAATATAGAGGAAGGTAATATTTGAGTGATATTATGTTCTCAATACCCACATAAAAATGAGTTCCCTCAAGGACGCTCATGAATCAACTTTTAGTGAAAAGAGTAATAATTTCATAAATTTATCTTCATCATCTATTACCAAGAGATTATCATGCGTCAAACTAAATATGTATGTTGTTCTACAGTTTCTAAATGAACGAGGATAAATTTTTTTGAACAATTCCTCAGAATATCCCCATGCCATGCCTTGGCATAATTTTTCCTCAACTACTAAATCCCAAAATTGGCATGCCAGATTCTCTAGAATATTTGTTTCCAACATGAAATTAAACTCAACTAGTATCACAAGTGAAACATAGATTTAAATTATCCTATTCAAGCATACTTCTCATTTTTCTGGTTCTGAATCACTAGTAATGATGGGTGTATTCTAATTTTAGAACTGAAATGAATGATTCAATTTTTATCCATCATCTTTTATATTCTCTCTATCCACAGTCTGAAAACCCTATAAAATACATTGTACCAAATTTTCATTCCCCTATGGCTCAATTGAAAGCACATTTTCGGCAGCCTCTTCTGTTGGTTAATATGACCCCTACCCAATTCTATTCCCTATAACCAAAACAAACTCCATTTTGTCTCATTCCTAGAAAATGATGGATTAGCTATTTCAAATTACCATTTTAACATGTTTCACGATCTTATTGACCCACAATAAATCATTTTAAAAAATTTCAAAATACCTTCATGATGCTTTTTCAAAATCCCACCATTTGATAATATTTTCAACATTTTCAAATAGAATTAATTTTTACCATTTCCATTAATTATTAACTCAATAATGAAGGATATTTTCCTCATGGGATGTGATAATATTAATGCATGTCATAAAAATATCATTGGTTAAACTCATGATGATGAGGTGAGAACTCTCTAGGAACTATCTTAAAATACTAATGTACCCAAACTCACTGGTAACATTATGTTTTTCACAAATAGGTTATCTATGAAATTTTATGCTATACATTTCATGTTCCAAAAATATTATATCCTTTCTACCATCCCAAGAGACAGTTCTATACCATTTCCAAATCTACTATTACTTCAAACTTATACGCAAGGATCGAACAAAAAAAATACCATTTGTAAAATCAAACCCCTCCCTCATTGGTTTATGGATTGGTGGGGGTGTTTCTATCCTTCAATGACATCCCCAATAAACAAAAGGATAGAAATAAATTATAATGCCCTCAAGAATTTTTTTGGGATGATTCTACATCTGGGTGATAGAAATCCAAACCATAAGAATATAATCAATAAACCACTATATAATGTATGAATACAAAAATACAACTCAAACATAACAGAGATAAAAAATATATTATAGTACAAGAGGAAAAAATGTGGTATTACCAAAGGAATCAAAATACAACAATCCTAATGACCCCAAAGACATCAAACCATTAACTCCCATCCTTCTCCATGATCTAAATCAATAAGTGACTCACACTATATCAGGTATCACCACTACAGAGTAGAGATACATTGCCTTTACCTATATATTGATAGATGATATCTGGAAAGTCAGAAAAATTCCCAAGAAGGGGGTGAGACTAAACATAGTATGATTTCCCCAATGAATTCCCAACTCATGCCACTATGACTAGAGCCAATTTTCCAAATTCTATTTAAACAATTTAAAATAGATAAAATAGTTTATATCAAATACAAGAACATTTTTCCATGGGAAGGAAAAAAACACTTTAAAACATTTCTCATCTCATTTGGATTATCCATTCCATGATTCCAGACACAACAAAAAATTTGAAAATGCATTCTTAGATGATAGTTCCATACTCATGAGTGGTCTCACATCTATCCACCAATTTTTCACTAAGTGGCCAATATCCATGTGCCCAAATGGAACACACCCCTTATCCAGGGACACATCTCTTGTACCCCAAGGGTACCCGCCCCTTATTCAGGTTAATGTCGAAATCATAAAATCTCACCAAACATGTATTACAAAAATATATTCCAATAAATTTAATATAAAATCATTTATTTCATTAATTAGGTTGAACAAGCATTTTCCATGTATCAAATCAAAACCTTAATTCTAAAATTTCCATTTTAATATTATCAACAAAGAGGATTTTCCATAGAATCATCATATTCCAAAATTTCTCAAAACCATCACAAAAGTAGTTTCCATTAAGAATCACACATTATTTTTTCAATAAATTCAAGAAAAGATTTATTTCATGATAAACCTTCAAATTCTACCAAAGTGGAGTCAATAGAGAATCCACCTACCTCATAGTAGTTGGAGAAAACAAATAACAACACCATGATCCTCTAGATATGGGATTAGATCTCTTTTACTTCAATATATCCAATAATAAAACATCATAATTCCCCTTAAGTAACATGTAAATTTCTATCAAATAAAATGGAATATTCTCTCAATTGATGGGAAGAAATGTAGCTAAAGATTATGAAATATTAGCCACTAAAAATGGGTCCTAGGACTTAATCCAAGTTATATCAATAAATTTCAGATCAACAACTATACGCTTCACAGTTTTTCCACACATTTTAGAAAACCATGTGCCAACCATATGGAGCTACTACCTAAATATAATACCTTGCATGGTTAGATCACACACTTAGAAAATAATTATACCAAATGTGATTTTATGTCTATCTATACATTCATGGTATCCCCAATACATCCACATGGTTTGGCCAAATCATGCACCAACCATGTAGAGCAACTTCCCCTCATTCCACAAGCCACATTGTTTTGTAGATTGGGAGCACTGTTTGTACTAACTGTGCTCAAACTATAAAACTACAAAAATAACCTAAAAAGTATTCCAAAAACCTGATAGAACTCCCAAAAATTAACCCGATTAGAATATATACATAAAATACATAAATAAATTTGAGATTACCAGAAACTGGGGGTAATATAGGCACGATACATTTTGAGTCCATGTATGGGAGACCCTTAAGGTCACCCTTATGTTAAACTATGATCAATGTGGTATCTCCTATTTGGCCATCAATAGTGTGGGAGATAAAAGAAAAGTTCCATGTTATCAATGAGAATATGAGGACATCCCATATCCAATATAAATATTATTCAGATTGATATCAAAGGACATTGGAGTTCGAGTATTGAGACCATGTTTTTAGATAGTCTCCAATGATGTGGATTATAGAGATTATACTAGAGATGAAAGCTACCCTAGAGGTTTATTGAGCTATTCAAGATCTTGAAAAGGGGTTTCAAGGTATATTATAGACTCACCTTACCCCCACACTTGGAGTGAGTGCATAACTTCTTCGATGTGTCATGAGTGAGGAGATACGTGCATGATCTTATGCACGTTATTGAATAGGGTGCACTAGACACCGAGTATGGATCCACCTTCATGTAGTAATCTGAGGGGATTAAAGATTGGAAGGGGAGAATCATTTAAGGATGAACTACTCCTTTGGTTTGTGTGTTATGGAAACATTAGATCATGTATGAGATATCCTTGGAACGGAAGATCCAAATGTGGTCTCAGTATCCCAACATTTATATTTATATTATACATTTAGGGTATAAAAATCAATGAAGGATGAAATAATGTAGAGAGTTAGTTTTTCATTTTAAAAATTTTAAAAATATTCAGAATTATTATTGGATCCAAGTGTTGAGACGGTGTAACATTCGGAGGTCTGGTGTGCCCGAAATTATTTTTATATAAATATTAAATATATTTATATCACACTTGTTCAATTTTTCATAAATAATAAAATATCTCATGAATGTATTCTCGAATTAGAAAATCTATGAACAAGGTTAAATCTGGAGAATAGGGTATAACCAAGTTGAAACATAATTTTGGCCAGTGTCGAACGTCCGGTGGAGGCATCTGTAATAGGGTGTGTTTAATTAAAAAAAATAAATTATTTTTTTGTCTGTTTTATTAAATTGGTTAATTAAATTCTCTATAAATACCCTCTTATGATGATTTAGAAAGGGTTAGCTGTGTAAAACTAGTTAGATCTCAGAGGAAGAGGAGAGTGTTCTTCATTGGCAGGTCATCATTGAATAAATAATGGTGAACATATCAAGGTAGATCAAGAGGCAGTGGGACTTGTCCATCAATGGAAGACATAGTCTTCACCATGGATCAATCCATAATTGTGGTAAGTATCATAAATTGTGGATTATAGACTTGATTAAATGTATAATAATGGATATTTTATAATCTTATTTTGATTCTACGTATTCTTACCCATTGGATGAGCCCATGGTCAAATTAAATTGTTTTATTCAATTAATTAGTTTCCATTTCCATGTTCTCACCATATATTACCCTCTTTATAATCATTTCCATGAAATATTGGCCATTTATTTTTATCACCCTTGATATGGTACATTTACCCCATGGTTCTTAAAATATTTCATCATTCGACTATAGTGTCATGGTTTGACATTATAGGGGAGTTTTTAAGTGTGATCAAACCCCTATATTTATGATGGTTGGTGAATGATAATTTGGATGGTGTTTTTGGGATGGATCAATATTTATTGCATGATGCTAGAGATTATTTACATTGACCAAGAATCTAGGACTACTGGTGGGTGATGATAGGAATATGAGACAAACAATGGACCATTATGAGTGATTAAATGCAGATTTTTGACTGTTGAAGGGATATGATTGAAGTTTCAAGGCAAACCACAATAGTTTCAGGTGGTCAAATTGGGTGAATCAAAGAGAAGGCCATGTATATGTAATTATCATGGATTTTTCCTTTCATTCTATGTCAATTCTAACAACACTATGAATATTACGATTAACAGACACCGTGTAGTACCCTAGATATAGTTTCTAGGGTTTTAGGAATATTATAAGGATAAACCATTATATGTTTGGGCCACACTCCCTCATACTCTTTTATTATTTCATCATACCCTAATTCACTCCAATGCTCAATGACGAAATTCAATTTTCAAAGCTTATGTTTACCCTTACTGAGCATCTGAGCTCACTCTTCTTATGTTTCCTTTTCCTTAGGATATAAATAAATTTTTTGAACATGTAATGTCTGTAAGGGATTTCATATGGATGACTATGATGTATTAATGTGAAAAATAATTGTTGGGTAAAGCTAGTGAATTGGTCATTTAAATTCATGTGAATTTTTTATTTTTGAGTTTTTCCTAATTCTCTAAAAATATACACCTAAAAGGTCCCCTTGATTATAAGTGATACATGTTTTAATTTGGATATTTTATGGTTTAGTTGAAAAATTTGGTTCAAAATTATAAACATCAATGTTGGGAATGAAAAGATTTGGATTTCAGAATAGTATCCAGGAGTGTGGGTTCTGGGCTATTATAGTTCACGAAAAGGTTTATTTAGATAAATTTGGAGATTATGATGTTTTTATATGAGGTCATATTAAGAGTTATGGATATTTCTATAGGACTATAAGAATAACGTTGATCATAAGATAAAATTATTAAGACACCTCACTTTAGGTTTTTAAGTAGTAAAAATATTTAGGTTAACAATGATTTTTATTTAAAAAAATTGAGATGAGATAGTTTAAACCCCTAGGATAAAAATAATGTTTTTATGGATAATTTTTTTTTTCAGGATTAAATAAAAAATGGTGGGAAATCCATATGGTCGGTGAAAAACCCATCATATTTGTCTAGGATGTGGTGCTTGATTCTATTACCGAATGAAAATAAGGGTTTCATGCCCACCATTGGCCTAAGTGATTTCCTAGTTAGTATATAATCAGTTTTATAGGTTATGATTATGTTTATTTAGAGAACACATGAAATTTTATTTTAGTAATAATGGTATATTTATTTTTATAGAATATATGATCAAATTATTCTAATCCTTGAGTTTTGAACTTGTTTAGGAAATGTTTGATGAATTTTATGGATAATTATTATAATTTTTTTTGAATTGAACATTCGGTGTATGTTTTGAAGATTAATGTATCATTTAATGGTTTACTAATTTTGGGAACTATCTTACCATGTGCTAAACATTTTTGTTTTGGTTAATGTCTAAAGGTATGTGGAACAACTTTATTTTCTATCTTATAGTAATGTGGTATTTAAAATTATATTTTTTGCTTTAGGAATAATAAAATTCATCTTGAATACTCACTCTATGTAAAAAAAGTTGATATTGTGATAAAGGGTGAAGTTATATTCTCAAGTAAGTATATTTATATATCTTTTTAGTCTATATAGTGACAAAAATCCTACAACTTTTGGAAAAGGATCGTGATAAAAAGATTTTTCATATCATCATATTTTATGATGATATCAATGATATTTTCAACATTTATTTGGATTTTTGTTTTTTTCATTGACTTACACCTAACCACTTTCTCTATAACTCTCTAATTATCCATTGGAATTAGCCTTCCCTTTAACATCAAAAATTAAATTTAACCCCCACAGTGTTCTCCCTCTGTGGAATCCTAGTTATGTATTACATACACTAACAATTATTTTTCCATCATTCACTTTTAAAAACTATGTTTTATTAACACTTTTTATGGTGGGGGTTTTAATAAAGTAATTCTAAAAATATCAATATTTCGATTAGCAAGATGAATTTCGAGTGTGTTATTCATTTTAAGGGAAGTAATATGTAACATCATAATATTTTATGAAATATATTCTTTAAAATTAATTTAAATTATTTTATATCATGTACTATATGAAATAAATTGTTTATATTTCATTCAACGCAGCTCCTAGTTTATCTTCTGTTACATGCATCATCGAGTGTCTTTGATAACTTCCGTTACACAGAAGCCCGACTCTTACTGAACAAAAATATACTATTAATATTATTATGATATAAATAACCTCAAAATTGGAATGTTGAAAATTAATTATATCATCTAAATTATAAAAATATCATTTAAACAAGTTTATAAAATAAATTCATTTGTTACCAACTAATTATAAATGAAAATAACGACTATGTGAATAAAAGGATGTGTATTTATGGTTTTTTATATGACCAGAATGGAATTTTATGTTAATATATTTAATAAATCACCATTTTTTAAATATATTAATTATATTTTTATATTATATTTTCAATTAAGTGTTTTAAAATTCATTAAATATGTTTTATATTCTTAATATATGAATAAATCTGATTTTAAGCATAAAAAGCAGTTAATTTTTAAAGGTAGTTTTACCCCTTTTAATGGTGAACATTTTTTGAAACTAAATTATGAAAGTTTAATATATTTTATTTTAAATGCTAAATTTAATTCTTTAAGGTATAATATAAAAATTTACTTTGGATGAACTTATGGTTTTTTTGAGAATTTTCATGATTTTATGTAGAGTGAAAAATACTAGATTTCAATTAAAAAATCCCATTTCCTATAAATAATTTGTAGTAATAAATTATATTTTAAATTTTTTTAAATTATAATTAGATAAATTTTATATCCTTTAATTTATGTTATCATAATCAATTTAAAATTAAAATTGGATAGAAAACATTCCAAAATTTTGAACTTTTTACTTTAAAAACCGGCTTTCTCGTTTCATCTGTGTGATTAATTTTAAATTAAACTATGTCACCTATGTGATAGGAATTTTGAAAAATAGATTACATATTTGGAATAATGGTATATTATAAATTATATTCAGGTCAACTTATTTTTTTTCCAAACGTATTTGTGAATGAAATTTAAATTAATTACGGCGATTAAGATATAATGAGTTTACATAGTGGTTATACATTAATATTAAAAGGCCAAATGACCTAGAAACATGTTAAAAACACATATTATAGACATATTTAGAAAAAATAACCAATTATATATTAATTATTTATTATTTGAGTCATGTTATATAAGGGATACCTCCAAATAGTGTTTCCCATTTTATATTTATAAGAATTTCACTCCTGTTCCACTATAAAATGTCACTCACCTGCCCCACTTATTCACACTTCTAAATCCCATTTAAATCATCCAAAACCTACCGAAATCAACTAAAAACATCCCTAAACACAATTTATAAGACTCAAATTGGGAATAAATACATCCACAAAAGGATTGTTTTTTATAAACTAAAAGGAGTTACCTGAAAAAGAAGTAACATTCTTTAATGATCACTTTTGCTTTATTTCATTATATAATCATTATATTATTTGTATATATTAATTATTTAATAAACTAAATATACTAAATATACTCAGATTTTGTTATATTAATTATTCTATATAAAACTACATACACATCCATCAAAATGGATACGAAGTCATTGTTTGTGTGTATAACAGACTACCACCTTACGAACCAATGTCATCCTTTCTTCCATTACCACCATTGAAGGTTGGTAAAATTGAAGGATTTATATTCTATTTTTGATTTTTATGATATTTATAATTTCTTTATTAATATATAGTAATTTTATAACACATTCCTCCATTCTTTCTATTTTTTGGGAATATGATAACATTGTTTGTGGATGTGTGGACTACCTCCCCCTCAAAGGAATTTGATTTGTTCCATCTTTCAATGAAATGTATTAATGATGGATTTAATAAAAATATATGATATAAATTAAATAGTAATTATATTCATGAAAAAAAATATCTATACATATCTCATATCATTTTCTTTTTTCGATTTCACAAACTGAATAATTGATAACATCTTTTATGGACGTGTGGACTCCCGCCTCCTCGAAACAATGTGATTCATCCTTTTGAATCACCATACCACATGAATGATATATATATAATTAAATAATACGGTGTTTATGATATATTTTTCATTATTTTAAGTTAAATATTATTTACCTTATTTCTATAATGATCATTGAAACATGGAAACAATATTCATGCGTACGTATGGCCTACCGTCTCCATGATCACACTGTTTGATCATTTTTAATTATCGTGTATCCCAATTGATTCTAAAAGTATAATTTATGAAAAAATGTGACAATTATTTCATGATTATTATTCTGGATATATCTAAATAATGACCACATTTGTCTTAGTTGAACTTTCCGAGTCAGTTTTGACATATAAGTGGAATATGATCAAAACACCAGACATAAAGCTAATTGATTATGTAATTATATATAAATTGTTCATAAGTGAAATAAAAATGAAAAAAATGTGGAAAATGTAATCAGGAAGGTAAATAATTAAAAAAATTATATTATTTCTGAATATAGAGGATTAAAATGAAGAATCAGATTCAAGGTAAGGGACTTTCAACTCACTTTTTACATCTAGGAGAAAAATATCATATTCCCCGAATACTTAATTTTTGTAGTGTATATAATGCCCCTTTTGATATATTATAACAAGAATTATTTTTTCTTCTTAGTATTAAAATTATTCTTTTTATGATTATTACTTTTGGGGTTTTCAATTTAGAAGTTACAACAGTTGTAAGTGGGTTTCTATGATAAATTTTATTTATGGGAGACTTATTCTATATTCACCACTTATTTTTGTTGTGTGGTGTATATTACATATCAAATTGAGGATCTATATTCCATGAGTTTCATATTTTCAAATTTACAAAATAAAATATTTATTTTCTTCCAAATTTTATTTCTTTAATATGTTTGTTATGTCATACAACTACCTTCTTTTTAAGAGGTGTATATACTGCTAAATTGACTTGTTATATCATTAACATACTTATAATCATGATATTATATGTTAAATTTTAATGTTATTACTTCATGTGGAATATAATTATAATGCTTGATAGTGGTTTTTTATACTTTAGAATATTTAATGATTATTTTCCTCAATAATGTTTCTAATGATCTTTTAATGGAATTTACATTAATCCACAACAAAAAACCTTGTAGTTTATTATCCTCCACTAGGGTTATTTTTTATCTATATCATCCACATTATTTCATTGGATGGATTATGATTGTTTCAAAGATATTTTTAGGGAACCCTTTTCATTTACAAAGGTTAATCTTATTTCAAATTGATTTTTATTGACCCATTTCTTTTCCATGGGTTAATAATGTTCAATTGATATTTTTGTGGAACCCATTTATTTTCAAGGGGTTATTAATTTTTCAAATAGATTAATATTGAAACCATTTATTTTACATGGGATAATAATGTTATAAATAGATTTTTATGGAACCCATATCTTATTAATGGGTTAATCATGTTTGAAAGAGATATTTATTTGACCAATTTGTTTATATGGCTTAATCATGTTCTAATGAGATTTTTATTGAACCCATTTAATTTCCATGGTTTAACAATGTTCTAAATATATTTTTATGTACTTATTTATTTAATAAGGATTAATCATGTTCCATATATGTCATGGAACCCATTTATTTCCCATGGGTTATTCATGTTTCAAAGAGATTGTTATGGAACCCGTTTATTTTTCATGGTTTAATCCTTTTTCCAAGAGATTGTTATGGAACCCATTTATTTTACATGGTCTAATCATGTATCAAATATATTGTTATAGAACCCATTTCATATTCATGGTTTGAAGATATTATTATGGAACCCATTTCATTTCAATGGGTTAGTCATGTTTCAAAGATATTTTTATTGAACCCATTTTTTTCAATGAGTTAATCATGTTATGAATGGGTTATTAGTTGTTCCTATGATTTTTAGATTAAATAAAAAAATTTATGTGTTATGAATTTGTAATGGTAATTGGATATTTTACGGGTGGTTACGTTATAATCCAATAATAAGTGGTTGTGTGATAAACCAATTATGGGAGGCTACATTATAAAAAAATGATGGGTCATTACATGATAAACCAATAAAGAGTGGTTCTATGATAAACCCATTTTTGGTTGGTCTGTGATATCCCTCTAATTCATTGGTTATGGAAGTCGACCATATAGATATTCAATTTGTATGAGTGAATGTAAGAGTGAAGTCAAAATGATGTCCCAAGTTACAAACATATTTTTTTATGACTGGTATGGGTTTATAATGTTCTAATTGTCAATATTGAAATGCCATGGCTATTGATTAATTATTCTAATGGCTCTTTCATTTTCCATGTTGTCATATTTGTTGATTTGGGTATTGATCTGTATGAGTTGTTTTGTGACTAGCATAGGCACTTTGATTATGACTTCATAAACGTATTCACTCTTATTCACATTAATGAAATTCAATTATCAATTCTTATTTTTACCCTTACTTTGAAGCTAATATCACCCTTCTTATGTTTCATTTTCACCAAGTTTTAATGTAACACATTAAATAAGTTATGTTTAGAAGGGATCCCATATAGTTGATGATAAGGTACTAATGTTAAAAGGAAAATATGGGTTAAGTCGGAGAAAACATCATTAACATTAAAGTGAATTGTTTATATAGGATTTATTCTAAATTCTCTAAAACACTAAACCTAAATGGTCCACCCAAATGTAATTTATCGAAGTTTTACTTTTGATGTAGTAACGTTTAGATGAAAAATTTAGGAGAAAATTATCATCATCAGATATGAGAATTTCATTTATAGATTTCATCACAGGATATAGGAGTGTGGTTTTTTGGCTGTTACAGAATTCCCATATTTAGGGTGTGGGTCATCTATCTATGGGGACAATAATCCCCTATTTCCCTAGGGTACGGTTCCCCTATACTCATCATTCCACATATATATATATAGATGTTACTCCCCTATACAAGTGTAGGTCCTCTATCTACGGGGATGGTACTCTCCTGTCATACTAGGGAAAGAATCCCCCATATTATATATAAATATTTAGATACTGTACTACCCTATAAAAGAACAGTTACTCTATCTACTAAGTGACATTCCATTATTATACGACGGAATGGGTCCAATAACTTTTTGAGGTTTATCTCCCTCGAGTTGTAGTGAAGTGAAAAGGTGTGGGCCCACCTCCTGACTTATTCAGATAGACAAGTGAAATTATGGGAATTGATGGTGGACTGTTGGAGATGTAGGATTACCCACAAACCTATTCATTTATATTAGATAGATATCCCCTTTCTATCTTGTTGAGTTTTCATATAATATAATATATCTATGTATTGGGTTTCATTTCCCTCTTACTTTGGGTTGAGCTGACTGCTTCTGTCATGACATCAATTTTTTCCCTCTTTAGTTTTTAGGGTGTCCTACTATGTATATATATACTCACCCTTTTTTGTTATATTCCCATACATGTCACATTTGATACAGACAAAAAACATATCAATAGTAATTTCAATGGAGTATAAACATAATCGGGTATAATGACTATGTGCAATGGTCAGGGCTTGGAGATTAGGATCCAAATTCTCTGCTATTTTCTGTTTTATTTTTTGTTAGGTTGGGGCATATTTTATTTATGGGTATATATTTTTCCCTTTACATTTTGGATTACAATATCACAATATTTTCTATTTACTAAATGATATTACATGCATATTTTTACAATAGGATATTACTCTCTTTTATTATTATTCCTATAAAAATATATATAGAGTTGTTTGGGAGTGTGCGTACATGTATATTAGGTAATGGACTCGTATTGTAGTTATTACTTTGTGGGAATTTTACCCTACACGTAGCTTATGGATTTTGGCTTCGGGTTGTGGCGTCCCTGTCTTCCATCGTCTAGGCAGTCTCCACTGGGTAGGTTCATTACACCACCAACATCCAAAATTTATTAGTGTAAATGTTTTATAGAAATCATATCCAATAGTATACATAAGATAACAAATAAATTATAATTTTCTTATTTAGAGTCAAGAATATCATATTCCAAACATTGTATGAATTATTTGTAACACTAAATCTTTATAAAATATATAGTGGTAATTTTTCTTAATCCATATCTTATGTAGTTCTTTTATAAATATTTAGGTGGAAAAAAATTTATTATAAATGAAGAAACCTATAGATCATAAACCCAATAATAAATATGAAGGTCGAAGTAACTCAAATTTGATTGAACCCTATCAAACAAGGTATGATTCCTCTTCTTTGAAACATAAATCCATTGTGTGTTATAAAATAAGTGAGTTGTAAAAAAATTCAACACTTCCATAAATGATAAATTAATTCTTGTCTCAATTATTCACCTCCCCGATCTTATTGTAGGATCTTAATACAATATCCAAGTGGATTTTTTTACTTCATAATGAAACTCTTTGATCTTTTTTAATGTTTCATTATAAGGACCCAAACATAAATAATCCCTGAATTTAATCCCTAGAAAATAATTCATTTAATAAATACCAAAAAATATTTTATGTTTAAAATTATAGAAAATTATATCATCACCCTTATAAAAAAGATATTACATCACGAAGTGGAAACTCCCACTTAGTTTCTGTTTTTTCACTATAGAAAACATTAAAGATAATATAATATTCCCATTCAAGAAATATCATCTTAATTTACCTCTTTTCATAATTCTTGTCCTTACTCATCCTTAAAACCATATGGAAACATTTAAAAATTTGGTATGTCCGCAATATTACCACTACGGGACATATAAAATTAGTAATGAATGAGACATGTTATTACATGAATACTCATTATAAAAAATTTATTTTTTCATAATAAACATTGAGCACAAAATAAACATTTTTTCAACCATTAAATCAACATAACTAGACAAATATTTTCATAAAATATTTTATAAAAAATATTCATGGTAAAATTACACCCATAAATGTTTCAATGTAATAATGATAAATATATGAAGTCAATTTCACAATGTTATACATTCCACCCGTAATAAGTGTCCTAAAAATCCATTTGAACTTAATGTTATTATATTACCTTGTAAAAACATAAAATTTGTCTAAAAATTATAGAGAGAATAAATAAATCATGTAGTAAAATTAGGACATTATGTTCATATTAGTATTATATGTTAATTAATATTCCTAATAAATTATAAAAATATCTTAGTAGAAACCTAACATGTTAACACCATCCTGTTATCCAATTAATTAGAGAGATATATCATGCTCATCTATCATCATGATATATATTAGGTTCACCCATAATTATGATTTATATCAAGATCACTCATCATCATAAACAATCCCAATAATAATAACTTTATCATAATACATGAAATGTTTAATTTCCATTATCATACTAATTATAATATTATTTTCACCCATAAGAAACCATTTTAAGAAATTGAAATATTCATTCCATTTAAAAACCATTTTGAAAATACCCTGAAAAAAGGGAAGGAGAAGTTTTTGTATAAGAAAACATGGAATATGATAATGGAATAAAAAATATAGGTTATAGTGTAGGAAAATTAATTGGAACCATATTTTCTAAAATAAAACATTATTTTATAACATTATTAATGAAAGTATAAATGTTCTATAAAAGGAATCCTTTTGAAACCCTTTAAAAATTTCAAAATAGACAGAAAATGTCCCTTATAATTCATTTATTTCCATATAAATAAAACCATTAAATAGATTTAAGAATATTTACTTGAAATAAATAAATTTAGAAAATAAATCATTAAAACATATACATTGAGGTTTTAAGGTCATGTGTCCATTCCCTCGAGTATGACATGGAACGTACACTCATTATCATCATGAATAATAAAGTTATATTTTTTATTTAATTATCTAGAACATTTTTCAAGTTCATTCCTGTATTATTATCTCTTTTTTATCATTTATGGACATGTTTTATTATTTACATCATTAGTTTTATTACTGTCGAATGTTTTTAGGACGTTCGGTACATAATCCCAAATTAGATAGAGTAGGATGAACATGGTCAAATATATCATTATTCCATTTTATCTAGAAAAATAATTATGAAATAATTATCATTTTTATAAATTAATTATAATTTTACAACTAACTATGAAATATGGTTCTGAAAAATGGATTACACTTCAACATGGAGATAGTAGTCCGTATGAAATCAAGAGCAACACTTCTATTTTTTAATGGATGGAAAGGTATTAATGTAGGAGATATATTATCATTATAAAATGTTAATTATATAATTAATATCATATATATTACATATATACATAATAATAACCAATCTTGTGATGTGGTAATGAAAAATGATATAAACCACTTTGTGAAAGTGGTAATCCACCTGTAGGCACAAACAATGTTTTCATTTCTTATAAGATTGAAATGGAGATTAAAAAGGGTTGTACGATAATCATAATGAAATTTTAGTATGTGTAAGATAAATATAATATTATTTCATAAGTGTTAAAGGTTATTTTAATATGTTCAAATAATAAATATACTTTCAATAAGTCAGTTAAAACATATACCTTCTTCTTGGATAACATATTTGGATTACACATTTCAATTTCTAGTTTTGGTCTTGTGGTGATACAAGGACCTCTAGGATGTGGGTTTAAATTTTTGGGAGATATTTGTGTAGTTAGTAGCTGATCTATATGAAAAAAGGTGAGAATAATATATGAGAGGATGTTTCCTTTTATAAGATAGGGTAGGGGAACTCTTTCAATTACAAAAATTAATAAATTAATAATAATTATTTTTCAAGGAAAATGTTTAAAATTGATATATTTAGAATATAAGAAGTTTATTTACCTAAATTATATTTTACTATAAAATTTTGACGTGTTTCTATGTTGTTTTAACCCTTATTAATGTGTTTCAACCTCATATTAACCCTTTTGAGGATTACTACAATATCAAAGTTTTTTACTCATTACTGGTCAAAAAGTTACTATAAAAGGATAAATGACCAATAAATAGACCATGGTTTATATATTCAACCATATTCCATTAAAATATATGAATATATGATATTTATTAATTTTACATCATTTAATAAATTTTTTTTATTATAAAATACCATTAATATCATTTTAAGAACCTTTCATTTACTTTAACATTAAATAAATCAAAATAAAACATAAATTTGAATATAAAGCTTTTAGACATCACTAATTTTTAATATTTACCTATAACATTAATGGGACACTATTAATCACCAAAAAAAATTAATTTTAGTGTTTCTAAAATCATTTACATGATTTTTCAACTGCATGAAAAATACTATGTCAGAGTTACGTAAGAGTTGAAGGTAATTATTTGATCCATAAAAAATAAAAAAAATAAAAAATAATAATTTACATTTTGTATAAAATCTTATATTCTTTAAATATATATATTTACTCACATTATGTCAATACATCTTATTTAATCTCTTATTTTGACTTTTATAGGCTTGTGTAAGGATAATATCGGAATTTTGATAATTCATATGTTATATAACTCAAAAATTAAAATATACCCATAAAATCATAAATAATGAATAATAATTATTTAAAAATCCTTAAAATGCCTTATTTCTTCTCAAATAATATCTATAGGATAAATAATTAGACACTTTAATCACTACTCAAGTATTGTGTGGACACGGGAAATGATTTCCATATTTTTCATTGAATAATATATAATTTATGTGTTTTGAATATGTTTTTATTATATTTTTATTACTTTTGAATAAATTAATTTTTATTTATGATTAAAAAAATTATACCTTTTTAATGTCTTTGTCGCGTCATAAAAGTTACCATTTTTCCTAAGAACTATATCTTTTACTATTAACTAAGAAAACAACGTTTTTAGAAAAATACCAAAATTTCACATTTAGATAATTAGGATATGATGAGATTAAATATTAAGTTAATTTTTAAAATTAAAATTCATAAATTTAGAAATTAAAGTCTAAAAAACATATGACACACAAAAAAGAATTTAATGGGAATAAAACTTTTTTCCTTTTTAATTGAAAAATTACATATCATTATTATAATAAATATAACTCTAAAATATTGAATTAAGTAAAATTAATAAGGCATGAAATATATTTACTTTTAAAATTACCTCATTATTTACATTATTCAACCCTTTTTGAAATTTCATCCCCACAATTTTATTCATTACTTAAATAAGTGGGGATATTTTTCCTTCAACGAATTTCCAGATTCCCATATTATTTATTTAACTAAATAGTATTTATATAAAATCTTTACCCAATGAATTAACTTATTCTGAAACCCATGCTCTGTGGGGTAGTGAATTTAAATAGAATATTCCTCATATGAATGATTCTCTTTCAACTAAACTACTTTACAGATCAAAACATTATATTCATATGATATATATCTTCAAAACAAAAAAACATTAAATACATCATATACCTAAGATAAAAATGGGTGAAAATCCACATGGTAAGGAAATAATCTAATTTTATATGCACTTTAAAATGGTATAATGAACTGTGGACTTAACTTTACTTTTTTACTAAAACACATAAATCATTTCCATTGAGATTATTTTATAAAAACATGAACTCCTACTTAAAATGAAAAATATTTCCTCTAATTTTATAGTTAACATTTCTATCATATTTGATCCAACCTCATATTGTATTCAGTTATCTTAACCCTCTCAACCATTTATTTAACCACTCATAATACCAACAACATTCTTTTCCAAACTTCATCCAAATATTCTGGAGTTCAACACTAATTTCCATATAATTCCTAAAAAGGTGTGATCTATATACTGGAATAATAACTATTAATATAAAAGAATTCAAACAAAGTCATAAATTGAGATCAACTTCCCTGATAATTCATTGAACAAGCTTGAGCGTGTCCTCAAATGCATGAATTTTTTGCAATGACGGTCCGTCAAATTATGGATTAAAGGATTTATTTAAATTAAAATCTTTACCCATTGAATTTTGTAGTCCATTAACAAAATTAGAGGGTAATATAAAATCATGATCAAATAAAATGGAAATAGTGACACCATATAATATAATTATCTCTTTAACATAATTTAAATAATGTTTATCTATATATATATTATCACGAATTGGAAGAAAATGAATAGATTTTTTTAATAGATCAATAATTACCCCAGTCACATTATTAATTATAGATGTGTTTGGTAATCCCAAAAAAATCCATGTATATATTCTCCTATTTCCATTATGGCTCTAGAAAATGCAAAAGCATCCCCTATGGTATTTTTTTTGGATTTAACCTAAAGGCAAATCAAACATTTCATAATCAAATCAGCAATATTTTTATTCAATCCTTCCAACTAGAAATGTTCTCGATGGTATTTATACATTTTTTTATTTCTAGGGTTAATAAAAAATGGAGAGCTATGATCCTCACTCTCTATTTATTCCTTAAACTAGGGTTCACAAGAGGAACATAACATTTTTTTGAATCTCAAAACACCTTTTTTGTCAATATTAAATTTTGGAAACTAACCTTTCTGAAGTAATTATACCTTTTTCTATAACTCATGGTCTTTCTTATAATATTACACAATTCATTATCATAAATAAGATTGTACTGAAGCATAAAAAATAGAGGTAGTTCGTGAATACAATTTTTTTAATTAAATATTCATAAAATCACCAATCAAAGGATCATGTTCCATGTATAGAATCATAAATTATGTGTTACCATTCTAACTCAAAGCATCGGTTATTTTCAATTCTTGGAAACATTAATCACATTTCATTCTAGAAATGAAACTACATTCTTTTCATGTTAACATGACAATTAGTCTAGATAATTGTGAAATGTTATCAATAAAATGATAGTAATATAATTTTAATACAAGATCAATACAAATATCCATAACATTTGATGTTCTTGGACATTCATCAACCCCTTTGGTTTTTGCATGATCAACAGTTAGTCTAGTTATATTTATAATATATCCTTGGAATGAAATCTATTATAACCAAAATTAAAATTTACTAAATTTTCCATTTATCATGTTTTCTCTCATGGTTTTCCAAAAAAACCTACAATAAATATCATGATCATCCTAAATTTTAGAATATATCAGAATATTATAAATAAATATAACTCTAATCTTTTCAAATAACTAATGGAAAACTCTCTCCACACAATCCGTAAATACAACTAGAGTATTTATAAATCCTATGGGGATAACCATAAACTCATAATTCCCATTCAAGTTATAAAATGTTATTTTCAAAATGTCATCCTACTTCACCTTCATATGATTGTACTTATACCTTTGATGAACCTTAAAAAAATAATGAGCTCCCTAGAGATAATCAAACAAGTCATATATAAGGGGAACCATATAATTATTTTTAATAGTGATGATATTCAATGATATATAATCAATGTAAATCCTCATGGAACTATATTTATTTTTTTATGAATAAAATAAGAGAACTCCATGGTGATGTGATAGGATTAATGAAAACATTATCAACAAATTTGTGCAACTGCTTTGGCAATTATAGAAGTTCTACTAGATCCATTAGATAAGGGGTTTTGAAATTATCTTAGAATAAGGAATGGAGTCATTAGTAAATTCAATATCCATATCAAGTATAATACTATGAAACTGGTTAGGAAAAAGTTCCAAATATTTTTCAACTATTGGAATATTCTTAATCTGAATATTTCCCTTATTTTCAACAATATATGAAATATGACATTCATATTTGGATTTAAAAAGTTTTTCATATTCTTGATAGGTTATCAACGTCTTGAATTAATCCTGTATTCAAATTGAAACCCATAATGAAAAAAAAACTATTATCAAGGTTAATAGAAATCAAATGCATACCAAAATAATATCAAAGTATACAAGGGGAAAGAAAAAATGAGTGAAGGTAAATACAATTGATAGATATTAACCAGAAAACTATTATAATACATTTTTCCTTTAATAATTCACCTAGGCGTTTTTACCAAAATTTTATATTGTATTTATTGAGGTAAATTTTTTAATTTAACAGATATTTTCTCATAAATGAATGATTGAATAGACCCCAAAACAAAAAATACATTAAAATAATCCTAATAAATAAGTAATTTACATGTCATCACTTTGTTCGATGCCTCATCATCTTCTAAAGTAGTTTTAATGGATTTCACCACACTCTTATAGTTTTAGTATTTATGGTTCCCATCATTCATGCTCTTCTCTCTACATGCATCCACACAATTACCTATTTAATTTTATTTATAACACATTAATTCATGTTTATAAAAATTGTTATCACTACAACATAAATACTTTTCTTCACAATTTGATCCGTATATTCAAACAAGCCTCATTAGAGGCACTTCCCAAATTTCATAGCACATTTACCATGGTTCTTTTTACCACAACTATCATAGATTATAAATATTTTTCCTAAATTCATTTTTCTTTAATGATTTATTTCCAATTTTCTATAACCTAGACTTATTTTTATTTTATTTTCATTGAAATTCGTGTCATTAGAAAACTCTATGTATAAATTCTTATAATAATTAAATTCCTTCTCATAAATTTTTTATTCATGATAATATAATATAATTTGATATTTTGGGTTCAATATTGATTAAAATAAATAAATTTTAATATCAAGATCCTAGTTAAAATTTTTTGCATACCTTAAAAATTAGGTGAATTTTTATTTATAGACGAACATAGAATATTCCCTCTTTGATCTCAATTACAGGAATTTACATTTCATCCTAATAAAAAAAATTTAAAAAATATTTATTATCAAAAATATTCATAATTATGTCTCTATACATGGCATAAATATATTCTCTTTATCTAGTATTCATAAACATTGACCACCATTTATCAGCTTCACCAATGAAAAGGTAAATTGTAATAGATTCCCTTTAATGATATGAATAACTGATGACTTCAAATATATTTTCCATGTCTCTAATACATCCCTAAAAAACTACTATCTTAGAATATCCACTAAATTCTATAGGGTTTTCCATTATAATATGATCCACAATTGATATGTTTCCCTTACATTGATCTGGCTACTCTCTATCATGGATTCTACTACCATTTATATCATAAGTACACTAATCAATCAGAGAAAAGAACCACTGAATTAAAATTATAACCTCTAAAATTTTCTAAACTCTCCTATGAAACTTACTATAAACACCATGTCTTAAAAAATCCATGAATTTAATCTTTAGAAAAGAATTTATTTTCCAATATTCCCAAATATCATTAGGTTTAGTGTTTCAGAGAATTAAATCATTATATTTATAAATAAAATATTAAATCACAATGTGGACACTTCTACCCAGTTTCCATTTTTAATATAATACAACACTTTTATGATATATAAATTTTTCATTTCATGACATGAATTCTCAATTTTCATATAAACCACTTCCTCATCCCTACACATCCTTAAAACTATATCAAAGCATTTTCAAATGTGGTAGGCATAAAAAATCATGTTAAGGAACATATAAATTAATGAATGAAAGAATTTTGTTAATGAATCAATAAATATTATAAAAAGTCTCTTTTTTTATAATAGACTTTGAGCTCAAAATTAAAAAGTTATTACCCAAAAAAACAATATCACTAGAAAAATAATTTAATAGAATATTTTATAATAAATATTTAATGAAAAATAAAACTCATAATGGTTTTTTGTAATCTTTAAGAATGTATGAAACCACATTCCCAAATTTATACATTCCACCCATAAGAGGTAGCATAAAATTGCCTTCAAATTTAAGATCATTATTTATCCTTTATAAAGCATAATATTTCCTTAAAAATCATATAAATAGTATATAAATTACATAGGTAACTTGGGAAATCTTTTCCATATCACTCAATAACCTACCCAATAAATTATAATAATATCTTTAGAGAAATCTAAATGGTTAGCTCTATCCAATTACCCATGTATTGGAAAGCTATATTGGGATCACCCACCATAATGACCTATATCATGATCACCAATAATTAATTTTTTTACCAAAAACACTGAAATAATCATAATATATTAATTATTCTCTTTCCATCATCATAATCATAAAAACATTCTTCTAACACTTATGAAAACATTTCCAAATTTCGAAATATCCATTCCATTTAAAAACTTTTTTGTAAATTTCCAAAAAAAATAAATGAGGATTTAAATTTAATGAAAAAATGAATATCTTAAATTATAAAAAATATAAAATATTGAATAAGTTTTTTGTAAAATCAATTGAGGGTATATACCCTAATATAAAACATTCTTTTTTCTATTTTTTAAATGAAAATAAAAACATTGTGTAAAACGATTCGTTTTTAAACCCTTTGAAAGAAAGATAAAATATACATATAATGTCTATTATAATTCATTTACATCCATGTAAATACATCCATAAAATAATATTAATAATATGGAAATGGAATAAAATTATTAATAAAATAAATCTTGAAAACCATTAAAATGAGGTTTTAGGTTAAAGTTCCCATTACCATAAGTTTGAATTGTCACTTGTGCTCTTTGTCTTACTAGATGAAGAATTTAATCAATTTATTTCATTTATCAAGAAATTTTTTCATCTTAATTCCATTATAATTTTCTTTTTTTATCATTTATGATCATTTTTTATTATTTACTTCATTATTTATGTTTCCAACGTATGTTTTGATGTTTTTCAGTTTGTAATCTCAAAATAGTTGTGACAGGATGAAGATGGTCAAAGAGAACATTAATAAATAATATCCAAATTAATAATAATTTAATAATTATGATTCTTAAACATAAATTATACTTTTAAAATAAACAATGAATTTTTTTATTAAAATTGAATTATGTTTCAACATGGAGATGGTAGTATGTACATACACATCACTAACATTTATATATTTAATGGATATAAAGGTAATAAATATGAAGATAGTTTATTTTTCAATAATCTTAATTATTTCATAAATATATTATAAATTAATAAATTCCGTCATAATAATCATCCTTGTCAGGTGGTGATGAGAAATGATTCACATGACTTCGTGGAGGTGGTAGTCCATATGTATGCATGAATGAAAATTTCATTTCCAATATGATAAAAAATTATATGAATAGGGTTTAAATATAATAATAATAAAATATAATTATATGCAATAAATTATTATATTATTTTTCCATGTATTAATATTATTTTAAGAATATTGAATACAAAATAAACTTGATATAGGTCGGTTAGTACTAATACCTTATTCTCAGAAAACCGCTTTGGATTACACCTTAAGCCATCAAAGTTTGGTATTTTGGTGTGACCAATAACACAAGGAAGTATGAAGGGATGTTGGGGAGATAATTTAGTATGTTATGGTTTAACTATATATCTCAAAATCTGTGAGGAAGATATGAGAGAAGGTCCCCTTTTACAAGTGAGGGGATGGGAAATATTGGAATTACTTAAATTATTTAATTAATATGAATTAAATTTTAGCTAAAATAGAATAAAATTAAAATACTTATAATATATAAAGATTATTACTCTAAATACTATCATAAAACAAAAACATCTACAATTTTATGTGGGTATTTCACCCTTATCACTTTTTTAACTGTCCATTAACTCTTTTGATGATTACTATTGAATTAAAGTATTTTAAACTCTGTGGGTCATTAATATTAATATAAAATGAATAGTGACCCATAATATACCATGAATAATATTTTAATCCCTATAACATTCAATAATAAAAATATTTGATTTTTATGAATTTAAATCATTTTATAAAATATTATTTATTATAAAATATCATTAATTTCATTTTTAAGAACTATTGATTTAATTTTATTTTAAAGTCATCAAGATAAAAATGTAATTTCAATATAAACCTTAAAAAATTACCTGATGTGTAATATTATTCTTTAAAATTAGTTTTACACTATAACTCATGAAAATCATATTACTTTCATGGTTTTAAATTCATTTAATTTATATTCCTACTACTTGCAAAAGCACAGTTCCAATGTTTCCATATCATGTATGGTAATTATTTCATTATTAAAAATTAAAAATAAATTACCTTCATAAAAATGAATTTATTAATTTGAAGAATAAATTTTTAATTAATTCAATAAGAATATTTAATGAAATATATTTAATGAAAACTTATTCAATATATTATTTTAATTTTTGAGCCTTGCACAAGAATTTCATAAGAATTTGGATAAGTCACATGTTTATAACACCAAAATTCATATATCATATATATATACATACAAATAATCAATATAAATTCATATTTATTTATAAGGTTGAAAAAATATGTAACGTACTGTGTTTTTGAACCGGGAAAAAGTGCAATGGAATTTGAACTATTGAATTTATTATATGGATCATTTTTAAAACAGTGCATCAGAATTTAATTATGAAAATTTTAAACCTTAAATGTTTTGTTTTTAAATTCTAATTATGGTTGAGGGATCCCTCAAAAGTCTTATTATGTTTCATAAGTGTCGTGTCCCTATTTTAAAAAAAATATTAAATGAATTAATGAAATAAAAATAGAGTAACTTAAATGTAACTAAATGGGAAATTAAAAAATAAAGAGAATATTTAATAATAATAGTAATAATAATAATATTATTATTATTATCATGTAAGGTTTAAGAAAACCCCCCAAATGAGGTATCCTCCTTCATTAGTGCAACATAACCTCCCAATTGGGGTCCCCCTTGGTCGTACGGTGCAACCCCCTTCCAAAATACCTTTCTGATAACCGGTTCCAGTGAATTTATTCTTGTTTTTTCTCTGAATTGTTGACGTGTGGAATTTGGTTCCCTTGTCCTTATAATTATGGTGGACTTACTTCTCCCTATCACCCTATTTTGGTATGGTCGAACCCTAGGATTGGGATAAGTTCATTTTTTTCTTCCATTGTTATGGTATGAAAAGGGTCTATCCGGATCCCTTCATGTGTATTCAAGCATCCTCGACCATAGCCAAGGTGAATGGGCTCATAATGGTTTGTTTAAAATGCTTTAAGGTAAGGGTTTCCACTCGTTCATGTTGATTCAGATTTAAAATTTGTGTGTTTTTTAATTTATGAGTTCCTATTGTTTTTTTATAAGTGCATTGTCCTTTACATAAAGGATTCCAGTTTCTGTTGTGAATTTTTTCTAATTAAGTGTCTTCGGATTAATTCCTCTTTGAGGTAGGGTCCCATTCCTTTTCCAATTAATTTTCTAAATAGATTAATTAATTTACCTGTTACACATTCCTTAGTTTTTAATTATTTCAGTGTGATTTTTAGATTTAATGTTCCTTAAATATCATTGAGAATGTTCATGGATGAAATGTTAAATATAGAAATGATTGTGTGACAATGAATGTTATGATTTTATAGTAAAACCCCTCAAACCGAGGTGGACTATCTTAAAACTAAAATTTAGTGAGTACACTTTTAGACATTCACGACTTCTTGTTATGTTTTTTGTGTAGAAAGTCAGTATATTTCCTCCTTTTACATGAGTATTAAATGTAACCAAAGAGACCTTATTTTTGTTGGACCTTCTTAAATTATAAATTTACTATGCCGGCATTCGACATAGTTCCATGAATCATTTACTATATTTTGAGATTTAAAAATTTCATTTCCATGGTCTATGGAAATAAATGGTTATTTACAGTGTATGAAATTTCCTTTTTCTAATGATATTATCTATGTTCCAATGGTTTCATTCCATTTCATAAAGATTATGACTTATAATTAATGGCTCTTTTTAATTCATTTTTATATTTTAATTCTCATGCATTTCCCTTTAAGTTGTATTGTTTTGTTTACAGTTTTTGAATAGCTTATACATATTGATAAATTTTGGCACGAGGATATTGTTTAAATATATTACAATTATATGTTATTTACTTATGATATATGCCTTGTCTTATATGGCTTAATTGATGCGGCCTAAGAGAGAACATGAGTTCTTTATTAAGTCCTTGTGGAAGGACTCTTCATGATCAATAAATTGCAACTTGATGTGCTGGGAGAAATGATTTAGTTGGCAGGCAAGGTCTTCCAAGGTAGTTTCTATTACTCATGAGTGATAAAAGTTTCCCTGGGGAGAAAATGCAGATGAACTCATTCTGAAATATGGTTATACCATGCCTCGGGTGAGACCTGATCCCCTGTGTGAGATACTTGGTATGGAATCAGGGTGACCATGCCTCGTAGTGATTCAAGGGACTCTATTTGGATCCCCTTGGACGGACTCAGTGGTTTTGTATTATCAGATGTTCCAATTGTGACACTTGGGATTTGTTCTGATCATCTTGGATGGCTATGGGACTCCACCCCTAGTGTTTATGGATTTTCTAATTTTATTTCTTATTCATATGATATTTATACCAGACTTTACTATTATGAGCTTGCTTATGCATGTGGAATGATTTTCATTGATTTAATTTCACTTTTAAATGATTACTTGTGGGTTAGACTACAACCTAAAGAATAATCTTGGGTTTGTACGTTATCTTGGGTTGGATTAATCACTTGGACCCTTCTATAGATATTATTTATTACACAGGTACCCTATTTTGAATTTTGTTTTGGGCTGAAGTAGGCGATAAGTGACAGGTGTCCTTTTCGGAACATAGATATTATGTTATAATTTAATTTGATTACTGTTTTGTACTAATACATATTTGAACACTTTTTATTTTTATATTTCCTGAGATGGTTTAGACTAGACACCATGGGTTCTTTCCTAATGGGATTTATATCTCACACCTCTCTTAACCACTATTTGGCACATGAGTAGATATTATTCATCATAGGTCATGGATTTGTTTTTTGTATTGTACTATGTATATGGGAGCTAGAAAGTAAAAAAATGGGATCACGCTAAGGATGCTTGAGGAGTTTCCCATTTGTATTTCCTTCAATTTAGTTACATTGTACTATTTATAAATTTTAGTAAAACCTCACATTTCATGCATCATTTTATGTAATTTTCATTGTACCCTATTTATTCAGTTGTTACATTTATTTTTCTGCTACTAGTCTCTTTTTATCACTCTTTCCACTGTTTCACATTTATTACCTATGATTATTCTATTTCCTTATGATTTACACCAGTTATACTATTGTGAATTCTATGATCTATGAGGGAATATTCTCTCCACACACACACCATTGGCGTTACCTGGTAGTCTACAACAACTGGATTTTAGGGATATGCGTTTTAGGTCATGTGGTGACTGATTTGACTACCAGTTTAGTGGTCATTCGGGATGGGTTGTTAGAAAGAGGTATACAAGCATATTTTTTCCCTTTTCCTAACTATTTTGGGATGGTATAGATAAGACTATGACTCTGTTCATGCTTGGTTACTAGCAGTGCCTAAGACTGATCACCCTACATACTGGAAATGACCAAGTGGCTAGGGTTGGGATTGTTGTTTATACTATTCGATGTTAGATTTGATATGATTTCATCTTCATGAATTTGTTTACATTTCACAAATTAATGATTTAGTAAATTTTTGTATTTTCCCCTTGTCCTGTTATGTGAAGGAAGAAGCATCAAATTCATCACACTTGGTACTTATGGATTTACATACCATGCATATTCCATGCTATGTAGTTGGAGGTGTATGCTTCTTGCTGTTTGATTATGATCCTTTAATGTTAGGACATTCTTATAGTTGTACCATGTTTAGGTATTTATTAGCACGCCTTTCCTATTTAGTATTCAATTATTTTATGATTACAAGATGTTTCTATGTGTTTGATGCTTGTCGTTACATTCTAGTTTTGTTAATATGTAATTGGTTTCATGGGAGGGAAATATATGGGTAGTGAATGAATGGGAACCAGTTTTCATTTGTAAGGTTTATGGGTGCCTTATAATTTGGAAATGGTAACCTATACATTAATTCCATATTTTCTATATATATATATATATATTCATTTAATGATGTTTTAAATAGTAAAGGCTTCCATAATACACATATTAATGTTGATTGGTAAGTAAATGGGAGCCAAATGACAAAGTACAATGTGTATGTGTGCATTATATTTTAGTATATTTCCCCACATAAGACTAGACCATAGTATTTGATCATGTTAAATTCTGAAATGAAATTGGTTTAGTTTAATGGGAGCCAATATTCAATCCATGAAGTGTATTGGTGCTTCGTAAAGTGGAAATGGAAACACATATTTAATGTAATGGAATGATGTAATGTGAAGTGTATATAAATGTAAATGGCTATTCAAATTTGGTATACAATGAATTATTTAGATTTTAAAATGCAACTAAACCCATGTTGGTCAATTGGGAAATGTTCTTATGAGATGACATGATTGGGTGATTAAAATATTTTATAAGTGAGTAAATACTATTGTTTTTCTTTATAGTTAACCAAGGATGGCTCAGTGTGACCCTTATAGGTCACCATTTCTGTTAAAAATGAATTTTCTGATATATTTCTTAATTACAACGGAATTCTAATGAAAATTAAATGCTTAAAAGGGAAATTTTCTTAAACATTCCTATTTTCCCTTAGGGAATCAATTAAAATCTTGTACCTTGTGTTTTTTATTGAAAAAACATACTTAATGTTTTGATTAAATATTTTTGTGATTAAAGATTAAATGTGAAAAAATATAAAGGCCTTGGAAATGTAACCCTAGAAAATGTTCTCTATTTAAAACCATCATATATGTGTAGATTGTGCTTATCTTTTGAGTAACATTGGAATGGAACTGTAGGCATTCTACATAGGCCTTCTCCATTTTATCAATGGAATATTTGATCATATCTTTATCCTATTCACTTCAATTGGTGTGCCCTATTGATAGGGTTTCCACTAATGATTTTATAAGAAGATAACCCATGGTAGGTAGAACCATTAAACATTAAAGCAGCGCTAATGTTGTCAGATTTCTGATGTTTAGTGTCGTTCGAGTGTTGTTTTCCCTTGTTGGACTCTTTTATTCTATTGACATCAAGTTTGGATGGATGGGGATGGTATCTTGGACCTCTTTATGGTTATGAGAATCAGTAAATGCTCTATTTTTAGCTGGCAGGACATTTTATGGGCATGGTCATCTGAATCATTGGTTAGTTAAACCATTATTTTATTTAGATATGGATGACTTGGTATAGAATATTCCATGTTAATGGTCCTATGAGTAAATATGTTATTGTCATAAATCTCTTTTTTTGGGATATGATCTTGGGTTATATTAATTATAGAGTGTCCGGATGTTAAATAATCAGTTTCTTCTCAATGCTCGAGATGACCTTTGGGAGACTCTGGTGTTTTGACATTCTAATCAGTTTGGTAATGATTTTCATGAAAATTTCCCATCCATATTCTTTTATATAGTTTTATACCTAGCGTACTTTTGAGTGGATAGTCTATTTCTCTTTAAATGATGACTAATAAACTTCTATGGTGGGGAGTGTCCCATCAGTTCTTGTAAATATGTGTCCATCCATGTATAAGGAAGACACCTAAGGGAATCAATTGAAAATGGCCAGTTCGATTGAATTCATTTGAGGCTTATGAGTCGTGAATCATTTCAGTGCATGCTTGGAATAATTATATTCTTATGGATGGATATTTATGCAGACCCTAATAAACATCATTGGATTTTGGTGTACATTGGTGGGTAATGTGTGAACGATCACGTAATGACTTGGGTGGAAAAAGGCATTGTGATCGGTTGTAATGATTATTCGATAGGTGAGGTTGAGTTTTTTATTTGAATTTGAACAATATTGGATTGATTTTTCTTCTTTATAGTAATTACATATGATTCAGAGGAATATATTTAAATCCTCTTAGGGTATTTTTCATAGCTCCAAGAATTTCCCCTATCTTGACATCATCTTAGAAGCACTAAGAGAGCATCAGTCTTACATTGCGCAAAAGCACTGAATGCTATTGAGCTTGTTGGTTTTTCTCTCTCAATATTTCACACTAGATATATGGTTCTTAAGGAGGCTTGGTTAGTTCTGAGTGATAAATATTTTCCCGTGTAGGAACACCTTGAATGGACTCTTGGTCACCAGTTGATTCTTCTGACTCGACCGCAAGCTGAATACTACTCTGGGATCAATCAATGTTTTTATGTATTTTTTTTCTTATACTAACTTAATTCTTGTAAACATAGAGTATTGAATACCTTGCAATAGTTCTTTATACTTTTGATGTTTCGATCAGAGGCTACTCCAATCATGTTGATGGGATCAAAGATAATTATTTTGGGGTAACAGTTCTAGCTACATGGATCAGGGTTACACCTCTTGTTCATGATATGTGATGATAGATTAAATGTTCAAGTGCTGGTTTGACTAAGGAACATCATTGTATGTTGGGTATGAACTTCAGTGAATGTATTCATTATAAACACAGGGTACCTTGGAAGAATTTTTTGCAGTTTAGTTTGTAATTTGTCGGCCGCCTAGGCCATGAATCGTCGACAAAAGTGAAACATAGTGGCTCAACGTGTTTTTCCTTCTCGTTTAATGTATATGATTGAATGAAATTGATTTAAAATATCATCACCATATTAAGAAAGGCTAGGATTGAAAGTTCAACTACATTTTTTGGGGAATGAATGTGTGACCGGTTTCAGTTTGGTAGATCTTGAATTTCCATTTGACAATTTCAAAATCATACTTGGAGAATCTCTAGAATTATTTGGGTCATTCTTTGTGAGGCAGTTCCAATGGTGTAAGGAAAGTTGCTCAGAATTTTCCCCTTTCTAATTGTAATGCCTATGGCGGGGAGTAAATTCGGTTAAATGTGTAATGATACAATGATGTGATCATGTCTCTAGGTAAATATAGTCAGGTATGCATAGTTTTGATGTTTATAATGGAAAATGATTATCGTATGGGGTTTTAATGGCTTAGGTGATATATGCTTAAATTAATGCTCAGAGGTTCATTAGGCATTGGAAACACAACATGACTATTTGAACAATGTTTCATGACCCTAGTAGGTTGGTGATTTTTTTTCGTTGTTTCTGATGGTTTATCGAGGATGAGAAGCTCTAAGGTGGGGAGGCTGTAACGTCCCATATTTTTGAACCGGATAAAAATGAAAAATAATTAGAACTTTTTCATTTACTAGATGGGACTTTTATAAAACTGAGCTTCAGAACATAATTCTGAGTGTCAGAACCCTTCATGGTTTTGTTTTTAAATACCCATAATGGTCAAGGGGTCCCATGGAAGTATCTTTGTGTTTCATAAGTGACGTGTCCCTGTTATAAAAATATGATTTATTGAATTAATTAAATAAAAATAAAATATAATTTAATGAAAATAAATGGGAAATAAAAAAAGAAATGTTTTAAAAATATTATTATTATTATTATTATTATTATTATTATTATTTTGGATTTAAGAAAACCACCCAAAGAAGATCTCCTCCCTCCTTAGTGGGACACAACCCCCCCTAGGGTTCCCCTAGGACATGCGACGTGCCCCCTCTTTATATCCCACTCTGATGGATGGTTCCACTAGATTTTTCATGTTTTTTCTCCGAACCATCGAGGTATGGACTATGGTTCCCTCCTCATTCTCTTTTAGGTAGATTCACTTCTCTTTATCACCCTATTTAGGCACAATATAATCCTAGGATTAGGCTAACTTATAATTTTTTCTTTTGTAGTTAGGGTATTCGAAGGGACTCTCAGGACCCCTTCATCCATATTCTGGTATCTTCAACCAAATTTTAGGTGGATGGATTTATTTTTGTTTTCCACCAATCGTATAAGGTAAGGGTTTCCATCCATTCTTGTTATTTCTCCTTTTATAATTGTGGTTTTCTAATTTATGAGTTCCTAACATTTTTTATTAAGTGTGTTAGCCTCCCCTTGATGGTTTTGGGTTTACAATTTCAAATTTTTCTAATGATGAGTGTTAATATTTCTTCCTCTTTGAGGTAGGGTCTCATTCCTTTTCCATTTAATTTTATAAATTCATTAATTAATTTACTTATTTCATTATCCGTAGTTATTAATTGATGATGTATGATTTTCAGATTTAATGTTTCTTTGATATGAAATGAGTATGTTTATGAATTAAATGTTATATATTATATGTTATTGTTTGATAATAAATTTCATTATTTTATAATAAAACCCCTCTAATAGAGTTGCTCTGTCTTCAAGATAAAATGTTGTGAGTAGAATTTTATTTTATCCTTCCTTCTTGTTATGTTTGTTCAATGTAATGTTAGTATGTTTCACCCTTTTTACATTTGTATTAATTGTAACCTAATACAATTTATCAATGTTAGACCTCCTTAAAATTGTAAATTTTTTAGGTAGTAATATGTCATGATTCCATGACACTTTTCCAATCTTTTTAGATTTATAAATTGTGATTTATTGCTCGTGTTGTGTTGTGTACATGGGAGTTAGGGACCACAGTACTAGGATCATCCTCAACATACTCATGGTGTTTTCCTTTGTATTTTCTTTTTATTTTATAACATTGTACTATTTGAACCTTGTAGTAACATCTAACATTTCATGCATCATTATATAGAATTTTCATTGGACACTTTTAATTATATTGTTACATTTATTCTTCTACTGTTGTTCTATTTTGTTCTTAGATTCTACTAATTGATATTTATTACCTATTATTCCACAATTTACTACAAATATACACCGGTTATACCACTATTCATTCTCTAATCTATGAGGGCATAGTCTTCCTACAGACACACACTAAGCCCTCGTTAGTAGTTGGTAGCATCTAGAGTTTGGGGGGATGTTATTGAGGTCATGTGGAAACCATTATGGATACTAGTTTAGTGGCCGTCATGCCGGGACATTACAAAATACTTCATACTTTTCAAATATTACCTTTAGGAAACCAAATTTAACTTTTCCAGTGCTTTGTAATCACTGTGTGGAAAATGAAAATGATTTTCATATTTTTCATGAAATCAATCATAATTTACAATTTTTTTAATATTTTATGATATTTGTATTATATTATCATAAATGATTCTTTATATATGTTTAATAAATTTCTATATTATATTTATATCATTGAGTCATAATAAAAGATACAATATTTCATAAAAACTATATTTTTTACTATTCTTGGAAGAAACACTTTTCAGAGAAATACAAAAACATCAGCATAAGATAATTTTGATATGATGGTTTAGAAAAAATATATATGTTCATTTTTTAAAATTAAAATTATAAAATATAAAAGTTAATTTCTTAAACAAAACCTTATAACATAGGAAAAAGAATTTAATTGAAATATAATTATATCGATTTTAATTGAAAAAAATACATAGCCTTATAATAAGGAATATACCTCTATAAAATATAAATAATGAAAATTGATAAGTCATGAAATTGAATTACTATTTACCTTACATGGGTTGTTAAATTCATTCTTTTGTCTCATTCGAAAAAAAAACTATACCGACTAAAGTCATCATTAAAGGTAACAATGTACCTAAACCACCACCATGTTGAAAACACATTAGTATACATATATCACAATGTATGAGATCCAACAGTCAACTATATTGTTTACATTTTACACTAAAATATATATTTTCCCTTATTTACAAAAAAACATGACTCTCAAATTCCTAAAGGATCATAATTTAATGGTTTTTAGTTTATATCTCTAGGGACTAATTGGATTATTTTCTCATTTATATGTCAAGGGAGACAAGAATAAAATTCAGGTTTGATTAGAATCAACTATAACCTACTTATATTGAATATATATTAATATTTATCCATAACTATAAGGTATAATTTATATTTTTTCAAATTTTAATTTCCATAAGACATATAATTCTTATATATAGAAAAACTCTCATTTTTAATATTGAATGAAAATCCCTTCTTTTCCAAAAAAATATATTGAAAAATAAATTTATATTTTATGTAATAAAATAATAATATTTATACAATAATAGTTTTTATTCACATAGTAATGTAAAATAAAAATCACTAGCCCCTAATGTAGAAACCCTTTCTCTATTAAATATATTAATATTTACCTCACCCTATTTCAATTTCATTCTATCTTTAAGTCTATGCTTTTCAGAACAGATGTGGGACACACCCCCAATATCCAATACCAATGACTAAAAGTTATTGAAATTAAATTCTATTACATTTATGTTCTGATCTATTAAATGGTTCAATTTGATATCACTTCTCAGCCATAGATATAAATCATGAACTATTTTATCATTCAAAAAAATGAATGATATCAACATGATTATGATGTATTTATCCATAAACTATAATAGATAGATAACCAGGGGTAAGTACCGTGTATTATATCTTTTTATAATTGAATTTTAATGAAAGTAATCCAAAAACATAATGAATACACACATACTATATATTTAGTAATCCAATATTCATATTTCCTCATAACATAATAAAATTTGAGCATATAATAAGTCCATGACTATATCTGATAGATAACATCATTTTCCAAAACATTATGTACTATTTATAGATAACATAGTGGGAAAAAACTTTATCTAAATCAGTTATATGAATTATATCAACTCTATTTCTATGGAATACTAATCATTAAGGTTTTCCATCAAGTGTAACCAAGTCTAAATTATAGGAAAAAGGCACATAACTATCAAGATCATGTGATTACTTTCAATCCTTAAATAAAGTAATTAAAGGGAACCTAACTGTTGGGGTCTCTTATAAAGAATGATCGAGGAATCAAAAAATCTATCTTTGTAAGTAATCTAAATCATAGTATTTTGAGTTTTTTTATTTAAATGTATCACATCATGGAATTTTTATTATATCTTATTATTTTACATTGTGTATGTACCCCAGATATGATTTAGTTTTTTAATTCTATTACATCTCCTAAATTAATGTGTTGATACCTCATTAATTTGTAATAATTTACACAACCCACATGTTTGTGTTAATCACCAAAAAATATAATCCAAACATATTTTTGTATATTTGAATTCATCTGTAGACTAAGTTATATGATATTTTCTTGTAAATGAATTGTTGAATATGAGATTGATAATCTCCACAAGTGTAATCTAGGAGTAAAATATATTCAACCTCTCACATTTCTATAATAAGGAATAAGAAACTAGGTTGGTGGCCAGTTTAAGCCAAATTCTCTATCACTACGGAGACATTACTCAATGGTTAATTCAATTCATGATATATCTAAATCCTAAAATTCCCAAAATATATTTAATAACTATGAATATTATTATAATTCATAAATAAAACCGTTTTCATGGTATATTAAAACTAAATATTATTGGGTTTCACCTAGCATGTGATTCTAGGACCTATGACCTAGAATCGATGAATCATGTAAAAAAGGAATAAAAACTATTCACATGCAATAAAAAATTTATAAACATGAATAATATAATGTAATAAATAAATAAATTATTTATTTACTTTCTAATCATTAGAAATAAATATTTTCATTACATATTTTATTTAGGAATAAAAACTGCAATTTCTAATGCCTAAAAATAAGAATTTATAAACAATTAATTTTTTTTACTAAAGATATGAAAAAAATTATCATTTGTATGCAGGTAATATTTTTCTACTGAATGTGAGCCATAAAATTTGATTGATATTGGGGAGATTCTAGTCTTGTATTCAATTTTATTCTATGATATAATTCAAAACATTTTCTGTGATTGAATCATTAAATATTAATGGATAAATCATATAACTTCAGTAATTTTTTCATGATTTGATATGATATTTTAATTATTCCACACTAACCTATTGTTGAAAAAACCATGGTCTGAACTATATTTATTCTAATCACATATCAAATAATATGACATATATCCAAAAACAATTATTCTATATATATTATACATTATTACAAAGTCAACTATTATTCTAATACTACTAAAAGTAAAGGCATTTAATGTATAATATTGTACAAAATAACTCCAATGAATTATGATATATATTTCATTGAAAACCCAAAATGATTACATGATTAATACATAAAGAATATGGATCTAATTCCACTTCCAGGTTTTAGGGGATCATTTAATGATCATTCACAGTGAAAAAAACTCATATGATTCATAATTTATTATTAAGGATCAAATGTGCAATGTTTAATAAAGAACATAATACCTATAATGTTATAGAAATATCCTCAATCTCTTCATTCAATGAAGTACATATGATGAATATTATGGGAGAAGAAAATATAGGCTTCATATCTCTATAAGTAATCCACTAACCTAAGGATCCCAGTTCACATCCTATGGGATCCAAAAATGATGAAGTTGCGCTAGATCCTTCACTGTAGTGATTAAAGAAATTAAGAGTAGATGTGTTATTCAACATAGGTTCACATGTATCTACAAGGGTAATCAACAATGAATGGATCCCATCCCTTATAAAATCATTCCCCAATTCTCTTCATTTTATAAAGATTGTCAGTCGTTGGGTGCCAACTCTTGTCATTGAACATTAATTCTTTTTTGAGTTCATTAATTAAAATCCTTTCTTGAGTCTTATACATGATTAAAATAACCTAGCACATGGATTAAAACTCAAGTAAAACCATGAATGATAGATATAGAATGTGCATGTACACCATGAATGTTATCCTATTCATATAAGTGTATTATATTATATTATAAAGGCATAGAAGGCTTAATAATCCTCATTTACAATCCATTTATATCATATTCTGTGATTTCAATCTCATGTATATCATAACCTATGATCCAGGTCAGCTGTATTATATGATTGAACATGTTTATGTTCATATCCATCACAAGTCCTTTAGGGATAATGAAGTCTCAAGATTATTAATATGTGCCATAAAAATAACTCTCTAAAGATTTGGTAGATCAGGAATCTACCAGAGGCTGAGTTAAAGAACCACACTAGGTATATCTCCTACCATATTTTCATTAAAAACAATATCCATGACTCATTAATATTTAACGAATAGCTTTAAAACATGATAAATCACATAACAATGGATATAGTTGAATCTGAAAAACATGTTTCAAGTGTTTATACATCCATGGACTATGATAAGGGTATCAATGTTTTAATGAAGGATATGAGTTGAATTATGTTGAAGTTAAATGATTAGACCTCCTAAATGTCAACTGTTGAGTCCCATGGAATAATATTTTCATGGAAGAATCAGTTAGAATCACCCCCAAATATTTATGCCTCTCTGAAGATTCCCTTAACATAAAAAATCTATGGATCACATTAAGAATAGTACCGACATGACAAGGGTAATGAGTTTGCCTTCCATGTACGAAATCTAATCCTCACTATGATGGATTTCATGCCCCTCACATTGGGATAAAATTACACAGTCTTCTATAATGAATATATAACCTAAATCCATTTCATATGTGATATAATAGGTCATGTTTTATTATATGATTAAATTATTTTATAATTAATTGAATTATATTTATTTCCAATACCATATTATATCATATTGTATGATTGATGGATATTGTAAGGCATGGTTATTCCACTACCTTACCCAATTGCATTATATGATTAGGTGATATTGAATGGAATTTTTTGAGTAAAATCATAATGTATGATATTCATAGACACTTAATAATATATATGGTGGTTGAATGTTATGTGTCACTATTAAAGTAAAATTTTGTGCTTTCAATTATAAAATAGTCCCTTCATAGAATGAGAAACCATTGGGGATATATAAATAAATTTCCACCATAGGATTGTATGAATGTATGTCCCCTCAGGAATCTTTTGAAACTCCATAAACCAGTTACCTTACCTAGAAGGTCCCAACTCGTGAGCCAAAGCAGGTTGGATAGGCCCATCCCATGGGAGGGCTTTCCAGGATTGACGTGAATGGGTCTCATATGGTGAAACATGATAGAATTATTTTCTTGTGTGCTAGTCAATGTGGGATTCATGAACATGCCAAGGTATGCAGTCCCTCTACCATTGCATCACATGGAATTCTTAGAGGCCACAACTTCACTCGATATTCACCGATGTGGGGTATTTTCATGATTTTTTCACTAAGAATTTGTTTTGAGAATGGAAATATCCTATCCTAATTTTTCCCACGTAGATCACAATGGAATGATATTTTTATAAATAAATTGTTATTTTAAGGTTTAAAAAGATTTTTTTATAATTTATCTCTACAAGGATAGTAATAGTGTCCAGACATGATGATCATTTCATTAATGGGTTCAGTACATCCATGGCAACGTGGATATGTCAGGGAGTAGGTCCAAAAATCTATGGCTGGGTAGGTACTCTTCCATATACATAGGGTTAAGGTCATGTATCTACATAGTTGTTACTCCCCCATCTCAGGGAACTAGTGGGGTATATGTTCTGCATTGGTTTTTGTAATCCCTTTTCCAAGTATTATATTCTATTGAGTCTTGAGCCCAGTGAAATACTAGTATACTCCATCCCTATGATGTACACACGAACTGGCCTACCACTGGCCCGAAGGGCATTACCAATCCCCCCAGACTAGAAACTATTACTTGGGAATCATAGGAAAAAACATGAAAATGATGTCTTCGAGTAATATATGTAAAATACATGATAAAAAATATAATAAAGTTTATAATGACTAGTCACTACATCGTACATCCACACCTGAGGGAAATAAAAAAAATAATTAAATAACACAGAAACATGGAAAGTAGTGAAATATCAAATAGATCCAAAAAACCTCCATCGCCCTCTGAACACACTCTCCTAGAAGGAAAAGACACACACCTATAATGGATCTTATTCAAAAACAAGAAACTCTAGTTACCCTCTGTTCATATAAAGTATTAAAATCTTACATGGTAAAATAAGACTATATAAAGGGAATATTTTTGGAAATTTGATGGAATGTAAATCAAGAGATTAATAAAAAAGGCAGTGGGAACACTAGGATAATGAGATAAAATAAATAATATTCTCATTAAATACATTCTAACTGTTTGGTATAAAGAATATCTATGAACTTAAAACTAATATTATAATATTAGTGTGGCCACATAAGAAATTAGTTGGCCACCACAACATTACAAATCTAATCAGTTTCTTTCAAATTACATCTTAATCGGGCTAGTTTTAAATACATTATAAAAATAAATATTTTATATATAGTTTAAAAAAAAATCAATTAATCATATTGTGTAAAAGAATATTTTACATGAATTTAATTTAAATGAAAAAATAACAGGGAAATCAGTTATCCCCAACCTAAAATAGTATGAAAGAAATTTTTTAAAGCCTTAAATTAAAAAACTATTCCCAAACAACTACTTTAGAAATAGAAATTTACAAATAAAAATATGGATTCTATTTATCACATGGTTTTCCAAAAGAAGTTTCAAAACCAACCATTTAGAAAAAAAACATGGCATAATAACCTATAAATTCATTTTTCCACTTTTTTAACACGGGACACTTTTTATTGCCATTTAGAAAAATAGTATAAAAATATTCAAATTCAACCTATAACTGTACATCATTAAAAAACATTCACAAATTCATTTAAAAAAATTCAAAAGAAAACCAAATAAAAATGATGAAATCATACAAGAAGAAAATACTATGCACAATTCATACAAAAAGAAGAAACTAATTAAAAGTGAATATATTCCATGACACATTCCATGAATCAGAGGATACAATTGAAGTACATGGTAAATCCCCTAAACAATCCAGAAGGATACTAGTGTAATGGGATCTACATTGGGACATAATGTGAGACATTCTAAGATTACACTCAATGGACCAAAATACTAGTGTATATTTCAACCTAATGAAAACCCACTTCACTAACCTACACCGAGCCTCATGAGAATAGAACACCCCATCTTTCCATATTTCTCTTTAGAGGGGTCACTAGTAGTTGGTTGATCCCTAGTTCAGCATAATACTAGAATCCCACATAGTTACCTGGGTTCCCATGTCCAATCAAAATAGAGGTGAGGATAGTAAATCATCCCATCAATGAGGTATAATTTTTTTTAAAACAACTCATATATTACATCTTAGCCTAAAATAGGTATCCCCTTAACAAACAGAAATACACATATTGTGAAATGACATAAAAAAATATTCCCATAAGGGGTCACATTCCACTACTAGCCACAAGAATCACAAATGGGCTCAAGAGGGTAACACATAAACTATGAAAACTCATATCCATAAAACGCCATATATACAATTTCTGTAAAGAAAAACATTCTTAGAATGCCAATATATTTAACCAAAATACAATTTGAAACCTAAATGTAAACTCACACTTTTACTTTTAATATATCCGTTGAAAATATTCAAATCCTCAAAAAAGTTTCGAAATGAAATCCACATTGGTTATCTCACCCCTTTAAAATCACACAACCCATGTTTAAATTCATAAAAACTTTAAAAATGGCCAAGGATTAGTTATTGAGAAACATTAAATCAATAATTTTTTTAAATGTAAATCCGGCGTTGTAATAAGCAATATATTTATATAGTAATTTGTTTTTAAATTCTTAAATTAAATAGTTATATTTATTATGTAATATAATTATTTAAATAAATAATTTATCATAAGGTTATTAATTTTAAAAAATTATTAATAAATTACATAATTATAATTTGTCAAAAATATTTTCATTTTTGAATGTATAATGTTATCGATATCTTAGTATGAAATTTTGATAATTTTTTAAAAAAATTATTTTTTTGTGAATAGTAAAAAATACATTTTCTCAAATACGTTAATATTTTGATATCGTTAACACATAAATGTGATATAAAATATATTAAACTTTTTAAATAAAAAAATAATTATTTTATAATGGAAATATTATAGAAAAATAATTCATAACTTTTAAGTTGTAATTTATTTCATAATAATTATATGAAAGATTGTTAGAGTCAACGAAGTGCCTACACAACAGTGAAAATGTACAATTTGGATCCTTATATATAATAATCAATTAATAAAAAGCCTTTTAATGAATTTATTATTAATTATTATGTATAAATGATTATTATTTATGATATTTTAAAATTATAGAGTAATATAACATAATTCATATACAAATTCATGTGCAGTACTTGCTCAAGGTGAGAGAAGCCAAATTATCAAATTAAAGAAGTTTTATTGACATGTATATTTGTAAATATACATAATAAAAGAATATTGAATATTATTTTGAACCAAATTAATTTATTTTGATTATAGTAAATTTTTAAATTTTTATATATGATATAATTTTCTTTAATGCTTGTTCAATACTGATGCAATGCTTGTGCAAGCGGAATAAAAAATCAATAAAATTGTTTTCATTAAAATTATCAGAGCCTAAAAATTACCAAAAAATATGCATAAATCATTTTTGAAGGTTATAGATAAACCATGATGGTTCAAGGGTTGAATTAATGACACATTTAATCCAGATTTACATGATTAAGTGCTTTATAAAATTTTATTTAAAAGGAATTCAATTCATTCACACTATAGTTTTTAATTAGCTTAATATTTTAATATATGGTTTTATAGAAGTTATTTTCAAAGAAAAACTAGACATTTGAATTCTAATATATTTTATCTTTTTAATTTAATTGTTTTTTAATTTTTAGGGACTAAATAATTACATTAATGGATTTCATAATGATGATTCAATAATTAATTAATAAATAAATAAATGAAATTATTGATATTAAAAAAATTGAGTTTTTTAAAGTCATTAATGAATTCTCTGTATGAATTTTTTATTTCAAGGATATTATTAAAAAATTCAGATTGAATAAATTATTTTAATGTTTTAAATTCATAGTTAGGAATAGTGATTAATTTGATAAAAAAATTCTTGAATTAAATACATTTTAAAATTTCTTAAAAACATAAAAATCATTAAATTTCAAAAAATGAAAATATTCTATTGTAAATTTTTTCCCCAATGATTTTTAGGCGTTTCGAAAGTTTTTAACCCTATATTAGACTTTTTATATTTTAATATTTTCCGTATTTCATAATTTTTCCCTCACCTAAATTATAAAAGGAGACTATTTCCTTCACAAAATTCCATAACCATAAGCCTTATGTCTAGAATATCCTCTGAAAAATTACCTTATCCTCACCCCTTTACACATTTTAGTGTTTATGGTATCACAAAAAAGACTAATTCCAAGTGCCCAAGGAGGATATCTAAGAGAAATTTCCAATAGGTAAATTTATTATATTTATCTTTTAAATTATTTCTCAACTCTTCCTTATCCTCAAACCCTATCAAAAGATTCATGATAACTCCAGTATCATATATATACTAAAATGTTATTTTGTTAATGGAATATTCATCATCAAATCTACCACCATCTTCTTTTTATCTTAAAAATTAAACTGTAGTCTAGGGTTTGTCAGTTCACCGCCTTCATGGATGATGAGCTTTTGTTTCCCTTTAACAAAATCACAACAAGTTTAAATTAATATATAATTTTTTAAAATGACCAAAATATATAATTTCTCACTTCTAGATTATTATTACATTTTTTACAAGAAAATAAATAATGAACTGACCATGAAATATTTAGGTTAAGGCCCACGAAACTATGGAAATAACAAAACATTATTAATAAATGGGTAAAAGGATGTTATAAAATGGTCATAAAAGGTAAATTAACATGATTATAGTTCTTTAATAAATTTATAACACACTATAAACAATTATACCGGAGGATTGAACACTATTGAAGGAATTCAAACCTGAGGTTAATGACTCTTAAACTAAAACATTTTTTAAAATGTTTTAAATATTTATTTATATAATTATTTATATATCATATTCTAGTTTTCAAAATAGTTTTTATGAATTTATTTTTATGGGTAATAATTTTTTAATTTCACTTAATTGTTTAAAAAAAGGATCATTTTCTAGTGTTGTGGATAGGAATTTTCTTTTAATACCCACTTTAATTTTTTTATGAGATTAAAAAAAGAATTTTTTTACTGCATGAGTAAATTTTCTTGAATTTATGATGCCTTGAATTTTTTTATGTTTTCTTTAAAATATTACATGTAGATTTTTTTAGATAATTTTTTACTTTGTATGTGGGCAATATTCCTTTAATAAGTTATTTTCCTTAAGGAATGATTTTTTAATTTAGGTATTAATGTTTTATGATTATGTTCTGGTTCTTGGGAATTGATTACAATGAAGGGTAGAACCAATATCTCATTCTAATATATTTATTGTTTTTATTTCTTGTGTAACAGAGATGGTTACACCATACGGTTTCCATGATTGATACATCATAATATAGCAATGAGGAAAAAATTGTAGGGTATCCGTGAGGGTTATAAATCACTGGTAGTCACGCATGTTACAATCTTAAGTAAGTATTTATAGAACTACCTAAATAGTTTACTTTTGTTTTTGTATTTTTTTATAGAAATATCTGGTTTCCAAAAAGAAAGTGTATGATACTTTATGGGTGATATGTATATCTTTGTGAAAATTATTTCTTATGTTTTTAAGTATCAATGGAATAATGGTTTATTTCCTTCATCTTATTCCCCTCACTATTATTTTTTTGGCCATCCCAGGTTTGAAATTTTTTTCCATGGGGCTTAATGATGTGTTAGAGAAAAGAGTAATCCAAGATGAATTTTGTGAAGATTTTTTATGAAATTAATTTTGTTTCATTAAAAACTTTTGTATTTTGGAATAAAATAGATATAGTTTTAGTAGTATCCAATTTGTATTCTTATGGTTTGTCATGTATGAATTGTTCCATAATTCAATAAAACTATATTCTGTAAGGATATTGAGGGACGAAATAAAAAGGAATTCTAGTTGAATTAACTATATCATGTAATGTTTAAGGCTAGGTCCCTATAGTTTCTATCAGATGAACGTTTTTATAACATTAGGGGTTGGGATGATGTTAATTTAATACCTATAAATTATTTTTACATTATTATTATGTTAAAATTATATATAAATTATAGATTACCATGTTTCTTAATCTAAGATATGTTTATTCATAATGGTTTTCTACAAAATAAACAAGGAAGCTAATGTAAGAAGGCACCAAGAGGTTCATATCATTCTGAATCTGCAACCTGGAATAGAGGGAATTAGAACCAAGGAGTTTGTGAAAATAATAGATCATTTGAAGAAGGATATAAATTATGGTGTAATACATGGAATATAAAATCTAGAGCTACCAAAATGGAATATGATAATATTGGAACATTTTATAAGGAAACACCCTCTTGCTTTCTGTGGATCTTCTAACCTAATGGTAGTGAAAGGGTAGCTTAAATCCCTTGAAAAGATATTATATGTCACGGGGTGTTTATATAATAAACATTTTAATCTATATACTTATCATTTCAATGTGAAGTTGACTAGTGGTGGTCAATGGTAATGATTATAAGGGAAAGTGATGAGATTTATGCCTCAAAATGGGATGAATTTTAGAATGTTTTCCTTGAGAAATATTTACATAGGTGGTTTGACTTAGGATTGAAAATTAATTCCTTGAATTAAAATAAAATTAAGAAAATTAAGTGGTGGTGTATAAAGAATACTTCATTATATTGTAATGGTACACTCCAAATCTTATTTGAGATCTTTAAAGTAAAATAAATAATTTTTACTCTAGTTTGAGGCCATGATATCAAAGGCAATTGGCTTCTTTTTAATTTAAAAGTAACGAAAAACTTGGTCGATTCATTGAGATGGTATAAATGAAGTTTACTGATGATCATTTTTACTTTGAAAACAAGTAGTTTAAAAGGTCTATATGGAAGGCAATGGGTATGAATCAGTCAAGGAAATATGAAGGTATGAAAATTCAGTTTCTAGTTTATGGGAAATGTGGTAAAAAGAAACCTATGGAATTCCTTAACAATTATGGGAAGTGTTTTTGATGTGGTATGTTTGGAAATATGGTCCAATATTGTAATGAAAACGTTCTTATTTTTAGTTAGGATAAGAAAAATATAAAGTCTTTTAAATGTGGTTAGATGGGGTATTAGTAAAATACAATCCCAAAGAAAGATCTGAATGATGGAAAAAAACTAGTTTATAAGAAGAACGATGTAGTGAAATTCTATTTGACTACTTCAGTAGATGTATAGTCATCCAATTAGTGGTGTCAGGTAGATTGTTTGTTTACATAGATATTTATAATATTTTGTTTGATATGGGGTCTAAAATTCTTTCATTTCTAAAGAATTTTCCAGAAAGGTGAAAATTTCATCCCTAGAAATGAAACCATAACAAATAGTAAAAACACCAGTGGGAAATATAAAAATCAAAAAGAAATTAGAATAATCATCATGCTGTGGTTTATTGAATAAAATTTCCTACAAACCATGTTGTTTTTCCCATGTATAGTTTGATGTTATTTTGGGTATTGGATTGTTTTTCTATTTACCATGATAAAATTGTTTGTAGAGATAAAGAAGCTATTTTTTCAAAATATTTTCAGTTTTTATACAATAATTAACCCATAACAATAAAAATATATCATGATACTAATAAATTGTTAAAATATAGAAATTAATGTTTTACAACACATATTTTTGAAAATAAAGGAACTATTCATATTAATGATGTGCTAGTGGTTATCCTGGATATTTTTCATGATGAGTTTCCTGGTGTTATACCTAGTTGGGAAGTTTAATTTACAATTGAATTAGTTCATGAAGCTAATACAATTTCAAAAACACACATATTGAATATAAAAAGTTTAAATTTTGTAATTGAAAAAATAATTGTAGGATTTTCCTGATAAAGGCTTCATTAATCCTAGAACTTCACCATGGGGTGATGTTATTTTTTTATTAAAAATAAATATCGTTCCATGAGTATTTGAATTGAATATAGAGCTTTGAATAACATTACTATTAAGTCTAAGTTTACATTTCCTCATATCAATACATTTTTTGATCATCTATAGGGATCTTAGTATTTTTACACTATTGATTAGAGATTTGAGTACCATCAACTGATGGGGAATGAGGATGACTTTATTAAAAACATCATTCCATACTAGACATGGGAATTATCATTTTTTGGTTACACCTTTTGTTTAGAAAAATTCCCTTACTATATTTATAGATCTTATGAATATACTATTCTATGAATATTTGAATAGGTTTTTGGTTGTTTAATTGATGTTTTTATGGGTTTCTCAAAAAGTTATTATGATCATGAAGAACATCTACGAAATATCCTAAAAACTCACAAATAAAATAACTCATATGGAATGTTTATAAAATGTGATTTTTTGTTACAATAGATTTTATTTCATGGGAACAATGTAAATAAGGATGGAATAAAAGTTGATCATGCCAAAAAAGTTGTTGATTAATGGAAAAGAACTAAAAAATTTAATAAGATTCACATTTTTCTTGGATTAAAAATATATTACCGATGGTTTATTAAAAACATTTCATAATTATCTGGCCTGCTAACTATGTTAACTCAAAAAAGGAGATAAATTTATTTGGATAGAAGAGTGTGATGTCTATTTTTAGTAACTGAAAATAATATTGGTGAATACTCGTATTTTGGATTTAACCTTGATAAAATCTGAATTTGTCATCTATAGTATAGATTCATTAAAGAAAATTGTTCACATTCTGATAAATAATGATTAGGTAACTTCTAATGATTCAAGAAAACTAAAACCTCATGATTTAAATTATCATACCCATGATTTGGAATTAGTTTCTGTTGTTTTTTATTTCAAAATTTTGAGGCATAATTTATATGGATCCAGGTGTGAAATATATACCAGCCATAAATTTTTGAAGTATATATATACAATTAAGGAATTTAAAATGTGAAAGATAAGAATATTGGAACTCGTAAAGGATGATGATTTCGTGATCAATTACCATCCTGAAAAAGAAAACAAAGTGGTGGATGACTTGAGTTGAAAATATCATGAATCATTAACCATGTTATGTGATATTTTGATTAATGATTTTATGAATTTTGACCATCTGGTGAAATAAATCCTTATTTTTTCTGATTCAGGAATCAATGTAGTCATCTCTTTCATACAAAATTAAGTATGCTCAGAAGGAAGACTGTGAGTTATAGAAAAAGGTATAATTGGTTAATAATGCTATGTTTCTTTAATTTAATGTTGAAAAATAATTTTTCTTGATATGTGGATATATATTATTTGTTCCTTGTGATTCCTATTTGTTTAAATAAGTGTTATGTGAATATTATAGTTCTCTATTTTCAATTCACTATGATAACACTTAGATGTACAGAGAACATTGGTTGTATTACTATTTGGATGGATTGAGAAATGATATTACTAATTTAACCATGAAATGTTAGACTTTTCAACAGTATGATGATGAAATAAATATACCTAAGTGTATCTTCATACTTTTCCATTGCCAGATCGGAAATGGGAAAAATATATTAATGTATTATGTGGTGGGGAAACTAAATACTTCTTGAGGTAACAATTCGCTTTCGGAAATTATTGATCGACCAAAAAAATATGATAATTTCCTTCCTATTCTAGATAAATTGTCTTTTTATCAAATTTCATTGTTTATTCATAAAGATATATTAAGGTTACATGGATTTATTCTCTCCACTATATCTAACAGTGATCCCCGTTTCACTTCTATATTTTGGAAAGGCCTTTCGAAGTCTTTAGAAACTGAATTAAAATTTAGTAGACCATTTCATCCCCATAATGATGTACATTTCGATTGAAAAATTCATACGTTGTAGGATATTATTTGATATTTTTCATTGGATTACCAAGGAATGTGTGATCAATATCTTTCTTTAGTTGTGTTTTCATATAATAAAATTTTTATTTCCTGTATATAGATTGATCATTTTGAGGAATTATATGGAAAGTGATGTATAAATCCAAATTTTTTTGGATGACGTCGATGAATGGATGTTGATAAGACCATTATTTTTATAGGATGTGGATAAGAAAGTAATGATGATCCAGCAACATATAAGGAAATCTCATAGTAGGTAGAAAACTTATGCATGTAACAGGAGAAAGGATCTTTCTCTCTATGTTGGTGATCCTACGTTCCTTAAAATATCTCCATGGAAAATTTTTATGTGTTTTTGTATGAATTTAAAGTTAATTCCATTATTCATTGGATCTAATGAAATTCTAGAAAAAGTTTTACTAGTTTCAAAACGAGAATCCTTGCCTCTGAGTTTATCTTAGGCACATAATGGTTTTCATGTTTTGATGCTAAGAAAGTATGTTACTTATCCATATCATGTTTTGAGCCCAAAAGTAGTTCAACTGGATGATAACCTTTCTTATGAAGAGAACCCTATTTATACTTATGATCACAAAGAGCATGTTTTTTGGAACAAGGTAATTCACTCGATTATGGTTTTGTGGAGAATCCACATGGTTGAAGAAGCAACATTGGAACTGAAAATTATATAAGGGAAAGGTACCCCCATTTGTTTAATAATAGAATAAAATTGTTAAGATAAAATTTCAAAATGGGGGGGGGGGTATAATTTAATAAATCAAGTTATTATATAATTTTTATTTTTTCAAATTCTTAAATTAAATAGTTATATTCATCATGTAAAGTAATTTATAAAATAAATATTTTTTTATATAGTAATTTATTTTAAATATTAAAGTTAAAATAATAGAATCATATTTTGAATCAAATATTTTCTTCTTTTAATTAATCATGTAAAAATGATCTATGTTTTATTTTTTTATAATTTTATGAAAAAATTATTTTTTAGTGAATAGTAAAAAATACAGTTTTGTTTTAAAATACAATCTTTTTTGTGTCATCATGATGAAATAAACATGATATAAAATTTATTAAAATTATTGAATGACTAAATAATGATTTTATATTGGAAATATTCTATAAGAATAATTCATAACATGTATGTTATGATTTATTTCATGATAAGTATAAAAAACATCGTTAATGTTGATGCAATGCCTGCACAGTGGTGACAAAATAAAGTTTTGATCCTTATATATAATAATTGACTTCTAAAAACCCTTTCAATTTTTTTTTAATAATTAGTATGAATAGTTAATTTTGTTCTCTTATGGTTTCAAATTGTACAGTTATATAACATAATTCTTTTCAAAATTATTCTACAATGCTTGTGCGAGGTGAGAAAAGTGAAATTAACAAATTAGAGATATTTTCTTGACATGTATATGAGAAAATATTCATTATGAACGAATCGTGAAAATTATTTTGAACCAAATTAATTAATTTTTATTATAGTAAATTATTTGAAATTTTCTATATGATATAATTATCTTTCTTTCTTGTACAATTCAGATATAATTCTTATACAAGTAGAAGAAAAATAAATAAAATGATTTTAATTAAAATTATAAGAACCTTTAAATGAACTAAAAACAGGGATAAATCATTTTTATTAGTTATATTTCATCCATTTTTTTCCATGGGTCTAATTAATGAAAATTTTGAGCCACATGGATATGATTAATGCCTTTATAATATTTTATTTAAGAGGAAGTCTATTTGTTCACACCATAGTAGTCATTTACTGCAATATTTTAATATATGGTTTTATAAAAGTTTTTTTCAAACATAAACAATAATTTTAGATATTATAATTCTATATTATTCATGGAAATTTATTTTTAATTTTTAGAAAATAAATAATTACCTTAATGGCTTGCACAATAAATATGCATTAATTTTTAAATTAAGAAATAAATAAAACTAATGATATTAAAAATAATAAATTAAATATTGTTTTATATTTTTAGGGTAATTAATTAATTATTTGGAATAATTTTATATATATTGGATGTAACAAAAAAAATTTGATTTTGAAACTATTTTTTGGGGTTTTAAAGTCATAGTTATGAATAGTGATTAATTTGACAGAAAATATTTTTCAGGAATAAATTATTTTTTGAAATTATTTAAAAATCATAAAAATACTTAACAAGGATAAAAATGATAATATGATTTCTAAAATGTGAACCCATGTGATTTTATGGTCTTTTTATGGTATTTAACCTTATATTAGACTTATTATATTTTAATACTTTATATAATTCATAGTTTGCCCCTCACGTCAATTATAAAAGGAGACTATTTCTTTCACACAATTTCATCACCTTAATCAATATTGCTCGACTATCCTCTGAAAAATTATCTTATCCTAATACCATTACACATTAAATTTTTTATGTTCTCACTAAAAGACCAATTCAATGTTCCTATGGAGGTTCTCAATGAGAAATTTTCAAGAGGTAAAATTCTTCATTTTCTATTTTAGATTCTTTCTCACTTATACCTTATCCTCGCACCCTATTCAAATATTAATGATACACCAGAACAATATATATACTGTAATTTTATTTTTTTAATGGTATATTTATCATAAAATAATTTTATTCTTGTTTATTAATAAAAATGAAATTGTTGTCCAAGGTTTGTCAATTCACCGCCTTTGGGAATGATGAGTTTTTGTTTACCTTTACTGAAATAGAGGAAAGTTTAAATTAACATATAATTTTTTAAAAATGTCTTAAATTTATATTATTTTAATTATGGAGTATTTTTAACTTTTTTAAAATAAAAATCCATATTGATCTGACCATGAAACCATGAGGTGAACACACCCTAAATAATTGAAATAATAAACTATTATTAACAAATTGGTGGAAGGATGTTAAAAATGGTAATAAAAGGTATTATATAAATTATTATACTCATGTAATAAATTAATATATTTCTTTAAACAATTATACATGAAGTTTTAACTCTTTTTATGGAATCATAACCTGAGGTAATGGACTCTTTAACTATAACATTGTTTTAAATGTTTTAAATATTTATTATTTTAATAATTTATATTTCATGTCCATGTTTTCAAAATGTTTTTTATAAATGTATTTATATGGGTATTAATTTATTAAATTCTCTAAAGTGTTTCAAAAAAGTATTGTTTTTAGGTGCTATGGACGAGACTTTTCATTTGAAGTCCTCTTTAATGTATTTTTTTTAGAAATTCAAAAAACATTTTTTTATTATGGTATCCATAGGGGTTAAAATAAACCCCACCATGTACGGTTTCTTGAAGGTGTCACGTGGTCGAAAAACCAATGCTCCAACCCTAAAAATTGGATCTTCCAATACATATATCTAATATTCATGCTTGAAACATGGTTTACCTAACCATGAACAAGTCAGGTGAATCACCACAGACACACCAGAATCCCCACATTGTGGTTGCATGGTTACTCCTAACCGCTTACAACCCCTTCCCAGGACATCATTTTTCAAAAAATTTACAATTCCATAACGGGGATAAAAAAATCAGTATCCCAAGGTAGATTAATTATGATAAGTAAATAAATCCACATAGACTACTGTGGTGTCAATAACTCCCCACTGTACCATTTTCTACGACCATAAAGTCTCGTGTCAAATTAGAGTTCAAAAGGGAGAAAATTATAATACAAATCTCCAAGTGAAAGAGAAATACTTCAACAATTGAACTTCCCAACACAAACTGAACAATAACCAAGTAATACCTAATGAAAAACCCAATCAAAAATGGATCAGAAAAACCTAAAATTGAAACTCTAAATAAGAGGATACTGAGCATCAGCATCCCCACCATTTATAAATGAACTAAAATGGTTGAAAACCTGAAAACCTCTTTCTATAAACATAATCAAGTCACAAAAAAAAATATTTCCCAAAATCTCTATAGGTAATTAAAAATACTGTACCAGTCAAAGGAAACCACAAGAAATATGATCAATACCACAAGAAGAGAACTACTTCGAAAAAAATCCTAATGGATAAAACATAGATCTATAAAACATGGTTTCTAAACTCGATGCTCAAAAAACAAAGACATGACTCATTAAGAAATGTCCCAACTCCAAACTAAGGGTTACAACTGATATATAATGGTGTTGAGATCCAAATCCTTCGAATATCACCTTGATGTAAAAAAAATCAAAAATCATCCATAAACCAACCTGAAAAAAACTATGCCCTAAGCATCCCATCATGCACCAAATGCCCTAACTGTGTCCAATGAAACCAAAAAAGGTTGGTCCATTATATACACATCATAATGGAAAAAATAACAACAAGAAACAAGGGATAAAAATTTACTAAAAGGAACACCATCTATTATGGAAAAAAGAACCTAAGAAAACATCCCAAATTAGAACTCACATAAGAATCTCCATGAAAACAAATTCTCACTAGTCCAACCATCAATCTAAGCTCATGGGTCTAAAACAATGGACATCAAACTCTATAAAGAATCTATTAAAGAAAAATGGACTTATATACAACCAAAAAATCACACATTAAGGATGAAATGAAACATTTTACCTCATTTAGAGCCTAGGAAGTGTTAAAAAATGAGGAAGGACCCATAATAAAAACACTATACTATCACCATTGACCTTTCTCATAGGGGCTATCACATCAAATAACCTAAGGCATCAAACCTAAAATGGTCATGTCCCAAAACTCAAACCTTTTTGAAAACCAATCCATGATAAAAAATTGGCCCCATTTCATTCAAAAGAAAACATTACCATTTTAAATTTTGAACCCCAATTCACATCCATAGTTGTTCAATTTAAAATGTTTCCAAAACATATTTCAAAAAAATAAACACTTATACTAAAACCAAAACACCATTCTGAATATCAAAATAAATCAAATACTTTCCAATTTGAAGAAATTTCACATCACTGTCCCTTTTAAAACACACACATAATGGGAAAAATATAATTTTAAAATAGCTGGTTTCCCATTAATATAAAGCCAAAATTTTTAAACACACTTTTCTCATTCTAAGAAAATTAAATTACACTTAAAACATTTTCCAAAGTTTAAAATGAAACCAACTATTTCAAAACATTCTAGGAAACCAATATCACTTAGAAAACATAAAATAAGTCCATCATTTATAATTAAAAAAATTCTAATGAAATAAAATTTTCACTCATACAAATGAATTTCACATCACATACAAAATATCATAAACAATTTAATAAAAAAGCCTAAAAAAATTTTATAATGTCCCAAGAACAACCATGGATATTTTCCCAACTCCACAACATGCACAAAGTGATCAAAGCGCAATGAAGTATAAATAGAAATATCTACTAGGACGAGGAACCATGTTCAAATTTTCCACATGGTTGATTAATATATTATAATCATGTAGTGATTCCTTAGGAGTGTCCAAAATCAAGTGTTTGGTCATCAAATGCTTTTCGAGGACCTATAATCCAACCTTGCTTCTTGACTTCATTTTTTTCACCATCCCAATAACACAACATATGACCCCTAAGGAAAATCAAATATAAAAAATGTGGATCAATACATCATTAATGGAAAATCCTATAAAATACCAAAATCGTGATTTAAAATCCCACTTCACATTGAAACTTTTGTCTCAAGGTTGGAAAAAGATAGCTGCAATGTCCTTGCACATACCTCTTGAGGTATAATGACACAATATAATATGATATAATCATAACACCCCAATTAACAAAAGGGTGTTCTAAAGGCTTAGGATTATTTGAAAAGAAGAACCCAAACCAGTGATACCATTTTGTAATGAACTTGTCTAGCCATCCCAATGATGGATTTCTAAACTAGCCCACCATTACACTAAAGTGTATTCAAAATCCCTATGGTCTAGAAAATAGTACTTGGGAATCATAATTACACATTTGGGAATGTTTTTCCCTAATAACCAATGTAAAATATACTAGAATTAATATAATTAACATTTAGACTGAACTGTAAATACATATTTTGTCTAATCTAGGGAAAAATAACCAAAACGAAAACCTAATATCAAAACTAGGAAACTGATGAAATAAAAATGAACACAGAAAACCTCTCTCACCCTCCAAACACTATATCTTACAAGGAAAATATTCCCATGTAAAATGGTATTTCTTTTCCCATGAATAACTATAGGGACCCTTTATCCAGAAAAAAAAGTAAAATCCTACTTTTCCAAATAAAATCATATAAAGGGAAACATTTAAGAAAGTTTGTGGAAAAGAAAGGGAATTCCTACCAAAATAGGTTATGGGAACACTGAATTAATTTGATAAAATAAGGTCTTGCATCAATAAATCAATGATCAATGAGCTCTATACTGTTGAACCAATAACCTCAAATGAAATAAAAATATCGGTGTGATAGAATAAAAAGTCAATAGGACACCACAACCTGCCGAAAATAACAATTTTCATTCAAATTATATCATAATAAATCTAGTTTGAAATAAAATATAAAAACATAAATTTTCTATAATATTTTTTAAAGAGGAAAAAATCTATAAAATGTGAAAAAACACTTTTCCAATATTTCGTTTAAATAAAAACAATTTCTCAAAATAATTATTCCCATCCTAAAACACTTTTTCCAAATACCATTTTAAATTATCACTTTAATAAAAATTCCACGAATACAAACTTTATAAATACACATTTCCAAAACTCAAACATGTTTAAATTAATAAAAGGTTTATCGAAAACAAGTTTTAAAATGAGAAATTTATGAAAAAAACTATGCATAATGGCCAAAAAACCCATTTTACACTTTTCTCTTAAGATAAAACATTTCAAAATAATATCTAAAAATAGGATGAAAACAATTCAAATTAAATATTTCACTTTCCTTCTTTAAAAAAATTTCAAAAAATCTTTTCAAAATCTTTTTAAAGTAAACTACATAAATAAGGAAGAAAGAACACAAGAAGGAACTATTATTCTAAGGTAATATAATAAGAAGAAGAAAAACGCAAGTTACATATGTTCTAAGAAATATTCCAATAAATAGGGTATAAAATTAAATAACATGTTAAATCCACTAAATTATTCTAAAATAATCCTTGTATCAAGGAATATACCATAGTTATTAACGCAATTATATCCTAGTATTTTTTCAACAAACCAACCTACTAATATATATTTTATAATAATGTGAAACCACCCAACTAGCCTACACCCATCCTTATTAGAGTCGAACACTCCATCTATCCAGGTTTTAAAGTAGATGAATCACTAGTTGTATGTGTATCCCTAGTGTAGAACATGCCTAGACCCTTGGATAGCATCACATGTTCCCTTGACCAATCAAAATTTAGATGAGCACAATCAAGAATCTGTTCACTCAAGGATTTTTTTTTCAAATAATGCATGCATCACATCCCACACTCATAAAGGTATCCTCATAACCAAAAAACACACCAAAAATATGAAATAAAATAAAAAAACATCACAAAAATGGGTCACATCACACTATAGTCAATAAGAATCATAGTGGGGATCGAAAGGATTTCACACAATTTAGGTATAATCATTTCCATAAAATCCAAAATATTCTACATCATTAAAAAAATACTTTGAAGATAAATCCACATCATCAAAATATTTTTGAAACCTAAATGGAAACTAACTCTTACCTTTTTTAAATCTTCTTTCAATATTTTAATAGACACAATGAGATTTAAAAATAAAATCCTCTTTGGTTAACTCAAACCATTTGAATCACACAACCCATGTTTAAATGTTTAAACACTTTCAAATTTCCCAACACCTGGTTATTGATCCTAATTAATTCTATTTTTTAAAATCAAGCGGTATCCCTCGATATCTTTAAAAACCTAAAGATCTTGTTACAAATATTACCAACCATTTTTAGACATAATTGGCCTAGATTCACATCCCATGCCATGGTTTAAAATAACATTAAAAAATGGCCACTCATATCTTACATATAAGACTAATTTTATATAGATATCATATTAAAACATAAAACAATTAAATTAGTATAATAAAAAGTGATGTCAAAGAAATACCTTCCTTGGACCAAAGTAAATCAAGCTGGAAGAAAGTTGTAGTGAGCCCAAACACATCGCCTTTAAAGGAGGAGGCTCCTATATGAAAATAACATCACATCATACCTTGAACACCCAAAACTAGAATTTTAGAAACATCTATTATATTAATCTTAATCATAGTATTGAATAAAGTTCATTTGGGGATGAAAGTTGAGTGAGGGGGGAGGAAGTAAGAAGGAATAGAAGGGAATACGAGGCTTAACATGGATTATGAAAATAGAAAGTGGTTGAAACATGAGGAGGGAGGGATGACCTAATGAGTGGTATCATTCATGAGGGGCTTGGTTGTGTGTGTGTCGTGCAAGATAGGATGGTGGAACTTGGGGCTTTCAGGAGAAGTATGCAAGGTAAGGGAGAAGTTTGAGTTTATGTTTAGGTTTTAAATTAAAAAAAACAAAATAAAATGTAAAAATCTAATAAAAAATATTGACCGAACATATGGTTAGGACACACAGTTTTCCTAACCATGCATAAATCATTGTATAGATAAATCCCAGCAAAATCCTACCCTAAATGGTTACTCTTATGCACCAAAAAGTTAGCTATATAATGTTCAAATCATTACTACTAACACTAGAAAGAAACATAAGTGATATTAATTCATGTTGCATAGTATACCTAACCATGAGAAGATCATTTTCCTAAACAAAGACTCACTAGAAGTGTAACGCCCCGACCCCAGCTACCCAGAGTCGGTGCATTATTACATAACATTGGCATGATCACAAGAAAGATCAAATCCCGAAAGACCGATTAGTTTATTAGCCTTGGAAACACTAGATATATTCATAAGTTTTACATTACATCATAAAATGAAAAACTACTACAACAACATAATGTTTCCAACGTCCACACTATAAACCCCTCATAATATCCCTGCAAGTCAATCATAATTTACTTCTTCACTACCTGGGAAAAATAAAACATAGAAAAGGGGTGAGCTCAAATGCCCAGTAAGGATAACAATATAGCGGAACATTCAAAATAAGCATAAACATTTAAGGCAATGAATTACTAAAACAAAAGCCTTTTAAAATTGAACTTCAACATGGTATGGCAAAAGTAAAATGAAATAATGCCATTTACTTGTTCACATGGATATTCTACTAATCGAATAATCACATGCAATATCAATAACCACTTTCATAATGTTGGAATGCATAATGCCAGACTATCATAACCACATAGCCAAGGCCTCGTGCCAAGACTACAAATAAGATTTTGTCAAGGCCTTGTGCCAAGACACTAGTTTGTCTCATGAGACCTACCGATGCATCGAGGAGCTATAGCGGGCTCCACCCGTCACTTATTAAGTCCAATGCATTCCCATATGAAAAGGTTTAAACATAACATAAACATTCGTATTAAAACTAGCATACGAAATGTCAATAATTTCACCATAAACTATGAATGGTATAAAAATAGCACATCCACAGTCAAACATATCACAAAACCTTCAATACAATATAGAAGTTTTGTATCATAATAAATCAACTTCAAATAATCTTAAAATCCATCAAAGGATGTTGACATAGATGAAATCAAAATTCTTTTTAAAGAAGTATCTCCTTTTATTTTGAAATCATTTAAGATCCATATAAAATAAAACATTTTCTTTGAAAATATTCTTATAAGCTTTTATGGAAAGCTTCGACGATTTTATAACGGCGGAAAATAACCGCACCCGCCGTATAAGTTAAAAAAAACATTCTTACCTCAATTCTGTCGAAAAGGTTAAAAAGGACCTTGTTTTGAAAACGACGGAAAGATTCCTTTATAAACCTCTTATAAAAAGTCAAACAAGTGTATAAATGACTTTAACCCATATTCTTGTAAATAGTAAAAATGTTTTGAAATACATTTTGAAGAAAACATGGATGTGGATGATAAAGAGATCCCAGTAGATTATTACGTATATACAACCTCGGATAATGAAGAGATTGTGAAATAACCCTTACCTTGTACTTTTCCTTGGTTGTGGTAGGTTAACCTCCTGTATAATGGTGAAATAATTGTTATTAAATTATACAAGAATCATATACATTAATATGATATCATATATGATCTTTTAATATTGATTTGATAATAATATCTTAGTATTATCGTTGTTTCGGGTGTTAACTTACTTGTTTTCTTTCATATGTTTTGTTACGTAAGACATGTTTGTAAAGGATAGGTTGTATATTATTCATATCCAGAATGATATCAAGTCCTTAAACATCATTTTTAAATCATAAAATGATAATTATACTTTAATGGTTACGATGGAAAATGAATCTCATCGCGTTCGTGGAGACGGTAGTCCGTACGTACGCACGAGCGACAATATCATTCTTTTGATATTAAAATAATATATAAATGGATGGTATATCATATATAAATAATCATTAATATGTTATATTTATTATTTACATGAGTTACACATCATTATTATACCCATCCAAATAATAATATATTGAATAACAATTACACCACGACGTGGAGACGGTAAGCCGTACGTACGCACGTATGGTGACATGTTATTCAAAGGGTGGATAGAATACTGAATATGGTTGTACCATATTTATAATAACATCACAGTATATAAATGATACTGGAGTCATTATTTTAGAATGGTAACAACAAAGGAAGAAGAAGTGGAAGAAGAAATGAACTTGGAAAAGGGGTGGTGAAAACATTACCTCTTCTTCGGGTTCTTCCTTTTGATTTGATCAAAAGGGCTCCTTAGGTTGGCTTTCTGATCAAACTAAGGCCCCTAGGTTGTAGTGAGGGATGTTGGGAGAGTATTTGGGCAGAGTTTGGCCGAACCAAAAGGCTTTAGAGGTGTGAAGAAATGAGAAGGAGGAGTGCCCTTTTATAAGAGGGGTGAGGGGCACCTTTGGAAAAGCTAGAAATATTAATTTATAATAAATTCATATTAGGTTTCTAATGGCTCCAAAGTTTACTATTCAAAGGTTAAGGTGGGGATAGGTCGAAAACCACTCAACCAATAGAATTTAGACAGGTTTGGGTACTTATATTAACCTTATCTTTAAGTATTAACTCTATGTTAATTAGTTTCACTTTTACAATGTCTCTTTGTATTTTTATATAATATGGTTAATAAACTTACTATATACATCCAAGAGACCCCCAAGTGGTCCATTAATGAGGAACCTATCATAATATAAGTCTCTTGGCCGAACCTTAGATTTTTAGGAATTTAATATCAATTAATAATATAATATTTGTTTTAAGAACTCTTTTATGTCAATTTTGACACTATTCAATAGTTGATTTTTTTGAAACTCCTAACAGATTGATTACATCGAAAAAAGTCAATTAAATAAATCCTAATATATCATATTATCATATAAAATTAGTTTAATTCATTAAAAGTTTCATATTATAATTATTTGGGTATTTATAATATCAATTATTTTAATTTTTCACTATTATAGTAATTACTGCATCATCATTGTGTCATAAATAAAATAAATTATTCAATGTCTAAAAATTATAAATAAAATATCATTATGTAGGAAATCTTTTTAGCTTTCTAATGAATATTTATAATCTAAAATCCAACATATATAACCCTATGTAAAAATTGTTGTTCTAAAAGATATATGCTTGTGTCATTTTTGTATTCATTTTAACTAAATTAAAATAAAGTGTCATTATCACTTACAAGTGGATCCATGGGGTCCCAAAATAGACCCAAAGATGCCCATGGTCGACCATGTATCAACCAATAGGGTTAAGACACGTTTTAGGGTAATTTAGTATTATTATAATATTATTTTTTAACCCTTATTTACCGGATTTACCCTTAACCATGGTAAATAAAATATTTACCGCAGTAATTATTCAAAATGTCTAAAAATAAAAGTTACCCATTTACACAATTTGAACATCCGGATTCCAAATATGGAATCCATTTTCCTAAATTCAAAACACAGAAGTGGCAGAAATTAATTTAAAATTAATTCCCGCTGTCAAAACAAAAAGCGTGTTTTTAAGAGATAATAACTATCAAAAGATTGACACTTGTTTATGTTCGGTTTAATTGTAAAATTATGTCCAATGACCAACATTATATTAAAATGTAAAAATATATTCTAAATATACTTTAAAACCACTAAAATTCATAATTTATCACTATTAATTATTTTTATTAAAAAAAGTTGTTTTTAATTAAAATTTAGTAATTTTCACTATTCATCAAAATATGAAAGTTATCCGAAAAGTACCAAAATTTCACCTTAGGCTAAATTCGATATTCCGAGTCCAAAAATGAAGTCCATTTTCAAATATAAAATATATATAATTTCAAAAATTAGGTATTACTATTCACAACGGCTAGTTTAATTAGTTGTGGTGTGTGTTAGAACTCGAGGTTGCGTACAACACACGCTATCGCATTATTCGAAGGGAAACGTACCATGGAAGCTTGGGGTGTTACATTCTCCCCTCCTTAAAATAATTGCGTCCTCGCAATTTCTAGGGTATTACTGCATAAAAAGACTCGGGTGGTTCTTCATCATAAGTTCCTCGGGTTCCCACGTTGCCTCTTCCATCTTATGATTTATCCACAAAACTTTTACCAGACGCGTCGTCCGGTTTCTCAGCACTTGTTCTCTTGTATCAAGAATCCTGACAGGCTCTTCACAATAAGACAGATCGGGTTCCAGTTCTAATTCCTCATAGGTGAGTACATGCGTTGGGTCAGGCATGTATTTTCTCAACAGAGATACGTGGAACACATCGTGAACTTTGGAGAGACTTGGCGGCATTGCCAATCGGTAAGCTACAGCCCCAATTCGTTCTAGAATTTCGAAAGGTCTGATGTACCTGGGACTCAATTTACCTTTCTTACCAAAACGTATGACTCCCTTCCATGGAGATACCTTTAGGAAAACATGATCACCGACTTGAAATTCCAAATCCTTCCTTCGAATATCAGCATAGCTCTTCTGCCTACTTTGAGCTGCTTTGATGTGATTTTGGATTACCTTCACCTTTTCCACCGTTTCCTCCACCAGTTCTGGGCCTACAAGTTTTCTTTCACCAACGTCATCCCAACAGGTTGGTGTACGACATCTCTTTCCGTATAACGCTTCATATGGTGCCATCTGAATACTCGTATGGAAGCTATTGTTATAGGAAAATTCTATCAGTGGTAAATATTGATCCCACATACCCTGAAAATCAAGTGAGCAAGATCTCAACATGTCTTCTAAGGTCTGAATAGTCCGTTCTGATTGTCCATCTGTCTGAGGGTGGTAAGCAGTGCTCAAATGAAGTTCAGTATCCAGGGATTTCTGAAGACTTTTCCAAAATCTTGAAGTAAAACGGGGATCACGATCAGAAACAATTGATAAGGGTACTCCATGAAGTCTCACAACTTCATTAATATATAGTCTTGCTAGACGTTCCAGGGGTAGATCTTCTCTTATAGCAAGAAAATGTGCTGACTTGGTAAGACGATCAACAATAACCCATATTGCAGCGTTCCTTCTAGGAGTCTTTGGTAGCCCCATGACAAAGTCCATCGTAATATTGTCCCATTTCCACTCCGGTATGGGAAGAGGTTGCATGACTCCTCCAGGCTGTTGCCTTCCAGCTTTGACTTGTTGACAAACCATACATATTGACACAAAATCAGCAATCTCCCTCTTCATGTTGTCCCACCAAAAATGTTCCTTCAAATCTCTATACATTTTGGTGCTCCCAGGGTGTATAGAGAAATTGGAACTATGAGCATCATCCAGCAATTCCCTTTTTAGATCAGGTAAATCGGGAACACAAAGTCTCTTCCCGAATTTCAAAATTCCATCTTCATACACAAAGTCTCTCAATCTACCATCATTCACAGCTTTAATCTTCTTTTGGAATTCTTCATCATCGGTCTGAGAACTCTTAATCCTTTCTAGTAAAGATGGTTTGGCAACCATTTGAAAAAGCATTGATGTTTCACCTTCCCTGGTTATTCCCATGTCCATCTTCTCTAGATCCATGAAAATTGGGTCCCTTTCAATTCTCATCATGTTCAGAACTCCATGGTCTTTTCTGCTCAAAGCATCTGCTACTTTGTTTGCTTTCCCCGGGTGGTATTGTATCGTGCAATCATAATCCTTGAGTAATTCAAGCCATCTCCTTTGCCTCATGTTGAGTTCTTTTTGTGAGAAAATATACTTCAAACTCTTGTGATCAGTATAAATCTCACATTTTTCACCATAGAGGTAGTGCCTCCATATCTTCAAAGCAAAGATCACAGCTGCTAACTCAAGATCATGAGTAGGATAGTTTTGTTCATGAATTTTCAACTATCGTGATGCATAGGCAATAACTCTATCATTCTGCATAAGGACACAACCAAGTCCTTTCTTTGATGCATCACTATAAATAACGAACCCATCATTCCCCGATGGTAGAGTCAATATAGGAGCATTGACTAATCTTTTCTTCAATTCTTCGAAACATTCTTCACACTCTTTTGTCCAAACAAATTTAACCCCTTTACGTGTGAGCTTCGTTAATGGGTTAGCCAATCGGGCAAAATTCTGGACGAAACGTCGATAATAACCTGCCAAGCCAATAAAACTACGTACCTCAGTTATACTCGTAGGTGCTGGCCATTCTTGGATTGCTTTGGTCTTAGAAGGATCAACAGAGATTCCATCTTTAGAGACAATATGGCCAAGAAAAGAAATCTCCTGAAGCCAGAATTCACACTTGCTAAACTTTCCATATAATTCATGCCTCCTCAGAGTCTTCAAGATAATGCGCAAGTGATTTTCATGATCTTTGTAGGTTTTGGAGTATACCAAGATATCATCAATAAATACCACCACAAATTCATCGAGATACTCCTTGAAAACTCTATTCATTAGATCCATGAATACAGAGGGTGCATTAGTCAATCCAAATGGCATTACAGTAAACTCGTAATGCCCGTACCTGGTTCGAAATGCTGTTTTCGGAATGTCTTCCTTCTTCACACACAACTGATGGTATCCAGATCGAAGGTCAATCTTTGAAAAGTATTGAGCTCCATGCAGTTGGTCAAATAAATCATCAATACGAGGTAGGGGATACTTGTTCTTTATCGTTATAGCATTGATCTCCCTGTAATCGATACATAACCTCATAGATCCATCTTTCTTTTTAACAAAAAGAACAGGGGCTCCCCATGGAGAAACACTAGGGTGAATAAATCCCTTATTACTCAATTCCTCTAGTTGTTTCTTTAGTTCGACTAGCTCTACAGTGGCCATTCTATAAGGGGTCTTCGATATAGGCCTTGATCCAGGAATCAAATCAATAGAAAACTCAACTTCTCGTTCTGGAGGATGTCCAGGTAAATATTCCGGAAATACATCTACAAATTCTTTCACAACAGGTACATCCTCTATTTGAACATTCCTTTCCTCACCGACAGTTATTTCATTCTCTTCCTCCCCGATAATTGAATTAAGTTGAGCTACAGGGGGTGGATCTAAATAAGAATTAGGTGGTGACGATTCTGCTCTAAAAATAAGGTGCTCCTTATCATTATCATCAAGAATCGTAACCTCTTTCTTCTTACAATAAATCTTCGCATCATAGTCCAAAAGCCAGTCCATACCGAGGATTATATCAAACTCAATCATAGGTATGACGATGAAATCAGCAGATAAAGAAAATTTATGTGCTCTAATGGGGACTGATTCACAAAACTTTGTTGCAACGATACTTCCCTTAGGAGTTTTAACTGACAACTCCCTTATTAAATCAAATTGTAAATATCTAATTTTCCTAGCAAACTGGGAAGATATGAAACAATGCGATGATCCAGAATCAAATAATGCATTTGCTAAACTTGAGGAAACCATTAAATTACCTGCCACCACGTCTTTCGGAGCTTCTACCTCAGCAGTAGTGATAGCATAAGCCTGGCCTTGATCCCTTGGCCTTTTCTGAGGTAAGTTCTCCTGACACTTAGGACATGCATTTGCATAATGCCCCATCTCCCTGCAATTGTAGCACTGAACGTTGGTAGCTTCCTTCTTCCCCTTGCAATCATGAGCTTGGTGGCCTTTTTCACCACACTTGTAACAGACTCCCATTCCCTTCAGGAAAGCACCAGGATGTTTCTTCCCGCATTTACCACAAGATGGATATTCAACCTTTCCCTTCTTCCCCTTATTTCCATTCCCAGATTGATCAGCAGGTCTCTTCTTCTCTTGCTTTGCTTTAAAGTCATAAGACTTAGAGAATTCCTTTTCGGTCTTGATAGCACATGAGACAATGTCTTCGTACGATGAAAAGGATTGTGAGACTAACGCTCGACGGAGAAATGGTTTTAAACCATCAAACAAACGATCAATCTTACTTCTTGGGTTACGAATATAATCACCAGCGTACCTCGCTAACCTTGTAAAGTTAGCCTCATACTTTGTGACATTCTCGTCCTCCTTTTGTCTCAGACTCAGAAATTGCCTTTCCATATCTGCTCGATGGTCGCGAGGGAAGTATTTTTCTAAAAACAGATCTTTGAACTCCATCCATTCCATGTTTGATACTTCATCATCTTCCTTCATGTTTTGAATCAATGACCACCATTGATCAGCATCTCCAGTGAGGCGGTAAACTGCCATGGTAACTTTTTCCCTTTCACTACACCCCAAAGCCTGAAATATTTTCTCTATGGAAAATATCCATTGCTCAGCTACTAAGGGATTTGTACTCCCATTGAACGTTGGTGGTTGTTGTCTCATGAATCGATCTAACATTGATCCTCCACGCTGCGGATCAGGGTGCTCCATACGGGTAAGGTTATTATTCATAACCTGAGTAAGTTGTCCCAGTACGGTGATTAGCTGATCAGCACCAGTTGCATCACCAGCCCCACTATAATTATCTTGAGCAGGAGGGCAATCCCTACATGGAGTGCGTGCATTGATACGGTTTCCATTTCTTCCACTAGGCGCCATTTCTAAACAATGTCATAAACTAGATCAGTTTATGAATCAAAATACATAATCCCATACTTATAAAACACTAAACATAAATTGAACTATCTATGGATATAATCCATAATCATAAATATGTTTTCTTTGAGGAAGTATATACTCATAAACCCTTCATAATGATTTGTAAAGAAAGTGAGAGTTATCCTAAGCATATCCCCCGGGAGTGTCGTAACCAAGAGTGCAGCAAGGCCCGTTGTCGTGCACCAGTTCCCGTTCGAGTCTAGCTCAAAGCGGTGTTTTCGGGTTTTACCCCTAGGTACATCTATGCCAGAGCCGCCTCTACCTGCTCGTATCCAGACAGGGATGTATTGCTCGGAAAACTCACAAAGTCTCTACAATACCAAAATTCTAGGAAGTTCTTCTATACTAATCCTCAAAGTTCATCTTAGGTCTACGTGCTCTAATCAGAGTTTATCTAAATCTAGCTTCCAAGGTTTGTACTAAACTTCCTCTGATACCAACTGTAACGCCCCGACCCCAGCTACCCAGAGTCGGTGCATTATTACATAACATTGGCATGATCACAAGAAAGATCAAATCCCGAAAGACCGATTAGTTTAGTAGCCTTGGAAACACTAGATATATTCATAAGTTTTACATTACATCATAAAATGAAAAACTACTACAACAACATAATGTTTCCAACGTCCACACTATAAACCCCTCATAATATCCCTGCAAGTCAATCATAATTTACTTCTTCACTACCTGGGAAAAATAAAACATAGAAAAGGGGTGAGCTCAAATGCCCAGTAAGGATAACAATATAGCGGAACATTAAAAATAAGCATAAACATTTAAGGCAATGAATTACTAAAACAAAAGCCTTTTAAAATTGAACTTAAACATGGTATGGAAAAAGTAAAATGAAATAATGCCATTTACTTGTTCACATGGATATTCTACTAATCGAATAATCACATGCAATATCAATAACCACTTTCATAATGTTGGAATGCATAATGCCAGACTATCATAACCACATAGCCAAGGCCTCGTGCCAAGACTACAAATAAGATTTTGTCAAGGCCTTGTTCCAAGACACTAGTTTGTCTCATGAGACCTACCGATGCATCGAGGAGCTATAGCGGGCTCCACCCGTCACTTATTAAGTCCAATGCATTCCCATATGAAAAGGTTTAAACATAACATAAACATTCGTATTAAAACTAGCATACGAAATGTCAATAATTTCACCATAAACTATGAATGGTATAAAAATAGCACATCCACAGTCAAACATATCACAAAACCTTCAATACAATATAGAAGTTTTGTATCATAATAAATCAACTTCAAATAATCTTAAAATCCATCAAAGGATGTTGACATAGATGAAATCAAAATTCTTTTTAAAGAAGTATCTCCTTTTATTTTGAAATCATTTAAGATCCATATAAAATAAAAAATTTTCTTTGAAAATATTCTTATAAGCTTGTATGGAAAGCTTCGACGATTTTATAACGGCGGAAAATAACCGCACCCGCCGTATAAGTTAAAAAAAACATTCTTACCTCAATTCTGTCGAAAAGGTTAAAAAGGAACTTGTTTTGAAAACGACGGAAAGATTCCTTTATAAACCTCTTATAAAAAGTCAAACAAGGGTATAAATGACTTTAACCCATATTCTTGTAAATAGTAAAAATGTTTTGAAATACAATTTGAAGAAAACATGGATGTGGATGATAAAGAGATCCCAGTAGATTATTACGTATATACAACCTCAGATAATGAAGAGATTGTGAAATAACCCTTACCTTGTACTTTTCCTTGGTTGTGGTAGGTTAACCTCCTGTATAATGGTGAAATAATTGTTATTAAATTATACAAGAATCATATACATTAATATGATATCATATATGATCTTTTAATATTGATTTGATAATAATATCTTAGTATTATCGTTGTTTCGGGTGTTAACTTACTTGTTTTCTTTCATATGTTTTGTTACGTAAGACATGTTTGTAAAGGATAGGTTGTATATTATTCATATCCAGAATGATATCAAGTCCTTAAACATCATTTTTAAATCATAAAATGATAATTATACTTTAATGGTTACGATGGAGAATGAATCTCATCGCGTTCGTGGAGACGGTAGTCCGTACGTACGCACGAGCGACAATATCATTCTTTTGATATTAAAATAATATATAAATGGATGGTATATCATATATACAGAATCATTAATATGTTATATTTATTATTTACATGAGTTACACTTCATTATTATACCCATCCAAATAATAATATATTGAATAACAATTACACCACGACGTGGAGACGGTAAGCCGTACGTACGCACGTATGGTGACATGTTATTCAAAGGGTGGATAGAATACTGAATATGGTTGTACCATATTTATAATAACATCACAGTATATAAATGATACTGGAGTCATTATTTTAGAATGGTAACAACAAAGGAAGAAGAAGTGGAAGAAGAAATGAACTTGGAAAAGGGGTGGTGAAAACATTACCTCTTCTTCGGGTTCTTCCTTTTGATTTGATCAAAAGGGCTCCTTAGGTTGGCTTTCTGATCAAAATAAGGCCCCTAGGTTTTAGTGAGGGATGTTGGGAGAGTATTTGGGCAGATTTTGGCCGAACCAAAAGGCTTTAGAGGTGTGAAGAAATGAGAAGGAGGAGTGCCCTTTTATAAGAGGGGTGAGGGGCACCTTTGGAAAAGCTAGAAATATTAATTTATAATAAATTCATATTCGGTTTCTAATGGCTCCAAAGTTGACTATTCAAAGGTTAAGGTGGGGATAGGTCGAAAACCACTCAACCAATAGAATTTAGACAGGTTTGGGTACTTATATTAACCTTATCTTTAAGTATTAACTCTAAGTTAATTAGTTTCACTTTTACAATGTCTCTTTGTATTTTTATATAATATGGTTAATAAACTTACTATATACATCCAAGAGACCCCCAAGTGGTCCATTAATGAGGAACCTATCATAATATAAGTCTCTTGGCCGAACCTTAGATTTTTAGGAATTTAATATCAATTAATAATATAATATTTGTTTTAAGAACTCTTTTATGTCAATTTTGACACTATTCAATAGTTGATTTTTTTGAAACTCCTAACAGATTGATTACTTCGAACAAAGTCAATTAAATCAATCCTAATATATCATATTATCATATAAAATTATTTTAATTCATTAAAAGTTTCATATTATAATTATTTGGGTATTTATAATATCAATTATTTTAAGTTTTCACTATTATAGTAATTACTGCATCATAATTGTGTCATAAATAAAATAAATTATTCAATGTCTAAAAATTATAAATAAAATATCATTATGTAGGAAATCTTTTTATCTTTCTAATGAATATTTATAATCTAAAATCCAACATATATAACCCTATGTAAAAATTGTTGTTCTAAAAGATATATGCTTGTGTCATTTTTGTATTCATTTTAACTAAATTAAAATAAAGTGTCATTATCACTTACAAGTGGATCCATGGGGTCCAAAAATAGACCCAAAGATTCCCATGGTCGACCATGTATCAACCAATAGGGTTAAGACACGTTTTAGGGTAATTTAGTATTATTATAATATTATTTTTTAACCCTTATTTACCGGATTTACCCTTAACCATGGTAAATAAAATATTTACCGCAGTAATTATTCAAAATGTCTAAAAATAAAAGTTACCCATTTACACAATTTGAACATCCGGATTCCAAATATGGAATCCATTTTCCTAAATTCAAAACACAGAAGTGGCAGAAATTAATTTAAAATTAATTCCCGCTGTCAAAACAAAAAGCGTGTTTTTAAGAGATAATAACTATCAAAAGATTGACACTTGTTTATGTTCGGTTTAATTGTAAAATTATGTCCAATGACCAACATTATATTAAAATGTAAAAATATATTCTAAATATACTTTAAAACCACTAAAATTCATAATTTATCACTATTAATTATTTTTATTAAAAAAAGTTGTTTTTAATTAAAATTTAGTAATTTTCACTATTCATCAAAATATGAAAGTTATCCGAAAAGTACCAAAATTTCACCTTAGGCTAAATTCGATATTCCGAGTCCAAAAATGAAGTCCATTTTCAAATATAAAATATATATAATTTCAAAAATTAGGTATTACTATTCACAACGGCTAGTTTAATTAGTTGTGGTGTGTGTTAGAACTCGAGGTTGCGTACAACACACGCTATCGCATTATTCGAAGGGAAACGTACCGTGGAAGCTTGGGGTGTTACAAGAAGACCTATAGGGTTGTATCATGATTACTCATAACCATGTGTAACCCCTATATAGAACCATAATTTTAAAAAATATAAAATATTATCCTGGGGTTTCAAAAAATTAAATATCCCAACATAAATTAAATAAATAAATTAATTACATCCAAAATGAAATAGTGGGGTTTTAAGGTCCCTTAATATTGTTCCATAGAATAGGCGTGGGTTTTCACGTAGTTGTATAGTATTATAGTAAGAGTTAGTAGTTTCATGGATGATTTTTTTTCTGAAACAAGATGCAGCTACCTCTCTATGTTTTTGAATGATTGGTTTAAGAATTATAAACTATAATGTGTTATACTCCCTAAACTGAAATTCATTCTTGAGAGACAAGTGAGTTTCCATTTATGGATTATGGTGTATGTTATTTAGATGGATTAGTAGATAAAATTGTTCATGACATATTACTAATCAAACACCTTTTGTTACCTTTAAGTTGAAACAATAGGCTAGGCTACCTACGTCATCCTTACTAAATATGTTGATACTTTGATAATCCCAATTTTCTCTTGATATTTATACATTGGTGGGTTAGAGCTGAGATGATGGGGAATTAATTGTGTTCCTGGGAATTCTATTAATTGACCATATCTATGTTATTTTTCCATTCCTTACTCATTGATTCATTCTCATAACAATAGTTTTGAGTTAACATGTTTCATGTCCATATTTATTGGATTTGGGTTTTCCTCCATAGTTTCTTTATACTCACTCATGTATGGATGTTGTTCCAATATATGTTGTGTCTGTATAAAAAATTTTGATATAGAAGATGGCCTTGTGGGCAAGGATTCGGTGTGTATTGTTTGAGTCTAGTTCATGGAGACCCTTCTCATTGGATAATAGAGCATTATTATTTTTGATGGTGGAAGTGATCATTTAATATAGGGATCAATCTAGGTGTACACATATCGAGGATGATAATTTTGGAGTATTTTTTCCATTAGATTTAGTGGCTTGTAAGATGAGTTGATCCTTTGGTATTTTCCTATGTGGAATTATATATATATATTTTATCTTAGGCCTATGTTGTGTCTAGTTTAGTAGTTCACACAAACACACACACACACACACACATATATTTCCTTCTAATGTTTTTCTTTATTTTTATGCATTACACATGGGTTCCTATGGTAGGTTTACATAATATAAGGACTCCCATATTGTGTGATATGCCAACATGGTGGTAGTCACTTTCCCCAGGCCTATTGGAGACAGGATTATGGTAGGATACTTATATTACTTCCATCCTATGAATATCCTTAGGGGTGGGTCATTTCATTTTTCTATTAAAGAGAGTTTTCCCAATTTTTCCTGTTTCTTTAACATGAGGATTGGTTTGGGAATGTAATACCTCATGAATTTAGTATGAATTTCTCTATAAATAAATTTAGTGTGATTAATAGATTTTGATACATGAAACACTAAATTAAAGTGAATGAATGTCTGTTATAAAATGAAAAATATTAAAAAAAAATATATGTCAAAAAAATTAGAGAAATAAATTATTTGGAAATATAAATGGGTTACAATTTAGATATGAAATATATCATTGGTTTTTATAGAAATTACAATAATAAATTACGTGTCAATTTTAGATTTATTTCATTTAAGCAATGTTACCCATGATGTGAAATTATAAAATTGAAGGAATTATTAGTATAATCAATTATTAACAATAAAAAATTGATTGAGTAATTATATGTAGAAATATATTTAGTATTATTTTCTAGAAACTATTTTCCTTGAAAATATTGTTCTATATTATTTTTTATATTTTCATTTAAAAGATAAATTTTCATATTATAAATATTAGTTTAATTAAATGAATCATTTATATTTATATTAAAATAAATTTCCTATTATTTAATGATTATTATGAAGAAATTAATGTGTAGAAATTATTTTTTATTCATAAAATGATATTTTTCTAAAAAACAATTATAGCATCATGCGTGCTATTATTAAAATGAATTTTTACCACACATTGAAATATAATTTTGTAAATTATTTTTTATATTTGTAATCATCATTTTCAAAATTAATAAATGATGAAAAATTCATTTTTATTCATAATAAAAAGTTATCATCATCATAATGGTTTCAATTTTTATTCAAAAAAGAATTTACAGAAAAGGAAGCTCTAAGTAGGCTGAAAATAATGCAAACCAAGGGCATCGCCCCGAATCAGGTTCACCCCCTTATGTTTCAATTGAGAACCACTAGAAAAACAGGTGACTGAGATGACGTCACTTACCAGAGATGCCAAATGATCCGCCACTTTGTCGCCCTCTCTCCATGTATGAGTAACTTTTGTGCTCCTGAACATTAAGGAATTTCATTCCCTAATTGTGTAAATGATAGGCCAGGGGTATAGACCTTTGCATTGGAGTGCATCGTAGATGAACCAGGAGTCTGTCTCCACCTGCGATAGACTGATTCCTCTCTGGCTGCACAGGGAAAGGTGTGCAAGCACTGCTCTCGTCCCTGCCTCTAGGGAGAAACCATTCCCAAAATTTGCAGAAAAGGCCATTATCACATTCCCCACCTCGTCCCGAACAACCCATCCCCATCACAACATCCCCTTCCGACATGAACCATCAACATTCAGATTCCAACCCTCCTCCAGCAGATTCCACCACACCCAGTTCCCCTGCCTCCCGACCCGTGACACCTAGACCATCCCTCGAGCCCCATACATCGCCCGCAATGCCGGCACGTCCTTCCAGTCACCTGCAAGATGAAACAAATCTATCAAAATGAAGCAAACCCAGGTGACGATCGCCCTGCTCGAGGATGCCACCTCCTCAAACCTCGCCTGGTTCCTGGCCTGCGACAACGCCCAGCATCCTGCACTCAGGGTGATGGCCCGTGCCCCCTTCTCTTTCCTGGTCGCATCCACTCCCTGTAACCAGTCGGAAACAAAGTCCTCAACTGTCCCCAATAGGAGGGACATCCCAAAGAAACCACCTATGAAGCCCCACACCGCACGATCCAAATCTCTTACTACAAATATGTGAGACAACGTCTCGTCACAGAAACCTGCATAACAGACTCACCGAGAGGCCATACTAATCCCCAGGTGCTTGATATTATCATCATAAGGCAGTGCGCCATTATGTATCCTCTAGGTGAGGAAATTGAACTTAGTCGGAAGGGCGTTATACCATAGCCAACCAATCCACCCTGTAGGTTGTCCCTGGGGGATGCTACTCCAAAAAAAATCTTTCCACTAGAACATCCCTGTAGGAGCAGGTGTGAAGACACAGCGGTCACGCTCTACACTAGTGCAGATAGATTCAATGATCTCACACTGATCAACATCCAGAATGGCTTTGAAGAAAGAAGGGTACTGCGTCATCTCCTTGAAAGTGATCATGGGCGATGGACATCCGGGATATCCGAGTATGCTACCCGACCAGTTGTGATTCCAAAACAGAATGTTGCCCTCCCCAATGATCCATCGAGAGAGGTGAACCATGTCTGGAATAATGGTGTTAACCTCCAACCACAAAGGTGATCCACTCGGTGAGGAAAGGCCAGCACTACCCCTGAACCTGCCCAACATGAGGCTCCCGAACAAAGACCATTCTTCAACGACCTCCCTTTCCAAATTCACATACATATAATGGATCGTGACATCTAAGCTCTTAACATTGATCCCACCCTCCCGGGTAGGCCGAGCCATCTTCCTCCAAGATACCCAATGCCTCTTCCCCTCCAAAGCTGCATCCCAGATAAACTAAGCCAACATATTATCAATAGATCTGACAACCCCCTTAGGGACATTGGTCACTGAAAGTACATGGACGAGAATAGCCAAGAGAACACTATTCACAAGCGATATGCGACCTCCAAAAGGTAGAAAATGGTTTTTCCAGTTCAGGACACACCCCAAGATCCGACTCACCACATGGTCAAATTCCTTTATCCTCATCCTTCCAGTAGACACTAGAGTCCCAAGATATTCAAAGGGAAACGACCATTTCCTAATACCCAACAAAGTAAACAAAGACGTTGCCCTACTCCCAGAGAAATCCTTGGACACATAGAATTCACTCTTCTCCCTATTGATGATTTTCCCACTCCAGTGAAAATACTTCTCCAGAATCTTGATTATACCATACACCAATTTCCTCCCCCAGTTGCTGAAAATAATGGTGTCATCCGTAAACATCAGGTGTGATATAGATGGTAATCCCAACTTCCTCTTGAAAGGCTGAATATCTCTATTTGACAACCCTCTATTGATCATTCTGCTCAGTGTGTCCTGTATGAGGATAAAAATTCTTGGTGAAAGAGGGTCGCCCTGACGAAGACCATGCAATGAATTGAAGAAACCATGATTTCTCTCCATGAAAGAAACGACCAGCAAAGCAGAGCTGAAGCACTTGAAAAATATATCAGTGGCCCAGTTGAAAAAATCCATCTTTTTCAGGACTCTATTGATAAATCCCCATTCAACTCTGTCATATGCCTTATTCATATCTAGCTTAATCTCCATGTTGTTCGTAGAAGCTTCTATGTTAATGTCTTTCAACATCTCTTGAGCCAAAGAAACAGCTCCCTGGATCGAGCAATCCTTCATAAACCCATGCTGCTCTAGAGATATCCACCGGGGGAGAAGGCCTAAAAACTGCCTGTTGATGATGCTTGCCAGAATTTTGTAAGGGAGGTTACACATGATCACCAGCTGGTAGTGGGAAAGGGAAAAAGAGTCCATAACCTTTGGTAGGAGCACCAGAGTTGTGTCTGCCACAATCCTAGGCAAGATCCCGCCTCAAAATAAAATATTTAATGGAAAAGAAAACATCCCCCTTCACCACCTCCCACGAGCCTCTATAAAAGGATCTGGGGAAATCATCGAGACCTACCACACTTTCATGATTGAGGTTCACTATACCTGCATAAATATCCTCCTCCTCTAGGATGCCCTCCATCATTTCGTTGTCCTGGTTGACACCCATGGCATAATACCTTACCAGAACTCCTCATCCCCCTGCGGGTACCCCTGGATCATGTTGGAATTCGAGCCAGCAAGAATATCTTTAAGAAAGCAACCGCTAGCCCCTCGATCACTTCCCGATCATCCGTGAAGGTACCATCATCAAGATCCAGGTTCGGAGCAACCAATCACCACCTCTCCCTAATGCATGAATGAAAGAAAGCAGTATTTTTATCACCCTCCTTGAGCCATTTTATTCTCGAGTTATCCCTCGACCTACGCTCCTGGGAGAGGATCATGACAGCTAAAGCACTTTTCTTTTTAGATATCTCCCTGAAGGATATCTCATCCCAAGCCTCCTCAAGACTAGCCTCAAGGAGATCAATGTCTCTATTAAGTGACTCCAGCTCCTGATCCAAGGGAGCGATGCTCTCAGCCCACGTACTAAGGGCATTCTTGAGGCAGCACAATTTCTAATGCAGAGCCATTCAAGAGTGGCCCTGAATTGGACCCCCCATCATGACTCCACCATTTGCTGATAGCCTAGACAACTCTGCCAATGACTCATGTACCTGCAACTCTCTTGCACCGAGATTCTTCTATCCATAGTCAGCATCAATGGAGAGTGGTCATAAATGCCACGAGTCAAATGTTCTACCTTCAAATTGGGGAACATCGTGATAGCCTACACATTGGCCACACAACGGTCAATCCTTCTCCAACATCAGTTACCTCCCTTACTATTATTGCACCAAGTAAAAGGGTCACCAAAGTACCCCAAATCCGACAACCAATTTCCTACCAAAAACTGGACAAAAGATCTACTGGCCTGATGCGGAAATTCACCTCTCCCTTTCCTCTCCTCAATGTCCGTAATGATATTGAAGTCCCCCCTAACACCCAAGGATGAACCCCTGGGTCAAAATCATTCAGCTCACTCCATAACACCTCTCTCCTCTGCGTATCACAACTACCATAAATGAAAGACATGAAAATGGTAACCCCCGCTCCAGACACTCTCATTGTTAAGTGATGTCACCTGCCTGAATCAGCTCCACTGAGACATCCTTA